>CM028131.1:145926875-147235000 GCA_016271365.2 Neoceratodus forsteri | reverse complement strand
AATATGGGGACAGTAATCAGAGGGTGGTGGGTGCCACTAGACACCAGGGAAACATTAAACAATATGGGGATAGTGATTGGAGGGGTGGGGGTGCCACTAAACACCAGGGAAACATTAAAAAATACAGGGATGGTGATTGAAAGGTGTGATGGTGGGTGCCACTAAACACCAAGGAAACATTAAACAATACAGGGACAGTGTTGGGAGGGTGTGGGGTGCCACTAGACACCAGGCAAAGATTAAAAAATATGGGGATGGCAATTGGAGGGTGGGGAGTGCCACTAGATACCAGGGAAACATTAAACAATAGGGGGACACAATCGGAGGGTGGGGGATACCACTAGACACCAGGGAAATATTAATGAATATGAGGCTGGTGATCTGAGGGGTTGGGGGGTACTAGACACCAGGGCAACATTCATAAAATATGGGGACAGTGATCAGATGGTGGGGGTACCACTAGACACCAGGGAAACATTAAACAATATGGAGATGGCAATCAGAAGGTGGCAGATGCCGTAGACACCACAGAAAAATTAAACAATATGGGATTGGTGACTGGAGGGGGAGGGGTTCCACTAGACACCAGGGAAACATTAAACAATACGGGGATGATGATTGGAGGGTGGGGGTGCCATTAGACACCAGGAAAACATTTAAAATTATGGGGATGGCAATTGGAATGTGGGGGGCCACTAGACACCAGGGAAACATTACAAAATATGGAGATGGCAGTCAGAAGGGGGTGCCACTAGACACCAGGGAAATATTAATGAATATGGGAATGGTGATCAAAGGAGTGGGGTGTGCCACCTGACACCAGAGAAACACTGAAAAATATGGGGACAGCAATCAGAGGGTGGGGGTGCCACTAGACACCATGGGAACATACAAAAATATGGCAGTGGCAAATTTGGAGGGAGTTATGGGTTCTAGAAGTTTAAAAAATTGGGAAAAAAACTAAATCCAAAATCCTTTTTCATTTCTAGGAATTCTTTTTTGTATGAAACACAAAAAGGAAAGGAAAAAGGATCCCTTCAAACAAAAATTGAATCGAAAAAAGACTAAGTCCAAAATCTTTCTTCGTATGAAGGGATCCTTTTTTGTATGAGCAAAAAAAGCATACAAAAATGGATCACTTCAGACCAAAAACATAAAAGAACTGGAAAAAAAAACAAAGTCAAAAACCTTTTTTCAGTTGAAGGAATCCTTTTTTGAATGAACGAAGACATCATATGAAAAAGGATCTCTTCAAACTAAAAAAAGGATGAAATAAAAAACTAAGTCCAAAATCGTTTTGCATATGAAAGGATCCTCATATAGCCAAATTATTTTTTTTTTGTATGGCTATACGAAAAAAATGGAAGTGAGTTATAAAAAAAAATGCAAAAATTAAAACAAAAAAACACACATTTAGGGGTTATTTTTACAAAAACTAAATGCAAAATCCACCTAACATGGTCCTGATGAGCAAGATACATGTATTGGTGGCTCTGCAGTATCTAATTTTTGTGAGTTTTGAACCATTATAAAAAAAAATGGGAACAAGATGGCGGTCAAGCAAAAAAGGATTTTTAGACAGACGTCTGCAGCACCGAGGATTGAGTGGACTCCTGCAGGGCTGTAGCCCCACCCAGGACTGCGTCCAGCTTACCTGTACAGATGTTGGCAGCACAGAAGGTTGAGTGTGTTCCTACAGGGCCATAGCCCACACCCAAGACTGCATCCAGCTTAACTCTACAGACGTTGGTAGCACAGAGGGTCGAGGGGGCTCCTGCAAGGCCGTAGCCCCCCCCAAGACCACATCCAGCTTACCTCTGCAGACAGCAACACAGAGGGTCGAGTGGGCTCCTGCAGGGCTGTAGCCCCCCCAAGGACCACATCCAGCTTACCTCTACAGACGTTGGCAGTATAGTGGGTCAAGTGGGCTTCTGCAGGGTCATGGCCCCCCACCCAGGACTACATCCAACTTACCTTGACAATGCCTTCGGCTGCTATTATTGTAACCTTACTCATCCTTTTTTTTTTTTGTAAGTTCCATTGTAATGATCATGTTATGTTTTGTATCTTATTGTCCTTATTGCCTTGACATGGAACCTTTGTAAAAGAGCCCTCGGCTCAAAGGTGTCATCCAAAATACAAATAAATAAAAATAAAATAAATAAATAAAAATAAATACCTCTACAGACATTGGCAGCACAGAGGGTTGAGTGGGCTCCTGCAGGGCCATAGCCACCCCCACAGGACTGCATCCAGGTACGGCCTCCAGAATGCCAGCGGCACCATCTTGACTTGTTCTCCACTCTAGGTGCCTAGCATTTTGCCTCAGCATATTTATTCTGATTGTCTCCAGCTTCTAGTTAGCTAGCTAGCTATGATCATATTAGCCTATGTGAGCATGTTACTTTTAGGCATGGTGCTAGCTCTGAACTGTGTGAACTAATAGACTGTTAGTGTGTTGCTATACAGATTGGCTCTGTGATTCCAACATTTAAAGTGCCTGCACTGCCTTAGGATTTCATTGTACTGCCGTCTGACTTAGGATATCATGTTACTGCCTTCAGCTAGTGCCTTAGTATTTGTTTTTACTGACTTCTGCTTGTGTCTGATCTCTAGTCTGCAATCCTCTCACCCTCCCTCTCTTCCACACCCTCCCACGGCTCTGGTTACCTGCTGCCCCCCTTCCCCCACCCTGCACTTCCATAGGCTGCCTTGCCGTGTCTTTTGTTCTCTTCTACAAATCTCTAACCCTTTTTCTTCTCCCCCTCCCAGCTTACCTCTACAAACATCAGTAGCAAAGAGGATCGATTGGGTTCTAGCAGGGCCATAGCTCCCCCAGGTCTGCATCAGGGTACGGCCTCCAGAATGCCAGCGGCGCCATCTTGATGTCTTCTCCACTCTAGGTGCCTTCCGTGCAGTGCTGCTGTGTGATGCCTCACAGCGTTTCCCACCCACCCACCTTAAGATAGTCTGTCTTTTATTGCTGCCAGAACCAATCAATACACCCCCAACCTACAGTCCCAGTGGACTCCTCTGCCTAAGTCTACCACTTATAACCAATCCACTTGGTGCTTCCTGGCCCATATCACTCTACCATGCAAGACTTGTGCTGCAGTGCAGTTTGTTAAGGACATACCTGGTCCAACTTTTACACCACCCTCTCCACCAGTCTGCTCCACCTCTCCCAACACAACCAGCCCATGGAGCTGAAACACTTCTCCTCTTTCTTTTTGTCCCTTCTGCTCTTATTACTCTTCCTATCCTCCCTCCTAGCTTTGCAGCCAGTTGCTGACTCTATGCCCCTACCTCATTCTCCCTACCAAACCCCCCAATGGCTTCACTCAAGTCAAACCTCCTCCAGCAAGCTCAATAACCCTTACAACTCATTGACTTACAAAGCCTTAAGACCATTCCATTAGCTTGACACCTCAAAAAATATCGACTGTACCCCCAAACTACTGGCCAAATGTCCAAAACCATATATAATCATTCTCCTTGCATTCCTGCTACTATTCTTTGCAGGAGATATTGAGTCGAACGTTGGACCTACCTCTCACTCTACACCCACTCTCTCCCCCCTGGACAGGGGTAAAAGGACTCAAAATTGTCCACCTGAACAATCAGAAGCTAATTGAGTAATTGGGATGAACTCACCCTTTGGACCTCTCATTACCAGACCAACATAATATGCCTTTCTGAAACATGGCTTAAGCCCTCTATACCTGACAATCTTTGCAATATTCCTGGTTACAATTTCCAGCGTAATGACAGCCCTACCCCCCAAATGTGGTGCTGGTGGTACCATGATCTATTTTAAGTCTCACCTCAACTTCTCAACCCTAGTTCTCCACCTCTGCCCTCCCCCACCTCATTTGAACTCTCTCATGGCACCCTTTCATTAGGCAACTCAAAAACACTCCACATCTTCTGAGCATACTTGTCTCCTGCATCCAGCCTCCTAGAGCTCCCCTCCCTCTTGGAAGTGATAGGTTCCCGAGTGAACAATAAAGATTATATTATCCTCTGTGATTTCAACATCAACTGGCTGGATAGTAACAAACCTGCTGCTGAACTATCCCTCAACAAATTGCTTCTCACACATCATCTCTCATCCCATCAGGATCTCCAACACACCACACTTATTGACTGGATCCTGGTCCCTAACGTTGACTGAATATCTAGCTCTGGGACCCTTCCTCACTCAATTAGTGACCACTCCCCAGTGTTCAGTGTTTGGCGCACCAAAGTTCCACCCTCTCCCTCACTAGCCACTTCTGGGACTTCTCTCATCTTGACCCACAACAGTTCAAAGTGGACAATGCCCAGTATGAGTGGACCTATATCTGGAACACCTCTGACCTTGCTGTCTCATACTTCAACTCCACCTTCACCTCACTCCAGGACAAGCATGCACCCGTCACCACTAGAAGGGTCCATGGTCAGCAAACGAAATGACTTATTTATCCCCTTCTATCCATTATGAAACAGAGGAACAAAAGCTGGTCCACGTTTAAAGCCTCAAACTGCAGATCAGACTGGAATACATACAGAACCCTTTGTAATAAATGTAAGCAAGCCATCTGTAACAGTAAAAGCTCCTACTTTCTTACACACATTTGGCCTCCCCTAACAACCCGCAACAATATTGGATCCATCTTAGGTGGTCACTTGGATTTACCAATACATCTACCCCCCTCCCCCCCATTTTTAAATCCATGGCATAAACTGCAATAACCTGGTCACCATATCAAACGCCTTCAATACTCTCTGCTCTGACCTCTCTGCCTGTATCTCAGACCTTGACAGCAGTGTAGAACTCTCCTCTCTCACCCCTGTCACTCCACTAGGATCCCATCCCCCTTCCTCTTTAAGGCTGTATGTCTCAAAGAAGTTTATAACTTTTTCCTTGACACCAAATCAGCCAGACCCCGATGGTCTCAAACCCAAGCTGCTTAGATTGCTTGGGAATTGGCAACCCCCCTGTGACCAGACTCTTCAATCTCTCGCTCTCCTTGAATGCTGTCCCACTCTTCTGAAAACAGGCCAATATAGTCCCAATACATAAGAAGCACTGACCAGAGCCAATAGGGCTACAGCTGAGGTATTTGTGGTAAAACTATTGAAAATATGTTTTTTAATATTTTCACACCAAATTTACAACATAGCCTTGTTATGACCCTGCTTTATGAAGACGAGCAGAGAAAATGTTCAGCTCCTGGCCTAAAGGTGATTTTGTGCAGGGACTGTGAAATCAACTTTCAGGACGCAAAAACAAATTTTGGGCAGGAGCTGAAAAATTACAGTTGTCACATTCATGAAGTGCTGTAAAGATATGGCTATGTTGTTAATCTGTTGTACAAATATTGAAAATTACCAAAGTTACTAGCCTGCATTCGCAAAATTCAATGTAGGCTCATTACTTTGTTGTTTTTTAATATTTTTACACCAAATTTTCAACATAGCCTTCTTATTACCCTACCTCATGAACAGGGGCAGAGCAAATTTTCAACTCCTGTCTGAAAGGTGATTTTGCTTAGGGACTGTGAAATCACCTTTTGGGATGTAAAAAAACATTTTGGCCAGGATTTGAAGAATGACAGCAGTCACATTCATGAGGTGCTGTAAAGATATGGTATGTTGTAAATTTGGGGTACAAATATTGAAAATTACAAAACATTCACTGTGAGTCATTATTACTCTGTTGTTAGGGCTTTCAGCTAGTGTCCAGGCTGTGATCAGAGATGCTGGTAAGTCATTTGCTTCTAGTGTTTTGAGTTTGTCTTTGAGTCTGATGATTGGTTCCACATTATTAAAGATCAGTGCTCCTCATTTTCTTTCATTTTGAGCGTCGACATTCAATATTTCAGTGACAACATGCTAGGTATCCACCCCTGCTACTCCACTCCTTCACTCTCATGCCTGCTTAGTTCCTATCACTGCTCCAAACCCCTATCCTTAACCTGGGCTACTATGCTGCTACTATACACCTTGCCCCCTGCTGTCCACCTCCCAGCCCAACTTTTCATTCCTCCTGTGACCATTAGGAGTCACTATTTCATCCCTCCACCTAGCTTCAGACCTAGCCTACTCCAGCCCCCCAAACACCTGGATTTCAATTTTATCCTGGCCCAAGGACATTCGCCCCCCACGGGTCTTGAATCTGGTACCCAGTGCACCAAAGTCCACAGCTGTACCACTACTCCAAAGCGGCAGTCACCCTCTTATAAGCTCAGCTGAGACCCTTATTCAATCCGCCACTATTATAAAGATAGGCATCATGCATACACATCCCATCTACAGCGCCTCACTATTTTAGCCATCCTGGTGCTTGCCTTTCTCCTGCCAGATCACATTCCCAGCCCTCAGAAGGCAGCACCCCTTGACCACCCTATCTTATCTCGACCCCCCCACTCCTGTCTCATGCCCTAGGCCCCAGCACCCACCTCCTGGCAGCCCTCCCAACCCCTCTGCCTACCTGGGCCCTCCCTGGACCCACCTCCTCACCCCCATTCCTACCCTTTGTGCCCTACCCATTCCCTGTACCCCTGCAGCCTCACCCTTATCTTGACATCCAGCTAAGGATGCCTGCATCTACCACCCGTGGTTAGAATTATTACTCTGCTACTGCTACTCTCTGGAAATGTCCACCCCAATCTAGGCCCTACTCCCACCAGCTCACCCAAGACATTGTCCTCAGGACTCTGCATTGCCTTCTTGAATATCTGCAACTTGCAGAAAAAATCTGCTGCACTCCAGTGCTGGGTCATTCTATACCAGCCTGACATCATTGCCCTTGTGGAGACCTGGCTTTCCAAATCCACCCTGACTCCTTTGTCTCACTCCCTGGGTACACCCTCTACTAGAAGGATCGAGTAGACAAACATGGGGGTGGCTGTGCTGTTTTTATACGTGACACTATTGTTGGCCATGTGCTCCCTGCCCCCAAGCTCGATAATGGTGCCCAGGCCCTCACCCTCAAACTAATTCCTGATTCCTCTAGGGGACCACTCTACCTCACAGTCTCCTATGTTCCCCCAAGGAACCAGAACCTGGCAATCTGATCTCTTATAGATTATCTCACCACCCTCCCCCGCAAAGCAGAACAAGTCTTTGTTGGGGATCTCAAAGTCAATTGGCTTAGTCCCTCCACCTCCCAAGCAAGGGACACCTTCGATGCCCTTGACCTGACCCAACTAGTCTCCCAGCCCACTAGACTCAGTCCCTCCAGTGGAACCAGCACCCTCCTGGATGTCATAGTCACCAAACTCACCCACAAAATCCAGGACATACAAATCCACCCTGACGCTTTAAGTGACCACTCCCCTATCCTATTCCTCTGGTCCACCACTACCCCCAAACCGGTAGCCCAAACCACCTTCCACAGGTGCCTCCACCCAGGTGGCCCGAATAAACTCAAGCAATTCCTCACCCAGATTGACTGGTCCCCCATCAACCAGGCACCCAGCATTGACTCTGCCCTCAACCTTTTCACACAGGCTTTTAACAAGGCCTGTGATCTCTACACACCGCTTACCAGACTCCACACCAAAAAGCAAAATGCACCATGTGTCACCCCTGCCCTACTCCAAAAACTCAGGAAAAGGAATAACCTCTAGCACCTAGCAACTGAGACTGGAAGGACAACAGACAGACAAGCCTTCAATGCTGCATGGAATAGGTGCATGTGAGACATCCATAAGGCCAAGGCTGTTCACTACCAGGCCACCCTTACCTCCTCATGGAGGTCTGCCCGGAACTTTTGGGACAATATTAAAGAACTGAACAGGAAATCTTACTCTCCTCCCCCGTTCCAGCTTACTGTTGATGGTTCTATTACCACTGACCCCCTTAACATAGCTAACTGCCTTAACACCTCCTTTACAGACCTTAGCTCTGTCCTGCCCAGTAATTTCTTTGACCCAGCTCCCAATTCACAGACCCCTGTCCTTCAATGTCCCTGGTTCTACGTGCGCAAAATATCTACCCATGAAGTCAGACCATTTCTTCTAAAAGTATTAGGCAGCGACAACCCAAGCAATGGCTCCTTGGATCCCAAAATACTACGACTGGTCCTGGATGACATCCTAGTCCCACTTACAAGCTTATTAAACTGATCCCTTTGCCTGGGTCAATTTACCAATGTTTGGAAAATTGCTGTTGTCACACCTATTCATAAAGGTGGGGACAGGTCCATCCCCAGCAACTATCGGCCAATTTCCATCCTTTCCCCACTCTCCAAAGCCATAGAAAAAGTGGTGGCTACACAGCTCACCAAGTATCTGACTAAATATGCTGTTCTGTGCCCAGAGCAGCATGGTTTCTGCACAGGCCATAGCACTAGTGCAGCCTTACTGGAATTTTTCAACTTTCTGCACTCCTCTCTTGATTCTGACAACCTTGCTGGAGCAGTGTTCATTGACGTCTCAAAGGCCGTGACACTGTCTGTCATCCTCTCCTACTTGATGCCCTCTACCATATCGGTTTCTCTACTGGTCCCCTCACCTGGTGCTCTAGCTACCTATCAGCCCAGTCTCAGTGTTTCAGAATCAATGGGACACTCTCAGAGATCTGCCCTGTCTGCTCCGGGGTCCCCCAGGGCTCCATCCTGGGCCCCCTACATTTTAGTCTCTACCTAAACACCCTGACCAGTGCCTGCTCCAGCAAAATTCTTCTGTATACAGATGATGCCGTTCTTTATGCCTCTAACCAAAATTCTGCCTCCCTCCAGGACTCTCTCCAACACACTTTCAACCAAGCAGAAAGCTGTTTCAAGGAGCATAAACTTGTCATTAATCTCAAAAAGACCAAGTTGATGCTCTTCTCCCACCATCAAAACAAAGCAAGAAATAACCCCCTCCTTATACTCCCGAGCACTCAACCCCTACTCGAGCAAGTGCACACCTACAAATATCTTGGGATTACTTTCGACACTGCCCTCAATTTTCAAACCCACATTAATGCCCTCGCGTCTGCCACCAACACCCGGATTGGCCTTCTATACAGCCATAGGGACTGCCTTCCACCTAATGGTCTCAGACTGGCCATCACATCCTCAGTACTGTCCCTAGTGCATTATGGCCTCCAGTATATGGAGCCGCTGATTACATGGTACTCAATAAGATCCGACTCACTCTGAACAAGGCCTGTAGACTATTGACCAGTGCCCCCAGGCTCACCTACACCTGTCATCTGTATTCCACTGCTAATCTCCTCAACATGGAAGAACATCTCCACTACCAAACCTGCCTCCTAGTCAACAAAATTCTGCTCAGGCTCTCCCCCCCCCCGGGGTATGTCTCTTTGCAGATGACACTAAGATCTGCAACAGAGTTGATTCACAGGGTGGGGTGGAAAGGATAAGGGACTTGGCAAGGTTAGAGGAATGGTCAAATGTATGGCAGCTTAGATTCAATGCTAAGAAGTGCAAGGTAATGCACCTGGGAAACAAAAACCCAGGGGAAGAGTACACAATGGGGGGTGAGATACTAACAACGACAAAAATGGAAAGGGACCTGGGGGTAGTCATATCAGATGACCTAAAGGTGGGCAAGCAATGTGAGAGGGCAGCAAGGAGGGCTGGGGGGTTACTGGGATGCAAAGGAAAGGCATCACCAGTAGAAAACAGGAAGTTATTATCCCTCTGTACAGACAGCTGGTGAGACCCCGTCTGGAGTACTGTGTGCAGTTCTGGAGACCCAATCTCTGCAAAGACATAGACAGGGTGGAAGCTGTCCAGAGGAGGGCAACTAAAATGGTGCAGGGTCTGCACCAGAAGACATGAAGAGACTTAAGGAGCTTAATATGGATAGCCTCGAGGAAAGGAGGAGAGGGGGACATGATAGAAACTTTCAAGTACCTCAAGGAATCAACAAAGTCCAAGAGGGTAGCATCTTTCAAAAAAGAGTGTGTAAGAACAAGAGGGCACAATTTGCAGATGGGGGCAGCTCAGAGGTAATTTAAGTATTTTTCACAGAGAGGGTTGTGGATGCATGGAGCGGCCTTCGGAGGAGGTTGTGGAGTCAAAAACAGTGGTGGAATTCAAGCATGCATGGGATAGTCATAAGGCAATTCTGGGGGGTTGGGGTAGGAAGAAGTAGGCTGCTGGTTAACTAGGATCTGCAGCTTATCCAGTAGGTAGGGAAATGGGCAGACTGGGAGGGCCAAGCGGTCCTTATCTGCCGTCAAATTCTATGTTTCTATGTTTCTATATCTGCCTCCCTGCAACATACCTCCCCGAAAAACCCGCAGCTTGGACAAGGCCACTCTACTGGTACCCAGAACTAGGACTGCCCTAGTTCAGAGTTTGTTTTGCTACAGGGCCCCATCCTGGTTTAACACTCTCCCTGTAACCAGCACTAACGCTCCCAAAATTGCCTCCTTCAAAACTGCTCTTTGGAACCACCTGTTCAACACCCACTGCTGTTCCTGTCACTAACAGGCTGCTCACATGTCACTAAGTGCACTTCGACAAAATCCTCCCTCCTTCACCCCCCTCCTCCCACCTGGTTTCCTTCATTCCCCCTCCCAGTCTCCAACCTCTATACTTTTCTTGAACACCACTTCTGACTAGACTTGGAATAGACCATCCCTAGACCCAAAGCCGCCATTACTGGCAGATGTAGGGCTTACCAACTACTCCCAATAGACTGTGCCTGGCAATGACATCCATGCACTTCCACCATTAAGCATTCCCTCTCATTCCATCTCATTCTAAAAGGAATGCTTTGGTGCACGGATGGTACAAAAATAAACCCTAATCAGATCTTAATAGTAGGGTAGTTAGTGATTGTGATATGCAATTTAACATGTTGAAATGTATTTAAAATGTGTACATATATTGTATTTTTGTATGTCTTGATACATTTTCTTCCAAAACTGTAACCAGATTATGCACTTTAGAAGGTGTCCCTTGAAAATGAGTGTACCTGTGTACTCAGTGGGATTGTTACCTTGTTCATTAATACATGAATAAAATCATTACACTAAATAGACAATTTGAAAGGTTAAGACAGGCTTTCCTGGGGTGCATAGATCCTCCAAAATAGAAATAAAGGTGGCAGATCTTCATACATGGGTACTGTTTCTAATTAAAGGGCATTTTTTTAATGCTGTTACTGATGAGACAGCACATGTTAAAATCAATACTGTTTTTTTTTACAGCTATTCACTTTTCTCCTACCTGGTGTCCCAGTCGGCTACCCCGTCCATGCATCTCTCTGGTTTCAGCCACCATCTGGAACCCTGTCTTGCTTAGGACCCTTCACCGGTAATCTCCCGCGGCTTGCCCTCCGCGGCGGGGTGGTGGGAGTCCTCCTACACTCACCACCAAGACCGGATTCAGCTCTGGTGATGTCCCTGAAACCAGAGCACCCATTGAATATCAATCAAGCCGCCATGACCTGGGACACCACCATTTTCTGTTTTCTCCCCCAGAGAGAGAGAGAGAGAGTGACATGCAGTGATGCACATGGGGGAAATGCAGACGCGTCCGCATACACTCTCTCTGGCTGAGACTGTGATCTGGCCCTCTCACTTGTCCCTTAAGTACAGTGGTGGTGTACCACCCCCCAGCCTCCGCTAGGAGCCAGCAATGTACCGACACTGGAAACCCCCCTCCCCAGGAGAGGGAGAGGGACTGCAGTCCAAAAGATGCTCAATCCCTTTCCTACCCAGCCAACCCACAGTGGCCTGAGTCCATTCCCGAACCCAGGTCGCCGGTGTAGTGCGAGGTGTGGCATTAAAATCAATACTTTTGTTCCTGTAATAGATTAATCAAAATGCCACAAGGTTTTTTATTCCCACGCCTCCTAGGATTATGACTCCACCCCCAAAGAAATCCTATATCTACCCCTGGTCCACTTGATGCTGTTCCAACACTTTCAGAACTGCAAGTCTCCAGTTGGTTACAGCATGGTAGTTGATCGTGTCTTTCTCTGCCTGACTCTGTTCATTGCCCCGTGGTGCGGTGGGGAGAGTATGGTGAGGTGCATGATGATGACAGCTATAGTGTGTGCATGGCCAGGGCTGCTTGTATTAATTATCCACTGCTGTCTTATTGTCTGGTTTGTGGGTCTGTGGGGGGGCACCAAAAGAAGAGAGTGGGGTATAAAGGAATGGAGGGGACGCAGAATGCATGTGATTACATGGCATGTCACTTTTTTGCTGGGGCAGGAAGCAATGTAAGAGCAGGATAAATGAGCAATAATTGGAATATTTCTTGGCTTGTATTTTTTTTCCTGTACATTGTAAGTGCACAAAATTCTCCATTATAATTGTGGACTAGTGCAACTATTTATCAGCTAGTAGCGTTCTGAGTCAGCTTGTCCTGCTGATCAGTGCAAAAAAAGATAAAGGTTGACCCTCGTTCATAAAGTTCTTGTTTTTAATATTTTGACCCCAGAGCTTAAACATAGTCTTCTTATAACCCCATCTCATGAACTCGGTAGGTAAAAATGTTCAAATCCCGCCTGAAAGGCAATTTCATGGAGTAAATTAGAAATCACCTTTTGACCTGCATTTTAAAGATTTCACCCACCTTGTTCATGATCCCAAAAAGGGTTCCAAAAAGGCCATGCTGAAAGTTTGGTGGAAAACATATTGAAAAATAGCGAAGTTATGGGTGAACGTTGAAATATTTCAATGTTTGGTTATAATTTGGTCATTTTACCATATGTTTTCACCAAATTTTCAATATAGTCTGTTTATGACCCCACCTCATGAACCTGTTAAGGGAAATTGTTCAAATCCTGCCTGAAAGGTGATTTTACAGTGTGACTACAAAAATCACCTTTTGGCCTAAATTTGGAAATTTCACCTACACTGTTCATAAGGTTGGGTCCCAAAAAGGACATGTTGAACATTTGGTGGAAGCATATTTTAAAAAGACAAAGTTATGAGTAAAAAGTTCAAAACACATTGAAAATACTGTGATGGCACTTACCTTGTTTCTTCAGTTTGCAGTTGCATTTCAAGAAGGAGGGCGTCTGTTTCAGTGAGGTGGATCTACTGAAGGACCCTCCTTAGGTGGTGAGGGTGTTAATGGGGTGTGGGGTGGTGGGTGTTGAGTGGGGGCAGGGTGAGTGTGTATGGGGGTGTGTGGGGGGATCAGAGATTGATGAGGGATCATTTTATTCTTTTCAGGTGTCTAATAAAAATGATATTTGAGGGACAGTTTCCTTTTTGCAGCAGGACCTGACTGATACTGGTGATTGGGCACTCCAGTGTCAGTAGATTGTTCAGTGCACTGAGGGTGGGCACCCCATTGTTACCTGCTCTCTGTGGGGGGCAGGCAATCTGGGGGGAGCGTCATTCAGCTCTACTGGTTCATTACTAAAGGTGAGAAAAAAAGATCTGCAAGAGATAGTTTTCTTTTTTGTGGGGGACTGGACTGACAGCGGGGATCGGGCATTCCAGCATCGGCATACTCTTGAGAGGTACCAAGGGTGAGCACCCCAGTGTCACCAGCTATCTGTGTGTGTTGGGACAGGTGGTGCTATGGAGGGAGGGTTATTTTTATTTTATTTGAAATTGGGCAGGATGAGGGAAGGCTGATTGAGTTGGGAAGGGGAGCTAGCATGCTGCAACGTGCAGTGCTTAAACACTGAATGACTGATTAAACAACATGCCCCACCACATTTCCCATAGCCATTACAGGACATGATTTCAAGATGTTTTGGGTGGGAGCCGAAAATTCCCATTGCAGCACTTTGTGTCCGACAGGGGCATTCTCGGCTCACAACTTGAAAAATGGCTCCCTTTGCAAAACTGGGCTGCAAGGATTTTTGGGGTGCCCAGAAAAGCTATTTCTGGGCTGAATTTTAAACAACAAACACCAGAATCTAGTTAAATGGGCCTTGTTTACCTAGGTTCAGGTGATTATTTTTCAAAGAATCATAATTTTTCATGGATTTTACATCTTTTAAAAAATAAGATGGTGGCAATCATGACGTGAAAATTTATTCTCATGACATGAAAAAACACCAATTTTGTGAATTAAAAATGCTCACAAAAGCGACTTCTGGTGTCATATCAGAGGGTTATCATAAAACTCTACTGAGCATGCTCAAAAGCAATATTTCAAAACATAACTCAGAAGCCAATTAAATATTTTATTTATTTATTTAGTTAGTTAGTTTTTGTTTACCGGGTATGTGCACTAGCCATAGACATGACTATTTTCAGGCACGACCCGGGAGGATACAAAACAACAAATACAGGGAAGACATTCCAAATACAAGTACAACAACAAAATCATTACACTAGTATACAAGCAGGTTACAAGGAATTAGCGAAAAACAAGGGGGTTATGTTAACAGTGCAGAAACAATATGGAGCAGTACAAAAAACAAAATTCAACCACAGTTTGCTTAGAAAGAAACCTGATATAAAAACATGTTCAGCCCAAATAAGGGATTGAAGAGTTAACTTATGGGAGGGATATTGGTAGGTGAAGGAAGTAGGTGATTCGGAGAGGGGAGGTAAAGGAGAAGTGCTTAGCGTGTTGGGGACAGATAAGAAAGAAGAGGTAAGACTGGGGTGATAAGGGCTAGGGAGGTTTGAAACAGGAGCATTTGTGAGAAGTTTCAAGATAAGTACGTAGACCTTTTTTAAAAGATGCATGGGATGTTGATTGTCGCAAGGTTAGTGGAAGGGAGTTCCAGTATTGGGGGCATGGCAGGTGAAAGCATTAACACCTTTAGTGGCGTAGTGTCTGGGGATGAAAACAGGGATCTGGACCATGGAACGCAACCCGTAGCACGGGATGAGGTTTTGGAAAAGGCCTGCTAGGGATTTAGGGATTTGTAGATGAACCATGTTGTCAATGACAGAGCCATAAGCATGTAGCCTTAGTTCAGCAGGAGGAAGCCATCCCAGATCAGTATAGAGGAGGCAGTGGTGTTTCAGTCGGTGTGAGGAGGAGGCGTAGCGACAGATCTTGTTGTACGTAACATCCCATTTCCTAAGGATTGATTTGCACGCAGAAACATATGTTGCAGTCCCATAGGTAAGTGATGGTAGGAGTATGCCACGGGCAATGGCAAGCCTAGCAGAGGGAGTGAGCATATAGCTGGTTCGGTAGGCTAATTCCAGTTTGGCATGTACCTGTTTGCAAGTTAGATTAATGTGCAAGTTGAAATTTAGTGCTCGATCGGGAGTAATACCCAGATATTTAAATGAGGATACTACCCCAATTACTGACCCATTTAAGGAGGTGACTTTGAATTGAGAATGGGCATGCTTTAGTTTCACAGTAGATCCAAAGAGCATAGCTTGGGTTTTAGACTCGTTTAGCACAAGTTTGTGAGTAGATAGCCACGTTTGTAATAGTTGGAAATCAAGCGAGAGTCGTTTGTTAATGTCATCAATGATTTTAGCACTAGCATACAGCACAATGTCATCAGCATATAGTAAGGAGGCAGTCCTGTGGAGTTCAGAGGAGATGTTACTTATAAAAAGAGAGAAAAGTAAGGGCCCAAGGATGGAGCCTTGCGGCACCCCTATATTTATGATGGTTTTGTCCGAGAGGGTAGAGTTGTATTTCACAAATTGAAATCTATCAGCTAGGTAGTTTCCATGAAACTTTTGAAAGACATACCCTTGCACAATCTCTTTCAGCCATGAAAGTTTTGAAATAAAATTCCATACTGTCTTCTCTGCAGGTGAGAGCAAAAGAAATGGCAGGCAATGTCAAAGTGTTGCTTTTTCTGTGAATGTGACACATCTGGATCTCAAAAACCCGGATAAGTGCTCATCACAAAACTTCCCACATTTTGAGAACTTGCCACCGGACAACGCATGCCAAATTTCAGCGAACACCGCCAAAGTTATTAAGGTACAAAGAGAGGGCTTAACGTTAAACACTATACTCAGCCCTAACTATACTTGCACTACTGGGTAAGTCCATCTAAGATAGATAGACAGACAGACCGACAGACAGATAGAAGTTTAATGTTAACATTTGTACCTTAATAACTTTGCCTCTGTTAGACAAAATTCTCTAACATTTTGCATGTGTAGTCTGGGTGGCAATTTCTTATGACTTGGCAAGTTTTATGATAAACACTTATCCATATTCTGAGATCCAGAATGTTAAAAAGCATTAAAAAATGCACTTTTTGTCCATTTTTTGATCACTTGTGTAGCAAAAACTATTTATAATATGGTACCAGAATTAGGAAGCACAAGACGACAGCACTCAGCCTCCCACTGTGATATAAAAAGATGTGCTCACCCACTCTTAAGTTTTTGAGATGCCTCTTTATTGTGTGCAAAAATGAGCGTTGGTATAAACATGTTAAAAACAGTTAACCAGCGTGGCTGCCATCACCCCAGTATCTGACCTAATATTTTGTTATGAGCTTTTCCAGAATCTGATGAAGCTAATAGTGAAATGTTAGGTCAGATACTGGGGTACTGGTAGCCATGGCAGTTAGCAGTTATTAGTCGCTCATTCTTGTACGCAACAAAGAGGCATCTTGAAAACTTTGAGTGGGTGACTACCTCATTTTATAACACGGTGGGAGGTTGAGTGCCGTCTCCTTGCACTTCCTTGTTAATGCATAGTTGAGACACGGCACCGGGGACAGATGGAGTAGCTTTTTTGTTCGTGGATTGTTCCAGAACTTTCAGGGTAGAAGGTGCTCGACTCAAGGGTGTGCTTTTTAAAGGTTTCATAAAAAAATATATATTAATCGGGTCTCCTGTTATAAGGTTTTGAAATTTGATTTCTGAGCATGCTAGGCAGGGTTTTAGAGATAACCATCTGATATGAGAGAAGAATTTTACTTATGCAAGTTGTTCAACTTTCATAAGAAAATGTGTTTTAATTTTACAAGAAAAAAAATTACTCTTGTGAGTTTGAGCCTTAATAACCTTGGCACTTTGGGACAAAATTGCATGAAATTTTGCAAGCAAGGTCAGAATGCCAAGTTCTTATGCTCTAAAATGTTTTGTGATGGCCACTTTCCACATTCTGAGACCCAGGGAGTGTACAAATAAGAAAGAAATGCTCACTTTGGGCCTTTATTTGCTCGCATCTAGAGCAAAAATAAACTGGGATTGTGTTCCAACATTTTCATAGTAGAAGTGGTTTGACCCAATTAGGTGCCTTTTATAGATTTCATGAAAAAATATTAATAGGTTTTTGACTTATAATGTTTCAAACATTTGACTTCTGAACATGGGTTGAGAAGGTACTTTAGTGTTAAACCCCGATTTTTGCTCCTAAATAACTTTGGCACCATTAGGGAAAACTGCATAAAATTATGCATGCATGGTTAGAGTGCCATGTTCTTAGGATCTGATAAGTTTCAATGATGGTGGACTTGTCCAGATTCTGAAATACAGTAAGCGTAAAAATATTATAAAACAAACCTTTGGGCCAATGATTCCGTCAGCCATGCTACCTATCCTCTTCTTTATGATTTTGAAATGATTTTTATGCAAAATCATCTGTGTCAAATATTTCTCTTGTTTGACTTTCTTCTTAATCTCAGCTGACACATCTGGAATAATGTAGGTGAGGAAGAATTTCACAAAGTATATATCATGCTAAATAAAAACATGGTGGGATATGTTGGAGTGATTTGTGTGTGGGGTTTTGGGACTGGGTGGTGGGGGCATTCTGCTAGTGGGAGGCTGAGGGAGGGTCTGAAAGGACTGAAATCAGAGGTCATGTGACTCAACAGAGCCAACCAGGTGGCCACAGTCACTAAGCATTTAATTCATGCTCCATTTTGGTAGTTTGTAGTGCAAAGACAACACAGAGCTGGTGAGGAGCTTCCGGCAGTAAGTGAAGCTCATGGGGTGTTTTGGAGTGTGTATTTTGCTGATTGCTGGGTTGAAGTTCTCTTAAACAGTGTTGCAGGGGACATGCTAGAGTGATTTGCGTGGGGGTTTTGGGGCTGGGTGGTGGAAGGATGCTGCTAGTGGGAGGCTGAGGAGGGTCTGGGAGTACTTAAATTGGAGGTCACGTAACTTGGCAGAGCTAACCGGGCAGCTGCAGTCATTACATCACTCCCAAGAGGCCAAGCAATCCCTCACGTGAGCAACCCTGTGGCATGAGTGCCACATAGCAGGAGTGTGGTTTTTGACTAAGGGGCATCTGCAGGACATCAGCAAGGAGGACAGCAGGCAGCAGGCCACACTGGGGAGTGGTGAGTAGGAGTCAGGAGATAGATCCACTAAGGGGTGGGCTAACCATTATAGCAGAAAGGAGCAGGGAAGGAGCACATGAAAGGGAGCACAATGAGGATGCAGAGACCTAGGGATTGGGACAGTATCCAGGCATGTGGAGGGAGGGGGTGTGCAGGCAGACAAGGGGGGAGGAGGCTGGAAGGGTGGTAGGTTGTAATGGCTGTGGGGCTGCCATATTCTTGGGGATTGCATGGACGGCAGGTGAGTGTGTGGTGTGTAGGCAGTTGCGGCAGTTTGGAAAGGAGCTCATTTGAGGAGGGAGCTGGATAGATGGGGGTGCAGGGTTGGGGGGACCACCAAGGACCAGGGGTTCTAAGAAGACCTACCCCAGAGGTTGCAGCAAGCAAGAGAAAGGGTAAACCAAGGGAGAAAGCAGCTAGGACAGACAATTAGAAGCAGAAGGGAGCAGGGCCTGATGACTGGAGGGTGGTCAAGCACCAGAGGAGGACAGGATTAAGGGCAGAGCAGTAATACAAGTCATGAAATGGTGTGGCGGAAGTAACCCAGAAAGTGGAAACTGATTGTGAGAACAGTTCTTTCTGGCCTAGGAGATCGGGGGGGGAGGGAAACTACAAAGAAGGGAAGTGAGGAGGACATGGCAAAGGGTAATGGGCACAACAGTGAGGCTGAAGGCTCAAGCAGTAGCCCAGATGGCAGCAGAAGCAATGGGGGAGAGGCAGTAAGGGGAGGAGCAGCAGGTAAGGGGGAGAAGAGGGAGAAGCAGGTAGAGAAAGGGCAGGTGGGCACAGTCAACAGCCCAGGCAATGCAAGCACAGGGTGTAGATGGGGGTGCAAGGAAGGGGAAAGGCACAATTCAGTGGGGTCACGGTGAACCAGTGGCAAGGGGCTGTTATGGTAGAGGGTGGAGCAACAGCTATAGGAAGGGGGGAGGGGGAGGAGGAGGAGGAGGAGCAGTTGGGGATGGTAGGAGGGTGGAATCTGTCAGAAAGGGCACAAGTGTTAGAGGGGAGAGGAAGGGGTAAAAAAGCAGGGAATAAGCAAGGTTCAGAGAAGGCACAGGGGTCCATAGGCAAGGAGGAAGGAGGCAGAAATTGAGTCATGGGGCAGGGGAATAGCAGACAACAGGTGGGAGAAAAGGATAATGGGGAAGGTCATTATTCTGGGGAACTCGATACTTAAGGGTGTAAGATGGGGGGAAGGGGCACCAGAAAAAGCAGTATATGGGTAGAGCACTTGGGGTTGTGACCACAGCCTGGGTTAAGCAGTGCCTGGTTGAGAGACAGTTAATGGTAGAACAGTGGGGAACCAGCATCTGCATAAGGTGCTTGTATAACATAGTTTCTAAAAACAATTCCGTGGACTACAATGCTGCGTAGTGCACAAAATTTAATTCAGTGTGCAACTTCAATAAGAATAGAAAAGCAGTTTAAAAACTCATAGTACATCCAAATGTCATTTTAGTGAGTGAGTCCGTGTACCAAAGTCAATGGAATTCAGTAAAATCCAACAAGCTGTGGTTCGGCTCTTTCAACATTTCTAGTAGCAGTTACTGTTCCAGTGGGGAAGGATGCACCCTCTGATGGGGAGGGTAGGGGAAAAACCACATATTGCGGTGCACCTGGGCATGAATGACCTGGAGGGGAGAAGGGTAGAGGAGGTGCATGATAGTTTCAAGGAGGTGGGGAAACTATGCAGTATAGGGGGCAGGTCGGTAGCCTTTTCTGAAATTCTCCCAGTAGCAAAGTGAGTACAGCCAGGAAGCAGAGAATAGCAGACCAGTAAGTGGCTGGGGGAATGGTGTGGGTCCATGGGATATGGATTGGTGGGGGGATAGGGCAACAAGTAGGTGAACATGGATCTGTATGAGCAGGATAGGTTGCACCTTAGCAGGGAAGGCTTGCAGGTACTGAAGTGCAAGTTGGAGGAATTTATTAATGAGAATTACAATTTAAATTAGGTGGGGGCCCCAAGGGGTTGGCAGGCATTAGGAAAGGGGGTCCTATGGACCTCCACCCACAGCAGGGCAGGAACCAAATTCAAATAGGAGAGAGGATAGGGAGGAGGATAAAGATGCAGAGTGGCTAACTTCACAGTGAAGGGTGGTATAATTGAATGCTAGGAGTCTGGGGAACAAGATGGTAGAATTGCAGGCAATTATAGCAGAAGGGGGGTGGACATAGCCGCCATCACCTAGACTTGGACGACCCAACACTATGACTGGGACCTAGCCATCCCAGGTTTCAAGTTATACCAGAGGGACAGTGAAAAAGGGAAAGGAGGGGTAGCCATCTACGTGAGGGAAGGGATAGTGTGTAATAGAGAGGAGGGGGAGGAAGGTAGGGTGGAAGCCATTTGAGTGCAACTACACAACCCAAGGGGTAGAAAGGTTAGATTGGGGGTAGTATATAGGCCTCCAGCTCAGAAGGAGGAAATTGATAGTGAGCTGGGAGAACAGCTAAGGAGGCTTAGTGGCAAAGGGAGCACTGTGGTGGTTGGGGACTTTAATCTGCCAGGGGTGGATTGGAACATCCTGGCTACATCTTGCACCAGGGAGCAGATCCAACTAGAAGCCTTCTAGGATGGCTTCCTGGCACAGAAGATAACTGAGCTGACTAGGGAGGAGAACATTCTGGACCTGGTACTGGCGAATGGAGAACAGATCAGAGGTGTTGGGGTGAAGCATCCCCTGGCTGGATCTGACCACTGCACAGTGTGGTTCACACCCAACCTAGGTAAAGAGGCTGACACTACAAAGACTAAGGTCCTAGACTTTAAAAGGGCAGACTTTGTCAGAATGGTAATATACTAGATGGGCACATAGCTAGCATTCACCTTAACATGGATGCCAAGCAGAAATGGGCAGTCATCAAGTGAGGCTTGGTTGAGGCCACTAGCATGTGTGTAAAGAGCCAGAGCAACAAAACCAGGACCAAGAAGCCGAGCTGGATGAACAGGGAGGTAGGGGAGTGGGTGAGGGAAAATAGGGCTGCCTTTAGAATCTATAAACCATCCAACAGAGAGGAGGACAGGGAGGAATACATGAGGAAATCCAGGGAGGTGAGTAAGGGCAGCCAAGGCAATGACTGAACTGAAGCTAGTGCATGGGATCAGAGAAGGTGAGAAGCATTTCTTCAGGCATATACGGGAGAAGAGAAAGACTAAGGATCAGACAGTTAGGATCAAGAATGGCAGTGGTTGGGCATAAAAGGGAGCAGAGCAGGCAGAAGTACTCAACTAGTACTTCTGTTCGGCTTTCACCAGGGAGAGGGAAAGGCCTGTACCTATGGGGAAGGGTGGGGTGGGAGTAGGGGGGAGGTGGTCACGGATGGTGTAATCATAGAGGAAAGGGTGTTAGAGGACCTTAAGGCCCTGAGGGTAGATAAAGCACCTGGGTCTTACAGAATTCATCCTAGAGTCCTTAGAGAGTTGGCAGTGGTCCTGGCGGGACAGATGGCGGACCTGTTCAACACCTCTCGGGATACGGGGTGCGTGCCCAAGGACTGGATGGTGGCACATGTGGTGCCCATCCATAAGAATGGGCCCAGGGATGAACAAATGGGCCCAGGGATGAACTACCGACCAGTGAACCTTACTGCAATTGAAGGGAAGCTAATGGAGGCGATCCTCAAGGAAAGGCTGGTAAAGTTTCTGAAGGACAATGGTCTCCAGGACGACAAAATGCATGGGTTTGTCTCAGACAGATCCTGTCAGATGAATCTATTGGAACTTTTGATTGGGTGATGTGGGCACTGGACAAGGGTAATGTGGTGGATGTCACTGACTCGTGCCTCTCGGTAGGCTGACCAGAAAATTGAGTGACCTGGAAGCGGGCAAGAAACTGGTTAGATGGGTCAAGAGCTGGTAACAGGATAGCAGCGAATGTCCAGAAAGTCACAGCACTCACATTGCAACAAGATGAGGCTCAATACCTTGTAGTTTCAATTCCAAATGATTTATTTGGTACAAATTTCATCACAAGTTGCTTGCCTCTCAGACCTCTCAGACAGGGAGTTTGCTGCTCCTAGCCAGTTTTCCCCAAAGCTGGGTAGGAGTCGTCTACTCTATGTCTGAGAGGTGAGCAACCTGTGATGAAATTTATACCAAATAAATCATTTAAATTGAAAATGCAAGGTATTGAGCCTCATCTTGTTGCAACATGAGTGGGACTGACTTTCTGGATATTCTTTGTCATCATTGGGCGTAGCAACCCCCTTTCACTGCACCTAACTCCCTTAGTGTGCACACGACAACCATTGTGGATGTGGTTACAGGATAGGCAGCAGAAGGTAGTAGTTGGGGGTGAAGTATCAGAGCCCAGAGCAGTAACAAGTGGAGTCCCACAAGGCTCGGTGCTGGGTCCAGTGCTGTTTAATGTTTTCATAGCCGACATGTCAGATGGGGTAAAAATTAAGATCAGCCTCTTCGCTGACAACACTAAGATCTGTGTGGAAGTGGATGGGGGGAGGTGGCAAAGTACTCAAGGAGGACTTGGCAAGACTGGAGGAATGGTCAGACACATAGCAACTTGGGTTCAATGTCAAGAAGTGCAAAGTCATGGAATTGGGAGCCCAAAACCCCAAAAATAGATACTGGCTGGGAGGAGTGCACTTACCAAGTCAACGGAGGAGAAAGATCTGGGAGTACTGATAACTGGGGAAATGAACCACTCAGCCCACTACAGGAAGGCAGTGGCAAAGGCCAACAGAATGCTGGGGTGCATTGCAAGGGGCATTACTTCAAGGAGAGGGGAAGTCATCCTGCCCTTGTACAGTCCCTCGTGAAGCCACACTTGGAGTACTGCATGCAATACTGGCCCCCCTACTGTCAGGGACATCAAGTTACTGGAGTGGATGCAGCGCAGGGCAATGAAAATTATCATGGGATTGGGAGATAAACCTTATGAGCAGAGACTGAGGGAGCTCAATATGAATTCCCTGGAGGATGGGGGGTGGGATATGACTGAGACCTTCAAGTACCTGAAGAGCATGAACAGAGTAAACACAGAGTATTTTCAAACTAAAAGGTGGGAGGGAAACCTGGGAACAAAGTCTGAAATTGGAAGGAAGCAGATTCAGGAGGGAAATGAGGAGGCACTATTCCACCGAAAGGGTAGTCACAGGGTGAAACGCGCTGCTAGAGGAGGTGGTATCACTGCGGACAGTAAGCAGCTTCAGGATGGGATGGGACAAGATCAGAGGCTGGGTTCAAACCAGGAGTGGACAGGGTGTGGGGTGGGTGTAAGTGGAACAGGAAGACAAAGAGTGGGGGGGGGGGCATGCAGCAGCAATCTAACTGACTGAAGTGCTGCACACTCGTGCAGACTAGATTAACCGTAAGACCTGTATCTGCTGGCAAATTTGTATGTAAAAACAAGGGAACAAATTAGCTTCATATAGTAGTATCTAATAGCAATGTCTGGTAAAAAGGAACACTGAAAATCTATGAACTGAATGGCAGGCAACTGTGAGTTACATGGTTGCAACTGAATCAAGGGATCCTGATGAAATCATAAACTCCATAAGCGCAGTGCACGTGGTTTGTAAATGTCACAACCCTAAAATGAAATTACAAGCCATGAAATTGACATCTGAGCTTTTTTTTTATTTTGAATAATATAAGGTTAAACACTGTTTATATGGTTTAAAACTCACATATTAATGAATTTTGTTTCCTTGTCAGCAGAATATGAATCAAGCAGGAATTGTTTACCTCAGATAGCAGCACAGTAAGAGGAGCATTTTCTGAATAATGACAAAAAAGCACAAATGTTATCTGTGAATCACAAGGACTAAACATACATTAATTCACACTACCAAGATTACATACTGAGCAATAATAAATTCTCAGATGTTTCATGTATAATGCTTATTATTTCATCAGATACTGAATGTGCACACATGTAATAAACAAGGTCACATTTTGGCAAGTTTAACCCATACAGATATCCATATAATTCACAGGTATCCATTGTAATAAATGTATAGCCATACCTTTAAAAACATCAGAACAGACTTTCTGACAGTGATAAATAGAATTTTGATTAGCCACATGGGTGTCAACTGAGGTGTCCCAGTGGTGTCTGCTGTATGACACTCTAAATGGTATTCCATGAGTGGGGATGAGACACCAGTACTAGGGAAATATGGCATTCTAAGTGATAGGTCCGTAAGTACCCAACATTCTCAATATTTCAGACAGACACGCTCTTTACTAGTGATGTGATAAACCTGTGGGGGTAAAACTGAGCCACCCGAACACTTAAGGCGTGGTTTCCATGAGACTCAAGCTGAACCTTGCCGACTCGGATCGGCTTGGATCTCTGAGCATTTTTTTTGTGTGTGTGTTTTCTAGCTCCTGACTGTCATGTGACAGGTCCGAAGAGAGCTGGTGAGTCAGCGGTTCAAATACTCCAGTTTGAGCATATGCAAACCAGAGTACTGCTGGATGCATAGCTCTCCTCTGTGCCACTTGAGCTGAGCCACCGAGGAGAGAGGAACTCCCAGTCCAGAGTCATTCAGCGAGCGAGCAGTCAGGTGGGAAGGGAAGGGTCTCTGTGGCATGTGTGGATCACCACTTAACTTCCTAGCACCCAAAAACCAAAGGAAAAAAAAATGGAAACAGAACATTAAACAAGCATTTGTCAATGCCGAATGTTGTTGCGCTGGCATTGGCGGAACTAGAGACGCATAGCGCTGTGATTTTGTTAATGTGTCCCAAAAGGTGATTTTGCACAGCAAGCACTCTATTATGTGCCACACCTGCGGAAACGCATTTTGGGCAGGCTGTGAAAAATGGCAGCAGGACTGTTGATAAGGAGATGTGCACAAATACCAATGGTGAAAATGTGGCATGAAAATATTACAGTTTGACAAAGTTACAAGGGTGCGTGGAAACTGTGCAATGCACGCTTGCAACACAGTCATTATATGGACTTTCAGCACCAAATTTTCAGCATAGGCATTTTAGGACCTCTGCTCATGAATAGTGTCACCGTCATTTCCTCAAACTGTCCTGAAAACTGATTTCACACAGTGACAATGCAATTCTGCGCTGGATGTGCAAAAACACATTTCAGCCAGCTGTACTGTTCATAAGGAGGTATGGAAAAATGCCAATGATGAACAGCTGGACTGAAACTATTACAAATTCACAAAGTCATGAGCGTGCGTGCAAACTGCGCAACACATGCTCATAAAACACTCATTTTATTGACTTTTGTCCCCAAATTTTCAACATAGGCATTGTAGGACATCTGCTAATGAACAGTGTCACTGCCATTTTCATAATGTGTCTCAAACACAGGCTTTCCACAGCGACCACGCTATTCTGTGCCGGAACTGCAAAAACAGATTTTGGTCAGGATGTGAAAAATGACAGCTGTATTGTTCATTAGGAGGTACAGAACAATGGCACTATTGAAAATCTGGAGTGAAAACATAAGTTTGAGAACTTACGAGCGTGCGTGCAAACTGCGCAATGCACGCTCATAACACAGTCATTTTATGGAGTATTGTCACCAAATTTTCAACATAGGCATTTTAGTACCTCTGCTCATGAACAGTGTCACTATCATTTTCATAATTTGTCCATAACACTGATTTCGCACAGCTACCACACTATTCTGTGCCAGAAGTGCGAAAACACATTTCGGCCAGGATGTGAAAAATGACAGCTGTATGATTCACAAGAAGGTGTGGTAAAATGCCAATGTTGAATATCTGGCATGAAAATATTGCAAATTCGCTAACTCATGAGCGTGCGTAGCAACTGCATAACGCATGCTTGTAAAACAGTCATTTTTTTTATTTTTCACACCAAATTTGCAACATAGGCTTTTTGAGAGCCCCCCTCTTGAACAGTGGCACTGTCATTTCGTTACTCAGCCCCGAAAGGTGATTCCATGCAGTGACTGCAAAATCACCTTTTGGGACCAAATAAACGCCATGACAGTGCAAGAATTCATGAGGAGGGCTCCCAAAAACCCCATGCAAAAAATTTGGAGCCAAAATTCCCCAAAATGCCTGAGATATGCAGCAAAGTTGAAAAAACCCAATTTATTCCATATACAGCTTACCAGCATTTCCTCAGTTCGCAGTCGGCTTTGAAGAGTGCAGACGTGTTCCCGGTCCACCGTAGATCATCGCGTTGGACTCCAGAGCTAAGTATGGGATGAGGGAGTGTGGGGAGGCAGGGTGCACTGAGGGTGGGTGCGGGTGGGGGCAGGAGACTATGAGGGACCGTTTTTGTTTTATAGGTGACAAAAAAACAAAGACATTGCAGGACAGTTTTTTGTTTCAGAGGTTTAACACGCTGGGGTGGGCTCCCAGCATGCCACCTAAATGTTTGGGGAGTCTGTAGCCAGCGGGGATTGGGCACCCTCATTGGCACACAACACAGGGGAGGATGATATGCCGGCCGGGGGTTGGGCACCCCGTCGGCACCAAGCGGGGGCCGAGGCCGGTGGGATTGGCGCCCCCCTCTGCATTTAACAATTGGGGTTCTTTATGCCAATGGGGTGGGCTCCCCATTGGCACCCAAAAGCAGGGGGCTGAGCCGAGGGGATTGGGAACCCCCTCGGCATTTAACAATAGGGGAGTGATTTATGCCAATGGGAGTGGGCTCCCGTTGGCACATACAGAAAGTGGGGAAACCCGACAGGGGATTGAGCACCCCGAAGTCGGCAGTTGGCGGCCACTGTGCCGCCATGCTCCTGTGTCGGTGAGCACGTCAGGGAAGGTCTGCTGCATCTGACGAGCTTTGCTCGGATTGCAGCAGACCTTTTCTTAGATGTGCTCGCCACATTATGTATGCATGGTGTGGTGCCAGCATGCAGGCTGATTGGGAAATGAGGGACGCACCTACTGGTGCATACCCTACATTCACCCAACAGCGACCATGCCTCCAAAGCTGATGTTGGCTGCGCAAGCGCGCCAACATAAAAAAAAATAACTGGGTTGGTTGGGGAATCAGAGGGACGTAGGTGAGGGAATGGGGAGTGGGGCAGGGAGCAGCTGAGTGGGAAGGGAAACAATTGGTCTCTGAGGACCATTTCCTCTGTCCACACCACCAACAAACAGAAAAACTAAGAAAAAACATAAACAAAAACAAAACTGAGAGGGTTGGGACTTGGGAGGGACGTGGGCCAGGGACTGACTGTGTGTGGGGGATGGGGTGAGGATGCCTCATGTTCGATGACAGAAGCTAGCTGCCAAACAAAGGGCAAGGCACTAGTGGAGGGAGACTGTGTGCGTGTGGGGGGGTGGCAGTGCAAAACTGCATTATTTAGCCCCAAAACACAACAGTGGCACAGTGCAGCACCAGGCAGAAACAGAAAAGCGCAAGTGCTGCAGTACGAGATTAAAGGTCAGTTCAAGTTAAGTTCCACTGCACTGGCACTTAGTTATCTTGGCAGTTGAAGCAGGCTGCCTGGCAGCATAGCCTAGAGGTTGGAGTAATGATCTGTGAATGAGTTTGGTGGGACAGCAGACAGACCTGGGTTTGATATTGATTCCCACAATCTCCACTTGCATGCTATGACTTTGAGTAAATCACTTAACCTCCCCAGTGCTCCTGGGTTGCCCCTGAGAACAGGCACCTGTGTCTAGTGGGCCTAAGCTGAGAGTAGAGCAGTGACTGAGCTTATTCAGCTCAGCAGGGATACTGGCATGCTGTGAGACACTGAAGAAGTCACTTGTGTTACCACCCCAAAGCTCCGTCACAGCAGTGTCACTAGCCATTTCCCACACAAGTAGGAGTCAGACATGGCCATGTATTTTTTTTGTGTAGTCTTGTCAAATAAAGGCTTGCGTCATGTGTGAAATGGTTTGGAGGGAGGGGAAGCCTGGCAGTTAAGTAGCCTCTGTCTGAACAGTGTCACCAGCCTTTTCCCACACAAGCAGGAGTTAGGATAGGGACAAGAGGACCATATTTTGTTTTGTGTAGTCCTGTCAAATAAAGGCTTGCGTCATGTGTGAAATGGTTTGGAGGGAGTGGGCAATCTGGCAGTTGAGTAGCCTCTGTCTGCACAGCGCCACCAGCCCTTTCCCACACAAGCAGGAGTTGGGAAAGGGACAGGGACAGGAGGGCCGTATTTTTTTTTTGTGTAGTCCTGTCAAATAAAGGCTTGCATCATGTGTGAAAGGTTTTGGAGGGAAGGGAAGCCCAGCAGCTGAGTAGCCCTTGTCTGTACAGTCTCACCAGCCATTTCCCATACAAGCAGGAGTCAGGACAGGGACAGGAGAACCATATTTTGTTTGTGTAGTCATGTCAAATAAAGGCTTGCATCATTTGTGAAATGTTTTGGAGGGAGGGGCAGCCTGACAGTTGAGTATCCTCTGTCTGCAAAGTCAACAACCATTTCCCTCACAAGCAGAAGCTGTCACAGGACCATTTGCTTGTGTGTGTATTCCTGTAAAATAAAAAATTGTTGAAGCAGAGCTGGTAAAGGCTTGTGTCACATGTGAAACCTTTTTGGAGAGAGGGCAGCTCTTGGCAGTTGTACAGTAGCCCCAACTTGTAGTCGTGCTAGTTAACTTGTTCATATTCATACTCAACTGTTACATTGCCTCAGCCTATGTCCCTTTATTCAATGGATCTTGTCTCCTGTCATTCATTGCTAAGAATTTAGACTGCAAGGTAATGAAACTATGTGCTTATTCATCTTTAGCACTGGCTCAAAATACCTTACAAGATAGATAATTTCCTGTGATCTTACTAACAGCTGGGCCTTGCTAGCTGCCATGCTATTAAGCTGTTTTTCTACAGAATTTGACCTGTTTTCATTTATATTATACCTTAAAATGAAGGTACAGACCATGTTTTATGTTGAATGAATACTGGCCGTGAGTCCAAAACCAAAACCAGAGGTGATTTGGCAAAACCAAAACCACAATCTCCCTGGTTCTGCACACCTCTACTCTTTGCAGATACACCCCCTCCCTGAGAAGGACCTTACATGATTCCAGCAAACCTTTTCTAGTTTCAGTGGCTGCAGAGGACATGTGCTGTCCTGAGACCCTACTGCTGGATGACACCAATGATGCATATTTATTTATTTGAATTTTTGCATGCTAGCATAGCCCTGTTTAGGTGTAACACCTAGTTTACAAGGGGGACTGGGGAAACCAAGAAGCAGCAGCAGAGTAGTTACAAAACATAGTTTAATCTACAGTACGGTCATACTGCTGTAAAATGTGTACAAAGTAGAAGACTTTGTATGTAAAGCATGATACAAAGTTACAAGCTATCTACAGGACAAGTAGCATTCACATAATTGTACAATACAAATAAACAATCCTGTAATCTGATTGGTCAGCTAAGGTCTTTACCCATGGATAAGTTCTGCAGTAACTCATGGCTGAGGAAAGGAATTTATAAAAAACATAAACACATTTTTAAATTATTTTTCTACATGGGCCCATTGTATAATCGCAATAAGGCACTCCAGACATGGGTAATTGGGGATTACCAACTTCTTTTGTGGTTAAGTCACTCAGCTGTGGTTCATGACACATCACATGAGGTGTGGGTTAATCCCCCAGTAACCCATGCCCTGTCATGCCTTATTGCTTAAATATACATTTGCATACCTGTTACTCTAGACCAGTGTGATGTATTTAAAGAAGACATCATGAGTGGGTTAAAGGTGGGGACAAAGTTCAGGGGGCATGGAAGGACACATAGGAAAGATAGAGATGAGAAGCATCGGGGGATGAGATGGGATGAGCTAAAGACAGTAGCATTGTTTCTGGAGGTAAAAAAGAAGTGGATCATTGAAGGACTGTAGATTTCTTGTTGTCTTGACATTGTCTGGATAAAAGTTCCAACTGACTGGAGTGGCAGTTGCAAAATCTTTCTTGCCTTTGGATTTGAATGTGCTAGGAATCACCAGTATGTCCCTGACATGTGACCTTGCAGTAAGGAGGAAAAAGCCATGAGGGTGGTGTTGGTATTGTTGTTGTGTCCTGCCCATAGAATGAATTGCTGTGGTTCAGGTTGGTTCTACCAATGGCAGACATGTGGTGGTCACACTCACCACAAGAAGGGACAGCAGACTAACTTCAGTAGAATGGAATGGAGGATTCTTTATTTGCTTAAAACAAGGTGTGAGGAGGATGGAAGAAGGCAATGCGATCACTGCGATAACTAATTCTATATTACTGTAAATACTGTAACTCATATAAATACTCTATAAATACTTGAAACTCTATAAATACTTCAGACTGTATAAATACTTAGACCTATACAAATCCTTAAGACAATATCAACACTTAAAGCTCTATATTTGGTTAACTCTAGAGCTGGCAATTGTAAATACATTCAGAAGTAGCAACCATTGCAAGAGTCAGTAAGTGTGTGGTGCCACAAGATGGAGCTCGATGAGGATGCACAAAGAAAACCATTGAAGTGTTGACCAGTTTGTTGCTCATGGAGTGTGAAGAAAGTGAGAAAATGCAAAAGATTCCAGGGTTTGCTCATAACCAGGGAACAAGGACAACTTCCACCAAACTTGAAGAAATACTGGACTTCCAAGCTGTGGAGAGTCCAGGAAATAGCAAGAAACAGTGAAAACGTAAAGAAATGCTGAGTTTCTGAGCTGGGTGGAGCCCAAGAAATGAAGAAACAACTGAAGAAACTGAAGAAATGCTGACCCACTGAGCCTCTGTGGAACTCTGTGGAGATGTCAGTGTGGCTCAGTTGGTAGCACATCTGCCTCTGGACCAGAAGGTCGTGGGTTCACATCCCACACTGGAATTGTACTCATACCTAAAATGATGGCATCCGAGTGCAGTATTAGGGGGTGCTGTATTGCTGGGGTGTGCCGTCCTTCAGATGAGATGTTAAACTGAGGTCCCTTCCACCCATCCTAGTGCTGTCTTGGTGGGTGGCCAGGTGGAAGTAAAAGAACCCAGAGCACTCTTCACAAAGAGTAGGGGACATTCCCGGTGTCCTGGCCAACATTCTCCTTCCCATAAACCAGATCAAGCCATTGTCCAGGTTGTGTGTGTGGGTGTTGATGTGTGATATGGCCACCACTACACATTCAGTCACTTCACTACCAGTCTAGCATTGCTTGTAAAGCACTTTGGGATACACTGTGTATGAAAAGCACTATATAAATGCTGATTCCTCTTCATCCCAGGTAATGAAGACATCCTTGAAAAAAAATTGAAGAAATGCTGAACCTCCAAGCCACTGCAGATCCCAGGAAAGGAAGATGAACCTCTGTGGAGTGAGTGGAGGGAAGAACTCCAGTCCACTTTACATCTGAGAGCCCTAACTACTGAATCAGTGCAGTGCTAAGCAGACTAATCCTAGGGAAAAGGGAGGGAAAACATTGTGTAGTTTCCAGGATGGGCCTCACTATCACCCTATGATAACTAAACATCCGGACCTTTCTCAGTCTCTGTAACAGGCCATGCTCTCATCTCATACATTTATGTGGCACTGTCTTCAGGCAATAAAATGGTTGCTTAAGCATGCAACTCAATTTAACAGTTGTGGTTTAAACAATAAAGGCACAGTCCCTTGAATATGCATTTAACTTCAGCATTATCACTTGGAAATGTATTGGCTGTATTAACTGCTTCAGATACTGCAGGCAGTCTGTATTATAGTATAAAGTTAAAAAAGGAGCATTAGTTGAACATCCATTAACAGGCTTTAATTAGGCAGATTAGTAGTATGTTTCCCTTTAAATCACATAAACAGTTTAAAACAGGCAGTTCAGTGGGGCTGTATCACTTTAAATTCCTTAGACAGTTTAAAGTTTCACAAGTTTACACAGGAGCCCCTTCTCTGTACCAGGGGGACCCTGTTTACCAAACCAACCCCTAGCTCTGTACCATGGGGCCTGAATTACACAGAAGACCCATTTTCTCTTTACTGGCCTTATTTGACAGTGGCAGGGGCCCGTGGGACCAGGGCTGTGAGCCTAGTTGTGATCCCCCTCAAAGTGGGTGCTACTGTACAGTACGTGTATTTTTATGTAAGCCCCATTTCTGGGGCACTGCAACCTTGGCTGGTAGGTTGCCACTGTTTTGTTGAGGAGATTGAGGAGGTAGTCAGGGTCCAAGCCACTGGAACATTTATATGATAATGAAGCTCAGTAGATTTCACAACTCACTTCTGAGGACAGTGATTCCAAGGCTGGAATGTAGGTGATAAGGCTGTGTGCATCTGTCAGAACCAAAGTGGGCATGTCCCAGTGGTGCTGAGGCACAGCCCCTTACCTCATGCTACATCATCAACCAGAGTTCGGGAATGAGATCTGGGTGCCAGGGGTTGGCGGGGGAGCAGGGAAATGATCAAGTGACTGCTAGGCAGCTCTCATCTTCTGCACTGGGGTGGTGAGCTACCTCACTCTCCGCTGAAACGCAGTGGAAGCTGGATGTCAGAGCAGAGTTCTGGGTGGCTGACACAATGCTGGGTGAGTGAATGGGACTGTGGTTCCAGGAGTACATGTGTGTCTCCATGTGCATGCACCCATGGTGCTGCCACAGTTCCAAGTTTGGGAGAAAACACAGAAAAACCCTATATCTCTCTGCTGCTGCATATGATGGCCCCCAGTGCTTTCTAGCCCTGTTCCATGCGGATCCCCACTGGTGCAACAGTGGGGGAGTGGCAGATGGAGCAGGAAGCTACTGGGTCAAGGGTCAGAAGACAGGAGTAGGTGGCAGCGGAGGGCATAACAGTTATATGAAAAAAAAAAAGTAGGCCAATCTGCACATGCCATTAAATGTCACAATGATTTGTGTAGAGCCATGCAATTGGCAGTCATTAATACTTTGATCCTATGTGAAACAGCTGGTAAAAGAAATTGCTTGAGCAAAAGTTTCTTGGTGTTGAAGTTGAGGCAGTCACAATACTGATAAAGTAGGACAGGCATTTGATGGGAGCTCAAACTGTTCTAGATTTGTGCTCAGTGAATGACAATGTCTGGTCTAATCAGAAGCCAACATATTTGAAGGTCTGTAGATGGTCTCAGGGTCCACTATTCTGGGATGTAATTTGCAGTGAATTGGGGGAGGGGGTGCCTTTCACCATGAACAGCATAACTTTTGTCTTAATGCTGTTCAGGTAGAGGCCATTTGCTGCCATACAGTTCTGAACTTTACTGAATGAGGCTTATAATGTTACGTAAGTAATAAAATACATGACAGGAAGTTGGTTGTCTGGGATTAATGCATCCCCATGTGCGTAATGAGGCACAAGGCACTTGTGCTAAGTGTCATTAGCACTTGGAAGTACATTAACCCCAGATAACCAATGACTTGGAGTATCTAATTGCACTTATAAAATCAGTAAACAGAATTAAAAAAATCTAATTTTTAAATTAAGAACAGGTATTTTCCTGTATTAATTTTTTTTTTTAAAGTAGTCCCTCCCCACCTGCCAATCATCTGTCTTTCCACACATTCAATAGATGGAATGTTTGTTTATTATGGAATACAGGAATTTCAACTTTGGCAGAATTACACTGGAAGAATGTTCACTCCCTTAAACACAATAGAAGGCCTTATATGGAGCCAAGCTAACTCAAGCAGCAGTACAACACAATGTGCTGAACAAAATAAAAAAATGTTAGATAAATACTAAATGTTCCACTATGTATTTAGCGAATAGAGCTATGACAGCACACTATACTTCCAGAACACCAGTATGATATACAGTACGATAGTGTGAACTTTTAGATAATTGATATAATCATTCCAAAGAGACATTCAAACTTCACATCAAATTGTACTAAGCAACTGGTGATGCCAGAGTTAGAAAGAGGATGCAGTAGGGTGAACATTAGATTGCACAGAGCATGGGGAAAGAAAATAAGTAGTGTATGGTATTCTGGAAGTATAGTGTGCTGTCATAGCTCTAGCCACTAAACGTAGTGGAAACGTTTGTATTTATCAATGACATTTTCTATTTTGTTCAGCACATTGTGTTTGATTACTGCTTAGGCGGCAGAAGTTAAAAGTTCATTTGCCAGGTGATGTTTTCGACACTGTTTTATTTGGCAAAGTGTGCCATAATTAGCTCTCTGTAGACTACATAAGAGAAGTTACATGGCAGAGATTGTAAACAGCATTCTCTGGCTAATCTCTGGTGAACTGGCATCTATATTTGGTCAGTATCTTCTAGACGTGTAAGTGTTTTAATGAAAGATAAAAAAGGAATTTTAAAAATGTTATAGTCTCGCCACAGCTGACACCATACTTGCGGTACTCGGGACACAGTGGGAGCGCTGCAGTGTAGAGTCAGAGAGCAAAACCAGATTAATGAAAGGTAGTATTAAGTTTGCCACTGTTAAACAGATGTACAAAGTATGTCTTGCCTGTCAACTCCTTAAAAAATAATGCATGGTTTAGTTTTGTAGCTAGGATGTTCAAAGGGTTTGTCTTTGGCACAACTTGTAGTTTCAAATAAAATAAGCTTTCTGCATTCTTGCAAACACATTTCAAAAGGGCATTTGTGAGTGCTGATAAACTCTCAGATAACTGTGACTTTGCCAGGCCAAACTAGGATAGGGATGCATTACTATGTAATTCCCATTAATGCTTTTTATTTGCATGCTTCATCAAATATACATAAATGCAAAGTGGTTCCAAATCAATTTTCATCATCTCAGAAAAAAATCACCTGTCCCATCTGAATTTGTAAGTCTTATTTTAAATTTCTTTCTATAGTAGTGTCTCATCCAGCTCTACAATTCTCCTTGGGCTGTGATGAGTTTGAATTGTTTTACATTTTCTGTATTTCAAGGTATTTATTTAAGGAACAAAAATACTTAACCATTATGAGATGAACACAACCCATAGTATCAATTTTATATCAAATGTATCCTTTTGTGAACCAGCCCGAGGGCACAGCATGTTAAGGCACTGGTTGCCTCACTGCCTGATGCACCAGAGACCTGGGTTCATAAACAGCCTTGGGTCACTGGGGGGTTGGCCAGTGGAGGGAAGACTGAGCATCCCAAGGACAGCTCTCCTCCTTTTTTGGAAGGGAGAATGCTTTTCCTGGGGATCTGCAGCCAGCTGGACAAATCCAGAGGGCAGTGCCATGAAACCACAACAAGGGGCATTGAACCCCATGCCCAGGTGCCCAGCATGTCTTTGCAGAGGTGGAACATGCACATCACACCAGTGCACAAGGGTGAAAATGTAGAGAAAATAATCTGGCTTCAGTGTGGTGATGGCCCAGTCCCTCAAAGGCCCCACACCAGGGACTAGGCTGCTCTAGTAAGTCCTGTGGTTGAGGAAACCATAGAAAAAGATAGGCCCCAGAGAAGCTGAGTGACAGGGATGGAGGACTATTGCAGATAGGGGCCAGTCAGAGAGTGTGAAGGAGATAACTAAATATAACAAACTCTGGCCAGAGCCGATAGGGCTGCATTTGAATTTGAGGTAAAAATATTGAAAATTACCAGTTATGAGCCTGCATTAGCAAAATGTAATGTAGGCTCATAAATTTGTTGATTTGTAATATTTGTACACCAAATTTTCAACATAGCCTTGTTATGATCCTGATTCATGAAGAAGGGCAGAGAAAATGTTCAACTCTTGGCCTAAAGGTGATTTCGAACAGGGACTGCGAAATCAACTTTCGGGACACATTTTGGGCTGGAGTTGAAATGACAGCTGTCACATTCATGAGGTGCTGTAAAGAAATTACTATGTTGAAAATTTTGGGTAAAAATATTGACTATTACTAAACATACAAGCCTACGTTTGCAAAATTCAACATCGCCTCATAACTTTGTTATTTTAAAAAAAATATTTTTACACCAAATTTAGAACGCAGTCTTCTTATGACCCCACCTCATGAACAAGGGCAGAGAAAATGTTCCGCTCCTGTCCAAAAGATGATTTCGTGCAGGGACCACAAAATCACCTTTTGGGATGTAAAAAAAACCTTTTATCCAGGACTTGAAAAATGACTGCTGTCACATTTATAAGGTGCTGTAAAGATATGTCTATGTTGTAAATTTGGTTGACAAATATTGAAACTTACCAAAGTTATGAGCCTGTGTTTGCAAAAGTCAATGCATGCTCATAATTTGGTTGTTTTTAAGTATTTTTACACCAAATGTTCAACATAGCCTTCTTATGACCCCACCTGGTGAACAAGGGCAGAGAAAATGTTCAACTCCTGCCTGAAAGGTGATTTTGTGCAGGGACTGCAAAATCACCTTTCTGGATGTAAAAAACATTTTGGCCAGGATTTGAAAAATGATAGCTGTCACACTCATGAGGCACTGTAAAGATAAGGCTGCATTGTGAATTGGGGGGGGGGATACTGAAAATTATCAAAGTTACAAGCCTGCATTCGTAAAAGTCAATGTAGGCTCATACCTTGGTTACTTTTTAATATTTCTACACCAGATTTCAACATAGCCTTCTTATGACCTCACCTCATGAACGAGTGCAGTAAAAATGTTCAACTCTTGCCCGAAAGGTGATTTTGTGCTGGGACCGTGAAATCACCTTTCAGGACAGATCTGCCTAATGGCAGTGTCTTTGTTCATGAGATGGGGTCCCAAAGAAGGCATGTTGAAACTCTGGAGCAAAAATATGACAAAATGGCCATGTTATGGCACTAAGTTCAAAGCCCCATTGAAATACATTAAACCGCTTACCTGTTTCCTCAGTTCATGGTCCAGCTTTGAAGAGTGAAGACATGTATGTGGTCTAGAAAGGATTATGGTGTTGGACCCCAGATTGATAAGTAAGAGCTTGGGGGGGTATGGTGAAGTGGGTGCTGAGTGGGACGGTTGGGTGGGTGCAGTGTAATGGTGCAAAAGACATAGATAGATTTTTTTTTACAGGTTAAAAAAAGAAACAAATGAGGATTTCTGTACTGGGGGATTGGGCACACCACAGTGCCACTTTTATGTCTCTGAGGGGAGTGGGGTGGAGGGTGCTGAGAGGGAGGGTCAGGTGGGAGGAAGAAACTATAAATATAAAACTATAAAAAATAAAAAAAAACACAAAACAACCACACATGCGTGGTAGTGGATGGGAGATGGGGGGACAGGGCAGCCAGAGTATTTGTGATCAAGATACTGGGGGAATAGGCATCCCCAGTGCCACTATTATGTTTTTGGGGGGGATGTTGAGAGGTAGGGAGGGTTGGGTGGAAGGACTATGTATTTCCAGCGGTCACAGTTAAAAATAAGCATGCAGTAGTAGTGGAAGAGGGGAAGGGGCAGTCAGAGGATTTAGATCAAGACACTGGGGATTGGGTACCCCAGTGTCACTATTATGTTTCTAGGTGGTGGAGTGGTGGGTGCTGAGAGGTAAGGGTGGGTGGGGGTTACGAATTTCAATGGTCATGGCTGAAAATAAAAAAGCATTATAGTGCAACTGCCAATAGAGACAGAGAGCAGAGTGCTTCACAGAATCAGAGGGGGCTGTGTTGTCACTCCAACATGTTCATTCACAAGGCATGTGGCAGCCCTTTTCTCATTGCAAGAAGTCTGCAGAGCTCGGCCCACTGCAGCCTGAAAAGGTATTCCGTTGTAGTCTCACCATGTGTGTCAGTGTCACCATCTGATAAATCTGATTCACTGCATCCTGTCATTTTTTCCCTGGTTAGAGGAATTGTTTAACTGCTGCATATATTTATTGCAATAACAAGAATAAAATATAGATATTTCTTTACATTACCCAGTTTATTTTGTGGGAAGGCTATTAATGTTAGATTCTCAGGTAAATACTCTACTTATTTTCATACTATTAATCTTATAATCTTCATGAGATATAGGTGTTTCCCACATTTTTCAAGCTCACAACTTGTGGAACATATGTTAGAACAAGCACAGCCTGCCCCTGTTGTACCAAGTCAAATATTATTAACACACAAAAGTCAAAGGTACCTGCTAAATATGAACATGTGAAGAAGAGAGTGCCTAAGAATGGCATTGGCAGTGGGTATGATAATGGCAGAGGCCTGGTACTAAAACATATTCAGGATAGCAGAAAAAACTGAGAAAACGAGATACCATACAATGCATCATGCACAGACAGAAGTTAATTGAAAAGGGAAGTACATGTAGCCAGCTTCTAGCTCTAACATTTTGGGACTGCTTATGAAGGTTCCTATTTGTACATATAAACACTGGAGAACAGAAATTGTAGTGCCTTAATTAAGATATACAGTAGTCGCATTTTATCTGGTGGTTTTGTGGGTATGTGAGATAGCCAGTGCCACTCCAAGCAGTGGTATAATGCAAAAATCAGAGGAGAGAGAAAGACTTTTCTTTTGCAGCTGCATGTTGAAGGTGTTGTGCTTACTACTAGTTTTACATAAGGGGTATTATTTTTTAGTCAAAGTGCGACTGTGCGGTAGGTTGGAGGGGAATCTTCTCATGGCAGTTTAGGGGAGTGAGAAAGAGGTCTGTGCCCTGGGAGAACTTCCAGAGCAAGGTCATAGACACCTGGGGTGGACTCAGACAAGGCAATACCCCTCTCCCCTGGGAAATTAAGAGTAAGATAAAATCATTTATAAAATGGTAAGATACAATCTAGAAATGTAATTTGCTGAGAGATGTCACCTGACTGTGCATTAAGTCTCCATAACTGCACAGTCAGGTGCCGAATCTATTTCTTTCTCCCCATAAAAACTACTTAGAGTCATTTTATAAGTGTAATAAATCCCTCCAGGGTGTGCATAATATGATTTTAATGCACTTCCCAGGGGCAAAAGGGCATTTTGTGTGCCACTTTCTTACTGCAGTCTCCTTCTAAGATCAAATATCTTATCATGGCACCAATTACATTTATTTTAATCCAGGCCAGCCAGCTGAATTCATACATGCAAGGCATACAGGACACTATTTATTTATTCCCTCTCCCTTAAACTCTAAAGTGGATTTACTGGCAGCAGGTACTGTAATCAAGGAAAGGACAGCTACTGAAGAACTTTAAAAATAGAACTCTAATAATGTAATAATTGTATCTGCCAAATAGCCCAACGAGTAACACTTTGTGCCCCCGTACAGGTGACCCAAGTTCATGCATGAGCTTGTGGAGCTGGCTGGGTGGCCCAGGGGCTGGGAAAGTGCTGCCCCTTAGCAGTGCTCTCATCCTGAGGTAGGATGCTGTCAGATTTCGGCACACTGGCTACACATGTGGTGGGCCCGGGAGCTTTCTCTTCCAAAGCGATAGCAGTGAAGTGTCAAGACTAGCATGCGCTGCGCCCAAAGTCAGGGAGGTGGGAGGGAGAAAACAGAACATGGAAACAGCAGTAGATACAGATTTACTGATACCACACCTGCCTGTCTCTGGCCTGCACCATTGCCCAGACCCTGCCATCTAGATATCAGAGAGCAATCCATAAGAGACTGTGGCAGGGTCTTGAAGATGGATGGCCACTCTATGACTGCAGGGATAGGACTGAGAGTCACCTTCACAACTGCAAAGAAAGTAAAAAGTTTTATTGAAAATAATGTAATAATTTGATTTTGGACTTCTGATATTAAATATGTTTATGCTTTGATAAAGTACTTAGTATTTTTCTGTTTAACATGACCTCCCCCATGACTTCCCATACTTAATTAGTTATTTACAGTCTTCTATATTATTATGATAGGATCCTGTTCTGGGTCATAAAACCGGAAGCATTTAAGGATTAATATTATTTTTTATTTCCTGTTACTATAACTTATTGCTTTGGACACTCAGACACTCATATTTTTTTTTTTTGTCTACTTTCCCATTTGCAAATTATACTGCAAAGCCACTAACTCAAGGAGGTTGCAATCTTCTTCCCGCTGCTCTCCCCTAACACTTCTAGTTCTGGGTCCTTCATACCTACAGCCTTGGTTCTACAGCCTTGGGTCTAGCTCTTAAAGGAGCTAATACCTGCTCACACGCCTTTCTATTTACCACTCTGCCAACTAACAGTGCCAATTAAGTGTTTACATTTCCACAACTTACTATTATAGCTCTTACCTGTCATCAGAAGCAACTCGGTTTAGTGTCATACTAGAGCTTAACAAGTAGTCTAGCTCCTTCTGCTACTGACAAGTACTAGTTTTTCTGGTCCTGTAGAATAGAACTCTCCCTTCCAACATGCAGTCTTACACTAGTTATCATGTGCGCAGTAGGTTTTCTCCCCTGCCATCTCAAACCAAATGCCTCATCGCGTCTTAGAGCCTATCCCTTCCACAATAATTGGTGTTCTCCCTGCCCTTTGCCTTATCGTTATGCCCTTCATTTATACGTGGACTTCACTGTCATTCCTGCCTTCTTCAAGCAGCATGGTACTTTACCCTCACCAATTATGTGTCATGCCAGCACAATCTCATCACCCTCCGTACTTTCTTGCACAAACCCTATTGTGATCAGGGTACTACTTCATGCCTTGCTGGGCCCCAGGGACCTATGCTGTACAAAGCTCTAACCAGCCTCCAAGTCTCGTCACAAAGGGAGCAGTGCACATCCTGTTAAACACCTTAATAAAAATGCTCCTGTTGTTACTAATATGCACTGGTAATATTGAACTTAACTAAATAAAGAGGCAGCTCCAGTACTGCTGCTCAATGCCAAAAGAATTAATGACTTAGAAAAATGAGGCAGCACCAGCAAACCACAGTTCAATGTAAATTTATTCTGAATGATTTAGTTCATGCAGCTCCTCAGGTCTCAAAGTATAAGTGCAGGGTGCACCCTCCTCAACTGCCCCGACCAGTTTTGAGCATGCGCTCTTCTTCTGGGAGGCTGGTCCCTAGTGGTCACAAACCATATATACAAAGATAAGCATGCATTTTTCATCAATCAATTAGTGATACCAAAAAGAACCTGTGCAAATTAAAGGCATATATTAAAAAGTGCAAAAATAAAATGAATCTTACTTTGAACATTTACGACCACCTAAAGTCCTGACAATGCAATACATGTATTTTACATCAGTTGTGAAGCACAATCCATTTTGTAACTATCATTTCCCGAGACCAAACCTTGTAACTATGGAAGGTCAAAAGGTCAAAACAATGTTTAAACTTCTCTTTTCTTATATATTCATAATAATAATACCTTCAGCTATAGACTAATAGCCCTTCATATGTTATAATCTTTGAACATAAGTCTCTATAGATTCAATACCCCTAGTTATGTATGGGAGGTCAAAAGGTCAAAAAGTAAAATGCGGAAAGACAAAAACAATTTTATCAGATAAGTTACTGCTATTCATAACTTCCCTTTAACTCCACTTAAAGCATATATTATCACAGCAAACCTGTTTCCTAACAGATTATGAATGAGCTATATCATGGGTATATTCTCTGTCATTACAATTTATCTCCTGTCCATCCATTACTGCAAGTATTCATGGACAGCTGAGAGTATAACTAATTCCAATTTGCGTGAAAATAACCATCTCAAACCATCATAATGGACCAATAAATCTCAGAAAATGAATTAATACCCATGTATAAGGTCCATTTTAAAGTTCCTTATGGATTCCCTTGAACCTGTGGGGGATTACTGAGATTTAAAATGATGAATTGCTCATGCATATTCCTCATTTGAAGTATAATAGATTCCTTAGATTATCTTATTTTTGAGGTCTGAACCTGCTGGACAAGAAGAAAAAAGGGGTATAAAAAAGCAGTTAACCAGAAGACTACAACTGGTGGTGTTAACATATATTCATGTATGCAATCTTCAGTGACTTAATTGTGTATAACAGGACAGTCATTACAGCATTTTCCTTATATGTTACCATTTCAAGTTTTTAGTTCTTTTTCTTCCTTAAAAAAGGTACTTATATGAATGCCATCATTCAAACCTGGTTTCTCTAGGCCATTTAACTAAAAAATCCAAAACGCCTCTCTCTCTGTCTAGAAGCTTGTCCTCCAGATCTGATACCCTTTCACTCAGTTGTACCCTTTCTATACCACAAAAGTGGAATTCATGTTCTGCTGGGTTCTGATTCTGGCAAATATGTTTAGTTAAGGCATTTTTCAGGTCCCCATTCCTGATTGCTGACCTGTGTTCTCCTATCCTGGTTTTTAGTGCCCTGCCAGTTTTACCTATGTAAAATGCGGTGCATTTACAGGTTGCTAGGTACACTACAGAGGTAGACGAGCAGTTGATAAACTGCCCAATCTGGTATGTGGATGTGCAATTGGGTGATGTGAATGTGTTGGTTTTCTGTACTGTGTCACAATGTACACAGTGACCACAACTGAAGGAACCATTTGGAGCTTGCAGCAACCACATTTCCCTTCTGGGTGTTGGTTGTAAGCTATGAACCAACATATCCCTAAGATTAGGACCACGTCGATATACTTTTCTGGGGAGGTTCTGCACTGCTTTTTCTAAAAGAGGTTCAGTTTGCAAAATCCCCCAATGTTTCATCATGATGTCCCTAACCATATGGGATTTCTTAGTGTAGGTTGAGATGAAATTCATTTGTGTAAGTTCCTGTTCTGGATTTTCCTTATTTGTATGTATTAATAGGCTCTCTCGGTCCCTAAGGGATGCCATCTTGCTGCCTTTTTGTATAGAGGTAATCTTATATCCCCAGCCATTGAACCTTTGGGCCATCTCGTTTGCTCATTTTGTAAATGTTTCCTCTGTAGAGCAATTCCTCGTAATCCTTAAAAACTGTGCCTCTGGTATGTTGTCTATCATGTGCCTTGGATGACAACTGGAGGGGAGAAGGATGGTATTTCTGTCAGTATCTTTCCTGAACAAATCTTTTTCAGGTTTGCCATTTTCTGCTCTAGTGATCCATAAATCTAAGAAACTGTATACCTGTCTGCCTCCACTTTGAACCTTAAGTTCCTGTTTGAAGATTCCAAGAAGGCTACAAATTCCTTTAGTTGTGTTTCATCCCCCTTCCATATAAGGAGGATGTCATCTATAAAGTGTCTCCACAGGACAACCCTCTTGTAATAAATGTTGTCCTGTGGTGATAGAACAACATCCCTCTCCCAGTGCTAAGGTAAACATTGACATAACTGGGGGCCAAAGTTGCCCCCTATCGCTGTTCCTTTTTGATTTGATGATACACTGTTTTCTGAAAGATGAATACATTACATTGCAATGCTTTCCTAGCACTTTCCAAAGAAAATTCTCTTTGTTCTACACCCAGCTCCTCAGTGTTACCCAGGCACTGGCTAAGTGCATCCAGGCCTTCATTGTGCGGAATGTTTGTGTACAGGGATTCAATATCCATCGTACACAAAAGCCAGTCATTTTCCATGTTTACCTCTTTAATAAGGTTCAACACATCAGTCATATCCATTCAATCTCAGCACCTTCGGATCTCTCTCAACTGACAGGAATGAGCTTCCTGCACGTCAGTGCCTGCAGTTTATTGAAGAAGTTTGATGCCATTCAGGCTTGGATTTGCCTTGCCAAGCCTGATGTTTTGGTGGTAACAGAATCCTGACTGACAGCATCCACCCAGAACCACTCCATCAACATTCCTGACTACAATATATTTTGTGCAGATAGGCATTCTAGGGGAGGTGGGATAGCTATCTATGTGTGGGATAAATTTAATGCCTCAGTGGTGGATGCCACCTCATTCCCCAAGGAATTTGAGTGCCTGACCTTAAAGATCCAGCTTTCTCAATCTATGTCCCTATCTATTATTTGTTGCTACAGGCCCCCATCTGCTGGGCTAAATGTTATGGAGCATTTAAATGATTTGCTAACCCAGCTGACTTCAGAGGTTGCCATCCTGGGTGACTTCAATCTTGATTGGCTGTCTGGTTCCTCCAAACCTTTAAAAGACCTTTGCAATGCCTTTGGGCTCACTCGTCTTACATTGGAAGTCACCCATCCAAAGATCAAGAATCCAGCTCATAGCACAATGCTAGACCTAATATTTGTAAACAAATCCCATCTATATACCCATTTTGGTGTTTTCTTTAATGATCTCAGTGAACACTGCTTCATCGCATGTGTAAGCACACCCCGTATACATATATCTACCTCTACATATGTTTTCAAAAGAAGCCTCAGGAACTTTGATTCTAATGCATTCCTTTCGGACCTGCAGTGTGCCAACTGGCAAAAGTTCTACTTCCCCCCCTGCATACAAGTCTTATCATAGCATTCTACTTGATACCATTAATAAGCATGCCCCACTAGTTAAAACCCACACAAGAAAAAGGTCCTGCCCATTGTTCACCAATGAGCTTAAGGCAACCCTACAAAACAGAGATGCCCTATGGAAAAGGGCAAGAAAAAACAAACATCCAGATGATTGGGCAACATTCAGGGTGGCTAGAAATCGTAGCACCAAACTAGTCAGAGCAGAAAAGGCTAGATATTTATGTAGTAAGCTTGAATCCTCCTCCAAATGTGCTTCTAAATTCTGGAGTACGCTGAAAGGTTTGGAGGGACACAGCCCTGCCAGTTCACTCCCATCCAAAGTCTTCTCTAATGGGGTTGTCTGAACTGATAAGCATAAGATACCTGATCTACTTAGTGATCAGTTCGCCACAGCGGGGTTGGCATTTGATACTTCCCTGCCACGCACTTTGCACTCAGCTGTGCAGTCAAAATGCAGCTTGCCTATCCCTGGTGTCTACCACACACAATGCAGTCTTTTCATTCATTCCAGTGTCAGTAAAAACTGTGGAAGACTTACTCTTGGATCTGGATATAAGAAAAAGCATGGGTGCTGACCAGATTGAGCCATACTGCCTAAAACTAAGCTATCACGCTTTATCTCCTCCCATTATGCACCTATTCAACCTGTCCTTGTCTCAGGGTGTCCTCCTCATGGTCTGGAAGATGGTACACATCATACCATTGTTCAAGTCTGGAGAACAGAGTGATTTAAATAACTACCGACCTATTTCCCTGCTCCCTATTCTATCCAAGATACTGGAGAAATTTGTCAACACACAGCTCAGGTGTTTCTTCGAGAGTAATAGCCTTCTTAATCCAATGTAGTCAGGGTTTAGGCCTCAGCACAGAACAATTTCAGCACTTGCCAAAGTATCCAATGATTGGCTAATGGCCTTAGATGAGAAACAACATGTCTGTACTTTGTTCTTAGACTTGAGCAAAGCATTTTACATAGTCGACCATGTATTGCTCCTCACTACTCTCAATAATCTTGGGTTAGACCGGTTGGCTGTGACTTGGTTCACAAGTTATCTAATGGATCGCCACCAGAGTGTCAAGGTTATTTGGGATCTTCCCCTCTAAAACCCCTTTTAAGGGGGGGTCCCTCAAGGGTCCATTTTAGGCCCACTGTTGTTTGCAATTTATATAAACAATATTGATATCGTGGTCAATTTGGCCAATATACATCTCTTCGCTGAAGACACGGTCCTGTACATAGTGAGGCCCACCCAGAGTCAGCATGTGCAGGCCAGCAAGATGAATTCAACCCCCTGCAGAAAAATCTTCTGCACTTGAAGTTATTACTCAATGCCAAAAAAAACCCAAGCCAATGTTGTTTTCAACCTTTGTTCTTGCACCAAAGGTGCATAGCTCTGCCATGGCTCTACAGGCCATGACCCTACTATGCGAGCCCCTTGAATTTGTGGCTAAATTCAAGTACTTGGACCTGTGGATTGACCACAGACTTTCATTTGTGGAACATGTGGAGGAGCTTGCAAAGAAACTGAAACAGAGGCTTGGTCTTTTCTTCAGGATTAAGAACCTGCTTACACAAGAAGCAAGGGTTAGGCTAGTCCAAACTACATTCCTGCCACTCATGGATTATGCAGATTTTATCTACGGGCAACGCCCGAGTTCTGCCTTGTCTAAATTAGACACACTATATCATCGGGCGATCAGATTTATCATGGATGCGCCATATTGTACCCATCACTGCACTCTTTATGCCATGGTTGGTTGGTAGTCACTTAGTTTCAGATGCCATAGGAATGCAGTCTTTTGAACCTATAGGGCTATAATCAACAAACTTCCACAATACATTTCCAACTGTTTTCCCATCTCTCCCGCTGGCTGCTATGCACTGAGAAGCCTTTCTCTGAGTTCCCTAGTTGTCCCTAAGATCAGGACACACTTTGGAGCAGCAGCTATAAGCCATGCCCCTCCAGCGATATGAAACAACATGCAAAAGGTTATAAAACTTGCAATACCAGTCAACTGGGCCTTCTTTAAGGCTCTGTTCCTTTGTAAGTTCAGTGAATCCTGTGACTGCTTTAACTAACTGAGCCCTGCATCTTGAACCCTGTATACTACTTGTACATTGTCCTCCCCTTGTACATCTTCAACACGTCGCGCCCTGCTAGTCTTCCTTTGTCCACCCTGTTGCCAACCCAGTACCCCTCTCTTCTTAAACACTTTATTCTCCTCCCTTTACTACCTCCTCCCTTGACTTCCCCTCATCTCTGACATCTTAGCCCTCACCTTGTCCTACCCTTCACACCTCCCCCCTTTGTCTTCCCTTACCCAGCCCCCATCCCACAAGTCTTATTGCAACTGGGCAGATATTGTTTATATTGTAAATACTGATTTGTATTATTCTGTAAATATTTTTTGTTCTTGCCCTATCACTGTTGTATTTGAGTTTTTGCGGTCTACTGTACTGTTAGCCACATTGTATGCACTGTTATTTATGCCTAGCTCATGTTTCCTCTACACTGACTGTTGCCTCATTGTATAATAGCAACATTTACCATATGTGTTTTTGTTATGACCTGCCCAGGTCCACCTTGCAAATGAATCTGTCTCAATGGTGTTTCACCTGGTAAAATAAAGATGATTGATTGTCTTACATTACATTTTATACTGAGAGATATGTAAAAATGAACATTGGGACTATGTTTTGGATATTATTTTGAAAACTAAGGCTTTAACTTAGTAATTTTTGTTATAATGACTATCTAATTTTAAATGTTTTTTTGCATAGCCCTCTACATATGACCCTCCATATGAAAGGAATCAGAAGCCTGCTTAATGTGTAGACAGACACCTTAATCAGTGCCTAATTTATTCATTAACTTATTCTGATGATCCTCTATCCTTCTTTTTCATGGTGATTGGATTGGTTCTTGGGTTATAAATGGAGAAGAGTTTTAAGTTTAGGGATTATTGTTAACCCTTTTTTTACAACTGCATAGCCAGAGCTATGCTGACGTATTGCTACGAGATAATACAGAAAGGGGTCCAGGAAGCACATGACTGCATACCTGCTCTGTGTTCTTCCACCAGTGGAGTTTAAGCACATGCATTCCTGTATAGCTGTTCTTTTGTCTTCTACACTCCCCAGTTCACTATATATTTTTGTTTGCTCTGTGCTTACTTCCGGTTTACTTCTGGGTCCTGTACCCTGTCTGTTTTAAACTCCTATATTAATTAGGAGAGTTCCATGCTCCCCACACTACTTACTCTGTCTACACTAGGGCTACATTCATTTTCTAATGGGGGAAAAGCAAAGCCCATTATCACTGTACATAAAAAGAGCTCACTTTCTCTGTGTAGGGGCAGAAGATATAGCCTGAAATAGTGGCACAAAATGATTATCTCCCCAGTACACCTTCCTCTCACCTTCTTCTTCAGCATAGTATATGGAGGCAGTATAGTGCAGTGGTTTAATGCTCTGAGCTGCAAATCTGGGGACCTGGGTTTGAAACCCTCTGCCCCCACTTGCATACTATGTGACCCTGAGCAAGTCTTGGAGGTGGAAGACTAGATTTGCTGGCAAAAGCACCTAGCTTCACCTGAGCACTTTTCTTCTAGGTTGCTTGTAAGGACAGAGCAAGGAACCTTATTACAGCAAGGAAAAAGATTTAGGCTTCTTTTGGCTAGGCAGATTTACTGTGTGTTGTTATTTTCTTTTTTACTCACAGGGGTTGTTACTGTTTGTTGTTAACATTTACTGCTTTATTTTACTCTGATTCAAATTGTTGTTGCAGGGTGGTATACGTTCTGCTGCATTATTACAGGGCACACCTACAGGTTTGTGCTTACAGATTACTGCTGTTATTTTATCTGATTAAAATTGTTTTTTGCAAGGTATATCTTCTGTTACTGCTTTATTTCTCTCTGTAGCAAAGGTTTTTTTACAGGGCATGTCTTCTGTGAAATTATTACAAGTGGTGCTTTACAGGTTTTACAGTTTTATCTATCATTAGGCTAAGCTTTCAGGGCTACTACTTTTGTTGTTGGTTAATTGTTTCTGCTCTTGCCTCCTTATTTCTTCTGTCTGTGGTTCTTTTTTGTCAGGGGAAGGGCCCAGCCACCCACCCCCATCCCCAACCACCCAACACTAAACTCCTTTTAGAGGGTAGAACAGTTGTGACATTTCCTGTAAGGGGAGGATCAGAGGAGTATCCACACAGTGACCTCATTTACAGGGGCACAAGTAATTTAACTTGTTATAACAAGTTATACAAAAACAAACAAATAAAACACAAAATCAAACTTTTGCTTTCATTTTCCTCTTTCCAATTACTCTGACCAAGTTATAAACGCAGCAACTCATCTGGAATTTATATTATTAACTGCAGGTACTGCAGGACACTTTTCAAAAGGGCAGTTATACAGGATTTAGGACACTGTCCTACATGCTGGACCATTGGAGATCTAAGAGCTCAGCTCCAGGCAACATGGGCAGAAATTGTGCACCTCAAATAACATATTCTGGAAGAAATATATTATAAGAACCATCCACCATTTCCCCAACATTCAACAGAAGCACCTCGACCGCAGAGGGTAGTTGGTCCGGGAGATTGGCAGGTGCTTAGGAGGGGCAAATCGGCTGCCCCATCACTCAGTGCTCTCCAACATATCACCTCCACAAACCATACAAAAACTACAAACACGTATCTGCCTCTATCTCCGAAATCAAACAACAGGGCAGAGAACACTGCAAAGCTGGACACTGCAGCACAGGATCTAGCACAACAAAACTCACCCAAAACAGGGACCAAAACAAAAAAAAACAAAAGGGAAATCCAAATCATCAAAGGAGACTTCATGATTCAGGGAGTTGATACCTACCTCCAGCCGGGGGTAATGTCAGATGTCTCCCAGGTACGTCAGTGTGGAAAGACACCGACTGCATTGCTAAAATTGTGCAGCAAGCAGGAGAAAACATTGAAATTCTGGTACACATAGGGACTAATGATCTCACCAGCCGGTCAGTTGTGGAGACCAAGGAACACCTGACCAGGCTAGGTGACAAACTGTCATCCATTTCATCTGGCATCTCCTTCTCTGAGATCCTGCCAGTCTGGGAGAGGGAGGCAGATGGACAGAAGGTCACAGAAGGGGAGATAGGGGAGCTAAACATGTGCTCAAGGGCTGGTGCCAGGAAAAAGAACACACATTTGTAGGTAACTGGCAACAGTTTTGGGAGTGAAAGTTCTTTAAATTCAATGGACTGCATCTGACTAAGGAGGGAGTCAGTGCATTGGGGCAAAAGTTTGACATCTTTGCAGAATATTTAAACTAGAAAATGGGAAGGGAGTGTAGCACCTGATACATCGAATGGGAAGAACACCCCTCCCCCCTCAGCTAGTGATTAAACAGGAGTTCAGCATGTTTGTAGTTCATTTGCATCACCAGGTAAGGAAAAAGGTCCAGCTTCCCATACGATGCACAGGGGAAACACCGGACCTCGCCCAACAACTAACACACAGAAATCTGGCCAATGGAAAAACATGTACCCAAATACTCACAGTCTGGGAAACAAGATCCCAGACCTGCAGGCAACAATGACAGAGGCTAAACTGGACATAGTAGCCATTAGTGAGACATGATTCACCAGTAACCAAACTTGGGAGACTTCAGTACCCGGCTGTGTACTGTTCAGAAGAGACCAAGGTGCAAAAAGGGGGGGAGTGTCCCTTTATGACAATGAAAATATCAAAGCTACAGAAATTCAGAATACACATAAGGAGCTAGAAGAACTGTGGGTCACTCTGGAAACAGGAAATGGGACAGCCATACAAACTGGGATTGTCTACAGGCCTCCAGACCGGGGGAAGACATAGACACATTACTGTTAGATGAGATACAAAACATGATGGCTAAAGGTGAGGTTCTGAAAATAGGAGACTTCAACATGCCAGATACAGATTGGTCAATACCAGCAGGAACATCTGCCAGAACTAGATATATTGTGGATTCCTTGCAGGGGAGGACCTCAAACAACTGGTACAACAACCCACAAGAGACAGGGCTATCCTAGATCTAGTACTGACTAATGGGGAAAGGATCACAGATCTCCAGGTAGAAGGGGCACTGGGGGGGGCCACTGACCATCATATGGTATGGTTCAATTTGGTCACTAGAACTAAATTATCCCATTCCAAGGCAAAAATATGGGACTTCAGAGGAGCTGATTTTGATAAGATGCCCAAAAGATTTAAGCTTAGCCCTAGCAAGAAGAAATACAGGTGTGGGGGTGCAGGTAAAGTGGGCAAGCATTAAGGAGGCAATACCTGAAACAACATCCCATTGTGTTAGAGAGAAAAGCAAGAGCAAAAGAAGGAGGAAACCACCTTGGTTCTCAAAAACAGTAACAGAAAAGGTCAGAGCCAAAAGGCTGGCTTTCAGGAAATATAAGGGAACGCAGCACAACGGAGGTAGGAAAGCATACCAAACTTCCCTAAGGGAAGCAGGGAAGGCAGTAAGGCAGGCAAAGGCCCAAACCAAGGAAACACTAGTATGAACAGTAAAAAAAGGGGGCAAGACTTTCAATAGATACATTAGTGAAAGGAGAAAGTCAAGAGGGGTATTCTAAGATCAAAGGGGATAAGGGGGAGTGTGAGGAGGACCAAGGAAAAGCATCTATCCTAAATAAATACTTCTGTTCAGTATTTACTGAGGAGAAGGTAGGGCAGGGTCCATTGCTCAGCACCATGGAAATGAGGGGGGGGGAAGGAGGTGTGCACTATTCCCTTCACAAAAGAAAGGGTCCTACAAAAGCTCACTAAGCTCAGGGTGGACAAGGCAATGGGACCTGATGGCATACATCCCAGGATACTAAAGGAGTGAAGGGTGGAACTAGCAGAGCCATTATCAGAACTGTTTAGTGAGTCTCTGAGCACAGGAGAGGTCCCAGAAGACTGGAGAAGGGCTCATATGATCCCGATCCACAAGACTGGTAACAGGAAGGAGGCAGGGAACTACAGACCAGTCAGTCTTACCTCAGTAGTGGGCAAGATTATGGAGGCACTCCTTAAGGAAAGGATAGTTCAACACCTGGAATCCATACAAGCACAGGATCCAAGACAGCATGGGTTTACAACAGGTAGGCCCTGTCAAACTAATCTCATAGATTTCTTTGACTGGGTAACCAGAGTGGTGGACCAAGGGGGAGCAGTTGACTTCAGCAAGGCTTTCGATATTGTTCCACATGGAAGATTGATTAATAAGCTGGGTAGGCTCAGGTGGGTCAAAAGTTGGTCAACTGGGTGGCAAACTGGTTGGCAGGCAGAAAACAGAGAGTGGTGGTAAATGGTATACAGTCAGAAGAGATGCAAGTTACAAGTGGGGTACCTCAGGGATCAGTCCTGGGGCCAGTCCTCTTCAATATCTTTATCAGTGACATTGCAGATGGACTGGAGGGTAAGGTTTGTCTGTTTTCAGATGATACCAAGATCTACAACAAAGTAGATGATCCAGATGGGGTGAGCAGAATGAGAAGAGATCTGGATAAACTGGCAAAATGGTCAGAAGAGTGGCAAATGGGGTTTATCGCAAAGAAGTGCAAGACCATGCACACAGGGAAGAGAAACCCTGAAGCCACGTATAGGTTGGGAGGGGAGTTGCTGGCAATCACAAGGGAAGAAAGAGACTTGGGCATCATCATCACAGATGACCTAAAATCATCCAAGCAGACCACTAAAGCAGTAGGTAAGGCTAGAGGGAAGTTGGGGTGTATTAATAGGGGTATCACAAGTCGTAAGAGGGAGGTAATAATCCCTCTTTATAAGACACTGGTTAGGCGCCATCTTGAGTACTGCATGCAGTAGTGGAGGCTGTGCCTACACAAGGACATTAACAAAATGGAGCCAGTCCAGAGAAGGGCAACCAAAATGGTGCAGGGACTGCATCAGAAAACATATGAGGACAGATTAATGGAGCTTAATGTGTATATCCTAGAACAAAGGAGGAAGAGAGGTGATATGATCGAAATATTCAAACATCTTAAGGGCATTAACAAGGTGAAAGAGTCTAAAATGTTTCAATATAAGAAAAATAGCAGGCAAGAGGACACAGCATGAGATTAGAGGGAGGTTGATTAAGGGGGAATGTGAGGAAGTTCTTTTTCACAGAAAGTGTGGTGGATACATGGAACGGCCTACCTCAGGAAGTGGTGGATATGAATTCAGTGCAGAGCTTCAAACAGGCGTGGGATAGGCATAAGGGAGCAATAAGGATCAGTATGAATAGATAGGCCATTGACAGAGTATAGTCCTATGGCACATTCATCAGGTAGAAAAAATGGGCTGACTAGATGGGCCTTGCAGTCCTTATCTGCCGTCAACTTCAATATTTCTGTATTTCCTTGTGCTCCCAGGCCACACCTGGAAACAAGCTTCATCTTAGTGTGCCTCTCCTGGTTAAACAATTTCCCCTTTCTTCCCATGATCACCCCTGGTCACTAGCCTCCAGGCTAGTAATTGGATCCATTCACCCATATATAATCCCTCATGGAATGCACATCACAACTCAGACCAGGCATCTCAAGGAATTGTGTTTGTGCATGCGCAGTCACTTGTGCATGTGCAAGTAGGTACAGGCAGCCATCTTATGCATGGCACACTGGCCATTAATAGTACTAAGGGTAGTCAATTTGGGAACACTTAAAAGCAGCCCCAAGATGCTCACCACAACACTTAAAGGCCTATTCATTGCAGTGACACACTTCCTAGGCAGGAGCATACCATTCCATTATCAACAGCTCTTCCAGACACTCCCACTCCAGGTGACAATTATACTGGCCCTAGCCACTGCAAGTGATCCGCTTTGTATCACTTCTGGCTGCCATCTTGCTAGGAACTAGGGTTGATATATGCCATTACCACAGTTCCCAAAGTGCTCCAGGTCTGGCCGCCATCTTACCTGGGACAAAGGCTCTCATTGTCTTTTTCCCATCACAGCTCCCAATCCCTCTAAAATAAGAGTTTGCAGCCATACTGGCTCTGACCAGAGTTTTCTCTTTTTTTTTTCATGTGTGTGAAAAGAGCATTATGAAAGGAAAGAATGATTAGTAATTTTTATATATTTTTTTAATTTACAGACGTTTTACTTTTTAGGCTTTGTTGAAGGTGTTCAAAGAGTAAATGTGGCAGCCATGGTTGTAATGGCAATCAAGGAATAAGTGAAGTGGCTCACAAATTCTACATGTGATTGGCTTAAATTCGAATTCCTATTACCAGAACTTTCTGTAATTCATGCATTTTTAGGGAATTAACATATAGGTCTAAGAACTTACTTAGCCTATCCCAAAGCAGAACATTTCCAGCCATTTTATAAGTTAAGTTTATCAGGGTTTTGGCCTTTGCATTCATTTATTTATGTAGTTTTACCAAGAAAGTCATACTGAGCTGGTGTCAGCTCATTTTCAAATGTGTCCTGGGGAGAGTGGCAAGAGAGGAGAAAAGAACAGTTACAAAGCACAATGTATAAAATAAAACAATAAAATGGAAATAAGATATAAAAAATATACAAATTCAAGAATGCTTAAAGAATGCACGTATGACCTTTACTCGCTTACGTGATAGCTGAATCTTGACAGTCGCATCCAATACCAGATCTGTCTCCTGGCCAAGAAAGCCACACTTGGTCTTACCCCCACCAGGTGTCCTCTCAATGCTTCATCATACTGCCCCCTTCAGGCTGACCAGAGGATCTCTCAATACTAAATACAAGGTCCCCTTCTGCTGTACAATCCTGGGGCAATGATCCTATGTCTGCTGTGCACCAAAGTGGCTTAACTCATTCCCAGCTGACCTACTAGCTGAACGCAAGTTAGGCTCATTCATGCAAAAACTCCATTCCCACCTCTCGAGTTGCATGGTATGCTCATGCCCCCAGTACTAACAAACCCCTTGCCTAGGACACAGAACCTAGCCTGTCTTTTGATCTCCCCTACTGCACCCCCCCAACCCAGTCCTGCTCCTTACCAATCACTCACAGATGCATAAGTATATTAGATGTGCTTACCACCCCTCAACCTACCTCAGCTTATAGGCTCCCTAACCACCTGGCTTCCCCAATTTTACCCTCCCCACCATCTATATCATTTTCCTCTCTGGTCTCCCCAGTCTTCCTGACTCCCTCTCCTCCCCCTCTTAGATCCCTCCCAACTATTACTGTCTCAGCTAATCTTCCTACCCCCTCCACTTTCTCTCTCCCACAGCTCCCTCCTGACTCTGTGCCTCCACACTACCCCTTCTCACCCCATTAGATCCCTCCCTTCATTGTCTATACCTGCTAATCTCACAACCCCCCCTTTCCCAACATCCTCTCAGCTGACAATGGGAACTCGGTTCTACCAATTCCCTGCCTTAACCTCTCCTTCTCAACTGACAGAGGGTAGCCTGGTACCCCCAGCTCCCTGAACTAATTCTTGCCACTCTCCTTCCCCACTCCTATCCTTAAACCTCACTTCATTCCTGGCATTAGCTGTCTTCACAACAGCCCCTCTTGTGTATTGCTTACCGCTGCCCTAAGATGAAATCTATAGCTACCCATGTCAGTAACTTGAACTGTCTACCCTCACTGCCTGTTTACCAGATTGTTTGATTTTCTGTACATAGATGTTGAATTATCTATGTATCGCCTCCTTGACTGTAGGCATTTTTTTGTATTCCATTCCTTCTAGATGTGGAACCTTTGTGTAACTGGTGGGTTACCCCAGGGGTCGGGTTGGTGCTATTTTTGTGTTATTAGCGCTGTGCATTGCCTCCATATATAACCCCCTACCTGGGACCTGGATTCGGGGAGAAAACTGTTGCTCAGTATTTTGGCTAGGTTTGACTTCTAGTCAGGGGCACCCAAGTAACTCCGGACACAGGAAGCAATACAGTAACTGAAATGTCCAATATCAGAAGTTGGGATTCTAAAGTGTGGCTTTTATTCACATCCAACAGAATAACAAAGCTTAGATGAACCCCCATAGGGCTGCACTCCTGGTAATGCAGATTTATGGAGATCAGAACACATCCTCTTTACACTGAAACCCTCAGGTCTCGAAACACTCTGGGCACTCTGCCCTAACTCAACTCTTTTTCGGTTTCCCTGGCTCGGCTCCATTGCCAGCCCTTTGGACACTTTCCATATAGCATGGAACATTTACTGGTGGCTCCCTAAAACACCTATGAGAACTTCTGGCTCCATCAGGGAATCTTCCTCATCAATCCCATGTCTGGGTACTTTCCTCAGGCACTGGCCAAGTACCTGAGAGAAAGCAACAGTTGTCCCAAAGCAAACCCGTAGAGGTGAATTTGGTTACTACTGATGGGGGTCTCCCACCTCTCACTCCTATAATTCATACCCGGCCATTTCTCTGGACTGTAACACCTCATCCTTAAAAACACTTTGTTGCGTAGATTCTCTTTAAATGTATATCACATCCAATCTACTATTTTTCTATCCCATTTGTGCTGAACTTGAACATACTTAAAAAGTGGCTGCGTCCATTACTCTAGACCTCCCACAGAGTTAAGCAGTCCAGTCCTCACATCTTCCAAACTGTACTTGGCTGTCTTTTCCAGACCCCACATTGACAGTCACTTTAGTTTCATCTTGTCTCAGGTGAAAACACATTGGCCTTTTAACAGAGTGAACTCACCCCTTGGTTGCAGGTGCCCCACAGGCATTGTCTCTTCCAAAGAAATCTCGTCCAGAACTTCTGGTGCCTCAGCACGAACTTAAACTCAGGCAGCTTCTTGTTTCCTAGCCAAACCGGGGGGGTTGCCCCTGGAAACAGGCTGATTCCTTCCCCCTCATCCCCACAGTGATGGGGCCCTGAACCACTGAAAGCAGTCTCTACCACTTCACTTGTGTTCCTCTCCACGTGAGGACACACAACTCTGAAAAAAAAATAGCTCTTTGACAGAGCTAGGAACTCTGAGGGCCTGCTTACAGCAGAGCACCTCCTTCCTCTACTACAGACTGCAACAGACTCACTTCGCATTCCCCAGCGTTCTACTCTAACCTCTAACTGCAACATTCCAGTGTGGCTTATGCAGCTGTGACAGTTCTAAATGATGTCATAGCTCCAGCTCAGTAGAGACTGAAAACAGAACAAGACATACTGAAATCCATTTAACTGGAGTTTCACTAGCTGCCTGTCCCTGCCTGTCACTAGGACTTAATAGGGTTTTAGTAATCCCGGGTAACAGGGGGGTTACATTTGCAAATGAGCTTCTAGCTCAAAGACTGTAATCTGAGACTTGAATAAATAAATAAAACTAATTGCCGGACAGTAAATTACCATACAGTAAAATTGTGGAACTGGCAAAAAAGAACATTAAACAGTGAGCAACCCAACAAAATAAGGAACAGGAAGGAATAACTGATAAGTGTCAATGCTGGGTGTGGTGCGGATATGTTGGAAGCCACCTGAATAGCAGAAGCAACTGCAGAAGTGAACAGAAAACTCACAGAGGACAGATTTCAGAGCAGTAATGGAAGGATCAAAGCAAATGAAAAGGGGAATAGAGCCCCAAAGTTTAGGGAAGCAGAATGAGAAGGCCAGTAGCAGATTTCCTTTGAAGGGAAAGCGGGACAGTGAGAGCAAGCATTACAAAGGGAGTAAGAGGAAGAAAGGGGAGAGAAGCAAGATAGGAGGGGAGAGAGCTGAACCAGCCAATATTTAGAAGAAAAAGGATGCACAGTGCGTAAGGTGCCTGGCATCAAGAGAGGGGAGGGAAGGAGAGGGAGAGGAAAGAGTGGAAAGTAAAATAGTGTGTATGCAGGGGTTTGTCAAGGGCAGAGACAGAAGGAATGCAAGAGGGGGTCCAGTCTAGCTAAAGTGAACTTTGGAGCATCAATATAAACAATGGGCTTGATTTTCAGAGAGCCCTTGGATTGCCAAAATTCACAGCAATCTAGGGCTGTCACAAACTGGTGTGTGTCAGGGAACCTGCACCCAATTTGAAAAAAAAATTGGTGTCCCTGCACCAAAGACCCAAGAGTTGCCACAACTACAGGATTGCACTACACATGTGGCACACCTGGTGGGTTTGATGGAGGGATCTGTCACTTCTCCTGACCCTTCAGGGGAAGTGACAGAAGCCAACACAAACCACGGAGGTGGGGGGGTAATTTGACTGGAAGGTGGGGACCAGGGGCTGCTGGAGCAATGGGAGGTGCCATAGGGTACAATAGGAGCACAGTGGCATTGAGAGGGAGTTGAGGAAATACCTAGCAGAGATGACATACAGAGTATTGGACAGCCGCTCGGATATGGTAGGGGGATTGGCATGTCAATACCGGCATAACATGGAGACCTAGGTGAAAGCAGCCCTAGCACCTGCCCCATAGGATCCACAGCCCCCTACTTAGGGTAGGTGGCAATAGGTGTAGGTTACAGGGTGCATGTGGTGGACGGATATGTGCACTGGGCACTGCAACATTCCCCTGGTACACAGCCCCCGACATGGCAGTATGTGGATGCCCATCTACACTGCCGGGGACTGTAGATCCTGTGGAGCATGTGCCAGGGCTGCTTTAACCTGAGGTCCAGGTCATGCTGGTGTTGACATGCTAACACCCCCACCCAGTCTGAGTGGCTGTCCAATACTCTGTATGACACCTCTGCCATGTGCCTCCTTTGCTCCCTCTCAGTGCTCCTGTCATACTCTATGGCACCCCCGCTACTCTAGTGCCCCCCAGTCCCCACCTTCCAGGTTCCCCACCCCACTCACTACCCTACCAGGTAGTGGCATAGAGCCCTTAGACAAGCTCTTGGCTGGTCTAAACTGAGCTCCCTCTTGCAATAATGGTGAGGCTTCTGGAATAGCAAAACAGGGGATGGTGCAGCTCCACCATGGTGCAGCCACCCCTGCGACCTAGCACATGGGCGCTGCTGCCACAAGGGTGGCACAAGGTGGCTTAGGCACATGGCATCCTGATTTTGGTGCTGCATTTGAAAATCAAGATAGCCACAAACTTTGTGCAAGGTACTACTTGCATCATACCCATTTGGCGCAAGCACCTTGTGTCAAAGGTTTTGGTTTGAAAATTGAGTCCAATCTCTCCATAGTCAAAAATGAAGGTATCATCTGTATAGAAATGAATGCAGGTAGATAAGGTGGAGCAGGTTCAGGAAGGTTAGTGACAAATAGGCTAAATAAGGGGGGCCCAGTATGGGATAAACAAGGTGTGGTAGTTTTTGTATGAGAGTGAAATGGTTAACGCTGTCAAAAAACATTTTTTTTAAAGTCAATAAGGATAGCTCACATTAGATTGCCTGTGTCTAAGTCCGAAGCTATATCATTGGTCACCTTTAGTAGGGTTATGCTTGTGGAGTGGTTGGGCTGAAGCCTGACTCAGCATCCTCAAGTAGGCTGTTGTTGAGAACCCAACATTATTATCTGCTCCTTGGGTCCTACCACCACCTCCACTGAGCATATCCTTCAAATTGATCTCCTTAAAGTACAAACATTGTTCCAAGCAAATGACTAATACATAAATCAAAAGAAAGCAGTTTCTATGCTGCTCAGATGCATGCCTTGAATGAACTCTTCTCCTCCCTTTTTGAAGTTATACTCTCTCCAAGGAGACCTCACTGACTCTGTAACCTCCTACAAATATCTAGGACTCCACCTCAGTCAACACTTTGATTACTCTGACCACATTTTACACGCAGTGTCCAACTCTGTTGCCATACTTGGAGCTTTATATAGGGTGAAGAGCTGCCTACCTTGTCCAGAGGAGGGTAACTAAAATGGTGCAGGGTCTACATCAAAAGCCCTATGAGGAGTGACTAAAGGACTTTAATATGAACATCCTGGAGGAAAGAAGGGATGGGGGGGATATGATAGAGACTTTCGAATACCTGATAGGTATAAATAAGGCTCAAGAGGGAAGCTTTTTTCAGAAAAAAAGATGCTCAAGAAGAAGGGGACATGCTATGAAGCTGGAGGGGGTAGACTCAGGGGAGATGTGAGGAAGTAATTCTTCATAGAAAGGGTAGTGGATGCCTGGAACAGCCTCTTAGTGGAGGTGGTGGGGGCAAAAGCAGCAATGGGATTCAAGAATGCATGGGATAGGCATAAAGGAACCTTTGTGGTAAGGAAAGGGGAGGTAGGGTCTGTGGTGGTGTAACAGTAAGTTGGGAAAATGCTGGGCAGACTAGGTGGGCCAAACGGTCCTCATCTGCCCTGAAATTCTATGTTTTCTGTGTAACACTCAGAAATATGTAGTCAAACATATTATCTTCCCATTATTAGGTCTGTGGAAGGAGCCTACAGCCCTTTTGCGAAAGAAGCTCTAAAAACAGGCAATCGTGGAACCTTCCATTGGACTTTTGGAAGTATCCTTCCAAAAGTTCAATGGAGCTTGAAACACTCTGCCATGATCAGCTGCTACAAAATAACAGTCACACTATTTCGGCTGTTACTTTCATATTACATAGCGTGAACTGCACATGCGCGACTCGTGTGCATGCGCAATTCTGCTGGCGCCGTCATGTGGTGAATGGCAAAATGCCATTTGCCACAACTGCGAATGTGCGAGTGCTGCACATGTGCAGTTGTGTTGCCACCACTGCCAGCACTAGCAACAAAGAAAATATGCTGACATCAGGGTCCCCAATCTCCGTGTCGGCATTATGTAGCCCCCCCCCAGTCATGTGGCACACTGGGAGCCCACCCCAGTTTGCCCAAATGTCTGTTTATTTTGTTTACCTGTAAACAAAGAAAACAGTCCCCTGACGTGTTTTACCATTTGTTTTTTCCTGTAAAAAAGAAAACGATCCCTCATCGTCGCCCCAGTCCACCTCCCCCCTCACCACCCTCCCACTGAGCACCCACCTCCCCCTGCATTCCTTATCCCATACTTACTTCGTGGTGGTGCTGCCATTCACTTGAACCGACACGTCTGCACTCTTCAAAACCGAACCACAAACTGAAGAATCAAAGGTAAGCACACTATAATGCCATTCAATGGGGTTTTGAACTTATTTTGATAAATAAGCCATTTTTTAGAATTTTGACCCCAAATTTTCAACATGGGGTTCTTGGGACCCCACCTCATGAAAACTTTCACTGTCATTTCATTACTCAGTCCCAAAGGGTGATTTCACTGATGCTGCATGGAATCACCTTTCAGGACCAATTCACAAAATGACAGTGGCACTATTCATGAGGTGGGGTCCCAAAAAGCTCATGTTGCAAATTTGGTGAAAAAATTCCAAAAAATTATTGCGTTACGAGTGCTCATTGTGCAGTTTTTACGCACACTCCTAACTTTGCCAGTTTTTAATATTTTCCCTCCACATTTTCAACATTGCCATTTTTGTGCACCTCTTTTTAAATAGTACAGCTGTCATTTATCACATCCTGCCCAAAATGTGTTTTTGCTCCTGTGGCACAGAGTGGCGCAGTCGCCCTGTGAAATCACCTTTCGGGACAAGTGAACAAAATGACACTGGCACTCTTCATGAGGAGGGATCCCAAAAACCCCATGTTGAAAATTTAGTGCAACACTTCCAAAAAATGGCCAAGTTACATCCAGTTGTGCAATAATTTGTAACTGTATAAGATACTTTATAATCTCTATTAACATCTTGTGACTGTATTACAGTCCCAGGTCGCATATGAGAAAGGGCCTTGGCTCTTATGTTTACCCGGTTAACAAAATAAATAAATAAATAAAACATTTCTACACACACATGTAACTTTGCTCACTTAGTAGCTCATCACAGTCCTATCGGCTCTTGCCAGAACTTGTTAGATTACGGGAATGTCATCTACTCTGGAGCTTCCTCTACTACCCTAGCCAAACTCACCACACTATTCAACACCCTCTGTAGATTCATCCTGGCATGTCCTCCCTAACTCAACCACTATACCATGTACAAAGACATAGTCTGGGCCCCTTCCTCTGTGATGTACTCTGTCTATATATTGCCCTGGTAGGCACCAGATTTTGGTCAAACAAACAACTAAGACCTCTTCACCCTTTCAAATCCATCAGATTTGAAGAACTAAAGATTTCCTTCAGTTCATGGTTCTCATACCCTTAGAATGTGCGTAACAGTGGTCTCAGCAGTTATGTGAACATATGGTAGCTTTTATTGTTTATTTTATTCTTTGGTAACTGGGTAAGGCCCACTAGGCACAAGTGCCTGTTTTCAGGGGTGGCCTGGGAGCACTGGGGAGGTCAAATGATTTGCTTAGAGTTGCACAGTATGCAAGTGGAGGTTGGAAGACTATCTGATCTGTTCATCAGGATCCAGTCGAGGCAAGTCCATTTTTTTGTTCTATTGTTGAGTCTGCTGGAAATGTTGATTACTTGTGCAGTATAAGATTATGCTCACATGCCCAGTCCTTGGAAGCTGAACCGTTGAAGTTAAGCCAGTCAATGCTGAAATCTATCAGAGCTATTTTTTTAGAATTAGGATAGAGTGTTAGCAGATTATCTGAGAGGTGATGATGATTTAGCTGTGTTGAGCTTGTAATAAAGCTGCTACTCCACCACCTTTGAGGAAGGGCATAGCTTGCCTTTCGAATGAACAGCCATGGATACATGGACAGCTGTTAGTAGGTTCGTCATGTCCATACAGTTCCATCCAAGTATTACTTTTTGGACTAAGGAAGGACTATAAAAGTGTAATTTAGAGCTCTCCATTGGGTGATTGATAATAACAGACAGTGGGCCCTATGTATAAAAGTGCAGAGTGGGTACACACCACGTAACCCTGGCAATTAGTGCTCTCTGCACTCGCCTGGGCCCACTGCAACCCCTGCACAGCATTCATGACTGGCCGGATACCTCCCTCCACACTGGATCCCTGCAGCATGAGGACCTATGCATGGGGGCAGACCGTGGGAGGCGCAGGGGGCATGCCAGCACTCCGCGGGATGTATGAACATGTGGAATGCCAGGCACATGTGTTGGCACCTCTGCCAGGTCAGGGCAGCTGCAAAGGTGGGGGGCCAGTTACACAACCCCCAGGAGCGACAGTGGCTGTGAGGCAGAGTCACATGCACCCCCACCAAGGAAGTCTCAGTATGTGGGGCACACTGGGGGGCCTGTGGGTGGTCAGCCAGGCACTTGCCCCCACACTGCATGTGGTGCTCTACATGCCGGCACCTCGCCAGCCGCACACGGGTGCATTGTGATCCACTGTGGGGTCTGGGTCAGGCAGCTGATTGGTCACCCACCCAGATCCGTGGCTCCACACCCCACCATTCTCCACGGGCCTGCATGCCAGGGGGGCAGGGCCACGTATGGGTGTTGCACAGTGGCCACTGTTCATGAATGTGGCCATCCATAGATCTCCCATAGGTGCAGAGCTGCGCGGGCAGGGTACATGCCACAGATGCGTATTTCCCACCCCTTTGCGCATAGGGACCAATATGAATAGCTATGGATACATGGACAGCTGTTAGCAGGTTCATCATGTCCATACAGTCCCATCCACGTATTGCTTCTTGGACTAAGGAAGGACTGTAAAAGTGTAACTTAGTGTCCTCCATTGGGTGATTGATAATAGCAAACAATGTGCAAGTCTTTGTTTCTCCAGATAAGTCTGATGGTGAAGAGTTCTGGGGAGGGTCCTCCTGATGTGTTTTGCGATGAGTTATAAACGGGGCATTTTTAGTGGCTTTTAATAAAGCTATTCCACCACCTTTGGGGAAGGGCCTGTCTTGCCTTTTGAATGAATAGCCATGGATGTGTGGACAGCTGTTAGCAGGTTATCATGTCCATATAGTCCCATCCAAATGTTGCTTTTTGGACTAAGGAAGGACTGTAAAAGTGTAATTTAGTGTCCTCCATCAATTAATCTTTAATTTTGTGCCCCCAAGAAATTCTGTTGGCATGAGATGCCTAGTCGTTAGGTAGTTCTGGGTGGAGCCAGGTTCTGGAAATAGTAATTATTTCCAGTTTGTAATGTGCTGTCCAGGTTCAGAGGATTTCAGTCTTTGGCATCAGGCTGCTTATATTAAGTCCTCCAGTTTTTATCCCTTTTTTGCTACTGTTGTTGTGATATGGTGCTGTGGGCCAGAGGAGGACCCTTCCCTAGAACAGTACATCAATGAAGGCTTTTTCTCAATCCTGTCTCTTTCGTGGTGGAGTGGTGGGCCCTCAAAGAATGGGCTTTCCATCAGCTGGAAGAGCAACTCTCCCCTTAATTTCATTCTCTTCTTTTATTGTAAAATTGTTTTATTAGCAAAGAATACAATCCAGATGGGACAATACAGTAGATAAGATGACAAGTAGAAGAATCAGCATTTATATAGTGTGTTTCATGGCCATTGTATCCCAAAGCACCTTACATGCAATGCTAGACAGATAGTGAAGTGACTGAACATGTAGAAGCAGACATTTTGCACATCAGCACCCACACACAAACTTGGACACTTACATTAACTGATTTTATGGGAAGGGAAATGTTAGCTAGGACACCAGGGAAAATCCACTATTCTTGCAAAAAGTGCCTTGTACTGTTTTACGTCCACCTGGACAGCACCAGAGATGGGTAGAAGGGACCGCGGTTTAGCATCTCATCTGAAAAACAGCACACCCCATCTCATTTGGAAGACAGCACACCCTGACAGTACAGCACCCCTATGCAGTGCACTTGGGTGCCATCATTTATGGCATGAGCCCAGTCTTGGAGTGGGACTAGTATCCATGACCCTGTGGCCCAGAGGTGGATGTGCTACCAACTGAGCCACGCTGACAGTACATTCCATGCAGTTACTGTGGTACATGGGTACACATATCCAATAATGTCTGAAACAGAGCAATTGATATACCTGGTTAGTACTATAAGGTATTACTCTACAGCCTCTTGCAGCCTTTCTTACATGAAGTAGTAAAATATTCTTTCGGGAGTTATGTGGGGAAAATTGCAGACTCAGTGGCACTCATAAGAGGGACCTGAATTAATATGAATGTGTTCATATTGCCATTAGCACTGTATTGAGTGGACTCTAGCTTGAGGCACATCAAAAGGTTTTTGCACCAAAGCACAATAGTAGGTGGGTCTTTGCCCCACCAACCCTGCAAAATGGTCTTTTGTGCATTGATCAGTGCCAGGGCCCAGAGTTTTTTTAACTTCTGAAGGTATTTGCAATGACTCATCTGCCCCCAGCAAGAACTCCAAGAGAGAGAGTTAGGGAGATCTCAACTCAGTACTTCTTGCATGATCCTTTAAACCTCACCCAAAAATGGATGAACTTTTTAGCATGTGAGGGTCACATGTAAAAAGACCCTTCTTCCACCTCACATTTAGGACAAGAAGGAGATTTGGTGGGGTCAAATGAGTGCATGCGGGTGGAGTTAAGTAGGATCTATACATAAAATTCATTTGTACCTGCCTCAGATTATTATTTCTAGAGCACTTTTTTAAAGTGGGCAGCAGCTGCTGTCCAGAGTTTAGGGGGAAACTCCATGTCCAGGTCTTGTTCCCACTTCTGAATGGTTTCTTCTATAGGAGACATGTAACCGCCAAAAAGTAGTTTGTAGAAGGCAGTAAGGGGTCTATACCCCAGCTGGGGGCAATTAGTGTCAGTGGCTCAGTAGGTAGCACACTCGCCTCTGAGGCCGGGAGATCAGAGAGCTGTGGGTTCAGTTCCCACATCTGGCACTTGGGTTAATATCCCAGTACTGACACTGTAGTGCAGCATGAGAGGGGTGCTGCACTTCTGAGGTGCTGTCTTTCGGATGAGACATTAAGCTGAGGTCCCATCTGCCTGGATTGGTGGTAGTTCAGGTGGATGTTAAAGATCCCATGGCACTTATCGAAAAGAGATGGGGAATTTCCCCGGTGTCCTGGCCAAATTTCCCTCATTCACTAAAAATACCACCAACAGCTTAATCTGGTTCAAGGTCAGTTGGCATTCATCTGTATCCCCCTTCCCCGGGTCGTGCCTGAAAATAGGCAGGATTTGTCTAGTGCACTTACCTGGTCAACAAAAGCTAAAATAAAATAAATAAATAAAATATTCATTTATTCATTTTCACTTTATTGATCGACAGGTCATGTCATTACAATATTTAAAAGCACATAAAAATAATTTACATCTCTCAAGTAAGGATCATACATAAATAGACCAAACATCATACAATTACTCAGATATATATGACATATACTGTACATACTATACATACATAAACATGTAATGTCTGTCAAGTCATATCTGTACCAGAGTATCCATTAACCACAATTTTATTCATCTTGGATAATATGTAATTTTTTCTTCTCAGTTACATTGAGAAGAGAGATCACAGATTCTAGCATCTCAGCAGATTTTGATTTAAATAAATATGTAAGTAATATTCCTTGGCTCCAACTCTAAAGAGGCTAATATAGTATCTAGAAATGTATTTCTGTATTTGGAGTACAACGGACGCAGAACTATCCCGAGTCAAATTATTAGTCCCCAAGTGGCATTTATATATGCTGTCTGAGTTGTTTGTCTTAAACCATTTTTTCAATTTTTGACTATCAAAATACTCAAATCTGAATTTAGTGAACTGTTTTCTCCTTCAAGGATCAGTAAGTATATTTAAATAGGGTTAAAAACCAAAATGTATTTTATTAATAGTTAGTCAATTACTAATTGTATATTGAGATGCACAAAATAGATGATTTAATACCTTGTATTGGATCAACAGATTTGGAAAATCTTTGTTGGGCCAATAAAACATATCAAATCACCTGTTTTGTGCATCTTAGTGTACTAGGACCTATACGGCTACAGACAATTTTGTTTTATTTTATATTGTGCATAGAGGCCTATTTCTTTTTGGATATGGATATCCCTTATTATTTCCATTATCTGATTATATACTTCTCCTAATGGCTTTATAAACACAGTACATCTATTAAGCAATATAAGAGGTCATATGGTTTAACAAAGGTTTCCATTATTGAAATACTAGGGACAACTGACTTTGATCGTAAATAATTTATAGATTCCTCCACACATTTGCTCAGCAACCTGTCTTCACTCAAGGAGTATGCCCTTAGCCAATATGTAAATAATCTTTCCTAGATTATACTTTCTGCAAGCAATGGACCTAATTTGGCTCTTACAAGGGATGACAGTGCTTTCTGGGGGAAACCAAGCAGCTTTTTATAGTATATATATTTAAAAATCTTTTTATATTTACTTTTTTTTGGTTACCCCGTATTTCTGCCCCATATAAAATTTTACATTTTTATTTTTGTATTATTTACTTTGAAATATCCCTTTAATGAGTTACCCCCATATTTATTATAAAATTATCCATTACAGGTAAATATCTTTTAATTTTAGCTTCAGCCTCTTTCAGATGTTTCCCCCAGGTTAGGTCGTCTGATACCATAATCCATAGATAACAAAAAAATGTCACCACTTCTAACACATTATTATCCAGTACATACTTATACTTTCTATCATTGCCCCCACATACCATGACTTTTGGTTTGCCAAAGTTAATCTGCAATTGTGAACATTCACATTCTCTATTAAACTTCTGTAGAAGCCTTTTCATCCATAAATAGCTAGTTGATAACAAAGCAATGTCATCTGCATAGGCTAAGTAGGGGCAATAATAATTTCCTATTTGGGGCACATGGAAGCTTTTGTCATACATTTTTAATAAAATATCATTTAAGAATGATGGCCTGGTGGCACTGAGGGCTGAGGCACTGGACACCACACCTTGCATCATGCCGGTGACCCATGTTCAGGAGCTAGCTCGGGCCACCAGGGGTTGGCAGGGGAGGAGAAGGATTGAGCATCCCAGGGACAGCTCTCCTTCTCTGGGGAAGGGGTGACCAGGCGTCGGTGCATGCTTGGCCCCTAACAGTGGCTGGGGGCTGGCACACTGATGCTGCATCTACAGGGGTAGAGGTGGGGCAGACGCCTGACAGGGTGTACGTATGGGAGTGTGCACGGTACCATCACTGGCATCATTGCATGCTCTGCCTCTGGGAACCATACAGAACAAAGAATAAGGGCTCCTGGTCGGGTAGCATGAGCTTCCGTCCTCTGTGGCCCAACCCCAAATGGTGCTTCTCCCAGTCTAGATCCACTCAAGGTGAGTTGAGTTAGGGGGGCTCCTCACCACTCTGCCATGGAGGGCTAGCCATGGGGGATATGGGCGAAGTCAGCCTGATATCAGAGGTGCGGGCCAGAAGGATGGTCATGATGTACAGCTGACCAGGAGCAAGGGGAGAAAGTAGTAGCTAAAAAAAAGAAGAAATTAAATAAAATGGGTGATAGAGAACAGCCTTGCTTAGCCCCTCTATTTGTAATACATTTACCACTTCTTCACCCCTTGAGTTATATCTAAACCTGTGTAGTATTGTCCTGATATAATGTTCGGATTAGAGTAAGACTTTCTCTACTGACCATTTTTTTCAGTACTACCCATAATAGTTTGCTGTTCACCTTATCAGTTGCTGCTTTCAAATCTATAAAAGTACAATATAATCTTCGGTTTTCAGTATTCCTGTATTATACATTAAATGTGTCAAAACAAAACACTGGTCTATTGTGGAGTGACCCGGAATAAAGCCAGCTTGTGCCTCATTCAGAATTTTGTTCTGTCTCGTCCTGGTTAATAATCTGTTATTAATAATTTTTGTAAAAATCTTTTGTGTACTGTCTAATAAACGAATCAGTCTATAACAACCGGGTTTCCTCTTATCTCCCTTTTTGAAAATCAGTATGACTATGTTTACTTTCCAGGATTTAGGGACACTACCTACTGTAATTCATTTATGCTTTCAAATACTTTATGAAGCAAAGGCACCCAGATTTCAGTGAATCTCAGTATCACATCTATAAGCATACCATCAGGTCCTGGCGCCCTATGTTTTGAGGAAGAATGATGGCATTATAAATTTCAGATTCCATAAATTCTTTCTCTAACTTAATCCGGTTCCCCTTTTCATCTTATGTATCATTCTGATGTGTAAGCAGATCATCAGAATTATTCCTTAAAATACCCCACCCATTAATCTGGGTTAACAACACTTCCCACTTCTCCACATAGCCCCATATCTTTTGCTACCAGTTTCCAAAATGTTTTTTTATCTTTTTTCTATACAGCTTTTTTCCAGTTGTTGCCATATCTGTCATCTATATGTATCTCTATTTCTGATAATAATTCTATTATATTCCTTTCTTAATCTAGTTGTTTTTTATTATTTTTACTTGGGTCCATTTTCACTCTTCTTGACTGATTATTTAATTTCCTCTTTGCTAGCCTACACTCTTTGTTAAACTAGACTGCTCCTTCTTTGAGATGGATTTCTATCTCTTTAATCACTGATTCCGAGGTTTGTTTAAAAACTTCCTCATAGGATTTTATATAGGATGTCTTGCCTTCATTTGAATATATTCTTGTTATTCTAAAATATCTCTGTCCCTCATATCTTCTAATAAATCGTTTGTCTCTATCCACTCCCAACTTAAACATTTCTTGTTCCTAATCATAACTGGGGTCATAAATTCATTTTCCCTTTCTTGTACCTGTTCCAATTTTATGTGTAAAATCACTGGACAGTTGAGACTTTCTGAATTCGTTACTAACATATCCAAAACATTGTGGGATCGTATTAAAGTTTATCCATATCACATCCATAACAGACGAACCATTTGTGCAAATATATGTAAAGCAACCTAGTTCATCAGATTGTGTTCTACCATTTAATAAAATGAGATTTTTATTTGTTAATCTGTCATATCATTTTTTTACCCTTCTCATTGGTTACTGTGTCCATTGTGTTGCTTTTTACAGCACCGTCACCTTCCCCAAGTATTGCTACCAGTTCCAAAATATCCTCTTCAACCTTCAAATATTGACCTGTTCTCACATTGAAATCACCAGCCAATGTAATTTTTACATCTGAATTCTTCTCTATGAGCTCTTCTATAGTTACTTGTATCAAATTTAAAATTTCGTCTATACCAGAAGTAGTATTAATTGGTGGAAGACAGATGATAAAAATGACTAGTTCCTTATTATTTTCTATAACTTTTATTCCAAGGATATAATCACTTTTAGCAGTTATTTCCTGTACATCGATGTCTCTTTTAAATTTCCAAAGAGGGAGTAAACCTCCTATATTTCTTCCAAATTTCGTATTTCTTTTTGCTGACTTGCAAAGGATTTATAATCACTAATATTAACCTCCCCCCTTATCCATGTCCCTTCCAGACACATTGGACATTTTTGATATATTCTGCAAATTCTGAGTCCACCAGTTTATCTTGCAAGCTCAATACATTACATAGAAACATAGAGTTTCACTGTAGATAAGGACTGCTTGGCCCACCCAGTCTGCTCATTTCCCTACCTTTTGGATAAGCTGCAGATTCTAGTTAACCAACAGCATACTTCCTCCTACCCCTCATTAGAATTGCCTTATGTCTGTCTCATGCATTCTTGAATTCCCCCTGACATTCCAGGAAATTACTTTAAAATCTTTTTCTTCCCTCTCATATAAATCTGTTGATCTGCTAGTCTGTGGTGTCACTCTTTTTCCAGATAATTCCTGCCAATCAACTTTTTCTGCTAAAATTGCGTACTTTTTTACAGTTTTTACCACACATTCCCATTGAGACTTCAATTTGGTTTTAGTCTTCTTTTCTTTTTCATCATTATCATCATATACATGTATAACCAATCAGTCTACTTCGGTGGCCTTGGATATACAGTAAGTGTCCTATAAGATTCACCATCATCCATCCAGATAGAAACTTGTCCCTCAGTTTCCCATCTGACCACCCTTTTGATCTCCTGTTTAATATTGTGGATCTTCAGTAGATTTTGTAACATTTCCTCTACTTTAAAATGTATATTTTTTGAGCTTTCATTATACATCTGATTTAATCCAAAGATGATATTATTCTAATACTGCTTTTTCCCTTTAAATTATGGATTTCTTTATAGTACTCAGGGAAAAGAGAGGATAGAAACATAGACTTTGATGACAGATAAGGACCGCTTGGCCCACCTAGTCTGACCATTCCCTACCTAGAGGATAAGCTGCAGATCCTATTTAACCAACAGCCTATTTTTTCCTACCCCCCACAAAAATTTCCTTATGTCTGTCCCATGCATTCTTGAATTCTCCCACAGTTTTAGACCACACAGCCTCCTCAGGAAGGCTGTTCCATGTGACCACCACCCTCTCTGTGAAAAAATACTTCCTCACATTGCCCCTGAGCTGTCCCCCCTCTATCTTCAAAATCTTCAAATTGTGTCCCCTTGTTCTTGCACATCTCCTTTTCTGAAAGATGCTACCCTCTTGGACTTTGTTGATTCCACTGAGGTACTTAAACATTTCTAACATGCCCCCCCTTTCCTCAAGGGTATACATATTAAGCTCCTTTAGTCTCTCCTCATATGGCTTCTCTTGCAGACCCTGCATCATTTTAGTTGCCCTCCTCTGAACTGCCTCTGTCCTGTCTATGTCCTTGTGGAGATGGGGTCTCCAGAACTGGATGCAGTACTCCAGATAGGGTCTCACCAACTGTCTGTACAGGGGGATAACAACTTCCTGTTTTCTGCTGATGATGCCTCTCCCTATACATCCCAGTATCCCCCCAGCCCTCCCTACCACCTTCTCACATTGCTTGCCAACCTTAAGGTCATCTGATATGATTACCCCCAGGTCCCTTTCCATTTTTGTTGTTGTTACTACCCCCCATTGTGTAATCTTCCCTGGGTTTTTGTTTCCCAGGTGCATTATTTTGCACTTCTTTGCATTGAATCCAAGCTGCCATACTTCTGACCATTTCTCCAACCTTGCCAAGTCCCTTCTCATCCTTTCTACACCTCCTTGTGTATCAACCCTGTTGCAGATCTTTGTGTCATCTGCAAAGAGGCATACTTTTCCTTCCAGTCCCTCTGCAATGTCACTTATAAAGACATTAAAAAGGACTGGACCCAGTACTGAACCCTGTGGTACCCCCACTAGTAACCCCTCTTTCTTCAGAGTGGACTCCATTTACAATTACCTTCTGTGTCCTGTTGTCCAGCCAATGTTTTAGCCAGGCTACCACCCTGGGACCCACTCCCAGGCTGGTTAATTTGACTATTAATCTTTTGTGTGGGACTGTGTCAAATGCCTTGCTTAAGTCTAGGTAGACCATGTCCACAGCCCCTTCCTGGTCTACTACTTTGGTCACCCAGTCAAAGAAATCAATTAGACTCATCTGACATGACCTTCCCTCTGTGAACCCATGCTGCCTTGGGTCCTGTGCCCCACTGGCCCCTAGGTACTCAACAGTTCTTTCCTTCAGAAGTGATTCCATCACTTTCCCTACCACAGAGGTCAAACTGACAGGTCTGTAGTTTTCTGCCTCTGTCTTGGTCCCACTTTTGTGAAGGGGAATCACATCAAAGCAAATAGAATGCTGGGATGTATAGGCAGGGGCATCACCAGCAGGAAAAGGGAGGTCATAATTCCGCTATACAAGACACTAATGAGGCCCCACCTGGAGTACAGTGTACAGTTCTGGAGACCATACCTACGTAAGGACATAGACAGGGTAGAGAAGGTTCAGAGGAGGGCAACAAAGATGGTGCATGGGTTGCATCACAAATCCTATGAAGACAGGTTGAAGGAACTGAACATGTACTCCTGGAGGGAGGAGGAGAGAGGGATATGATAGAGACATACAAGTATCTTACAGGGAGGAACAGGGTGCAGGAAAACACTATTTTTAAGCGAAAAAGATGTTTCAGGACTAGAGGGCATGGGATGAAGTTGGAGGGAGGACGATTCAGAGGAAACATGAGAAAGAATTTCTTCACAGAATGGGTGGTGGACAAGTGGAACACCCTGCCAGAGGAAGTGGTGGGGGCTGAAACAATCACGGGATTTAAGAATGCATGGGATAGACATAAAGGAATTCTAGAGGTCAGGGGTAAGGGGAAATAGACTTCTAGGAAAACAAACTGAACTTACAAGCTCAAATGGGCAGACTAGGTGGGCCATAGGCCCTTATCTGCCGACACTGTCTATGTATCTATGTATCTGCCTTCCTCCAGTCCTCAGGTACCACACCATCCTCCCAGGATTTATTAAAAAGAGTAGTCAGTGCTGTCACTAGTTCTCTGCTTAATTCTTTTAGAATTCTGGGGTGAATTCTATCAGGCCCCATTGCTTTGTCCACCATTAGTTTTAGGAGTTCTTTCAGAACCTTTTCTTCTGTGAAAGGACTGGGATCAACCCCCCCCCCATCCAGAGCGCTTCTGTTAATTGGATTAGGCACCTCCCCACCGCCTCTTTTGTGAATACTGAACAGAAGTATCCCTGCTTTTTCACTGTCCCTCTCTGCCCACCCATCATCGATTCTATTCAGCCTCACTATTCCTCACTATCCCTCCCTTTGTCTTTCTAGAGATAGAGTAAGTATTTTTTTATAATTCTATGCCCACTTGTCTTAACTCCTTTGTTTTGTAGTGAAGCGGGGTGGCACTGTATGTGTGGGAAGGACTAAAGTATGTTAGGGAGGAAGAGGAGGAGGGCAGCATGGAGTCATTATGGGTGCAGCTCCAGGACTCCAAAAATAGGACCCTCAGGATAGGAGTGGTATACAGGCCATCCTCTCAGACTGAGAAGTTAGACAGGGAACTAGTGGGACAGATCAGAAGAACCTGCGGGAGGGGCAGCACAGTGATTGTGGAGGACTTCAACCTGCTGGGAGTGGATTGGGGTACCCCAGCCACCATGAATAGGTGGGAGCAGGTACTTCTGGATGCCTTCCAGGACAACTTCCTATTGCAGATGGTCAATGAGCCAACCAGGTTAGGGAACACCCTAGACCTCATGCTGGTGAATGGAGAGCTTATGAGGGAGCTGGGGGTGGAAGAACCTTTGGCAGGAAGTGACCACCACTCGGTGTGGTTCACAATATACATGGGGAAAGGGGGAGTAGGAACAGGCACAAAGGTGTTAGACTTCAGGAGGGCTGACTTTGGGAACATGAGGGAAATAGTACAGGGGTATCTGGCCAGGATCCATCCACATATGGACACTAACCAGAAGTGGGAGATCATTAAACTGGGAATTGAGGAGGCAACTGCATCATGTACAAGGGTCCAGAGTAAGATGGCTAGGGCAAGAAGCCTAGCTGCATGAGCTGGGGGGGGGGGTTCATGGAAAAAGTAAGGAAGAAAAGAGCCACCTTTAGAAGGTACAAAAAACAGGGAGAGGGGAGACAGGGAAAAATACCTGAAGAAGTCAAGGGAGGTGATGAGGGCAGTCAGGGCAGCCAAGGTGTCCAGGGAACTCAAGCTAGCACAGGGCATCAAAGAGGAGGAGGAGAAGGACTTCTTCAGGTACATCAGGGAGAAAAGGAGTTATAAGGACCAGATAGTAAGGATTACGAGGGATGGGGGTTTGGTGGAAATGGGCAGAACAGGCAGAAGCATTAAATGAGTACTTCTGCTCAGTATTTACTAAAGAGAAAGGGGAGCTATACTCAAGGGGTGGGAGGTGGGCACAGGGAAGATGAGGTGACAGATGGGAAATCCCAGTGGGCAGGGTACTGGAGGGCTTGAGGGCACTGAAGGTGGACAAGGCGCCTGGGCCAGATGGTATACATTCCCAGGGTACTAAAGGAGCTGGCAGAAGTCCTGGTAGAACCCTAGGCAGACCTGTTCAATGCTTACCTAGACTCAGGAAGTATACCCCAGGACTGGAGGATGGCGCACATGGTACCTCTCCACAAGAGAAGTCCCAAGGATGAACCAGGAAACTACAGACTGGTAAGCCTCACATCCATCATGGGAAAGATAATGGCAACAATCCTGAAGAGAGGCTGGTTTCCCTCCTAGAGGCTAATGGGCTACAGGACAGCAGACAGCATGGGTTTGTCTCAGGCAGATCCTGTCAGACCAATCTGGTGGAGTACTATGACTGGGTAGCCAGGCAGTTAGACAGGGACCATGTAGTGGATGTCCTGTACCTAGACTTCAATAAAGCATTTAATTCGGTGCCGCATGGGGGGCTAGAGAGTAAGCTGGAAGGCATAGAGAATGGGGTGAAGATGGTGGGATGGGTTGTGAACTGGCTGCAAGGGAGACAGCAGAGGGTGGTGCTGGGAGGGGAGCTCTCATCTCCCTGGGTGGTGACAAGCAGGATGCCACAGGGCTCTGTTCTGGGGCCAGTGTTGTTTGGGGTCTTCATAGCAGACATCTCAATAGGCATCAAGAGCAGGATCAGTCTGTTTGCTGATGACACCAAGATGGGAGCAGTAGTGGATGATTTAGAAGGGTGGCAGGGGTTGCAAGATGATCTGGCAAAACTGGAGGCCTGGTTGAACACTTGGCAGCTGGGGTTCATTGCTAAGAAATGCAAGGTAATACATCGTGGCTAAAAAATCCAAGGAGGAGTTACCAGCTAGGGGGGATTCAACTAGCCCAGATGGAAGAGGAGAATGATCTGGGGATGATCATAATGGGAGCAATGAACAACTCAGCACAGTGTAGAAAGACAGCTGCAAAATCCAATAGGATGCTAGGTTGTATTGCCAGAGGCATATCCTCCAGGATGGGGGAGGTGATCCTGCCGCTATACAGGTCACTGGTTAGACCACACCTGGAGTACTGCATGCAGTTCTAGTGGCCGTAACTGAAAAAGGACATTAGGTTACTGGAGGGGATGCAGCACATGGCAACAGAAATGATCCAGGGGCTAGGGGACTTACCCTATGAGAGCAGGCTGAGGGAGTTGAACATGTACTCCCTGGAGGAGAGGAGGGACGGGGGGGACATAATTGAAACCTTCAAGTACATGAAAGGAATAAATAAGACAGGCATGGAGGGGCTTTTCAAATTAAGAAGACGGAGGGACACTCGAGGGCACAATCTGAGATTAGAACGGAGAAGGTTCAGGAGGAAAATGTGGAGACACTTTACAGAGAGGGTGGTGTCTGGGTGGAACGCGTTGCCACTGGAAGTGGTATCCAGTAGAACAGTGGGCTGCTTCCAAGGGGGATGGGACAGGGCAAGGTCACTGGAGGGGGGAAGGGAGGGAGGAACAGCTGCAGTATAAGGACTGCTAGCTGCACAATCAAGCAGACTTGGTAGACCAGAAGGCCTTCATCTGTTGGCAATTTTGTATGTTCATATATTTTTCTTTGTGTTGCATGCAGAATGCAAAACTGATTAGATACCAATAGGACCAACTCTGAATCAGGAATTGGTCTTATTACACTAACATACTCCATTAAATATTTGTTTCCATTTTAAAGGGTAGTCAGAAGATCTTTTATGATTAAATTAAATTGTTCCTCAGTTTCATCTGGTATAATTTCCATCCTAAACATAGGTAACACAAAATCAGAGCCCATAGTCTTTTTGCGTCTTTAAATCTGTCCCCTTCCATTTTTTCTGTTATATTATCTTGCAACTGGGATTTTATTCCCTCGCTGTCCTTCTTCATTACTTTTCTCTTAACCTTATTACATTTCTTCACTTTCATTTGCTCTCCCTTGCTCACTTCCTTCTTTCTTGATTTTAAACTTAATTTTTTGTTTTCCTTTTACTATCCCATCCTCTGTACTGTTGATGTTCCTTGTTTTTTTTTTAACTCTTTATTTATCCCGCCTTCCTACCTCGGTGTCCACTCCTTCGGACAACTCATACCCTCCGGACTACTGCTCCAGGATCTGCCCCTAGAGTGCTTCTTCCTCCCTCCTATCCTGCACAGCAGGGTCTGTCCCGGAATTGGTGGTCTTGGGTGGAGCAGTCATCATCTAGGACCACTGAGGGGATTATCTATTTTTCTGTGCTCCCCCTTTAACCCAGCCCCCTGAGATGCCAGCGCAAGGACGTACGTCCAGAGAGGCGACGTGCTGACGCACATCTCTCTCAAGCACCTGACAGCGTCCCCCCTCCCCGATTCCGTGAACGGAGCCACCAGCCCCCTCGAGAGCCCGTGTTCCCACCGACTTTCTCAGGATGTTGGGTGCATATTGCACCCCTGGTATCCCACCCCTGAGGGAGGAGAGCATCCATTGGGATGCTCAATCTTCCCTCTCCCAGCTGACCCGAGTCCGTTCCCAAAACTGGGTCGCCGGCGTGGCGCGAGGTGTGGCGTCCAGCGCCTCAACCCTCAGTGCCACCGGGCCGGCTGATGTTCCTTGTTTTACCTTGATTTCTTCAGTTACCCTTTTACTTGTATTTTTACTTATAGCATTTTGATCTTCTAAAACATCTCTCCCTTTCTCTGACTGACCCCACTGATCTAATTCTTTCTTCCTTATTTCCTTATTTACCTCCTCTTCCTGCTTTTCTATCTCCCAGAGAATCATATTCCTGTCACTCAATTCTTTTCCTATACTATCATTCCTAAAGTCTACATCACCAGTTCCTGTCTTCCATTATCAATTTCTTCAGAGACTGAATCTATGGGTCCATCATTCCATACTGCTATCTCCTTCCCCCTTTTAAACTTTCTGAAATTCTTCTGTTTTTCAATACACACTTCTTTAACAAACATAAGCCCTTGTTTCAAGTTCAAGTTCAAGTTTATTGCAGGAAAGACTCTGTTGAGCAAGCTCATTCACAAGGAGGTCCTGAGGCACATACACATACGGTTCGCAATTACACAGACAGAAGATATAAAATGTAGAACAACAAAGAAAAAATATATAATACAAGAGGTATACACAATAGAAGTCCTTATGCTATATATGCAGTACATTTCAGCTTTAACCTTGCCCTAAGTTATGCAACACATTTCAGCTTAATAAGCAGAGGGTCAGTTGGTACCTAGAAAGTTGACTTGGCGTCGGGGGCCTAGTAGCACCTACCTGTACATATGTCTTTTAATTTAGAGATAGCTAGTGTTTTGTAGGAGTTAACTGATATGATTCTGGTTAGCTTCAGCATGGCTTGTAGTTGGTTCCAAATGTTTGGGAGGGCGTAGGAGACAGCTCTTTGGCCAGCTGTGGTATGTGTCCTGGGAACATCTAGTAGGATAAGGTCAGATTTCCTTAGGGAGTAGGCGCTATGCGAGATGTGTATGAAAGACGTTAAATAGACAGGCAGTTTGTGGAGTAGTAATCTGAGGGTCCAAATGCCAGCATACAGGAAGTGTCTGGTGGCAAGAGAGGTCCACCCAACTGCTGCATAAAGATCACAGTGGTGAGTCCTGTACGCAGAGTTAGTAATGAAGCGAAGAGCACAGTGATAGAGTACGTCCAGTTTAGATAGGCTCAAGGTTGGGGAGGAGATAAAGATAATATCTCCGTAGTCAGACAAGGGAAGGAATGTTGCTTGGACAAGTCTTTTGCGGGTCGCAAGAGAAAAGAGGGTACTATTTCTAAAGAAGAAACCCAAGCGTGCTTTAACCTTCTTTGATAGATCCTCGATGTGGTCGTTGAAGGAAAGCTTGTTGTCTATCCACATATCTAGATATTTAAATTTAGGTACGACTTCCAAGGGTTCACCTAGGAAGGTAACTATGAAGTTTTTAGGTGGGGTAGGTAGGGCACCGGACAAGGCAAGTCTCGAGAAAATCATTGTCTTGGTTTTTTTGGCATTTGAGAGAAGCTTGGCATTGATAAGGTTGCTTTCTAACTGGATAAAGTCAGCTTGGAGTGCTTCCCTGTTTGATGGTTGTTAACTGTTCAAAGATCATTACATTGGCCAGGTATGGGTCATGGAGGGTTAGTGTCATATCTCTTGCTATTCTTTCTGTATTTGGTATATACACACTGCTAGGGCTCATTGCTTGTATGGAATCCGCTTCTTCCAATGCAGATAGCTCAAAATTATCCAGCTTCCCCATTTTTGTGTTTATTTCCTACTTGAAATCTAGTTCTTTTTTCCCATTTATATTTAAGTTCTCTTGCTTTTCTTCTATGACTGCTATTCCCCTATTATTTATTCTAATTGAATCCCTAATGTCTGTCCTTATGTCTACCACCATTTTATTCAATATTTCCAAGCTATCAAAAACTTCAGACACATCAGTATTCTCTGCTGGGCTACTATCTATGACCCCAACTCTCATAACATTATAAAACATTTCTAGGGGTTCTTAAGTAGTAGATATCTCCACCCCATCCCTCCTTTTTCTCTTTTAATAGGTTCGCCAGTAGGAGCTGAAATTGATTTGCTGCTTGTGGTTTTCCCTTTTTCTTATCCTTTTTTAAAAATCCTGTGTAATTCTGAATTTTATTCAAGGCACCAAATGCCAGTTGCTATAATGTTTTTGATTTGTATATTTTATTCCTTGCCAGATCCAGGCTTCCCAAATTTACCCTCTCCATATTAATCATTTTCCCACTCCTAGTGGTAGTTGGCATACTCATTAAATTTATCTTTCCCCAGCTATCTTTTATAGTAATAATTCCCTAAACTAATGAAGGAGATACCTAATAATTGAAATACACCCAAAGACCAGATGCTTCTGCCCTTTATAATTTGTTTAGGACCAATAGATACTATAAGTAAATAACCAAGTTGATAATCTGCACAATGAGCACTGTCCCCCCCCCCCCCAGTATAGAGGAACCATGAGTAAATAAATATTATACAATGGCAAGAAAAAATCTTGGACTCTGATTGATCAGTCTTGGGCTAGACCCGTGATGTTATCCCAGTACAACATCATGGGTCTAGTCTCAGCCTCACTGTGAACCTGGAGATGATTGTTTGCTTGATTTGTTTCTGCTTGATTGTTTCATCTTCTCTTAAAAAACCAAAATATTTTTCCACACAAAAACATCTTTAAAATTATTTTTTTATTCTGTATAACAACGAGCCATTGTATAATAGCAATAATGCCCTCCAGGGTGTGTGTTGTTTGGGATAACATCACGCCTCAGTCATTGGATGCACTCAGCCTGTGGCCTTGTGCCCAACCACCTGAGGCGTGACGTTTTCACAGCATGACACACACCCTGTCGGGCATTATTGCTTAATTAATAAACTCAATGTTTTACTGTCACTATAACCTTAGTATGAAAGCAGAAAATACAAATCTCTCACTCACTCACTCACTCACTATTTAACATCTGTTCTGTCCTCTCTCTTAGGGAGATTCCTGCCCTGACCGGGCGTGTGCTCTCCTCAGATTCAAACTGCCGTTTGCGGTTTGAAAAATAATTTCTCCTGGACTTCTGGCCCACCACATTCCCCAATTCAGAAGGTACACAGGAGTGACTGTTGAATTCAAACTTGGTACCTTCTTTGGGTAGTTTTGTGGCACTCGCTCCACTAAGAGTGACTGTGAAACTTTTAGGGCAGCTTCAACTTTAGATTGCTAAGCCCAGCTGCTCTCCTTAATTTGTTAAAGTTCTAACCTAGCCTGTGTTTTTGCCAGTAATTTAAAAAGTTCTGCCCCAGCCTGTGTTTTTGCCAGTAATTTGTTTTTAGAGCAGCTTCGCTCTACAATTGCTTAGCCAGCTGCTGAATTCCATTGCTAATTACTGCCCCTCTTGTTTTCTACTTGATTTTCATGCCCACCCTCCGACCCCACCCCCGACTTTTATTAAATGCTCTGCCACAACTAGTGTACCACCCCCTCACCAATCAGGTAACTACTCTGTCTCTTAAAGGGGAGTGACCCTAGAAACTGTTCACCTAGTAACTTTCAATCCACGTAAGGCTAGTGCACAGCCAGTCTTGGCAGTAAGCTTCCTATAGTGCCCTGAAACCTCACAGAATTGAAAAGCTAAAAATGACCATTTTGAGTCATCTAATATCACTAGTTCTCATAACTGTCTGGTTGCCCTTGCACTACCTTAATGTCATCCAACCTGACCCAATCCTCCAACTACCACCCATACGGGGAAGCCCCATGGCTTCTTAAACTAACTGGATTACACAAGCCACCACTAACTCCCCCTGTTAACTTCCCATTAGCCCATCAAGCCCCACTATCCTCCTCTGCCTAGCTCTGCCTGACCTCCCACGCCCCCCCACCATCACTATCATCCGTAAACCCAGAAATCACAAATCTGTATCCCCTACTTTTGAGTCACCTAGTACCACTAGTTCTCATAACTGTCCTTGCACTACCTTAATGTCATCCAACCTGACCCAATCCTCCAACTACCGCCCATACGGGGAAGCCCCATGGCTTCTTAAACTAACTGGATTACACAAGCCACCACTAACCTCCTCTGCCTAGCCCTGCCTGACCTCCCATGTCCTCCTACCATCACTATCATCCATAAACCCAGAAATCACAAACCTGTATCCCCTACTAAGGCACTTAAGTTTCTCATCTCATGGAACCTCATGCTACTACTACTACTGTCTGGCAATATCCATCCCAACCCTGGACCTTTGCACTTTCCACAGACCAATAGCATTAATCATGGAGACCTCAAACTGGCATCCATTAACACTAGGAGTCTCCACCAAAAAATCGATCTCCTTCAGGTCTGGGTTACCAAATACAAGCCCAATGTTTTAGCTGTGGTTGAGACATGACTCCTCAACAAGGTGCCAGACAGTGCCATCCAACTAGAGGGAGATTCTTTCTTTAGAAATGACAGGATTGGGAAGAGTGGAGGGGGCCGCACCATCTACCTTAAAGCCCCCCTTCAAGGGCACGTTCTCCCCCAGTTGACACCAGTACTTCCTCCCAAGCACTCCCAGTTAAGTTGCTACTTGGGTGCAATGGCAAAATGCTCACTGTCATAGCCAGCGACATCCCTCCTCATGACCACTCCATAGGGTTCACAGCCTTAATCAGCCATCTCTCAACCCTCCCCCCTTTGGTGGATATGGTGCTCCTCGAGGATTTCAATGTAAATTGGCTAGCACCTGACTCTAGCATCTATCAAGACATAACCACAACCTTAAACCTGACCCAGGTAGTCTTCACCTACCAGACATAACTATGGGACCAGTAGCTCCTCCATGCTTGATCTCATTTTTACAAACAGGCCTGATAGAATTACTGGTGCTGAGGTTCTCTCTGACTTCCTTAGTGACCACTCCCCCTGTCACCTGCCTCTGGTCTAATAAGTGCACCAAGCCCCCAACTAGGACAATATACCATCACGTCCTCAAGAAAGGGCAACTAAATCAGTTTAACGCACGTCTAATCAGCCAGGACTGGTCTAAATTGGACTCTGAACCTTGTGTGGACCTCGCTCTGGACTGCTTCATAAACAAGTTCAGTGCTGCCTGTGACATCTTTGCCCCTAGAAAAAAGCTGCGACATAAAGCGCTGAATAACCTCTGGATCTCACCCTCCCCTTCTGATCCAGCTGGCCAATAGAGACCACCTCTGGTATATAACTCAGGCCACAGGCAATCCAATGCACTGGGAACAATACAGGGCTGCCAGAAACTCCTGTACCCAAGCCATCAGGCAAGCCAAAATGGCTTATTTCAAGGATGCATTCTCTAGTTCCTGGAGTGACAGCAGGAAATTCTGGGACAATATAAAAGAACTCACAGGCAAGCCCAGTAAAACCATCCCCACCGTGCTGTGTGTCGATGGGACTGTCACCCAAGATCCCCTGAAGATAGCCAACATCTTCAACACTGTTTTTACTGACCTCAGTGATGTGCTCCCCCAGGATTTTGTTTGACCCCATTACTCCCTCATCCAACCCAACTGGGGCAGACCCTTTTTCAGCTCACCCACCCTTCTACTTTAAATCAGTCTACCCAAGGTCAGCCAGAAATTACCTGCTTAAGATCCTTGGTAAATTATGCTATAGCAGTGACTTGCTTGACCTAAAGCTGCTACATACGATGTTAGACAAGGTCCTCCTGCCCCTCACAAAAATACTAAACAAGTCACTCTGCCTTGGACAATTCTCATTTCAGTGGAAAGCTGCAGTAGTGACCCCAGTCCATAACAGCGGTGACCGGGCTCTTCACTCCAATTATCGCTCCCATCTCTATCCTCCCTCCACTCTCTCTCAAAGGCCTTGGAAAGAATTGTAGCAGACCAGCTATTGGAGTTAGTACAAAACACAACATCCAATGCCCGGAGCAACACGGCTTCAGAAAAAGCCATAACACTACCTCTGCCCTATTAGAATACACCTCTTTTATCCACAAAGCCCTGGATCAGAGTCACTTAGTGGGATCAGTGTACATTAACCTCACTAAGGCCTTCGATATGGTTAACCACTTCCTCCTACATGATTCCCTCATTACCATCGATGCCTCTGAGGAGACTGCTGGCTAGTTTAAAATTTACCTTGAGGGTCATTCCCAGATGGTAAAATATCTGAAGTACTATCCCTCAGTCAACCTGTCTGCTCAGGGGTCACCCAAGGATCCATTCTTGGCCCCCTATAATTCAGTTTCTTCCTTAACTCCCCTACTCCAGGCTTGCCCAGGTGACCTACTCCTATACGCGGATGATGCAGTTTTATTCTCCAGTCATCCGGAACCTCAAGCATTAACCTGCACCCTTCAAATTAGCTTCACAGCAGCTGAAGATTGGTTCACAAAACACAAACTGGTCATGAACTATAAAAAAATGAAGATCATGTTCTTCGCCAACCTCCATAACAGACTTAAATCCTCAACGCTCAATATACTTAACAGTCACAATGCCCCAGTCGAACAGGTTCAAGCCTTTAAGTACCTTGGTATCACCCTTGACAGTACCTTGTCATTCTTGGACCACATCAGCATAGTCTCCAATGCAGTTAACTGCAGGTTAGGCATCCTCCACAAATACAAACTCTTGCACGACCCGAGATGCTCTTCTAACTGCTTCATTCTTTCTATAGTGGACTATGGTCTAACCATCTATTATGCAGCTGCTGACATGACCCTAAAAAGGGTTTGTATTGCCCTAAATAAAGCGTGTCGACTGGTTTCGGGTGCACATAACCGGACACACATGTGTGATCTGTATGCAGGGGCTAACTGGCTGAACCTCAGTGATAGGATCAAATACCACACCTGCCTATACGGGAAGAAAATCAACCTGGGCCTAACTCCTCCAAACTCCCAACACCTGCTCACATGCCCCTCCAGCTCACACTTTACCAGGAGTGTAACTAATCACACCTTTAAAGTCCCTTTCTGTCGGACCACTCAAGCCCAAAGATCCTTCAGCTACCATGCTCCCTGTTGGCTAAATGTGCTTCCAACCAGTACTCTAGATGTACCCACTCTATGTCCCTTCAAGAATCTTCTGAGAAAACACCTTGTTGTGTGCAGCCAATGTGACTACCTTGCCTAGGCCCTGACTAACCCCTTTTACCTACCCCATCCTACCTTTCACCCCCTTCCATGACCTTCATACCTATACTCTGCCCCTCACAAGTGTCCCCCCCCAGCCTACCCCACTGCCCTCCATTCCCTTCCCTACCCATCCTATCTAATGACCAAGGCTCACCTATCTATTTCAAATGAAGCCTACCCCAGGCTGAATCTCATCCTAGCAGACAATGCTGCCTCTGGCTGCCCCCCCCAAGCCTGTAGTTCCCCCTTAGTAACCCTTACTATGTTTTTTTTCCTTTATTTTATACTTGTTAGCATGATGAGCATGTCTGCCCATTTTCATATGCAACAAGTTAACATATATACAAAAAATTGAAAACAGTACATACATATATATTACAAGTACAAATAGTCAAAATAGTTATATCACAGATACAAATAACATCATAGAATCCCAAGAAACAATTTCATTCACAAAAACAGTTGCATTTATCATTGTCAGAAAGCCATATCCGTAATAATTTTTTAAAACTGTACAGTGGTGTGCAATTTGTTATATGAAAAGGGAAAGAATTAAAATAAGTAGGGGCAGTATATAAAAGTGACCTCTGACCTGCAGATTTCCTAAACAAAGATATTACAAATTTTAATTTAGTTTGAGACCGTGTACCATGTGAATTTGAGACTCTAGGGAAAAAAAAGGCAGAAATGAAGGAGGGTAAGAGATTCAGAACTTGCTTATACACAAATATTGAAGATTTAAAAAAAATCCTCTTGGATGAAGATAGACAACCAGAATTCTTGTACAAATCACAAGAATGAGTATTAAAAGGGGATCCAATAAGAAATCTCAGAATAGCATTATAAGTGACTCTTAGTCTATTAAGTAATGTATTTGTAGTGGCTGTGTAAATATTAATGTCATAGTCCAACAGACTAAAACAGAAGCTATAAGTCAGTAACTTTCTAGAGTCCTTAGTTAAAAATGGACAGATCCTATATAACATACCTAATCGTTGGTGTAGAATCTTATGCAGATAATTGATATGAAACTTAAAAGATAAATGTGAATCAAGATAAACACCAAGATATTTGAATGTATTAACCCTTTCTATGATGCCCCCCCTTAAGATCTAACACTGTTGCCATCTGTGGGGGGGGGCTTCCATCTTGGGCCCAGAGAAAATCATTAACTTTGTCTTTTTTGAATTCAGCACCATACGCCTAGATAGAAGCCGATACTGAAAAGCAGTAAAGTCATCCTGAACATTTTTTTGATGCTAGGGATTGGTTGTCAGCAATACTATACAAAACAGCATCATCAACATAAAGAGACACTAACGAACTACTACAACTTAAGGGTGCAGAGTCCATAAAAAGAGAAAAAATCAGAGAGTCCAGGGTGGAACCCTGAGGAATCCCACAAAGGGTATCAACAACTGTTTTCGCTAATTTTTCTGTCTACCAATATAAACTTCTGCTTACTGCTTGCAACATGTACGCTTGTAACTACCGCCTCCTGGAAATCTTCGTATCTCTTATTTTTTTCTTTCTTTTTCTTTCTTCTGTGTACTTATGTAAGTATGTATGTGCGCTGTTTTATATTCTGATGTGGACTTATGTATATGAGTCTCTAAAAACACAGGTATTCTAATTCTGAGATAAGTAATAAATAAACAAATAAATAAATAAAAAGTGTTCATTTCATGTAATTCTGTTGTAACCTCATGTAGCTTGCTTGTTTTCCAGTGTTTGCTACTTAATGTATCCTTTGTATTGCTCAAATGTATGTTTGACGTGGAACCCTTTGGAAACGAGCTCTTAGCTCAAAGGTTGTAATCCGAGAGTTGCATAAATGAAAAAATTAAAATAAGTATTTTAAATGAATTACCAATGGAATTTCAAACACTTCACTTAAACATTTAAATCCCAGGCCTTGGGTCTGTATAGGACAGCTTCTGCAGGGAAGGGCACTATAGTTTTGATTGCCGAAGTTCTATCACTCATCAGTCAATGTTGTATCCTGAGGTAGGCAAAGAAATCATCAAGCTGGATGTTATAAAAGGCTTGCAAGGTTATAAATGAATGGAGGCATCCCCCATTACAAAGCACCTACTGTACTATACTGATCCCCGGGCATTTCCATCTCAGCACAGCCTGCCGGATGTATTCATTGTACCTCCTCCCTACTCTTAAAAATTTTTTTTTTTTTTTTAAATCGGGGGAGCTGGCAGACAGCTATTGCTCTTCCCTCAGGGAGCTCATATCTCCAGCCCGGTATCCCCATGCTGATCTCCCAGGGAAATCCCCCATGGATTACTCCCCCCCCCGTGACAGGGCCAGGGATGAGGAGCATCAACTTTCTCCCCTTCCCCAGATAGCTAGCGTCCAGATTCCTGGGTCCACCGTGGGCACAGTTGGAGCCATTATGGAGCCTGCCAGCTCCATGTTTTTTCTCCCAGACCCCCCCTTCCCTCCGACATCATGCACTGGCTGCGTGCCTCCGACCCGTATCTCCCTCCAGCTGCTGCTAGAGAGCGATTGGGCGGGATGGCAGGGCCTCCCTCCCTGACAGAGAAGAGTAGTCCACCAGACACTTGATCCTCTCTCACACCTGCTGACCCCCAGTGGTCCAGGCTCATTCCCGAACCTTAGTTGCCAGCATGGCGCAGGGTGTAGTGTCCAGCACCACTGGGCTGGCTCTACTCTTAAAAATTTCTGAGACAGCTTCTCTCAGAGATATGTGCAGCACAACAGATATCCACACGACTCAGGGCTCCTTCATACAAAGCAGCTTTAATGTTTAAAATATATCATACTGCCATATAAACTTGTAAAGTGCATCGAGAACAGTAAGAACCTCTACCGGTTTCACAAGCACACTTGCGTCATCAGGAGGCTAGTGAATCAGATACACAGGACCTTTATATACAAAAAAAAACCACTTAAGGTGACAGTGCTGATTTAGAAGTGCATGTAATATACCACAGTGCAAAACATATATAAAAATGCATAAATAAACTATCTAGATCCTTAAATAACAGTGAAGGGAAGCAACGCATCATTGGATAATTAAATAAATCCATTTTCTACTTCAAATGAAGAATGGAAACTAAAAAGATGGATACCGTCTATATGTGGAGTTTAACAGTTCTCAAGTATCCATGTGTAATGCTGGAGGAACCAAAATGGTATTTTTCCTCTCTGCATCCTAGAAAAGAGAACATAAAGTATATATTAGGATGGAAACTACATACAGGATAACAGAACATATAAAATCAAAACGGTAATGCAAACAATTACTTCCTTCTCTTGACGCAGGGCATCAATTCTATTTGGTCATTTAAACCAGGTGATTCCAGGGCCCTCAATGTGAAGATCCATTAGGACTCATGATACAGTAGTTTGTCATCCAAGTTACCTCCCCATGGGACCAATCTCACTTTTTCAATTGCACAGAATTTGAAGGTGCGTTGGCCCCTACTGCTAGTTCTGAAATGGCTTGCTAGAGCATTTTTGGCACCCCCCCCCACTATAGCTTGTAAATGTTCACCCATCCGTGTTTTCATTGGTCTAGTGGTTTTGCCCACATAAAAGGAACCACATTCACATGTTGCTAGATAGACAACATTTTCGCTACTGCAATTAAAAAACTAATTGTAAATAGCTTGGTATTATTACACGTAGTGAATGTGTTAGTCTTCAAAATGTGGGGGCAAAACTTGCAGTTACCGCAGAGGAAGTTATCCTGAGGTAATGGTGGAAGCCATGTGCCAGCACTGTTATTCTCCACAATAGGTTCCTGTTGGTAACTGTGTACAAGTCTGTCCGTCAGGTTCCTTCCCTTGCGGTACACCATGCATGTTTTTTCTTTAGTAACCTCAGTAAGTAGGGGTTCTGTTTCTAAAATGTGCCAGTTCCTTTGTATGATGCCATGTATTTGACTAGCATGCCTAGTGAAATTGGTTATAAAATTAACCCTAGGTGGTCCTGTTTCCTGAGTCTGTGTTTGTAACAAAGTCTCTCTAGGTGTTTCCAAAGCTTCAAAATAGGCCTGATCTACCAAGGTGTCATTGTAGCACCTCTTTATAAAGTGGGAGCACATCTGTATTCCATTAACAATAAAATCAGAGGCCTCTGTACAATTCCTGTTCACTCTCAACATCTGGGCTTTGGGAATATTGTCAATCATGTGGTTAGGGTCGCAGCTGGACACTAGCAAGAGGGGATTCCTGTCTGTTTCATTCCGAAAAAGATTAGTATTTAGAGTGCCATCAGATAATTTAGAGATTTCCAAATCTAAAAATGAAACAGACAGAAGATCACTCTGTATGGAAAATTTCAAATTTGGATTGCTTGTTTCAAGATAAGCCACGAACTCCCCCAGCTTGTCCAGTGTGCCCCTCCACACCATGAATATTTCATCTATAAAACGACACCAGATATCAATCCTATTGAGAAAAGGATTGTTCTGGTCATCATAGATGGATGTTCTCTTTCACATGCCCAGGTAGAGATTGGCATAATTGGGGGCAAAGGTTGCCCACATGGCCATTCCCTTAAGTTGCAAGAATGTCTCCCCTTGAAAAAGAAAGCAGTTTTTTTTTTTGCAATACATGTTCAGTACATCCTAAAATAAATTGTTTCAGGTGCATATGAACAGTACTATCCAAATCAAACCAATATTCCATTGCCAGTAACCACCCTCATGGGGAATATTGGTGTACAGGGTACAGGGACACCAAATACCATTCCATATCAATCTGCATGTCCCCAAGTACTTCCAGAATCTGAGTTGTATCTCTGATTTAGGATGGTAGTTTTGTCACATATCCCTTTATACATGCGTCCACAAATTTGGACAGGGGCTCAGTAAGTGAGCCGATGCCTCCAACTATGGGCCTATCTGGGGGATCATGCAGGTTTTTATGAATCTTCGGAAGGACATATGTGCTTGCCCTAATGGGATATGAGACAGTAAGGTATGCTAATTCCTCAGCAGTGATTATTCCTGACATTAAAGCATCATTCAAGAAAATATCCACTTCCTGTTTTAAATCTAGTGGTGGGATCACTTCTCAGTTTAGCATAAGATTGTGTGACCCCAATTATCTTGTTATTTCTTCCACATATTTCTGTGTGGACATCACCACTACAGATCCCCCTTGTCGGCTGGTTTGATAGTTATAGCACAACTGTCTTCCAGGCTTTTTCTTTTGCCATAAAGATTTTTATTCGTCTTCCAAAATTACACATGACAAAATCATACATGGGAACAATATAATAGTCATAAAACAGAATACAATTCAATCAGTAAACAGCAAACCAAGCTCTCTAAGTCCGTAACCAATAATATAACACATTCAAGTTAAAATACAACAAAAGGAAGTGGGTTGCCTTTCATATTAACAACAAAGAGTATATTGCAAAAGTAATCAAGTACAATATTCAAGGAGCGGGATACAATGAGATGTCAAGACAGAAAATCAACTTGATTGTCAATGCCAGTCACTTCAAATTAGTGTGTCGGGAGTGAGGGTGAGTGGAAATCCACTCTCACAGTAAAGGGGGCAACAGGACTGGGTTCAAATCACCAGAGATACATCAGTGAGCCATCTGGTCTTCTCTGAAGAGCAGGTCTGGGAAATTCAGCAAAAAAAGGCTACCAGATTCGACCGAAAAGGGGGAGCTTACCTAACAGTCGGTGGGAGGACTGTTCATATCTGGCAGTCAGGGATTATAGCAAGGGAGATCTGAGGAATGCCAGAGCCTGAGTATGACTCTCTTCACTACCGTAAAAGCACAGTTAGGCCAGGAGAGTTGAGATGTGGAGAGAGCCACAGCCTGTTGGGGGAGTCCTCAAATGGCAAGTTGGGGGTCTCTCAACCTCAGCAAGGGTACAATCGAAGAACAGGTAGCCCAGATCCTGGACCAAAAGCAGTCAAGAATGGGGCAGGACCATAAAATATGTGTCAAGGATGTTTGGGGGGAATTGCAACACCAGCAGTCACTGATTGAGAGAAGACCAGCCTTGTATAACCACAAGGGAGTTCAGTAAGCCCTGTGAAGTATCTTGTACTGGACAGAACGGGCCTGAAGATCCCTAATTGAGCAGAAAGAGTTGAGCCAAACCTGGCTCCAGTCCTGGGGTGAAATAACAATTCCCAGTTCTAACTCCCACTTGTCTTTAGGGCCTACGCACGGAGATTCTTGAGAAGCCTTATTCCAAAGGTTTTAAGCTTGGCTGTCAAGTGGCGACGGCCTGGGAGTTTGGTCAACCAATCCTCAAGAGGAAAGTTATGAGGAATAGTAAGATCACTAGAAATCTTTTGCCTGAAAAGGCTCCACAGTTGTAAAAATCACCAAAAGTGGGAAGAAGGGAGATTATACCGAGTTTGAAGCTCTGCGAAGGAGTAAAAAATGCCGGAGGAGGAATCAGCTAAATGCCCAATAGAGGTGATGCCCCACTGTTCCCAAGCTTTCCATTGAAGCAGGGTTATCCCATAGTGGTCTCCTGGGCGAGGTACGAGAGCACCATCCTAAACTGGGGGCATATTTATTCCAGATAAACTGCATATAGCAGGCACGCAGGGAACTGGAAGACCGAAGGGACCAATCTGGAAAAAGCAAGGCTTGTGGAGTCGGAAGATGTCCTTGGTCTAGTTCCAGAGAGTCACCCTGGCGCCACAGCAAGTAGGGAAGGAACATAACTCAGTACCACTTGGCGCAACACAGTGAAGTCATGAAACCATTTCATGTCAGGGAGATTAATGCCACCTTCCACCCAGGCTCTCTGCAAAATAGAATATTTAATTCTGGGAAGCTTGCCATCCCATAAAAAGGCTGATAGTCTTATGCCAGCCATTTGAAAAAATATGATGGCAATGCCAATGGGGGATTAGAGATAACATATTGGACTTTCGGAAGGGCCACCAATTTTAGGGTATTGACCTTGCCCCATAGAGACAAGATCAAGGGATCCCATCTGGAAAGATCTGTATCGAGGATATCTAATACTTTCTGTACATTAGCTGATATTGTGACCGAAATGGTGGATTGCAGAGCGATCCCTAGACAAGTGATACCAGCCAGGGACCATTGAACGGGGAAACGAATAAACATTTCGGCAGTACAATGCAAGTGAAGTGGGAGGACCTGAGACTTCCTATCATTAAGTTTATAGCCTGACAAAGCAGAAAAATAAGAGATAATAGTCTAGAGAGAAGGAAGCGAGGTCTCAGGGTGAGATACAAAAAGTTACATCATCAGCAAAACGTACACTTTTGTGAGGTACGGTGCCCACTGTAATACCAGGGAAAGCAGTAGCTGCTCTGATCTTAGCTGCTAAAGATTCCATGGCTAAAAGATAAAGAAATGGAGACAAGGGGCAGCCTTGGCGAGTACCCTGATGAAGGACAAAGTAGGGGGATAGCACCGAATTAGTTAGGACTGCTGCCTTCGGGCTTGAATAAAAAATCTGTATTAATGCAAGAAAACCGGGGGGAGCCAAACCGTCACAGAGCTTCAAACAGATAGGGCCATTCCAGCCTATCAAATGCCTTCTTGGCATCCAAGGATATGACGGCAATGGGATAGGGGCAGACCTAGCTTCCCAGAGAAGATCCAACACTCTGCTTATATTGTCAGAATCAAGGCAGCCCGGCACAAACCCAACCTGATCCAACTGGATTAATAGTGGGATAAGGGGTTCCAATCTTTTCGCTGTTATCTTAGCAAAAATTTTAACATCTATGTTCAAAAGCAAGATGGGCCGGAATTGTGAACAGTGGATACTATCCCTACCCTTTTTAGGGATCAGGGTAATAATAGCCTCAGTAAACGTTGAGGGGAGCCTACCTGTCTCCCACACTTCATTAAAGACCTGTGTGAGGCAAGGGGCAAGCTAGTCTATAAAAGTTAGGTAAAACTCCACTGGAAAGCCATCAGGGCCCGGAGATTTGCCCTGTGACATGTCCCGGATAGCTGAAATAACCTCAGAGGGCTGAATGTGATTTACCAGTGAAGGAAGGAAAGACTCTGGCAGCACAGGAAGGACAATACCTGAGAAAAAAGCATCCAGTTGTTCAGTGGAGGGATCAACTTCCACAGAGTAGAGACGCTGGTAGTAATCAAGGAAGGCCTGGTTAATATCCTTTGGCAATATAACAGTAACCCCATCAGCCACTTCAATCTTCAGAATATATTTTTCCGGAGCCAGAGCCCTCAACCGAGAGGTGAGTAGTTTCCCGGAATGCTCACCAAATTCCCAAAACTTCTGGTTAAGTTTGAAGAGAGTATACTTAGTTCAGTATTGCAAAAGGTTCTCAATTTCGGCTTTAAGGAACAGTAACCAGTGTGTAAGGGCTGGGTACTCACTGGGCATCCAGAAAAGCTGAGTCTGCAAGATTGTCAGCTCAGACTCAAAGCTTTTCAAGGTCGACTGCCTTTGCCGTTTAAGGTGGGATGCATGGGCTATCTGACGGCCTTGCAAAACGGTTTTAAGAGCCTCCCAAAGGGTTGTCCATGAACATTCCGGGGAGTCATTGAAAAAAAATATTCTTGGATAGCTTGGACAGTCTGTGCACAAGTATCCCCTTGAGATAGTAATGCTGTATTGAGGTTTCAGGTGTTACACCTACCCATCACCATATCCCAGGAAAAGGATAGGAGAACTGGAGTGTGAACAGATAAGAGAATGTTCCCCCAAGGCAATGTTCCAAGTCCTGGAAAGAAGGTCAGGAGAGGTGAGGAAGACATCTATTCTACTATAAGAACTATGGGAGGTAGAATAGCAAGTAAACTCCATCTCCTCCAGGTGCATGGCCCTCCAAATATCTACGAGGCCAGCCTCTCGGAGAAGAGAGGATACTAAACGAGCTAGGGAGGGCTCATATCGAGGTCCAGGGCCTGTTCTATCTAAGGAGGGGTCCAAAACTAAATTTAAATCACCTCCTGGAATAATCGTGGATGGTGTTTGTGGGAGTTCAGTCAAAATATTCTGATAAAACTGTAAGTCAGGGGAATTCAGGGCTTAGAAGCTACCAAGTATTATAGGCTCCCCCAAATATGTGCCAGCTACAAAGACAACATCCATCACTATCCTTATAGACCCATGAGACACCTAGAGGCAAGTTTTTCCTTGCAGAGTATCACAGACCCCCTTTGACATGATGTGAAGGTACTGTAGTAATATTGGCCCACCCACATCCATCCTAAACAGACAACATCTCTTTCTAACAAATGTGTTTCTTGGATTAGGGCTATATCACATTGTGCATCTCGAAAATACTGCAATACATTTCAACACTCCTTAGGATCATTAAGTCCTCTAATGTTCCAAGATACAACTTTCAAAAGATTAACATTAGCCATTGTTCCCACACAATCAGCAACCAACCCTATAACAGAGCACCTCTGTATGCCCCCCACCCTCCAGTCCCACCCCCCAAAGACCCCCCAGTAAATACCACCACCCCAAATTCGAAACAAAAAAGAAATAGTACATTGGAAAGACAAGAGAGACAACTAAAAAGATAAAGGGGACAAATAACACAGTAGCAAGAACCAACAAGAGAAAGCAATAAAGTACTAAAACCAAAAAGAATAGGATGAGCGTTCCCAAGCCCAGTGGAGGTACACCGGGTGCTTCACTAGCTGAAGACAGTGGGGGGCTGATAAGCCAATGCTCTCATGGGCCTGCAGAGACAAGGAAGAGCATAGGGTCTTACTGCTTCCCAGCCCTCAGCTCTCTGTCTGGCCAGGAACTAGCCCCAAGAAAACAACACAAATATACTGAAACAGCATAAGGAAAACAAAGAGAAAGGGATCAAATCTAGTTCCGTCCATCCACTAGACTGCCCCCGGGGTTTAAGAACAGGGAGGGGGGAGGCTCTAGAGGGGCAAGCCAATAAAACAAAAGGAAGCAGGCAGAAAAGAGGAAATTGAGAGGCTAAGAAAAGAATCACACAAAGAGGGAACTAACCAAAGCAAGTTCAAAGGAAAGCTGGGGGAAACATCACATTCAAAGCAGCAAAGCATAGAACATAAAGAAAACCAGCAAAGGGCTCTACAAGCTGTAACAGCAATTAAAAGGTAGAGGTGAATTTAAATTGCCCCAATGTATTTGAACATTCTTTGTAACCAGAAGGTAACTCAAGACATTTAAGAAATAATATGCATGAATGCAAAAGTGCAATGTATAGGAACCTGTCGTCCTAGAAAATATTAACAATTAAGGTTGTCAAAAGAGCAGCAAATGATAACCTGGTGAACATATAACCAGCTTTAAAACCAGAAGCAAGAACATGAAGTGCACTAGCCCCAGTAGCCCACAAGACTCACAAAATAACTAAACCTGCTCCTGTAGCACTTGTGCCTGGTAGTAAAGGGCAAAAGCAAAGCAATACAAATTAATTAAAGCTTATAAACTGATGAGTAGTGCTGGGAGAACTCGGAGGGAACTTCAACTGCAAACTAATAAGGCAGAACAGACATAAAGTCTGAAAGTTCCAGGCACAGCTGAGCAGGTAACCAGAGTGTCCGCTTAAGGCCAATCTTGCTGAAATAGAACATGAAGGTCCTCAAACAAGTATGCTGCTCCCAGACACTTCCTCGATCACAGCAGAATGTCCTGGGGGAGCAGATACACAAATAGACTCAGCACCAGGTGCTAGGTAGAACCCCTTGCCAAAACACTCCAAGGAAACAAAAGCCAATGTCCTGGAAGGGAGAGGGGATCCAGGGGTTATAAAGTACCTGGTTGGAAGCCATAAAATGAATTGAGCCACTAGTGTAGAGCAGGGGCAACCAGCAGTAAAGCAGTACTTACAGTTTGAGTCTAGAAGTCTCACAAAGAAAGCAAATCACCACATTCCATACCTCAGAGGCAGGCAGTCACCGTGGCTGGCAGGCGACACGTTTAAACAAGTCATCCCGACTGGGTGTCCGAGGAGTCCTGCCGGGGGGGGGGGGACAGGGGCAGAAGCTTCAGTCAGGGACCTGGGCAGAGGTTTTAATGGCAACAAGGGATAGAAGGTGGGAGAGTCCAGATGCTGGTGCAAAAAGCGATCGGCATTGGCAGGAGAGGTGAATTGCACTGGCCAACCATCCCAGGAGAACACCAACGTAGCCGGATACAGGAGAGTATAAGTAAGTCCCTTACTTCTGAGTGTCTGCTTCACCAAATCAAATGCCTGGTGCCTCTTGAGTACAGATTTAGGGTAGTCAGGGTAGAGAGAGATATGTGGGCCTCCCCTCACCCATATCTCACAGAGCTCCCGTGCCTTAGTAAGGATAAGCACCTTATCCTGGTAACAGAGCAATTTAAATATGAGGGGTCAAGGTTTGTTGGAGGAGTGGGATCTGGACTCTTCTTATACATTGTGCCCGCTCTATTTCAAAAAGGTATTCCTCTGGTGGAAGCTGTAGCCAAACAAGAAGATGGTCACGGAGATAGGAAACTGGATTCTTCTCCTCCATTCCCTCTGGGAGACCAATCAGCCGAAGGTTCTTCCTCTGTCCTCGGCCTTCCAGGTCCTCCAGTTTCATGGACAGCCATACCACCTGGGCCTCTGCTTCCATCAATCACCAGTCATGAACAGTGACTTTCTCCACAGTGGCTGATAAGGTCGCCTCGTTTTTTTCCACCCGGCCAGTCAGGAGAGAAAGACTGCTGCATTTCAGTAACAGTAAGATGTATTGCCTCCACTGACTGGGCGATACACTTGATTAGTTGTGCTTGTCAAACTGGATATGGAGAGGTAGAGCGCGGTCTCCCGGGGTGGCCATCTTTGACTCAGGCAGCGAGCTTCGGGGAGGAGACTTATCAATGGATTTTTTAAGTTTCTGGACTGATTGCAGGTCCATCTAAATAAAGTCTCTCTGCAGTGGTGATTCAGTAAGTCAGGTAAGGCAGTAACAGCTAAGCCCAATGCTAAAGTACTTGCGTGGAGCGTGGAAACTAAAGGGTGGATCGGAGCAGAAGGTTTAGGCAGCCATTCCGTGCAGGCGCTCACGTGACCTCCATCGTCTTCCAGGCATTTTTAAAGCAGCAGCTTCTGCTGACGTTATGTTAATATATGTTGCTGCTGTGCTGTTCTCAAACATTGTCTTAAATGCATGTTCACATGCCTTTTCAAAGGCTCTGACAGTATTGTTACATGGTGGCATGTAAGTAGAAGGGGGATGGAAAAGACTTACCTCCCTTTGTGTGGAATGTCCTTCACCAGATGACTGTACTGCAGTTGTACCCTTACACATATTTATTCTTTTAAAATGAGCCTTGAGATTGAGGTTTCTGGTGAAGCGGTGCAAATCCACATATATTTTGAAGGGGTTCGAGTCCTGAATATTCACAAAAGTTAGTCCTTTATGTAGCACTTGCTGTTGTGCTACAGACGATTCAAAACCCAATATGTTAATCACAATATTCTAGCCAGTGCCAATTATTTTATCCTCCTGCCATGTACCCTTTCTCTGATATTTACGTCCGCCTCTCCTTGTTGGCTTTGGTGTTCTCCAGTGTCCCTCTGACCCCTTCCCTGGGGTGCTGGTGTTACAGGTAACCGAAATTATGCAGTCCACTGCGTCTCCTCCATGTCTTCTATGCCTTCCTCTAAAAAAGGATCCTCAATTTCTGACTCACTGTTATCAGTATTGTAGTTAGGGGAATTATGTCTTTTTTTCAATATAGACCTGGGGGTCTGATCATAGGAACCAGAGTATTGTTGGTTATTACCACCCCTCCTATAGGTGTTATGTGACCTATTAGGCTGTTTTCTGTTCCAAATAAAGACCCTGCCCAGGAGATAGTCTATTCTATCTCTCTCAAACTTGTACAGTTTCAACTTCTTAATTTCATTGTCTTCTCTTTGTACGTTGTCCCTTAGTTTCCTGGACTCTCTCAGAGATGTACTGTACCTGAGACTTGGCTGATATATTTACAGGCCACAATACATACACAGGCAGAGTTATTTGTGAATATATTCACAGTATCGGGGAGAGTCAAGTCAGTTAGAGACATGGAGAGGCACCTCTGATATAGCTCTCCACCAATATCCTCCTCCTCCAGGCCCACCCATGTTGGTTTAATAAGCTCACTGGGCATGGGGAAAAAAGTAAGTTGTGAGGCCCAATAATATAGTTTAAAGTTGGGGAAGGCCCTGCTACCTACGTACTGACAGGGTGAGATGTAGGATTGTTCTTTTTATAAGAGCAGGCTTGCTACGCCATAGAACTCTATGGATAATGGAGTCTAGGGATTTAAAGAATGCACCTGGTACCTTGATAAAGTGGGTTTGAAAAAAGTACAGGCACTTGGGCAGGGTACATATTTTTATAACATTGATCCATCCAAGTAGGGATAGGGGTAGAGCTCCCTAATTTTCACACTCTGTTTTTGATGCCTGAAATTACTTATTAGGTATTCCCTGTTAAATTTACACACAGGGAGTACTTCACTGTTTCCCGAGTTTACCTTATGACAAGAAAGGGTCCAATATTCCTTCAGTAAAGTATGTACTTCTGGCAAACTAGCCTTGGGGTTTTGGACATACATAAGTATGTCATCGACAAAGACTGACAACTTCTGTTCAGTCCCCCTCCACCTAATCCCTAGATAAGAGGGTTTGCCTGGGCTATTACTGCCAGGAGTTCAAGAGTTAGTACATAAAGAAGTGGGGACAACAGGCAGCCTGGTGGGTACCCCTCGTCAAGGGGAATGGCATAGTTAGCCCACCATTTTTTTAAGATTTGAGCGGTGGGGGACTGAAACAGGGTGACAACCCAACATATTATTTGCTCACCTAAATTAAATCTACTTATAAAGTGGCTAGAAAAAAATCTAGAAATTTCATTGGCTGAGAGACATCACCTGACCATGCATCAGATCTTTATAAATGCATGGTCAGGTGCTAAATCTCTTTTTCTCCCCCAAAAAACTATGTAGGGCCATTCTAAAAGCGTAGTAGGCCTCTCCAGAGTGTGGATCATAGGCTTTTATTGCACTTCCCAGGGGCGTAAGGACACTTGGCCTTCAGCTGTGTGCCTTACTACACTTGTTGAGGGGGGGATTAAAATCCTATAATGCACACCCTGTCATGGCTTTTTACTTACTTACTTAAGGTGTGGAACATATAGCCTCACTCCACATGATCAAAGGCCTACTCCACATCCAGAGCAAAGATCTCTCATTCTCCTCTTGAGACCCTGAACAGCACTAGCAGGACTTTCTAATTCCAGTGGGGACAATTATGCAAGCCTCCACCACTTTCATTGGGATTTATTCAAAGCATATGACTGTGGAAGAAAACAGGCACTAGGTGTACCAGAACATGCAACATGATCTCCACCTCACTCTGGCTTATCAAACTCTCTTTGCATGGTTAAATAGCAGAACAGTGTGGTGGCACTCTATCTTACAGACAGTAAATCTGGTGCTAACACTCTCTATGAAAACTCTCCAGCAAACATATCACACCGTAATGTGGAAGTAGGCAGCACAAAATCAATAAACAAGACTCCCATAAGTTACTGAATTTGGCCTATCTTTCTGATGTGTAGGTCACTTATTTATGCTGTAATCATGTCCTTCCAACCACTGGCTTAAAATTTATAATCCTGGAATACAGAAAAACTCTTTTACTCCCACCCCATGGTGTCTAACCTGATAGCAGTGGAAGGTAGAGTGCACGGACATGCATACGCAAGTGAGCTAATGTTTCTGTCAAGCCTTCCTCAGAGTTCTTTTCACAGAATTGGTAACTCTCCCTTTTGACCCCAGGAGAAGAGGTTATCTAGACTGGCATGGAGGAAACCTGGGATATAACATAACACAACTCTACAGTATACAGGGGTAGGGATACACATTTAATATGTGCCCTCATGCTGACCAAATGCACAGTGCTACTGCTTTTTGCACAGCACTACCATGTTTTGTTCAGTACCACAACATTTTGTACAGCACCAACAATTTTTGTTTAGTACCATCACTTTTGCACAGTACCATAATTTTTTTGCACAGTACCATCATTTTTTTGCACAGTGCCATCACTGTTTGCACAGTATCATCATTTTTATGTTGGCTTGCGTGCATGCGCAAACATCATATTGGGGTAGTAGCACTTTCAGAGGTGTGTCAGTGTTGTGGTGAATGGAGGGGATGCTTTAGTCGGTGTGTACCTCAGCCACCAAGCAGTGAGCATGCTGCCGATGACAGCAGTTTCAGAGAGTGCCACCAAGTTGAAAGAAATCTGCTGCTGCAATGAGAGACAAGCTCGTCATTGCAGCGGCAGATGACACTCCTCCATTATGTGCCTTTCCCTGTGAAACAGTTCAATACATATGGCGGCTTCTGCCGTCCACTACACATTCCTGACATCAGGGTGCCCAGTCCCTGTGTTGGCATGCAGCCCTCTCCCATTATGTGGCACACTTAACATGGCGGCTCCTGCCACCCGCCACACACTACCAAAAAGCCGACATTGGTGTGTCCAATCCCCACGTCAGCATCCCCGCTCTTAGAGTGTCTTTCCTGGTTAAACAGTATCCCCTTTCCAACACCGGGATGCCCACTCCTGGTGTTGGATGCACCCCCAACCCATCTATCCAGCATGCGGACATCAGGGTGCCCAATCCCTGTGTTGGCATCCCCCCCCCCGAGTTGTGGCACACTGGGAGCCCATCCCAGTGTGCCTATTTTTTTTGTGTAATCTGTCTAAAAAGAAAACCTTCCCTTGCATTTTTTCCCTCTGCAAAGAAGAAAACAGTCCATTGTTGTCTCCCTCGTCCCCTCCCCATCCCCACCCTCCCTCTGTGCACCCACCTCCCGCACCTCCACCCATACTTACCCTCTGGAGGTCGGAAGCCACGATCTTTTCTGAAGCGGGAGACATCTACACTCTTCAAAGCTGAACTGCGAACTGAAGAAATGATGGTAAGTTTTATAATGGGGGGTTTCAACTTAGGTTGATATCTCAGCCATTTTTAGGAATTTTGGCCCCAAATTTTCAACATGAGGTTCTTGGGAGCCTGCCTCCTGAACATGTAACTGTCATTTCATTTCTCGGTCCCGGAAGGTGATTTTGCCATCGCTTTACAGAATCACCTTTTTGGGCCGATTAACGAAACGACAGTGCCACTGTTCATGAGGGTTGGTCCCAAAAAACCCATGTTGCAAATTTGGTGAAAATTTCCAAAAACTGACTGCATTATCAGCATGCATTGCGCAGTTTCTATGCATGTTCGTAACTTTGCCATTTTTCACATCCTGCCTGAAACATGTTTTCGCACCTGTGGCGCACAATGGATGTGGTCGCTATGCAAAATCAACTTTCAGGTCAGAGTAACAAAATCACAGTGCCACTGTTCATGAGGAGAGGTCCCAAAATGTCCATGTTGAAAATCTGATGAAACAAATTCCCAAAAATGACACCGTTATGGGTGTGCAATGCGCAGTATCTATACATGTTCATAAGTTTGCAAATTTTTCATATTTTCTCTCCAAATTTTCAACATTGCCACTTTTTCACACCTCCTCATGAATAGTACAGCTGTCATTTTTCACATACTGCCAATAATGTGTTTCCGCAGCTGTGGCTCCGAATGACGCAGTTGCTGTGTGAAATCACCTTTCAGGATAGAATAACAAAATGATAGTGCCACTGTTCATGAGGTGGGGTCCCAAAAAGCCAATGTTGAAAATCTGGAGTGAAAATACCAACAAAAGCCCCAGACGTTAAGGTTTCCAACTGTACACCCATCCTGTAGAGATAGACAGGCATCGGGGGTGTAACTTGGGTTCATCGGCTGTAATGTTCACAGCATTCTACCCCACCTCCCCACAGTACAGCCACTGACAGGCATTGAGATGTGCCTTGGGTTCTGTCACCCTAATGTGCACCCTATTCTTCTATATTGCACCCATCTCAGCTTATTTCCTTATGGAATGGGGTGAGCATAAGGGCTGAAGACCCCAAAGCACACCACGACACCTGTTGGTGTCTGCAGGTTGGGGTGAGGTGGAATGGTGTAAGCATTATGACCGACAACCAAAGCCACACTCCCAATGCCTTTCAGTCTCTGGGGAGGGGAGGATGGCGTTAGTTCCATACTTCACTGCCATTCCCATTATGCATCTCTCTAACTCCTACACTGCCAATGCCAATGCCAGCAAGCCAACATTCGGCATTGAAAATTCTTGTTTTGCACAGTACTGTCATTTTTTGCGCACGACCAGCACTATTTGCACAGTACCATCACTACTTGCACAGTACCATCACTATTTGCACAGTACCATCAATATTTGCACAGTACCATCACTATTTGCACAGTACCATACTACTTGTACAGTACCATCAATATTTGCACAGTACCATCACTATTTGCACAGTACCATCACTACTTGCACAGTACCATCATTATTTACACAGTATTATTACTATTTGCACAGTACCATCACTATTTGCACAGTACCATCACTATTTGCACAGTACTATTACTATTTGCACAGTACCATCACTATTTGCACATTACCATCACTATTTATTTGCACAGTACCATCACTACTTGCACAGTACCATCACTATTTACACAGTACCATCAATACTTGCACAGTACCATCACTACTTGCACAGTACCATCACTATTTACACAGTACCATCACTATTTGCACAGTACCATCACCACTTGCACAGTACCATCACTATTTACACAGTACTATTACTATTTGCACAGTACCATCATTTGTTGCACAGTGCTATGATTTTCTACACAGTCCAACTACTTTTACATATGTAAGCCCTATGCGTGCCTCAATTTGTAACCACTACCTGGGCTAGCCTAGGTTCGGGGAGACAATCTGTTTGCTCACATTCTGGCTAAGTTTGTACTTCTGGTCAGGGGCACCCAAGTAATTCTGGACAGGAAGCAATAACTGAAAATGTCCAAACCAGGGATGGGATTCTACAGTGTGACTTTTATTCACATCAACACAGGAATAACAAAGCAAAGATAGACCCCACAGGACTACACTCACTGACAATGCAGATTTACAGAGGACAGAGCACATCTTCACTACATGAGAACCCTCAGGTTCTGAACACATCTGGGCTCACACAGCACAAACTGGTACTCTTACTCTTGGATTCTCTGGCATGGCACCCCAGCTAGCACTAGGACCCTTTTCCATATGGAATGGAGTTTGATGATGGCTCCCTAAACCACCCATGAGCACTTTCTAGCTCTAAAGGAAAAACATCCTTAATCCCAAGTCTGGGTACTTTCTGCAGACACTGGCCAAGCACCTGGGAGAAAGCTATAGGTACCAAAGTGAACCCAGAGAGGTAAACCTGGTTACTCCAGATGGAGGTCTCCACCTCTTGCTCCCAAATCTATACTCGCCATTCATTTGGATCAACACCTTTCTTTGAATTCTCTGGTTATAGATGCTATCTCGAAATGTATCACATTTAACATTCTACTCTGTATTTAGCTGGTGTCCTGACTTGAAAAGTTCTGTAAGTGGCTATGTCCATCTTCCTAGGCCCCCACTGTTTTAGATGCTTTTAAGCCATACACAAAATTAAAAGTACTGTACTTGGCTAGTCTTCTCCTGACCCCACAGTAGGCAATTACTTTTACACAACTCTGTCTTGGTGAAACATAGGCTCTATTCCAGAACAGACTCACCATGGTATGCAGGTGCCCCAGGGTTTCTTCCCACAAAACACAGATTCTCTAGTACCTCAGTACAAACTCTTCTGTAAGGCAGCTTTTCCCTTTCCAAGCAGGGCCAGGGGATTGCCCTGAAATGCTGCCCCCCATCCCTCAGGGATGGGGCACTGGGACTCACATGGGGAGCGGTCTCTACCACTTTTGCTGGCCTCTTCTGTGTTCTTCTCTGGGTGAGAACACACTACCCACTTTCTGGTGTGGCTCAATGACAGAGCTTTGCTCTGAGGGGCTGCCAACTGCAGCACACCTCCTCCTTCTCTGGAGTCTCCTGAAGACTGACTTGAATTCCCCAACATTCTACAGCTAACCCCTGCTGCAACATTCCAGTGTAGCTATGCTGCGAGAATTCTATGGTGATGTCATCCTCCAGCTCAGCTGAGACTGAGGACAGAGTGAGACAGTGTGAAACCCATTTAACTGGTGTCTCACAGGCTGCCTTTCCCTGCCTGTCACTAGCTCTAAGTGGGATTCTAGTAACCCCGGGTGACAAGGGGATTATACATAGAAACATAGAATTTGATGGCAGATGAGGACCGCTTGGCCCACCTAGTCTGCCCATTTTCCTTACCTGTTTCATATACTGCAGATCCTAAGGGATCTGCAGCTTAACCTCTCTTTCCTGTTGCTAGAGTTCCTTTATGTCTGTCCCATGCATTTTTGAATTCCCCTACCATTTTCCCCCTACAACCTCTGCCAGGAGGAATTCCTCTACCCTTTTTGCACTGTACCACTACTTTCTGAAATCCACTGTGTAATGTTGAAGTGTCCAGCCTTTGTACTAAGACCACTCCATGCTTACTGGTAATTCCACTCCAAGTTTTTCAGTGAGACTATGCACCCCACATTGTTGCAGTCTTGAGTCTATATTGTAAGAAAAGTGCAAGCAAGTCTGCCTTTCCTAAATCTCTAACAAAATATGTATGTAAGAGTTTGTTATTAGCTTGTAAGATTTCTGTAGAACCAACACCAGGCTGAAACGTAACATCTTGTTTTCAGTGGAGTCCTAGTTTTACCGCTTTTTAAAGCTGGTGGTAGACTGAAGCACTGAGATGTTGAGTGACTTTCTTCAGGTCACACAGTGAGCAGTTAGCTCTGGTGTGATCTGAATCTGGCTCTCCATGTTCACTAGCTTGTGCTCCAGCTAAAGACTATGCAGTCTACAGAAATATTAATTAAAACAGTAATATCTGTTTGTTGGCAAACATTTTGGTGATAGTGGAGGACTCCGGACCCACGCAACTAGCATAGTGGTATATTGTGGAATTAACATACATTACGCTGTACTACCACTATGGTACTTGCTACTCTGATGATTTCAGCATTAGTGGAGATCTACGGACCAGCTTATGCTACTCGGGAATAGTTGGTGTGGCTATATTTTTAAATCTAAGTTGGGGCTTCACCCTCCACACCCTCAATATTTTTTTTCAATTTAACATGGGTGGGGTGGGGTGGAGGCAAAGCCCAATCAACTCAAATTGATAGAAAACACATACCGGGCTATACTAACTAATTCCTAGTACCAGTAGCGCAAGTAGCAAAGTGGGTCGTAAATCTCAACAAATGCTGAAATCAGCGGCATTGAGCGATCAGAGCATAAGAGTGCAGCATACAGTGTAACGCTTACAAATTAGCATAAGTGGGTCGAAGTCCCCCTTTATCACCAAGATTTTGTCATACAGTGTTTTGGTAATGTATTTCCTGTGAAAATGTCAACATATTGCAACTGCATGATGTTGTTTGTTGCTGAATAACATATACTGCTGCTCTAAGAGTCAGGAGTTATTTTATTTGAAAATGCTTTATCAGGTAAACCATACAGTGAACAGAAGACTCTCTTATAGCTATAACCTGGAGGGAAGGGAAGGGAGGGTAGGAGAGGGAGGAGTGGTACAGAGTAGCAATAAAATAACAAATAAAATGCTAACAACACAAAATGTGCAAAAATCAGTTACCAGAGGTACACAGCTGAAAAATCCTTGACCACCATCTAGACACTTTCTTCACAAGTCTTGCACTTCCAAGTTTACCCAAGAACATAAAGATTGTTTAATGCAACCTACAGTATATCATTGAATAAGCTAACTCTTAGACTTAAAGAATCAAGGAACAGCAAAACCCCGCCCTGATGGCTACAGAGAACTGTATAATGCCCTCCTGGAATCTCCTCATGGAACCTTGCTCAAAACCTTTCAAGAGACTCTGACGACTTCTAAATGCCATGATACTTGAAGATATGTCACTAGCTCTGCAATATTAAAACCCCAATAGGACCCCACTAATTGTGAATCTTACCACCCAATCCTAGTCCTCAGTACGGACTACAGATTATTCACTAGTATTGTGGCCCATAGATTGGACTGTATTCTCCGTCAAATCATAGATTCTGACCAATTGGGCCTTATAAGAAACAGAAATACCACAAATAATATCAAACAGACCCTTCTCATAACTGACCATGTAAATAAAGTGAAAATGCTCAAAAGGCATTTCACAGGGTGGCGTGGCTGTTTTTCCACTGCCCTTTATGCAATTTTGGCTTCCCATTACCCATTCTTGACCAGAAATTCTTCTCCCAGAGCTGCAATAAAGGCCAGTAGCTCTCTCTCTGTCCCTTATTTCTGCTCTCTAGAGTTAACGCCAGGGCTGCCCTCTATCCCCCTACCTATTCACTATGTAGAACCTCTGGCACAATACCTTCACCAGACTACAGCCCTTTAGGACTTTGACATAAGTGGCCCTCTTTGGTACCTGATTAGATTAGAGCTACCAGAATAGTGCCAGTCAAATGAGTGCTAGTCTAGATAGAGCTGCCATGGACAGCGAGCAGGGATGTGGAGTGCTTGCGATATGCACTCCCTGGTCACTGTCCATGGTGTTGCTACAGGACAAGGGCAGCAAAATATCAGGGGCTTGGCTGCTCCCATGGTGTGGAGGGCTGGGACACAGAGCAGCTTGGCCATGAGGCAGTAGAGACCAGTGTTCTAATCCTGGTCTCCGACCATTTCGCACAAATCGTCACTTGTGTTTTTTTACAAGGCACCATGGAATCAGTATTCCATGGCCTCCAAATTTAACATACTCTGTTATCCACTCCCCCCTGGAGTGGGAATCCTTAAGTTTGTGGGGGTGCGACGGGCAGAGCCCCCCACAAAAATAAAAATAAAATCAACAGCATTTTTGCTGTGCTGTTAATGCTGACAGCATCATGATCGGCTGTGTTCTGACCCAGTGCTGCCATCTTCACAAGGTGGCATACTATGTTGATTATCTGCTTTTATACCTCCCCAACCCAGAATACTGTTTGCCAGCACTAAAAATCTACCTTCAGACTATGGAGCAACTTATTTATTTTATTTATTTAAATGTTTTACCAGGAAGGCATACTGAGCAGTATTGCCCATTTCCAGATGCGTCCTGGGGTGGAGGGTAAGGAGGCAACACTTTGCAACAGTGTCAAAATATACAGCATAAGTTACAAAATACTGCATAAATGTATGTACAGCATCAGACTTACAGAAAGCAATTTTTGTAATAGAAATACAACATTAAGATAGAATAATGCCTTGATTAATGGCTTGCAGGTTACAATTACATAGCATACAATAGGGGACAGCCAATATAGCAAGATCCATTAGATATAAGTACGTGTTTGGACAAATCACCCCCCGGACGTTTTATAACAAAACAAGGTAGAGAAAGCAGCATTTTTAGCAGAGAATGGGAAAAGCTGAACAGTGGACAGGAGGTACTACGGTTAACAGAGCAAGAATATGAAGTGGGCAGGGTATGACATGAGTTGTCTGGTGTTGTAGGGAGCAGACTGGGGGTTGTAAGGCGGACTAGGGGGAGTACTGTTCTATGAGGAGAATTAGTCAAAAAAATGCTTACAATTAAGGTTTTACAGTTTTAAAAGTGTTTTTATACTGTTTACTATTGGTTCGTTCAAGGTGGAAACCATGTTTAAAATACAACCTTCCTGGAAGTAATCGGAAACCAGAGAAACCTCAAAATGTCCTGGAGTTTCCTGAAAAGTTCCTGGAACTAATCAGAAACCAGAGAAATCTCAACATTTTCCAAAATTGAAAAATAAACACCCTAATGCAGAGTATCAAGAAACTAACTACAACTTCGTAAAAAAAAAAAATATATATATATTTAAATTTAAACTTGTTGACCAGAAGGCTGAGCTGTACTTTGGGACAACTGCACTCTTCCAGCGGTGAAACACATCTTACATTAGAACACTAGGGGAAGCCTGACCACAGTGTAGAGTTTGAACTTCATTCTAATTCTAAGATTAACATAAGTTATATCTCTGGGGCAGCACACTCCTGTAGACTGATGCTTAAAATTAGCATAAATCCTGTCTCTGGGGCAGCACATTCCTGCAGGCTGATGTTTACTGTACAGTATCATTGTGGGATTCTTGTTGTTTTAAGTTCACTGTTGTTCTGGAGCAACACCGGCAGTTCATGGATCAAGGTAGTGGAACTGGGCAAGAAGGAGGAGGAGGCCGGACATGGTGGTGAAAGTAGACATGAATGACCTGGCCAATATAAGGCGGATAAATTAAAGGAGAACTTCCACATTCTAGGAAGGACTCTTACGGAAGGAGCAGGGTTAGTAACCTTCACGGAGGTTCTACCGAAGTCAGAAGGGAATACAGTGGTGTGGCCAGAAATTTCTGTTTTGTACGTGCTCCATCCAAGTGCTGCCCTAATTTAAAAAAAAATGTAGTTAGTCTCTGAAACTGCTGCCCCACCAGTACAAAACAAAACAGATTGTTGTTGTATGTCTCATCTAATCTCTACATAGGTTGTACACATGTACATGTCCTGGATGTTTAAACGGAGACACTACTCAGTGGCCTACACTAACTCAAATACTCCAGATTTGAATGATATGGTAACAAAAAGGCATATGGCTTGGGACAGGTACTAAAAAACTGTACACAAATGCGTACAATGAGTATGCCTGCCTACACCCTTGAAGGAATGGGCGGGAATAGTTCAGAGTATCAATTCAGTGCATGACTGAAGGGATGGTACATGGTTCAGGGGATACAGTTCCTGGGAGACTAGACTTCCCACTGGAAGGGCTGTTCAGAATGCATGGCCCACACTCAAATGAGGAAAGGCACTAGGATGTTAGGGCAGAGGTTTGTGAGTCCCTTCAGGCCAGTTTAAAGTGGGTAAGGGGAGGCAGTGCAGTTGAGGATAGGTTCACCTACACCACTGTGGGTCACTAGGTGGGCCTCCTCCTGACGATATCATGGGTAGAAGGAAATGCACAGGACACAAGCAGAAGGCGAGAGATGCTTACCTGAAAAGTAAAAAAAGAGGAAGAGGTAAGAAAATTGGAACAATATGTAAGACAAGTAGGAACTCGAGGAAGAGGCTGCAGCACAGTGGGGACATATGACCATCACAACATAAAGAAGAAAGGGTCTGAGAACAAAATCAAGGGGCAAATGGAGAAAGGGCAGAAGGAGAAAACTAACAAGACTACAGCAAAGAGGAAGAAGGAACTCTGGAGGGTGATATATAGATTCCAAGAGTCTGGGGAGTAAAATGTGTGGCTTGCAGCCATTGGTGGCAGAGCTCCCCAATGAAAACTTTAGTGGCTTAAGTTCTGGGGCAGCCAGTCAGTGTTCTTTCAATGCTGTGCAATAAAAGACTAGCACTACTTTGGACTCCAGACTTTCTGTGGTGACCATCCGCATGCCTCCAATTAGTTTTCTCTATGTTAGTTCCCGGGTTAGCACCCGTGGCAGGTACAAACCCTGTCTCCTTAGACATGCTGTGAATCCTGTGTCAGACCTGGTGATTGTGACAGAGACATAGGCTACAAAGCATCCTGACTAGGAATTAAAAAGTCCAGGACACAAACTTTTCAGGAAGGATTGGAGGCAGCAGAAAAGCAGAGAAGTGGCTCTGAACATGAAAGAAAGCATCAGGGTTACAAAAGACAAAGACACTGAGGGGAGACACCAATGCAGAAACGTTGTAGGTAGAGGCCGTGATGGATGGGGGTAGGATTATCAAGGCTGGAGTAGTATAAAGACTGCCATCTCAAAAGGAAGAACCAGACAAGGAGAACAACTTACTAGATACAAGATCAATGAGGATAAAACAGAAGTTCTACAACTACATTACCTCCCACTGCCACTCGTTAAGCACCAGTATCATTTTTTTAAATGAGGCAAATCCCACATTAAATACTTAGGGGTCCATATAGGTCCACATACAACAACCTTATATCAATTAAACTCTGTCTCATACCTCCCACTTCCCTCCTCCACCTCTCACTTCCCTCCTCCATACTCAGTTTAGACATAGCCATACCCCATCCCTCTTTCTTCCTCCTACCTGCTTTTTCCCACTCCTTGCCCTTTCCCATTCCTATCCTTTTTGCAGACCTGGAAACCAGTACATGGGCTGGGTTGCATCTAGCCATGCCTGACCCTTGTGGGGTTTACATCTCAGAGGGATGAATGTTTGCCTCTCCAGCACTACCTTACTCCCTCTTCTCCCTTTCCCACTGCACTCCTTCTCCCCCTTCCCCTCCTGCCTACTTTTCCTACTTCTTGCCCTTCCCCATTCCTACCCTTCTCCTATGCAAGCCAGGAAACCGGACACAGGCTGGGTGTGCACCCAGCCATGTCTGGCCCTTGTGGGGTTTGCATCCCAGAGGAATGATGGTTTGCCTCTACTATACTCCCCTTCCCCCCTTTCCTATTCCATTCCAGGTTCCACTCCTTCTGCCTACTTTTCCTACTCCTTGTGCTTCCCCACTCCTACCCTTCTCCTATGCAAGCCAGGAAACCAGACACAGGCTGGGTGTGCACCTAACCATGCCTGGCCCTTGTGGGGTTTGCATCCCAGAAGGATGATGGTTTGCCTCTCCATCTCTGCCACACTCCCCCTCCCACCTTTCCTATTCAATTCCACACTAGTTCTCTGCTCTCCCTTCCCCCCTCTCTATGCTCTCCCTCTGTGCTCTGTCTCCTACTGTCCCCCACATAATTGTTCATTTCTCTGTTGCTAAGGGACATGCCTTCCATGCTTAGCATTGATATCAATAGCTATTCCCTATGCATTTTGTCTAGTAGACATACTTTGCTATTGTGCATAGCTGTTTCACTGTCATTTTAATCAGCGTATGAAGTTTTATTTTGTGAAGCTGTGTTTTGTTGTATAAATTCAATTGTATTTACTCTTTCCCCCTCCTCCAGGATGTATCTGGAAATGAGCTATTTTAGCTCAGTATGCCTTTCCTAGTGAAACCTTTTTACATAAATAAATAAACTATCCCATACTAGAATAAACTGTTCAAGTGGACCTCCAGTGGTGGGCTCCCTTCCCACTTCCACTATTCCAAAGGGTAGACTCAATACACATGATTATCTTTCCCCAGTTCCTCTTCTTATTCCAAACCGTTTTGCAGTTCACCACCCCTCCTGGACTGAATTTTCTAAATTAAATAAATGGATCTCTAGATTTATTTGGGGAGGGGGAAGGCTGAGGGTAGCACATAATAGATTTTAGTTATCCAAAGACAACAGGGGGCTTGGCTCTTCAAACCTACTACAATATATGCAGGCCACCTTTTCGGCTACATATTAGAATGCACGGCTCCACCACCAAGACCCAGGTGGCTTGAGCTGGAATTAGATTCCTTAGACATACCGCTTGACCGGCTACTACTTGGGACTCCAGATGCTGTGGCCCTGACAGGGCTCACATCTCCAACTACCAGATCCCTACTCTCCTTCTTGCACCACTTCCTTCACCAATGCCCTCATAAAATAGAAGCCCACTGGCTCAGTATGCCTGCCTACTGTGGCAGATTTGTCCTCGTAAAACTGGCCCATAAATTCTGAGAATGGAAGAATAAGGGCCTGGCCTACTCATTTCACTTCTATTTAGATGGTTGACTCAAATCACATGCACTGTTGGTGGAGGAGGGGTGGTTAGGTACAAGAGATCATTATTTATTGGAGGCAGTATAATGCAGTGGTTTAAGGCTCTGAGCTGCAAATTTGGAGACCTGGGTTTGAATCCCACAGCCCCCCACTTGCATACTGTGTGACCCTGAGCAAATCACTTAACTTCCCTGTGCTCCCACGTCGAACCTGTAAACAAGCTTTCAGCATAGTATTTCTCTCCTGGTTAAACAATTGGGGGAAAAATTATCATTATCTACAACTGCATCACTACCTCTGTTCTACGCTTGGACTTAACCTTGAGGAGAAGGAACTCCCCCCATTGATGGCCCTCGTTTGCATGATACTACAAGGGTTTTGGACTGGTCATTTTATTTCAAAATGCTATAAGATGCTACAGGGGCCCCAATATAGGTGCCCCACAGACACAGAATAACTGGGAAGCTGAACTCTCTATCTCCCCTTCAGCATCTGCCTGGATGTTTATGTGGGCAAGACAACTCAAGGTCACAGGTTCCCACTGTTGGTGAGAGTTCAGCTGGAAAACAGCAATCCACTTTTTCCGTACATCTCAAATTATGGCCAAATCCCACATCTCCAGAGATTCCACTTGGTGGAGGGGATGCAGCTGTGATATAGCTACTCATACAGATACCCTTTGGTCATGCCAACTCCTGATCACATTCTGGAGACAGAAAAAGAGATCAATGCCATAATCTCAGATTATGGTACCCTGACTTTAGAAAATGCTCTACTTTTATATTATCCTTCCACATTAAAAATAAAGTCTGTATTTACCTATTAAGTATTCTTTAAACAGCTGAGAAAAAAACAGTTACGAGGTTGTGGCTCAAAAGAGAATCCTAATTTTCACCTAGTGGAAGGATGACGTGTGGGACATTTATAAGGTGGAGACGTTAACTGCACAGTTACAGATGTTGTACTCCGAGCATCAAAATAACTGGAATTCATGCCTGTTACATATCATGGCCAGAAGAGTGGATATTATCCCATGAAGATCTGAATATTGAATAGCCCCAGTCCTTTCAAGAGGAGTGGTAGGGTACACCCGGTAGTCATCCTCCTCCCTTGGTTTTCTCTGCTGGTGAAAGGGATGTCACCAGACCTGAGCAACAAACAAGACATTTATGAATTGTACTGTCTGAACAGTTTCTTTTCCTGACAGGCTACACTACAGTACAATGCGGTATGCAATCGCCTGAGGCCTACAAAACTTCAATAAAGTTAAAATTTTATGAAATTAGTTGTCATAAGCTCGCCCGCCAGTGCAGCGTGTTGGATTTCTGCTTATGACGTAGCGACCCGGTTCGGAACAAGCCCGGGAAGCTGGAGGGCCAGCCGGGGAGAGGGCTTGAGCATCCCTGGGACTGCTTGTCCTCTCCGGGGACAGGGAACCAGAACTTGGCTTCAGCTCTGGCCCGGGTGGAGACCCGAGGTATAACAAGTCTGATGCCCTAACAGAGCGTGCAGCATTAGGCACTCAAGCGCCTTTGATGTCGGGGCCACGGTACATCGCGAGAACACCAGGAAAACATCTGCGGCCTCCTAGTAGATGGAGCACCAGGCCCCGACCCTCAGTGCCCCTGCCTGCCCAGAGACAGCATCCCAACGAAAGATAGACATCTCGGGGTACATGGGCCCCCACCCCGTACCCCACCTGGGGGGTATAACCACGGCTCCATGGGGGATGGACTGCACTGGTCACCAGGTAGGTGAGCGAGGGCTGAAAAGGCCGTAGGTGATTCCCGAAGAGATGGGGGCTGCGAGGAGGAGGGGAGCAAAAAAAAAAAAAATTAGTTGCCATAGTATACAGTGCATATATAGATTTGGCAGCGCTTGGTACACCATGCAGTACAAGGCAGGCTTCAGTTTCATAACAGGAGATACATGACAGTCAGGTAGGGCACTCTCAATGGGACAGAAAGTGCTGTTTTAATCTAGATTTTGTTAAATTTGATTTTTAAGACAAACAGACATTGTTCCCATTGCCTAACAAGCTAACCTTTCCAAATGTGATTTTTCAGAGTTCACAAAGGTCCAGTACCCTGATATATTCACTCGTGAAAAACTGTCGGCAGACATAGGACTTCCAGAATCTACAGTCAGGGTGAGTGAAACGAAAACATTGATAACAACCTTTCAGCAATGTGTCTTATTCAGTGTTGGCCAGCTGCCCATTTTATTCTGTGGTTTGTTTCCCCATTGCCTCCTATCCCTCACTTCTTGACTCCTGCTGGTCAAGGGTCATAGGGTCTTAGGGTGAGTTTCCATCTGTTCCCTCTGTTGGGCAGATTCATAAAAGGCCGTTAGTTGGAATCAAACCTTGAAGCCTGAGTCACAAAGACTGTTAAGTTATGGGATATTCCCCACTAATTGCACATCATCTCCTTTCTAGCCCCATGTAACCACTAGCCTGCTGCTGCACCATGGTTCTGCCTCTGTGACAGGCCCCTAGGAGAGTAAGGCATCCCCCAATACACCCCAGGATCTGTACTGGCAGCAGGCTCCATGCTGTGTGGCCTGAGTGTACTGGGGCCAGCATCCAGATGCAGGATGGGCTTTTGCATCCATGATTTCTCCCAAAGTCTTCCCACCTCCCTCTACCCACATAGTGGCACAGCACAGCTTCGCAGGTGGCCTTGTATGCATGCAGCTTCCTGGGGGGGGGGGAAGCTCACTACTCTCCCACAGGGGTTGCTTGCATGCTGAACGGCATTACCATTAGTAGGGCTGTGAGAATACCTTTTCCTGAATATTCAGTCGAATATTAGGTATTCAGTATTCAGATATTCGGGAACTGTCTGCTTTAAAGAAAAAAAAAACACCCATCCCCTACCATCACTGTCCCACTTAGCCATTAAACATTTACCCCATCCCCGCTACTCACTGTCTGCATCCAGTAGCACTCTCCTACACCCCAGAATCCACACAACATGTAAAATGAAAAGTACAATCATTTAAATGTAATTTTTCATCGCAAGTGGACAACTGGGACAACCCACCCACCTCCGCAGACAGCTGCCATCTTGTGCACCAAGAAGCACTTGCTTACTCCAAATAGATATATTCATTGGTCTCCCCATCCCCCACCCTGGCAACACCCTTATGCCACCCTCCTGCCCCCCAGCACCCAACTACAGTAGCAACACTCCACAATAAGACGATCAGTGCCGCCCACCTGCACAGCCGGCCACCTTGTAATGAATGGATGTGCTCACTCTGTCACTATGGAAACCCACCTGATCATGTGATTAGCTGGACAGAGTAAGCTTGTTCGTTCATTACAAGGTGAGCGGCTAATATCAGGTTATTGTGCCAGTCATCTTGTTGTGGAGTGCTACATACTGTACTTGGGAGTAGGTGTATAATATGCTGCCAGGCTGGGGGTGGGGAGAATTAGGAGTATATCAATTTAGCACAAACAAGTGCTTATTGGTGCACGCGACAGTGGCTGGCCATGGAGGTGGACGGGTTCTGTGGCCGTTCAACATGGGATGTAAAATTACATTTAATTGCTTTTTTGTTTTACAGTTTACATGCTGTTTGGGTGCTGGAGGGGGAGAAGGGTGGGACTGGGTACAGACAACAGTTGGGGGAATGGGGTAAATGCTTACTGCCTAGGTGGGACAGCAAGGGTAGAGATATGGTGTTTTTATAGTTTTTTTTTTTTTATTTTCAATTGGGAACTAATAGTAGTTCCTGAATATGAATAATGCCTTATTCGGGAAGGGCTCCTGAATATTCAGGAACCCTACTATTTGTGGTATTCAGGAAATACTAGTCAGGCCCAACATAGCCCTAGCCATTAGTAGCTCCTTCTCAGCAGGGCTACTGATACCAATTGTCCTGAGTCCCTCTCAGACTTGGGTCACACCAACATGGCAGTGTGTCATGCTCCTGCTAAGCTAACAGGCAGCCTCATCCAACAAACAATTTAAAAAAAGTTGTTGAAAGCATTCTCTTTTAAACAGGCACTTTGTGAAGATTGATGTGTTGGTGTACTTGTATTATTTACTTGTAGAAATAATATGTGTAAGCATTGCAGCGCATGCTGATCCCTGGGGATGGGTGCAATATAAATGTAATGAATAAATGCATAAATAAGAATTGTCTGGAAGGTTACACCATATTTTAACTTTCCATTATTATTAGCATCTCATAGGGTGCCGTTGTTACAATTCCTCAACACTATAGAGTACTGTTATTTTGGCACCTCTCATCTAGATGACAAAGCTCAGTTCTCACCTGACAGCTTTTTATGTTTGCTTGTGCGTATGTTTAAAGTAAACATATTGTGACTGCTGGGACAGTGTAGGCCAAGGCTAGGGAGGTATGTGCTGTAGCAGCCAATGCAGCTAGGCCTGCAGGAAGTGTGCAAGTCAACAACCAGTGCTGACAAGGCTGCTGCTGCTGGCATTGTTTTCCTGGGTGATGGGCTTAAACCTCTCACATATGAAAGGATGCATCCAAACCTATCACAATGTGGCTGCATCTTTTCATATGACCTCATCAGCCAGAGTTCCCCCTCCTGCCTGACTCAGCTTTGTAGCAACAGTGACTGGTGCTGAATCCCATCGTCAGTATCCCCCCAACTGCCAAACCCAGCTACTCAATAACATTGACGGTGGGTGCTCAATCCTGCTGCTGGATCCCTTCTCCCACCCTACCCAGTTTTCAACAAGTCCAGTGGTCAGGTGCCCAACTTGCTGCTGCAAAACACAACTAACCCCAGTTCTAGCAGTCAGGTGCCCAAACCCCTCACCGGCAAATGTTAGCACCACCTAAAGTACGATGGTTGGGTGATCAACTCCACCACTGAAAAATGCAACAAACACCCCCCAAAGTCCAACAGTCAGGTGCTCAACTCTGCCACCAAAAAATGCAACAACCCCCCACCGCCCAAAGTCCAGCAGTAAGGTGCCCAACCTGGCCACTGGAAAACATAACAAACACCCCTTCAAAGTCCAGTAGTTGGGTGCCCAACCCCACCACCGGAAAACACAACCCACCAAAGTCTGGTGGTTAGGTGCCCAACCCTACCACTGGAAAATGATACCCCCCCCAACAGTATGTGAAATGGGGGTGCTCACCACCAGTGTTAGTCCCTGCAGTAAAGAAAACCACCCCTCATCAGCTTCTTTGGGTTTTTTTTTAAACCTGAAGCAAAGAAAACAATTCACCAATGTGTTTTGCTCCCCCAGACCCTTCGACCCTCCACCTCTCACCAATCCCCGTATTAGTACTAACCACATCCCATAACCCTCACTTACCTATCCGGCCCACCAGCACTTCCTGCTGATACTAGTGCTAACCGCAAACTGAATGAAAACAAGGCGAGTCTGGTTAATGGGTTTTTAATGGGCTTTGAACTTTTACCCATTACTGTCATTTTTTTTATATTTTTGCCCAAAATTTTCAACATAGTCTTATTTTACCCCACCTGATGAAAAAGGCAAGTGTAATTTTTCAAATCTCCTCCAAAACATGTTTTTGCAGTTGCTCTGTGAAATCATCTTTTGAAGGGGGTTTAAAAAATTCCACCTGTCTTGATCAAAAGGAGGGATTATAAAAAGTCTATGTTGAAAATTTAGGGTCAAAATGTCAAAATACAACAAAGCTGTGAAGAAACATTGCGTTTTTTCAATGTTTACAAATAATTTCATGATTTTTGTAGATTTCAGCCCCAAATCTGCAACATAGCCCTTTTGTTACCCCACCTCATTAATATGACAGGTGTCAATTTTCAAATCCCCTCCGAAACATGTTTCCACAGTTGCTCTGTAAAATCACCTTTCAGATAGGATCTTAAAAATTTGCCTACCTTTATCATAAGGATCAGTCATAAGAAGACTATGTCAGAAAACAACAAGTTATGAAGAAACATTACAAGAAAGGAGAAATCAGAATTTAGTGAGTTTTTTGCAGGCCTACACAGGCCAAATAAATAATTTCTGGGGCAATGATACCCATTAAATCAGTGTGTGCAACACTAATCCATTGCATTACAGGATTTTTTTATTTTTTTTTATTTTATGGGATGCCACCAAGGACTACCAGAGGCCAGGCACCGACTCCTACCAGCTGGCCCACACTTGCTGACCATTGTCCAGATCACACTGCAAAAGGACAGTTCAGGATGACACATACACACACAGGCTGCTTTGGGACTCAGGAGGGAGGAGGAAGAGGAAGAGGAAGAAACTTTAGCAACTTGAGGGAATGTGGATGTTTTTACTTTATATTTTATGGGTTGCCACCAAGGATTACCAGAAGCCAGGCACCAAATCCTGCCAGCTGACACACATTCACTCCCCACTTCCCAGATCACAGTGAAACAGCACAGCTTGGGACAACACATACACCTGCTGCTTCAGGACTCAGGAGGAGGAGGAGGAGGGAACCTCAACAAGTTGAGGGAATGTGGAGATCTTTGTTTTTTATTCTATGGGATGCCACAAGGACTACTAGAGGCCAGGCACCAACTCCTGCCAGCTGGCCCACACTTGCTGTCCACTGTCCAGATCACCCTGCAACAGCACAGCTCTGGACCACACACACACACACACACACACACACACACACACACACACACACACACACACACACACACACACACACACACACACACATATACATACACACACACACACACACACACACACACACACACACACACACACACACACACACACACACACACACACGCACACACACAGGCTGCTTCAGGACTTAGAAGGAGGAGGAAGAACTTCAGCAACTTGAGGAAATGTGGACATTTTTTTATTTTTTTTTATTTTAAGGAATACCACGAAGGACTACCAGAGGCCAGGTTCTGACTCACTGGCTGTTGGATCACTCTTGCTGCCCACTACCCAGATCACAGTGAAACAGCACAGCTCAGGAAAACACACACACACGCGCCAGTTGTTGCTGGACTCAAAAGGAAGGAATTTCAGCAACCAGAAGAAATGTGGAGATTTTTAAAAATTGTTTTATTTTTTTTTATGGGATGCCACCAAGGTGCCAACTACCAGGGGCTGGGCACCGGCACACTGTCAGCTAGCACACATTTGCTGCCTACTGCCCAGATCACACTACAACAGCAGAGCTCAGGACAGCACACACATGCCAATTCAGGACTCAGGAGGAAGGAACCACAGCAACTTGGGGGAATGTGAAATTTCAATTTGAAAACTGCCACAAAAAACAAAAAAATTCATTTTTTTTACGTTTTTATGGTATGCCACCAAGGTGCCAACTATCAGGGGCTGGGCACCAGCATGCTGCCAGCTGCCACACACTTGCTGCCCCACTGCCAGCCCACACTGCAACAACAAAGCTCAAGATGATACACATACACAGGCTGCTTCAGGACTCAGGAGGAAGGACCTGCAGCAATGTGAGGGATAATGAAGAGTTCAATTTGAAAATTGCCACAAAAAAATTATTTTGTTACAAATTTTTTATGGAATGCCACCAAAGTGACAACTGCCATGGGCCAGGCACTATCCTGCTGCCAGCTGGGACATACTTGCTACCCAGTTAAGACGGGGCAGTATAGTGCAATGGGTTAAGGCTCTGAGCTGCAGATCTGGAGACCTGGGTTTGAATCCCACAGCTACCTAGGTGCATACTGTGTGATCCTGAGCAAGTCACTTAACTTCCTTGTGCTCCCAGGTCGCATCTGGAAACAAGCTTTGGCTTAATGTACTACTCCTGGTTAAACAGTGTTCCCTTTCCCTGGTTAAACAATGTTCCCTTTCCCTTTAAGATTAGTGAATAAAAGTAACTTGCTAAAAAATCACATCTCAGGCTTCTGCCAGGGGCTTCAGTCATCTGTTCTTATGCCCTGCTAAAATGCTAGTACTGCAATGAAAAAAAAGTGTGCTGCTCTGCTGAGATTAGGAAACAAGTGGGCACTGGTAGATGCCACCTCATGCCCCCATCTACCCACTGCAGAGCACCAAGCACTCTCTTCCTCCAGAGTACAGTCTCTCCTCTCTCAGGCAAGCCACTAGTTCCAGAAGCCTGCTGCAATACTGCTCAACCCGTCTTTTCATTGTTTTTCTTCTTCCTCTTTCTAAATATCCTCCTCTTCAGCAACCTTGCTGTTTGCAGGACTAGTAGGTTAAAGTTATCAAACGTTTGAATATTTTATGATTTTCTTTTGCTTTTTGAAGAATTTCCTAGCTGATCTAACTAGAAATGTATCACGGCCCCGCCTGAGCTGCTTAAAGGGACACTGTCAACTCTTTTTGCATTATACTATTTCAAGTTGAAAACCCACATCTTATGATTGCTCACCTTCTCTAAAATTCATTGGTGTTGCTGGGAGGTTAATCTGTCTCCTTTTTTAACAGAACTGAAATGCATGGTAATTGTGTTATACCCAACCTTGTTTTGTTTCAAATCCTTGATCTACTCTTATTGTTCACTTCCTGCACATAAGGAACACTTTGAAGCAGTGCAGCCACAGATGATACAGTAGTCACCTCTGCCCCCATTGCATCATGAGTGGCTAGACTGTGCTGGGGGAGTTTCCAAGTCCAGGAAAGATGCAGTGAGATTTGATTAAGGAATGTAAACAAATAAACCAGCATGGTAGGCAGTCTGTTTTTCCCTTTTAAAAAGAAAAAAAGAATCAGACTCAAACTACCAGCCACATCTGCACATTCTACGGAATGACAACAATCATAAAATATATACTTTAAATGAGGGACAGTTTGAGGCCTAAAGGGGCTGACAGTGTCTCTTTAACAGCCCAACGATGAATGCGCAAGTGAGCTTGCACGCTGGCCCAGGTCATTGAGTTGAATCTGGCTCCAAAAGGGCTGGGGGGTCGGGTGGCCCTTTTCATGGATGTCATGAAAATCTGAAATAGGGTTGACTCAGAAGGAGGGGTTGAAGACATGAGACATGACCTGAGGAAACTGGAGGGTGGGTGGAGACCTGGCAACTAAAATTCAACATCAAGAAATGTGCAGTCATGCACCTGGGGCACAGGAACCACAGGGCTGGATACACACTTGGGGGGAGAGTATCAGGGTTACTGATCAGGAAAGGGATCTTGGGGTAATAGTCTCCAGTGATCTCAGGGTAGGGAGGCAGTGTACAAGGGTGGTAGGGAAGGCATATGGGATGCCGGCAACTATAGGCAGGGGGATCACAAGCAGGCCAAGGGATGTTCTGGTGCCCCTGTACCAAGCATTGGTGAGATCACACCTCGAGTATGGAGTACAATTCTGGAGGCCTCACCTGTGCAAGGACATAGATTCGATTGAGAAGGTGCAGAAAATGGCGACCAAGATGGTGCATGGGATGAAGGATAAACCATACAAACAGAGATGCAAGGAGCTGGGCCTGTACTCGCTAGAGACCAGAAGGGAGGGGGGGGGACATGATAGAGACCTTTAAATACGTCTGGGGATAAACAAAGCAGACTTGGGTTGACTATTCAACAGGAAAGAGAGCACAAAAACTAGAGGGCACAGTATGAGATTACGGGGGAGGGGCGCTTCAGGAGTAACGTGAGAGAGCGATACTTCATGGAAAGGGTGGTGGAGGAATGGAATGGAATGGGCTCCTAGAGGAGCTGGTGATGTCCAGGACTGTGGAGGGTTTCAAGAGATGATGGGACAGACACATGGGGTTACAGGGGAGTGAGGGGGGTACTTGGGGGGGGTGGAAGAGTAAGTAACAGAAAGGGCAGACTGGATGGGCCAGGAGGTCCTTTTCTGCCGGCAAATTCTGTGATTCTGTGATATCCTACAGTCCTACAAATAACAGAAGGTGCCACCATGAATGCACTCTGAATTTGTACTGGTACTATATATCGCTCTATGCATTATATAGAGAATAAATTATGGGGTGATGTGAGTAATGAGAAGTTTACACACACCTGATGGGTTAGATGCTACACAAACTCGAGGGGTTTGTGCAAGCATCTAACCCTGAGGGTGTGTGTAAACTTCGAGTCTACACACATCACCCCATATTTTATTTTAGATAATTGCTGGGTTTCCCTTTTTGGCCACAGCAATTATATAAAATAACAGAGGTTCTGACCGTGGAGGGGGGGGCACTCTCCATTTTCCTTCGGTGACCGTGCATGTGGTTGTAAAATCTTAAAAAATGTCTATTTGTCCCCGTAACTGTGGAATTTGCCCAGAATTCTTAAAAAATAATACAACTTACTGCCCAGTTACTGTGGCGGATGGCAGTTGACTTTTCATCGAGAGGGCAAGTGGCCTTGTCCAGAAGTGGTGGACTGTAGCGGCTTAGGTGCACTGAGTGAGGGAAACCGTGCGCATGTTTGCCATTATAAATGCTCTTTATAATGGCAAATCATGCCTTGGTTTCCCTATGGGAAAAAGGGGAGCCCATTTATTATATATAGAATAATGGCTGGGTAGGTAGTCAAAATGAGAATTTTACACACACATGAGGTGTGGGATGCCATATAAACACTGAGAGCGAAGCTTGAGGAGTTTGTAAAGGCATCCCACACTGAGAGTGTGTGTACAGTTGGAGTTTCATGCACCTACCCAGCTTTTATTTGATCTAATTGCTGAGAATCGTTTTTTTACCACAACAATTATATAAAATAAACAGCCAGCCCAATAGAGCTGTAGATTGGTCAGGTTTCAGGGTGGTCCATAGTGGCTCGTGAAAGAAATGTACGTTTACGTTTTTCTAAAACAGCCAGTATAAAAGTATTTTTTAGCCTGGCTAATCTATTTTTTTTATGAAAGAACTTGCCACTGACTCCGAGTGGCAGTGAACTGTCCAGAGCTGAGGAGCAGGGCCAGTGCAGAGAAAGAGAGGAGCGCAGCTGGCGCATGCGTGGAGCGAGGAAAACCTGGCGAGTGTTCGCTGTTATAACCAGCAGGTTATAATGGCCGAATAATAACTGGGTTTCCCCTATGGGAGAACATGCTCCCCAGTTGTTATAGATGCAATTAATTTAACCATTTTCAAGGCTACAACAGCAGGTCAAAGGTTGGCCAGCTTGTTTTATTGACCAGCTATGTATTTCACCAAAATGTAATGGCTTTATCTTTGATCTAAGCTGAATGGGAACGGACTTCCAATTAAAAGGTCCCCTATACAAGACAAATAATCATCCTACATTCAAATTCCCAATTGGTATCTGAAATTCAGTACCTTCTGATGATCTTAAATGTTAGCGTGTTGGAGTTTATAACCACCTAGTAGAGTTAGTCATCACAAACTTAACATCTGAAATTAAGGACTTAACAAAACAATAACAGCACCTCTGGGTAACAGTGACCATGTTCAGTTTAATGGCAGGGAGGACACAAACAAATTTCAGTAGTTTCCAACGTAGCTACTCAAAGGGTAACTATAACTTAATTAGTAACAATCTTGCTTCTTTAGACTGGTCTACATTATTGAATGACCTTTCCGTGGACGAATGCTGGGAACTATTAAAAAGCATTATTAAAGATCGGAAAGGAAAACACATACCCCTTAAAAGGGTGCACAACAGTAAGTGTAAAATGTCATTGTGGCTGACTCACAAAATAAGGAAACAAATCCGAAAAAATGAAAAAACTTTCAACAGGTTTAAGAAAAAGAAAACCGATTTCTCAAAAACTATATACAAGGCTGAATTAAATAAAACTAAAAAATTTATAAAACAAGAAAGATGAACGCTGGAGTTTAAAATAGCCAACACCAAGGACAATCATAAAACCTTCTTCTCTTACATTAATAACAATCGGTGTCACAAAAGTACCCATTGTGGATAATGGTGATGCCTTGCGTAAACCCAGTCAGATTGCAGACAACCATAATAAGTTATTTAGCTCTCTGTTCAGTCCAAAGAACAACAACAAAGTGGGGGGTATATCTGTAGTATCAGAATATCAGAATTTTTCGATAAATTATGTTTTATTAACAATAAGATCCTTAAAATCCCATTCTTCCCCCGGCCCTGATGGTATTGATCTGAAATTTCTTTTTTTATTTGTATTTTTTCTCTCCTCTGCAGAGCAGATGGGTAGCTCTAGTCCTCCCTTGGAGGGATTCATTCTCTGACCTGAATGTGTTGGGTCTTCATGAACCCCATCAGCTCCCAGCCTTTTTCCGTTTTTCTCCCCTGGGCTCCCAAACTCTGCAATGGGCAAGGCAGCTACCCCCACCCCCACAGAAGCAGACATACCCCCTGGACCTGTGGCCTCCTCTCTTCTGAGCAACTCGTCTGTGCCGGCACCTAGCCACTGCTGGTTGTCAGTCTACAGCACACCGCACTGTTCCCCATCCCTGAGGAAGGAGAGCTACCTACAGCTCAATCCTTTCTCCCCTTGCTGACCCCCAAGTGAACTGAGCCCATTACCAAACCCAGGTTGCTGGTTTGGCACGAGGTGTGGCATCCAGTGCCTCAATCCTCAGCATCACTGGGATGGCTCTGAAATTTCTAAAAGAATTAGCCAACCCATTGTTTGTCCCATTGTCCATACTGTTTAATAAATCATACAGACAGGGTGATAATCCCATAGATTGGAAGAGGGCAACAATTATTCCCATTCATAAAAAGGGTAGCATAGCCATAGCTGGTAATTATAGGCCTATTAGCCTTGCAGCTGTTGTGTGCAAAATCATGGAAAGGTTATTAAAAGCTAGACAAGAGGGAGAAGTGAGATCAATGGGAATAATTGACATTACACAGCATGGATTCACTGCAGGGAGGTTCTGCACCACCAGTCTTATCAGTTTTTTGATGGCAAAATCAGCCTTAGTCTAGATAAAGGGAAACCTGTGGATGTTATCTACCTTGACTTCAAAAAGGCTTTCGATACTGTTAGTTAAAAAAATGAAACATCTGAATTTTATGCTACATTTCATCAATTGGGTTGAAGAATGGCTGATGAATAGGATGCAGCAAGTCAGGGTGTGCAATACATTGTCTGGGGAGGTTGGTGTTAATAGCTGTGTCCTGCAGGGTTCCTTATTAGGACCGACTTGTTCGGAATCTTTATAAGTGACCTACATGCCATTATAAACAATAGTCTCCTGAAATTTGCTGATGACACTAAGCTAAGTGCAGAGGTTGACAGCGAAGAAAAATATCTATCATTGGTCAGTGACCTACAGTATATTGAACAATGGCCTAAAAACAACAAGATGTTATTTATTTATTTTTATGCTCCTCTGCTCAACAGCCCTTGCATTCTGGGGGAGCCCCAGCCCCATCACCCTGGCGTCCACCATCCGGTACTTGCTCCCAGGGTGTACCCACCCTGGCAGAGTCGGTAGAGGATGCCCTGCCCTACAGAAACTGGATCAGTGACTTGCGCTGTGGCTGGCCAGATGTGGGGCCTGCAAGCTCCCGCATCATCTACCGGGAGCTATTTTTCCTGGATTTTCTTTATGCCCCCATGGTAGCGCGGCATGCAATGACACCTGTGACGGTGTCACGCATGCTCCTGCGCACAACCCCATCAAGCGTCTGCCGTGCACCACCCCATGCTATAGCGGCTCCATGGAGCCAAGCCCCAGCCTCCGCCAGGGGTCAGGCATGCACTGGCTGCTGAACTGACCCCTCCCTGGAGATGGAGAGCAATCCATTGGACACTTGATCCATCTCCATTCCTGCCAACCCCCAGTGGCCCATGCTCATTCCCGAACGCTGGTCACCGTGCATGAGGTAAGGCACCAATGCCTCAGCCCTCAGCACCACCAAGCTGGTTCAACAAGATGTTATTTAATAAAGGAATAATGCATGATAGGGTGGGTGTTATGCTGGGATAACATCCTGCCTCAGCCGAGGGCGTCCAACACCCAATAAGGAATGTTATCCCAGCATAACACCCACCCACACTGGAGTGCATTATTCCTATTATACAATGGCTCACAACTGTTAAATAAGGAAACAGCCCAACTTTTCTTGTTTTAAACTGTTTTTAATGAATAAATGATCTAACAGGATTAGATGTATTTCTGCTTTGAAAATACTGTAACAGCAGATGCAGACACCTTTGAAAATCCTGCTCACTACAGCTGGGATGTTATGCCAGGATAACATCCCTCTTGTGGTGGTGGATTGACCAGTCAGATATCAGCATTTGTTCTTGCCATTGTATAATATTGATAAATGTACTGTGCTTATTCTTGGTAAGATTAATCAAAGAGCTAAGTACCAGCAGCTATGGGGTCCCCTTGAGGCGGCTCTTGCCGTTCCATGGTTTCCCGCCTTTTGAAAGGGCACCTGCCTGGTGGTCCACTGGCATTCCATATAACTCAAATATCTAAACTATACTAGGACAAGTATAATAATTGAGGAATCTAAATGTTATCTGGTACTATAGCTTTAGGATATAGAATTGCACAGACATGGTTACATAGTACTGTATTACTCCATTACAAGTTCACCTGCTGTTTTTTGGCTAACCCTAGGGACTGATCCTAAGGCATAAAAAACTTCAGGGACAATCTGGATTTAACACTACACTACATTAATATACATTTATAAGTCCCCACATGTGCCTATACATCCAGCTGTTCTGATGGAGACTCGGGATCTGAAATTCTTTCAATCATGCTGAACTCTCTGTTCTGTATTTACTGTGTATGGAGATGTTTCTCTAGTCTGCTGTACTATGTTGGCTTGCTGACATTTCAAATAAAGTTTACAAAAAAAAAAAAAGAAGAATCAAAGAAGACCATGCTGCCTAGGTGGAGTAAATATCAGACATGCTAATAGTGAAACAGATTTGTGAGTAATAATCGATTAAGGATTTACATCTAAAGATCAGTGCAGGAAGGTAACCATTACTGCAAATAGATTGATTTGGTCATTCCAAAAGGCATTTGTCTCTAGAAATGAAACATGCATTATTCCACTCTACAAAGCGTACATTAGGCCTCACCTCAATTATGCAGCATCTTTTTGGTCCCCATATCTTTGAAAGGATATTAACTTACTAGAAAGTATACAGAGAAGGGTTACATGAATACCCAGAATTAGAGGCAAGTGTTATCCAACCAGACTAACAGAGCTGAAACTGTATGATCTAGAGACAAGAAGGGAGGGGAGGGGCTCTTTTGTTGATTTTCAATATCTTGCACGATGAGCAACTTCTAAAATAATATGACATTACTCCTGTAACTAGAACACATTTATTAAGATCACATGACAAGCAGTTGAGAATCCAGAGGGTCTCTACCAATAAAAGAGATAACCTTTTTACTATAAAAGCCTATAAATTATGTAACAGCCTGCCACAGTACCTAGTTAATCTGTCTGATTTTAACGGATTTAAGGCTCAGTTGGACCAATACCTATTGGGGTTCTAGGTACTATACGCCCACTAGGAGGGGGAGACAGTCATGATGGGCCTAGTGCCTTCTTCTGTCTTCAGATACCAAGTAATACCTTTTCTAATATATAGTTCAGAAGGGACTTCTTGTAGGCCTTATACATAAAATTGTGTATATGAAGCTTCCTACGGTCATCTAATCTCAGCCACCTCCATATAAAACATCTCCATAATCAATTATCGGAATAAGGTATATACTTTGAATTGATAGATTAGTTACAGGTATACTTTTAATTGATAGATTAGTCACAGGTATACAGGGAAAAAAATTGCCTTTTTATATTTATCTCTTTATCTGTCGGTCTGTCTGTCCGACCATCCATCTATCTATCTATCTATCTATCTATCTATCTATCTATCTATCTATCTATCTATCATACAGGTACAGTCATGTCTGTATATTAGGGATGAGGAGGCACTTTAATGTTAAACCTCAGTTTTTGCACCTTATTCACTTTGCCCCTTTCAACTGATGTACCTGAAAATTAGAATGCACAGCCTTTGTGCCAGCATCTCTTGATCCTGAAAATTTCACGTAGATCGGTTCAGTGGGAGCAAAGTTAGAGAGATGTAAAAAATGTAAAAGTCTCAGTTTTTAAGACTTTTTTTTGCTCTCCAATAACTGAAAAAAAATGTATAAAGATTTGAAACCTGAAACTTTCAGGTTTGATTCAGTTTGGCCCAAGGTACGTGCTTTTGTGGTGTTTACCTCACATAGTTCAGTAGTTTTTAAACAATTTAGGAAAAAAGATCAGTTTGTTACCATGCACAGTTTCAAACATTAATGTTCTATAGAGAGCTGTTTTTTGGCAACAATAGCAGGTTGCACTATATGACACAGCTGTCTTAACAAACAACAGCTGTGTCGTATAGTGTGAAACCCCTGCTGTGTCGTGACTCGTGAATGTCAGGGACAGGACTACTGTCATTATAGCCCCGTCATCCTGACCGTGCTGTCCTTGAATAAACTGTTATCTGCACACCGAGGGCCCCAATCCCTGGTGGCAGTGTATTCATTCATTTATTTTTTTTATTTATTTTGTTTAATCTGACACTGGGATGCCCACCCCTGGTGTCGGATGCTCCCCCCATGCAGCCCATTGTTCTATTAGTTGTGCCAACATTGGGGGTCCCATTCCCTGTGTTGGCATTTACAAGCCCCCCCAGCAGTGTGGAACACTGGGGAGCCCACCCCCAGTGCCCTGAAATAGATTTATTCAATAAATAGGTACCTGCAAAAAAGAAAAACATCCCCCAACATTGGGCAACAACAGCAAGTTGTACTATACAACACAGCTGTGTCTTATAGTGCACAACCCCTGCTGTGTTGTGAGTCGTGCATGTCAGGGATGGGGCTACTGTCATTATAGCCCTACCATCCTGATTGTGCTGCCCTTGAATTAACTGTTATCTACACACCAGGGATCCCAATCCACAGTGGCAGTGTATTTGTTCATTTATTTATTTAATTTGTTTAATCAGACACCGGGATGTCCACCCCCAGTGTCAGATGCCCCTCCATGCAGCCTGTTGTTCTATTAATTATGCCGACATTGGGGGGGGGCCAATCCCCATGTCGGCATTTTCAAGCCCCCCCATCAGTGTCAGACACTGAGGCGCCCACCCCCCGGTGTCCCAAAATAGACTTATTCAACCTGCAAAAGAAAACATCCCCATCTTTTTACCTGAAAAGAAAACTGTCACTTATCTCGTTCCTGCCGTCCCCTTCCACCCATCCCGACCTCCCACTGAGCGCCAACTACTGCACCCCCCCTTACCCTATACTCACCTCTGGAGGTCATATGCTGTCATGTTCTGTGGATCAAGACACATTTGCACTCTTCAAAGCTGAACTGTGAACTGTGGAATAAAGGTAAGTGCCGTATAACGTATTTCAATGCCGTTTTGAACTTACGTTTATAACTTTGCGATTTGTTAGAATTTTGTCACCAAATTTCCAACATGGTGAACACTGCAGCTGTCATTTCTTTCATTGGGCCCAGAAGGTGATTTTGTAGTTGCGGCAAGAAATCACCATTTGGGACTGAATAACAAAATTTCATCACCAGTGTTCAAGAGGTGGGGTCCCAAAAAGGCATGTAACAATTTAGAGAAACAAATTCATAAAAATGGCTGAGCTACATGCATTCATTGAAGTTTTTCTATGCACATGCATAAATTTGGTAATTTTCAATATTTTGACTTCAAATTTTCAACGTAGTCATTTTTCCACACCGCGTCATGAGAAGTACAGCTGTCATTTTTCATATCCTGTGCAAAATGTGTTTTTTCACCTGTGACACGGAATGGTGTTTTTGCACTAATCTGAAAATTTTCCCCTACAGGGTTTATGAGGTGGGGTCATAAGAAGACTATGTTGAAAGTTTGGGGTCAGAATATTAAAAAACAAAGACTTTATTAAGTAACGTTGTTTGCAGGGATGTCCATTGCATCACTGGGGAACACGCTGCCTTATCATGCCAGTGAGCTGAGTTTAGTTGTGAACTCAGTGAACCAGTTTACTAGGACAAGGTTGATAGGAAATGTGCTGCAGCATGCAGTACTAGCCCCAGCCTGGGCATGGATGTGGCAGTGTTTTGGTATAGACCCCACACCCCGTGGTAGGTCAGGGAACATCACCCACAAGGTATAGACATGTGTGCTGGGGCCTGCTGGCCTCATGCACTGGGTCAGGACGATCTCCAATATTGTAGTTATCTCATTTTGCGCAAGTCCCTATCAGAAAAAGAAAGGAAATTCTTAGCAAAAAACTGCATTAATACAGACATTAGAGTTGCTGAATGCAAAGTGCACAAAGAAGGGTAATGAAAAAAACATTGGGGATTTGGATCTACAGAGTATTGGTGAATCAGTGGTGGGGACTTCATTGGGGTTGTCAACCCTAATGCCCACCCCTTCCCCCAGCACACAGCCTCCTGTCCGAAACACAAGGTACAGCTCCAACCTCATGTCTTACAGTGAAACAGTATGGCCAACATAATCTGTCATAACTTTCTTCACGTGGGGCCCTGCAGACCCTGCATGAAGACATCACATTTGAGCTCATCTGATAAGGGGAGAGGGTGGGCATTAGGGTTGACAGCCCAAGGAAGATCCCTGCTGATTCCTGTCATACATAGACCAAAATTCCTAATGTTATTTTCATTTTTCCCTTCCTTATGCGCTTTGATGTTGTAGAACCTTTATGTCTGCATTAACATCTTTTTGCAAAGAATAGATAGATAAGACAGACAGACAAACAGATAGATACATGTTGCAAAAAACTTCATTAACATAGAAACATAGAAACATAGAAACATAGAAACATAGAAACATAGAAGTTGATGGCAGATAAGGACCGCAAGGCCCATCCAGTCTGCCCATTAATGCATCAGTTAGGGTAAAAGTGACAGAAGTAGGGAAATGTGGTGTTAGGGTTTCTAACCCTAACACCCCATCCCCACCCTCCATGCACTAACAGGTGTTGGGGGTGTGTCTTGGGGTCATCAGCCCTAATGCTCACCCCATTCTATCAGTAAATAAGCTGAGATGTGTACAGTATAAGAGAATGGGGTGCGTGTTAGAGCTGGCAACCCCAAGGCACACCCCCTGACAGTTGTTGCAGTGAGATAAGGGTGGTGAAGCTCCTAATGCCACATTTCCCTACTTTTGTTACTTTAACCCTAACTGATGCATTAACAGAGTTTTTTGCAACTAATTGTTTTACTTTTTGAGATAGTATAATCATATCCTTATTTACCTGTGGTAGCACAGGGCCCTTAGTGCCCTGCGTTCCCATCCCTCCATAGATACGTATATGTATGTAGCTGTGGAAGCACAAGGCCCTCCAGCCCCTATGCTTCCATTTATAGGACAACAGTGACCAAATTGTCAGTATAGCCATGATATTACCCCACCTCATGTACCCAGTGCAGACAATTTTCAAATCCCCACCAAAACATAACCTTAGTGCCCTGCGCTCCCATCCCTCCATAGATACGTGTATGTATGTAGCTGTGGAAGCACAGGTCCAGTTTCCATTTATAGGACAACAGTGACCAAACTGTCAGTATAGCCATGGTATTACCCACCTCATGTACCCAATGCAGAAAATTTTCAAATCCCCACCGACACATAATTCTGTGCAACCGCAATGCCATTCTGCACCACAGTTGCGAAAACACATTTTGGCCAGGATGACAGCTGTGACATACATGAGGTGGGGTAATAAGAAGGCTTCACTCTCAGGATTTATGTGGCAGCCCACATCTTGGGTGTGTGTAAAATTTTCATTATGACCACCTACCCAGCCATTATGCTATATGTTATGCCCTCCCTTACATTGTTGACACAGTGTGTCTATGTTCTACTATGGAATTCTGTGGCTGAAATGAACAAAACCTACACTGAGTTCTAAAATGGTACTTACTGCAGGTACCGGGTAATTACAGCGTGGACTAAACTGTGCATGAAGAACCACACAGTCTGTAGTGTGTAGTACTTTAGAGTGATGGGTATATGAGCGATATGCAAGTATGCTACCCCTGTCGCTCTGCACAGGATGGGGAAGTGCATGTAATAACTGCTGGTTGAGTGCTCAGTTGAGCTACTCCCATGGAATAGGGGGTAGAGCACCTGACCATACAGCAGGCAGCAGGGCAGGATCAAGGTTTGAATCTCTGGTGTGGGAATTTTTTTTGCAATTCTCATTAGTGTGCTGACAGCTAAGTGCCATGGCAAATTTTTATTTTGCCTGTGTCCACACCCCCTTGGAGCTGATTATAAATAGTCCAGGGGGTGCAGGGAGCAAAGCCCCCCACAAAAACAATAAGACCATTCAGGCATGCGACTTTTCTGTTGTGGCTGGCATTATGAGCCACCGCTGTGTTGCTGCACACTATGTTTGGTGCATGGTTTTGATGTGCACTATGTCATCTGCAATATTATGACCCTATGCCCTTACTACACACCAAGTCAGAAACACCCATAGAATTTATATAAAGACCAGCAAAGAAGAGACAATGAATAAATTATAATTATAATGGGGAATTATAATGGGGTGGGTAGGTAACTGGCTGGGCAGCAGAACACAGAGGGTGGTGGTAAATGGCTGCCACTCCACAGAGGGAAGAGTGACCAGTGGGGTAGAACAGGGATCAGTGCTGGGACTGGTCCTGTTCAACATCTTCATCAGTGACATTGCGCAGGACCGGGAAGGCAGAATTTCACTGTTCGCTGATGACACAAAGCTCTGTAAGAGTAGACACACCAGAGGGTGTAGACAGAATGAGAAGGGACCTGCAGAAACTTGAAGAATGGTCAGGGGTTTGGCAGTTGAAATTCAATGCAAAGAAGTGCAAGATAATGCATATGGGGCACAAAAACCCTGGCACAACATATCAGTAGGGGGTGAGGATATAGCATGCACCAAGAAGGAAAGGGATCTTGGGGTCATCATCTCTGATGACCTCAAGGTAGGGAAACAGTGTGACAAGACAGCAGGAAAAGCAAATAGGATGCTGGGATACATAGGCAGGGGCATCACCAGCAGGAAAAGGGAGGTCATAATTCCACTATATAAGACACTAGTGAGGCCCCACCTGGAGTACAGTGTACAGTTCTGGAGACCTTACCTATGTAAGGACATAGATAGAGTAGAGAAGGTTCAGAGGAGGGCAACAAAGATGGTACATGGATTGCATCACAAGTCCTATGAGGACAGGTTGAAGGAATTGAATATGTACTCCCTGGAGGAGAGGAGAGGAGGGAGAGAGGGGACATGATAGAGACATACAAGTATCTTACAGAGAGGAACAGCTTGCAGGAATACACTATTTTTAAGTGAAAAAGATGTTCCAGGACTAGAGGGCATGGAATGAAGTTGAAGGGAGGACGATTCAGAGGAAACGTGAGAAAGAATTTCTTCACAGAACAGGTGGTGGACAAGTGGAACACCCTGCCAGAGGAAGTGGTGGGGGCTGAAACAATCACGGGATTTAAGAATGCATGGGATAGACATAAAGGAATTCTGGAGGTCAGGAGTAAGGGGCAACAGACTTCTAGAAAAACATAAACTGAACTTACAAGCTCAAATGGGCAGACTGGGTGGGCCATAGGCCCTTATCTGCCGACACTGTCTTTGTATCTGTGTAGAATCAAATTTATTTAAAAACAGCTTCTGCAGAACAAAACAATATGATTTACAGGTTACAAGTACTATTCATTATACTATTCATTAGTTTTTCTCTTGCAGCTGGAATATAATGATTATAATGATTAAAGAAAATGGCATAATTAGAAATATAATCAAAGGAAATAAATTGACTGAGCAGTCAAGACCCAGCAATCAGAAAACCGCTGTAACTAGGCTTAAACAATTAAGACAACCAGCACATTATTTACATGGCTTATTTATCATTGTCTCTGTGCTTGACTTTAATTATTATTATATCTGTAGTGCACTCAGTGATGGGTGGGAGAGAGGGAGAGACTGGCCCTTGGCAGCATATGTTTTTCTAGTAAGACATACAGATTTCAATACGTAAGTGGACCGAGGTGTTTTCCCCTGGTACCACTTCATTATACCCCCTCGTCTCCAGATCGTCTGCCCCTAATATATAAGTGGTGGCACTAGGGTGCCCACTACTGGTGCTGCTGAAGACTATCCCAACACCGGGGTTCCCAGTACCCAGTGTTGACTATGGTCCCCCTGTTAAAATAGAAAGTCATCCCTCACCGACTCTTTTCTTTGTTTTTTAACATTTAACCTGAAATGAAGAAAATGGTCCCTTGTTGATCTTGGCCCCCTACATACGCCCACCCACCTCACCCACAACTCCCCCCCCAGCATGCTCACCCTCCACACACCCTGACTCACCTAAGCATCATCCCATGGTGTAAATCCACTCTACGATTGGAAAGATGCCCTGCTGCTGGAACTATGACTGCGATATGAGAAAATAAGGTAAGTCAGTTAATGTATTTCAATGTGTTTTAAACTTTTACTCATAACTTTGTCATCTTTAAATATTTTTACACCAACTTTTCAACATGGTTTTTTTTGGACCCCACCTCATGAACAAAGTAGGTGAATTTTTCAAATCCATCCCTACAGTTAATTTTGCAGTGGCTCCTCAAAATCACCTTTCAGGTGGGATTTGAATATTTTCACCTACAGTACCCAGTGCATGAAATGAGGTCATAAGAAGGCTATGTTATAAATTTGGTGAAATAATATGGTAAAATAACCAAGTTATGAGTGATTTTTTAAATATTTTGATGTTCACTCATAACTTCATTAATTTTCAATAGTTTGCAACCAAACCTTGAACATGGCCTTTTTAGGACCCCGCCTCATGAACAAGACAGGCACAGATGACATTTTTCAAAAGGTGATTTCGCAGTCATTCCGCTAAATCATGTTTCAGGTGATATTTGAAAATTTCTCCTACTGTATTAATGAAATTGGGTCAAAAGAAGAATATGTTCAAAATGTGGTGTCAAAATATTAAAATAAAGTTATGAACGTACATTGAAATTTTTCCATGCTCTCTCACAACTTTTATAATTGTCAATATTTTCACTCCAAACTTTCAACATAGCCCTTTTTTCACACCAGCTCATAAATGTGACAGGTGTCATTTTTCAAAGCCTAGATGAAATGTGTTTTTACACTTGCGATGCAAAATGATTTTTCAACCACTATTCTATAAATGTCACATGTCATGTTTATAAGGGCAAGTCATAAAACAACTATCTTAAAAATATGAGGACAAAATTAAAAACAAATTAGGCAACATTGTGTATACTTGCAGCCTTTACCCCAGTGGGCAGTGTTTTGTGATCCTGTGCCAGTGAGCTGAGCTCAGGGCCAAGCTCACTGAGCCAGCCAGATGACTCAGGGCAGGGGGGACAGCACTGTCATTTGGCATCACCTCCCCAAATTGGGGAAGGAAAATGTAGGGTTGCCTGCCCAGGCCCAAGTACCATATAATGAAAAGAAATCTTCTTCTGGCATAGACTCCTGCATCTATAAACCTGTGGGTGCCAGTGGGCCCTGCATTTTGGCTGACAGATGGACTCTTTGCCCTGTGCATCTGTATCTCTGGCCACAATGAAGTGAAGGACCCAGAGGGTTTGGCACTTCCACAGCCCTCCAGACAGCCCTATAAATTGTTGACATCTGTTGCTGCATGGAAGTGCAGGCCCCAGAGGGCCCTTCACTTCTGCAGGCAGACGGATTCTTCCCTTGACACAGGGCCCACAGAGTCCTGCAAGTCTACATCTGTTTGAACAGGTCCCAAAGGGACCTGCATGAATGAGGATACAATTCCACTATAGAGAGAGAGATAAAACTTTACAGGTATTATGCTGTTAGGGAAGAATAACCCTGCTTACAAAACAATCCTGGGTGTAAACAATTCAGTTTCATTAAAATGCAATATACAATCTTAAGAAGAAAGTAAATTCATTGGAAAAAAAAAGACTGCATTAATGCACCAGTTAAGGTTCAACTTAATGCTACAAATGTAGGGAAACATGGCGTTAGTGTTTCCATCCCTAACTCCCACGAACCAAGCAACAAAAGGAAAAGATAACACAAGCAACCACAGACAGAATCAGCAAGTAAGACAAACAACACACAACTGTTTTCAGATGACACAAGTGCAGTAGCACTCATGAGCTTCCTCCATGGATTTCTATCTGCAGCTGGAGAAGCATTGGCCCCACAGGGGCCACACCTGTGTGTATGTCATACAACGTTCATGACTACCTCTGGCTACAGAAGTGTAGGCCCCGAGGGTGCCTGTGCTTCTGCAGACAGAAGCACTGTTGCAATGTGAATATCATGGTTTTAGCAGTGGATCTAGACATTTTTAAAGGGGAGAAGCAGTTTTGTCTTGTGGGTGGCACTTTTCCCATAAAAAGTAAAATGTAGGCCAGCCTGGTGGCACTGAGGGTTGAGGCGTTGGACGCTACACCTCATGCCATGCCGGCAACCTGGGTTCAGGAACAAGCCTGGGCTACTGGGGGTCAGCAGGAGGAGAGGATTGAGCATCCAGAGGACTTCACTCCTCTCTCCGGGGAAGGGGACTAGTCATCCCACCCGCTGACTGCCCTCTAGCGGTGGCAGGAGGGCAGTATGGGTCAGGATGTTCAGAAACTGATGTGCTTACATTGTAAGGGAGGAAGGGAGAAAATGGAAAAAGGTTGGGGCTCCATGGACCCATGATGGCTTGATCACTCTGGTGAAGTCTGCCCCCCACCACCAGATTTGCCATACCAGGTGGTGGGGGACTGCTGGCACTCCTCCACCTGGCCCTGCCATGGAGGGGAATCTGTAGGGGAACCTCAGGGGCAGATGAGCTGGGGTCAGATTGGAGGATGTACCCCTCTGAGGGAGGGGGTCATAGCCCAGTGGAGTCCGCAGAGGGCAATAGAGAATAAAAAAAAATGTAATGTAACATTTGAAAGCTTAGATTAGGTTAACACAACTACTTTATGCTATACTTTACCATGCTACATAACTGGATCCAGTAGTATGTGGTTTTCTACAGTAATGCAGCTGCGTAACTGCATAATTGCAGGCCTCACAGGGACCTGCACTTCTGCACCAGAAGTCAATGTTTATGTCTTACACCTGTGGCTGAAGAGGCATAGACCCCTTAGGGGCCTGACATCTGCTCACAGAAGCGTTGTTGCAGTTTTGGTATCATGGATTCTGTGGCACCTGCACTTCTGCAGACAGTGGTTGGTGTGTATGTCTTACATCTGCAACTGCAGAAGGACAGGCTCCTCAGGAGCATGTGTTTGCTTCTGCAGACAGAACTGTGTATATATCTTACAGTGTGGATGAGTACCTGTGACTACAGAAGTGCTGGCCCCACAGAGACCTGTGCTTCTACGTACAAAAGAACTCTTGTAATTTGGGTGTCATGAATTTGTATCTATGGCTGCAGGGGCCTGTGCTTCTACACACAGAAGCAGTGATGTGATTTCAATATTGTGGATTTCTATCTGCAGCCAGAAGTGAGCATATATCCTTTGGGTTTTTGTGTGTGTGTAACATGGATACAAATCCATGAAGATAGTACATCACTGCTACTGCATTTGTGTAATCTAGGAACAGCTGTATGTTGTTTATCTTACCTTATGATGGCTGCCTATGATTGCTTGTGTGGCCTTGTCCTTTTGCTGCTTGAGGGATGAGGAGTTATGATTGGAAACCCTAATACCACATTTCCCTACATTTGTTGCATTAGGTTGAACCCTAACTGGTGCATTAACACAATAAATAACATAGCATGAGGAATACAGTTACACCCGATGATGAACACTGCAATCATGCTGTGAGACCTAAGGATGCAGGATATAACGTTGAGTCAATGTGTGTATATGTATGTGTTTATGTGTGCATGCTAGTCACAAAGCACATGCTTCATCTCATGAAGTCTAGCATACCTATAGTGGACTTAACATGTGGCCTACGGGCCACTCACAGAGAAAATGCATGGTTAACTCTAGTGCACCAGCCCTTACCAGAATTTGACTGGGTGTGTGGTCCACTTATGTACGAAGCATAAAATGGACACTGTGTTTGCCAAGCAGGTTGGTGTGTGCCGAGGGGATGGCTAGCTGCAAAACAAGAACACAGGTAGCAGACCACGCAAACAAAACACCTGGACACAGTACTTGCTGCAAGAAGAATATTTTATTCCAAGTTGGCATTTCAGTCATACAGCATTTCATCTTGAAATTTTAATAAATGAGCAATTCAAGGTACATTGGAATTGGGACTCCTGCATAAGGAGCTGAAATACTGAGTGAAATAATCTCTCAGGGATACAAACTGGTCTCAATCATATGAATGGGGATTGCTTTAGCATTTGCTGCATTTATGAAGCTAAAAGTAGAAGCTGTAAGATTTGGCAAAGTGTCTCTCTGCCCGGACAAATGAGGATCAAGAGCATTTGAAGATATCACAGGTTAATTTATATTTAAATTTCTGAGCACTCCTAAGAAGGCTAAAAGAGTGTCAGTATAACTTGAAATAAGTGTATGGACAACTGGTGCATGCTATGGACTCCCGAGAACAAAAGAGCTACATGTTTTTTTTATTTGTTTGGACTCTGAGGCAAAAGGAGCCTTTAAATTATTATAGGATTGAATATTATTTAAATTTTTTAAGATTCTAAATATTTGGCTATATGGACTTTTAGGATGTATATACAGAAAGCTCTAAAGATATCTTTAACATCTTGGGTTGTTAAATAGGCTAACATGTCTCAAACTTAACTAAGGAATGTATTCAACGAAAAATGTTGAATAGTTTATTTTAACATCCACTGTACCAGAGTGCATTCGTTTTATGGATTTGTTATTTAAAACATATCTACTTTTCACTATCTGTAAAACCTAAATTAGCTAAGAATCTGCCATATTAGGACACTCACTGAAGCAATAATGCCCGACAGGGTGGGTGCTGTTGGGATAATATCCCGCCCGGGTGGTTGGGCCCGAGGCCAGTGGCCAGGCGCCCAACACCCGAGAAGGGATGTTATCCCAGCATAACACCCACCTTGGAGGGCATTATCCCTATTATACAATGGCTCATTAATTTTAAAAGACAGAAAGATAAGGAAAAAATGCATTTTTAAATAGATTTTGTGTTTGATTTTCAATGAGGAGGTGTACTGAAGAGAAAAGTAGTTCTGTTTTGGCCAGTAGGTGGTGCTGCTCCTAAACAAATTGATGTGTTTTTGAATCTGTCTGCTGCCCCTCCAAACACACACACACACACACACACACAAACAACTGTATCTTGTTTGCAGTTCTCTCGGTACAGTTTGCTTAATGTACCGGGACAGTATCACTGTAGATAACATTTTGATCGGAGCTGCCAGCGTGTCACTGTTCTGCGAGACTCCCGGTGTTAGCACTGTAAACAAAAGTCTGTGACAGTAGATGGCAGGATGTAGGGAGGAGGACGAAGAGTGTGTTTTACTTTTGGAGATTACGAGGTGAGCTGGGGTCGGGGAATGCTGGAGAAAAACTGTCAGTGATTCTTGAGAGTTTGCCATTTACTGAGTCGGGGATTGCGCTTTTTGAGGTAGCAAGCGAGCGCGGCATATTTCGACATTGCACGTGCTCACACTATCGTAGCTGCAGAGTGAGTGGACTTCGGGGCTTGCATTTGTTTATGTATTTTTAAAGTGTCTGAGCTGGAAATGTTAAGGTTGTGGCAGCATGGTTACCAGGGTGGCATGTGACAGGGAGCACAGTTGTCAAGCAGGGCGGGAAACTTCGATTGCGGGCACAACAGGAACTGCTGTAGCTGCTGCTTGGGACGACAGTGGAGTGATCTTTTGTTCACTTGGAATACGGTCGTCAGTGCACTGGGAGTAGAGTCGGGATGTTATGCTGGGATAACATCCCGGTTCCTGTCCCAGTCTGACCAATCGGGGACAAGGATTTTCTCTTGTCATTGTATAATAATTAACACCTCCATTAAGCCCTTAGTTAGTTATATATTGAACAGCTGTTCATGATTTAAATGTTTATTCAACAGTTGTACTGTTGTGGGATCTTGGAAATTCTGTTTGAAGCATGGAGGAGGAGTCTTTGGTATAACACTGTGTATTTCATTGCATTTTTAGTAGGGTGTGTGTGGGAGAAAGAAACACATTAATGATTAAATCATGTAAGATGGGACAGGACTAACTATTATTCTGCATTTTGCCAGTTGGTGGGTTTTTGTGGGGTTCTCGATTCCCAAACAAGTGGCCATAAAACTATAATTAGATATGTCATGTAGCGGCAAATGAACCCAAGTATGACAACTTAATAGCAATTAGCGGGATATAATGTTAGTGGAGTTCTATCAGAACACGAATAGTATAGGATGGATTCACCTTAAGGATACCTGAAATAAGTGTGTTTGGTAACAATCAGTGGATCCTATGGATTCTCCCTCTTAAAGTTTGAATATTTTTTTCTCGAGTCAGCCCACTCGTTGATTGCAATTTTTCTTATTAACTGGCATGGCAATTATGTGAGCCAGCTGAATGAATATAAGATTCTAGTTAACAAGTTTCTTGAAAAACTGTGTATTTCAAGAAATGTTTACTTAAAAAGTTAAATAAGCATATGGTACTGCCCTAGGAGGATACCCCATCAACTGAGCGCTACCAGAATAGCGCCACACTATACAGTGCTAGTCTGGTAAGCACTCACATGGACAGCGACTGGGGATTTACAACGCATGCTGTAAGCGCTCCCCTGGTCACTGTCCATGGTCCTGTATACAGGACAAGAACACCAGGAGCCAGGAGGCTGACTGAGCTGCTCCCATGGTGTGGACGGATGGAGCATCAAGCAGCTCGGCCAGCAGCAGTGGAAATCAGGGTTCTAATCCTGGTCTCTGACTTTTTTAGCACACCTCAGGACCTGTAATTTTTTTTTACATGGGGCCTTAATGGCCCCGCAAATTTTAACTTTCCCCAGGATCTGCTCCCCCTAGGCATGAGAACCCTAAAGATGGAGGGTGCAGGGGGCACAGCCCCCCCTCACAAAAAAGAATTGGTGCCATTTTTACTGTGCACAGCATACCAACGCTATTGTTGTCAGTGCTGTTTGGACCCAGTGACCCCTAGGAGATTGAATGGAACTATGAATGTATATAGCACTTTTTTTATTGTTTTTTATGCTGTTTTATGTGTTTTGTCTGCTTTGTAATGACTGATTGTCGAACAAATAAACTTGAAACTTGATAATTCAAGGTGCAAATGTTCCTCTCAGTGAGCTGCCTGTTGTCCCGGCGCTTTGCTCCACATGTGACTTCATCAGCAAGCATGGTAGATAATAGCTATACCCTTCTAGACTGAATATGGCAGATCAGTGCAGTTGCTGAGAAGTTCTAAGCTTCAACAACCTTTTGTTATATGTAGTATTTCTATATAGAATTAGTAAGCCACCTATGTAAAGAGTGAACCTGTGGATTCCAAGATGGTGACTGCACACTTTGTGAGCTGAGAAGTAGATGCAACAGCAGGGGTAATGAAGGATTTTTCCAGTGCTATAACAAGCATACCACCATTGCCCCAGTTTGGGTTAGTGGATTCACTACCCTTTCCAATATATCTTGTGTCGTTGTCTTGGATCCATGGTACCTGCATCCCATTTTTTGTCCCCAGTCTGTAGGAGTTGGAGTTCTGGTGGTGGAGAAGCTGTTCCTGCTGGCCATATTTGAGGAAAGACTTCCCCCAGGAGGGTCATAGGACATTGTGGGTACCATGGAGGATACTGAAAAATGGAAAGACTGAAGACCAAAGTCCGCAAGTCTGGATGACTCAGTGCTTTGAATTTTGTTATATTCTGACTGCCAGACCACAAAGAACCAAACGGTGGGACTGGAGAAGACATGGTATAAACAGCACACTCCAAATGATATAAGGAATAGAGTAGAAGGCTTTGCTACTACAATTCTTATGCAGATGGAACACTTGGACCAAAAAGTAGAAAATCTTAAACAACAAATAGTAACACAAAAACTCTCATTCACAACATTCATATCACAGAAACATCTAAAGGGAAAGGTCTCAAAAACATGGGAATCCAAATGCACATAATGGTAAAAAAAAGAAGGAATAAAAATAATAAGATGATAAAAGTCACATCAATGAAAGAACAAAAATATCAACTCCAGGTTAAAATGGGGAAGGAGCCTGGCATTATGTCAATAGAACCAGAGATTATAGTGGGGGAAAGAAACATTCCAGTGGAAAGGACAGTAACAGAAATCTTGACAGTCAAATTAACTTTCAACTGTAAAAATACAGGCACATTGGGGGATCTGGGTGCCTCTAAAAATGGGGAAAATTGAAATCTGTAAGACTCAAAGGAAATTAAGTAACTTTGAGGATAGGAGATCTCTTTCTGAAGCCAAAGGAAACTTTGGATTCCCTAATGGAGGTCATTGAGCATATTTTTGCAGCAGAATTAACTATTCCACACCTTAAGGAGAAAATCTTAATGATTTTTAGAGCTATAGCTGACAATGCTATGCCAGTTTATGTGTTGATTGCCGACATGGAACTTGCCAAAAGAGTATGGGCTAAGCAATCAAGACTAAAGTGCTTGGGTCTCAACATTTTGTCGCCAGTAACTTGGCAAACCATAAACAGTAATGTTTCTAAAAACAGAAACATAAAAGAAACACTTGATAGGGAAACCTTTGCCTACATGCTTTCTTCTTTAAAATGGAGTTTCAAAACAGAAACTGAAAATATACAAATGGATAAAACTGAAAAAAAAATTAACTCTATCTTTGGAATTAAAAACCCACAAGGTGAAAATGATATTTTAACAACATTTGTTTTTGACATTACTTTCAACTGTAGTGGATCTGGATTATAATAGTCAAAACATATAAAAGGTTGAATGGGGTTTTCTCCTGTGGAAAAGGAACTCAGATAAACCTCACTTGCATGGTGCCAGATATTTATCAGCAATTGCTAATGAGAGCTCCTAAACATGATTACAATGGCATTATAATAGTAGATATGTTTGATCTTAACAAAAAAACAATCAAAAAACAAGAAAACAAGATAACCACTCTGAATAGAAGTCAGGAGTGACTGAACTTAGAAATCTGACTAATAAGATCTGTCATGAGGCAAATTTCCTCTCCTGGAATATTGCCGGCTTGTCAGGGAAAATGACAGACCTGGATTGGTGTACATTTGTTGCTAAGTTTGATGCAATGTTTTTTTAAGAAACTTGGATGTTAGATGCTGTTAACATTAATGGCTTTCACTTGATTTATTCACCAGCAACCAAAAAAAAGGAAATTTGGGAGACCAAATGATAGTTTGGCAATTTACATTAAAATTCAGAAAGGTATAATAATTTTGGAAACAGTTAAAAGAGACCAAAATGACATACAGTAATTCTACCCATAATATGGGAATAACAACCATTTACTATTGTAAATGTTTACATACCTCCCAAAAAACAATATAATACTCAAGTAATATGGGAAAGTTTGGCAAAAAATATTGATCTTACTTTAATACTTAAATATATAATATTACAGACAAATATAAGACGTATAATATTTAATACTTATGCCTGCATACAGGCATGAGGGGGTGCTATCGTGATGGATGGTGCCACTGGCGCTCGGGTGGCCACCCACAGCTGGCAGCTGTCGTGTTGCACCCTGCATTATGGCAGCTCACCTGTGGGTGGCCAGCTGTTGCTCCTTTTTTTTCTGGCCCAACTCTGTGCGGCACAAGTAGGGGTTGCACCTGCATGGGCTCAGCACATCCCGGACTGAATATCAGGATGTGCAGGGTGTGCATGGGCATGTTCCCCCTACTTGTGTCTCATACATTAGTGATGCACCCCGGCACATCAGGATTTGTGTTAGGCACTTTCCCCATTTGAATATCATGCCAGGGCACATCAGTGGGTTGTGCATGGTACACCCCTGTTGCGCCATGCGCAACCCTTTTGAATATCCCACCCAAAATGTTTTGGAAAATGGTGGCAAATGGAGTAAATGAGTACCATTCATCTTTGGCATACATACACCTAAAGAAACATGGATTGAACACTTTAAATCAATCTCTACTAAAGAAGAGCTCAAAGACATGGATTTCAGTTTGGTTATGCTGATGGGGAATATTAATCAGAACACAATTATATTTACAGAACTGGAGGTAGAAGTTGCTATTTCTAAACTGAAAAGTAATAAGAAACCTGGACCTGATTTCATTCCCCTCAAATTTATAAAGAACATGGGGAATTTTGGATCCCCTTGTTGACTTATTTCTTCAATCTCTGTTCAACCCATAAGTACATTCCCATATCTTGGACTAAAAATATTATTGTCCCCATTCAAAAAAAGGGTCAGTTTATGACCCAACTAACTTTTATCCCATAAACTTTATTGGTTGTTAGTTCTAAAATCTTTGCCAGGATACTATTAGAAAATCTAACTAAACAGATAGACATCAGTTTTTATCCTTCACCATGGCAAGCTGGGTTTAGGAAAGGTTTTTCAACCATTGACAACATCTTTGCTCTTACACATCTTATAGAAAAATATGTCATTTTGAGAAAAATTAAATTACTTGCCTTATTTACCAATTTTTCCTCAGCATTTGATTCAATAAACATGGAAAGGTTATGGAAAATTTTGATAGAAAAAGGTTTAGATCATTCCTTATTGGCATTGATATGTTTACTGTACACTAATACATCCACTGCCCCCAGATGCAATAATACAGGCAATCTAACACAGTTTTTCCCACACATAGAGGAGTAAAACAAGGATGCCTCCTGGCACCCTCACTATTCAGCATATATATCAACAACTTATTACAGTATGATGAATTAACTTATTTGGATTCTTCTAAAATTAATAAACAGTCTCTGCACACAATGGCTTATGCAAATGATGTGGTACTGTTCTCATTAACTGAATCTGGCCTTCAAAATAAAATTAAAATATTTAAACAAAAATGTGAACAACTTGAATTAAAAATAAATATAAAGAAAACCAAGGTCATGATATTCGGAAAAAAAAACTAAAAGGTAGTAATCACTTTAATTTTTTGGAGAGTGGGTATTGAAATTATTGGAATAGTAAAAGAATATTCTTATTTAGGTATTAAATTCACTTCCTCTACTAGCCGGGCACAACATATAAAAGATAAAAATACAAAAGCAAAATTAGTGTCAAACGCATTATTAAAATTTAACTTTGAATACGGTGGAAGTACTGTTCTTCCAGCTTGTAAAGCAGGGGAGGCTAAAATAAATCTAGTACTCACTTATGGTGCAGAAGTGTGGGGATCCTATGATTCAGATACCCTGGAAAAATCTTTATCCTTCTACTATAAAGCCCTTCTAAGAGTACCAAACTCAACTTCTAACACCATGGTTAGAGCCGAGCTAGGAAGAATGCCTATGAAAACTATAAAATAACTTACCCTGTTAACATATTGGCCTAGGATAGCTAACAGTATGAATAATAATTTACCAGTGTTATGCCTAAAGGAAAAGACAAACAGGATGAATGGAGGATTGAAATCCAAATTGCTGGAGTCTCTAAAAAACATATTAACTAAAATAAATATGCAACATATATGGAATGATTCTATTAGGAGCATTAAAATCTCTTCCCAATATAGAACTCAAATCAAAAATAAATTATTCAAAACTGCACAAATAGCAGATATTGAGATTATAAAAAATCAGAGATGTGCACCATGGTTTAGGGATAACAAAATTGGACATTCTTTGAAAGAATATTTAGCCCTATCCATGTGCCTAGAAGACAGAAAACAATTAACTTGGACAAGGTTCAAACTTATTACATCCAGATACACATGTTATAATAAAATGGCATCAGCAAAAAAAAAAAAAATAGAATCAAATTAGCTATGTCCCTGTCACAGGGGTCACTTGGAAACAATTCCCCACCTGATTACTATTTGTCCACTGTATTCTAAATCTAGACGTAAATAGCAATTGAAAATATTAACTATCTACACCAATGTCAGTTATGATCCCACTTTCATATTACTTCATCCTAGGTACATAGAAAATGCTAAAATAATATCAAAATTTCTAGCATCAGTAGTAAGAGTCAAAAAGAAGAAATATAGAAACACAAACAAAACACATTAGTATCTACATTAAGGTGATATTTCTGTCCAGTTAAAACTTAAATTTTAAATTTTAAAAAAGATATACGAAACTGAAACTATGAACATAAAAGTAAAAATATACTATATGTACTTACTCATCAAATGATAAAATATTTTTAACCAAATGTACTGTAAATGAAGATATGCTTTTTTTAATTGTTTTTAAATATGTTGTAATAATCACGGTGTTTGTACCATCATGGTTGAACAATAAATATAGAATAATGCATATGCAGGTGGTTGATATGGAGTTTTTTTACACACCCAAAATGTGTGATAATAAAAAACCCTCTCGAGCATAGCTCGAGAGGTGTTTTTTATTATCACACATCGAGGGTGTGTAAAAAAACTCCATAGTAAGCACCCTGCATATGTTTTATTTTATATAATAACAGGCTATGGTTTTAAAAAGCATCAGTACAACAAAACACACACTGCCCCCACATAACTTGAAATGCAGCGTTTATTACTTCAGGACATAGCAGGCTATGGTTTTAAAAAGCATCAGTACAACAAAACACACACTGCCGCCACATAACTTGAAATGCAGCGTTTATTACTTCAGGACATAGCCTTCTAAATGAGACTTGAACAGAATTGCATAACATTTAAACTCGGTACCTTTTGTTGTCTTCATTTCTAGGTTTCATCTAGCAGATGGGAAGGTCACAGTTCGTTACACTGCTAAACATTTATAAAGTTACAGGAAAAAAGTTACTACCTTTAACTGAATTTATTTTGTTTTATGTACTTAGCTACGTTTTTAAAAACTATTAATAACTTGTGCCTTGTGGAAATAGTCGGCCGTTGCTTCTTCAGTTCAGAGGTGAAAGGTCGTGCAACCTGTGAATAGAGAAAGGGATAGTGGTAAAATTACCTGTTTCTGAGAGACATTTTCCTGCTTTGTTATTTGCAGTTAAGCATATTTACATTCGTTTTATACAGTTCTACTTTGCATACCTGTTATTCAGAATCTGAATCAACCAGCACACATGCACGTTTTCTTGGTGGCGCCATGGAGTTGTTATATATATTTATGGATATTCCCTGGTGAAACACACATTTTTTTCCCAAACAAGGTCTGCAGGCTTCATGTGCACTCATCGAGGGGGAGGCTGGAAATTGAAGACACTTTTTGCTGCCCATTTCTGTTACGATCAGGAGTTAAATCTTTCTGCTTTTCAACAACACATGAGGTACTTTCTTGGGCGTGGTTTAATAGACTGGAGATATGTCTCTGCTTTTTTTCACTTAACACAGAGTAATTATTTATACTCTGTATATTCTTATGCCCTGAAATCTGCTGGACTTCGGTTGGTGGAATGTCAGCATCAATGAGTCACTGAATGCTGGTTTTTCATGTACTGTGATTAGTAATACGTTTCTCATCAGGGAGCCCAGCTGAAAGTATCATTTTTTGCATCATTTGCCGCAGTTTGTTCATTCCTATTCTCATGCTTCTGTACCAGAGAGAGACACCTGGTTTTTGATTTACATTAGGAGCTAAGTAGAATGGGGCATCATTTGTTTGCATTGCCACAGGTCTATTCAGCTTGTATTTATCATAGGCTAAAAGTGGGTCTCTTTCTGGGTTACTGTGATTTTCATACAAGCGGGGATTCACTGGCTGACATCTCTGGGGTTTTCACCTGTCGTGTTTTGGTTTGGTGCTCCTATATTCTAGATACCTGTTACCTTCAGTATCTCTACTCTCTACTATGTCGCCTACGTTAAATCATATTGCTCTTTTGTACGAGAGCAAAAATGCATACCAATGTGAAAAATAGAAAATTCAGTAGTGACACTGGGTTGCTTAAAGAAATGGTACCTGTGGAATATAGTAGATTGATGTCCTCCTCAGACAGTGGCTGGGCTTTTAGGGGTCTGTTTCCTTTACCAAGTTTCTTTAAAAATTTTGATTTCGCTTTCAGTGTTTTTTTTGTTTCTGGAAAGTCAGTTTCTATGCCCTGGAAAATTGAGGTGGTGTATTTGTTACACTGTAAGTGGCGATCAATGCTTGCTATGATACCCCTTATGCTGCCAGGCTCATAATCCGATCCATCTGATTTTTTACACAAAATATGAAATCGGCTATTATTATATCTAATTCTGCAGGTGGGATGATGTGGACTTCTCGGCAGTCTTCTCTGTGAGCAAGATAGCTTTTAAAAATTCTGAGATCGCCGGCTGTCTTGCGAATTGTGTTCTGATTTGCTTGTTCGTTTATGAATGTTTCCCTGTCACTAGAGCTAGAGGTGACAAAACGGTTCTCCATTGTCTTGTCGCTTTAGATGGGGAGTCTCTGCTTTATTTGTGCTGCCTTTACACTAAAGGAGCTGCCTGTGTGTTTGTTTGTCTTTTTTTCCATTACGGGACTGTCTCGCGCTGCCTGTCAGCTGATTATTTTAATGATTCTCGCCGCGAGGATGTGGAAGTCGTATCAACTCGCAGGTTGATACGACTTTTTTCGTATCAATCTGCGAGTTGATATGACTTTTTAAGAAGTCAGAAAACAAGTTGATATTGGCCATAGCCAGTTATTATAAACTTATTCATTCACCTATGTTAAGAAACTGATGTAGATATATTTGATTTTCAAATTTATGCAACTGATGTTACCTTGAAAAGAATCTGTTTCTTGCACCTGAACAAATTCACTGAAAGGACTGCACAGTGGTCTGTGCTGAGAGCTGCGACCTACAGAAAAAGTGAGCAGGTGGTGAAGACAAAGTGGCGAATGGAGTTGGAGTGTCAGAGTGTTGAGAGGAATTCTAAAAATTACTAAACAAAAATTAACACAAGAGAATTATGGATCTGTCTGAGTTGGAAGAGGAGTGACTCAAATCTGTATACGTGTCAGAACTGAATTGTTGGAATTGAATTAAAACTTAAAACTTGTTTAAGGCTAAACTGCAGAAAAAGTGTACTATATTGACATAAAGTGCTATTTCAAGTTTCAAGTCATTAAACATATCTAACACAACTTTCAAGCACCAAAGCATTGGATTTGGGTATGCTAGATCTAACAGGGAAAGTTATAAGGAGCCCTCAGTTATCCCATGATAGCTTTTTAAATATTTTATTAACCAGGTACTTTGAAGTGCCAGCCACATATTTTAGTCCAACAGCCTAATACTTTCCTCTTATGTTCTGTAGTTTGTATAACTTGTAAAATAGTGCTGTAGGTCTGTGCTGATTTGCCTCCCACCATGGTCTAGCATATATAGCGAGATAGGAGCTGCTGGGTTGTGTATTATTGCCCTGATTGCTTTGTTATTTAATATTTTATTGAGTATTTACCATTTGCTAACTTGAAAATATTGAAATACTTTTTAAACATTTTAATATTTTCATGGGCTTTCCCACCACAAATTGGTCACACAACTTCTGCTACCCAATAGAAATTGACACCAACCACACTCGGGGGAACCACATGGAGTAGATGTCACAGGAATCAGTGCTTAAAAACAATTTCAAATCTTTTAATGTGTATAGGAGCCTAATCTCCAGAGGCAACACATGACCATTTTCTACTACCTCGTTTGGGAAGCCGTGTAGTGCATCTTACTAACAGATTTTGGGAGCAGCAGCTTCGCTTTCTATCTTCTCTCCATGGAGTACATAGACTGTCTGCTGTTTCAGTGACTCCTTTCATAATTATGGTATAGCTGACAATCCCGATGTGTGTGCGGTGTGCTTGATTCCTTTTTTCTTTTCTATTATTCCGCTTTTATTGTTCTAACACTGGGATTGGGTCGTCTACCTATCCCGAGTGTTTTCACTTGATTGGGAATTTCTTTTAATTACTTTAAAAGTGTATTTTACTGTGACCCCCTCCCCTTTTGTCTGGCTTTAAAGCACACTGATGGTACAGAATCCATTATATTCATATTTGATTGGTTACTCATTGGCTTCCTTCAGCTCAGAGAGGGTCTAGTGCTATTTTTTTGTGATTACCTTCTCTGTTTTCCACATGAATAGAGTATTATAGAGTTCATACCCTTGCTGATGTATTTGCTATTATCACTTGTTCTGTTATGCCTGATTATTATAGTCTCCTTTAATCTCTCACAGTTTACTAATATGTATGTTTCACTATTACCTGCCAATTTTGTGAACTGTTTTCTAGCTAACTGTTTTAAAAGTTTGCATCCTGTTTAGCTTTAATGGTCATCTAGTTATATCTTGAGTAGGGGTGTCGTTTTTTGTTTGTTTTTTTTTTTACGGGGGGGTGCAAAGTAACAAAAAAGTCCTGATTTTCGCGTATCACGACAGTGAACCATACTCGCACCCAATAACTGTAACCAGCATTCCACAATCTCTCAAAAATAGAACATGTGCAAACCAGTTTGTTTACTCACATAACAAAATAAGGCATACAATAAATTGCACCCACTGCTGTTGTGATGGCGAGGCATGGTGTACGAGAAGGGTCAATTTTGCATATTCATTGTATAAATCTGGGACACTGACCTACTGGGTATAAACAGTGTGAAATAAAAAAACAAAACAATGGTGCTGCATATTGTTCAGATTAATAAAACAGCTGTGACAGTCTCTTCCAACAACCTCAAAGACTGTACCCACAGTAGTGCTTCAAACAAAAACAAAAAAAACACACAAACAACAGAAGGGAAGAATACTGTGCAGAAATAGTAAATAGAAATACCACCAACAGCTTAATGTGGTTAAACCATGCCAGTTGGCAACCATGTGATCCCCCCCACCACCAGCTTAGGGAGGAAGGCAGACTGAAAATAGGCAGAATTGTCTATGTTTAGTCCTCCCTTCCCAGACAACAAAAGGACAATCAAATCACACAGCAATGCTCACCGAAGTATAGAATGATCCTCCTGCATACTTTGACAAATTCATAGTTTACTACAAAACTATTCATTAAATATGTCCATGTGTTAAACAGCTCATAACAAGTGTGAAACAAATCTATAGTTCCATGTAATCATGTTATAACTTCTGAATAACCCTTTCTTCCTAATTACAAGTCTTTTTTTTTTCTTTTTTCAACTGATGTTCTTTAGGGAACAGCCTTGAGTCTTGATCATTTGGAGAAAGCAGCTCTGAGAACTTGTAGTTTAAGCAAACATCCAATAAACGTTACAATTATATTCTATTCTAGTATAAAGACAACACGGATACTCCAGAAAACATGATGTTATAAATCAGGGCTATATTTGAAACAGTTTGTTTTTCTATTTTCAAGCATGATAAATTAGAAATTTAGACAATGGCTTCTCTTCCAATTTGCTTTGCACAAATTCCCATTCAGTCAGTGAAAAAAAAAACACTACACAGACGGGCCTAGGCAGGGCAGGCTAGTGCTGGGGACTCTGGACTGAAGCCTGCCTCAGCACTGCAGTGCCTTGTGGGTAGCTAAAAATAAACTCAGGCAGGCATGAGGCCTCCTCAGGCCAAGCAAGAAGGCAAATGGCCCAGACCCTACCACATGACTGCTCCTTGCTGCAACAGTGCAACTCACTTGTGGCTCCTTCTCTGTAGTGTTTTTTAAAGGCTAGGAAAGGAATTTGGTTTTATATGGCTCCCTTCAGAAACTACTTTGCAGCTCAGGAGAAGGAAGGGAGAAACTGTTGCTTCCCTGTTTTGGTGCATTGGGAGGTTTAAACTTCACAAATTACAAAGAGGTTAAGCACAGGGAGCTTAAGTCACCTGCGCAGAGTCAAGCAGTAAATGGTGGTTGTGGGATTCAATCCTGCATCATATGGTTCATAGCACTGCTCTCTATTGGGCCAAACGTCTTTACATTTTTAGATCAGGAAAAGAAATGATGAAATGACCTTGTAACAACATGACTTGCTTTAATAATATAGTCTGCTATTAATTTTACAATGTCAATGACGTGGTAAGTTTGAAGAGAAGAGAGATGCAATCCATAAGGGGCAGGAAGCTCCCTGACAACCCCCTTCACTAAACATAAAGGGCATATCAAACAATATTTTTCTCCTCCCCTCCAAGTCCATCCTTTCTTTGCTGAAGGCTAGGTTCTTTATGGGGACCTGAGAAATATGTAGGGAACAATAGCCTTACAATATTACATACAATATAGCCATAAGCCAGCGATTCAGTTGCAGTGACCTGTCACCCACTGGACCTTATAATAGAGCCACAGTTGCCCACCAAAGTGGCACACTACCCTGACTGTGTAGAAGCAACTCAGCAATCTTTAGAAACTCAACGTGGTTTATCACTATCATTTAATGAGAATTAAATGGTGGTAGGGAAAATTATGGAATTACTTCTAAAGAAAAGAATTGTTAAGTATCTAGAAACCAGTGGGGTACAGGACCCAAGGCAGCATGGATTCACAGTGGGAAGGTCATGTCGGACGAATCTAATCGATATCTTTGACGGGGTGACCAAAGTAGTACACCAGGGAAGGGCTGTGAAAATGGCCTACCTAGATTTCAGCAAGGCATTTGACACAGTTCTGCACAAAAGATTAATGAACAAATTAGCCAGCCTGGGAAGGGAGTGGGTCCCAATGTGGCAGCCTGGGTAAAACATTGGCTGGACAACAGGATGCAGAGACTGATAGTAAACAGAGTCCACAGTGAAGAAAAGGGGGTTACTAGTGGGGTACCACAGGGTTTAGTACTGGATCTGGTCCTTTTTAATGTCTTTATAAGTGATATTGCAGAGGGACTGGAAGGAAAAGTATGTCTCTTTGCAGACAACACAAAGATTTGCAACAGGGTTGATACACAAGGTGGGGTGGAAAGGATGAGAAGGGACTTGGCAAGGTTGGAGGAATGGTCAAATGTATGGCAGCTTAGATTCAATGCAAAGAAGTGCAGTAATGCACCTGGAAACAAAACCCCAGGGAAGTGTACACAATGGAGGTGAGATACTGACAACAACAAAAATGGAAAGGGACCTGGGGGTAGTTATATCAGATGACCTAAAGGTGGGCAAGCAATGTGAGAAGGCAATAAGGAGGGCTGGGGGGATACTGGGATGCATAGGGAGAGGCATCACCAGCAGAAAACAAGAAGTTGTTATCCCTCCGTATAGACAGTTGGTGAGACCCCATCTGGAGTACTGCATGCATTTCTGGAGACCCCATTTTCACAAAGACATAGACAGAGTGGAGGCTGTTCAGAGGAGGGCAACCAAAATGGTGCAGGGCCTTCACCAGAAGACATACGAAGAGAGACTAAAGGAGCTTAATATGTATACCCTCAAGGAAAGGAGGGAGAGGGGGGACATGATAGAAACTTTCAAGTACCTCAAAGGAGTCAACAAAGTCCAAGATGTATCATCTTTCAGAAAAAGAGATGTGCAAGAACAAGGGGGCACAATTTGAAGATAGAGGGGGGATGGCTCAAAGGTACTGTGAGAAAGTACTTTTTCATGGAGAGGGTTCTGGATGCATGGAACAGCCTTCCTGAGGAGGTTGTGGAGTCAAAAACAGTGGGGGAATTCAAGAATGCATGGGACAGACATAAGGCTGCAGGCAATTGTAGTAGGGAGTAGGAGGAAGTAGGCTGTTGGTTAACTAGGACCTGCAGCTGCAGCTTATCCATTAGGTAGGGAAATGGGCAGACTAAGTGGGCCAAGCGGTCCTTATCTGACGTCAAATTCTATGTTTCTATGTTAAGACTGTACTGGGCTTAAGGCTAATGCAATGATGGCTTTGGGTCTGGCTGTGACTGGCCTGGTCAGGCAAATGGCCATAAAGGTGCAAAAATTAATGCAGTGCAAACTAAATCAACACCCAAAAAACATCCAACAACTCCCCAGGGCCCCCAAGCCAAGTCAGAGCAACACCCCCCCACCCTGGTTTTACTGCAGCCAGCTTGACCCAACTCCTCCCGAATCCAAAAACTGACTGACAGATTTTTTTTTATTCAGTTCTTCAGCCTCGGGAGTCAGACTCAGGACTAACTTGAACAAAAAATTAAAGAACGTTTTCAGGACCTCACCTCAGCTTCAGATCACTCAGTCAGTCAGGCACTCCAGGCAGCACCCCAGCAGGCTGGTAACAGGTCACGGTGTGATGCTCATCTCTCGAGTCTCGTGGCTCAGGGCTCACCTCTTGTCTTGGCCAGTTGGCCCCTCTGCTCTGGCTCTACCCCCCTCCCAAATGTGGGTCCCAGTGGCAGTCTAAGTCTCTACTCTTGTCACCTGTCCTCTTCCTGCAGGTTTTGGCCTGCTGCTGTGGCCAGCGCTGGAGTCAGCAGCTCGACATGACTCTCCTCCTCCTCAGCTCTCTTTGTTCCTTCCTGGATCTGGCAGCACCACAGTGGCATGTGTTTGGAGTGGGCCATAGGCCTCTCAATGGGGACCGAAGCGGAGACTGAGTCAGTGACAGAGAAGAAATCCTCCAAATGACAGGCGGACAGCAAGTGCAACAATGAGTAACCCACGGTGGACCAACCACTCCAACCCACAACCAGACAACTAGTGTGGCAGTGTGCTTGGCTGGCTTCTCAATGGCAGGTAACAGGGCAAGAAATGGCACCATAATGTTTTCCAGCCCATGCAGGCATGTGCGCGACTGTGGCTGCAGTGCTCTTCGACTGGCTGCAAAATGCACGTTGCTGTGGTTATGGCATGCTTTCAGCCAATTGGAATTGAGGATATTTGGGAGTCGGAACAATTAGAATAGGAGTCAGACAGTAGTATTTAAAATATACTAAAAAAATATACAGTCCTCGGTTGCGCCCCCTCCTCTTCTCTTTGCTCAGTCAGTCTCCCAGCCAGGTCCAACGCAAGAGCAAAACAGAAAAAAAAAACAAAAACAAAAGCGAGCAAACTGAAAAAGTCCCAAAGTCCCGGTCTCTTTGCTCGGGGGGGGCAGCCTGCCCCACCCCCCGTAATCTACGCCACTGATTTTGAGTTTGGGGGGTTGGTGTTTGGATGAATTGGTGATATGTCAGGGGCCCACAGAGGGTGGTGTTACGGTCACTCGGACTGGGGCTTTGTGCTTTTTTGACCTTTTTTTGGAGTTTATGGGGTTTTATCAATTCGGATGGGTTTGTCATGGTTAGTGTATTTGTTTAATGTTGGGGAGACTATTGTTGGGTTAGAGTTCTCTTGGGATTTTTTAAGGGTACCTACACTACTTGATCTAGACTGGTTCTTTACTAACCTGGTTGTTGGGGTTATAGGAGGTGGGGGAAGGTTGTATGACTTGGCTTCCCAATGGAGGTTCAAATCCTTTTCCTGAGAACTAGGAATAACCCATGGCATTCAGCTGATCTTATTAGGGTATGGCGGGGCCACGTAGATAAATAACATGGAATGATAAGGGCACTCAGAACAAGTGTAAGCGCCATATGGTGCTGTGTCACCTTAGGGAATTGCAAGTGGGGACTGTATGCCTTCAAGAAACACATCTCACTAGGGAAGATATTCATTACTTCTGGAGGGAATGGGTAGGACAGGTGTATGGGTCCAGCAATAGTAATAAACATGGGGGAGTAGTGGTTGTGGTGACCCAACAAGTCCTTTTTCAACTGATACAAGAATTTTAGGACCCGGAGGGAAGGTATCTTTTTCTGCATGCATATATGTTTTTTTTTTTAATTGAAAGAATTTTATTAATTTTGAAGATAACAAACAACAACATATATATACAGCAGGAACATGAGTACAGGATAAAATAATCACTCCTTCCCAACTCCTCCCTCCTCCCCCAAACCTCCCAAATCCCTCCCCCCATGGAGCGTACTTCTGGTAAAAAAAAAGGAAAAAGGAATACATCAAACTAGATTGCACAAATGGAGGACAACAATGGACTATCATTCATCATTGAGGAGTCAGAGATCACTTGGCTGCTAAGAGAGATAGAGAGAATGTAATTTGCTCCATTTTTTGTTAAAGAGCGGCATATGGTGGCGTATACTGGCAATGAGTTGTTCTGTCCTTAGAGAGAAAGAGAGCTCTCATAACCATTCGCTATATGTGATGGATGATTTATCTATCCAGTGTCTAAGGACTATCTTTTTGACTGCTAAGGAAATAATGGCCACGTGATATCTCCTTTCCTTATCTTGAATCTGGGAGTAATCACCCACTATACAAATCTGCGGGGAGAAAAGGCCCTGCAGACCTAGAAGATGATCAAACCATTCTTCAATTTGTGCCCACAGGGAAGATACCTTCTCACAGGACCAGAATATGTGTAGTAGGGTGCCTTCTTCCTTATTGCATCTGGAACAAGTGGAAGAAGGTAGACGCCGCATTTTAGCTAGCTTAACCGGAGTATAATACATATTGTTTAGGATGCAGTATTGGATAAGTCTGAGCCAGTCTTGAGATAAATAAGTGTATAAATCTTTCCAGAGGTGCATCCAATTAATTTTTAGGTTTGGAAGAAGGGACTCCCAAATCCTGGAGCCTGTTTGGTGGGAGGGTCGAGAATTAGTAAGCAGGTGCAGGTGCAAAGCAGAAACACCGTGGGGTTTACAAGTAAGCTCCTGGATCTACAGTAAGAGATCCCTAAATAAAGAATGTTGTTGCAAAGTGCCAAATTGTTTTACCAAGAGGTGCCGTAATTGGTAAACTTTAAAAATATGGGTAGGTGCTAGATGGAACTTAGTGAGAAATTCAGGTGAGGAGAGTATCGATGTCTGGGAGTAGAAATCCGATACTCTAAGTTCAGGAGGAGCCGGGAGCCAATTGATAGGTAATGGATGACCTCCTATCCTAATATTTAAATTAGAAAAGATGGGTTGAGAGAAGTCTGTAGAGGGGGACATCTTTAGATAAGCACAAAGCTGCAAAAAAACTTGTAGAGATGTACGTATCTGGGAAGAAGCCAGACCCTTCGGAAAGAGTTTCCAGGGTGAGAAGAGAGTAGTAGCGGGGGTCAAGTTGTAGTTAGAAATAAGGTTGGTTTCTATTTGTAACCAGATAGGGATGTAGTCTTCAACCGCTGTCCTCTGAGGTACAGAAAACCATTTTCCACATTTATAAAGGTGACTGGCCCAGTAGTATAGCATAAAATTAGGTAGACGCAGACCACCATATTCTTTCGATATTCCCAGTTTAAGATAAGAGCGTCTGGGGGCTTTATCTAACCAAAGAAAGGAGGTGATATCGGAATGGACATGTTTGAAGAAGGATAATGGAAGCCAGATACTGAGGATGTTTAACGGGTTAAACAGCCTCAGAAGCACGTTCATTTTGATAATATTGATCCTACCCCATAATGAAAGAGGGAGGTTCTTCCAGCGGGTTAGGTCTTGTTGGATATTACTCCACAGGTCATCAAGATTTAGTTTCTGTGTTAATGCAGGGTTGGTGGTTAAATATATGCCAAGGTATTTAATGCAGCAAGGAGATCACTTCATACCAAATGGGATGAAGTCTTGTTTGTATGTAAAACGATTGAGGGGGTATATGTCTGTTTTATTGAGATTTAGCCTATTATTGGAATATTTACCAAAGTCATCTATTATCTTTAGGGTCTCAGTAAGAGAAGAAGTAGGATGGGAGAGGTGAAGAAGGATATCATCCGCATAGACAGAGAGTGAAGGCATTAGGTTACCGATGGGGATGCCAGTTATATTAGAGGAGGATTTCAAACGTCTGATAAGTGGTTCAAGATATAGGTTAAAAAGGAAGGGAGAGAGGAGGCATCCTTGGCATGTGCCAGTATATACAGAAAAGGAGGCGGTGAATACACCGTTACAATATATTTTCACTGTCGGGGCGGAGTAGATCACTTGGAGCCACTGTAGAAATGGGCGAGGGAAGCCCATCTTGCGCAGGGTTGACCACAGGAAAGACCAATCTACCCTATCAAAAGCTTCTACAGCGTCAAGTGAAATCACGGCCATAGAGGAGGAAGAGGATCCCGATGCATGAAGAATGTGGGAAATTTTAAGGAGATAGTCTGCAGAGGTCCTCCCAGATATGAAACATACCTGCTCGGGACTAAGAAGATAAGACCAAACTTTTTCTATCCTGGAAGCTAGAATTTTAGTAAGAATCTTGATGTCACAATTTAATAAGGAGATTGGGCGGTAACTGGATCAGCAGTTAGGTGGCTTGTCTGATTTGAGAAGTAAGACAATGGTAGTTTCCAGTAGCTAGGGGTCAAGAACATCCGACGACAACAAAAAACGGTATAGGTGAAGCATTATAGGGGCAAGGTCTTTGATAAAAAGTTTATAGAAGTTTGAGGGAAACCCATCAGGCCCCAGGGCTTTGTCTAGTGCTAATTTGTTTACTGCGGTTTTTACTTCTTCTAAAGTGATGGGGGTAGAGAGAAGGGTTTGATGGTGCTCCTTGAGGTGTGGCAGTGAAGATGAGTCTAAATACTCGGAGAGTTCATCCTCAGATGGCGGTGATGAACGCTGGCCATATAGGGTAGAATAATATTGTTTAAAGACCAATGCGATATCGCGAGAGCGGGTTTTAATTGAACCATCTGGGGCAGTAATGGAGGGAATGATTCTTGAGGCTTCCAGCTTCCTCAGATGGAGAGTGAGCAAGTGGCCCGCCTTCTCCCCTTGTTCAATATATTTAGTTTGAGTTTTTAGTATCGCAAACTCTGCCTTCTCCTGCATTAGAGTAGCATACTTGTCTCTGAGGTACAGCAAGGTTTAGATAGAGTCTGAGGAGGATACAGCCGAAAGAGACTGCTCTAAGGTACGGATTTGCGTCAGCAGGGAAAAAGCTTCCAACTCTCTACGGTGTTTATGGGTAGAGGTAAGGCACATGAACTCCCCTCTTAAAAAACATTTTAAAGCGCACCATTCATGATCTATCCTCGGTACCATGTTTTGGTTGGATGAGATAAACGTTTGGATGAGGGAGGAGATTCTGGAGATCACATATTCGTCTTTTAGAAGCTGCATATTTAGTTTCCAGGTTGTATCTCATTGGGTGTTATCATCTAGAGCCAGGGTCACCAAGGCCACTGCGTGGTCAGATAAGACAATATGCTCTAGACTAGAATTGCAGAGACCAGGGACAAGAGAATGGCTAATAAGGACATAGACCAGTCTGGAAGAGGTGTGATGGACCATTGAGTAAAATGAGTAAGTGCGGGATAGTGGATTCAGAATTCTTCAGGGGTCACAAAGGCCCAAAAGGTCTATAAATTCCTGCAGGGCTCTCTGTGCATGTGAGGGAGGTCTGAGGGGAGAATTGGACTGATCCAGATCCTGAGTGGGAGGAATATTCCAATCACCTCCTAGAATTAGAGGGAGGGAAAGGAAGGGGGTTAATTTTTCAGTTAACTCTGTGAAGAAGGCTGGGTCACCCCCACTGGTCCATATATACTACCCAGAATTAGCTCCTTGTGATCGAGGAGGCCTTTCATGAAAATGTATCTTCCCTGTGGGTCTGCAATAATCTGGTCTACTTGCCAGGAGACCAAGCAGTTAACTAAGATGGCTACCCATTTACTTGAGGTTGAAGCTCCAGAGGCAAAGACCTGACCAATAACCTGCCTACGGAGTTTGAGAGCTTCATGGGGAAGAAGATGCGATTCTTGGATAAAAGAAATTTGAGCATGCAGTAACAAGCTGTGTTTGATCACTTGATATCTTTTTAATTGTTCTCTGACACCTCTGACATTCCAGGTTAGAAGCTTGGTCAGTTCTTTAGCCATAGTTGCAGTTTGTAACTAAAGGGATTAGCAAGACAGTATACTTTAAGCACGCTCTATTCCCACCCTCCCAGCCCAAATCCCCAATTCTCTGTTTCAAAAACTTGACAACAAGAAATAAAGGAATTAGATGCCACACAGAAGTAGTGATTGCATACATCCTAATTCTATCTACCCCATGATATACAGGAATCCAATAAGTACTAATTAAGCACCAATTAAACCACCCTCTACTTCCCTCTCCCCCCAGACCCCAAAAGCTGATAATAATCCCCAGGTCCCCTCCCCCCCCATATTAAATGAAACATACAGTAATATTCCAGTAGAGTCCCCACCCTCCCCTTTGTCTCTTCCCTATCAAACTTATGTACATTCACCAATCTGCAAGTTAGATCCCCTGAATTAAGTTGCACAGAACAGCAGGTGGGCGAGACCCTTAAAACCCTGATTGCCTCTGCCAATGTATCTAGGATTACTGGGTGTGATATTGTCAAAAGTGATTGTTCTGCATAGCTACAAATGGTAGGTGAGCACCCCAAAGGCCATATGAATATGCTATTTCCTTTATGTTCTTGAAGTTCTAGCTGGAAAATCCCTTTGCTAAACAATATAGCAACAGTGCAATCAGGGTACCCCCACATTCCAGTACGTGAGGCTCTTAATCTACTAACCACTACCTCCCAGCTCCCATTCCCCCATCAATCCTAGAACCAAACACTTTAAGCATTAACTATTTAACGGCAATAATTATTCACCATGAAAAGAAAAAGAAAAACCGACCTGTTTTTGTATTGTAGGCATGTATTCACACAGCGTTCCTAGGTCCACAAAGGAGAGAGTTATGAAGTCAGGTTTTACAGGGATAGAATTAAAAAAAGCAAGCAGATGAGGTGCTGTGGAAATGAGTAGGGGTTAGTAACAAGTAGGCAAGAGCAAGTGGGCAGGGAAGAAGAATCCGAGACTGAAATGAGTTGGGAGACAGAAACGAGAACCTAGACTAACCGGCAATTTTATCTAGTAAAGATAGCCTCCTGCCAAGGATTAGCTATGTAAAACATTAAAAGCTAAGTAAACATAGTGCTGAAGGGTGGGACTAAAAGAGCCCCCTCCCCCAGTCCTGGAAATGGTCCCACCCGTTGGGGAACAAAACTAGAGATGGACCAGTGTTACACATATTGAGGATTCTCGGGATTAATAGCTCCCATGTTTGGTTCCTGGTTGCCCCTGAGATCCTGGGGCAAATCAAATCCTCTATGGAGAACTGGAGGTCGTGGCTGAGGTCCCTTACAAGACGGTCGGTCCTGGGATCAAAGAGTAGCTTGCTGGAGCCATTAAGATCATTTCCCTCGAGAGGAGTCATGGCAGCCAGTTCGCCCCATGATGCAGGGCAGTCGCTTCTGGTGAGTTAAACAACAACAACAAATAAGTCACCAATGTAATATAGATAAAGCTTGCAATCCGAACCATTACGAGGTGTTCAGGTGTCTCTAAAGAGGGAGGGCAATTTTATGCTAAGGTTTGACGTGGCCTGAGGTGCAGTGTCAAACGATAGCCAGGAACCATCCACGAGCACTTGCAGACGGGCCGGGTAGGCCATTTTAAATCGTATGCCAGCTGCTATCAGTTTATTTACTATTGGGCGGAATGCAGCCCTTTTCTGATGAGTCTCGAATGGCAGGTCCTGAGTAAAACAGAGCTTTTTACCCTCCCACAGTATTGCTTGCAGTTCCCTAGTTTTCAATAGCACGTGCTGTTTCTCTAGATAGCTCAGGAATTTCAGGAGGATGGATCTTGGAGGAGCTGAGTCTGGGGGTCGGGGCCTGGAGACCTGTGGGCATGTTCAATCAGATAGGTAGGATTGTGAGAAGATGGACCGACAATCTTCGTGAGTAATTTTTGTAAAAAAATGATGATGGATGCACCTTCCTCGGCTTCAGGTATGCCGAAAATTAATATATTGTTCCTGCGGCTGCGGTCCTCCAGGTCTTCCGTTTTTAATTGTAGTTTGGTGAGCTGTTATTTTAATTTTTGGTATTCAGGGTCTGATCTGTCCTGCCATGCTTCCAAGGAGCTGGTATGTGCTTTGGAGTCTGTGAGCCGCCGGTGCATGTCCCCCATCTCCCCTCGCATGGTTTTGAGCTCAGAAGCTATATCCGCTAAGGTTTCTTTGAAGGGTTGCAGTTCCTGAAGAAAGCGTTCTTTGGTGAGCAGTACAGCAGCTGTAAGTGCACTCAATTGTTGGATAGAGGATTGTGGCTGTGATTTAGCTTTTATAGCCTGCTTTTCTGGCGTAACTGGTGGTGTGTGCCTCGGCATGGCCGAATGCATTTCTGCCTCCATCGTGGCGTCCAAAGGCCGATTGCAATGCTTCTGCTAGCAAAAACAGGTAGGGTAGGCAGTAATAATAGAAGTCCAACCTTATTTGGCACAGTATCTCTGTAGATTCCCATTGATTGAAGTGGATTAATGAGGAGGTTAGCAGGAGCTCACAGGGAGAGCTGTTAGCAAACCAAGCACATCAAGTGATCTCCGGTGTTCCTGCATGCATATATGTGTAAGCTGCACCTGGGATGCCATGCCATGCACAGAAAATAGGTATCCAGCTATGAAAAAAACTGCCAGCACTCGCTACTCACAGAACTCTCCAGTTAGACCATACCTTTGCATGTATTAGTTTGAAAGATTCCACAAAAGACTTGTTTCTTCCAAAATAAAGTGCTTAATTTTATTCAAGGTGCACAATCATGGGATCCTTCTGCCCCCTCCACTCATACAGTATATTCCAAATGGCCTCCTGATGTGTTTCACACCACCTAGTGCTTAATCATAGGATGGCATATACTCCACCAAACACATAATATATGGAACCCAGTTTAAAGTGACAGTACTTAAAGTGTAGAGTGTCATAAAAACATCATATAAAAAGCATCAACACACTTTAAAAACATGATCAATTGACAAATACAAAAAAAATTCATAAATGCAATAAATATGTGCAGTTATTCCTGCTTATTTTCTCATTATCATGTTGCTCTGGAAAGTCCACTTATAGTGTCCACTATTAAACATGGTTCCCCGCAGGGATCAACTATAGTGTTCAGGTTCCAGTTTTTCGATAAGGACCTAAAAGGAACTAAATATAATTATTATGCAGAAAATTATTTACAGGATTATATTAATTAGAAAAAACTTTGCAGGACAAACGTTTTTGTTTCAGCATATCAGAGCTTCTCATCTTGATCAGCTATTGCAAGAAATTAGGCAGCTGGAACATTCTCTTCATGGGGACACACCAGATGATGTTTGGATTTGCTTAAATGATCTCAGGGCTTAATATGCAGATTTAATAGCCTAAAAAGCTGAGTTGGGTATCCAGCAAATTAAGATGTGGTATTTAGAGTTGGGGAAAAGGGCTGGGAAGCTACTGGCTTACTGGCTCTCCAATTACACCAGATAGAATCTTTTAAAGATATCTCTAGTATCTGGCCCAATCCAGATACAGCAATAGTGACAAGGCCTAGGGACATTGCGATGACCTTTCACTCATTTTACTTAGCCCTTTATTAAGATAACCTTTATTCTGATCCCGCCCTGGAAGATTGTATCTCTTCCCATCTGAACCCCCCCTTCCTCTCCCAACTCTTTCTTCCTAATACCATGTTCAGATTGGTCATCCTAGATCCATTTCAGAAGTCTCAGAGGCCATAAGATAGTTACCATTAGATAAGGTGCCTGGGCCTGATGGGTTTACCATCAATTTTTATAAGGCCTGCTCTTCAGAGCTAGCCCCTTTTCTTACCAGATTATATAGTTATTAGTTCTCTTCTGCCTTCTCTGACTCTTCTTTTACGCAAGCATGGATGACCCTATTTAAAAAAACAGGTAAGGATGACACACACTCTGATAACTATGGTTCCATGTCATAATAGCGACCACAAAACAGTGATCACTATTATGGCAAGTATCACTGAAAAACAAATTGGCGATATACATTTTAAGGCGACCCGACATCTGGATGTATAAAAAGTGTTTTTGCTGGGGGCCGCACCCCCCTGAATTAGGATTCTCATCTCCAGGGGGTGCATGTTGGGGAAGGGGCAAAATACAGATGTCAGCAAAAATTAAAGTGCTATATGTAACCCATTCCCAGTCCCAAACCCAGTACCTGCTGTGCCAGAGCTAGCTACCCACTCCACCACACCACATGGCTAGCTCAGCGGCAGCAGGTACTCCAGTCCCACTCAACCCCTTCCCTGTCCCTCCCCATCCCCTCGCTATTCTCCCCTTCCATTCGCCCTTCCCCATATTCGCCATCCCATACTCTTGCTATTCTGCAGGGTAGTCCAGAATAATAGTGCCCAAAATGAGTCATTATTTTTGTAGTTGTTCATTTTAGGTCATTATTATTACATGATACCAATAACTATAGGTCCATCTCCCTACTTAATTCAGACTTGAACATACTATCTAAGATATTAGCCAATATATTGTCTTCTGTTTGGGACACTTGTTTGTCCCATGCAAGTGGGTTTCATGAAGGGCGGTCTCCCGAGTGATCATTTGCAAAAGATACACCATCTTGTTTTGGCATTGAGGGACAGCAGCAGTCTTATGGCCTTAGTCTCCCTCGATGTTGAAAAAGTATTTGATAATTTCTCCTGGACCTACCTCTTCGCAGTTTTGAAGCAATTTGGCCTTCCACTTGATTATTTAACTTGGGTCCACGTACTACACAGCACTCTTTGCCCACATTTGGTGCAACGGTGTTTTGTCAGAATCTTTTCCACTTCACCATGGGACTCGGCAAGGGTGTCCATCCCCCCCACCCTAGGCTTTTTAGCTTTTACCTAGAAGCACTGATTTATAACCTCCAGAACAATCCTGGAATCATGGGCACCCTGGTAGGGGGGAATAGCTTATGTAGATGATTTGTAATTGCACATCGCTAATCCCTCCACCTCTATTCTGGCTGCCCTTGCGGAACTTGCTAATTTTTCCTTAGTTTCAGCCTATAAATTAAACTTGGGCAAGAGCAAAGTTTTTCTGCTAAACAGCCTGGTTAATAAGCAAGATATTGTTAGGATGGGATTGTCCTGGAGCCTACAGAACTGAACCATCTGGGGATTTATATCCTCAGTCCCTAACACGAATGTTAAAGAGCAACCTCACCTTCCTACATATACATAGAAATATAGACTTTGATGGCAGATAAGGACCACTTGGCCCACCTAGTCCGCCAATTTCCCTATCTACAGGATATGCTGCAGATCCTAGTTAACCAATAGCCGATTTCTTCCCACCCCCCCCACTAGAATTGCCTTATGTCTGTCCCATGCATTCTTGAATTCTCCCACAGTTTTAGACTCCACAACCCCCTCAGGAAGGCTGTTCCACCGTGTCCACCACCCTCTCTGTGAAAAAATACTTCCTCACATTGCCCCTGAGCCGTCCCCCCCCTATCTTCAAATTGCGTCCCCTGCTTCAATCTATGAAATTGAATTTACACAGATGGTCTGCTTTGCCTTTATCCTTGTGGGGTGGGTTAGTATTATTAAAATGAATGTCCTGCTGAGATTGTTATATCCCCTAGGTATGCTCAGCATGTTCTTGCCTAAATCTTGGTTTCTTTGGGTCCAGACCCTACTTAATAATTTTTTATGGAAAGGCCAGATTACCTGCCACTCTTATTTCAAACTTACAGTGCCTATATTTGGGGGTGGTCTACACCTACCTAGTATATTCTATATTACTATGCCCTGCATGGTAGCAAAACCTACCTATGGAGCAAACCCCCTACCAGGTCATAATGTTGTATGCTTAATAGCGTATGACATTATAACTAACCCGAAAGAGCGCTGTCCAGGACAGCAAATGGTGCAATACCACGTACACTGCTGTCGTATTGCTCTCGATGTCCCCACTCCCAGGGCAGAGGATAGGGCCTCTGCTGGGAGTGGGTTCTGTTGAGCAACTGCCATGGCTCACTGGACTGAGCCATAGCAGCAGGAACCCAGGCGCTGCATCTGGGACTGGGTTTGATTCCTGGTCCCAGACATTTTATTTTTTTTAACAATTTGTGCGCTCCCTGAGTTGGACCCCCCCAGGAGTTGAGAATCTTTAGTGGGGGTGGTCTGGGGGGGTGCAACCCCTTGTAATGAGGGGTGTGGGGGGTGCAGTCCCCACAGAAAAAAGAATTATGCCGCATGGCAGCGCATTGTTGCCATGCGGCACAATGTCTTGCGATATTATGACCCTGTGCGGAGCAAACCTGGCACCAATCATCTTGATTCAGTCTACTCACCTCTTTGGCTTTAAGTGGAACACTAAGTCAGCATGCGGGTGTCCAGTTATCCTGTTTGTTGTATACCAAACTGTCATTAATCCCCTCAACGCTTTGATCCACACCTATTGGCTGGTCCATGAAAGCATATCAACAATTAGGTCATTATTTGGGGCTTGCATGGACTAAAGCTTTGACCCAACCCATCTTAGAAAATCCCAACATTCGTATCACTGGTCACCCTATTCCCCCCTCCTTTTGTCCTCAATTCAGGGATACATCTCTTGCCTCTTTGTTATAAGGGGATAGATTTGTACCCTTTTCTGCCATCAGGGAACAGTTCCACTTCCCTCAGACCTTTAGTTTCAAATATTTTCAATTGAACCATGCAATTTCCTCATACTTGAGTCCCAGGCCCTGTGTATGCATGGATTCTTCTGTTCCTGAGCATTTTTTTCCTCAGTGGTCTCACAGCCCCATCCATAGTCTGGGCCCTGTCATTTATTTCAGTCCCTTGATGCCAATACCCCATCTGGAATATGTTACTATCGGATACAGGCCCTTGATCTCCGAGATGACCTTCCTGTATGGTGTGTTATTTGGAGGGACATATATTGTTACATCAAACAGGATAGGTTGCGATTCACTCAGTTCAAAGTTCTTCACAACCTCTATTACACCCGTTAAACTCAACAAAATAGGTAGACTCCTGTCTCCTCTATGTTCTTGTTGTGGATTGGCTGAAGGTCATCTTAGGCATTGTGACAGAGTGGCTCCCTTTTGGGCAACTATTCAAGCATCTTTAGACCTTTTTTTGGGCCTGGAAGATTTGTTCAGACCTGACATAGGTCTTGAGGGTATGTATCCAGCTGACTTAATCTGTATCCATAAAGCCCCATTGCTTTGGTCACTGTTATTGCCAAGTTAATTATTTTACGCCACTGGACAGATGCTGTCATTCCTTCTTATAAAGAATGGCATCAAGATATGTTAAGTGCCCATTTGTGTTAGAAAAGCAGATCGCATCACTTCGCTGGTGCCTGCAGCAGTACCGTGATAGATGGGAGCCACGCTATACTTTGCTGTCCCTATCCACTGTGGGAAAATAAACTTTGATTTTATTTCTTTAATGAGTGATTCTAGTTATACTACCAATGTCTTCTGGATTGGGGATTCCTTCTTCTCCTCTCAGATTTAAGATTGCCAAGCCTTTGGGGGAGACGGGTTGGCGTTGATTGATGTTTTTGTAATCTGTGTTTCTTGTTTTTATTTATGTTTGTAAATGGTATGGCTTATGTCTTGTATCATCTTGATATGTTTACTTGTATTATGTACTTTGAAATTTGAAATAAAGCATATTAAATTAAAAATATATATTTTTAATGCAGTAAATCTTTAGAAAAGTGCCCTGGTAAAACACTTAATTACTGTTATTTTGCCTCCCATTCTCCCCTGGCAGCCTGTATTTGTTATATTGGCTATGCTTGATTCAGTGGCCCACTTTTGTAAGTGCAGGCCGATCAACGTGAATAAAATTGGCCTGTTTGGACTCTGCCCTAAAAATTTGCTGAAAGGATATAAGTGGAGGGTGGATGGTGACCAGCAGGGTGCATCAGGGATCAGTGCTGGAACCAGTCCTATTTAAAGTCTTTATAAGTGACATTGCACAGGAGCTTGAAGGGAAAGTCTGCCTCTTTGCAGGTGACATCAGAATCTACAAGAGGGTGAACACTCCAGTGGGGTGGAAAGAATGAGCACAGAGGTGAGAAAACTAGAAATGTCAAGGGTATGGCAACTGGGTTTCAATGCGAAAAAGTGCAAAATAATGTACCTAGAGCACAGAAACCCGGGGGCAAAGTACAAATGGGTGGAGTGGTACTGACAACCTTCAAGTAGGAAAAAGACCTGGGGTAATCATATCGGATGACCTAAAGGTGGCCAGGCAGTGCAACAAGCCAATAGTGAGGACTAGTGGAATGCTGGGGTGTATAGAGAGGGATATCACCAGCAGAAAGAGGGAGGTGGTATTGCCTTTGTATAGATTGCTAGTAAGAGCCCACCTAGAGTTCTGTGTCCAGTTCTGGAGATCACAGGGCCAGATTTTCAAAGCTCAGAAGTACGTAAGATACTTGTGTCAAATATGTCTGACACAACTGGCACCTTGCATCAAAGCATACGCCCCAAGCTATTTTGCAAAGCAGACTGCTTCAAATGCAGGCTGCATGCACCAAAGCAAAGGGGGCTTGTGTCAGCCTTATGCCACAATATGGGCTGTGGTGTGGTGCTAGGGTGCTTGCAGCAGAAACAGGCTGCCATATCCTCTAATGTTGAATTCCCAAAACCTTCCCCAAGGACAAAGGTCTAAGTACAATTAGACCAGCCAAGGGCTAAGTACAGTTAGACCCGCCAAGTGCTGCTCTAACGGTACTTAGACATCCTCTATGAGGGTTGTCACCCATACACCACTGTGCCCCCCACAACAACCACTGATCTGCTGGTAACCTACATGTCTATAAAGCCTATTACCCTGGTGATCTAGTGCCCCTTGTCCCAATATGCCGTAATGTAATTTATTATTAAAAAAACTGTCATTCCATGGTGATCTGGTGGCTCCCCCAATCCCCAATATGCCCCTAATGTAAATCATTATCAAAAAAAGTAATTCCCCGGTGATCTATTCCCCCTCCCCAAGCACCAGTATGCCCATAATGCAAAATGTTATAGGTACACAGACACTTCCTGGTGATCTAAAGTCCCTGCTCCTAGCCCAATATGCCTGAATGTGTATCTGCTGATAACATCCTGTTCTGGTGGTCTAGTGGCCCCCCACCCCCGCTCCCCCATCCCAAACCCCGATCTGTGACCTGCACAGCCCTCCTCACACCACCATCATGGCTGGCTGCTGAATGAACTGTCAGAGCATGTAGTATATACAGTATGCACTCTGACAGTTCATTTGGCAGCTGGCCATGGTGATGTGAGGAGGGCTGCACCGGTTGCCTGATCAGGGTTCGGGATGGAGGGAGCGGGGTGGTGGGCACTACCTGCTGGGGTGTGGGACCACTAGACCACCAGGAAGGGATGTTATTAGCAGTTCCATATTTGGGCATATCTGGCCGGGGTGGGGACCCTAGCTCACCAGGGAATGACTGTGAACCTATAGTATTTTGCATTATGGGCATACCGGGGCATGGGGGGAATGGATCACCAGGGCATGACTTTTGTTGATAATGATTTACGTTAGGGGCATAGCGGGGATTGGGGGAAGCTGCTAGATCACCAGGGTACTAGGTTTTGTAGACATGTAGGCTACGGGCAGATCGGTGGTGGGGGGGCACTAGCCACTACTGTGCTCCTGTCCAAGGGTGCAGCTGCTGCCCCATTGCCCTACAGCTGTTGTGGCACACCTTGTGGGTGTGCTGTCTGATCTATGCACTTCCACTGTTGCCACAAGCTGCAGGACTTAGGCACTGGGACCCTGTCTGATAGAGAATTGGGTGCAGGGTCCCAGATGCAATGGCACTCGGCACAAACTGCCATTGTTGCAGTTTGTGACCAAGCTTTGAAAATCCGGCCCCACATCTCCAGGAGGACATAGAGTGGAGGCAGTCCAGAGGAAGGCAACTAAAATGGTGCAGGGTCTGCATCAAAAGCCCTATGAGGAGAGACTAAAGGACTTTAATATGTACATCCTGGAATATAGGAGGGGGAAGAAATGATAAAGACCTTTAAATACCTTACGGAGGTAAATAAGACACAGGAGGGAAGTATTTTTCAGAAGAAAAGGTGCTGAAGAACAAGGGAACATGCTATGAAGCTAGAAGGGGGTAGATTCAGGAGAGATGTGAGGAAGTATTTCTTTACAGAAAGAGTGGTGAATTCCTAGAACGGCCTCTCAGTGGAGTTGGTGGGAGCAAAACAGTGGTGGGGTTCAAGAATGCATGAGATAAGCACAAGGGAATTATAATGGAAAGGGAAGGGGAAGGAGAAAGAGTTGTAGATGGGGCACGGTCTACGGTAATTAGTGTAGGTAGGGAAAAATGGGCAGGCTGGATGGATCAAGTCATCTTATCTGCCATCATCTTCCATGTTTCTATGTTTAATGCTTTTTACTCACAGTTTTTAAGTAAGTGTAGTTTTTCTACTACATAAATTGCACCTGTGGTTATTTGTATAATTTAAAAAGCATTGTTTACAAGCTGTTTGATAATTTGCATTATTTTTGGTGTTACAATAGCTTGCAATAATTTTTTTATTTTGCATTTAATATCTTGTTTTGTAGATGACTGATATATTAAATCTTGGCACAGCACTTGATCACTTTGAGTAATATTTCACTATTACATAGCACTTTTTCTCTTTGAGAACTGGGGCCTTTTTAAAGAACAAGATAATTCAGACATTAACACATCAAAAGGGGAAATAGCCATCTTTTACAAAAGACACTATGGACCTGATATTCAAAGAGTAGTGCACCCACTAACAGGATTAGTGGGTGCACTAATCTGGATTTGCACTGGCACTCCTAGCAAATCCATGTTTAGAAGACCCTGGAGCCCCAGCACAAAGCCCCAGCACCAAAGCACTATAATACCACTGCACATATGCAAATGAGGGGCTCCTCCCATGCATATCAGCACTGTGGCATCTTCAAAGGGTTTGTTGCAATGATAAACAGCCTCCAAAGTGGCTGTCTTTACCACAGATAAAAAACACAGTCTTAATGGGGCACCCTCACCCACCTGAAGGCAGAGTGGCTGTACTGCAGCCACCCACCCATAATCCCATGTTTTAGTGTATCATATAACTTTATTTATTGTATAATTTTTTGACTCATTTATTTATTTTTTTGATTATTTAACTTTAAATATGTATTCTAGGAGTTATAAAGTTTTCCCCACACTGCAACAAAATTTAAATGCAGGAAAAGGGGGTGCAACTACAACTAAAACAAATCAAAAAGAGGTAATATTTGGATTTTCTGTGGGAATTTAAATCTAATTTTCTCAACCCTGACTTGCAGTAAAAATGAAAATAAAAAGCAAAAGCTAGGCCAATTTTAAAAAGAAAATAATTGATGATGAACTCAATGAGTAGAAGGACATAGAGATGGTGAATCAATTTTAACCTAGCGATTGACTAATAAAGCAAATGGATTTGGGTTCTACTTTGAATACAGGAAATATGAAAAAAAGTTAAGGAAAAGTGGTAATGAAGTGGATATAAGTGAGAGAAATAAAATCTAAAAGAATCTATTAAAGATTTCTTCTCCCCATTGGGAAAAAACAAAACAAAATTAGCCCAGCACAAGAAGTGTAGGACAGTTTAACAGGTGGTGGTCATATATGGAGAGATATTGGGATCCATGACGCCACATCAACATTTTTATGTCGATGTGACATTTCCCAGACATCACTACTTCGACCACAATTGTGGTCAGGATGGTGCTGTGGTAGTAAAACATTGTTTTTTGCAGGGGGCTATGCCCCCTGTACTTCCCTACTTAAGAGTCCCAACTGTGGGATGTAGCTGAGTCAGCGATGAGGTGCAGGACCTCGAGGAAGGGTGCCGGAGTCCCAGGCAGAATTTACAGCGATGTGGTGATATTACCGGTATCACCTACATTGCTGTAAAATTGTCAATGTAGCGACGGTATACCAAGATGTTGAGGAGGGAAAACAGAATGATGAAGTTGATGAAATTAATTAGATTGATTTTCTTCCTCAATTCCCCAAGATACCCAAAGGAGTAAACCGGAGTTATTTAACCCTTCAGGACATAGCCATAATTTGTTAAATGACTCCCCCAATTTGGCCTTTAATGTAACTGAACCTCAGGATTTTATTACTCAATGTATTGACCCATCCTGCCAATGTACATGATCAGTAAAGAAATAATTACACCATTGACTCTGAACTTTTCAAGCAATATTCTACTTAATCATCTAAAGAAACTAGACACTTGCACACCTCCATATGGCAAATGTATTATTCTTGGAAGTCCTTATGTCAATGAAAGAAAATATAGAAAGTTTAAAAGAGGAATTATCCAATGACAGAGTGATGATAGATAAACTACAAATGATATTGCAGAGTCAGAATCAGTTTTATTTCAGTTTCAGTTTATTTCTTATACTGGAAAGGCATGTGAACATAATTGCCCATTTTCACAAGTGTCCAGTTTGAAATCACAAACAGAGATTACAAGAAAGTAACAGAGTACACGAGGAGTGAAGACATTCTAGCAGTTTAACAATCATTGCTACAGAGTACGTGAGGAGCAGAAACAAATCAATATTTTAACAATCAATGGTACAGAGTACAATCAATGATACAGAGTACAAGGGCAGATAAAAAGTGCTGGTAGATAACAATGCTGGTACATGTGGGACAAAAAATACACACTAAGAATGCATGATACAGAATACTTGAGGATAAATAACAGTTCTGGTAAGAGTAGACATAGACTATATGGAGTCAACAAGAGGGAGTAGAGAAATGGGGGGTTGAACTATTGAGGGCTGAGCTGGAAGTACTGGAAGTTTATGAAAATTGTGTACAGACAGGAATTCAGAAGAAGAGATGGGCTAAGTATACCCCCAAAGGGGGAAGACAGAGAAAGGGAAGGATGGAAGGGATTCAACAAGGAGGGTGAACGTTAGGTTGGGGTACAAGTGCAGAAAGTAGTGAAAGAGAGGTGCTTCATTAAGTTATACTTAAAGGAATAAGTAGAGGGACATTGCAGAAGATCAGGGTGAGAGAGTTGTAGAGTTTGTGGCCCTTAAAAGAGAGGGTGTTTTGGCCATGGGAGGTGCAGCAGAAGGGAACAGAAAAGGAGAGAGAGTTGGGTCTCCTTGTGGTCACTGGGTGGACTGTCTTAGAGAAGAGTGATGCAATACTATGAGGAAGGAGGCCAAGGCAGAGTTTATGGAAGAAAGTAAGAATTTTGCTGTTGAGATGATAATCAGGAGAAAGATAAGGGAAGCCTATCATTTTTAGTGATTGAAATTCTGATATCCACCCTATAAATGGGGGAAAATATAATGCAGGTAAACAAAAGAAATAATGCATTATGCAAGTAACAAAGGAATAAATAGAGAAATAAAAAGAACAAAAAAAAGGAAATAAAATGGACATTCATGCAGATCAAGTACTTCAGTATGAAAATATGGATAATGGGATACCAAATCAAATGACTAATAGCATTCTGGAGACGGCTAATAACTTTGATAGACCACCAATGAATAAAGTAGCAACTGAAAAAAAATGAGACTGGCATAAGTCTAAAAACAATACTGCCAGAAAAACCAATACAGACAGAAATCCACAAACCAGTGAGTCAGTTACCATTAAACAAATTTAAACAAAGGAGTGGAAGTGAAAGAACTTGTTTAAATAACATTGGTACTAATAGACAACCATCAGCTATATGAATATAGAAATGTATATTTACAGGAGATGAAACAGAGATCAGATTTGATGGAATGCTTTTAAATGAAATAAAACATCTGATTCACTGTTAGAATTGAGTCAACATTTATTATAAGATGAGCTTGGCATCCAGCAGGTTAAAGAACATGTACAGTAATTATGGTAACACGTGACCATGAGAGCTTAAATTATCCTGTTTATGTTCTTATCTCAAGTATGGGGTTGGCTAAATACACTTGGTTTAAAATGAAGAGACTGTTTCAACTAAGTCTTGAGATAGCCCCTCCAATAACCTGGAGATATAGTGACAGGAGCATATTTAACATCTGTGAAGCCAGAAAGGAGTTAGATTTCAGTGTATTTCATTATGCCATTATGTTCCTAAAATGAGATTTTTTTTAATCCATCTAATAACTTTGTTGGCAATGTTAATGACGATAAGTAAATTCTATTTATCTTTGGGACAGAAAACTGAGTCATGCAACCAATCAGACACTTACAACAGCAGTTTGCTTTTTATTATCAAAAATATAGAAGATTAGGTTAGGGAAAATGAGGATAGCTGGTGCTACAAGAGAAGACTCTAAGTCCAGTATTGGACAGATTGATTTAAAACTCAGGGATTACAGTTAGCAAGAGAAATTCTAGTCAAAGCAGTTTATCTTATTCAACAGACATGTCTAATCAAGAAGTTCTTATGGAAAATGAAGCACAAAGGCAGAATACAAATATCAATACTCAGGATTCCCATTACTGACAATTAAATAAAGTTTCTGAATTAATCAATTCTGTAGGAACTAAAAGGACACAAACTGAAACTCTGATAGGTAACACAATAGAAGGCCATATCCTTTCCTGGAATGTTGCTGTTTTGTTAATGGATTCTCATATGTAGAATTTATGTGCATTTTATCTCATAATTTAAAATGCTATGCGTACAAGCAACATAGCCAATGGAAGTTCCTAATAATAATGAATTTGAAGTAATCTGGTCCCCTGCAACAACAAAAAAAGTTAAAACATCTAGTCATCCAACAGGTGGGTTGACCACTTATATTAAAAACACTCCAGGTTTGAACTTATTGTCCAGACTAGCTATTGATGGTAATTTTATAGTTACCTTGATACAATGGGATTTCATCACCCTTCTATTAATAAACATTTATATTCCACCACATTGTTCCACTTACTATAGCTAGGCTTATGCAACAGCTAAATACCCACAAGCAACAGTTTTACTTGCTGGGGACTTTAATACAAGAATAGCTGATTTTGATAACATTGATGAACATAAGGACTGTATAGAATCATCTCACTATATACAGAGACATAGGGCGGACAATCATTTAAACAAAAAATGGAAGGAAGTTACAAAATATTTTAAAGGAAAACTCCTTAATTGTTTTGAATGGTACAGCAAAAGAAGATAAAATAGAGAGGCCCACTTATTTATAACCCCATTTCAGGCAGGCTTTAGACAGGATAGGTCCACGGATATCGCACTCACGGACTTCCTAGATTTAGTTGGTACTCCCTTGGGGGATGGGAGGTCGGTGGGTGCGGTATACGTGGACCTATCAAAAGCTTTTGATTTGGTGAACTATTGTATTTTGATTAAAAAATTGAAGAGCATGGGAATAGAGGAAGAGACATGTGGATGGTTTACATCATATTTAGACAAGAGAACTCAATTTACTATAGCAAATGGTTATAAGTCTGGTCTGGATTATGTGACAAGAGGGGTACCCCAGGGTTCAACCCTGGGGCCCCTCTTGTTTTTGGTTTATTTGAATGATCTACCGAGAGTGATAAAAAATTCACAAGTTAGGTTGTATGCGGACGACACAGTTCTGATTGCATCAGGTAAAAATCTAGATGAAATTGTACAAAAATTACAAGGTGATTTCATATTAATGCAGAAGTTCTTTTCTTCACTTGGACTTCTGATCAATAGTAAAAAGACACAAACTATGTATTTTGGTAGTGAGAAGAAAAATCAAATGTCTTCAAAATTAATAATTAAGACTCAGGAAAGAAATATTCTAGAACAAACACAAGTATACAGCTATTTGGGTATTTATATCGATCAAGGTTTACATTTTGAACAACATATAACAGAATTAATTAAAAAAACAAATTCAAATTTAGGGGTTATAAGAAGGATTTCAAATTGCTTAACAAAAGAAATGCGATTGAACATAGCTGATCAATTAATATTACCAGTGATTGATTATGGGAGCCATATTTATAGACATACTTCTAAAACACAGTTACATTATTTGGATGTCCTTTACAATAAAATAGCAAGATTTGTATTGAAATGTGATATTGGCACCCATCATTGTGAGATGTATACAGAATTAGGTTGGAATTCATTAAATCAGAGAGTTGAGAAAAACTGGTTGAACCAGATAAAAGGACTATTTATAAATGTTCCACAGCATCACTTGACAAAAAAATTAATAAAACCTGATCATGGACTAAATTTGCGGAAACAAGGTGCTAGAGATTTTTTGGTCCCAAAAATAAAAAATAGTTTTGGTAACATGACTTTTCAATATAAAGTCTCAACAAGCTGGAATAGATCTTATCTTAGGGACCCAGACTTGTCCTTTTTAGAATATAAAACTGCAGTAAAACATGAATTATGTATTAGATGTTTGTGCAATAGGTAGTTATAAGTATAAGTGGTTTGATTATGTTTTGTACTGCGGATGTAATGTGTATGAGTGCTATGTACATTTGAAAGTTATGTATTTTGTATATTTTGATTATTTAAAATTTTGTACAACACAGGATTGCCTTGTAAATAGGGATTCTTTGAACCCTAATGGTAAAACTTCTGTATAAATAAAATTGTTACTTACTTACTTACTTATTTTGGCCCAAATTAGCAAAGCAACATTGATTATATGATATGTAGGGGTAACATTGAAATTATTGCTATGTATGAATGGGTATACCACCCCAACCTCGAAACTTCGATAGCGACCGACACTACAGCGACTACAGTGCCTGGTCACTGTAGTGTCAGTCTCTAGAACCGACACTGTCTTTTGGGGGTCTTCACCCCCCACAATCAGCTCTGACCTCGGAGTTGATAATCTTATAGTAGGGTGCAGGGGGCGCAGCCCCTCGTGTGGGGGGTTTGGGGAGATGAAGCCCCTGAAGAAAACATGTCCCTGTAAGTGAAACCATATGCTGACCGCAAAATGCAATTGACATGCTGATTTCGCTGTCTGGTCGTTCAACAAGATTTTTGTCGACGATCAGTCGTAGACCTGTATGAAAGCATGACAATAGAGATGGGAACTGAAAGTGACCATGCCCCACAAATATTAGATATTACAGATAAATACACTAATGCCAAAACCTCTCCAATGTGGCCTGCTAACTTCAGTGTAACAGGTAATAAAAGGTTACAACTGGGAGGTAATATGGAAGTGAAACTGAACGAAAAACTCTATTAACTGGAGATAATTCATTTTAAAGACAGCTGACCCTGCAGAGGGCTATGAAATGCTGACACAAATTTTTGAATCATTCAGTCAGATCCTAAATGTGCCACATACTAAGAATAGAAAACAGTGGATCTCATTATTCAATAATGTATGTAAAAGAGAAAAAAAAAAAAAAACCTTACAAAACTTATTAAGTGGACAAAACATAATTCCTCTATATAAAATTTCAATTATTTAAACAAACACAGAAAAGTACATAAAAAAACATTAATATTATTTGTGGAATTAGTTATATAATGCAGCAAATAAAAATGATAAAAAGCAAGTTTGGTTTTTAGTGACAACAGGAATGAATGCATACCAACCATGCTTATCAGTTCATGTACCCGAAGAAAACTGGGTATCACACTTCAAAAAAATCTTCTGCTGTGCAAAGTCAGTAGTAGAGATGTGGCCAGCTAACATGGCCAGCTAACAGAGTTAGATCTCCTCAGCCACTGTGTTTTCACTTGGGGAAGTGGAAGAAGATGCAATATTTGCATTCGCTGCTAACAAAGCACTGGGCCTGGACAGTATCCCGCTTAAAGTTTATAAAACTAACTTGAATAATTGGGTCTCTGTACTTACAAATGTTTAAAATAAATGTTTAAATCATAGATATAGTTTGGTTCATGGTCAAAGAACATTATTGTACCTATACATAAAATGGTGCGGTGCATGACCCATCCAGTTTTCACACTATTAGTCTTTTGGACACCATACCAAAGATTTTTTCAAAAATACTTGAAAAAGAGTACAGAACTGGATTGGTAATAATAATAATAATAATATTTCATCACTTTAAGCGAGCTTCCATTCAAACTTTTCAACTATTAGTCATACATCTGTGTTGTATCATTTTATAGAGAAATATGTAATATTATGGAAGATGAAATTATATGTACTGTTTGTGGATTTTGTTCTGCTTTGTCTATCTACATAGGGAGGTATGGAAAAAGCTTCATGATGTTGGTATATCCTATTTTATTTCGATACCCATTATTCAGTTGTACTCTAAGAATCATACAGCCATTAGATATGATAATACAAGAGGGGAGTATTTTTCAGAAAAAAAGTTATCACAGACAAGATGACATGCTAAGAAGCTGGAGTGGGATAGACTGAGGAGAGATGTGAGGAAGTACTTCTTCATAGAAAGAATGGTAGATTCCTGGAACAATCTTCCAGCAGAGGTGGTGGAGGTGAAAACAGTGGTGGGGTTCAAGAATGCATGGGATAGTCATAAGGGAATATTAAGGAAAGGGAAAGGGGGTGAATGAGCTAGAGATCAAGTAGGATCTGCAGTGACACTATAGGCACAGAATAATGGGCAGACTACTGTAGGTGGGCCAAGCAGTCCTTATCTGCTGGCCAATTCTAATAGTGGCAACCTGTAAAAGAGAATTTTATGTAAGTGAGGGAGTCAAACAAGGTTGTTTATTGCCCCTCTGCCTTTTAAACATACATGTGAATAATTTGCTAAATGATATTAAGATCCAGTATTTCTTTCCACAAAAATAAATAAAACATGTCCCATTTTGATCTACGCCGTTATGGTTTTATTTTCTTTATCAGCATTAGGGTTGCAACATAAAATAAACAAATTCCAAACACGGTGTGTAAAAAGTTGAAAATAAATCTCAGCTTTTATAAGACCAAAGTAATTATCTTTGGGACTAATAGACCAAAAACATTTTTTACTGGGAAAATCTAGCATCAAAGTACTTAAAGATCACATGAACCGTTTTTTTCATATTGTTAATAAAAGCTTGAATTTAAGTCCCTGTGTCATAATTAATGTTTCCTGAAAACATCATGCTGTTTGGTTTTGTGGTTTTCTTGAAATCAGCATCTGTTAATGTGCTCTGCAGTAACTAAAAACAATGAAGGGTTTTTTTGTCCCTATCAGTGAGCGATGACATCATTTTTGTCTAGCCTGCTGCTTCAGCAATTACATTTCTGATTGACTGAAGAAGCTGTTGCAGTTCGCAATCAGAGCAGTCTGTAGAGCTAATTGTTTTCACTCCAAGTTTGTTACTAACACATCTGGTTTGTGTTTAGATAGATTAGCTTAAAGTATATCATTCTGTTCTCATAAAAAATTGATCATTTGAGTTTCAGTGCTGAACTGAAGTGGTATGAATGAATGTCAGTGAGAAATAACCTTGTCTGTATCACAGCTAGCAGTTGTTTCTTATCAAAACTCTGCACTGTTTTCTAGTTATATAACACAGGGTTGTTTAATAGATATAAAATAAATCTAAATTTTGTTAATTCATAGAAGCAGTGTCTTTGGTGTAGCCTTCATAAATAGGTTCATGCGAGAACAATTTTGTATTTATGTCAGATTAACAAACAGGTGTCTGCCACACTGTTACCTGTTTTCAGGGGTGACCCGGGAGCACTGGGAAGGTTAAGTGACTTGCTCAGAGTCACACAGTATGCAAATGGAACCTGTGGAAATCAAACCCAGGTCTGTCTGCTGGATGTACCAAGCTCATTTATAGCTCATTACCCTAACCTCTAGGCTATACTGCTAGCCCAAAAGATTTAAGGCATGGACTGAGAATCAAACCCAGGTCACCTACGTGGGAGGCAAGAATTTTATGGGAGGGCTGTGCCCGTGATTCAATGTGGGGAATAGCTCCTCCCACAACCTCTACTTAAACCCTATGCTAACAGCACCTCCCTTGCTTAGGCAGTGTTTTTTCTCTGAGCTCCTTGTGTGGCTTGTGTGCTGTGCTGCTCCTGCGTGCTGCTCTGGTTTCTGATTCCCTGCCTGTTCTCCCACTCTACTTGTTCCTGTCCTTTGTCTTCTCCCCTCACTCCCTGTATTTTCTCCTGCCTATGCTGGTCGTTTCTCCTGGCCTCCTCGGCCACCCCGGTCATTCCCCCATTCGCTTCTCACTCCCTTCCGGGTGCCTTGGGGTTCCCCAATTTTTGTTTCTTTTTGGGTGGTTTTAATTTCTCCTCCTGCCACCCTTACTGCTCACCAAGCTCCAAGCTCCACTCTTCCTCGCTACCGGTTCCTCCACCCATTTTCCTCAGCATGTCTTCCTTCCTACAGAGTGCAATGAGTGCCCCCGCTCAGCCTGTGTTCTTCCCCTTCCGTAGAACCCTTCTTCCTGTCCCCCTCATCTGCATCCATTCCTTCCCTGCTATGCCCACACCCACTACACTCCTCAGCACTACCCCACCCTCCTATTCACCCCTCCTATTCATTCTATCCCCGGTACGCCAAGACACGGCTGCACAGTCTCTGGCTCCTTTTTTGGAGCTTTTCCCCATTGAGCCCCGAACATTGACACACTGTCCATAGTGAGCTCCCACCAGACACTCTCACTGCACTGGGATCCAACTTCATTGACCACAAATCCAGTAAATAGCGGTTTGTACTCACCAGGCCCAAAGTCACCAAGGTGTCACTCAGCACTGCTCTCTCCGGTGCTAAACGAATGTCCAGGGCAAACAGATTTTGAAATAACAAGGGACATTCTCTCCAGTCCAGGACCCATGGCTGTAACACCCATTACAGAACGAATATCAGTGAATCCACTCCTAGAAGCCACACTTGCAACAAGCTACAGTCACTTCCCCGTCCCTACCTGACTCTTTTTCCCTAAACCTCACAACTAACTACAGAATCCCCACTTCGCACCGTTTTTCATCTGGACATCACATGCCATGGATATTCCTGGGGTTGCTACCGCATGCTCCTGCCGAATCAGGCCTTCTCTTTCCTGGATACCATACCAGCTAGCTGTGCTTCCACATACCCACAGGTATGCATTTATTCCTCTTATTCCCTGTCATGATGTTACAATCAATATTGAATCCTTGTCATGCTCTGATTTTGTATGGGTGATGGATCTGCATAACTGAGTTTACCCAGCCAGCATGGACTATGGGTGTGGGGGGAGTGCATGCTTCGTCTGTACCCTTACAACTTTCTGGATCACTATCCCATTCTGCCAGTTACACTACTCTAAGCTCATACTCTGGTTACTGCTCTAGCTCCTACCCTGGATGTTCTTGCTGCCCATCTCCACCAAGACATCGGCACTAGTCCCTCAGGCCTGACATTGGGACAAATCCATTCTTTTGCATTCCCCTTCTGCTGCACTTTGCATCTTGCCTCCTTTTATCATAATTCCATCCCTGCTTCCCTGTCCCTTCTACTATTTCCTTCTTCTCTGTGCTCTCTGCAGCTCATGTCTTGCTTCTCAGTTACTATTGTGTGTTACCATATCTCCCTTACTACCCTTTTATCCATTTTACTGGTGCTTACTGCCTCACCAATCTATCCCTGTCATATGTTCCAACTTTACCTTCTTCAGCAGTGTTTACACTTAGCCAGCTCATGCCAGCAGTATTTCAGACTCCATCCCTAACTCACATCTTCTGAGGTGTTGAGTGAAGGTAGGCTTCCCCTGTCTACCGGGGATGGGATTCCATTACAACTACTACCTCCTGCTTACCAACATGACATCCTTCGTCCCTAACTCTGCTTGGCAGCGTCAAGTGAAGATTAGCTCACCCTGACTACCAGGGATGGGAGTCATGTCTATGATCTACAGACTGTTACCATACCTTTTGTACCTCATACCGGTTCCTGCTTCCCTTGAGAACAGAACTACCTCCTACTTTCCAGCTTGCCATTCTCCATCCCTAACTCTGCTGGACTGCATCCAGTGAGGGTTGGCTCACCCTGGCTACCGAGGCTGGGTACCATGTCTCCAATCTACCAATTTTTGCCATACTTTCTTTACCTCATGACAGTTGCCGCTTCCCTTCGGGAATGGAACTCTTCCTCCCTATGTGCCCTCACCATTCTACTTATGCACTGCAGACCACCGCTTCCCTTCGGAATGGGGTCTTTCCCCTCTGACTGCCTTCTATCTCTCAGTGCTGCCTGCAAATTTGACCAGTGAATCCAGGACCTCATCAACTTACTTGCCTCCATTCTGCCAATTTGCTGCTTCCCATCATGCACAGGTCCTTTCTGTTTGGACTGACTCTACTCACCATCCCGTTCTTCCAGGGATCTTCATTCTCTGGCCCCTTTGGCTCCCTTTCCCTCATCATATGGATCCTGCTGGCTTGTTCAATCCCTCCCTTCCTCGCTCCAGGTTGACTGTCTCATGGACTTCCTTGCTGTAGGTCCCTGTCCAGCTGCTGTACAAACTTGTTTTCCTTGCAGAATTGGGACCTCGTCTTTTGTCACTCCAGCACCTTCCATCATTTCTCTAGTCGTTTCCAGCCTTCACCAGATGTGGGACTCCTGGTGCCTAGCTTGGCTCCTTGGCCTTTCATGGATCATTATCCGATGCCATGCTTCTGCCTTCCTGAATTTCACTGCGCTTACTGTGGAGTTGGCCCAGTCATATGCCTTCCTGCTCTGGATGTCATCCAGCTTCTCCTGGACTGCTGCTTTCCCCAGATTCTTCATTCAGTTCCTCAGGATCCTCTCCGGACTTCCTTCACATTTTTGCCTGGCTGCCTTCTCATCTCTGCCTTGCTGGCTCTGGGTTTCATGCTGTATCCTGAGGCCTAGTATCCTGTCTCTGACCAGTACTCCTACCCGGCCATCTGCACTTCCATATGATTCATCCCATACTTCTACTCCAGCCCTTCTAACAATACCATTCCACTACTCATTGGATCATTAGTTCATTACTCTGGAGTAATACTACTGCCAGCAAACATTTCTTGGCTCACATGCCTCATAGACTCTCACATTATTACAGAGTTTTATACTGCCCAATCACTTCCTCACAATCATTCATGGAATCCCATTCACCTGGACAATAGGAGGATCCTCTCCATCTCTATTGGATATGCCCTCTGATTCCTGTCCATTCAACCACCGTGACTTCCTCGTATGCCTCGTCTCATTGGCTATCCTGATACATGGAAAGGATTTAAATCCTTCCATTATACTCCAACTTTGCAATTAGCATCGCTTCTACAGATACCCAGAATCGCAAGATAACCCATTCAACCATGGATACTATCCATTTTACCTTCTGTAGCCTCTTCTTCCAACACAGACTCTGATGACCAAGTTACTCGATTCTTACTTCTGAACAGTCGTTGCTCATTTTAGGAATTTCACAGATACCTTCCAGAATATTCATCATGGGATCTCCACCGCCTAGCCGATTACTGACTCCACGCCATCCAAACCTTCAATTTCACTCCCAGACATCACCATTCCCTATACAATCATCTGCACCTTTTCACCTAGGACCTTCAGCCAGACTAACCGCTCTTATAGCGGACCCTTCAGTCTCTTCTTCTCAAAGTACCTTCATTAATCTTTACAGTTAAGACCATCACCGAGAACTGGCTCTCCTGAATTCTAACCGGCAATCCGTAACAATCAAGACAATCCACCAACTCAGTCTTGCCTCCCAATCGGAGTTAATCAGCCATAGCACTAAAATCCTACAGCATCCTGTACTAATCGAACTCACTACCCATCCAGCCTACAGACTCTTCCTTACATCCACCCCCAAGCTTCTCACAAGTACTTCGGCATTGGGATTACCTGTAAACTGAACCAACCTATTCCACCACAGTGCTTCTCCTAAATGATCACATCATAGAAATACGCACTTACTTCAGGCAGTGTACCAGCAGAGGATTTGAGTATAAAGTCACAAACATCATGACCAAGGACCTATTTCTTATACCAAATTTCCAATCATTCCCCATATATATTAGGCTACCATCTGGACCGCTCTGTAGATCTTCCTCTATCACTTTCCTAATCACTTATGGCATTCCTTCATCCGTCACTCAAACTCCCCTCTACTCATTTTACTCCAGGATGCTTACCTAGTGACTTATTGCTCACTAATTGATTCTTTGCCTCCAGACTCCCTCGAAGATCAAATCTTATACAAATTGGATCAGTCACACATATCTTTACAAATCATCCCAACTCCCTCAGTGTACTGTCTGGTCTTATATGGATCAAATCATGCTCTCTGGACTCATTATGCCCCATACAATCCCTTTGGACATGCATCCTTCATCACCTTGGAAATATGGACTACATTAGCTCTTCTTTAACTGGATCTGCTCCACACATAGGATTCTACCATCACTATGGAAAAGAAGTACCCTCCATCCTCAGGATCATCATTCAGTCTGTATCGTCTGTGCATCGAGAACAAACCATCATCTCCAGGGCACCCAAAGACTCTCTTCTACTCATTCTACTTCCTGGATGCTTCCTTAGCGACTCCTTGTTCCTTATAGAATTCCTCACCTTCAGACCATACCTTTACATTCAAACCTTTCACAAGTTGGATCATTCCCCAACAACGTCTTCTACCATTGCATTTCTACCTTTCCCAGTTTAGTACCCTATCGATCCAGTCATGGTCCCTCTGCTCATTACACCCTTGCAATTCTGTGGGACAAGCATCATTCACCATCATGGAAACTTGGACTTCCTTCGCCCTCCTTTACCCGGATTTACTTCATACTTAGGGTTCTAGTGCTTATTCAGAATAGATCTACTCTTCAACCTCAAGATCATTGTGCAATCTGTATCATCAATGGATCGAGGATGGTTTATTGTCTCTCCAGCAGCTCACCAACCTCAAATTAGCTATGGGTACTAGAACCTAGGTTCTTCTCCTTTTAGTATGCTTAGAGGATGGGCAGACCTCCGGCCATGGGTCCTCAGAAGTTTACTCCACCTGGGAGGGGGGTTTTCTCCAGAGTGTCAGGGGGTCATACTCTCCATGAGATGGAGGAGGTATCTTTTTGGGCATTCTATTCCCTACAAATTACTACCTACATACCTATTAGTCAAGGGTGGGAATAGAGTTAAGCTACAAAAAGTACTACAAGTTACACAAGCACTATATACCCCATCTCCCCTCATTGCTATTCCCCAAACATTGAACCACTGAAACACCAAACATAGAAACATAGAAACATAGAATTTGATGGCAGATAAGGACCGCTTGGCCCACCTAGTCTGCCCATTTCCCTACCTAATGGATAAGCTGCAGATCCTAGTTAACCAACCGCCTACTTCCTCCTACCCCCACTAGAATTGCCTTATGTCTGTCCCATGCATTCTTGAATTCCCCCACTGTTTCTGATTCTACAACCTCCTCAGGAAGGCTGTTCCATATATCCACAACCCTCTCTGTGAAGAAATACTTCCTCACATTACCTCTGAGCCGTCCCCCCTCTATCTTCAAATTGTGCCCCCTTGTTTTTGCATATCTCTTTTTCTGAAAGATACTACCCTCTTGGACTTTGTTGACTCCCTTGAGGTATTTGAAAGTTTCTATCATGTCCCCCCTCTCCTTCCTTTCCTCAAGGCTATACATCTTTAGTTCCTTTAGTCTTCCTTCATATGTCTTCTGATGCAGACCCTGCATCATTTTGGCTGCCTTCCTCTGGACAGCCTTCAACCTGCCTATGTCTTTGTGGAGATGGGGTCTCCAGAACTGTACACAGTATTCCAGATGTGGTCTTACCAACTGTCTGTACAGAGGGCCAACAACTTCCTGTTTTCTACTGGTGATGCCTCTCCCTATGCATTCCAGTATCCCCCAGCCCTCCTAACTGCCTTCTCACATTGCTGGCCCACCTGTAGGTCATCTGATATGACTACCCCCAGGTCCCTTTCCATTGTTGTTGTTGTCAGTATCTCACCCTCATTGTGTACCCTTCCCTGGGTTTTTGTTTCCCAGGTGCATTACTTGCACTTTTTGCATTGAATCTAAGATGCCATACATTTGACCATTCTTCCAACCTTGCCAAGTCCCTTTTCATCCTTTCCACCCCACCTTGTGTATCAACCCTGTTGCAGATCTTTGTGTCATCTGCAAAAAGGCATACTTTCCCTTCCAGTCCCTCTGCAATGTCACTTATAAAGACATTAAAAAGGACTGGCCCCAGTACTGAACCCTGTGGTAGCCCACTAGAAACCCTCCTTTCTTCACTGTGGACTCCATTTACTATTATCCTCTGTGTCCTGTTGTCCAACCAGTGTTTTACCCAGGCTACCACCCTGGGACCCACTCCCAGGCTGGCTAATTTGTTTATTAATCTTTTATGTGGGACTGTGTCAAATGCCTTGCTAAAGTCTAGGTAGGCCACGTCCACAGCCCCTCCCTGGTCTACTGCTTTGGTCACCCAGTCAAAGAAATCAATTAGATTTGTCTGACATGATCTTCCTGCTGTGAATCCATCCTGCCTTGGGTCCTGTGCTCCACTGGCCTCTAGGTACTCAACAATTCTTTCCTTCAGAAGTGATTCCATCATTTCTCTACCACTGAGGTCAAACTGACAGATCTGTAGTTTCCTGCTTCTGTCTTGCTCCTACTTTTGTGAAGGGGAATCACATCCGCCCTCCTCCAGTCCTCAGGTACCACACCATCCTCCCATGATTTATTAAAAAGGGTAGTCAGTGGTGTTACTAGTTCTTCCCTTAGTTCTTTTAGAATTCTGGGGTGAATCCCATCAGGCCCCATTGCTTTATCCACCCTCAGTTTTAAGAGTTCTTTCAGAACCCTTTCTTCTGTGAAAGGACTAATATAAACCCCCCTATCCAGAGTGCTTCTATTGACCGGATTAGGTATTTCTCCTTGCTTTTCCATTGCGAATACTGAGCAGAGGTATTCGCTCAGTATCCCTGCTTTTTCGCTGTCGCTCTCTGCCCAATCACATTCCTTTTTGTTCAGCCTCAGTATCCCTGCCTTAGTCTTTCTTTGCTCCCTAATGTACCTATAAAAAGTTTTATCCTCCTTCTTAACCAAGTTGGCTATCTTTTCCTTGGTTTGGGCCCTTGCTATTCTGACTGCCTTACCCGTTTCCTTCTGCTTTAGCTGGTATAGTTCTCTGTCCTGCTCCTTCTGTGTTTCCTTATACTTCCTGAATGCTATCTTTTTCTCCCTTACCTTCCCCACCACTTCTTTTGAGAACCATAGTGTTTTTTTCTTTCATTTTGATTTCTTTATTTGCTTCACACAAAAGCTTGTTGCCTCTGTGATAGCGGTTTTGATGTTTCCCCATTGTTGCTCCACCCCACCTTCTTGCCTGTTTGCTAGTGGTTTTCTGAGGCATTCTCCCATTTTGATAAAATCAGCCCTCCTGAAGTCCAGTACCTTCACTTTTGTGTGGCTTGACTCTACAGCTAAGTTTATCGTGAACCACACTGTTTGGTGGTCGCTTGTTCACAGATGGCTACCCACTTCAAGATCAGAGATCCTCTCTCCGTCCCCATTTGAAAGTACCAGGTCTAAGATTGCTCTCTCTTGAGTGGGTTCCAAAACTAGCTGTCTGAGGCATGCCCCCTGTAGGGCATCGAGAATGGCCCTGCTGTTGGATGTGGCTGCAGCAAAGGTGCTCCAGTCCACATCTAGCATATTCAGGTCCCCCATCAGCAATATCTCCCCTTTCTCTGCCATCCCAAGGATGCCTTCTATCATTTCCTTATCCATTTCCTCCCCCTGAGAGGGGGGGTCTGTAGACAACCCCTGTGCGGATTGTGGAGCCGTTTCCAATCTCCAGGGTGACCCACAGTGCCTCCTCTCCTCCCTGTTTACCCTTTAGTTCTGTTGATTTGATCCTTTCCCTTACACAGAGAGCTACTCCTCCTCCTCTTCTTCCCTCCCTGTCTCTCCTGTAGATTGTGTACCCTGGTATGTAGACATCCCAGTCATGGTTCTCTGTGTACCATGTTTCTGTGACTGCCACAATATCCAGGCATCCCTTTTCCATCAAGGCCACCATTTCAGGGAGCTTTTTACCTAAACTATGGGCATTGGTACTCATTACCCTCCATTTTTTATGGCTTTATTTCTTTTTGCCCCATCCCTGTCCCTACTGCCTTTGTCTTTATCTCCATTTACCCCTGCCCTTCTCCCTATTGACTGCTCTATCTTGGTGTTTACCTCACTAATTACCCTGATTGTTGGGGGGCTAGGATTTCCCTTCTCTTTAGTGCCTCCCCAATTGGCTAGTTTAAATGCTTGCCATTGAAGCATTTAAACCCATCACCTAGGATCCTGGTTCCCCTCCAGGATAGAAGCAGATCATTGCACCTGTATAGGCCTGCATCCCTTGAGGTGGCGCCCCAGTCCCCAGTGAAGCCAAATCCCTGAGCTCTGCACCAGCTTTTCAACCAGTCATTGAATCCCATGGTGCGGAGTGCCCTAGCCTCATCCATGCCATAGACAGGTAGCACTTCCGAGAAAGTTACCGTGTGTGCTACTTGTCTAAGGCCCCTCTCCAACTCCACAAACTCCTGTTGCACTGCTCTGATCCCATTCTCAGCCAGGTCATTCATCCCTAGGTGGATAATGACATCCAGCTCCCTCCCCCTTGCCACTGCTCCCACGATCCTGAGGATTCATTTCCTGTCCCTTCAAGCCTTGGTGCTGGGCAGGCATCTTACCTCCCTTTCCCCTCCCTTCCTCAGTTCTACCCCCTAACAATTGAGACCCCCACCAGGAGTTGTTTCCTTCCCCTGTGGGGTCCTGGGCCACCCTCCTGTGGATCTCCATTGTGGAGATTCCCAGCATCTTCCTTGGTCTCCACTGCAGGTGCCTCCATAGAGGAGCCATGCTTTGCCAGAGTGGTGAATGAATAGTGGAGAGGCACAACTGGAGGGATGCACCTCTGTTCCACCACCCTCACCCTCCCTGAGCCCACTGTGGTCCAACCACTCCTCTTTCTTGGCAACCTCTGAGGTAGTGGCGGTGGCCTGGGTGGTCCCTGGGTGGGGGAGCAGGTTTCCCAAATCCTTTCCAGGTCAGCATGGAGATGAACAACCTCCTCCCTCAGACCAGAGAGGTGCCTGCAAATAGGGCAGCAATGCAGTCTCCAGAATGTCTCCCGGAAGACTGATGCTCCACAGCCAGTGCATTGTACCACTCCCCACATGTCTGTGTCCCTTCCAGTTACATATTTTTTTGTTTTTTGTTCTTGTTTTAGTGTGTGCAAGCTTGTGAGTGTCTCTATCCCCTATTCAGTGTGCTTTGCCTTTAAGGATATGAACAGGTGTATGTTGTTAGCAGTTTTGGGTAAGTGATGTCCTGATATAAAGGAAGTTATGCACTTGGGGCAGGTGGGGTGAGGGGAAAGGTGGGTGGGAGTAAACCTATACCATCCAGAAACAATCACCTACAACTCTTACCCTCCACCCCGGGGAGTGCCTTCCTTCCTTTCAGACGCCTATTTCATAAAAGCTAAGTAACAGGTTTAGTCACAACTGACTGCAAATATCTCCCAGCTACAGTTTCTCCATGGCAAATTAAAGTTAAAACTAAGAAAAGTCCACCCCAAAAACAGAATCAATACTAGTTACTTACACAGGTCCAAAAAGTAATAATTCAGTTCAGTGTAGTCTAGAAAATAACCTCCTTGATTCAAGGAAGCTGTGGCTGCTTTCTCACTCTCCCTGTCTCAGTCTCAGCCAATGTTTCTTATGCATGGGGCTATTAATTTGTAACCTTCTTCATACTTTCCTGTTAAGCAGTACACTCTATATCTTGGAACAACTACCTATAACTGAAAGAGATAATGATGTACTACAGAGCTTAAATGATGTTACCATGTCTAACTATCTGATCCTATATAAACCTAACACACTATTCCAGTTTCTACTGCCACCTCACTGTATGCTAAAGATGACTTCCTATCTAAGGACGCAGCACTGAAACAGTTTTGGCACACATTTTCCTCTAAAGTAGAATCCCCTTATATACTTTGCTTTCATCCATCTACTATGAGCTGGTGATGTTGACCTAAATCCTAGTCCCATCTCTGTCATGCTTTCCTCTTACCATCCCACACCATGGCCAAATGTCAAGGGCCTAAAAATGATTCATCTTAACATTAGAAGCTTAGTCCCCAAAATGGATGAGTTAACAGCATGGGTCACTCACTACCAGCCAGCTATCCTAAGGATATCAGAAACATGGCTAAAACCTACAATTCTTGATAACCTATATGTGCTCCTAGGATATAATCTCATTTTGTGTGATCGTTCTGGCCCTAAGAAAGGAGGTGTCTCGCTGATATATTATAATCCCACTTAACTTTAACAGTGCCAAAACACCCTCTCCCTTTAGAAACCCCCATTGAATATTGTTATGGGGTACTAACACTGGGTGGCATTAAAAAGCTTCATCTTTTCTATATCTACATCCCTCCAACTGAAAATTCAAACCTGCTCTCCTCTCTGACCAAGTGTATTAACCCACTGGTTAAGAATAATGAGTTCTCGGTATTTATTGATATCAACATAAATTCATTCAGTGCATGTAATAAGGCAGTTGTGCAGGCCCCTAGTATACTCAGTCTAGCATAGGTCATCTCTAAACCCACAAGATACTCTAGCAATGGTGGTTCCATGTCAAGACAGTGACTTTAAAATGACTGAAAATGGCTTACACAATACAATGAGACCAAATACAGCAATATTTGTTTCTGCAGGGGGAAAAAAGTCTCCCCTCCCCCCCTTGTGTGAGACTTTACCCCCCCACACCCTCTCACTAAATATACCAACTCTGGGGGGGCGCTACTTGGGGAGGGGGATCCTCTGGTCACCAACATGGCACTCGCAGTTTTCTTGTGAATTTTTTGCCATCACTGTTTTAAAGTTGCTATCTTGACAGGATACCAGCAATGGTTACACACAATCCCTAATAGGTTGGATGCTTCCTCCCAGGCTAGATAAAATCAAATGCTCAGGTGTCCTGTCAGACACCATTAGGGTTTGTGCGCCTGTTTATTGTATATTGCGTGCCAAGCTACCTAACCCCCACTCAAGAATTATACATTTCAGGAAGCTCCCAAGCCTGGATCCTGAGCTTTTTAGGCTTTCAATTTCAAACACTGACTAGTCCTACTTATACAAAGTTTCTGAAGTAAACCTAGCAAAACCCTTCTTCACCTGGTTCACTAAACTACAGGACAAATTTGCCCCATTCACAAAAAGAAGGGTGCGTACCACTGCCACCAAATAGCTGGACCATACAATACTTAACAGTATCATTGAACAGGGCAAAAAGTGGAGTGATTTTAAGATTTCCTCCTCCCCTACAGACTGGACTGCATACAGAACCCTATGGTATGTATGTAATAGCTCTGTCAAGAAAAATAAAACTGCACACTGCAATAAACTCCTAAATTCTTCTTCTCAGAACCCCAGGCTTTTCTGGAAGCATATCAGGAATATATTAGGCCAGCTAGGGGATCACTCCTCCTCTGATATGGTTTAAATGGTGCAAGGTGTACTAATAATACCACTGCCAATGCATTGAACTGCTACTTCTCAGATATCTCCTCAAACACATGTGCTTTCCCTCATATGCCCTCCTCCTTATCTGGTAGTAATACCCTCCCAAGACCTCTAAAAACACAGGGCAGCCTCCTTTTTATTACAGCTGCATGGGTGAAGTAATGCTGATGTATTGCTATTACATCACAGAAGAAGGGGCTTTGGAAGCACATGATTGGATATCTAGACTGTGTCCTTCCACAGTGGAATCGAAGCATATGTGGTCCTCTCCATTCACCACAATGCTGTTCTTTTGTCTGTTCCCCTTCCTTCTGCCTGCCCTATTTTTTTGGTGGGTGCTTACTTCCGGGACTCACCCCTGCTCCCCTACCCCAGCATCAGAGCTACTCTGTGACACTGTCTCTGACTCCCAACCTCAGCAGAACCATTTGGCTGCACTCCATCCTGTTCTGTTTGGGCTCCCCCAGTGGCACAGCCTCTCAGCCTTCTGCTGCTGCCTGCTCCATGTGGTTCCAAAAACAGGCTAATTGTTAAAAACAGGCAACCAAAGGTTCTATATGTACTCTTAGAAACCACTCAGGAAACAAATATGCTTCTCATAATTTTCACTTTACTTCAAACACCCTCCATACATTGCACAAAAACAGCATGTGCAAATGTAGAAATTTGCACTTGTCAGCAGTTCAGTTCATCCTTGAAGGTGTGTGCTTTGTGGCTCAGTTGCCTAAATCCCACAGCGTGATGTACATTTTTAGTTATTATAGCTCTGCTGTCAATATTCAATGTATAGAAGTTGGGCGACGAATATTCATGCTCCGACATAAGGGCCCCATAGCTAAGGGGTTGTTCCTCTCTCACCCGGGAGAACTGACGTGAGCGCATGCTTGCATGCCTCACATAACTCCTGACAAGAGCATCACTAGGTAGGTGAAACTCCACCCTTATATACCTGTTATTGTTGTCATGGTTACTGCAATCACCAACCAGTCACCTTCAGCATTCTAGTGTTAGTGTGCAAACTTACTTTTACACATTCGTCAGAAAAATCACCGTGAACACCAAGTGAACAAAAGTGTAGTACAACCTAAACTAAAAACCATTGTTTAGAACTGGCTACACACAAATTAGTTGCATATTTGAATGATTCAGCTATGTAACACTGCAACTGCAATAGCTGCAGTACCTGTTCCCCTATTGAAATCTTTCCTTTAACCTTTAATTATTTATACACTCTTACCGGTGTCAATTTCAGTTTGAGATACTACCACCAACACTTTAGTACTGTGTAATTAAAAAAAAATCATTGCTAATGCTACTTGTTAGTCAGGCAGAATGGACTGTTAACTTTCTATTCTCTTACTGCTTGTGAGAGCTATCGCTAACAGGGTAGCTGCTATTATGCAGTTGGAAAATTAGTGGAAAAACTGACAGTGTCCCTTTAAAAATTAAATGGCTCTGCTTTCCCTGAGCTGCTGATGCTGTCATGTCCATCACATCACACACCTTTTAATCCATGATTTTTTTTTATCCAACTGTGTAAGCTGCATTAGAAGGAACCAGAAAGATGCCAATCTGTAGCTTTTTATTTCCAATGTTGGTTGAGACCTGTTGGCAGATTTAACTTCAAGCGTTCTCAGCGGTGTGCAGTTGATAAAAAAATGCCTGATGCCATGTTTTTCCTCTCTTCTTGAGTGCAGTCACTCTGTAATGTGTTACCATATCAACAGTTTTAAGAGTTCAGATTCCCAGGGGAAATCCAGTGTCACAATTCAAAAATGTTGCCCTAAGGATCACCACATCCACCCAACAGTTCAGATAGCTACTATGCAGGATTTCCTAGAATACTGGCTCTGTACACATTAGCCTGACTCACATTACTAATAAAAGCAGGGCCCTCATGTTGTTCCCATGGAACATCTCCCTTTAGTTTGATCTCTACAGATTTTGCTACTCATTGTGAATCTGCAGGAGCAAGCATTTAATAAACTGATTCTGATGAAGGCTGATTTACAAAACTTAAACAGCAATAATATTTATTTTTACTTTGCCTTCATTTCTACCTTTTTGTGCTGTATGTGTATAATGGATTGAGCATTGCAGAGACATGAAAAGATTGTGGAGTCTGATGCAGTAAGAGTAAGCAACTTACATACTGCAGACCTACAGCTATGTAAACCATGGAAACTTTCATACTATGCCAGTGTAACTTATATGTGCTTCACTGTATATTTTTCATTGAGTTTTTCTGCATAAAATGAATGCAATACATGAGGATTTGCAGTGTCATCAAGTACTAAAAAGCTGCTGTCAAACTGGTTATGCATACAATTTAGGGCATATTTACATACCTTTTAAATAACATTATATTGACATATACTGTGCATATTGGCAAAATAATATTACTTAGGCAAATGTACTGTTTGTTATAATTAAGCAATAATGCATGACAGGGTGTGTCATGGTGGAATAACATCATGCCTTGGGTGGCTAAAACACAAGGCCGCAGGCCAAGTGCGCTCAACACCCAAGAAGTGAAGTTATACCAGCACGACACACACCCTGGAGTGCATTATTGCTATTATACAATGGCTTGTTATAAAGAAAAAAAACAGATTAAAAATACATGTTTAAATTAAGTTTTTCCTTAATTTTTGCTGAGTGTAGGAACGTGTCTAGGTAAAAAAAAATCTGCCCTCTCTATTTTGGCCACTACATGGTGCTGCCAGGGTATGCATCTCCTTTTCCTTCTCCACAGGTTTCCTTTTCTCCACACACACAGGTCTGTGTCCCTGTGTTGACAGTGACGTAATATGCTTATCCCTGCTTGTCACTGTAACTTTTAAAATGTTTGTTTTGTTTTGCTTTGCTTCTTTAACAAGTTAGAAATGCAGCCGTTCATTGACAGATTGTGCTCGGCTGCCTACCCAATTTGTGAGTGGAGGTAGCGCTGTGTTGTCACGCAAGCGGATCACTGGTATGGCTTTGTTACATTTATAATTATTGTGTTTTAAATTTCTACTTGTTTATGTTGCTGGGAACACAGTGATGCTGGCTAGCAAGTTATGAAGTGAGCACGGCGTTGTTGTGTGCATGTGCCACAACGGCTGCACTTCCTCAACAGCAAAGGAGGAAGAAGCCACTGTTATGGCATTCTGTAACTTTTGTTGTTGTTGTTCTAATAGTGAGGAGTAAGTTATGGGGCTCTGGCTGTGCACTGCAGGTAAAATGAGGAAATCAGAGAATCACAGTTTTAGATGTGTATCCTGGTAGGAGGCAGGAGTTGGGGGAACGTTATGGGTCTACTGTATGGGGCAGTAATTTCTTTCACATTTTTGCGGTCCAGTTGGTGCTGGACCTTCATGTAGTGATGTTATACTGCAATAACATCATTGTTGAAGATTGGCAGTGACCAATCAGAGCCCAGGATTCTTTCTTGCCATCGTATAATGCTGAATACTTTTTTTATGGATGAATGGAAAAATTTAGAAATGTATTCAGAATACCAGTTGTCTAGAAAGTATAAGGAAATCTGGAAATGTATCGATATCACATGTTTAATTAAGGGGATTTCCTTTTTTTTTTCTCTTTTATTATGTTAGAATATAGGGTAAGATGTGACTCTCCCATGATGATACTAACCTCTGTGGCAGGGTAAACACTGAGGAGGGGGGTTAGGGAGATGCAGAGAGACTTGCAAAGGCTAGAGGGGTGGTCAAAAGTTTGGCAGTTGAAATTCAATGATAAAACTGCAAGGTGAAGCTCATAGCGAACAAGACCTAGGTGGTGCCACATCCACGTGTGGGGCTGGTCTGAATTTGCACTTTGTGTGCAAAAACCTGTTTAAGTACTGTTTCCTGCAATATAGCAGATTATATCAGACTGATTCTGTTGATTCATAAATTGACATTTTCGGCAACTACAAATCCCAGAATCCAATGCAGCTATCATCAACACAGGGCTGCAGCAGTGGGAGATACAACAGCCTGCAGGCAGCATATTGTCATAGACCGTGGGAAATGATGGACCAGGAGGCAATTTACAGGAGTAAATTCAACGAAAATTATTTATTTAAATAAAGAGCGAACTGGCACAGAAACAAAATAAGGTAAGGATAAGATGCAACATATCCATAACAAAATATATACTAGTAAGCTCTAGTACTGTAGGGGCTTGTAACAGCACCTCCTCGTCTGACTCCTTTGAGTCAACTGACTTATATCCTGAGATCCAGGGATTATATACTGTTTAGAAAACATGTGACCACTTTAACTCCTCCCTTCATTCATGTTTATAATATACACTCTTTTAATTATAAAGGAAAACAATCATTTTTAACATCCTAGAGTTTAGTTTAACATAATATTGCACTTTAAGGCTAACTAACAAAGAAAAGTCTTGCTTAAAGATAAAACAAAATAGTACCAGAAACAAGGACTGCCCCTCCCTTGGAAGGGTACAAAAACAGCTGCTCAAGGGCCGGCCAGCTCCTATAGGAATACTGATGAGGAAGCAGCAGCCAGCAGGGGTTTACTAGTTACCAGCAGCACAATGGAATCCTTCGTTTTTATGAGGTCCACATAACAAGCCAAAACCTCACTACCCTACCTCCAGCAGGTATGTAGAGTTGATTTTGTTCGCTCTTGGGCCAAAAGCGATTCTATTTGGGAACAATATAAGGCTAAATGCCTTCACGATGGTCGCATTAAGCGGTAATCTTTACCGGTGATTACCTTGACTTAGTACAATTCTCACGGCGTATTCAAACCCAACAGCCGCATTTCCAGAGCGCTTGTCTAGCAGGGCTAAACTAGAGGATCAAAACAGTTTCTTCCTTTATTCTAAAAACTGAAAAGGCATACCGACATTAAGGAAGATTCATAAATCAACCAAAGCCCCATTTAAAGGGACAGAGCCCTGCCATAATTGCTAAATGCAGCTTCTCTTCTATATAGCGTTCTGTTGCTCTGTTCTATACTACAATAACCAGGTATCACTAGGGGATACCTGAAAGGCATAAAAATTGGGTTTTGTTGATTATTTGTTTTTTTTTCTTGTTTTTTTTAGATTTACTAATTATTAATGGGAGAAATGACAAAGGTACTGGAATGTACTAAAAAAATGAAAACATAAGCACAGAAGACAGACAGAGACAACAAATATAAAAACATACTGCACAAAGTGGGTGGCCAGCCCAACAAACAAACATACAGCAATCAGACAGAGACAAGAAAAACAGTACATCCAGGTCCCATTGTCTCCCTATGGAAGAAAAAAATAAACAAGTTTTCACTCTTTCACACATATGTTAAAGATTTTTATTAGTTCCGATCAGATATAGAAACATAGAAGCTGACGGCAGATAAGGACCACAAGGCCCATCCAGTCTGCCAATTTCTTTTTCTGCCTTATGAATGTGCCATCTGCCTTTGTTCTGTCAATGGCCTATCTATTCATACTCATCTGTATTGTTCCCTTATGCCTATCCCATGCCTGTTTGAAGCCCTGCACTGTATTTATATCCACCACTTCCTGAGGTAGGCCGTTCCATGCAGCCACCACCCTTTCTGTGACAAAGACCTTCCTCACATTACCCCTTAATTGGCTTCCCTCTAATCTCATGCTGTGTCCTCTTGTCCTGCTATTTTTCTTATATTGAAACATGCTAGACTCTTTCACCTTGTTAATGCCCTTAAGGTATTTGAATGTTTTGATCATATCACCTCTCTCCCTCCTTTGCTCTAGGGTATACATATTGAGCTCCATCAGTCTGTCCTCATATGTTTTTTGATGCAGTCCCTGCACCATTTTGGTTGCCCTTCTCTGGACTGCCTCCATTTGGTTAATGTCCTTGTGAAGGTGTGGCCTCCAGTACTGCACGCAGTACTCCAGATGGGGCCTAACCAGTGTCTTGTAAAGAGGGATTATTACCTCCATCTTCCGACTTGTGATACCCCTACTAATACACCCCAACATCCCTCTAGCCTTACCTACTGCTTTAGTGGTCTGCTTGGATGATTTCAGGTCATCGGTGGTGATGATGACGCACAAGTCTCTTTCTTCCCTTGTGACTACCAGCAACTCCCCTCCCAGCCTATAGGTGGCTTCTGGGTTTCTCTTCCCTATGTTTTCTGGTCTTGCTGTTCTCTCAGGGCTACGTATAGTCCTTTGTGATTGTACTTAGCTGCAGTAGGGCAGTGAGATCAGCAAACAAAAGATCAGGGGCTGGATTCACAAAACGTTGCTCAGCACAGCAAACCGGGTTTCGCACTGAGTTGATATTCACAAAAGGCTGATTTGCAAGCTCAAACCAGGTTTGCACTGGGGCAAAGTGTGGAGGGGGCTGCAATGCAAATGAGGGGAAGGGAACCTGCACATTGGCACAGTTCCATTCACAAAGCACTAGCTCTGTGCAAGTGCATTTTGCGGGGTTCCCTTGCACAGAGCAAATACCGCTGATGAGACCTTGCTTTAATACTATGCAACCCTAGTGGTTGGCTGCCAATTACTCCCATGATCACCCCCCCCCGTCAATCACTGGCCTGAATTGTAAAAGGCATGTCCCTGGTGCCAGTGCCCCCTCCCCGTAATTGCTGATCACCAGCCTGAAATGAACAATACAGTGTCCCTAGTGTCCAGTGGTGCCTTCCCCCACCTGATCATCCACCCGATATACAAAAACCTTTCCCTGGTGTCCGGTGGTCCATTACGCCATCTGATCCCTCGCCCCATGTCTATAATGCTAGTCCCGGTGTTCAATGGTCCTACCTTCTGCTCAATCCCCTGTAAAACAAATGTAACCCATTCACTGGCATCTAGTGGACCCCCATCCCTGTCCCAGTCCCCAATCCCTTGTAAAATATGCAAATATCTTCCCTTCCCTAGTGTCTAGCAGACCCCCCAACCCTACCCCGGCCGGAAGTGCTCCATCACGCCACTCCTCCACATCCTGAACCTGAGCCAGCTACCAGCACAGCCCTCCTCTCTCCACCATGGCTGGCCGCTGACTGAGCTGTCGATGAGCATGTACCGTATACGCATTCAGTGATAGCTCAGTCATCAGCCGGCCATGGTGGAGAGGGAGGAGGGCTGTGCCAGTTGCCAACTCAGGTTCAGGATGGGGGAGCAGAGTGGTGGGGCACTACCTGCCGGGGTGGGGGATCCACTAGACAGGAAGGGAAAATGTTTTGCATATTTTTCAAAGAATTGGGGACAGGGAGAGGGGTCTCCTAGATGTCAGGGAATGGCTTACATTTCTTTTAGAGGAGATTGATGAATGGGCAGAGGTGGGACCACTGGACACCAGGGAATATTTATTAATATATTGGGCATGGGTGCAGGCGGAGGAGGGACCACTGTATTTTTCACTTTTGGCTGGTGATTGGCGATCATGGGGGGGGGCAACAGGGAATATTAATTTTTCAACTCAGGCTGGCAATCGGTGTGGGGGGGCCACTACCACCAGGGACATTAATTTCTTTATATCGGTTCGACAATCTGCAATCATGGGGGGGGGACTACTACCACCAGGGAAGTTTTATATTTTCTACTGGACCAGCGATTGAGGGGGAGGGAACCACTGGCACCAGGGACAGAGGTTTGCCTGTTGAGCAGAGGCTGGGGCGGGGCTCGCTACACTCTGGCACAGCCCATGTAAATGGGCCCATCAAGGGCGTGTAAATGGTCACATTGCACCTTGCATGCCCAACGGGCTCATTTACATGGCTTATTCTGTGAATTACAAATAACGCACCTGTGTTATTCATTGCGTGGCCATACTCCTGGCTGCATGTCAGGCAGCGCTAGTGGGGTTGGTGGTGGTGGTGCTGGGGTTAGCGCTGACTCATCCCAGCCCTATTCACAGCTAGATAGTGCAGTTGTGTTATTGGACTGTGAATTGCAACCTTTGACACCTTGGCAATCGCAAAGTGCAATGAAAATGTTTGCACTGTGCTTTTCAGTTTTTTGTGAATCTAGCCCCAGAGCTTATGAAAACTCTAACATGCAATGCAGACCATTGACTCTCCCATAGCTGAAGTCCTTCTCTGATGCCAGCTGCAGGAAGTCAACAGAATCAGCCTGATACAATCTAGTTTACATTTACAAATAGTAAATGTTTTTTGCATACACAATGCAATTTAGGATCAGCCACATCTAAGGGCTGACTGCCCCCCTTTAACTATAACTGGACATTTGGAAATATGTTTAGCTTCTGTTATCTCCCTTCTGACCATTTTCTTTTGTTTGTTTTAAAATAATCTTGCTTTTTTTTTTCCCTTTTCAGGGTCCTTTATTGATGCAGCGTTTCCCAACCAGATATTGATTGTTATAATTATTATTAGTTCTGGTACCGGGTAATATCTTTTTTTTTTTTTTTTTAGTTGAATGGAGGCCCCGCTGTGGAATGAGCACTGTGAGCTTCTGCTCAGCTGGTGCCACCAGGTTCTAAGCTGATCGGTAGTTCTAAAAATGAATAGGCGTCAGGGAACGAAGGCTGCATCAACCAGGGACAATAACAAAAGGGAAAAGAAAACACTATAATTTTAAAGCAAACCAATACAAATGTGTAGCACAGAGGCTGAGGAGGCTACATACATGCATAACATTTTTTGGTTATAGAACCTGCTAAAGCAAGGTTTTTGATCCCTTCAAGAGTATTAGCAAACAGTGAAGGCAACTTCCTGCATAATGCCACCATGGTTCTCTACTACAAAGAAAAAACAAATATCTCTTTTAAATTAATAATTCAGTATGTTTTGAGTCAGCTAGTCTTTAGGCTTACTGTTTAACTTGTTGGTACATTATCAGGCAGAATGGTGGTATATCTGGGACATTATGTGGTACACAGTTTATGCTGAGATGTGCAAAATGTCAACTCTGAAACAATGGGTGCTGCTTCAGCATGGAAAATGGGAGTAGAAACAAAACAGGGAAGCAATGACATGCTGAAATGGAAGGAAATGAAAAAGATTAAACCTGTATTTAGGCAGGTAGGAATTATTTGTAAAGTACCCACAAAATAAAAAAACCTTAAATCTTGGGTCTGTAGCCTATATTGGTTCACATGCATGTTCTAATCCTCCTAATGTACCCCTGTTCTGTTAACATGCTAAACATACTGTATGCAGACGTAGATGTCTGCAAATGTTTCCTTACATCTGTCCCAGAAAAAAGTAATGGTACAGGAAGTGGGTGCAAATGCGGGGTGGCCAGTCAAAAACGACAACCCAGCGAACACTTGTGGCTGCATAACCTAAATTCAGTGCATCAAAAAAGTTGCTGCAGAGAAGAATGCTATACAAAACATAATCAGAATAAACCAGCTTGCTGGCACAAATGGTAGCACTACTACTTGCGATGCTGACGACCCAGGTTCAGGAATGAGCACAGAGCATCAGAGTCAGCTGGGGGGGAAGAGGATTGAGCATCGGACAGACAGCTCTCCTCCTGTAGGACAGGTGGGCTGTGGTGCTCAGTGATAGTCTGCTCCCTAGTACTGTTTGGGGGTCAGGTGGCCAGAGGCTGCAAGAGAAGAGAATTGGAGGGTGTGCGGATGTCAGTGCACCAGATGTGGGAGCACATCCGATATCAACAGGACATCATTGCACATTACAGGCAGTTTTATTGAACTCCGGACAAGTGGCCAAATGGGTCACTCCAACTGCACAGAATCAACCTCCAAAAACAAAGTGCAATGTTCTGTGTGCAATTACAGAAATCATATTTTATAAACTTGATCCACCAAGAGATAGAAACAACGGTGTCTCTGTTCATGGGTCCCAAGCTGTCATACAATTCCTCTTCTTCTTTTTCTATATGGAAATTATTGGGATCTGCTGTATGCCTTCTGGCGTTATAGGTTTAGGAAATTTGATTTTCTTTGCATGATGAAGGCAGTATAATGGAAATTTTTTTTAAAACATGGTTTAAGTTGTTTCTTCATTTATTGAATTTTGTTGACCGGGCAGACCCACTGAGACTAGAAGTCCCTTTTCCGGGGGGAAGGGGGGTACAGATGGTAACCAATGGAAACAGAATCAGATTAAAGTGTTGGTGGTATTTTTAGTGAATGGGGGAATTTTGGCCAGGTCACCGGGAAACTTTCCCTACTCTTTTCGAGAAGTGTCTTGGGATCTTTAATGTCCATCTGAACAACCACCAGAAGAGGCAGACAGGACCTCAGTTTAATGTCTCATCCAAAAGACAGCACCTCAGGGGTGTGGCATCCCCCTCATGATGCACTACAGTGTCAGTATTGAGATTTATCCCAAGTGCCTGGCGCGGGGCTACAACCCACAACCTTTTGATCTTCTGGCCTCAGAGGCAACCTGCTGAGCCACTCATACCGCACCACATTATTAGATGCAAAACATATTTTCTTGGTAAGGCAACAGTATTGGTTACTCATCGTGTAATCTTTTAGTAATAAAGTGTTTCTGGCAAAAAACATCACTGTACCATTTTCTTTCATTTTGTTTCATCCCTGAACTTGGACACCTGATTTGGAAAATGTTACATGTTCTTGTTGCCTTCCAATGCCTGTCATGAAACAATTAAACACCTTAGTGTGGGGCAGTGACATATACCACCAGAAACATGAGCTACCACCAACCATCATAACACAACCAATGTATAAATCCAGTACTTATAATCCCCATCCCTGTTATTTATATAATGTTTCCCTGGTGTCTGGTGGTGTTCCCACACTCCAATTGCCATCCCCCTTGTATATTAATCTTTGCCTGCTGTCTAGTGGCACTGTCATCCTTCGATAACAATCCCCGTTGTACAGTAATCTTTCTTTGGTGTCTAGTGGCACCCCTCCCAAGTCACCATCTCCATTTTATGGTGATGTTTCCCTGATGTCTAGTGGCACCCCCCACTCTCGGATCACCTTTCCCATTGTATGATAATCTTTCACTGGTGTCTAGTGGCACCCCTACTCTCTGATTGCCATCCCCATTCTATGATAATGTTTCCGTGGTGTCTAGTGGCTTCCCTGCCCTCCAATCACCATCACAATTGCATAGTTATCTTTGCTGGTGTCTAGTGGCACCATCCACCCTCTGATCACCATCCCCCATATATATATATTTTTGCCCTGCTGTCTAGTGGCACCTACCTCTGATTGCCATCCACGTATTACTGTAATATGTGTTAAAGAAAACCATCCATCAATGTTTTTTTTTTTTGTAAACCTGTAACAAAGAAAACTGTCCCTTGCTGATCTGAACCCTGCCACCCTGACCTACCACTCAGCAGTCACCCCCACACCCCCTCACTCACCTGAACATGTTCCAGGGTGAAGATCCTCTCTCTGATAGAAGATGCGTCTTGCTACTGGAACTGCCAACTGCAATTTGAGAAACTGAGGTAAGTGCAGTTCAATGTAGTTCAATGGGGTTTTGAACTTTGATACATAACTTTGTCCTTTTTACGTATTTTCACCCCAGATTTTCAACATGCCCTTTTTGGAACCCCATCTCATGAACAATGGTGGTGGAATTATACAACTCAGTCCCAAAAGGCACTTTTACAGTCAGTTAGTAAAAATCACCTTCCGGGCAGCATTTAAAAATATACACCACCATTCCTCATGAAGTGATGTCATAAGAAGGCTATGTTGAAAATTTGAGGTCAAAATATGTACCAATGACAAAGTGATGGGTATACATTGAATATTTTGCACACTCATTTATAACGTCCGTAATTTTAAATATTGTGACCGCAAATTTTCAACATAGCCCTTTTTCACACCACATCATGAATTTGACGGCTATCATTTTTTAAATCCTGGCCAAAATGTGTTCTCACACCTGTGACATGGCATGACATTTCAGTGGTGCACAATCACATTTCAGCAGGAATTTGAACACTTTCACCAAAGTGGTTCATGAGGTGTGGTAATAACAAAGCTATGATGCATATTCATTATTTTGCAATCATACGGGCTCTAACCAGAGTTTGTTTTAAATGTGTCAGCACTGCAGAGATATATAGACTTTTTTTGCTGATTCTTTGTCCATGTCAGTGGGTTCTGATGGTATGGAGCCCAAACTCCTAAAGATTGCTGACAAGGACTTAGCCTCTTCTGTCCCTAAATTAATCAATTTATCTATAATGACCAGTGTTGCGTCTGATTTATGGAAAACCTCCTGGGTTGTACCTGTTTTTAAAAAAGGAGACCCTAAATTAATACAAAATCCATCCTCCCTGCCCTGAATAAAATACTTGAAAAGGTGGTGGCCTCACATCTCACACATTACGTCTCTATTTATGACTGTCTATCCCCTGCACAATGTGTTTTTTGAAAATGTCATAGCACCTCCACTGCTCTCCTCACCTTTACAAACAGTATTGCTCTAGCTATGGCCACTGGTGACCTCACTGGTGCCATATTTATCAACAGAAGGCTTTTGATCTTGTGCATCACTCCTTACTCACTGGCAACCTTGCAAACCTGGGAATCCCCTAGTTCTGTAACTATCTGACAAATAGATTACAGAGTTATGTATGGCACTTCCCTCTCCGACCCCACTCCAACTATGGCAGGAGTCCCACAAGGTTCAATCTTAGGTCCACTTCTGTTTGTCCTACATATAAACATTATATGTCAACACCTATCCCATTGCTCTGCAGTCTTCTATGTTGATGACTTGGTACTTTATACCCACTCCAACAGTATTGGTCAGAGTAACTAAAACTTAACATCTGAACTACAGTCCATGCACTTTTGGCTGTCAACAAATAAATTGATTCTGAACACATAAAAAATGCAGTCTGTGCTGTTTGTTACATCAGCCAGATTAAGCGTATGCCCATCCCCTCTATCTATAGTTTATCATGACAGTACCTCAGTCCCCTCAGTTTCCACTTTCACATACCTTGGATTCACTCTCAACCCCTTACTAGATTATTCATATCACTAGTGTCTGCAAATCAGCAAATTCCATGCTGGCCGTCTCCTGTAAAGTGGATTGTAATCTCACTTTACAAGCTTATCATGCCATTGCCAAAGGGATGCTCCTCCCCAAGCTAATATATGGTGCCCCTGTGTTCTTGTCTGCCTCCAAGTCAATTCTCCTAAGGTGAGATGTCACATACGATAATTATATATATATATATATATATATATCTTTTCAGTGTTGCTATGTAATCAAGTAACCTTCTTGGATATTGCTCCTATTTTTCCCTCCTAAGACATTATGTTTAATTTATATCTTTTTTCCCTTTCTACTGTACTACAAAGTTTTTGTTAAGTTGTACTACCTAACCACTTTGTTGTTATTTGCCAAGTTCTAATTTCAATTAATTGTTTTGCCTTACTTGTATTCCCCTTTCCTGATGCCATGTCTCCTCCCCATTTCTGCCTATTGTACAAATGTTTTCTAATGTATGTAATTTACCTTATATTGAACCTGTTAAGTAATTCTCCCAGGTCATGCCTGAAAATAGGCATTGTCTGCCCAGAGCATCTACATGGTTAACAAAAACTAACCAACTAACTAATAATATTAACAGTGGTCTTCCTCTGCTTTGCTTAATTGAAAAACAAAGTTAGGATAATACTGACAACTCATCAGGTTAGTTATCTGCACTAAACTCATATCTGGAAAAAATTAATTTATAGCATCTCTGGACAGACTTCTAGAAATATATTAATATTTCTCCTCCATACAGAAATCTTAAAAAAATCAAAATATTTCATTAAAGCTCAATGCATGTATCTTGTAGTATTAAAGAAAAGGAATAGCTACCCATGGTTAAGAGACAATACAGTTGCACATGGAAGAGAGGATTATCTTTCATTGTCACTAACCCCAGAAAATAGGAAAGCTATTACTATGGCATGATTTGAATTATTACTACAAAGAAATTAGAGGCAAGGTATAACAAGAATAAAGAAGTAACAGTGAAAGAAGACGCGTCATGCACGAATGGTTTTGAAGAATCATCATTTCCAATAATAGTACAGTACCCTATTGGTCAACAATGGAGAGACACCTATTTAAATAAAAAAATTAAAGTTTATTCCACAACTTTATATAGTAGTACACAGATACATAGATACATAGACAGTGTCGGCAGATAAGGGCCTATGGCCGACCCAGTCTGCCCATTTAAGTCTTTAAGTTCAGTTTATGTTTTCCAAGAAGTCTGTTGCCCCTTACCCCTGACCTCCAGAATTCCTTTATGTCTATCCCATGCACTCTTAAATCCCGTGATTGTTTCAGTCCCCACCACTTCCTCTGGCATGGTGTTCCACTTGTCCACCACCTGTTCTGTGAAGAAATTCTTCCTCACGTTTCCTCTGAATCGTCCTCCCTCCAACTTCATCCAATGCCCTCTAGTCCTGGAACATCTTTTTCGCTTAAAAATAATGCATTCCTGTACCCTGTTCCTCCCTGTAAGATACTTGTATGTCTCTATCATATCCCCTCTCTCCCTCCTCTCCTCCAAGGAGTACATGTTCAGTGCCTTCAACCTGTCCTCATAGGACTTGAGTTGCAATCCATGCACCATCTTTTTTGCCATCCTCTGAACCTTCTCTACCCTGTCTATGTCCTTACGTATGTTAGGTCTCCAGAACTGCACAGTGTACTCCAGGTGCGGCCTCACTAGTGTCTTGTATAGTGGAATTATGACCTCCCTTTTCCTGCTGGTGATGCTAGTAGTATATTTATTTCTTAGGCACCAAATCCTTCAGGCTTTGGGTGCCTTACATAACAAGAAAATAAAAATAAGAAGAACAGCAAATAAATACAATGGATTTTAGATATATAAAGAACTGGTTAGGGTACAGTAGGCTAAGCTCTTATAAACAGATAGTGCTTTAAACTTTGCCTAAAGCGCTCAACTGAGGGGGCCTCCTGGATCTCTTGCTGCAGCTGGTTCCAAAAAAGTGGAGCAGCAAAGGCACAATCCCCAGACAACTTTAAATGCAATCTGGGAAACTTCAAGAGGCCTACCTCCAAAGAATGGAGAGGGAGGTCAGGAGCATATGGACAGATGCACTCATTTAGGTAGTCAGGACCCAAATCATGTAGCGCTTTGTATGTTAACAAACATATCATGAAGGAAATGTGCCACCTCACAGGCAGCCAGTGCAACATCCACAGAGTCAGAGAGATATGCTCAGAGCTGGGAACTCTGGTAGTCAATCTGTCACCAGCTGTGAGCAGTACATCAGACCTCCAAATAGTCCAAGATAAAGACCATTACAATAGATGAGCCTAGATGTCATGAATGCATGCATCAGGGACTTCAGGTCATAGGGCTGAGAAAGGGCTTGATCCAGGTGATGTTCCTGATATAAAAGAAACCATTACTGACCACAGCAGACACCTGATGTTCCATAGTCAGCTTGTGATCCATAATGATGCCCAGATTCTTCACCCTATCTCTGACTGTAAGCTGAATAGGCCTAAGATGCAAACTGACCACCCCTCCACTCAAGTCAGTCACCCTCTTGATACCTGAGTCCATTGGTAACACTTCAGTCTTGTCTGGGTTCAAGTTGAGCCAGCTGGAGGTTATCCAGTCAATGATCACAGATAGACAATCATTTAATCTGCCCACTGCATTCCTCTCACTTGGGACATTAAGGATCATTAAATAAGATCTAATGTTTATTTTACTTCATCCCGTGTTAGAAGAAGATACAAGCAACTTAGTTTCCTGAATGCTTTTGTAAAAAGTGGAAGCAGCTTAGAAGAATGGTAGGAAATACATTTTTTACTATAAAAGCCTTTTGATCACTTCAATTAAAGTTGGTTATTAAAGGAATTCTCACACCAGAGAATTGATTACCAAACAACTTCCCTCAGAGCTAGACCAAGTGAAGTTTTGATATCCATCCCCCTCAGCCCTTTACAATGGGGACAAGCATTCCACCACTTCCTATAGTGGAGTATATCCACCTGACATCACTGTTATTTGATGATATAGATTTGAGTGTTGTTATGCTTACAAATGGGGAAATGGGAATTAAAAGCTCTAAATGCAGCACGTTCAGATTCAATCAGATGGCAGCAGTCAGTGCAGACGTTCCGATTTGAGCTCCTTCACAGCCTTCCTCCTCGTAACCTTAAACCTCATATTTTTCAGTGACATCAAGGCATGGGAATCCCTATTTCAACATTAAACCTTGGTGGTTAACAATTTAGTGCTTCTGACCACTGTTTCATTTATTTTAAGCCCCAAAGCATTTCTGGGTACACCTTTACATTTCATATGTGGAAAGTTAAGATGTCTCTTAGTGAGCGGTCCCAGAGAAGCCCACCATACCTGGGCAGACCACTCTCCTCAACGTTCAAGTATTTCATCTGGTTCTGAGTGAGTAAACACCCTCTGCCACACATATTAACAAGGCACACCTCATTTTCCAAATCAGTCGCAGCTGAGAGAAAGAGAACAACAGATCAGTTTTTTCAGTTAGTTACCTGGTTCACACAGCACAAATAATGGACTAAACCAAATGTTTGACAACTCAACCAGAGAAAAGAACATTCTGGATTTAGTTGTAAGTAAGGAGATAGAGGGTATACGTAGCATTGAAATACTAGAGCTGCTAAGCAACAATGATTACAGCATGGTCCTGATTAACATGATAATTCAAACCAAAAAAGTATAAGCAAAACAGTTATGAAAAACTATTACAAGGCTAATTTTGCAGTGATTACAAGGAGTTAGAAGAATGGGACTAGACAGAAAACAACTTAAATGTTGAACAATGGACATTAATCAACAACAGAATATTAGAATTGGAAAATAAATAAGTACTTAAGAAGCTTCTTTATAACAAGAAGGGTAAGGTACCCCTGTGGTAAACTCACAAGATAAGAATGCAGTTAAGTAGGAAAAGAACTGCATACAGGGCTATGAAAAAAGAGAATAGCAAATATAATGTTGACAAATATAAGAAAGAGTTGAAATTAAGCAAAAGAATGACCAAAAGAGAGAGAAACAAACTTGAATTTAAGTTAGCCCATACAAAGGACAACTGGAAATCCTTCTACGTGTATGTAAATAGCAAATCAGTTGGCAGAACAGTTGTGCCGATAAAGGAGGGATCAAAAGAGATCACTGACCCCACCTCACTTGCTGAGATTTTAAATGAACACTTCTGCTCCATTTATACCAAACCATTCAAATTATGTGAAGGTACTAAGACAGAAAATTGTGTAAGACCCAAGAATGGACTAAGACTTTCTAACAATAATATAACTGAAATGGAGATAATAACAAAGTTAAGCAAATTAAATATCACAAAATCAGCTGGATCGGACAGACTACACCTGAGCTTAATAAGGAAATCAGCACGTGAACTGTGGGTCCATTAACAGCACTTTTTAATAAATCATTTGAGACTGGCCTGTTGCTAGCCTTGCTTGTAGAGCAGAAAGCAGCTAACTAAAAAAGATACATTTTCGTATTAATTTAAAACTTATATCTCAGCAGGAGTCAGTGTCTGTTGAGATTAAGTAGACAGATACTTTATTAGAAGTAGAAGGGGTCTTATTTAGGGTTAAAAAAAGAAAGAAAAGAAAGAAAGTCAGTGTGTGTTCTGTGCTGGGAAGGGTATTGTATCATCTGACTTTGCTAAACCAGTAGGAGGAGAGCGAGCTTAATTGGGGGCATGGCCTAGACACTATAAAAGCAGGTGACTCAAATTACAACTTCGTGTTGCTAGCCTTGCTTGTAGAGCAGAAAGCAGCTAACTAAAAAAGCTGCATTTTCTTATGAATTTAAAACTTATATCTCAGCAGGAGTCAGTGTCTGTTGAGATTAAGTAGACAGATACTTTATTGGAAGTAGAAGGGGTCTTATTTAGGGTTAAAAAAGAAAGAAAAGAAAGAAAGTCAGTGTGTGTTCTGTACTGGGAAGGGTATTGTATCAGCTGACTTTGTTAAACCAGTAGGAGGAGAGAGAGCTTAATTGGGGGCATGGTCTAGACACTATAAAAGCAGGTGACTCAAATTACAACTTCCTGTTGCTAGCCTTTTTTCTTACTAATTGCCCTCCATCTCACCCCTCCACCCACCCACCCTAAGCCAGTTCTACTTTTATAGCCACTGGATCTGACTGTCAACAGGAACTTCCTGTTTGGCAGTAGGAAGGGAAGGATCATAGAGAAACATTGGTTTTGTCAACCCTAAAGGGCGATTGGGAGGATGGGGTGGTACCTGAGGACTGGAGGAGGGCAGATGTGATTCCTCTTCACAAAAGTGGGAGCAGGACAGAGGCAGGAAACTACAGACCAGTTAGTTTGACCTCAGTGGTAGGGAAAATGATGGAATCACTTCTGAAGAAAAGAATTGTTGAGTACCTAGAGGCCAGTGGGGCACAGGACCCAAGACAGCATGGATTCATGATGGGAAGGTTGTGTCAGACGAATCTAATAGATTTCTTTGACTGGGTGACCAAAAAAAAAAAGAAAAAAGTAGCTCACTCTCCCCCTCAGCTGCGGGTGGTCTGACATTGAGCAAGGAGGGAGGAGGCTACTAAAGAAGATAGGAAGTTGCTGTCCCAGAATAGGAAGGGTGAAAGTTGTAAGGAGAGGATAGAGTAAGCATGCAGAGAAACAGGAGAGAGGACACAAAATAAGACATGATAGGAGTGGTGCAGTGCAATGGCTGTGGGGCGGCAGTGTTCCAGGAGACATTCTCGAGGCTGCGATGCTGCCCTATTTGCAGGTACCTCTCTGGTCTGAGAGAGGAGGTTGCCTGTCTCCAGACTGACCTGACTAGGATTTGTGACACCTACTCCCCCATCCACGGACCACCAGGGCCAATGCCACTACCTCAGAGGTTGCCAAGAAAGAGGAGAGGCTGGACCAGGGTGGGCTTAGGGAGGGAGAGGGTGGTGGAACAGAGTTGCATCCCTCCAGCTGTACCTCTCCACAATTCATTCACTCTTCTGGTGGATAGTGGTTTCTCTATGGAGGCACCTGCAGTGGAGACCAAGGAGGATGCTGGGAACCTTCATAAAAGAGACCCACAGGAGGGTGGCATGGGACCCTACAGGGGAAGGAAACAACTCCTGGTGGGAGATTCAATCATTAGGGGGTAGAAATGGGGGAGGAAGGGGAAAGGGAGGTAAGGTGCCTTCCTGGCACCTTGGCTTGGAGGGACAGGAAGCAAATCCTCAGGATCGTGGGAGGAGCTGCACGAGGGAGGGAGCTGGATGTCATTGTCCACCTAGGAACAAATGACCTGGCTAGGAATGGGATCTGAGCAGTGCAAGAGGAGTTTGTAGAGTTGGGGAGGGGCCTTAGACAAGTAGCGCATATGGTAACCTTTTCGGAGGTGCTGCCTGTCTATGGCAAGGGTGATGCTAGGGCACTCCTCACCAGGGAATTCAATGAGTGGTTGAAAACTGGTGTGGAGCCCAGGTTTGGCTTCATTGGGGACTGGGGACATTTGAGGGATGCAGACCATACTGGTATGATGGTCTGCATCTGTCCGTGGGGGGAACCAGGATCCTAGGTGAGAGGTTTAAATGCTTCATTGGCAAGCATTTAAACTAGCCAAGGGGGGAGGCACTGAAAAGGAGCAGGGAAATCCCAGCATCCCCCCACAAAACATGGTAATTAGTGAGGTAAACACCAAGGTAGAGAAGTTATTAGGGAGCAGGACAGAGGTAAATGTAAAAAAAGGCAAAGGCAGTAAGGACAGGAATGGGGCTAAAAGGAGTAAGGCTATCAAAAAGTGGAGGGTGATGAGTACTAACGCCCGTAGTCTGTGTAACAAGCTCCCTGAATTAGTGGCCTTGATGGAAGAGGATTGCCTGGATATTGTGACAGTCACAGAAACATGGTACACAGAGAACCATGACTGGGATGTCAACATACCAGGATACATAATCTACAGGAGGGACAGGGAGGGTAAAAGAGGAGGAGGAGTAGCTCTATGTAAAGGAAGGATCAAAGCAACAGAACTAAAGAGTAAACAGGAGCAGATGAGGCACTCTGGGTCACCCTGGAGACAGGAAATGGCACCACAATCCGCACGGGGATTGTATACAGACCCCCATCTCAGGGGGAGGGAATGGACAAGGAAATGATAGAAAGCTTCCTTAGAATGGCAGAAAAAGGGGGAGATATTGTTGATGGGGGACCTGAATATGCCAGATGTTAACTGGAGCACCATTGCTGCAGGTGCATCCAAGAGCAGGGTCATTCTTGATGCCCTACAGGGGCATGCCTCAGACAGCTAGTATTGGAACCCACTCAGGAGGGAGCAATCTTAGACCTGGTACTCTCAAATGGGATGAAAAAGAATCTCAGATTTAGAGGTGGTAGCTATCTGGGAACAAGCGACCACCAAACAGTGTGGTTCACTATAAACACAGCCATACAATCAAGCCATACAAAAGCAAGAGTACTGGACTTTAGGAGGGCTGACTTTGGGAAAATGAGAGAGTGCCTTAGAAAAGCTCTAGCAAACAGGCAAGAAGAGGGGTGGAGGAACAATGGGGAGTAATCAAAACATCCATCACAGAGGCAACAAGCCTTTGTGTAAAGCAAATCTATAAAACACAATGAAGGAGAAAAAAAATGCTATGGTTATCAAAAGAGGTGGCAGGGAAGGTTAAGGAGAAAAGGATAGCATTCAGGAAATATAAGGAAACACAGAAGGAGCAGGACAGAGAACATTATAAGTTAAAGCAGAAAGAGGCTGGGAAGGCAGTCAGAATAGCAAAGGCCCAAACTGAGGAAAGGATAGCCAATTCTGTTAAAAAGGGGGATAAGACCTTTTATAGGTACATTAGGGAGTGAAGAAAGACCAAATGAGGATACTGAGGCTTAATAAAGGGAGGAATGTGGGTAGAGGGGTCAGTGAAAAGCAGGGATACTGAATGAATATTTCTGCTCAGTATTCACAAAGGAAGAGGAGGGGAGGTACCTAAACCAAACAAGAGAAACACTCTGAAGACAGGGGTCGATACCTATCCATTTATGAGAAGAAAGGGTTCTGAAAGAACTAATAAAATTGAAGGTGGACAAAGCAATGGGGCCTGATGGAATTCACCCAAGAATTCTAAAAGAACTAAGGGTAGAACTAGTGACACCGCTGACTACTCTCTTTAACAAATCATGAGAGATGGGGTGGTACCTGAGGACTGGAGGAGGGCAGATGTGATTCCTCTTCACAAAAGTGGGAGCAGGACAGAGGCAGGAAACTACAGACCAGTTAGTTTGACCTCAGTGGTAGGGAAAATGATGGAATCACTTCTGAAGAAAAGAATTGTTGAGTACCTAGAGGCCAGTGGGGCACAGGACCCAAGGCAGCATGGATTCATGATGGGAAGGTTGTGTCAGATGAATCTAATAGATTTCTTTGACTGGGTGATCAAAGTAGTAGACCAGGGAGGGGCTGTGGACATGGCCTACTTAGATTTTAGCAAGGCATTTGATACAGTCCCACACAAAAGATTAATACACAAGTTAGCCTGGATAAAAAATTGGCTAGACAACAGGATGCAAAGGGTAGTAGTAAATGGAGTACACAGTGAAGAAAGAAGGGTTATTAGCAGGGTACCGCAGGGTTCAGTACTGGGACCGGTCCTTTTTAATGTCTTTATAAGTGACATTGCAGAGGAACTGGAAGGAAAAGTATGTCTCTTTGCAGATGACACAAAGATCTGCAACAGGGTTGATACACAAGATGGAGTGGAAAGCATGAGAAGGGACTTGGCAAGGTTGGAGGAATGGTCAAATGTATGGCAGCTCAGATTCAATGCAAAGAAGTGCAAGGTAATGCACATGGGAAACAAAAACCCAGGGGAAGAGTACACAATGGGGATGAGATACTGACAACAGTAAAAATGGAAAGGGTCCTGGGGGTAATTATATCAGATGACCTAAAGGTGGGCAAGCAATGTGAGAAGGCAGTAAGGAAGGCTGGGGGGATACTGGGATGCATAGGAAGAGGCATCACTAGTAGAAAACAGGAAGTTGTTATCCCTCTGTACAGACAGTTGGTGAGACCCCATCTGGAGTACTGTGTGCAGTTCTGGAGATCCCATCTCCGCAAAGACACAGACAGAGTGGAGGCTGTCCAGAGGAGGGCAATTCAAATGGTGCAGGGTCTGCACCAGGAGACATAAAAAGAAAGACTAAAGGAGCTTAATATGTATACCCTTGAGGAAAGAAGGGAGAGAGGGGACATGATAGAAACTTTCAAGTACCTCAAGGAATCAACAAAGTCCAAGAGGGTAGCATCTTCAGAAAAAGAGATGTGCAAGAACAAGGGGGCACAATTTGAAGATAGAGGGGACAGCTCAGAGGTAATGTGAGGAAGTATTTTTTCACGGAGAGGGTTGTGGATGCATGGAACAGTCTTCCTGAGGAGGTTGTGGAGTCAAGAACAGTGGGGGAATTCAAGAATGCATGGGACAGACATAAGGCAGTCCTAGTGGGGGGTAGGAGGAAGTAAGCTGTTTGTTAACTAGGATCTGCAGCTTATCTGTTAGGTAGGAAAATGGGCAGACTAGGTGGGCCAAGCAGTCCTTATCTGCCGTCAGATTCTATGTTTCTATGGCGAGGTACCCAAGGATTGGAGAACAGCAATTGTTGTCACAATTTTTAAAAAGAGTGATAAAGGAATGTCAAACATAATGTCAAACTATAGGCCCATAAGCTTGAGATCAATACTGTGTAAGGCAATGGAGTCCATTATAAAAGAAAAACTTGAGGAGGATATTAATAATAAAAATCTAGTTGATACCACACAGCATGGCTTCAGGAAGAACAGTTCATGTTTGACTAACACTATAATTTTTTTTACGAGAAGGTTAGCTAAGCCTTGGATCAAAATGTGTCAGTAGATGTGATTTACTTAGATTTCCAGAAGGCCTTCGGTAAGGTACCTCGCGATACACTTATTAATAATCTTGGTGACAATGGCATAGAAAACAAATTAGATTTTAACTTGGTTGTCAGGCAGATCTCAAAAGGCTAGAGTGAGAGGAACCCTGTCCAAACTGGGAGAGGTGACTAGTGTTGCCCTGCAGGACTCTGTCCTGGGGCCAGCCCTCTTTTCATTCTTTGTAGCCGATATGAATACCCAAATTAAGTACTGGGTAATAAAATTCACAGACAACATGAAGCTGGGAGCTGTAGTAGGTACAAGGAAACAAGAAGATGACCTTGTGAAGGACTTACAGATAATGGAGGAATGGGAACACAAACATGGCATTTATTTATTTAGCTTTTGCTTACCAGGTAAGCACACTAGACAGTCAAGTGCCTATTTTCAGGTGCGACCCAGGAGAGTTACAAAGATACAGACAATAACAGTACAGAGGCTAGCAACAAATTACACAAGGTACAGTCGGAATACAAGCAAGAAGGACCAGCAGAAACAATGTCAGGCATGGTACAGACAGGTATAAGACAACAACTACAGTCAGGTAACAGGCAGTGAACAATTTAGTGCAATTCAGTGTGAGGCATGACAACCCAGGGAGGGCAGCCAGGGAATTAATACCAGTGTCAGCAGCAGCAACAACATTTGTGATATTTGTTTATTTGTTATTTTTGGGATAAGTGCACACCTGCCACCAGGATTTTCACAGGCACATCACGGAGGGTAGGACGATGGCATGACTTTCAACATAGACAAGTGCGTGGTCGTGCACCTAGGAGCAAATAATGCAAATAACAAATACAAACTAAATGGTACAATATTAAGAAGGGCTGAGAATCAAACAGATATGGGAATATTAATAAGTAACAACCTTAATTTTAGTCCACATTGCAAAGAGGTCATTAAAAAAACAAATACAGTCCTCAACTGTATTAGATGGGCCTTTGTAAATAGAAACAGATGTTGTATATTACCTTTGTACAAAACTTACATAAAGCCACATCTAGACTATTGTACACCACTATGGAGCCCGCACTTATGAATGGATATAGACAACTTAGAAAGAATACATCCCAGGACAACCAAGATGATTTCTGGGCTATAAGATAAGCCATACGAGACCAAGTTGTACAAACTAGGGCTTTACTCCTTCAAAATGGTGTGCAGTGATGTGGGTGAGTCAAAAGTGAGCCACTCAATATCAGCGACTCAAACTGACTGACCGTATGAATAGTGACTGTGAAGATGTAGCAAGGATTAGGAAATAGTGATTGTAGCAGTGAGCTACATCAGCTGTTGTAGGATATGGGGCTATGTTCGGCCAAGCACTGCTGAGCTGACTGATGTAGTAGCTTCAGTCACCACCGCTGAAGCTAGCAGACCTGGGTTCGCTCTGGTTGTAGTGGATATTTTTATTTAATTTTTTGTCTTTCCCCATTGTCCACCAATCACCCCCAAGTTGATTATATTTAAATTTAGGGGTAAGGGGTGCCTAGCCCCCCATATAAAGATGTAAATAGTACTGCTGCCATTTAGAAAGTAAGCAACCATTGCTGTTTGCGGCGGTCACAGTTATTCCAATCACCCTTTTGACAGTGGGTGATTTTTGGTTCACCTTTTCTTATGGGGGCTGTTATATAGTCACCTTTTATCACATAAAACCCTTGGAAATGAGGCATGTAGAGGAGATATGCTTGAGATATTTAAAATAACAAGGGACCGAGAGTTAATGTTCATTCTATACTTAGAAATTAATGTAGGAAACATTAACTTAGGCGGTCATAGCCAACAGTTTAAATTGACACTCCCTAAAAAGAACATTAGGAGAAATTATTTTCACACAAAGAGCTGTAATATGGTGGAGCAGCCTGCCTAGGGAGGTGGTAAACATTGATGCTTTTGATATTTTTAAAAATAGGTTGAACAAATATCTATTAGGCAAGGTCTCAACAAAGTAGCCCCACTAATGCAGGAGACAGACTTTATGGGCAATAGCCTTCTTCTGTCTTAATACCTAGTATAGAATCTAGTATAGTACAGAAAAGCCTTTCTCTGTATATGGATTATTGATTTTTAGGGAAGCTGTAGCTGGTTATGGACCCAGGTCCTAGCTAAGCTCCAAGTTCAGTTTACACATAAGTAAAGGGCATTATGTTTGCTAATGTTCCTTTTCTACCAAGATCTAAGCATCAAAAATTATGTCCTGACATGAATAGCCAGAAAACTTGCTTCATTGGCAACCTTTTAAACTAGCCAAGGGGGAGGCACTGATATGAAGCAGGAAATTCCATGCCTCTCCCCACAAAACAAGGTAGTTAGCGAGGTAAACATCAAGGTACAGAGGTCAATAGGGAGCAGGACATGAGTAAATGGAGAAAAAGGCAAAGGCAGTAAGGGCAGGGATGGGGCAAAAAAGGGTAAGACCATCATAAAATGGAGGACAATGAGTATCAATGCCCGTAGCCTAGGTAACAAGCTTCCTAAGCTAGTGATCCTGATGGATGAGGGACACCTGGATATTGTGGCACTTACAGAAACATGGTACAGGGAGAACCATGACTGGGATGTCAACATACCAGGGTACACAATCTACAGGAGGGACAGGGAGGGTAAAAGAGGAGGTGTACCTCTCTACATAAGAAAAGGGATCAAAGCAACGGAAGTAATGGGTAAACAGGGAGGAAAGGAGGCACTGTGGGTCACCTTGGAGACAGGTAGTGGCACCACAATCTGCACAGGGGTTGTATACAGACCCCCATCTCAGGGGGAAGAAATGGGCAAGGAAATGATAGAAGGCATCCTCAGAATGGCAGAAAAAGAGGAGATATTGTTGATGGGGGATCTGAATATGCCAGATGTTAACTGGAGCACATTTACTGCAGCCACATCCAAGAGTAGGGTAATTCTCAATGCACTACAAGGAGCATGCCTAAGATAGCTAGTGTTGGAACCCACTTGGGAGGGAGCATTCTTGAACCTGGTACTCTCAAACGGGGATGGAGAGAGGATCACAGATTTAGAAGTGGGTAGCTATCTGGGAACAAGCAACCACCACACAGTGTGGTTCACAATAAATACAACCGTGGAGTCAAGCCATACGAAAGCGAGGGTACTGAACTTTACAAGGGCTGACTTTGACAAAATGTGGGAGTGCCTATGGAATGCACTAGCAAATGGGCAGAAAGGAAGGGTGGAAGAACAATGGGGAAAATCAGAACTGCTATCATACAGGCAACAAGCCTTTGTGTGAAGTGAATAAAGAAAACAAACTGAAGTAAAAAAACAGTATGGCTCTCAAAAGATGCGGCAGGGAAGGTTAGGGACAAAAAGACAGCATTCAAGAAGTATTAGGAATCACAGAAGGAACAGGACATAGAACTGTATCAGTTAAAGCAGAAGGAAGCGAGGAAGGCAGTGAGAATAGTGAAGGCCCAAACCAAGGAAAAGATAGCCAACTCAGTTAAGAAGGGGGATAAAACATTTTATAGGCAAGGGAGGGATACTGAGGCTTAATAAAGGGGAGGGGAGGTGGGCTGAGGGTGACAGTGAAAAGGCAGAGATACTGAATGGATACTTTTGCTCAGTATTCACAAAAGAAGAAGAGGGGGAGGTTCTTAATCCAAATAATAGAAGCACTCTGGGCAGGGGGGTCAACACCAGTCTATTCACAGAAGAAAGGGTCCTGAAAGAACTCCTAAAACTCAAGATGGACAAAGCAATGGGGCCTGATGAGATTCATCTCAGAATTCTAAAAGAACTAAGGGGAGACCTAGTGATACCACTGACTACCCTTTTTAACAAATCATGGGAGGATGGAGTGGTACCTGAGGACTGGAGGAGGGCGGATGTGATTTCCCTTCACAAAAGTGGGAGCAAGGCAGAGGCAGAAAACTACAGACCAGTTAGTTTGACCTCAGTGGTAGGGAAAATGATGGAATCACTTCTGAAAGAAAGAATTCTTGATTACATAGAGACCAGCGGGACACAAGACCCAAGGCAACATGTATTCACAGTGGGAAAGTCATGTTAGATGAATCTAATAGATTTATTTGACTAGGTGACCAAAGTAGTAGACCAGAGAGGGGCTGTGGATATGGTTTATCTAGACTTTAGCAAGGCATTTGACACAGTCCCATACAAAAGATTAATAAACAAGTTAGCTAGCCTGGGAGTGGGTCCCAGGGTGGTAGCCTTGGCAATAAACTGGATGGACAACAGGACACAGAGGGTAATAGTAAATGGAGTACACTCTGAAGAAAGAGTGGTTACTAGTGTGGTACTGCAAGGTTCAGTACTGGGACTGGTCCTCTTTAATGTCTTTATAGGAGGCATTGCGGAGGGGCTGGAAGAAAAAGTATGCCTCTTTGCAGATGACACAAAGATCTACAACAGGGCTGATACACAAGGGGGGTGGAAAGGATGAGAAGGACTTGGCAATGTTGGAGGAATGGTGAAAAGTATGGCAGCTTAGATTCAATGCAAGGAAGTGCAAAGTAATGCACTTGAGAAACAAAACCCGGGGGGGAGGGAGGTACTAACAACAACAAAAATGGAAAGGGACCTGGGGGTAGTCATATCAGATGACCTTAAGGTAGGCAAGCAATGTGATAAGGCTGTAAGGAGGACTGGGGGATATTGGGATGCATAGGGAGAGGCATCACCAGTAGAAAACAGGATGCTGTTATCCCTCTGTACAGGCATTTGGTAAGACCCCATCTGGAGTACTGCATGCAGTTCTGGAGACCCCATCTCTGCAAGGACATAGATAGGATGGAGGTGGTCCAGAGGAGGCCAACTAAAATGGTGCGGGGTCTGCAACAGAAGCCATACAAAGCAAGACTAAATGTATACCCTTGAGGAAAGGAAGGAGAGGGGGGACATGATAGAAACATTCAAGTACCTCAAGGGAATCAACAAAGCCCAAGAGGGGAGCATCTTTCAGAAAAAGAGATGTACAAGAACAAGGAGCACAATTTGAAGACAGAGGGGGAGCAGCTCAGGGGCAAGGTGAGAAAATATTTTTTCATGTAGAGGGTAGCAGACACATGGAACTGCCTTCCTGAGGAAGTCATGGGTCAAAAACAGTGTGGAAATTCAAGAATGCATGGGACAGACATAAGGCAATTATAGTAGGGGTAGGAGCAACTAGGCTGTTAGTTAACTACAATCTGCAGCATATCCAATAGGTAGGGAAATGGACAAACTAGGTGGGTCAAGCGGTCCTTATCTGCCGTCAAAGTCCATGTTTCTATGTTTCTATGTAAAACTTGATTGTATAAAAAGTTTACTCCTTAAAATCATGTGTCATTTTAAATGTATGACAAACGTCTTTGACTGATTTTTCAGTTCAATTCATTTTTATTGATCGATTACATCATTTCAATATTCATACAAAAAAATTACAAGACAATTAAAACATGCATTACAGTTCAGATGTTTAAAACATTGCAAGTATATATACATAAGCCAACCAAAGAGAGGCAATAGCAGAATGTGTTATCCAAAGCTATATTCATATACATACATATACAGACAATGACTATTAGCAAGCCAAAACGGTTCTATGTGATTTAAAGAGCTACTGACACCTCACCTCAAAGAAACCTTTAAAAAACATAATAATTATGTACAATTCTGCCAGGATTCCATTTATATTTTGTATATTTCTCCTCCCCGTTATTAATTACTAAGAAAATGTGCATGAATATATGATCTTTGTCCCTGAGAGTTCCTTTAGAGTCCCTCTGCCTCTATTTCGTGCATGGTGCAGAACCCTAAAAGGAACCTCAGCTTTCTCCTGCCCGGCCCCAAAATATTGGAATTCCCTACCTCTTGATGTTTGCTCTGCACGTAGTCATATTGCTTTTAAAAAGATGCATCACTCTCTCCTCAACAAACATGCCCTATGTTCCTGTTTCAAGCCCCCATAGGGTGCTTGACATCCCCTTCCTCAGCTCTCAAAATGTTTAATTTTTGCTCTAACCCCTTGTTACTGTTATATGTAGCACTTAACATGGATTATGTGTTAAAACTCTGCTGCACTATGATTGTATGCTTATTATGTTTTGTTCTATTGTGTATTTTTCTGCCATTGTCTCTGTCATATTAGCAATACTGTTTACATCACAAAATATCATGTAGATTTTTCCTTGTATGGTTGATTACCTCTGAACTATACCTGTTATTTGTTTTGTCTGCCAATTTTGTATTGCAACCTCCCAGGTCGTGTCTGAAAATAGTCATATTTTGTGGCTACGACACCTTACCCGGTAAACACAAACTAAGTAAATAAATAGCTTACTCCCTACTTCAAGTCATAATCCTCTGCTGTGACATCACAATCTGTTGCTGTGGGAGTAACTGTGATATCACAAGCAGTGCTCTATGACTTCAGGTAGGGGAGAAAGCAGCAAGAATAGATGAAATCTTCAGTAGCAAACATCCTGTTTTCATACAGATTGCCTCAGTAATAAATAATGGGGAGGAGGAATAGAGCACCAATGAGAAATACAAGCTGGACTGTATCTAAATATTACATTTTGTTAAAGTTCTCCTGAATGTGTCACCAGCTCTTTAAGCAAATAAAAAGTAGTGATAGCAAAATGAGCGTCTGCAGAATCATGAACACAAAAACAGTACGGTCACTTCACAGCACCTAAAGAAAAGAGCGAACCAGGTACCAGACAGCAAGCAGGCATCTTGTGTATGCCAAGTTATTTTGTGGGGTGTTTGCCCCCCCACATCCCCCTTTGTGGGGGACTCCACCCCTGCACCCCCAAAAGATATATAATCAACACCGGGGGTGCCAAACTCATGTCCAGGAGAAACACAGGATGGGGCAGGTGGCAACTGTGGGAGAGGTGTATTTAAAATATTACTAGGTGCAGGGGGAGGAGACGTCAGCTACAACACTGGGAAAAGGAAATACACACCCTCAAAAACAACAGTCATGCTGGGAATCAAACCAGGGTCTGGTTGTTGCTGCTGCTGCTCAGGCAGACACTGACCCAGTCCTCTACGCTATGCCACCAGCACACCTTTGCACCCCACCAAAATGCCTCTTGCAATGCTCAGCACTAACACGACTGCTCCTCCACTGGCGACTTGGTGTTGTAACCATACTAGCTGATATGTACTGGTGCTGTAAAGACATAGTCGCCAATATTGCTCTCACTCACTTTTAGTCGCTCTTTTTGTCTCTCCCAAATTGATTCACTAAAATCATAGAATACCAGCCAAAACTAGTGGTTTATGATGTTATTTCATTTTTTAAGCAAGAGCGCTTGATATCCAGTATTCAAAGGGTAATAAGTTTATAATTCCATAAAACCTCCTTATTCAATTTGTTTAGGGGCTGGCAGTATAACCTAGAGGTTAGAGTAACAAACTGTGAATGAGCTTGGTACGTCAAGCAGACGTGGGTTTAATTCCCACAACCTTCACTTACATACTGTGTGACCCTCAGAATATCACTTAACTTGCTCCTCAGTTTATTTAGATGGTTGTATATTGTGGATTTTATTTAGAAAATTCTAAACAATTTATGTTTAGAATGTAAATAAGACACTGTAGGGTTCGGGTCTGATTCCCTACATTCCCCAATCAGTGTAGCAGTGTTTATAATCCTTAATTCCAATGAGGAACCAAAAGTTTTATGAGCTATAAAAAGAAAGTTCAATGATGTACAGTACATCCATACTATAATTACAACCATATGGAATTTCCCTACATCAATCCTTACAAATGCAGAGAAGATTAATAAACAGTATCAAGACTGCATGTAAGAACTGGTGTAAACATCACTTACTTTTGTAAATTTGTATCGCTCTTAAAACATGTAAGAGATGTTCTGTATAATTATCCTTAGCTAGTGAGAACAAAGTATGTACAGTAATATTTGTGTTTCGGTGCCAGGAATTTCTGACAAAAAAACTGCTCAATCAGATTTTCTTTCCTTAGTAAATATTGAGCAAGTAAAGATTAGGCACTCGAGGTCATCCAAAGCACTTATACCACAATTAAAGAATTATGATAGTAGAACTCCTTCTCTTTTCTGCTTGTAATATAACTGATTTGAATTATAGATAGTTAATTCTCTATTTTTGTACAGGATAGAATTGTTAGGGCTTTGCAGCTCTGTTTATAAAGTTGTCCTGTTTAGGTACACAGCTTCTTACGTACAAGGAGGAATACAAGAGTTTGTAGATTAACTGTGTTACATAGTAGCATATAGCAAAATACATAAATGCGGTGACATATAGCAAATATGTAGCATGCAGAAGTCATACTAGATGAAACCATACAATCAATGACAGATGCAGATATCATGCAGATGATTATTTAACAGTACTTTAAATGATTTAGCAGTAGCTGCCTTCCTAATCTCTGGTGGTAGCTTGTTCCATTGGATTGCAGACCACCAGTTTGAGTTTATTTTCTTGTATAAGTGTAATATTTTCAGTAGAGCAAGTCCCCTGTTTTTATGCCCCTTAGCTTGTGTGTGTATGCTGACTCTACCCTTTCTGAGTTCTGATGGTTTAGTGGGATCCTTATACAATTTGCAGGAGGTTAAAGTGAATCCCACTGTAGGTTTGAATACATTAAGCAGTGGTGTTGGTTGTAGTCATAACTTAGTACAAATCTTGCTAGGCTGTTGTATGTTCTAACTTTGTCAGTGTTGTGTTAGCAGTATGCTAGTACAGTATGCTAGGCTACTGTACTCTAGTATGGGTAGCAACAGTTGGATCAGAGTTCCTACCTAAATATAAATAGTAAATAAATTCCTTTTTTCTATATCTAAGATTTCTGACAGACACAATTCCCTACCAAAAACTCTGTTAATATGCGTATAAGCTATATGAATTTTAATATTATGAATCTTGGCCATATCCTGTTGTGCAGCGATGTCTTTACATTTCAATCATATGTGAGCCACTAAAATGTATTGAAAAGTTATATGTAGTTCAAACAAAACAAATCGAAGACCCAGTGGATACAAGGAAGATTTCAGAAACTTCACATATGGAAAAAAAAATTCCCTCCATGAGTAACCAACTTGCTCCTCAAAACATTGTTTGTGCAAACTTTCTTTGTGCTTGATTTATAAGTCCTTTATATAAATAATAATCTTAGATAAGTCATATAATTCTACTGTGTATTGACCAAGTTCACATCTAACGATATAAGATGTACTGTTTGCCACATTTAATATATAATGGTATAAGTTGTTAAATTATTGCAAGAGATAAATAATCTGAAAGACCCCAGATTTCAGCAACGTAAACTATAGCATTAGTAATTTTTGCATTTATAGCAATTAAGGATCCTTGGACAGAGTAACCTCCATATGCCCTTGTAAAATTTTTGATGCCACCTATTGAGAATTCTAACTTAAGTTTAATATATTTAATATGGATTTTCCAACTAGAGTTAGCTGGAAAGTGTACATCTAAATAGTAATAATGGTTAACTGTATCTAAGCATAGGTGATTCAGTTGGAATTTTATAGTTTTTAAGTGAGTTAGCCCCAAACACTACTATCTATGTTGTACTCCTATTTTAAGAAATTAGGTATCACATAATTCTGAGAAGACATTTCTTTGTAGGCCTAAGAAGAAAGTTGAAATCAAGATTATATCATCTGGATAAACAAGAAGCAAGATTTATTTATCAAAACTTTGGTGACTGGAAAGATTTATTATACATCTATTCAATAATAGTATTTATATACAAGTTAAACAAAAGTGGCACCACAGAGAAACAGAGAATTTGATGGCAGATAAAGACTGCTTGGCCCATCCAGTCTGCCCATTTCTCCCTACCTACATCCAGTCTACAGCTCTTCCTTACTTCCCCCACCTTCTGTTCCACTATGATACCCTTATGTCTATCCCATACATTCTTGAACACCACGACTGTCTTTCCCCACCAAGTCCGCTGAAAGGCGATTCCACCAATCTCTCCGTGAAAAAGTACTTCCTCACATCTCTCCTGAGTCTACCCCCTTCCAGCTTCATGTCATGTCTCCTTGTTCTTGAGCAATTTTTCTTCTGAAAAATACTCCACTCTTGTACCTTATCTACTTCCATGAGGCATTTAAAGGTCTCTATCATATCCCCCCTCTCTACCTCCTCTGTTCCAGGGTATACATATTGAGTTCCTTTAGCCTCTCCTCATAGGGCTTTTGATGCAGACCCTGTACCATTTTAGTTTCATTCCTCTGTACTGCCTCCACTCTGTCTATGTCTTTCCAGAGATGTGGTCTCCAGAACTGCACACAATACTCTAGGTGGGATCTTCCCAGTGATCTATACAGAGGCAACACCACTTCCCACTTCCCACTGGTGATAGCCCTTCCCTATGCACCCCAGCATCCCACTCACCCTCTCTATTGCCTTGTCACACTGCCTGGCCACCTTTAGGTCATCTGATAGGATTACCCCCAGGTCTCTTTCCTGCTTGGTGGTCATCAATATCACTCCACCAATTTTGTACTCTGCCCCTGGGTTTCTGTGCACTATGAGCATAATTCTGCACTTTTTCAGATTAAAAGCCAGCTGCCACACCCTTCACCACTCGTCTAGTTTTCTCAGGTGTCTGCTCATCCTTTCCACCCACCAAGAGTGTCCAACCAATTGCAGATTTTGGTGTCATCTGCAAAGAGGCACATATTCCCTTCCAGCTCCTCTGCAATGCCACTTGAAGTATAAAGACATAAAAGAGGACTGGTCCCAGCACTGATCCTTGAGGCCCTCTGCTGGTCAATCTCCCTTCTCTGGAGTGAACTCCATTTACCACTACCCTCTATCACCTAGCCCCTAACCAATCTCTTATCTAGTTTATCATCTTTGGACCCACTCACTCCTAAGCTACCCAGCTTGCATACTAGTCCCCTATGTGGTACAGTGTCTAATGCCTTACTGAATTCTAGGTAGGCCATATCCACTGCTCCATCCTGATCTAGTTCCTTGATCACCACAGTACAGTACAGCCCTGTTTCACCCCTAGATTGGTTTTGGGTGGGGCTGTAACATCACTTGCTAAGTTGTATTGAATTTTAAACCATGAGTTGTCATTAAGTCTGACCAATATGCCTAGTAAATGTTTTTCTATACTGTATGCCAATAATATGGACCAAAGAGTGCTGCTTATGCTGTCAAGTGCCATTTTAAGGTCTACGGAACAACTTTCCTTTCTTGATCTTAACATATTTTGTGACAAGGTGGGATAAAATTTGACAGTACTGTATTGTGGAGGGAACCCTCCTAAAGCCATTTTGAACTTCAACAAAGATTTTATTATCCTCAATTCAGGTTTCCAGTCTGTTTAATAATATTCTAACAATGTTTTTCTGAGTGGTGTTGATCAGACTTATAAGTCAGTACATTTGTGGGTTGTTAAGTTGTTCTTTGCTATTTATCGACTAGATAATATTTATTTGCCAAGATTCTAGCAAGAGAGTATGTTGATATGTTGTACAATAAAATTATATGCAAAATGTAACAATGGTACCCACCATTCAGGAACATATTTGAAAACATCACTAGAGATTCTGCCTGGTTCTGGAGCTTTGTTAAATTTTGTAGTAACCAATGCTTGGTGTATCTCTTCCTTTGTAATAATAATAGGTTTGGTGCCATATTCCGATTGCAATGTTATTTGAAGAATTTTAATTAAATTATTGAACTATGTCTTTCTTCAAAATCACTATAATAAACCTGTGTAAAAAGTTCTTCCAAAAACTTAGGCTGAATAACTGCATCTACTGAAATTGCATGTGTGTTCATTCCTCTTGCCACTACTAACCAAAAACTCTGTAGTTTTTGTTTCTGATAGTGTCTGTTAACTGTATCCAAAAGATGGTTTGATATTTTGCTTTTTCCTTTCTCAAACCATTATTGTAATTTTTTTCTCTTGGTTAAGTAGTGATAAGTTATTTCAAGTTTTTAACATTTTTGCTAGCCTGACATATTTGTTTAATGATTGTTTCTCCTCTCTACATCTTGCATTAAACCAGCCCTGTATCTTCTTTTTAAATGGATTAGTAATGTACAACATTGGTGCGAGATGTGTTATAATGCCTGATCTGACTTTCAAAAAATCAGATGTAGCAATGCACTTAATCAATCCTTGTTTGTAAATATTTAATTCAGTAAACCATAATTTTCCTTCCAATTTTTTTTTCCATTTTATTTAATCAGTAATCCGGCTACTTAACTTAACTGTATCCAGTTCCTGCTGCACTCTGTGATCTGTATCCCAAAGTGATGTACAATTTCTTGGGTTTCCTCCTTTGTAACTGTTCTGGGTCACCCATGAAAAAGAGACCTTCAGGGCTCTGAGGGCCAACCCAGTTAACAAAATTAATAAATAAATAAAAATAAAAATTTATCTCTGTGCTTCAGGTGGGGATATTCCATGACTCAGTGCCTCCCCGCCCAACACAGGTATACCTCAACAGTCACCTGGAACCAAGGCTCGTGACTTGCCACCAGCAGCAGGGCTTTTGAAGGGGAGACTGAGATCCACCAAGTTCAGTCCTGGGGCTGGCCGTGACATCATTCATTGTGGTGTTGGAAGGATTCACACTGTGCTGCCGCAAAGGATTTTTCTCTTGTGTCAGTCCTCCAAGGTGTGGACATGCAATGACATCAGTGCAAGGACATGCACACTCCCGTACATGCCTCACAGATGTCCGCCGCTGCCTTTCCTCTACATTGTGGTCCTGGCTTGATGTACTTCCAGTCTGTACCAGGTGTCTCCCAAGTGCTGGGTGCCATGAATCCCCCCCCCCAGAGGTGAAGAGCTATCCCTTGGATGCTTATTCAACCTTCCCCCAGCCAACCCTCTGATGCCGTGGGCTCGTTCACAAACCCAGGTCACCAGCATCATAAGCAGTAATGCTCCCTTCCAAATCTTGTATGTTATCTATTGTCCATTTAATTCTTTTTGTGGTAATTATATTAAGTGAGGGAGAGTTAAGTTCCAAGATTTCAGAGGTTGGTGTCTTACAATTTCACAGTAATTTTATTGGAAAACGAGAAAATTCAGAATGCTCCAAAACAAGCATGTCAACTAGTCTGTCTATTGCATTTAGACTAATAATAAATTAGTCTATTAAAGATATGCCTTTTGAAGAAAAAAAATGTGCCTTGTCCCCCCTTATCTCCTTCTGTTCTTCCATTGATTATAATAAGTTTACAAATAATTTTTTTAATAAAATACCTGAATCATTTTGTTTGTTATCAAAACAATTTGTTTCATTATTAAGATGAGAATTTACCTATTTTTTGAATTTTGTTAACCTGATAGGCCCACTAGGACAAACAATCCCTTTTTCAGGGGTGACCTGGAGTTAACTACAGAGAACACAAAACAGTATAGATTATACAAAGCCAGACATTACATGAGTTCATAACATGTGTGTGCTAAGTCAGATACATGTCAGCACATGGATATAGTATACACAAGGGTACAGGAGATTAGTACACATGTACAATCATATTACAGGTCATGGCATTCACATAGTATTAAACATTCAAGATGTGTATTTAGAATATGTATTTCCTCTTCCATTTGTGGGCCAAGTCCCAACTTGGTTGAACAACTGTCATTAAAGTCACCTCCTAAAATAAATCTGATTCTGGGTATTATCTATTATTTCAACAAGAATATCTGTAAAATGAGTCCAAATATCAGCACAATTTGAGCTCTGTGTACTGCTGACAATGGCAACTTTTTCAATGTTTGGGATACAGCATTATCAGGAATATGGACGGCATCAGTCTTGTATCCCAATACATTTAAAGAATCGTTCCTATTCCAAAACTAGTAGCATCTTTTTCTGATTTAAAAGAAAGTTAAATATCATATGCTTGACTACTTCTATCCTGTTGTGGCTTGTTGCATCCATTTGTGCTTCATTTTAATCTGTTCATAATAGGTAAATAACTTTTTGTTTGAATGCATTTTCAGATTCATATACACTCCAGTGAATGCCTTTCACAATAAATATGAACTCACTAAATTAAGTTTTATCAGTTATACTGTAAATGAAGTAGGGAGGATATATTTCAGTGAAACAGGATATTTAAGATTATGCCAGATTCATTTACATTTTCTTTTTGATTCCACATTTCTAACACGTGGTAATGTTTGAGCGAATACTAAAATATCCTGGAGTTCTTTCTTTGACCTACTTCTGTGTAGTATCCCATTATTTATCCTTCTCAAATGAAACAAGTACTTAATCTGGTTTTGTAGCATATCAGTAGTTTCCTTTTCCATAACTTTCAGCCCCTGTACTGTAATTAGGGATATTTATTCTACCATATGCATAGATCTCGGGGGGGGGGGGCAGCAACTGGCATGTTTTTGTCTTGAATGGTAATCATACTCAGTATTTCTGAGGAATTCAGAGAGTTCCCACACTCATTTATTGGTTTCTCTTGATTTACAGTGTCCAAGTGTCTCGTATTATCATTCAGTTTTGTATTTTCTTCCTCACCTTGCGCTTTACCCATGTTATGAATTTTATTTTTGTGTTTTTGTGAGTTCCTTTTCTTTTTCTGAATCAGTACAGGCTGATATCAAGTGTTTATAGCGTTTTAATCAACTTATTTGTTTAAATTATCCCTAGCTTTGGAATTTATTAATTCTGCTCCCTCCTCTCTAACAAATGGTGGTGGTAGATTAACCTGTATACATCTATTAGACTTTTTAGGTTCCAGCGGGGGTTCCATGCCTTGCTTTTTTTTAAATGAAGGATCCAGTAGCATTTTCTTCACAGTTTAATTTGAAGTTGTCCCCTGAACCCCTCCCAGGAATGAAGAACGCCACAACTTTGTTAACTTTTTGGTTGCTCTTTGGCAATATTTATTTTGGCACAAAGATATTTACACTGTCACTTGTCATCTTTCAATCTGTACATCATAAACAATTCCATACACAAATTATTCTTGGTGCTGGTCTCTTCTTTCCTCTGGTTGCTTGCTCATCTTTTCATTTTCAGGGTCCGGACACTGTGAATCTGGCCCCCTCCTCCATCACCAGAACCAAGCCAGTTCCACCTACCCCTGGCCTTCACCCTCCAGGCCCGGACACTTCTGAATCCAGCGCTTGGACTTATCCCCCTTCCCACCTTAACATCACATCTGAGTTCCTTGTCCCCAGCCTGTGTAGCCTACCCCTTCCCCTTTTCTGGACTCCCCCTTCCACCATTTCTCTTTTTCCTTCTTCCACTGCCCCACCTCCAGCTTGTGATGGATGGTGGGGCTCCCCCTTTGCGGGCTAGTATCTCAGACCTTTCTTAGCTAATTCTCCTACTAGCTCCCCAATAGGCCTCAAGAATAGGCATATGTCAAATTGTGACAGATGTGCCCCATCGGACCTGTACAGTGCAGCTTGATTAAAGGAGATGTCTTTATGCTGCAGGTGTACTCTCCATTTCAATTACAGCCCTCGCTACCCTCCTATTCAGCTGCTTCCTTACCTTCTCAATCAATTTGACATTACTGACCACTCTCCACACCCTGCATGAGGTGATGTCAGACCAGCCAGTGATCATGATAGGCCACCACCCTTAATTATCTCCAAATCCCCCAGTATGCTCTGTCCCAATAGCCCCCATGGAATACCCCCTAAGACATTACCCCCCAGGTGTATGATGATGCAATCTGGCCTGCCCCACTGGACCCTTAGCTCATACAACAGTGGCAGCAGCTGGGCCCACCTCATGCCCCTAATGCCTTTCCATAGCACCTTGGTGTGCTCCATGTTGTATCGTAACTCTGTCCCTCTGGAAGTGGTGACTGCAAACCTCTCTGCCCAATAGATGAAGAAATGCCCCACTATCCAGACCTTCTACTTGGAACCTGCCACGGGAACAAGAGAAACAGTGTGAGTTGTTGTTATCAACACCTGACATACCTCTTGTAGCAACTGGACTTCCAGCGCCCAACCTCCTGTAGCTCCTCCATAGCTACCCCTCTCTCTCTGCCACCTCTGAGGCTGCCCCAGTCTGAAAGGAGTGAGGGGCAAAATCCCCTGGGTCCTTGCCCACAAATGCCAGGGCCTTCCTGAGCACTGGCCCCACCTGGAAACTGGTGACTGGAGACCCGTCCCCATGGTGGAACAACACCCCCCCCCGCTACCTCCAGATGCTCTCATATGCCTCCAGTGCTGCCACTTCACAGTTGTCGGACTGTGCCTGCCATATCAGTGACACCATGGTCCCTCTCCCCGCTTTGTCCATTTCTGACCTAGCCAGCCTAATGACAACTCCATCTTGCCCCATACCAGGCTCATATGTTGCAATGCCTGCCCCGCCACTGACTTCCGTGGGGCAATCACTTCCCTCACCCAGAAGGCCCCTGCTGCCATGACAGCAAAGACAGCCCTGAAGAGGAGTGCCTTGTGGGCCAAAGAGCACACTTTTTGCATAGCCATTAATACTCTGGTCAGCAGCTGCCCCTTAATGGGGCGTCTTTGGTCCTTTCTAGTGCCCTGCCCCCTCTGCCATCCCATTACCATCTGTTTTACTGCCCTGCTGGCTGTGACATCCAGCCATCCCCTGTCCTGACATACCCAACTAATGCCAGCCAAGTGTACCACTACTGTGGCATGGGCCATATCTTCTTCCCATTTCTCTGCTACAAACCTTCTTACCTGTTCATCCCGGGCCGGTTCATCCCTGTCTCATCTGAGCTTCCCCCTGAATTCCTGGAATCTCGCTCACCCCCCATAAGCCATCAAAGTGTTAGCAGACCAGGACCCATGGTACAGTGCCCTGGCCCTCCAGCTTCCCACAACTGGTCCGGGATCCTGGGCCTGTGAGTCACCGTCTGCAGCCTCATCTCCTGAAACCTTCCAAGCTGTAAATGGAAAAGACTGTCAGCCACCTCATTTTTAACTCCTTCAACGTGCTGTGCTTTGAAAGATAAATTCAGCAGCAGCCCCAGTAATACCATATGCCTAAGTATCCTGCCCACCATCTCAGTCTTCTCCCCCATCTATTAATGACTTCCACCACTCCTTTATTGTCGCACCAAAAAAGGATGCGCTTACCCCGCATCTTGGTGCCCATACTTCCAACGCTGCCCATATCGGGAATATCTCCAGAAAGGTGATGTCCTTCAACAGGTCGCCTGCCTTCCAGTGCTGCAGCCATGCTTCCGACATCCACTCTGCCTGAAACTATGCCCCCATCCCCAGGGCACCCGAAGCATCCGTAAACAACTCCAAATACGTAATCCGTTCCCACTCCTCTTGCCAAAATGTTACTCCATTATAGCTGTCCAAGAATTCCTCCCACACCTTAAAATCTTCCCGTAGCCCTTTGGACATGTCCACCCAATGGTGTGGCTGCTTGGCCTTTCCTGTGACTCTGTCCAGCCTCCTCGTAAAGGCCCTGCCTGGGCTAATTGCCTTACAGGCAAAATTAAGGTGCCCCAGCAGTTGCTGCACCTGTACCAGTGGCACCCTCTTCCTCCCTGTCACCCCTGTCAATAGACATTTAAGCCATGTCACTTTGGCCGCAGGGAGCCTGAAACACCCCATCTCTGTGTCCACCTCTATGCCCAGGAATTCCAGTCTATGGGCTGGTCCTCTGTCTTGCCCTGTGCTAGTGGTATCCCTATGTGCCGGCACATCCCCTTGAAGTCCCGTAACATCCTAAGTGCCTCCCCCCTTGTCTTGCCAATGAGGAGGAAGTCATCTCGATAATGCACAACCCTCCTGTGCCTATACCTGGCCCTGAATACCCATTGCACTGAGGTGCTGAATGCCTCGAATGTGGAACAAGCCACCGAGCATCCCATTGGCATGGCCTTGTCAAAGTAGAGCATCCCCTGGAATTGAAAACCCAATAGGTCCCAATCTGCTGGACTGACTGGGAGTAGTCAAGATGCTGACTCAGTGCCCATCTTGGCCAACCATGCCCCATCGACAGCCCTGATCAATATTATGGCTTGCTCCAGGGGGCATATGACACTGTCCGGAGGTGGTCTGGTATGCCCTCATTCACTGACGAGCCTTCCGGGTATGACAAATGGTGAATCAGGTGGAATTCCCCTTCCACCTTCTTTGGCAGGATGCCCAGTGAGGATATCCAAAATTGGTCACATGGGGGGCCTTCCGATGGCCCCTCCACCCGCCCCACCTCGATTTCCTTTGAAATCTTGGCCCACACTATGCCCTCTTTTCCCTTCACTGACCCGAGGTTCTTGGCCCTCATCCCTGCCTTCCCCCCTTGAAAGCCAAGTGGAAAACCTGCCTGGAAACTGTCCCTAAGCAGTGCTGCTGCCCCCTTATTCGGGTAGTCAGCAGTACACTCTTCCACCACTGCTAAGGAAATGGGCATGTGCGCCAGTGCATAGCCCCACCTTCCCGGACCCTGTTGACTTCTAATTCCAGCCATAGGGGATGGTATGCTGCCCTCTGTGGTGTCCCCCTCACCCCTGCTCTGCCCTCCCCACTCAAAAGGACTACTCATGGTATTGGCCCCCTCTTTGTACCCTCTTTTTCCCCCTTGTCGGCAACTAGACACTGGGTGTGACCCCCCACATTTTGAACATGCATGCCGAAATTTGCAATTATTCCAGGTGCATGTGGCCTTATTAAAACCCCAACAGGTCTTAGCCACCATGGGCGAGGGGCTCTTCATTGCATGATTGCCCCCAGTCCCGCTCCCCTCCCCCGGAAGGGTCCTCACCTACAGCTCTGAATGGGTGCAATCCCACCTCAGATCCCCCTTGCTGCCATTGTCTTCCAGAATACTTCATCATATTTCAGCCACCCATACCCTAACTTTGCTTTCTACACGTCCCTGATGATGGACATGTACTTCAATAATGGAATGGCTAGGTCTGGTTGCTTCTGCAGCAACAGCGCACTGTAAAAATAAAAACAACCCTGCCAATTCTCTATGGTTTTCCCCTTGTACTTGGCCTGCTAGGCCTTGTGTCCCACAACCGCTAAAGCCACCACCATCTCTGACTTCCCCACTGATTTCTTCTGCTCATATTTCTTGGCCATGTCCTCATCCACCAGCCTGAAAATGTCCACATACTCTCCCTTCCAAATATTTTCTCTGATCGATGCCGGGACATGGTCTCCCAGTGAACACCCTGGGGGTCCTTCATACAGCTTTTTGTTTGTTAGCGAGGCCCCAGTCCCTTTTCCTTTCAGGGCCTACACGGCCCATTCCATTTTCTCAATCCCCGCAAGTCCCATGTCGCCTAACAGCCCTTCCAAATAATCTTTCACACCATTTTTTTCAGATATGTCTACATCGCACTTACTCCTGTCCGGGCTCTTCCCATCCGGTTCCAGTGCTGGCAGTGGTGCCAGGATGGGCATGGGGTGTGGTGCCTCCCACCTGGGCCTCTTCCCCATCTTCCCCCTGTTTGGGTACTCTTCTCGCTCTGTTTTCTCTGAGCCTCCTCCTCTGCCTCCCTCTGCTTTGTCACTGCCACCAGTTCCGACATCTGCCCCATCAGCTTCGCTGCCTCCTGCATCATCCTTTCACTGGACATTGGATTTTGCTTGGGTGTTATCACTGTTCCTGGTCTCTGCTGCACAAAAACAATAGATAAGTGCCAAAACCCTGTGAAGCATCTTGCCTGGAGCCTGCCATCATCTCCCAGGCACTGTCCCTGACATCACATAACCATGACCCGCGGGCACCACCACCAGGGCCCCTCTCAAAACAGCCTGCTTTAGAATAACACCAGCAAACCAACCCAGGGTCAAGAGCCCCTGCCTTTTTGCCCCAGAGGCCTACCTGCCACACAAGCTCACATAGCTGGCTCGGCCGCTTCCTTCTGCCTCCCCCCCATTTTTGGACTGGATGCGGGAGGCCAAGCCCACAGCCTCTCTCCTCCCCCATGTGGTCCCCAGCCCTGCTGTCATGTCTTCGTTGTCTTTGGGGAGGGTGGCCTCACCCGCGTAATGCGCTCCCTTGGTACCCTTCCATGCTTGCTATCAGCAGCGCACTTCAACCTCCCTTGCCTCTGACCTGGGGAGGCTCCCCTCCCCCCGAACTGGCTACATGACAACTTGCCACAGCTTAAAGAAGTGTTTGACCCACAATGCATCCCAAAGTGAAAAATACCCCTCTGTTCGTCTGTGACTCTTGCCAGGTTCCAACTTCCCAGTAATTGCTCTGCCATTCCCCAGGGAATATTCCTGGGGTGCGAGAAATAGAAAATAAAGCACCACTGACAAGGCCCTCTCCATATTCCTCTGTGATACCACCCTACTTCCACCTGCCTCAGCAGACAGTCCACCCGCTTCCTCTCGGATGACTACACACTTGGGCCGCAATGCCTCCCACATGATCCGTAGTGCTGCCCAATCCTGGTGTACCTGCCAGCCGGTGGCTCTTCCACACTGACCATGGTGGCAGCAATTACCTCCCTCACCATCTTGCCCCAGGTTCTTTCTTCTTTGCCCGTCGAAAACAGGTGCTGCCCGGTTGCAAGCAATATTCCTTAGTGCCCACCCTCACCCAGTAATACACTCCTGAGCTTCCAGCTTCTAGGCCTGTAACCCCCCCCGAAGTGATCTGCTTCCCAGGCTGCTGCCACTGCTTTACCCATTCGCCCTCACAGTTGCAAGGGATCATGCCACTAACCCAGGCATCCCACCATTGCAGGACCATCCACCACGTTCACTGCTCGGTCCCCTTCCCCTCACTCTCAATGCTGGCCCTGCTGCATCATCTCCCAGCTTAGGACCTGCCTGGCCTTGCAGCTTCCTGGCCTCCAATATGCACATGCCATTACGCCACCATGCCGCAGCATCAAACAAAGGGGGCCCCCAGCAAAGAATTGAACCTGGTATCCTTCACACTAGCAGCTAACACCCAGTCACTGAGCCATGTTACTGCCTCCAAAATGGCCACTGCACCGCTTGCTCTGCCAATTCAGGCCCCGCTTTCTCTTTTTCCTTTTTTATATATATATTTTTTTTAAAACGTCCCAGGCCTACCACGCTTGCTCGAGCAACCTCGCAGCATCTGACCATGCTAGCTATGATGCTGCCCCACCTCTGCTATTAATGTGCACAATGAAACCTCTACCTAGGGGCAGGCGTCCATCCTGCTGCATCGCAGACTCGCCTCCCAGCACATACCCAAGCATTCCACGTGGCCCCCGCTACCAGACACCAGGGGCCAACTTCCAACCCAGGCCTGCCGCATTCACACCAAAGGGAAACAATTAAAACCTCCTGTTTGCTAGCAGTGCTACTACATCGCAGCTCTCAGCTGCAAATGGCAGCACAGCCACAAAGTCAATAAGGCCCTCACTTCCCGATGCCAGGGCCTCAGTATCTGCACAATTCACCAGTCTGGCTGAGGCTGAGCCCAAAGGCAAACGCACCTCAATATGCTCATTTCTCATAAAAAACATATCTCTTTCATCACATGGGTCTTGGCTGCCATACACTTGCATTTGAACAATACCCACCTATCCTAAACCAAGCACACACAGAAAAGCCATGCCAAACCAAGCTACAATGCCAACCCATACCCCAATTCCTTTGAAAACACATAAAACTCTTTTTTTTTTTTTTTGCATGGCTAGCTGTACATCTACAAACCCCGCCTCCCCACCTTTCGTTATAGCTTAATTCCTTATCGCCATGTGCAAACAACCGAGAAAAAATGGCCAGAGCATATTGGGCTGTATAGCCTGCTAGGCCTAGCTGCCCGTGTGTCTTACCTGTATATTGCCAATGATGTGCTGAGCTCCAAATTCAATGGAATTTTCCCAGCAAAAGAGGTTGTCCTGAGGTTGCCCAGGCCTGATATAGCCCTTCAGGACACCTGCTAAGGACACCTGTGGCTCCACCACCCAGCCAATCCCTGGGGCTCTGGCCTTGTCTTGTCATTGGACTCTCCGCCTGGCCTTGTGATCCCCCTTCCCTTTCCTTATCATTTTCCCTTAACCCCCACCCATCTTGTTCCTTCCTGGCAGGGGTCATCAGACTACCTGGCCTGCCGTTTAGTGGCAAGTCTCATTATCTTCCAATAATCATTTGGTCATATACTGGTTTTTCAGAACATTTGCTCTTATTCCCAGTATTTCCTCTTTTAAGATTGATAATGTTTCTAGAGTACATATGTTAGCATAGAAAGGATTCCTAATATATTCTAGAAGGTCTTTTGAGCGTGGTTGCTACTGGGACCTTGATTTCTTCAGGCTGAGTCTGCAGATTCATAAACACAGTGTCAGCATTTGCTTTTTGTGTGAATGCTTCCCAAGAAATTTTTTTGGAAGACAGATCACATATCCCAGGGGAAGCAGAAACAGCATTTATGCCAGCATCTGAGGTCTCTGGACAAAAAACTGGAGAAACTTATCAGAAGTTATGCTTCTCATTATTGAGAAGTGTTTTAAGCCATTAATGTTTGTCCCCAGTTTGTTGGCAACTTGAGCTAACTCTGAAGATTCTGGTAAACCATATTCATCGTTTTTTCTGCTCCCTTAATGGAATATCAGGTTCTTTATTAGTTGGTTTTGTTAACTGACCATCCCCTATGGATAAATCTGCATAGTTTATCAAGTCTTCAGACCCAGTTTCTCCTAGAACCATTAAAGTTTTAGAATACGTGTACATAGGGCACTGAATAACTGATGCCTATTTCTAATAGTTACTTATAGAAACATAGAATTTGATGGCAGATAAGGACCGCTTGGCCCACCCAGTCTGCCCATTTCCCTACCTACTGGATAAGCTGCAGATCCTAGTTAACCAGCAGCCTACTTCTTCCTACCCCCAACCCCTAGAATTGCCTTATGACTGTCCCATACATGCTTAGATTCTACCACTGTTTTTGACTCCACAACCTCCTCCGGAGCCGTTCGTGCATCCTATTACTCTCTGTGAAAAAATACTTCCAAAAATTACCTCTGAGCCGCCCCCCCTCTATCTTCAAATTGTGCCCCCTTGTTCTTGCATACCTCTTTTTTTGAAAGATGCTACCCTCTTGGACTTTGTTGATTCCCTTGAGGTACTTGAAAGTTTCTATCATGTCCCCCCTCTCCCTCCTTTCCTTGAGGCTATACACATTAAGCTCCTTAAGTCTCTCTTCATATGTCTTCTGGTGCAAACCCTGCACCATTTTAGTTGCCCTCCTCTGGACAGCTTCCATCCTGTCTATGTCTTTCATGGAAAATGGGTCTCAGAACTGCACGCAGTACTCCAGATGGGGTCTCACCAGCTGTCTGTACAGAGGTAATAACCTTTCTGTTTCCTACTGGTGATGCCTCTCCTATGCATCCCAGTATCCCCCAGCCCTCCTTGCTGCCCTCTCACATTGCTTGCCCACCTTTAGGTCATCTGATATGACTACCCCAGGTCCCTTTCCATTTTTGTTGTTGTTAGTATCTCACCCCCCATTGTGTACTCTTCCCCTGGGTTTTTGTTTCCCATGTGCATTACCTTGCACTTCTTAGCATTGAATCTAAGCTGCCATACATTTGACCATTCCTCTAACCTTGCCAAGTCCCTTCTCATCCTTTCCACCCCACCTTGTGCATCAACTCTGTTGCAGATCTTTGTGTCATCTGCAAAGAGACATACTTTTCCTTCCAATCCCTCTGCAATGTCACTTATAAAGACACTGAAGAGGACCGGTCCTAATACTGAACCCTGCGGTACCCCACTAGTAACCCCACTTTCTTCAGATTGGACTCCATTTACTATTACTCTCTGTGTCCTATTCTCCAGCCAATTCTTTACCCAGGCTGTCATCTTGGGACCCACTCCCAGGCTGGCTAACTTGTATATTAATCTTTTGTGTTGGACTGTGTCAAATGCCTTGCTAAAGTCTAGGTAGGCCATGTCCACAGCCCCTCCTGATCTACTACTTTGGTCACCCAGTCAAAGAAATCTATCAGATTCGTCTGGCATGACCTTCCCGCTATGAATCCATGCTGCCTTGGGTCCTGTGCCCCTCTGGCCTCTAGATACTCGACAATTCTTTCCTTCAGAGGTGATTCCATCATTTTCCCTATCACTGAGGTTAAACTAACAGGTCTGTAGTTTCCTGCTTCTGCCTTGCTCCCATTTTTATGAAGGAAATCACATCTGCCCTCCTCCAGTCCTCAGATACCACCCCATCCTCCCATGATTTGTTAAAGAGGGTAGTCAGTGGTGTCACTAGTTCTACCCTTAGTTCTTTAGAATTCTGGGATGAATCCATCAGGCCCCATTGCTTTGTCCACCTTCAGTTTTAAGAGTTCTTTCACAACCCTTTCTTCTGTAAATGGGCTGGTATCAATTTCTCTATCCAGAGTGTTTCTACTGTTTTTTTTAGGTACCTCCCCCTCTTCATTTGTAAATACTGAGCAAAAATATTTGTTTAGTATCTCTGCCTTTTCACAGTCACCCTCTGCCCACTCCCCCTCCCCTTATTAAGCCTCACTATCACTCCCTTGGTCTTCCTTCGCTCCCTGATATACCTGTAAAAGGTTTTATCCCCCTTCTTAACTGAGTTGGCTATAGAAACATAGAAACATAGAATTTGACGGCAGATAAGGACTGCTTGGCCCACATAGTCTGCCCATTTTCCTACCTAACAGATAAGCTGTTGATCCTAGTTAGCCAACAGCTTACTTCCTCTTACCCGCCCCTAGGACTGCCTTATGCCTGTCCCATGCATTCTTGAAGTCCCCCACTGTTCTTGACTCCACGACCTCCTCAGGGAGGCTGTTCCATGCATCCACAACCCTCTCAGTGAAAAAATGCTTCCTCACATTACCCCTGAGCCATCCTCCTCTATCTTCAAATTGTGCCCCCTTGTTCTTGCACATCTCTTTTTCTGAAGATGCTACCCTCTTGGACTTTGTTAATTCCCTTGAGGTACTTGAAAGTTTCTATCATGTCCCCTCTCTCCCTTCTTTCCTCAAGAGTATACATATTAAGCTCCTTTAGTCTTTCTTTGTATGTCTTCTGGTGCAGACCCTGCACCATTTTGGTTGCCCTCCTCTGGACAGCCTCCACTCTGTCGATGTCTTTGCGGAGATGGGGTCTCCAGAACTGCACACAGTACTCCAGATGGGGTCTCACCAACTGTCTGTACAGAGGGATAACAACTTCCTGTTTTCTACTATTGATGCCTCTTCCCATGAATCCCAGTATCCCCCCAGCCTTCCTTACTGCCTTCTCACATTGCTTGCCCACCTTTAGGTCATCTGATATAATTACCCCCAGGTCCCTTTCTATTTTTACTGTTGTCAGTATCTCACCCCCCATTGTGTACACTTCCCCTGGGTTTTTGTTTCCCATGTGCATTACCTTGCACTTCTTTGCATTGAATCTGAGCTGCCATACATTTGACCATTTCTCCAACCTTGCCAAGTCCCTTCTCATCCTTTCCACTCCATCTTGTGTATCAACCCTGTTGCAGATCTTTGTGTCATCTGCAAAGAGACATACTTTTCCTTCCAGTTCCTCTGCAATGTCACTTATAAAGACATTAAAAAGGACTGGTCCCAGTACTGAACCCTGCGGTACCCCGCTAGTAACCCTCCTTTCTTCACTGTGTACTCCATTTACTACTACCTTTTGCATCCTGTTGTCTAGCCAATTTTTTATCCAGGCTACCACCTTGGGTGGTATCATTTCCTCGGTTGGGCCTTTGCTGTTCTGACTGCATTCCCAGCTTCCTTTTGCTTTAACTGATACAGTTCTCTGTCCTGCTCCTTCTGTGATTCCTTGTACTTCCTGAATGCTTTCTTTTTCTCTTAAACCTTCACTGCCACCACCTTTGAGAACCATAGTGGTTTCTTACATTGTTTTGTTTTGTTTATTTGCTTCACACAAAGGCTTGTTACCTCTGTGATGGCAGTTTTTATTATTCCCCATTGTTCTTCCACCCCTCTTTCCTGCCCATTTGCTAGTGCATTCCTTAGGTACTCACCCATTTTGGCAAAGTCAGCCCTCCTAAAGTCCAGTACTTTTGCCTTTGTATGGCTTGACTCTATTGCTGTGTTTAATGTGAACCATACTGTTCGATGGTCGCTAGTTCCCAGATGGCTACCCACTTCTACATCTGTGATCTTCTCTCCATCTCCATTTGAGAGAACCAGGTCTAAGATTGCTCCCTCTCGAGTGGGCTCCAATACTAGTTATCTAAGGCATGCCCCCTGTAGGGCATCTAGAGTAACCCCACTTTTCGAAGTGGCTGCTGCAACTGCACTCCAGTTAACATCTGGCATATTCAGAGTACCCATAAGCAATATCTCCCCTTTTTCTGCCATTCTAAGTATACTTTCTATCATTTCCTTGTCCATTTCTTCCCCCTGAGAAGGGTGTCTGTATACAACCCCTGTGCAAATTGTGGTGCCATTGCCTGTCTCCAAATTTACCCACAGTGCTTCTTCTCCTCCCTGTTTACCCTTTTGTTCTGTTGCTTTGATTCCTTCCCTTATGTAAAGAGCTACTCCTCCTCCTCTTTTACCCTCACTGTCCCTCCTGTAGATAGTGTATCCTGGTATGTTTACGTCCCAGTCATGGTTTTGTGTGTACCATGTTTCTGTGACTGCCACGATATCCAGATGTTCCTCCTCCATCAAGGCCTTTAATTCAGAAAGCTTGTTACCCAGACTACGGGCATTGGTACTCAATACTCTCCATTTTTTGATGGCTTTACCTTCTGTTGCAGCATCCCCCACTGACCTTTCTACCTTGGTCTTTTTCTCATTTAGTACCCTGTTTTGTAGGGAGAGGCTGGGATTTTCCTGCTGCTTATCAGTGCCTCCCCCCTTGACTAGTTTAAAAGCTTGCCAATGAAGCATTTAAACCGATTGCTCAAAAGACGTGTTCCCTTCCTGGACAGATGCCGACCATCCTGCCAGTATAGGCTGGTGTCCCTCCAGGTGGAACCCCAGACCCCAATGAAGCCAAACCCCTGTGCTCCACTCCATTTTTTCAACTATTCATTAAACTACATGGTGCAAAGTACCCTCACCTCCCCCATGCCATTGACAGGCAGCACCTCTGAGAAGGATACTGTGTGTGCTACATGTCTTAGACCCCTCCCCAACTCTATAAAGTCCTCCTGCACTGCTCTAATCTCATGATGAACCAAGTCATTTGTCCCTAGGTGGACAATGACATCCAGCTCAGACTCCCGTGCAGCTGTTCTCGTGATCCTGAGGATGCGCTTCCTGTCCCTCCAAGCCATGGCACCAGGCAGGCACCTTACTTCAGTTTTCCCTGCTCCCCCAGTTCTATCCCCCTAATAATTGAGTCCCCACCAGGAGCTGCTTCCTTTCCTGTTGTGTCCTCTGCCTCCTTCCTGTGGGCCTCCTTGTGACAGTTGTCCTCAGCCTCCTTAGTCTCCTTTGTGGGTGCATCCATAGGGGAGCTATGCTCCCCCAGAATGGTGTATAGATTGTGGAGTGGAACAACTGACTGGGTGTGCCTCTGCTCCACCATCCTTACCCTCCCTGAGCCCACTGTGGTTCAACTGCTGTGCTTTCTTCACAACCTCTGAGGTAGTGGTGGTGGCTCTGGTGCTCCCTGGATGGGGGAGGTTCCCTTCCTACTGTCCAGTGTGGCCTGGAAGAAGGTTTCCTTACTACTGTCCAGAGTGTCCTGAAGATGGGCAACTTTCTCCCTCAGGGCAGAGAGTTGTCTACAAATAGGGCAGCATCTCAGCCTCCAGAAAGACTCCCGGAAGACTGCTGCCCCACAGCCATTACATTGCACTACTCGCCACATGTTTATCTACATGTGTGTGTGTGTGTGTGTGTGTGTGTGTGACTGGTTTGTTATATAGAAATATATATATTGTACAATGTGTATGCTTATATTGTCAGTGCAGTGTGCTAGAGAGGATATAACAGTGATATGCACCTTGCACTCTTGAGGAAATGATGTCAGAACCCCAGGTATAAAGGAACTATTTCCAGGGGTGGGTGGGGTGAGGGGTGGGCTGGGGTTGGGCCTAAACTGTGCCCTCATGAAACAATCAGCTAAAAGCTCTGACCCACCACTGCGATGAGTGCCTTCCTGTCAGCAAGAGGCCCTACATAACAATTTGACAGAGAAAATGCCCTGCTAATCAAACAGAGAAAAATCCAGACATCCACGTCAGACACAGGTAAACCTCCCCAGCCCCAAAACAGCCTGGTGGTTTGTGCTCTGAAAGCAGTCAGCCCCAAAATAAGTCAGCTGTGCTTTAAACTCTTCCTGCACTGAAAATCTTAAGAATTGGAACAAAAGTAAAGCTAGATCCACCTCCTCTGTTGCTTGAAAGACTGTCTTTCCTGATAATTCTAAGTTCCTTATTTCACCTTTCAGTTAGAAGTAGCCTCCACCTGCAGAATATCTACTACAAACCAAAGACAATTGTAAGGTTCACCTCCCTCTGTTGTGAGCACAACTCACTTTATTGCAAATCCTATGTTCAGTATTGCAGCTTCCAGCCAGAGGTAGCTTCACCTGAAGAATATTAGCTGTTCTGATGAGTTTGCTATAAAACACTTGCTTATAATACTGTTGTTCTCAGGTCTATAAGACTCTTCCAAAGCTATTGGCTGATAAGTAGCTATGATGTAAGTACTTCCTGACACAGTCTGGCCTGGCCTTTTAAGGCACATATAGATAAACACAAAAAACAGTTTCCACCCCCTGGGGCACTTGTCTGAGTCAAATACACAGCCTGTACCTGCACTTACTTCAGGACTTATGACAAATTCTTAGCCCAGGGTTTAAACTCTTTCTGCACTGAAAATCTTAAGAATTGGAACAAAAGTAAAGCTAAATCCACCTCCCTCTGTTGCTTGAAAGACTGTATTTCCTGATAATTCTAAGTACCTTATTTCACCTTTCAGTTAGAAGTAGCCTCCACCTGCAGAATATCTGCTACAAACCAAAGACAATTGTAAGGTTCACCTCCCTCTGTTGTGAGCACAACTCGCATTCTTCCAAATCCTATGTTCAGTATTGCAGCTTCCAACCAGAGGTAGCTTCACCTGAAGAATATTAGCTGAGATGGATTGCTTTTTACCCTTTACAGGAGTTGATGTTGTTTTATTAACAAAGTCAAGAATTGTTGATTGCGCTACATCATCCTTCCTATGCTTTGTTTTTGGTTTCTTTTTTTATCATTATTATAATTATTCATGCTATCTACTGTCAAATCAAATATTATTGGATTTAAAGGCTCTTATGATTGTGACCTTCTGACTTTTGATTTATACATTAGCTTGTCTAGAGTGTCACAGTGTATCATAGGGTTTGGTATTTCTAGTTCTCATTCTTAAAAGTGCCTCAGTTTCACAGTCTGTTAAAACAACAATACCTCTAAACAATAACATATAATTAATACTATACAATTGCTGTATCAAAAATTCACCAATTTCCACCAAACTTCAAGATCAGCAACACAAGTAGAATATCAGGACTTGAAGTCTTGAGGTAGAGATTTCACTTCCTACAAGTTGTTTTAGTAGCCGAAGATCTTCAATGCATCCTTTAATACCTTCAAGACAACTTTGAAACTGAGCCAGCACCAAGGTTGTTCTAATACTCACGATCCACTTTAAAAAGTAATGGTGGTGGGTAGTAGACTTCCACTGAAAATGTCAAATTCGAGTTTATTTTGTAAGGAAAGCTCCATTGAGCAAGTTCATTTACAAGGAGGTCTTGCCACAGGTGAAATGCAAACAACAGATACATACGAAGCACAAATCAGGGCAAATACAGGATGGCATATACTGCAGAACAAGTTGTACAGGAGTATAACAAAATGGCACAGAAGGCATACTACAAAAAACAGAATTAGCCATAAGCAGCAAAAATACATACAGTGCAAGACAGTTAATTTCCAGCCAGCAGATAGGGTGGGGTAGAATACGGTAAGTGCACAGTAATGGATACAGAGATTCCCACCATTACTGGTAAAGTGCATAGACCCACTCACACCTGGGAAACACAAGAATCCAGGGGCCTGGCTAGTTAGCATAATGGTGACAATACTCCTTAATGGAATTGTTCATAAGGGATTTGATGACATTCAAAGAGATGTAGTTGGAGAGCCTGAGGGTGTTTTGGAGTTTATTCCAAACAGAAGATAAAGTGTAACTGATTGCGTTTTTTCCAAAATGGGTATAAAATATGGAAATGTCTAGTAAGATTATGGAGTTTTTCCTAAGTGAGTAGCAACTAAGGGATCAGTGAAATAGGGAAGAATTATAGGAGGGGAGTTTATTCAGCATTGCTTTGTACACCCAGGTACAGCTATGCATCCTCCTGGTGGCAAGTGACATCCATCCCACCGCTGAATATAATGAGCAATGATGTGTTCTTGAAGGGGCATTTAAGATAAAATGTAAAGCCTGATGGTAAAGTATATCCAATTTGTGATGGCAAGATGTTGGACTGTTGGAATACAGAATGTCTGCATAATCTAGTAAGGGGAGAAATGTGGCTTGGACTAACTGTTTCCTGACTTCTGTAGCAAATAGGAATTTATTTTTAAAGAAAAACCCTAATCTAACTCTCAGTTTTTTTCACTAGTGTTTCAGTATGGATGGTAAAGGAAAGATGATTGTCTAACCACATCCCAAGATACTTAAATTTTTGTGCAATCTCTGCCGTGGGTTGCAGCGAGTATGTCAGGGTACTCCAGACCCCTGAAAAATGCCACCCTAGCTGATGGGGGCAACAGGGAGAACTGGGGGTGGCCAAATGGGTTCCCGCTGCCCCTGTGTCACCAACACTCAGTGCGCCATCGGCCGATATCCACACCCTGCAGGCACAAGGGATCCACTTGCAGGTTGGGTTGGGGCATCCCACTGGATGTGCACCCAGTCCACAAAACACTCCACCGCACACCTGCGCACCGGGGGGAGAAGCCATGGACAGGTGGGCACTGGTTTTGCATGCCGGCATGTGCGCACCTGTCTGCAGGTGCTCAGCCACATGGGCAGAGCATGACCATTTTCTGCTTACCCCTGCCTGCATAGTGCATAGGGCCCAATATTAGTATAGGTATGTTGGCCTGTGTTGATGATGGAGATGTAGATAAGGTGGGCGTGATGTACATTATCTTGGTCTTATTTGCAATTAGCTGGAGTTTTGAACTAAGGAGACTAAGTTGTAATTGGCTGAATTCATTCTGAAATATGGGCAACTTTGTTAAATGATGATTTAGATATAAAGGATGGTATCATATGCAAAAAGTAACCTGTGAAGTGGGCGCATGAGGAAGGGCGCTGTCTATTATGGCGACACCTTCCCCTCGCAATCCACTCATGGTGACTGACAGGTAGGATGACCGGATGAGGGGGTGGGTGAACTAGGTGACAGGATTTCGCTATACATATGCGTGCGGGGGGTGGGAGCGAGCACGGCAAGTGTGGGCTGGGAGGGAGTGGAGAGACTGTAGGGAGTGGCATCAAGGCCGGTCGAGTTGTGTTGTGGCATTGGGAATTGGTTAATGGCTGGGGTGGCTTGAGGTACCGGTCTAAGCGCCGGTGATTTTTTATTGTGCCCAGCCTCAACCTTTTTATTTTTACTACTTTCATCCTCCGACATGCACCCCCGAGTTGAGAATCCCTAAGTAGGAGGTGTGGGGTGAAGTCCTCTGAGGGGGTGCCCCTACAGAAAGTAGTAAAATATGTCCTGGCACCATTGTGCTGGTATGTTAGGTTGTCAGAGTGCCAAAAATGTGTTCGGCACTCTGACTGAGCGATAACGGCGATCGCCTATCACACAGACCCTATGCAAAATTGCAGTTTCATTGTAAGAATGTTATTACTTAAAGAGCACTGTCTATTATAATAAAAAGCTTAAAATCAGTAGATTTACACAAATAATGTTTTAACTTACTTGTTTTCTAGCTTTTTTTTAATCTTTTTTTTTTACTTTCCCCTGCTGTTGGTCTACTAAATATTTTAGATAATGCAGCAATTAATTCACTGAGTCTTTCAAAATGTACCTGACTCTCCCCTGCTAACCAAGTACTGTCACTGCTGTTTATGACATCACAGTCTGTTGTCAAGGTGAGCACTATGATGTTGTAAACAAAGGCACTATGAGGTTAACAGGGGAGAGGTAAATGTTTTCTATACAGACATTTTAGTTAGTCTAAAAGATGTGCTGTAAATCTTTAAAGGAACACTGAAAATGACAAAAATGTATTCTCTAGTAAATTGTAAGAGCTAAAACATCTTATTTATGAAAGCAGATGCTGAAATGTAGAAGTGCTCTTTAAGGAGTTAATATAAATTGACAAGAGGAGGGGACCTAATATGGATCCCTGGGGTACACCTCTCAGGAGTGGTAAAGGAGGGGACAGTAGGCCATCGGCTTTAATACATTGGAACCTCCCTGATAGGTAGCTAGCAAACCAGCTAACAGATAAGGGATTTAGTCCATGTTTCTTAAGTTTCAACAATAGTAGGTTATGTTCTACCATGTCAAATGCCTTACTTGGGTCTAGAAACACAGCTCCAGTAAAATGCTTGTGGTTGAGGGCAGTGAGCCAGTCATCTGTCACTTTAGCCAGGCCTGAAACTGAACTACATTGCTGTCAGAAGCCTGACTGGAGCAGATTAAAAAATTCAATTTTTTTCCATCCCTTAGCTGTGCATTGATTAATCTTTCAAGAAGTTTAGAGAGTACGAGTAATATTGAAATGGGCCTATAGTTATTCAGGTCGAAAGGATCACCTGATCTGAACAGAGGGAGTAGGTGGACTGTTTTCCATAGGGTGGGGACAGAGCCTGAAGTAACTGACATGTTAAATAAATGAGTTATAGGGGCAGTAAGGAAGCGAAAGCCAGCTTGAAGGAAAAAGGGGTCTATCCCATCTGCACCAGCACTCTTCTTGGTATCTAACGTTACTAACATGTCTTCAACTTGTTTAAAAGTTATCAGGGATAGGCTGAGAGAGTTCAGTATTTGTAGGCTGGCCAGGGTATCCTCCAGCGAGGAGTCCTGCGCTAATTTTGCAGCTGGAGATGAGTCAAATGCTAGTCTAGCTGTGGCAAAATGTGAGTTCAGTTTTTCGAGGATTATTGCTTGGTCCAAAATTATATTTCCTTTGGACATAATTTTTGATGGGATTGATGGAGGTGGTCTATGTCCTTCGACAGATTTAATTGTGTGCCACATTTTTATTGGATTTCCCTTAACATGTTCCAGTGCATTCATGTAAAAATTTACTTTTGCTGTCTTAAGGAGTTTTGTACAGGCATTTCTTGCCCTCTTGAAGGTCAACCAATCCAGGGGTAACTTGGTTAGTCTAGACATGGCGCAAAGTTTATCCTGCGCAGCTAGGGCTTTTTTCAGGCCAGGTGTAAACCATGACTGGGAGGCCTTTTTAACTCTAGATTTTATAAATGGAGTGTGTTTATTTATTAGTGATAATAGCACTGTAGTGTAAATGCCAACTGCTTCATCTACTGAAGTAGTTAGACAAAAGTTTGCCAGTTTATATTCCTGAGATCTATTAAGTAATTTTCCAAATTGAATTTTTGAAACCTGCACTTGGTCACAAATTTTGCAATGTGGAGGTGCCTTTCCAATTTTCTTATTCCAACCACAATGTTGTGATCACCGACGTTGTTAAAAAATACAGCAGAGCAAGTAAAGTTATGAGGCCTGTTTGTTAATAAAAGGTCAAGCAATGTACTTTTATTAGGGTTTTTAATGTTGGGCCTACTTGGTTCTGTGATTACTTATGAGATGCCTAGTTTGTTACATAATTTGTTAAGGTTATTAGATCTAGGGCTGAGCCAATCCAGGTTAAGTTCCCCCAAGGATTATTGTTTCATTGGAGTTAGTCATCGAAGTTTCGAATGGCATTAAGTAACTCTGAGCCCCCAGGTGGCGGTCTATAGCAGCCAAATACATTGATTGCTTCAGAGGATGACACTGTTAATTTTAGGGCCAAACATTCAAATTCCTTAGGTTTATTTTATTTATTTATTTAAGAGTTTAACCAGGCAGGCATACTGAACGGAGAACCACTCGTTTCTAGTTGAAGCAAATATTTCAGTGGCTGAAAGCTTATCGCTGATATAAATTATCACACACCCTCCCCTTGTTGGTCTATTTACCCAAAAAGTGTTGAAGGATGGCAATACTACCTGCTGATCAGAGATGGAAGCCTTCTAGCCAAGTTTCTGTAACTACCAGGATATCAGGATTAGAGTGGAATACCCAAGTCTTCACTAACTCTATTTTATTTTGGAGGCTACATACATTCATCAACATCATTTTTAGACCAGTAGCTGAACCAAATTCTAAGGGAGAGGTAAGGGTATTAGGACCTGGGTTAACTTCAACATTCCCTGAGCAAATAAGTAGTATGACAAGAAGTTTCTTAAGCATATGTCTCTGATCTATAAGCTCTTTTGTGGAATAGGATGATGTGTAGGTGGTCTGCCTCATGATCGTATGTTGTCTGGGCAGTATTGTTAAATAGTAAAGTGTAATAACCCTAATAAAAATTGCTTGTGAGAGCATCCAGGGTGAGGGAAAAGGGATTGGGGATGCATTCCATATGCGATATGAGCTAGTTACATGGGAGAGGCTTACTGAAATAAAGTTTGCCTGTGGAAATCAGAGCGGTGATGTACCTTTGGAATCAGTGTGCTCATACCAGACTGGACAGGAGAAGAGTAAGAGTAACAGCAGGGGATGCGTAGTGATTGGGATTAACCTAACAGTGATAGTCATGTGTTTATTTCGCTAATCCTGGTAAAGTAAAAATATGATTAAAGCAGATTATAAACTACAAAACTCAAATTTAAACTGGGGGGAGGATTAGATAAGGAGGATAAATGTAAGGCTCAGTAAAAGGGTAGCTTCCAGGTCATGTGACCACTGTGCTTAAGAAGAAGTAACACAATCAAAAGGGGTGAGAAAGTCTAACAGGCTGCATAGCCTAGAGGAATAATACAGCACCTTTGAATGAGTCTACAAGCAAGGGTCAAAGTTTCAGTACCCGAACATGGAGAATGTTTAAATAAAAATATTCAAAGATCTATATATTTATACTTGGTATTTATACTTGTTTTAGAACAGTAGAAGACCTTAGGTCCATATAAACTGTTCCCCACCTTAGTGGGTACATATTAACATATTCTCCAAGAGCAATTTATCAATCTTTCCCTTAAATTCTGTAATTGTTTTACTATTTACTGCTTCTACCAGCAAAGTATTTCAAACTGTCCATGATCTATTTACAAAAGAATAGTATACACTGTTTTTTTTCTTTATTCCTAGCTTGATCTGCTTTTTATGTCCTCTCAACCCTTTTAGCTTCTCTTGCATTTCCAGCCCCATTTCATTTACCAATTCCCTATCATTTATCATTCTAAACAACATCATTAGATCTCCTCTTTTTCTTCTTTGTTCCAATGAAAACAATCCTGTCCTTTTCAATCTTTCATTATATTCATATCTATTTAAAGTTCCTATCATCTTAGTATATCTCCTCTGCACCCATCCACTCTCTTTATCTCCTTCTTAGTATACAGACTCCATAATTGTGACACAAAGCCCAAATATGGCCTAACATAAGACCTGTATATTGGTACCATGCATCCCACCGACTTGTTCATAAAACTCCATTTTATACTCCTTACCATATTATTGGCTTTTTGTATAGCCACAGTATGCTGTTTATCGTATTTCAGTTTATTATCAATCACTATCCCCCAATCTTTTTCCTCATCAACATGCTTTAATTATTTTCCATCCAATGTATACCTACTTTTAATTCTATTCCCCTTTCCTAAATACATTACTTCTGACTTCTCTATACTAAATTTCATTTTGTTCTTACTAGCCCAGGCTTTAGTTTTATCCAAATCCATTTTCAACATTTTTTGTTGCTCCATTGTTTCTACTGGTCCTCCTAATTTAATAGCATCAGCACATTTTACTATTTGATTAATAACCCCTTGATGCAAGTCACTGATATATAGAGAAAACAAAACAGGCCCTAACACGGATCCTTGAGGGACTCCACTTTCCACTTTAATAGATCTAGATAGTTCACATGTTATTCTTACTTTTTGAGTTCTATCACTCAACCAATTTCTTATCCACTTAAAAATATGACTATCCAATCCCATTTTAGCTAACTTTTTGATTAGCTTATCATGAGGCACCTTGTCAAATGCTTTTTGAAAGTCTAAAAGAATTTTACGTCTATCGGTATATTATTACTTAATTTCTCATTTATATTTTCATAGACGCATAAGCGGTTAGTACCACATGCTCTATTCTTTTTAAATTCATGCTATTTTTCTTCTGTATAACCCAATATATCCAAACCTTCCTCTATATAAGTGGAAATTAATTATTGCCACCTTCTGTTTGAATCTGAAAAGTTCCACTAAAATGTTTCCAATAGTTTCAATGAACTGTAATTATCTATCTAAAATTACTTAAGCATATATCAATAAACATGAATAAAACTAGACACAGTACCAACACAAACTAGCTTTGAGATAGCTATAAAACAGGTTTATAATAAAGTTTTAATTAAATATTAGCAAGTAATACAAAAATTAAAGCTTTTAATTATAGGGAGGCAGTATAGCATGGTGGTTTAAGGCGCTGAGCTGCAAATCTGGAGACCTGGGTTTGAATCCCATAGCCCCCACTTGCATATACTGTGTGACCCTGAGCAAGTCACTTAACTTCCCTGTGCGCCCAGGTTGCACCAGTAAACAAGCTTTCAGCTTAGTGTGTCTCACCTGGTTAGACAATTGAAAAAATAAATACTCGTAGGTCTATTATTGGGATTAGCTGTATTGAATTAAGCATATAGTAGTTTGTGCCTTTAACTCAAATGATATATTTTAGAATAAAGTCAAACAGCTGTAAGTAGCTCAAATTACAAAATCCTTTAGTTCGCTTTTGGCTTACCTATAATTTTTATATATTCAGTTCAGATATATGCTGACAATTAAAGCAGGGCAAGCCTTATTCTGATTTTTCTTGTCAGTGTTATAATTATAACACTTTTTATGGAGTCATAATTGTGAAAACAAAAAAGGCTGAGCAAACCAATAGCCAGACACTTCTTCAGAACTTCTCTTCAGCATTTCTACAGTATCTCACAGGATCACTTTTAGATATTTACTCTGGTCCAAATATACCAGAGTCACAGTCAGTGGAAACAGGCCTTTGCCTATGTAACAAACTTCTTCCTTTACAACTGCAGCTCTATTAATAGTTTTAATAGTGCTTTAGCTTATTTTAGTCACCTTTGTTTGTGATCCTCACAGTGTTCCATACAAGCTTTCCCAAATAAATAATTTTTAAAGCAAACCACAGTTTAATAATCAAAAGCACGGCTCCTACAGGGTGCAATGCTGCTGATAAAATGCGCTTAGTTCTAGCTAAATATAATGTGTAGTTCCACCCTGTCTTACCATATGAAATGAAGTGACTGAGCACAGTTGGGCTTTATGTTCTAATCTGGGATGCTACAGGTGTGACAAATGATGTCACGTCACATATTTCATGTTCCTTTCAAAACACCAAAACACCAAGTGCATTCAGCATAAAAAAACACACATAAGCACAAGAAACATGTGAAGACTCAAGCAAGAGTACATCTCTTTTTTATCTGTTTAAGTAGATTGAGAAGTAAAAGGCACTAAGTATATCAATTTGTTAATCAATCCATCAATCAAAAAAAGAGAACCAGGTATGAAATCTGACACAGTCCTGGGCTCCAGACCACATCAATGCCCAATCTGGATACAATTAAATTTAAGGGATCTTAAATTACTCAGACTCTCTGCTGAAGTATTTTAGTATAAATATTAAATATTAAACTTACACTGATTATTAAATACTGCACTCTCATACTGTTGCTTTTGAACTGTTAACATTTTAAGCCTGTGAGCCTTTGACCCTTATAAATAGCCCTGTTTAGCAACTTAATTCATAGACACAGTAACATTATTTCTCTGTTATATAATTTTATTGAGTTTACTGAATAGTTATTTTGGAGAGTTTTAACTGTTACACAGTGTCCTAAACTAAATTCCCCTTACTCCCCTTTGCTGCTCTTATATGCCACTCTTATACTCCACCACCATAGTAACTGCAACAAATCAGGCGAGCCTCGCAACCCTGTCCAACAGTCCTGGTACACCACCATGAGAGACCATAAACTGTCTGTCATCTAATCTACATGGTCCTAACCAAGACCCAAGCTGCACCTGGAAAAACAAGGGAAAGTTTGGGATCTCAGCTCTACAACCCCAATTGGTGGGGGTGGTATGGAGCACAATGCACCAACCAATCAGGGGGTCTCACACAGGGGAGACAATGCAACAGACAAAATAAACAGTAAATAGTATATAATATATAGTATATTCACTTATAAAGGAAGTAAAAAAGTGAAAACATCAAGCACTTTCACACTTTTATCTTTAAACTTCACAAACCATAACCCAAAATGAGAAATAAACTTAAAATGCAAATCCTTGTGGAGAGCAGCATTAGGTGCATCCACACTCCATGGCAAAGAAGTCCACCTATTATAATCATTGCTGACTAGACTGATATGTTTATGTGCCATATTTGTCTTTTATTATTGAAATAACTGTTTTTAAGCAGTTGATCAATAAAATCAGTACTACTAGAGAGATCCACTAAAAAAAATAAAGCAGGACCTTGTTGCAATGACTAATATTCTTGAAAAACTAAATTGTGAAACTGCATACTCTGAGATACTCCCAATTCCCAAAGCACCAGATTACATTCAATCAAAAATAAACAAAAATTAACAATTGGCTACGAAATTGGTGTCTTAAACAAAATATTGGTTGCATCACACATTGGGAGGATTATCATGAAAATGATAAACTATTCTCCTGGGATGGATTACATCTTAGCAGAAGGGGCAATAATGTCCTGGGAAAACAAATTGTTTCCTTTATCAAAAATAATTTAAACTAATACTTAAGGGGAGAAGCCCATCCCAGGGGACTCTCTGAACACCAAACTTACCAACTTGGACCTAATAAAAACAAACAGTCAAAATAAACAACAAAAAAAAAAAAAAAAAACACCCACACTCCCCAAAACAGCCCGCTTACTATCAGTAAAAGCAAATTAAACATCTGCTTGGTAAATGCCAGAAGTCTTTCTAGTAAAATCAATTAACTCAAAGATGTTATGTTTACATACAAGATTGATATATGCGGAGTAACTAAAACCTGATTTAAAGTACATGCCTGGAACACAGAAATTCCAGGTTATACAAATTTTGAAAAAAATAGAAAGCATTCTAAAGGAGGAGGAATCATTCTATATATCTCTAATAAACTAAAAGCTTGAGAAATAAATGAGACAGAAGAAAGTATAGATATCGAACTTTTATGGTCCAAGGTTCGAATATCAAATCACTATAACATAACTATCGAACTTGGTTATAGATCCCCAAACCTTGACAGAAATTAAAATAACATATTCATGGATAACATCAAAGATATCGAGGGTGACTGTATAATCATAGGCGACTTCAATTTCCCAACTATTAACTGGATCACTGGCAAAGGCAGCTCTAGTCTTGAAAACAGATTTCTGGACCTAATGACCTTAAATAATATGGAACAATTAGTATTGAGCCCAACCAGAGAGCAAAATATTCTAGACATATTTCTTACAAACATAGGGGACGAGGTAAACAAAGTGGAGGTAATACATCCCCTATCTAACAGTGATCATAACATGGTCCTAATTGAAACAAATATAGAACAAAATGTAAGTATTCACAGCTGTACACAAATTAAAGACTTCTACAAAGCAGACAATCCTTCTATAAAAAAAATACCTCAATAATTTGGATTGGCAGTCAGAAATTGCAGATTGTGACGTAAACACTGTTTGGCTTAAAATACAGGAAAAACTTCAATACTGCATGACCTTATGGGTGCCAACTAGGAAAAAATATACCAAAAATTAAAAAATTCCCATATAGTGGAATAATATCATCAAACATAATCTAAACAAAAAACAAAAACTATACAAAAAAATATAAAAATATCCATCACCCAATAACTGGACAGCATATAAGAAAATAGTAAACAAAAGCGACACTTAATTACAAAAGCAAAAAAACAAATGGAAGAACAACTATCAATATCAATTAAAGACAATAAAAAACAATTCTTTAATTACATAGGATCAATGAAAAAAATAACTCAACCATAGATCCCCTAATAACACTGGATGGATTTATAACAGAAGAGAAGGAAATGGCCTCGGCACGAAACAAATATTTCATTAGTGTTTTCCGTATAAAGACACTAAACCATTAACAAGCACTTTATCATACAGTCCAATCAGAAAAATAAAGAGGCCATCAGTTTGACCAAATCAGACAGTTCAGCAGGTCCTGATGGGCTATCTCCCTACTTTATAAAAAGTATAGCAGAACAAATAGCTGGCCCACTAACTACACTATTCAATACCTCCCTTAGTTCTGGCTCAACTCTCCCAATCTAGAATCAGACTAATCCCCATTCATAAAGGTGGTAGTAAAAATCTTCCTCAAAACTATAGACCCATAAGCTTAACAGCAGTCTTTTGTAAATTACTAGAATGACTATTAAAAGAAAGGATTACCATTCACATGATAGAGCCTGGACATACTGACATAACCCAACATTTGTTTGTCAAGGGCAGATCTTGTCAAATAAATTTACTTCATTTTTTAGAACCTGTAAGTGAGGCATTGGATAAAGGACTTGCTGTAGACATAATTTTTCTCAATCTCTCAAAAGCATTTGACTCTGTTTCACATAAAATACTCTTTGAACAAATGATAATCCTAAAAATACATCCAGCAATTATACACTGGGTAGAAGCATGGCTTTCAAACCGCATACAACAAGTATCATTAAAAGGTAACTTTTCTCCTTGGGGACCTGTCTCTAGTGGAGTCCTGCAGGGATCCGTGTTGGGACCAGTACTTTTTAACATCTTAATATCCACTATGCTCCCCCTTACCAAACACTGTTGGATAGGGAAATATGCAGACGACTGCAATCTAGGAAGCATTATAACTGACTCAGATTCAGCTAAAGAACTACAAAATAATTTGACATACCTAGAAAGATGGTCCATTGAAAAAAAAACTCTCATTCAATGAACTTAAGTGTAAAGTAATGCACCTAGGCAAAAATAACCCTTGTTTTGATTACAAACTGAATAATACCAATCTACAAAAAACTGATAATGAAAAAGACCTGGGAGTTACAATTTCCAAAAAACGTTTCCTTTGAACTACATACAAAAAATATTGTTAAAAAAAGCAATCAAATACTGGGTTGCATCAAGAGCAGAAATGAAAAGGTAATAGTCCCCCTTTACTCCAGCTTAGTTAGACCTTACCTGGAATACTGCTCTTCTGTATGTACGCCACAATTAGTTAGAAACAATAAACTTATCGAAAACGTTCAATGTAAAGCAACTAAAAAAATTAAATCCTTAAGCATTTTAGACTAGAAGACTGGATTAACAAAACTAAACTTATACTCTATGCAATACAGAAGACTTAGGGGTGACTTATGCTTAACATTTAAAGCAGCAAAAGACATAGCCTTATTAGAGACTATTGGCCTAAATTGTAATATCACAAACATTAATACTAGATCTCATGACAAGAAATGAATAGGCAGTCAAAACAACACAAATAAGAGAAATCACTGGTACACACAAAGGGTTTTAACAGCTTGGAATAGTCTGCCAAAAAAAATTTATAGACAGTAACATAATTGACATATTCAAAAAAACACTTGATATATACATGGGAAATAAAAAATATGAATTCCACCAGTAAGATCTGGAGGCGAGTCCACAAAGGGCATCTCATGCCTACTGGATTCGTAAAACATCTATGAATCTAATACAATTACTATAACTACTACTATTATTATACTCATCTATAAATGACAAGGGAAGGGTCAACTGGTTGGAATAAGTTATCATTTGAACAGCCTTATAGTTAGAAGATCCACAACAGGAGTTGAACGTCCTGTCAGCGACACCGGCAGGTCGACCGCATTCTGCAGTTGGCTGCCGGTTCGCTATTGATTTCTTTGTTTTCTTAGGGGGGCAGTGCCCCCCACACCCCCCTACTTAAAGATTCTCAACTCCAGTCGGAGCTGATTGGGGGAAGGTGCAGGACCCCTGACAGGCAGCATCGGGTTCCAGTAGGTCTCCCACCACGGCTAGGCACTGTAGTCACTGTGGGGGACCTTGCTGGCAAAATGTCGCTGCGACGGGGGTAAACGATAGTTAGAAACATCATCAAAATGGTCATTCTTCATCAGTTATGGCCCATAATTCAAACTAATGACAGCATAACTAGATTATATGTGGAGTGAACATTTAAACCTTCAGTGTGCGAATACAGCCATGAACTGAGACTATTCAGTATATTCTCAGTATCAAAAATCATAAAGCAGCCAGTAGAACTTCTTGCACATAAACCTGGCTCAGGACAAAAAGGAACTGGGGTGGAGACTGGGGGGCTTTGGGCTTTGGTATGTATGTGGAGGGTGGAGGGGATGGGGCAAAGGATAGGGAAAGAAGGGGTGAAAAATAGAGTGGAAGAGGGGTGTTAAGAAGGGAAATACAGTAGGGAGCAGTAGGGGAGAAATAAATAAAACAAAAACAAGGAAGGTCACAGCACCTGACCTTCTTTGTTTTTATGTCTATGATTTTATTTATATTTCCCATCCCAGCACACAGGTCCAAGCCATAGACTAACCATGTCCTATCCAGAGCAGCGACCCATCACTGCAGGGAGTTTAAAGGGTAGAAGGTAGAGCGAAAGGGTCATCAAAGCACTGAGGTCTGGCTCTTGTTAAAGTGGGAGCTTGATGATGGTGACACTGTTCCAGATGGTCTCAATGGCAAAAATCTAAGGGAGAGAAAAAGGTCCACTGGGGATTATGGTGTGCTCTGACCAACTCACACCTTATGAATGAAATGTTGAACTGAGCAAAAAAAGTCCTTGTTTTCATACATTTAGCCATTTTTTAACATTTATTTTACAATTTTTGGCCAGGAAAAACACATTAAGTTATAACTTGTTTACAGGTGTGTCCTGGGAGCACAGGGAAGTTAAGTGGCTTTCATATAGTCACACAGTATGCAAGTGGTGGCTGTGGGATTCAAACTCAGTTCTCCAGCTCAGTGCTTTAAACCACTATGCCCTACTACCTTCCAAGCTTCTAGAGCATTTAAAAAGTGCAACCTTCTGGAACATTTAAACAGTGGAACCAGACATTACCACATTTTCAGGATCCAGAGGTCCTGGGCCCCAAGCATGTGCATGCCAAATATCAAGACTGTTCTGTCTAAGGACAGCAACATTATTAAGGTGCACAAATTAGGGTTTAACATAGCACAGCATTTGTAACCCTAACTTCAGGGGACTTACCATGCCTCTATAATATTATAGTGGTGCTGCAGCACCCCTCACCCTGTATTTTGCAATCCTGTAATTGAAAACTGTATGTACCTGTATTGTAATGTGTTCACTGTTTCAAAACTGTACCCTCCCGGGTTGTGCTTGAAAATAGGCAGGATTTTTACCTAATGCACTTACCCGGTTACCAAAAACCAATAAATAAATACATCAGGGCTGAGTAGGCACTTCTATGTTAACCACCAGTTTCTGAACTGTAATAGCATAGCAGTCCCTGGATGCAATAGCCTGAAGTTTGTTATGGACAGATTCAGTGCCAGGATCTCTGGAGCCTGTAAATTAGGTAATGGTCAGTTTAGAAGTTTAAAAGTTTTAGAAGGTTGAAAATACATTAAAAATATATGGTTTAATGACTTGTTTGGCTCAGCGATAGCACAAAAACAGCTGTGAGTTGAAACCTGAAACTTTCAGGTTAGTTAGAGTTTGTTCCAAGGATTATTCGATAGATGGATTTACAAAAAACTATGCAGCTTTTAATTAATTAACCAAATAAAATGCAATTTTCTCACATGCACAGTTAATTATTTCGAGCATCTTCATAGCTGGATTTTTACTATACCATCATGCGTCACTTTTGGGAATCAGAACCTGCTTTTGTAAGGTAAGAACAATGTTTTCATGAGCCTTAGCAGTCACAGAAATACAGAAACATTTGTGAATCAAGAACAATAAAAATGACCTGGAAGTTAATTTTGAAACTTACGTGGTTTATAGAGTAGGATTTAAGGTTGATTTCTTCAACTGTATTTTTTGGTGTTAAAAAAAACAATAGTTTTTAAAATATTAATGAAATTACATGGGTGCATTTTAAAACAGGCCCTGCTTTCATAAGACATCAACCTGCTTTTGTGATTCACAAACCCACTTTTGTGAGTCTCAACAGTCACAAAAGTGGTGAAGAGAACAGGAAATTTTGCACATCATAAAGGAACAGTTACTCACCATAGCATCTTTTCTTCTAATGGATTAGAATGGTCACTTAAACCTGTGAATCTTCTCCACTTGGTGCATGGTTCCATGGAACTTATTTCAAAGATACTCCCTCGCTGTGCTGGTCCTGAGACTCCCAACAATTCTGTAGTAGATCTTTGAGCTGAGGAGACCAGGAGATGAGAGACCTAATTTGAAAAAAACAATACTCCAATTATAGCAATATAAATTTCTGATTAAAAAGGGGGTGTTTTAATGACACAGAAAAACAACAGCAATCATTAAATGCTCAAGCTTAAAAACCTGTAAATGATTCTAAAGAACCCAATTACTCTGCCCTAAAAAGTAGAGACAGAGAAGGAGTAGTTTGGCTTTTCTAACCCATTAGAAGAAAAGATGCTGCTACGGTGAGTAACTTTTCCTTACATGAATTACAGGAATTAGAACAGCCTTGCCAGACTCCAAGCAGTACCCGTAATTAGAAGCTTTTAGGATTACTTTGGGAATGGGATTTGAAGTACAGAAATCCCAACCTAGCAATCATGTCATGCCGGGGTTCACAGGCAATAGTGAAATGTTAAAATGTGGAATGTGGGCCAGGTAGCAGCTTTACACATTTCTGCCAATGGTGCATTCCTTCCAGCTACCACTGATGCTTCTGTACTCCTAGTGGAGTGTGCTTTAATGCCTTTTGGGGGTACTTTTCTGCCTTGGTATAGTAGAAGTTTATTGTGGATATTGTCCCCCTTGATGTAATCTGTGTAGTGTCTGGGGGCCTGATTTTCAAAAGATCTGCGAAAGCCGGAAGCTCTGGTGCACTGATCATATGACACAGGGGGGCTTGTGCCATTCTCTCAGTGCCAAATGGGATTTTCATCCCTGTGCACCAGATGCCACACATTAGACCAACTCCTCACTGGTCTAACTTGCATCATGTTGGTCACCCTTTTTACGGGGCTTGTGTCAAATCTTTGGCGCAAGCTGCCGTAAAGTGGGGAAACTGTCATAACTGCTCCCAATGTACTAAAATTGGGTGCAGCTGCATCAAAGAAGTTTGGCACAGCTGTGCCAAACAACAAGACTGATGCAGGGCTTTGTTGTAACAATAGGCAAGCAATAAGACACGACAGGGTGTGGGTTATCTCGATAAGAGCACGCCCGGTGCATTGTTAGGCACGAGGCGCCAGCCGAGTGCCTTATGCACCTGGGCGTGTTTTATCAGGAGATAACCCACACCTCGGAGTGTCTTATTGTGCTTTATAAAATGGGTCCTCTAAAAACTTTACAGTGAAAATTTAGTTAATAAATGAAAGAAGACTGATAACTGTTAAAAAATTAGGTTAAGACAAGTGGAAAAAAAATAGTCCCAGCATTTGAAGTGCAGAACATATGTAAAATCACAGACACACACACACAGACACACACTCTTTGTATTTTTTTCCCCTGCCACACTTCATTTTTTTTTATGTTTTGTTTCTAGTTTTGTTTTATTTGTTTTCCATGTTCTTGTTTTGTCTAGTAGCTGTCAGTAGCCGGAGTGGCCAGCACAACTGGTAGTGAGAGCGAGTGTGTGTGCCTATCATGATTTTCCATTTTAGTACCACACTTCCCCGCCACTCACTGACACATATAGATTTCATTGTATTTTGCCTGCCTGGAGTTTCTCTTGAATTTGTTTTGCCAGGCTGTAAAATTACACACTGCTTTTTCTGTGCTTACAGTATTTACTTGTCTCCAGTTGATCGAGCTAGTATGTTCAAGTGAAGCTTCCATACAGAGCGTGTTTTATTTGCATTGCATTTTTCTGAAAGAGACTAGTCAGAGTTGTGCCCAAGTGTGTGCAGTTAAATGAATATTTCCAATACTTGTGTGAGAAGACTTCTGGAGGCGCGTAGTGTCAATTTTAATTTAAAATGAATTTTTTCGAGCAGCGACGAAGCTCAGTGAATTTCTGACGGCTTATCTTGAAGTGGGGATTGCGGCGGCTCTTTTGGAGTTTTAATTTCCAGTACTACAGGTCAGACTTTGCTTTTAATGTTTTAGTTGGGTTCACTTGTACATGGTTCGAGTTGAGGTCGGCCAGGGCAGTACATGCCCTGTGCAGTGTTTGCTCGCTTCTGAAAGCAGTTTGAAGCTATCACAGGTTACTGATATTTTCTTGTTGTGAGGTCAGCCAGGGAAGAAAAGTGCCGGTTGGCATAGATATCGGCTGATAAGGACACGGGTGAAAGGTCCTTTCAGCCAATCAGTTTGAACCATTATATTGACCCATTTTATAAGCTGGAATATCAATCATGCATTATGACACTTAGCTTTACGTCAGATCTGTATATATTATTCTAGCTTATTTGGGGTGTTATTACGATGTATGAATTAGGGTTAATGTGTTAATTTGCCACTTATGTTTTTAAACAATTAGATGCTTGGAATCACTTATGACATCATTCTGATGTGGTTTGAATTGTGTATTTAACTGCTAAGCACCGGTGAATATTTTAGGCTTTGAGAAAGGATACTCTGTTATCTGAAATGCGTCAGGTTTTTCATGCCATATCATGCCACTTTGGGTGGAATAACTCATTTTTTCTCAACTCCACTTTTTCCTTGAGGAAAATCAGCTACTGTATGAGGGATCAGTGTTGGGTGTTTGTAGCTTACTGACCCTCCATGTTGATGTAATAGCCACCAGGAATAATGTTCTCCAAGTGAAGTACTTTAATTCAGTAGTAGGCATAGTTTCAAATGAGTATAGGCCATCATCTGAGTGAGGACCACGTTCAGGTCCAAAACTGGCATAGGTTTCTTAACGGCGGTGATGGTGGTGGTGGGGTTGCATATGTGAGAGGCCTTTAAAGAATTTCTTAAACATTCAACATACAAACAAGGATCCTGCTGGGCCCTTAGACCTAACTGTAGAAATAGCCAAGAATGTACCTTTAAAGACATGGGGCCAGATTCCAAGATGAATGTTCGAATCACCATACTAAGTAGTTGCTTATTATTATGCCTATGCCAGGGACCCCAAGGCCAGATTTCTAGAACCGGCAGGGTCCCCAGCGACTATGTCCTGCAACTTGTGACACCTCCAGCATTGCATCAAAGGAAGGTACACCCAAACTGGGTGCCGCAAGCCACAGTAATGCCTCCAACAGGACACAAGTCGTGACTGGCAAGGCCCACCCCAAAGCTCCACTCCCGACACCATGACAATGGCCAGCAGGGCTATTCATGCCACCCACCCCCCCACCCGGCAGTGGCAGTCCACCCCCACACCCGGTCGACAGTTAACATACCCACCTCTCACCTCCATGGCCAGCTATCGACAGCACTCCATCAAGTCGTACTACTGTGAACAGTACGCACTCCATCAGTTATTGCGCGCATTCTGTATACAGTAGTATGCGTTCAGATGAAGGTCAGGCAGCAACTGGCCATGGAGGTGAGCGGTGGGTTGTGCCAGTCGCTGACTGGTAATAGGTGTGGGAGGTGGGGTGGACTGGCACATCTGGGTGGGGGGTGGGGTGGACTGGCACAGCTGGATGGGTGGTTGGGGGCCACTGGACTACCAGGGCTTGTGTGGCATAGCATGCATGCCAATAGCGGCATGTTGGGGATCAGGGCCTGGGGATATGCCAGCAGCCCATGGAGCGCTTCCATGCCAGTGGTGGTCATGTGGGGGGCCTATGTGGGACCATGGAGAAGTGGTTGTTGGGGCACCAGGCACAGAGGTGCACCTCCCCCTTGGATGTAGAGTACACTTAGACCAGTTAATAGCTGGTCTTAGTGTACTTAGACCCCAATCTTCCAGGGCTGTCTTGGAATAGCACATTTGCTATTCGGACAGCCACCCTCTTGGAATCTGGTGTAAATGCTGCCGTAAAGCCCCTTGCACCATGTTGCAGGGGATTTATGGTGTAACCAGTGGCATAGCACACCTTTGGTGCAGGCAGCCTGTGACATGGCGCAGGCTGCCTTCTGGAATACCAATTGGAGTAACGCATGGTGCAAAGTGCTGTTTTGTTTGGTGCAAGTCACTTTGCGACATGCGTAACTGTTCTGGAATCTGGCCCATTGGCCTTAAGCACAGAGACTTCCGATATACTGTAACACATATTCCAAGACTGATGCAATCTCTGCATTCTCTGCTAAATGGGAATTGTTCCCACACCAGATTGAAAACCTTTTCCATTTTGAATTGTAGATTTTTCTTGTGGATGGCTTTCTGACTACCTTAAGGATCTCTATAGGCTCAGTAGAAAGATTTAGTTTAGAAAGCTCTATCTCTTCAGGAACAATACCTTTAGGCAAAGGTATCACAAGTTTGGAGCGTTCACCTGGCCTTTTGAGATTATCATGAGATCTTGAGATGGAATCTGAATGTAAGTCCTTTGGGGTATCCGGAGTAACAGTGAATGCCATGGCTGTCTGGGCCAGTCTTGAGCTATCCTTCTAATCCATAGCTGCAAGTGTCACCCTTACTTTCAGCAGCACTTTCAGAGGAAAGGGCGTGCATACATAAAGAAACCTGTTTTCCCAGTACATGCTGAGCATCTCCTGGACCTGTATCAAGACAAGGGGCACTGCAGCAGAACAGCAGTAGCTTCTTGTTCTCTCATGAGGCAAAAAATATCCCTCTGTTGAAGACTCCAGTTCCTTAAAACTGACCAAAGCAAACTCACCATAACACAATCTGTTTTAGGGACCACTTTTGGGGGACATGACCCATAGTCCTGAGTGAGTCTGCCAGTACATTGTCTTTCCCTGCACAGTGGACTGCAGAGATATTTACCCTGAGAATACAGGCCAGATTCCAAATTGTTAGTGCTTTCTTGCATAGTTTTGAGGACCTTGCACCCCCCCTTGTTTGTTTATGTGATAGCATGGTTGTGGAACTGTCTGTCCTTAGCTGGAGAACTTGGTTATTGACCAATGCCGAGAAGGACTTCAGGGACAGAAACACTGCTTTGAACTTCATCTGACTGATGTGTTCCTTTCTCTCTGCTGGTTTCCAGACTCCATTTACTACCTGGTGTAAGATATGCACTCCCCAGCTTAGAAGTGAGGCCTCTTTGATAAGTATTAAATTGTGTAGGGCTGGTTGAAAGGTGACTGCCTTTCTTAGATATTCCACCTGCTGCCACCACTGGAGGGAGCTTAGGAGATTTTGTTGGACTGGTATCAGGATAGTCAGGGGTTCCCTATGTTGAGATTAGTAGTCTTTCAGGTACCACTGAACCCCTGTCACATGGTGCATTGCCTATGGTACCACAGAGGTTGTGGCTGAAATGAAGATCTTGTGCAGTCCTTTATGTTCCCATGTGGAAGGAAGTTGCATACTATGCCAGAGTCTGGATACTTTCCTGGGGGTGAAAGCCGCTTGCTTGGACTGTGTCCAGTTCTTATCCTGTGGAGTGCAGGTTTTGTGTGGGTTCCACATTTGATTTGTCTAAATTAAAGGATGAACTCCAACTTTTCCATCAGGAGCATAGTTGGATCGGACCCTTTCCCTCATTCTGCCAGGCACTAACTAGTCTTCTAAGTATGGATATACTGTCACTCCATTTCTTCAAAGTGCTGCTGCTACTACAGCCATGTACATTGTGAAATACAGTACTCTTGGCGGAGAGGTCAGTCAGAACCTCTGAAGGTATTAATGTGTTGGTACTGATCCATACCTACTCTGAAGTATAAGTATTTTCTGTGGCTTATTGCGATGTGAAAAATGCATCCTTCAGATCCAATGAGCAAAGTCAGTCCTCTTGCTGCAAAGATGAGTAAAGTGAAGTTATGCATTACTTCCTCACATACCTCTTAAACTCACCCCCCCCCCACTTCATTGCATGCCTTCTAGTACTTCGAATAGAGGCTTTTGATGCAACCCCTGCATCATTTTAGTTGCTGAGGTGTGGCTTCCAGAGCTGGAGACAATACTCAAGGTGGGGTCTCACAAGTGAGCGATACAGTTCCTTGACCAGTTGGGAATCATTCCCCACTGAGCTGTTTGTGGGACCTGTAGCACACCCTCAGGGTACCAGTTCCACCCTTTTGTCCCTTAGCTTGACCCAGATGTACTCTGTGACAGTCTATTCCCTGCTGGTGTCCTCTTTGTTCTCCACTGTGACTAGTCCCTCTCTTATGAATACAGTAGGTGTGTGTCACATCTCCTTTCCTGTTAGTCCTATCCCTTCAGAATCGTCTGTTTTTGGCTGCGAGTACAGCCAAAAGCAGAGACATCCTGACTGCACTGTAGGGGGCATGCCTGAGACAGCTTGCGGCTGAACCCACCTGCGAGGGGGCTATACTAGACCTGGTACTCACCAGTGGGGGCAGGGTCAAGGATGTTAAGGTAGGCAGCCACATAGGAACCAGTGACCACAGGATGGTATGGTTCACTCTAACCACAGTAGGAGGGGCTAACCACACAAAAGTAAAGGTCCTGGATTTCAGAAGGGCCATCTATGACAAAATACTAAGGCTCATACTAAGGATGGGCAAGGAGCAAGAAGGCATGACTGCCCATGAAGCTCCTGTATATTTATGTATAACAATATTTTATCAGTCCCCTACCAAGAATGTAATTATACAAACGCGTTTTTAATCCAGTCTTAGTTTTGCTAATAACCACATTTGGGGGCAAACAATTCCATGGATTTGCCTCCCTAGTCATATAGAAATATTTACACTTTTGTGTGGTAAGTATTTTTCCTATAATTTGAAGTGGATGTCTTCTGATGTCTCTGGGGTATCCTTGAATTCAAGACCCAACTCAGACATCAACAGAGGGTCATTTACTACATCAAAAAATAGTAGCAGATCCCCCCTAATCCTTCTTGTCTCTAATGGCATAAGGTGTAAGAAATCTAGTCCTTTGTTATATGGTATATCATGAAACCTGTAAATGAGTTTAGTATATCTGCGCTGTATTTTTTCCAGTTTCTCATAGATGGATTTTTTATAAGGGCACCATAACTGGGCTGCATACTCTAGCTGAGGCCTAACATGGGGAGTCACATGATGCTGCAGACCGAGTAGGAGCTCCTACACACAGCTGCCACCTGAAACTGCGTATTTAGGTTAATATTTAAATATTGTATCACCCAGCGCAACTCTTTTTTGGTCTTTCCATCGTCGGGTAGGTCTCTGACTGTCTCAGGCCACTTTTCAGAGCTGTTCATTGTTTCATTTACGTGCCATGGAAGCGGATATGTGGCAGGCTCTCCCACAGCATATGCCTCCTTCTACACCCGAGAAAGCCTCAAGGAAAACTAAGGCCCACTCTGCTTCTGCTGGGAAGCCCTCTACTGCTACTCTGGGGTCGATCCTGCTAACGGAGGAAAGATTTGTCACGGAGCTCATGCCTCTCAAAGCTGCCCTGGAATCTATCACAGCAGAATGCCGCTCCTTAAAAAAAAGATATTGGGGACTTAAACACTCAAATTGGTGATATGGATACCTGCACCACATCTGTAGAACACTGGTGAACTCGTTTGGATCCTGAAATTATTACCTACCATCAGAAACTCAGCAAATTAGAGGACAAACTGGAGGATCTCAAAGGGAGAAGTCGCAGAAATAACCTCCTCATTGTCAGCCTCCTGAAGCTGAAGAAGGTACCAATGCCATTATTTTTGTTCAAAAATTATTATTGAAAATAGCGGGGCCTTCTCCTCACAGTCCTGCATATGTCATAGAGAGGGCCACCGCTCATTGAGACCTCATCCACCTGAAAGTTCCCCATTCCGACCTTTTATTTTTAAATTTCTAAATTACCTGGATAAACAGCATGCTCTGTCAAAGATCCATGAATTGAAAGAAGTCACTTGGGAGGGGACCTGACTGCATATAACACAAGATCTGCCTGCTGCTACCAGACAGAAAAGAGCGGCCTACCATCCTGTGGTTATCCAAATTATTGCTGCATCCATAAAGTTTAGGGTTCAGTATCCAGCTACATTGCAGGTCCAAATTAATGTTGGATGGCAATAGTTTGAATCTGCGGACCAAGCTATGAAAGAGATGTGAGCACTCCTCCCTGATCTCTTTAAAAATCGCTGAGATCTCAGCAGAGAGAATCCTTGGTTCACATTTAACCTTGGAAGCTGGATAATAAAGTGAGTTGTTGTCTCTCTTCTACCTGCATTTGGGTAGACCCTTGGAGGTAGCTAGATTGTCTACTAGGATTTTCTGACAGTTAAACTATTTTTAAATAAATTACAGGTGGCTGAGGAGTTGAAAAAGGAGCTTACAAACTCTGCTTATCTTGGAAGTAACTTCACAAGTGTTTGAATACCGCATTTTGGTTGTCCCTTGAGGGTAGTTGGACTGACTACTAGGATTTTGGGACAGAAACTATTTTTAAATAATTTACTGGTGCGTAAGAGTTTGTGATAGTTAAACTATTTTAAAATAAGTTACTGTGGTTAAGGAGTTGTCATAGCAAAACCTGCAGTGTGAATTGAAACACAGACAGCCTCAGGTGCAGGAAATTGCTAATATTCTTCAAGTGAAACTACCTCTGGCTGGAAGCTGCAATACTGAACATAGGATTTGCAAGAAAGCGAGTTGTGCTCGCAACAGAGGGAGGTGAACCTTACAATTGTCTTTGACTTGTAGCAGATATTCTGCAGGTGGAGGCTACTTCTAACTGAAAGGTGAAATAAGGAACTTAGAATTATCAGGAAAAGACAGTCTTTCAAGCAACAGAGGGAGGTGGATCTAACTTTACTTTTGTTCCAATTCTTAAGATTTTCAGTGCAGAAAGAGTTTAAAGCACAGCTGACTTATTTTGGGGCTGACTGCTTTCAGAGCACAAACTACCAGGCTGTTTTGGGGCTGCAGAGGTTTACCTGTGTCTGACTTGGATGTCTGGATTTTTCTGTTTGATTAGCAGGGTATTTTCTCTGTCAAATTGTTGTGTAGGGCATCTTGCTGACAGGAAGGCACTCATTGCAGCGGTGGGTCAGAGCTTTTAGCTGATTGTTTTGTGAGGGCACAGTTTAGGCCCAACCCCTTCCCACCCTCACCCCACCCACCCCTGGAAATAGTTCCTTTATACCTGGGGTTCTGACATCATTTCCTCAAGAGTGCACAGTGCATAGCACTGTCATATCCTCTCTAGCACACTGCACTGACAATATAAGCATACACAATGTATAATATATTTTTTCTATATAACAAACCAATCACACAAAAAAAAGTAGATAAACATGTGGGGAGTAGTACAATGTAATGGCTGTGGGGCAGCAGTCTTCTGGGAGTCTTTCTGGAGGCTGCAATGCTGCCCTATTTGCAGACAACTCTCTGCCCTGAGGGAGGAAGTTGCCCGTCTTCAGGCCACTCTGGACAGAAGTAAGGGGAACCTTCCTTCAGGCCACACTGGACAGTAGGAAGGGAACCTCCCCATCCAGGGAGCACCAGAGCCACCACCACTACCTCAGAGGTTGCAAAGAAAGCACAGCAGTTGGACCACAGTGGGCTCAGGGAGGGTAAAGATGGTGGAACAGAGGCACACCCAGTCAGTTGTTCCACTCCACAATCCATACACCATTCTGGGGGAGCATAGCTCCCCTATGGATGCACCCGCAGAGGAGACTAAGGAGGCTGAGGACAACTGTCACAAGGGAGGCCCACAGGAAGGAGGCAGAGGACACCACAAGGAAAGGAAGCAGCTCCTGGTGGGGGACTCAATTATTAGGGGGATAGAACTGGGGGGAGGAGGGAAAACTGAAGTAAGGTGCCTGCCTGGTGCCATGGCTTGGAGGGACAGGAAGCGCATCCTCAGGATCATGAGAACAGCTGCACGGGAGTCTGAGCTGGATGTCATTGTCCACCTAGGGACAAATGACTTGGCTCATCATGAGATTAGAGCAGTGCAGAAGGACTTTGTAGAATTGGGGAGGGGCCTAAGACAAGTAGCACACACAGTATCCTTCTCAGAGGTGCTGCCTGTCAATGGCATCAGTGAGGCGAGGGTACTTTGCACCATGTAGTTTAATGAATGGTTGAAAAAATGGTGTGGAGCACAGCAGTTTGGCTTCATTGGGGACTGGGGTTCCACCTGGAGGGACACCAGCCTATACTGGCAGGATGGTCTGCATCTGTCCAGGAAGGGAACAAGTCTCTTGAGCAATCAGTTTAAATGCTTCATTGGCAAGCTTTTAAATTAGTCAAGGGAGGAGGCACTGATAAGCAGCAGGAAAATCCCAGCCTCTCCCTATAAAACAGGGTACTAAATGAGAAAAAGACCGAGGTAGAAAGGTCAGTGGGGGATGCTGCAACAGAAGGTAAAGCCATCAAAAAATGGAGAGCAATGAGTACCAATGCCAGTAGTCTGAGTAACAACCTTCCTGAATTAGTGGCCCTGATGGAGGAGGAACATCTGGATATCGTGGCAGTCACAGAAACATGGTACACACAAAACCATGACTGGGACATAAACATACCAGGATACACTATCTACAGGAGGGACAGGAGGTATAAAGGAGGAGGAGGATAACTCTTTACATAAGGAAGGAATCAAAGCAACAGAACAAAAAGGATAAACAGGGAGGAGGAGAAGAAGCGCTGTGGGTAAATTTGGAGACCGGTAATGGCACCACAATCCGCACAGGTGTTGTATACAGACCCCTTCTCAGGGGGAGGAAATGGACAAGGAAATGATAGAAAGTATACTTAGAATGGCAGAAAAAGGGGAGATATTGCTGATGGGTGATCTGAATATGCCAGATGTTAACTGCAGTGCAGTTGCAGCAGCCACTTCGAATAGTGGAGTTATTCTAGATGCCCTACAGGGGGCATGCCTTAGACAACTAGTATTGGAGCCCACTTGAGAGGGAGCAATCTTAGATCTGGTTCTCTCAAATGGAGATGAAGAGAGGATCACATATGTAGAAGTTGGTAGACATCTGGGAACTAGCGATCATCGAACAGTATGGTTCACAATAAACACAGCAATAGAGTCAAGCCATACAAAGGAAAAAGTACTGGACTTTAGGAGGGTTGACTTTGCCAAAATGGGTGAGTGCCTAAGGAATGCACTGGCAAATGGGCAGGAAGGAGGGGTGGAAGAACAATGGGGAATAATAAAAACTGACATCACAGAGGTAACAAGCCTTTGTGTGAAGCAAATAAACAAAACAAAACAAGGTAAGAAACCACTATGGTTCTCAAAGGAAGTGGCAGTGAAGGTTCAAAAGAAAAGCATTCAGGAAGTACAAAGGAATCACAGAAGGAGCAGGACAGAGAACTGTATCAGTTAAAGCAAAAGGAAGCTGGGAAGGCAGTCAGAACAGCAAAGGCCCAAACCAAGGAAAAGATAGCCAACTCAGTTAAGAAGGGGATAAAACCTTTTATAGGTACATCAGGAGTGAAGGAAGACCAAGGAGGGATAGTGAGGCTTAATAAAGAGGAGGGAGGAGGGTGGGCAGAGGGTGACTGTGAAAGGCAGAGATACTAAACAAATATTTTGCTCAGTATTTACAAATGAAGAGGGGGTACCTAAAACAAATGGTTTTGCCAAGTCCCTTCCCCAAACAAACAAACACTCTAGATACAGAAGTTGATACCAGCCCATTTACAGAAGAAAGGGTTCTGAAAGAACTCTTAAAACTGAAGGTGGACAAAGCAATGGGGCCTGATGGGATTCATCCCAGAATTCTAAAAGAACTAAGGGTAGAACTAGTGACACCACTGACTACCCTCTTTAACAAATCATGGGAGGATGGGGTGGTACCCGAGGACTGGAGGGCAGATGTGATTCCCCTTCACAAAAGTGGGAGCAAAGCAGAAGCAGGAAACTACAGACCTGTTAGTTTAACTCAGTGGTAGGTAAAATGATGGAATCACTTCTGAAGGAAAGAATTGTTGAGTATCTAGAGGCCAGAGGGGCACAGAACCCAAGACAGCATGGATTCACAGTGGGAAGGTCATGCCAGACAAATCTGATAGATTTCTTTGACTGGGTGACCAAAGTAGTTGATCAGGGAGGGGCTGTGGACATGGTCTACCTAGACTTTAACAAGGCATTTGATACTGTCCCACACAAAAGATTAATATACAAGTTAGCCAGCCTGGGAGTGAGTCCCAAGATGACAGCCTGGGTAAAGAATTGGCTGGAGAATAGGACACAGAGAGTAATAGTAAATGGAGTCCACTCTGAAAAAAGGGGGGTTACTAGTGGGGCACAGCAAGGTTCAGTATTAGGACCGGTCCTCTTCAATGTCTTTATAAGCGACATTGCAGAGGAACTGGAAGGAAAAGTATGTCTCTTTGCAGATGACACAAAGATCTGCAACAGAGTTGATGCACAAGGTGGGGTGGAAAGGATGAGAAGGGACTTGGCAAGGTTAGAGGAATGGTCAAATGTATGGCAGCTTAGATTCAATGCTAAGAAGTGCAAGGTAATGCACCTGGGAAACAAAAACCCAGGGGAAGAGTACACAATGGGGGGTGAGATACTAACAACAACAAAAATGGAAAGGGACCTGGGGGTAGTTATATCAGATGATCTAAGGTGGGCAAGCAATGTGAGGGCAGCAAGGAGGGCTGGGGATACTGGGATGCATGGCGAGGCATCACCAGTAGAAAATAGGAAGTTATTATCCTCTGTACAGACAGCTGGTGAGACCACATCTGGAGTACTGCGTGCAGTTCTGGAGACCCAGTCTCCGCAAAGACATAGACAGGATGGAAACTGTCAGAGGAGGGCAACTAAAATGGTGCAGGGTCTGCACGGAAGACATATGAAGAGAGACTTAGGGGCTTAATATGTAGCCTCGAGGAAAGGAGGGAGAGGGGGACATGATAGAAACTTTCAGTACCTCAAGGGAATCAACAAAGTCCAAGAGGTAGCATCTTTCAAAAAGAGGTGTGCAAGAACAAGGGGCACAATTTGAAGATAGAGGGGTGGCTTAGAGGTAATTTAAGGAAGTATTTTTCACAGACAGGGTTGTGGATGTATGGAACAGCCTTCCGGAGGAGACTGTGGAGTCAAAAACAGTGGTGGAATTCAAGCATGCATGGGACAGTCATAAGGCAATTCTAGGGGATGGAGGTAGGAAGAAGTAGGCTGCTGGTTAACTAGGATCTGCAGCTTATCCATCAGGTAGGGAAATGGGCAGACTGGGTGGGCCAAGCGGTCCTTATCTGCCGTCAAATTCTATGTTTCTATGTTAGAAGGTCAGATTCAAGTTTGATGATTGCATATCATGCACTTCTCTGGTTGGTCTTTTCTGGACTTCTACTTGGCTATAAACATATATGTTTATTAATAAGGAGACTCGTAAATAGATATTCTTTTGGAGTATTTTGCCAGCAGTACGTCTGTCTCTGGTATCCCTAGTTTTTCCTTTTCCCTTTTTTTTCACCTCTCAAGGATACAGAGACATTTAGAGTTTAATTTGCCCATTTCACTAGCTAATCCTTGGACTGTGTTGAATGACTTATTATTCCTGTGGATTATATTTATTTTTGATAACAGTGGACCTCATAAATTCCTGGATTCCTCCCCCCCCCACCCGGCAGGCCAACTTTTATTTAACATTGTCTGGGACCAGGCTGAGCTTTTGTGCAACCTTAGTTTTACCTGACTTAACTGAATCTTTGCTCATTAATGTATACGGTCTGCCTGGTTGATGGTCTTTGCCCTTATTTATATGCCATTATTTTTGTTATTTATCTTAGTGAGTGACCCGGTTCAAGTCAGTTTGGGAGTTCTAAATGCATGCCTTTTTAATTTTTTACCTTTGGCAGCTCATATACTAACTTTTTTTTTTTCTCGTTAGAGAGAAGGACCTGGTTTAGTACATTTGGGGTCAAAATCAGATCTATTTTTCGTTTCTCCCCCAATTCTTCCGTGGAGCTTAGCAATGCCCCTCTGCATTCCCCTAGTGGGAATTCAGAGATTACTATTTTTCCTTTGACAATACTAATTTTATACATTTTTTGGGTATCATTGGGCAGGGTGGGTGATAAGGTTCATAACAGCTAGGTGCTGCTGTTGTCATACACCAGATTGGGGGTGGGTTGTCCATCACCCTTGATGGCAATTTGGGGAGGGTGGACATGGGGGGTTTAATCAGGGTATTGTATGGGGGTAAGAAGAGGAGGATTGGGAGTGGGTAATGAACACTGGGACGGAGGGTGGGGGTGCTTTGATTGGTATTGGGTATTCTGGTCATTCCTATGTCATCTATTGGTTGGGGAATTACTGTGGTTTGTTTGGCAAGGAGGGTGGGGGTGGAAACCATTGGAGGCTGGTCTTATTCAGGGTTGCTTGACATTTCTTTTTTTTCATGCACATTGTTGTACTAGGACGGCTCTTAGTTATTGTCTACTTTCTTAACATGGCCGCCTATACTTTTTGTACCTGGAACATAAAAGGTGCTCAGTCCCCTGAAGTGGGCAAAGGTTCATCTCCATCTCCATAAACTATAGATCGATGTTGCCTTTTTACAGGAGACTCACCTGCTACCTTCTCAGGCTCCCCTTTTTAGGGGATCCTGGGTGGGACAAGGTTTTGGTGCCGGTTCAGACTCCTGTAAGAAAGGGGTGATAATTTTAATTGCCTGGAGAATTCCCTTCCATCTCCTCCAGGAGGTGGTCGATCCCCAGGGTCGATATGTTATTCTTCGTGCCCTACTTCGGCAACTGGAGGTAATACTAGAAGCTATTTATGGCCCTACCGGAGAAGACTCACAATTTTTTACTATCTCAGTGACTATTCTAGCCCCCTGGACTTCCCTTCCAATTATACTTGGTGGCAATTGGAACTTAGTTCAGTGCAATGAGTTAGACCGAACCGGTCAGGCACATCGGGCTCCTTTCCCTGCTCAATTGGCTGTCTGAGATTTAATGGACTCCATGGGCTTGATAGACCCCTGGAGGACACTAAATCCGGCCAGCCAAGACTACTCTTTCTATTTCCTGCCACATAACTCCTTCTCAAGAATTTATTTATTTGATTCATATATCGGATTTACAACCTTTGAATCAGACACTCATTTACAAAAGCACCTCGTCGCAGGGAGGGGGAACAATCAACTTGTGAGACAAGACAGCGTGGAACAATACAGGTGAGATGCATACATAGCAGAAAATACAGCAAAATAAACATAGGCAGTTTACCGGTGCACATAGCAGTAATTCATTGGGGGGTCCTAGCAGGTCATGCAGGCAATATCCAGTGGTAAATAGCCTGGGGTAGGCTATCAAGCGAAGTGTTGGACCTGGCTCAGTTTGGAGGCACATGGCAGGCCCTACAGTAGACACATACATTTCTGAGTGCTAAGTAGGTGCTTGCATAGGGCAGTTTTGAATTGACCAGTTTTAGGGGTGTTTGAGATGTGCGTGGGGAGGGAGTTATACCAGGACGGTGCTCTGTGATAAAAGGATCTTTGGGCAAGTAAGGTCCTGGCTCTGGGTACCTGGAAGGTGGCTTTGTTGGCGGTACGGGTGGCGGCCAAGCGAGAAGCACGCAGAAGCTGTGCAGTGACACCCGGGGGACACAGTCCAAGTAGAGTCTTTTTAGCCAGTATGTTCGAGGTGGAATAGAGTCAGCATGTGTGGGTTCTGCTTGGGGCACCGGTCAGGAGCCTGCAGGCTTTGTTGATGGAGGTCTGAATTTTGGTGAGGGCAGTGGGGTCAGCGGCTGCATAGATGGGGAGGCCATAGTCAACTAATGACAGGATGGAGGAAGAGATAGCCAGCCGTAGGGCGAAGTCAGGGAGGCAGTCTTTGGGGTGATAGAGAAGTCCAATCCGGGTGTTCATGGCAGAGGATAAAGCACTGACATGGGCATGGAAGGAGAAAGCCGAATCAAAGGTGATGCCCAGATATTTGTTTGTTGACACCTGCTCAAGGGGGTGGAGGGTGTTGGGAAGGATGGAAAGGGGAGCATTTTTGGAGTTACTCTGGCGGTGTGCAAAGATCATTGATTTTGTTTTTTTGAGGTTCAGGACCAGGCGATGGTCGAGGAACCATTTTTCAGTTTGGCTGAAGGAGGATTGCAAGTTGCTCTGGAGAATGACTGGGTCGGGGTGTGAGGTGAGTAGGACTGCATCATCGGCATATAATAGCAGCTTTCCTGAGCAAGAGCTGGGAAGGGTGTTCAAGAAGAGACTGAACAATGTGGGGCCCAGAATGGAGCCTTGTGGGACTCCAGAACGTACAGGCAGTGCCGAGGATAGGCCACCATTTAACTTGACACGTTGGGATCTATCACAGAGGTAGCTGGAGAATCAGGCCAAAGGGCCGGATGACAGTCCCATTTTGCAGAGGGTGTCTAGCATTAATGGGTGGTTCACAGTGTCGAAGGCCTTGGACAGGTCAATGAACACTGCCCCAGCCATCTCCCTGGTATCTAATGCAGAGTGTATGTGGGAGAACTCCAGCAGAGCTGTTGTGGTGCTGTGACCTGGGTGGAAGCCATGCTGTTCAGGGCACAGAATGTTGTGGCTAGATAGATATGCTACAAGTTGCGTGGATACTATTTTTTCCAGAGCTTTGGGGGAGGGGGGAGGATGGAGATAGGTCTGTAGTTGTTTGGTACAGTGCGGTCTCCATTTTTATGTATAGGGGTGATTTCAGCCTGTTTCCATGCCCTCGGGAATTGGCCGAGGCACAGGGATCATCTAGGAGGTCTGTGAGGGGGACTAGCATGACATCCAGCGTTAGGCGGAGTATCCTGGAGTCGAGGGGGTCACAGCTCGGGTTGCGGGAGGAGAGAGCTTTTAGGAGGATTGGCTTCACGTCCTGTGGAGAGATAGTCCTAAAGAGAAGAGGGGCGCGAGATAGCTGGGTTGTTGTTTACTGAGATGGGGTCAAAGAAGTGGGCCAGAAGGACTGAGCTTAGATCAGAGAAAGTTTTGTTAAGGCAGTCGGCAATATGGGAAGGGTCCACGTTAATAGCGCCATTTATGACCATCTGAGAGGGAGGAGGGGAGCAGGTCATCCTGTTTAACTCCTTCACGTTGTCCCAGAAGGTACGGGCATTGCCCCAGGAGGAGGTCAAGGTGGATTGGTAGTGGCTGGCTTTGGCTTGTCTTATGGCCCAGGTGCACTGGTTGTGAGCTGCGTTATAAGCTTGCCTGTCTGCTAGTTTGCCAGTCTCGACAGCAATGTGCCATAGGTTATCAGGCTGCTTCAGTTGTTGGATCAGTGGGGGATATCCAGGCAGCTGAGTGTCTCTTAGTACGGATGTTGGTGACAGGGGTGAAAACATTACAGGCCTTGCAGAAGGCATTGGTGAGGAAGGCTAGGGCGATGTCTATCTCTGCTGTGAGGGAGACTGGGGACCAATCAAGCTGGGCAAGGTGCCGCTTAAGTTTGTGTAGTCCTCTGGGGCGAAACGGTGACAGGGGGGTGGCGTGGTGTGCAGTTTTGAGTGTGGGGGAGGACCAGTGGCAGACAATTAGCAAGTGGTCACTGAGGGAGTTGGCTAGGACATTAACATCCTTTACTTTGTGAGGGCGGTTAGAGAGCACGATGTCTAGTAGCGTGCTAGTCCCACTTGATTGGTTAAATCTGGTGGGTTGAGTCACTAGTTGGAATAGGTCAAGAGCTGTGAAGTTGTCTTTAATTTGTGTTGAGGTAGAGCCGAGCCAGTTGATGTTGAGATCTCCTACTATGAGCTGTTCAGCCTTGTGTGGCAGGGTAGTGAGATAGTCGGTGAGGGAGCGGATAGCTTGGCTTTGTTCTCGTGAGGGGTACATATGCCGTAGTGAGGTAAAGAGGGCCACGGCCTGGGTCAGGGGTAATTTTTAAGGTGATGGCTTGAGCCCCATGGTCGAGTTTCGGAGTGTGCAGGGCATGACCCAGGAGGGAGTTAGTTAGGTAGACAGCGCATCGCCCACCGCGCTTACCCACACGATCTTCTCTGAAGAAGGTGAAGCCAGAGAGGGAGACCATAGAGTCTGGGGTCGACGGTGAGAGCCAGATTTCCACTATGGCAATGATGTCAGGCTTATGTTGGGAGACTTAGCAATGGAGTGCAGCAGTCTTTTTTGGGAGACTGCAGATATTCATGAAGGCAATGCGGAGTCCATGCCCTATGGGGGGCGATGTACCAGGTCCTGGTCCTGGGTTGGGGTGGACATTCCCAGAGAGCAGGAGGAGTAGGATGGTGAGCCAGAGTAAGGGACTGCGGCGGTAGCGGTAGTGGCAGGGATGCCTGGGAAGTTGGGAGGATCTGTGGGGACAGAGCAGGGATGGGTAGGGAGTTAAGGGTGGGTAGGGCTAGCACAGAGGGATACCACCTGCTGCTGTGGGCTGTGGGGGTATGGGTACGGGGGTGAGATGGGGTGGTTGGGTGATCCAGTGTGTGCGGGGTGTTGATGGAGAATGGAGGGTATATGGGGGGTTAGAGGGAGTGAGGGGGATGAGAAGCTAGCATATGTCCATATAACAGGGTGTTAGGGAGATTTTTGACCGTGATTTTTTGTAGAGGGGTTGGGATAATAAGGAGCAACGTGAGTAATCCAAGACCTAAAAGAGGCATATTGTTGTATTGCTGTTTGAGAAATATGTCGGGGAGGGCTTAGGCAAGCAGGATCCCCCTAGTGTTCAGCATGTATAACCTTCAGATGGGAAAGTGGGCTGATTGGTTCTACAGCCTCATGTGATACTGCCTATAAAACAAAGAGCCAACCAAGGGTGGTGGTGGGGGCAGTGGGGAACCGGCATGCAGTGCCGGCGGGGATAAAACTCCACGCCTCCAACTGTCCTGCTTGGCTTCCTTTTGCGCGTACCTGTGGTCCGGGAGGGGGGGGTGCAGCAGCGAGTCGAGTCCCACTGGGCTCCTGGTGCTGGGGAGGGTGGGCTGCTTCCTCCGGCCCTCGTGACCCGAAGTAGAGATCTAGGGAGAGAAGAGAGGTTTTTAAATACCCTGCTGGGACAGGAGGCGGGTCAGGTAGGACAATGGACAGCTTTTCTACTGATATCTTAGAGAATGCATTGGCTACAGAGTTCAAAGAGAGCTTTCTTAGGGTTTAACACAGTGATCGATTAGGCAGCAGTCTCTCTGAGCAAAAACACTAGCTTTCTACCAGGAAATGGCTTTCTACAGTTTAACAGCATTACTTGGCTAAGCATGTATACTTCGCTTAAGCTTTTAGCTTTACAAATGTCCACAGTTGTGCAGCAAGCTGCTGGTTTGCATTTATGCGCCAAATCTAAACTCCATGCCTCCAACTATCCTGCTTGGCTTCCTTTTGCGCGTATCTGTGGTCCGGGGGGGTGCGGCAGCGAGTCGAGTCCCGCTGGGCTCCTGGTGCTGGGGAGGGCGGGCTGCTTCCTCTGGCCCTCATGACCCAAAGTAGAGATCTGTGGTCCGGGGGAGTGCAGCAGTGAGTTGAGTCCCGCTGGGTTCCTGGTGCTGGGGAGGGTGGGCTCCTTTCTCCAGCCCTCACGATCCGAAGTAGAAATCTGTGGTCCGGGGGGAGTGCAGCCGCGAGTCAAGTCCCGCTGGGCTCCTGGTGCTGGGGAGGGCGGGCTGCTTCCTCTGGCTCTCGCAACCCGAAGTAGAGATCTGTGGTCCGGGGGGGGTGCGGCAGCGAGTCGAGTCCCGCTGGGCTCCTGGTGCTGCGGAGGGCGGGCTGCTTCCTCCGGCCCTCGCGACCCGAAGGGATTATTTCTTGTTAGGGGTGGTTCATCGTCCCAGAGTTCTTCTATGTCATTATTCAGCAAAGGTCATGTCTGACCACCACCCCACCCTAATTCTGGTAAATTTTTACCCCTCCCTACATAAAGATAAAATCTGGATTCCAAATAGTCAATTACTTAAATTGGACACTTTACTGCAGCAACTCCAGGCCTTCATTACTTTTTTCATGGAATTTAATTCCTCCCTCTATGTCTTCTCTCAGCATACCATGGGATGCCTTGAAGTGCACCCTTGGGGGAATGATTTGTGTGGCGGTCAAGAGGAAGAGAAAAAATATGGCCCAAATATCTTCCTTGCTATTTCAGATTCGATCCCTCAAGGGGCACATCTCCCAGTCCCCTTCCCAGTTAGAATGGGAACAGCTAGAAAGCCTTAATTTTCAGTATAACACCTTACTGGGAGAGAAAGTGGAATATCTTCTGCTCCACTCTAAAGTGAAGTACTTTGACCAGGGTGAAAGCGTGGGTAAGCTATTAGCCCTCCAGTTGCAGTCCCAAGCCATAGACAAGATTGTCTCCTTCATCCGCACTGATTCTAATTCCCTTCTCGCCTCCCCACCTGATATTGTGAACTCTTTTAAAGTTTTTTATCAGCAGCTGTATGGCCTGCCTTCTTCTCCTTTCTGTCCGGCTCTTCTTGAGACCTTTCTGCATGATATTCCCCCCCTCAATTAACTGACATGCAGATTGACATTTTGAAAGCCCCGTTACCTCTTGTTGAGCTATCCCAAGCTATCGAATCCTTAGCTTCTGACAAGTCCCTGGGTCCAGATGGTTTACCATCAATTTCTACAAGGCCTGTAAGGAACAATTAGCTCCCATTTTACTCAACACCTATAACTATATATTTAAGGAGGGCCTTTCCGACTCTTCTCTTACTGCAACCACTATTGTGGTCCTCCTAGTGCCCGGTAGGGACCCCCTGCTGGTCTCCAACTGTAGGCCGATATCACTTATCAATGCTGATATCAAACTTTTAGCTAAAGTACTGGCCTGTAGACTAGGGATAGTTTGGGAATCTCTTATTTTTTTTTTGATCTATTTATCCCCCTACATGCTCCAGTGTCCACCACTCCTTTAGGCCACCAAGGCCCCGCACTTACCCCTACTATCCTCTCTCGAGCCCCTTCCATCCTCACATTGCAGCCAGCCCTGAGGTATTACAATGTAACCCTTTGTCAGGTGGGTCCCTCTCCTCTGAGGGGGAAGGCACCGGTGGGAGGTTGCCAGCGCACTCACTATTAGGTCCCAGGGTGCTGCTGAGGTGGAGATGGCTCCCTGGAGGACTTTGCTGGTGTCGGAGATTGGCAGCTGTCATCCAGTGGACCCTGTAGTTGTTTTCTGGTTTCCTGAGGTCCCCATCGTGCCGCTCATGCAGTGCCTCCAGTCTCCACTGGGGGCCGCTGCTGAGCAATGCTTCCCCAATCCTCAACCCCAGGAGAGGAGAGCAGTCCTCTGGATGCTCAATCCTCTCCCAGCACCTCAGCCCTCAGTGCCACCGGGCTGGCCAGGAATCTCTTATAAGCAGAGAACGGTTGGGTTTGTTAAGGGCAGACTTTCAGCGGACCTTCTCAGTGTTATCCTATCTTTTCGCATTGTCCAGGGACTCCTTTGTTCCTGCAGTTTAGTGTCCCTGAATTGCGAGAAAGTCTTTGATAGGGTTTCATGAGACTATCTCTTCGCCTTGCTCCCTAAATTTCATATCCCTCCAGCATTTATACAATGGGTCAAGGTGCTCTACTCTTCTCCATCAGCTCAGATTTTTTGCAATGGGGTCTTATCTTCGTCCCTTCCCCTCCACCAAGGCACCAGGCAGGGATGTCCACTTTCTCCATACTTGTTTAACCTTTTCTTAGACCCTCTTATTTGCAAACTTAATTTTTCCCCTCTGGTTTCAGGTATTTCTGTAGGCCTCACTGATTATAAGCTATCTGTATATGCAGATGACATCCTACTGCATATTTCCTCACCTGCTACATCTTTGCCTGCTGCCCTGCAGATTATTTCCCAGTTCAGTGTCATTTCCAATTACAAACTGAATTTAGCTAAAACTGAAATTATGCCCATCCATAGTGTTACCTTTAAGGTAGATATCAAACATCTTGGCCTGGACAAAAGACAAGCTAAAATATCTGGGAAGTTACCTTAGTACATCACCCCTTAAGCTGAAACAATTATACCTCGATTCAATGATATCCTGTCTCAGAATTGACTTAGATCACTGGGCCATGTTACCTCTATCACTTTGGGGCAGGTAAAATATTATTAAAATGAATGTCTTACCCAGGCTTTTATACCCCCTACAGATGTATAATTTTGCTTTGCTCCAAACATGGTTTAATCAGGTCCATAGGATTATCTCCTCTTTCCTGTGGCAAGATAAAGTAGTACGTAGGGCTTTAAGTCAGTTAATGCATGCTAAACAGGATGGAGGACAGCAAGCTCCCAATTTCTTCCTATATTATCTGGCTTTACATCTTAGTAGATCTTCTCATTGGTTAGGTAATCTCTCAGGGTCTTATGTCCCCCTTTGGGTAGACATGGGAATGTTCCATGTACTCTGATCATGGATTGGATATATAGTCAATTTTCTACCTCTCCAGGAAGAGACTTCCCTGGTCCTTATGGGACACCCCACTGGATGCTTCTCTTCGAGTTCACCTACAATTTTGTTCTCTACTCAAAATCAACCCCCACAAGGATATAACTCAACCCTTATTTGATAATCCAAATCTTCATATAGCTGCTCGGCCCCTCTCAAGGAGATTCTGGCCGGATATGGGGGGGATACAGTTGATGACCTTTTCATTGACCACAGACTGTTACCCTTTCAGAAAGCCCACACCAAATATCACTGGCCCACCTCAGTACGTTTCCAATACCTCCAGTTATTTCACATGCTTGTTCAGTTTTTTGGCAGTGGTCCCTGGCTTAGCCCTTTAGGTAATTTGGTTATTCCTCTTATTCAGAACTCCCCCACCTCTCATCAAGTCTCATATTATTATAGCGCACTGCAAGATCTTCTAGCTGCCCCTGAAGGCCCAAGGTTTTATTGCTGGGGCCAATCTCTCCTGAACCCCAATCTCTCCAGAAATTTGAACTTATTTGGAAATATCTTTATACTTTCATTAAGTGGGACAGATACCATTTTATGCAATTTAGAATCATACACAACCTTTATTATACACCAGTTAAGTTACATAGAATGGGTAAATTATCTGCAAACCTCTGTTCTAGATGTGGTAAAGAACCGGGCACCCTTCTCCATATTCTGTGGTCCTGTGAAAGAGTGGTCCCTTTTTGGAATGCGATTTGTACACACCTAGATCCCTTATTATCTCCTGAAGTTTGCACTTTGGGGGACTATTCCAATGTCCTGATGGATAGCCAGAGACTGCATATGGCCTTAATTTCAGCATGTGTGAAGAAGGTTATTCTCCGGCACTGGTTAGAAACATAGAAACACAGAAACATAGAAGTGTGACGGCTGAAAAGGATCGACAGTCCCACCTAGTCTGCTCATTTGTCTAGCTATCTGCTAGGACATGCCGCCCCCCAACCTCAACAATTCCCTGTGTCTGTCCCATGCCCTTTTGAAGCCTTCCACTGTTGCTTCTCCAACCAACTCCTTCGGGAGCCTATTCCACTTATTCACCACCCTCTCTGTGAAATAGTACTTTTTAATGTTACCATTGAACTGTCCCCCCTCAGTTTGTAACCCATGCCCCCTCGTCCTTTGATTCCCTTTAAGCTAGAAGATGCTTCCCACTGGCATCTGGTTTATATCCTTAAGGTACTTGAAGGTCTCAATCATGTCCCCCTCTCCCTCCTCTGTTCCAGGGAGTACATGCTTAATTCTCCCAACCTTTCCTCATAGGATAGGTGGCTGAGCCCCTTTACCATCTTCGTTGCCCTCCTCTGAACTCGCTCCAGCCTCCTCACATCCTTTCTGAGGTATGGCCTCCAGAACTAGACCCCATATTCCAAATGCAGCCTAACTAGATGGGTGTACAAGGGTACTATGATCTCCCTCTTTCTACTGGTAATCCCCCTTCTGATGCAGCCCAGCATTCTGCTGCCCCTAGCCATTGCTCCCTCGCACTGCCTTTCCACCATCAGGTCCCTCGATATGGCGATGCCTAGGTCCCTTTCCTGTTCTGTTACTTCCAGGTCTCGGCCCCCCCTACAGTATCCTGCCCTCTGGTTCCTGAATCTAAGATACATGATCTTACACTTGTCCATGTTGAATGAAAGCTGCCACCTCCTTGGCCAGGCATTGATCCTCCCCAGATCTCTCTGCATTCTTTCTACCCCTTCCGGAGTATCCACCCTATTGCAGACTTTAATACTATCTGCAAACAGACTCACACCCTCTTCAAGGCCCTCCACAATGTTCCCTATGAATATATTGAACAGTAGTGGCCCTAACACCGACCCCTGAGGGACCCCACTTGTGACCATGCCCTCTCGAGATGCCACCTCATTTATAATGACTCTCTGCCTCCTGTCCCCCAGACAGTTACCCGTTCATTGAACCACCTTCTGCCCCAGACCAAGGCATGACAGCTTGTACAGTAGTCTCCTGTGGCATGGAGTCAAATGCCTTTTTGAAATCCAGATAAGTGACAGCTACTGCCCTCCCCTTATCCAGTTTCTTGGTGGCCACGTCAAAAAACTCTATCAAGTTTGTTTGACAAGATCTACCCTGGTAAAGTCATATTGCCTTGAAATCATCAGGCCGCTTACCTCTAGGTAATTAGTGATCCTGATTTTCATTAGTTTCTCAATGAGATTGCCCATCACCGATGTCAAGCTCACGGGTCTGTCATTTCCCACTTCCTCCCTCCCTTCCCCCTTATGCAGAGGGACCACATTTGCCTGCCTCCAGTCCTCTGGTGCCACTCCAGATTCCAGAGACCTGTTGAAGAGTGCAGTCAAGGGTGCCACCAGTATAACTTTAAGTTCTTTCAACACCCTTGGGTAACCCCATCAGGCCCCATTGCCTTGTCCACCTTCAAGCAGCCTAGTTCTCCCAGAGTCTCCTCTACCTGAAATGGACTCATATCCACTCCCCCCCTCCCCTGCCTTTGCTTCTCCTGCCCTGCTGCCCTCCCTTCTTCCTCCCTAGTGAACACCGAGCAAAAATAGTTGTTTAGTAGTTCTGCCTTCTCTCTGTCCCCTTGTATCAGCTCACCCTTGTTTGTTTTTAGTTGGAGTATTCCCTGCATAGTCTTTCTCCTTTCACTGACATACCTAAAAAAGTTTTATCCCCTTCTTTGACCGCTCTAGCTATGCTCTCCTCTGTCCGTGCCCTAGCCCTCCTTACTTCTACCCCTGCTTCTTTCTGGCTTACCTGGTACCTTTCCTAGTCCTCTTCAGCTCTTCTAGACCAATGCATGCCACAATTTTTGGAGTAGTATAGGGAGAGCTTGTTTGCCTTGCAGGCTGAGCTCCTCATAGCCAGAATGGCTGGCAGATTAGCTACCGTTAGCCGCGTGTGGGAACCCTTACAGGTTTTATTGATGCTATGAGTATTTTTATTAGTATTTTTTGTAAATCCTTAGCACATTAATGAGTTATGTCAGGCTCCCAAACCCAGTCTTTTTCTTTCCTGCTGTGCTACTTTGCTTCTCCGATGGTGGTGGGTGGGATGGGGAAGGGGTTGTGTATTATACTCCATGAAAGTATACTATATACTATTTTTCCTTTTTTGGGATTGTAGGGAAGTGGGGTGGGGGTGGGGTTATATATACAAAATTGTAATGCACACCATCTGGTATTATCTCTGCTTCATTCAATCATTATTACTATGTATGAGTCTTGTTTTTTTACAGTGACTCCTTTTTTGTTGCATTGGTGTGTGTTTAATAAAGTTTACTAAATCTGAAAAATAGCTGAGGCCTAACATAAGAGCTATACAAGGGCATCAAAACCCTAGAATCTCTAGACTTAATATTGTGCCTGATGGACCAAATGACTCTGTTGCTCTTGCCAACTGCTTTATCTATCTGATGGGTGTTACTAAGGTCATTTGATATAAATATCCCTAGATTCCTTTCATTTTCAGTGGTGCAAAGTTGGTTATCACATAGAAAGTAAGAGGCTCTAGGGTTGTGAAGACCTAAGTGCATTACCTTACATTTATCGCCATTTAACTTAATCCCCCTAGTGTCTACCCAAGTGGAGATTTTGTCAAGATCATTTTGGATTTGTTCTCCATCTCCAACTGAAGTACCAGGACCACCTAATTTGTTATCATTTGCAAATTTTATAGAATGGGACAGTATGTCTGAAGTCTTGTCAAAAACAAAAATCTGAAAAAGTGATGGGCCCAAAACTGAGCCCTATGGCACACCACTAGTCACCTTCCCCACCTCACAAAGGTGCCCGCTTATCAACACCCTCTGTCACCTGCCTGACAGGCAGTTTGCAATCCATTTGGCTAAATCCTTAAGGATGTTATATTTGATTAGTTTTTCCAATAAAGCCCATTATAATATGGCTATAAAAAATCCAGTAATCTGATTGGCTGAGGAGCTTGGAACCCAGTGCTCATATCCCATGCTGCAGCACTGGAAGAAGGTCCAGTAGCCTCTTCACAATAAAATTAATAGTACCAGCCATTCCTGACTGCCATCACAAATGTGGCTGTCACCTTTACTCACTAAAAACCTTCAACTAGGCCCTAAAAATAAAACTGTATTAAATTTATAAACATAAGGATTAAATGTTATTTGCCCTCATAATAATTTTGTTACACACACATATACATAACTTAAAAAATTAAGTACTACAGTACTTAGAATTGTAATTTGTGGTGTTTCTTTGTTGACCATGAAAAATCCCCTTCCTATCTTCAATTGCTTACTTGGGAAATCTGTGTTGTTTAAGCTGTTACAGATAAAACAAAAGCCCTGGTTCCATCGAAGGCCTTCTGTTGTGTGCTAGTGGGAGTAAACATTCTGTCAGCAGAGCAGAGCAGAGGTTTGAATTCTTGCATTCTATCTGTAGTAAACATTCCATCTCTTGAATGTTGGCAAGAAAATAAACAAGATGGAGAAAAGGGAAGGAATATTATAAAGAAGAAAGAAAGGTGAGGGAATGGGTAAAAGGGATGGGTTGGGGGAAACTGGAGGGTTTAAGAGCTAATTAAAAATACATTAATTTTTCTGTACATAATATTTAAATCTGAGATAGCATGTCAGTGCTGGAATGTGCTGGGACTGTTTTAAAAAAAGTCATAAAATTGTTTCTTTTTTGATTTTGGTGCATTTCTTTACCCCCCACACACACACACACACACAAAAAAAAACATCTTGGACCCTTTTTATAATCACAGTGATACTCTAGGATGTACATTGGGGTGGGATACCAGCACTTCTTGGGTGGTGGAAGTGAAGGCACTCAGCGATGCCTCATGCCTCATGACACACCCGAAGTGTGCCACTATCCAACCACAATACATACCCTGTCATGTCTAATTGCTTAATTGTTTTTTTTCTGTTTTTTAGGACAGTCTTCACCCCTGTTAAAAAAAAAACAATGAAACACAGAAAATAACCATATGGATGCTACAGCATGAGTGATCTCTATAGGGACACTAAATGGGACTGTTGATATTAATGTGTTCAATTCTGCAAAGTGAAAAATAAGATAAAAGCAGAAGTATGAAAAATATTGCTAAGCTCAAAGTAATAAAGTTGGATATGACAAAGTCAGTGTAAGCAATGTGGAGGGATGCAGGAAAGCTCTTGAAAGGAGTATTTTATCTCAATTTTATGTCTAAATTAATTATAATAAAGTTATAACTTTTGATTTGTTTCTTATGTGTATTGCTTAATCATTAAAGTCTTGTCATATTTTTTATAGCCATATTATAATCGCAATAAGGCACTCCAGGGTATGCATTGTCACTCCATAACGTCACGCCTAGAGTGGCAGAAGCACTCGTGCTTTGACCCACCCTAGGTGTGATGTTATTCAGCAACGACGCACACCCTGTTATGCCTTATTGCTTAAATGTAGCATCACATCAAACACCTTGCTAAAGTCAAGAAAAACAACATTGCAGGCATTTTTCTGTCCAGCAGGCAACTAATATGTTCATAAAAACGTAATAGGTTTGTCAAACAGGTTTTACCTTGCCTAAACCCATGTTGTTCTAGATCAATGTTATTTGGTTGGGATGTAATTTTTTCTTTGACTAGGCTTTCTAGGATCTTGCAGACAGAGGCTGTAAGGCTAATTTGCCTGTAATTGCACCATTCATATTTTGACCTTGTTTTGTGGATGGGAATAACATGGGCTAGTTTCCGGTCCGAGGGCACAAAGTTTAGATTTATACATCCTTCCAACAGTCATTTTAGAGGATATACCAGAACATCACGTAATAAGTATAACATATGTCCTGCTATTGTGTCTGGACCTGGGGTAGTTTTTCCCTTTTGCTTTTTTAAAATATTGATTTGTTCAACTGTAAAGGAGCTGTTAATATCAATAGGATCTGCCATAAAAGGGGAACAACTATAGACTGGCCCATAAATCTCACTGAATTTTCTGATAAATAAATTGGCCATATTTTCTGGGTCATATATAAATTCCCCATCATGCAGTATTGGTCCCATCTTACTAACTGGTTTCCTAACTTTCTTCATTGAATTTATACAAGTATAAAGAGATTTGCTGATATCCTTATTTTGAGGTTGCAGCAAGACGATACTCTCAACCCTTTTTAGTTTTTTTAATTTTGTTTTTACATTTTTTTCTGATAGGTCAAATATGTTTTTCAAGCAGATTCAGTTTTATTTTTAAGAAAATTCCTATACTTTTTATTTTTTATTAACATTTTAATACTCTTATTCGAGCATTTGTGTTAATGTTTATTATTTTATAAATGGCGGAATATCTCAGGGGAGCCCTGGCAAAAGATGACAAGGGGGAGGAAGTGGAGAAGCAGTGGTCTTTTCTCAAGGGGGGTCATAGCAGAGGTGACAAACCTCTGTGTTAAACAGCAAAGCAAGAGTAAGAGAAAGAAACTACTACTTGACCCAAGGCAGCATGGATTCACATCAGGAAGATCATGTTAGATGAATCTAGTAGATTTCTTTGACTGGGTGACCAAAGTAATAGATTTTAGCAAGGCATTTGACACAGTCCCACACAAAAGATTAATAAACAAGTTAGCCAGCCTGGGGGTGGGTCCCAGGGTGGCAGCCTGGGTAACAAATTGGCTGGACAACAGGACAGAGGGTAATAGTAAACAGAGTACACTCTGAAGAAAGGGTGGTTACTAGTGGGGTATCGTAGGGTTCAGTACTGGGAGCGGTCCTCTTTAATGTTTTTATAGGTGACATTGTGGAGGGGCTGGAAGAAAAAGTATGCCTCTTTGCAGACAGCACAAAGATCTGCAACAGGGTTGATACACAAGAGGGGTGGTGGAAAGGATGAGAAGGGACTTGGCAAGGTTGGAGGAATGGTCAAAAATATGGCAGTGTAGATTCAATGCAAAGAACTGCAAAGTAATGCACCTGGGAAAACAGGAAGTTGTTATCCTTCTGTACAGACAGCTGGTGAGACCCCATCTGGAGTATCGCATGCAGTTCTGGAGACCCTATCTCTGCAAGGACACAGACAGGATGGAGGCAGTCCAGAGGAGGGCAACTAAAATAGTGCAGGGTCTGCACCGTGGGGGGGGGCATGATAGAAGCTTTCAAGTACCTCAAGAGAATCAACAAAGTCCAAGAGGGGAGCATCTTTCAGAAAAAGAGATGTACAAGAACTAGGGGGCACAATTTGAAGATAGAGGAGGGATGGCTCAGGGGCAATGTGAGGAAGTATTTTTTCATGGAGAGGGTGGTGGACACATGGATCTGCCTTCCTGAGGAGGTCGTGGAGTCAAAAACAGTGGGGGAATTCAAGAAAGCATGGGACAGACATAAGGCAATTATAGTGGGTGGTAGAAGGAAGTAGGCTGTTGGTTAACTAGAATCTGCAGCTTATCCAGTAGGTATGGAAATGAGCAGACTAGGTGGGCCAAGCAGTCCTTATCTGCCGTCAAAGTCTATGTTTCTATGTTTCACTTTGGTTCTCGAGGCAAGTGGCCAGAAAAGTGAAAGAAAAAAGAGGGGTTTTCAGGAGATATGAAGAAACACAAAGGGAAGAGGATAGGGAGCAATATCTGGAAGTAGGGAAGGCAGTCAGTAGTGCAAAGGAGAAAATGGAAGGACATATAACAAAAGGTGATAAGTTCTTTAGATATATCATCGAGAAGAAGAAGACCAAGGGTGAGATTGTGAGGATAAGGAAGGAGGAAGGAGGGTGTGCAGAGCAGGACATAGAAAAAGCAGCAAAACTTAATTCTGTTGTTCATTTTTCATGAAGTAAGGGGAAGATGAAGGTCCACAACTCAGCAAAAAAAAAAAAAAGCTATCAGGGAAGGGAGGTAGACACCACTCCCTTCACAGTAAAGGGAGTCCTAGAGGAACTCAGGAAATTGAAAATAGATAAGGCAAAGGGGCCAGGTGGGATTCACCGCAGAATATTAAAAGAGTTGGAGAGGTGCTGACAGCCCTATTGACCACCCTATTCAACAGATCACTGGAGATGGGGGCAGTGCCAGAAAACTGGAAGAGGGCTTATGTGGTCCCTCTCCACAAAAGTGGCAGCCCAGAAGAGGCAGGCAACTACAGACCAGTCAGCCTGACCTCAGTGGTGGGGATATTAATGGAGACACTGCTAAAGGAGAGGATTGTGTTATTCCTTGAATCTAACAGAGTACAAGATCCAAGACAGCATGGAATCACAGAGGAAAAGTCATGTCAAACAAATCTAATAGATTTCTTTGACTGGGTGAACAGGGAAGGGCTGTGGATGTGGCCTACTTAGATTTCAGCAAAGCCTTTGATAATATCCCACATATAGATAAGCCCTCCAGGATGAAGCGCTGTGTCACAGGTTTACTGCATGACAAAAGGGATTAACTCCTAATGAAACTGCATTGTTTACTGCAGTAACTCTACTGCAGCAAATTGGTTGAGGGGCAGGACACAGAGGGTGCTGGTGAATGGTGCTCAATCAGATGAAAGGGAGGTGACTAGTGGGTATAAACAAGTTACAGGAGGGTAGCATCTTTCAAAAAAGAAGATGTGCAAGAACAAGGGGGCACAAAATGAAGTTCGGGGGAGGTTCAAGGGTAACATGAGGAAGTACTTTTTCACTGAAAGTGTAGTGGATGATTGGAATGGCCTCCCAAAGGAGGTGGTAGGGGCCAAAACTGTTAGGGAATTCAAGAATGCATGGGATAGACATAAGGGTACCCTAAGTACAGGAAAGAAAGGGTGAGCTGCAGATCAACTATGATCTGTGGTTTGAAATAGGTGGGGAAAATGGGTAGACTGGGTGGGACACATGGTCTTTACCTGCCATCAACTTCTATGTTTCTATGTTTTTGTTTTCTTTACCTCCACCCCAAACTAGGTCTCCATGAGAGCTACTAGGGTCTGGCCTTCATTGAGTCAAGCACTCAAGCTCAGTCATTTTTGTGGATGATGTCTTTATATTAGCCTACGTGCACATGCGGATAGTTGCCTCACTATGCTTCCTCACCCAGCTCATGGGGGGGGGTGTCTCTTCTCTTGATGTTCCCTTGTTCTGCTATCCTTCCATTTCTGTTTGCATGCATCAACTCCTACCCCTTGTGATGTCATATACCACCCAGCTTCCTGTCTCCTCTAGTTTGAATCCCTCCCAATTGCCCTCTTCATTCTTCTGGCCAGTACCACCAATCCCTCTTGGTGCAAATGCAGCATTACCTGGCATACAGGCACCACTTGCCCCACAAGGCCATGAAGTTGACAAGAAACAAAACCTTTCCTTTATGCACCAGACCAGTAGTGACGTGTCAGCCTGCCTAATGGTGCACTGCTGCTCCTCTCTATGCATCGCAATCTGAAGTATCTTGGAAAAGATTACCTGGGACAGTAGCAGCATGAAGCATGTGCAACACATTCTAAAATGGCCAGTGCACTTCTACTAGGCATGCTTGAAGCACCCTAATGATCTTCGCAACATGGCAACCAGAATTACTATATATTCTACTGAGCATGCCCAGAGCACTGCAGATTACTTGATAGGGCCCCAATTATACATAGCCTGGATTCGGGGGCAGATACCACAAGGGAGGGGTGGAGTGGGCTGTGGGGGGAGGGGGTGACTGATATAGGGATTACAGAGGACAAGGTTCTAGAAGGATTAAGGGCACTAAGGGTGGACAAGGCACCAGGACCAGAATGCATTCACCCTAAGGTATTTAAGGAACTAGCAGAGATCCTGGCAGGACCAGTGACTGACTTGTTCAATACCTTCTTGGAGGATGCACACCACAGGACTGGAGGACAGCCCATGTGGTGCCCATTCACAAAAGTGGCCCTAAGGATGAACCAGGCAACTACAGACCAGTGAGTCTCACGTCAGTTGTGGGTAAGCTCATGGAGGTGATCCTAAAAGAAAGGCTGGTGAAATTTTTCAAGAATAATGGATGCCAGGATGGTCAACAGCATGGGTTTGTCTTGGGAAGATCCTGCCAGACAAACCTGAGTACTATGACTGGGTGACCAGGGAGCTGGACAAGGGCTAAGCAGTGGACATCCTGCATTTAGACTTCAGCAAGGCCTTTGATTCCGTGCTGCACTTATTAAGATGTTAAAAAAGACTGGTCCCAATTCTGAGCCCTGGGGCACCCTGCTGGTCACCTTCACTTCCCACCCTCTACCCCCTCCCCATCCATTATCCAATTTCGTACCAAGTTTACTACCCTTTCTTTTTCTCAATTCTCTTTATGCACTGTGCTACAAGTGTGGATATACTCTATTCTCCATCCGCCCCCACTGGCATCCCCTGGTAGCAGCCTGGACCGGAGGCCATAGCTTACTCCCATGGTGGGGCTCCTGATGGAGGGACCACGTTCAACCTGATTCCTGGTCTGCCACTTATGCTCCAGCATCTTCTGGTGGTGGGGCAGAGTGTCACTGTTCCACTGCTGCACTGGATTTTACCTGCATCAGTTTCCCCTAGGCACTCACATGAAATGACATCAACGTGGGTGTATGCTCCCATGCATGTCCTGCAGACATCCACTGCTACTCCCAGCATCTGCTGGGAATTGCCTGCATGCCAGCCACTACCGACCCTCCCCTGGAATTGAAGAGCTATCACTGGAACACTCATCCAACCTCCCCCAGGTCAGCCCTCTGACACAACTAGGCTCACATCTGAACCCAGGCCACCAGTTCCCCAAGCAGTAGCGCTCCCGCTGCACCAGTGGTCCAGCTCCCTTTAGTTTTTTTACCCAGTTTACAACCAGTTAGTGTAACAAGGCCTACAGTAAAGCAACAAGAATGTTGGGGGGTGTGTAGGTGGGGGAAGGGTTTGACAGTAACAGTAGAAGAAAGGAATTGATATTACCCCATATATGTCACTGGTGAGGCCCCATCTGGAGTATAGTGCCCAGATCTGGAATCCACGCCTGAGAAAGAACAGGGATAGACTGGATTCATTGCAGCAAAGGGTCACCATGATGATTCTGGGCCAGCAGTGCAGATAATATGAGGAACGGCAACATGTACTCTCTGGAGGCCAGAAAAGAGAGGGGTGACATGATAAGATACCTACAAGTTCTTAAGTTGAGTAAATAGTGTGAACAGTGAGGATCTATTTAACAAGAGTGGGGGCAGTAACGAGGGGGCATGAATGGACACTGGTTGGGGGAAGTTCAGTATGGATATGAGAAGTTCTACTACAGTGAGAGGGTGGTTGAGCTGTGGAAAAGTCTGCTGTCAGACATGGGTTCAAGCACAACTGGGACAGGTATGGGGACTGATTTTTCCACCGGGGGAACTAGGAAGGTAGGGGATTCGAGAGGAAGAGTGAGGCTAGAAACTCCATCAAGATATTATGTCATGTGGGTGAGGAAGCGAAGGGATACTTATTCAGACTGACTTGATGAAATATTGGTCTTTTTTTGCTGGCAGTGTCTATGTTTCTATGTTTCTGTGACACTTTTTGTAGACATTAGTCCCAACATGCTTACAAAATCTGACTCCCCAATGTCAAAATCTATTATCACAGTGGGGATATTAATCATAACTGCCATGCCTCTAAGAAAGGAAGAATATGAGGATTTTTAAAGGACATGGAAGTTAACCAATGTCCTTATCTTCTGTGAGTTCAGGAGTAATATTTTCCCCCAAAATATCACTCCTCCTCCTCTGTGACAATAGGAACAATTGAGGAAGAATTTTGGATATCTTGTCTGGAAGAATTGCCACATTTGTTTACATTCCTACTAGAGGGCAATGTAACTAAGTATTCTCAGCAGGCTAGAGAACTGGCTCATTTATCTTTTCTGTCTCTAGTTCCAAGTGTTTTATTGTTGGTCTTTTTAATGCTAGAGTGAGAGAATGACTCCTCTGCCTGCCTTTCCTTGGAGTCTAGTCTAGCTGAGCATTCCTCAGCCAATTACTTATGCTCTTGAACATATGAACATATTAAGTAGCCATCAGAATTAGGCCTTCTAGTCTATTAAGTCTGCTCATTGTGCAGGGATTTCAGCTTTGCTTAGGCTGAAGTCCCCATTACCCACTCCCTGACTATTTCATCCTTATATGACTCCCCTTCCCTGATCTTAATCCTCCCCTTATATCTATCCCATCCCCTCTTGAAGCTACCCGCCATCTTTGCTGAGGTCTCCTCTTCTGGTAGTGCATTCCACTTGGACACCACCCTTTCTGTGAAGAAGTATCTCCTAACCTCCCTCCTAAACACCCCCCTCCAGCTTAAGACTGTGCTCCCTAATAGTTTTAATACAGCTTCCCCTGACTAGACTTTCCTTGTTTACCCTATTGAATCCTTTCACCTAATTGAAGGTCTCTATCTTGTCTCCCCTCTCCCTTCTGTCCTCCAGGGAGTACATGTTCATGGCTCCCAGTCTCTCCTTGTACACTCTACCCTGCTGCCCTGCAATTATCTTTTTAGCCCTCCTCTGGACCGTTTCGACCAGGCTGATGTGTTTGATTGCTTCACCTAACCCCTCCCCCTTCCTACTTTACATTACCTTCTGTGAACCATCCCCTTAACTTCCATCCCTCTCCACTCTCTCACCACTTCCCCTCCATTCCTGCCTGTCACTCTTTCCCTTCAGACTTCCCCCACTTCCTTTGCAACATCCCCCATCTTCTATTCCCTCTCTCATCTCCCTACCCCCTCCCTCTCCCTTTCTTCTCCTCTCCTCTCCTCTGTTTTAACCTTCAGTCTGATTTCCCATCCCTTGCCTAGCACTGCTCCTCTCTACCCTCCCCACCATCCCCTTCCCCCGCCCTTTCTTCTTGCCCCTACCTTTTATTCTCTCCTACCACTTTGACAAAGCCCCCAGGCTACTTGTTTTCCTTATTTTACATTGAAAAGTGAGCACTTTTATTCTGCTATTACACATTCTGGCCAAATGGCAAGTCTCTCTTTTTACCAGGCATACATTGTACAATGCCTAATAGATGTATCCTTGACCAGCGTTTGCACTCAATTTGTTCTTACTCCTTTCTCACATTTTGATGTCATTTCATCTGTGTGGATTGATTGATTGTATTGTACCTTGACTTTGTACTTTGACATGGAAACTATGTAAATAAACTTTTAGCTCAAAGGTGTCATCCAAGAACTAGATAAACAAATAAATTAATTAATAAAATAAAAAAAAAATAATTTCTTAAGGTGAGGGCTCCAGAACTCCACTGCATGCTCCAGATGAGGCCTCACCAGTGACCTGTACAAGGACAGAACTAACTCCTGTCACCTACAGCTGATCCCTCTGGCTATGCAGACCAACATCCTGTTTGCTCTTGCCACTGCCTTCCTGCACTGTGCAGAGTGCTTTAAGTTGCTCGATATTATCACTCGCAGATCTTTCTCTTCCACTGGGACCCTCCCAGGCAGTACTCTGTCCTGGTGTTTTTGGTTCCAACATGCATGATCTTGCACTTCTTGCTGTTGAAGCAAAGTTGCCAGATCCTTGACCACCTTTCAAGTTTCTTAAGTCCTCCTTAAGGTCCTGTATACCTTCTGTTGAATCCACCCTCCCACAAAGTTTAGTGTTGTCTGTGAATAGACACATTTTGTCCTTGATGCCATTCCCAATATCATTAATGAAAATATTGAACAGCACTGGCCCTAGCACCGAGATCTCTCTACTGGGCTTCCTTGCAGATTCTGCTTTAGACTGCTCATTAAGGAAAGTTGCTTCAGCTGACATTGCTAGAGAGATGTTCTCAGCATTTTTACTAAGGGAACACTCTCTGGAGTTGGTAGACAGAAAGAATGGAGCTGATAAAGGCTGCATTTTTGTATGTTTCTTTTTCTTTCTTGCTCTAGAGCGTTTTCTCCCCATTGGTCAACACAGGCAGGCTATTCAGCTCTGTCCCTGCCTCCCCTGCCCGGCAACTACCTCCCCAGGACTCACCTTCCTGTAGATTCCTCATGGATTGTCCCCCCATGGCTGGATAAGAAAGGGGAGGGCTATCCTCTCCCCCACCAGCAGACTTACATCCAGAACTGGTTTGGTGGTGATGGAGTCACGTGATGCTGACTACTGGGTAGCAGCCTGTCTTGCAAGCTCCTGCTCCCCCCCCCCGATAAAACTCTATTTTTTTCTACATTTAAGCTGAATTTGTCATCCACCTACCTTCAGCCAAAGTCTTCAAGATTCTCAAGGTGCTCATCAGAGTGGCAGTAGTGGATTATGGAGGCCAAGATGAAAACTGCTCTCCTGCGGCATGCCTCACCACCCATGCCCGGCAAGGTTTCCAAGCATACCAAGGCCCAGCCTGTGGCAACCGTTCACTCGACTACTGTGACCTCGGGGCAAATACCCCTAATTGAAGAGCACTTTTTATCCATATTTCTCCCTTTTCATGAGGAGCTGCAATTCCTCACAAAAGAATTAAATGCCATCACAGTCTCCCTGGAGGAGCTGCATAAATGTACAGGAGACAATGAAGCACATCTCTCTTCAATTGAAAAATGAAGTGGCCATACTGAGCCTAAATTAGTGGCTTTGTAGCAGAAGACTACATGATTGGAGGCTAAGATTGAGGACTTACAGGGTTGGAGCCAGTGGAACAATGCTGTAGTCCCTGAAAGGCAGGAAGGCTCCAACCCTCTTAAATTCACACAAAAACTGGTGCAAAGGCTGGCTGGTTCCTTGCCCTATGGGGCCAATTATTCCATCGAGTGGGCGCACCGTGCTCTGCTCCCCATGCTGCCAGCAGCTGCGCCACCCTGGCCATTCATCTTTAGATTTCTCAACTTCTTGGTGTGGCAGCACTTTTTGACAAAATTTAAAGAGCTACAGGAGGTCACTTGGGAAGGCAGGCATCTGAAAATAGTCCAAGACCTCCCAAGTTCCGTTCGGCAGTGGCAAGCAGCTTTCCAACCCATAGTAATGAAGGTGATAGCCACAGGCATAACATTTCGGATGAGATATCCAGCCCATTTTCAAGTACTGGTAAAGAACATGTGGACAATGTTTGAGTCTCCAGAAAAAGCCCTAGCTGACCTGAAGGTGGCCCTGCCAAACCAGTTTAAAGATCATTGAGTGGCCAGCTGTTTCTGCAATTTGTAGCTTGCTGACTGGACTGTAGTGGGGGCTGTTGTATGCTGTAGTGGCTGTAACTTTTCTTTGTCTGCCACCCTTTAACTGGAGAGCTTGCATAGATGCTTATTTCCCTTCCCTTGCTGCAGACTCTTTAAGTATGGGGGGAACTCTATGCCATAATGTTAAGGGGCAGTTATTGTCAATCATCTCGGGGCCAAGTAAGTTGTTAAATGGATCCCCAAGTACTCTTGCCAACCTAGAAAAGAGTGGCTTGACTTTCATTTTACTTTGCAAGTGATGACTGCTCCTCAGATTCATGTACTGTGGATATGCCTACTATATTAGCAGGAGCTACAGCTTGAGCCTGGGTGTTCTGGAGCATTGCCTGACTAAGTGACTGTACGGATCTGCCCTTAGTAGATCAACAGGGACTTTCTGGCAAGCCCCCATCCTGCCCTTTGTGGTCCAAGTGTCTAGTGTTTCCTGTCTGTAGAAAAATTGGCCTCTTCTTTATGGCATCTTGGCGCAGGATATCCTCCCTGGACGATGAATTGCACTAATGGATTTGGTGGACATACATGTTTCTCATCTGTGCCTTCCCTTTATGGTCTCTTCTTGGCAAACATAGGCTCCAGAATTGGACTGGGCAGTTGAACTCTGTGTTTTATTTCATTTTTACAGCAAGATCTCCCCAGCTTATGGGGTGGTCAGCATAATGGGGTTATTGCTCTGTTTATATGCCAGCATTTTGTTGAGACTTTACCATTATCCTATCAAAACTGATTTGTGCATTTCAATTGAAGTCTGCTGTGTTATGTACATTGACAGGATCACTGTTGGCACCCGATTCGAGAGACTTGGTGTCTGGTTTCCTATTTTTTTTTTCATTACTGTTGGTTTTGTTATGATAGATATGCTCATGATACAGTATTAAGGGAATTTTTTCCTTTATTTACAGGTGCCTTAGGTTTTATGTGATAACGGCGATCGTCGATGGGAAATTGTCATTAGGGCAAAGTCACATCACCGAAAGTTTTTTTTGGCGATGGACTCCCCAGCACACAGCAACACAGCATCGGGGACTTGTATTTTTTATTGTTTATGTGGGAGGCTTTGCCCCCCACACACACCCCCACTTAAAGATTCTCAGCTCCAGGGGGGTGCATGTTGTGGGGGGCTGCAACTCAGGGTAAAATAAAAACTCAGGCCGGGTATAACAAAAGGCACCCATGCCCAGACCTGAACCCGGCACCATACTCACCACAGCCATGGACCAATCCCCAATGCCAAGACACAGCTTGGCATCTCACCACAGTGCCACCCCCTACAGCCCCTCCATCCCCTCCCAGCTCACGCTCGGCGTGCTCACTCCCCCCCACGCATGTAGACATATAGCGACATCTGGTCACTATTTCACCCACCCCCACCATCTGGTCACCCAGCTTCCTGAATCACCCCATCCACAGGCGCCACGATTGAGTCGCCCTTTTGGCAGGTGCCCAATTGTGGTAGCCATCATCACAGGATACTAGTGCCTTATTGGGGTTTTGACAGTTGTCCCATGGGAAGTAACCTCTTCTGTTGGGTTTTGGACATTTGACTTTGGGGGTGGGTGCATTGTGGTGGGGTTCCTCATTGCTGGTCTTTTGGAATTCATGTTAGAACTTATTTTGTGAATCAGAACCATCCCTAGAATAGTTGGAGTTGTCTGTGGGGGAAGTTGGGAGGGGGGGGAATTTAGCAGTTGGTGGTGGTTAATCATGGGCCTTTAGTTGTATTATTTAGTGGGGGGGTTTGGAGGTTTATATTATTAGTTGGGTTTATGTTTTTACTTTTGGTGTTGGCTCATTTGGGACAGGGGAGGAGGTGGATAGTTTCACAAATTGTTACTTCATGCCAATCTTCTTTCTATGCCGAAATGTTATTGTTATACGGAGCAGCTTGTTCAGCAGCGGGGGTGTTTTTTTGGGAGGGGGTGCTGGATTGGGTGGGTGGAGGTTGGGAGGAAGGCAGAAGAGTGGCTTCATTTAACTCTCCATAAGACCAAGCTGTGGACGGCACTGTACTTGTTTTTTTTCTGTTTTGTTTGTTCTATTGGATGGCTAGCTCTTATACTTTTATTATTAGGAATGTTAGGGAAGCGCATGTTAACAATAAAAGGTATCAAATTCTCAAGCACATCCAGCACCTTAAAGGGGACATCTCGTTTTTGCAGGAGACCCATCTCTTTGAAAGTGAGGCCAATTTATTCTAAAGACAGAATGTAGGACAGGTTTTTGTGGCCAGGAACAGTACTCAGAGCAGGAGGAGGGGTGTTATACTTTTTTCCCCAGAGAATTATGTTATTCTGTTTGCTATGCGTGAGTGATCCAAACGGCAGATACCTCTTACCTCAGAGGGACACTGGATCAGGTAGAGTTCTTACTTTGCTGCATATATGAACCCAATATAGATACCCCATCCTTCTTTACAGATTTAATGTCCTAGTTCTCCCTGTTCCCCTCTTTCCCTACATTTTTAGGGGGGACTGGAACCTCCCATTTGCACCACACATGGATAGATCTGACAGGCGCTAGGCTGGCTTATCCCCAGCACAGCGCTCTCTACAGGAATTGGTTGATTTCTTGGACTTATGTGACCCCTGGAGAGTCTTACACCCTGACTCCAGAGAATTCACCTTTTATTCTCCAGTTCATGATTCCTCGCCCCAGCTTAATTATTCTTTCATTAACCATTCCTCACTGGTTGGAGTTTTGGGCTGAGATAGCCCCTGCTGTCATCTCAGATCACTCTCTAGTCTGGTGCAAACTGGCTGTAACACCCTTCTTGGGAAAGGAAACCATTTGGAAATGTAATAACCAATTGCTGAAAGATGAGAGGGTGACGGAGTGTATAGATGTTTTTGCCTCCACCAATTTGGACTCACTGGGCAAATTGGATTGTGAGTGGAGGGCTTTAAAATGTTATCTTCATGGGGAGTTTTTGTGTTTAGCTTTGATTAGGAAGCACAAGTGGGAGAAAGTGGCACTTGACCTGATTACCCATATCAGGGCTCTGAAGAAGGATTTAGCTCCTGACTCTACTCAGCAGGAACTCCTAGTGCTACAGGATCAATATGCTGAATTATTACAAGAAAAGGCTGAGTTTGCCATTCTCAAGACTCGTGCCAGATATGTGGATCAGGGGAAAAGGCTGTGCTGGCGCTGAGGGTTCAGAAGCAGAAAGCCTCCCAGTTAAAAAATGTCATTCGGTCCTCTATGGATGGCTCCCTTAAAACAACTTCTAAAGTTATCGTGGCTGAATTTTAATAATATTATCATACTTTATATAGTCCAATGGCTCCTCTTCCCTCCCCACAATTGGTTAAGGACTATCTTGCCACCATCCCTCTCCCGGTTCTGACTGACACCCAACAGGACCTTCTCTAAGCCCTAATATTGGAGAATGAAATTCTGTCAATGATTAAGACTCTTCTGACAGACAAGGAGCCAGGCCCAGATGGCTATTCTCCTAATTTTTATAAGACATTTGTGGAGAAACTGGTGCCCTGGCTGAATAAGTTGTATCAATGTATGCTAGCCTCTGAACTTTTGGGTAAGTCTCTATTGGAGGCTTTGATAGTGGTGCTTCATAAACCAGACAAACCGCCCAAGAGTGTTTCCAGTTACATGCCAATTTCACTCCTGATTATATTAAGATCTTTGTTAAAATTCTGGCAGATAGATGAGGATGAGTTCTGACGACACTCAACAGTCCTGAGCAAGTCAGTTTTATGGTTACATGTTCGTCATCAGACCAACTCCAGAAACTAGCTCACACCTTCTCCTCGTGCAGGGATTCAGAGCATCCTGTTGCTCTTGTCTCTCTGGACATGGAGAAGACCTTTGATAGGGTGGATTGGCAATTCCTCTTCAGCGCCCTAAAACGTTTTGGTTTTCTGTCTCAATTTATCAACTGGATGAAGATTCTTTACTCCTTTCCTAGTATCCATATATATTGTAACAGTGTTTTCCATTCACAATTTCCTTTAAATTTGGGCACTAGGCAGGGGTGCCCCCTGTCCCCATTACTGTTCAACCTTTACCTTGAACCCCTGCTCCTCAGGATTAAAGGCAATCCTATTATTTTGGGAGTCTAGATTGGTACCATGACCTGAAGTTATCAGCGTACGCTGCTGACATTCTCCGTCATCTCTCCCATCCCTGCACGTTGATTCCTGCTCTTCTTGAGAGTATCAGGGAGTTCAGTTCATTTTCAAATTATAAAACTAATCTGGGAAAGACTGTAGTTATGCCCCTGAATTCTCATGTGTTTAAAGCAGAGATAACTGAGTTTGGCTTATCCTGGTCCCCTAATCATCTTAAATGTCTTGGTCTCTATTTCAACAGAAGTGATACCTTGATAAAACAGCTTAACTTGGTGGACTTAATCTGGTTGGTCCAACAGGATCTCTCCCAAAGGCAGGCACTGCCCTTGCCCCTTTAGGGCTGTATCAACCTCATTAAAATGAACAATTCTGCTGTTTTACCTGATTAATATGTAAACCTTTTGGTTACCCCTTTCATGGTTTAATTTAGTTAGATAAGCCCCCAAGAAGAGGGTACTGCAAGCTAGCAGTGCCTAAGGAACAGTGTGGGCTTCACCTGCCCCATTTCAGTTTGTATTATTGGGCCAGCCATGCAGGCAAATATATGAGGTGGCTCACTTCTCTATCAGAGGAGGGCTCATCCTTGTACATTCCTGTCTGGTTGACTCTAGAGCAGTAATTGATCACTTCATCAGGTGTATACCCTTGGGCCCTCTTACACATTGGTCTCAGGGTGTTGCCTGTGACATTGTGTAATTCTGTGATTACAGTGTTGGTTAGGGTGCATGCTCAGTCATGTGCCTTCCTGAAGTATAAGCACAAAAAGGCCATTTCACAACAGATTTTCCGAAATCCCAATTTTAAAACTGGGGTAAACCAATTTCCTCCACTTGGCTACCCCAGCCTGCAGAGGTAAAGGCTTGTGACTTGATCAGGGATGGTATTTGTCTCTCAGCAGTGGACATCATGCAAATGTATAAGTTGGGTAACCCCCTTATCTTCAAAGTTTATCAGCTCTGCCATGCGGTGGCACAGAGCTTAGCTGCTGGGGCCACTTGTAATGACGCTGATGAGTTCCTCACTCACTTCTTGAATTGGCTGCTATGGCTACTTGGCTACTCAGTCTCCAAACTATATTCCAGTTTATATACAAAGGTCTATCCACAAGTAGAAGGAGTTTCTGGATACCGGAACTTGCAATTTCCGCAGGCCTCCTTTGGCTGGCTTAGAGTTTGGAAAAGCAGCTACACCTATGTTATGCAATACTGATTACAGCTTATACAATTTCAAATTCTTAATCATGTATATTGTATGTCAGTTACCTTGGTCAAAATGAGTAGAGCCCAATCACCTGTATGTGTGAGATGTGAGCAGGGAAAAGGTACAGTACTACATATCATATTTTTTGGGAATGCCCGAGAGCTGCCCCATCATGGTTGCTTATTGGACAATGGGCTGACTCTTTATTAGGAATTAGTGATCACCTCTCCCCAGAAATTTGTACTGTGAGGACTACTCCATAGTGTCAGTCCATGATATTTCTTGGCTTTAATTGCTTTGTTGGTTAAAAAGTTGGTCCTGCATCGCTGGTGTGATTCAGTGAGTATAATTTATATTGAGTGGTTTGAGGAGCTACTTGTTAACCTTAGAACTGAATGACTGATTGCCAGTCAGCATAACCGCCTTCCGCTGCTTGACAAGACTCGGGCAAACTACATACTCTGTATATGTTGCAGATTAACTCTGGTCTCCTCTAGTGATTACTTCTTATTTAAGTTTTGGATAGAGACTGCATCTATTTGTTTAATGCAGTCCTGGTACAGTGCTCTATGCCACTCTGCTGCCTGGGGAGGAGGGTAGTTTCTAGGTGGGAGGATTGTTGAATTTGTTTGTTGTATGTTTGTGTTTTGTCGTCATTGCTGTTATTTGTGAAACTCAATAAAGCTTATTCAGTTTCAAAAAAAATAACTGGTTTGTTGGTCCTTCTTGGTGCTGCGGGAGAAGGGCAGGCAGGCAGGGCTTTAAGGAGCTGGTGTCAACCTTTTCCATTTTCTACCTCATCCCAGCTGTGGCGGCACATAAGTGTGTGCACTTGGAGGCCCACACACATTGTGGAGCTAAGGGCCCTCTCTTACTGCGTTGCTTGTAATTTGGGCACTGCCAGCTGGCTTCCACCTAGGTGACAGTCAAGAACAAAGGTAGTCTGCCTGCCACCCCCCCAGTAAACCCCTGACAATCCAAACTCCTTCCTGAACCTGGTTCTCTGGCATGAGAAAAGGTAAGGCTCTCAAGGTGCCTCGGCCTTCTTTGCAGCCTAAGCCAGCTTGTGTGTCTGTTTTTCTGTGTGTTAGGACAAAACATTTTGCAAAGATCACAGTTTGGCCAATCGTCATCCAGACCCAAATACCTGTAGCACTCTGAATCGCTATTTGCCTTAGGCAAACAATTATCACCCTTTTGACACTTTTTGAAACCTGTAGGACCAGTTTGTTTTTGTCCTTTAGGTTTTACTTTAAATTCAGACTCAGACATGAGAGCAGAAGTTGGAACCACAGTAAAATCAATGGCCCAGATATTCAAAAGGGTTGCGATGGCACAACAGTGTTGGGCGTCAGCCACCCTGATGCTCACTCTACGATACTCAAAGGAAAAAGTGCGCGGCACAAATCCCGATGCACTGGAATGCATCAGTAATGTATGCAGATGCAGGTGGGGGGGTTCATGCCCATGCATACCCTGCACAGCCCGATATTCAGCCCGGGATGTGCAGAACCATGCATGCACAACCCCTACCTGTGCCTGCACAAAGCTGATCCAAAAAAAAAAAGGAACAACTGATGGCCACCCACAGGTGAGCTGCCGCAGTGCAGGGCGCAACACGGCAGCTGCCACCTGTGGGTGGCCACCTGAGCTCTGGCTGCCCATGCCCGATCATGGGCATTTGTAAAAAAAAATAACTGCTGTCCAATATCCCTGGTGGTCCAGTGGACTGCTGTCTGCCTGATCATGGGCATTTGTATTATAATAAAGATTAATCTGTACAATATCCCTGGTGGTCCAGTGAACCGCTGTCTGCCCGATCACGGGCTAAGTAATACTATGATAGCCCCAATATCCCTGGTGGTCCAGTGGACCTGCCTGCCCGATCGCGGGCTAAGCAAAACAATGATAGCCCCAATATCCCTGGTGGTCCATTGGATCCCACACACCACCCCACTGAATCCCACCGCCCTCCCCGTCAGCCAGCGGCGGTAGCACCCATCCCTCATTATTTCAGCTCATCGACACATCGGTTAGGGTGACGCCCATTGGTTCACAGCGTGAGCCAATGGCGCAGCAGCTCGTATTATATTCATAATATTCCAGATATGTGAATGAATCATTCACATATCTGGAATGTGCAGTACGGTTGAGCCTGCATGCCCATTGGCTCACGCTGCGAACCAATGGGCGTACAGCCCTACTGATGGTGTCAGTCGGTGGGCGGTGGGGTGGCAGGCAGGTGGGGGCTGCCACCCGCCGGCTGACCAGGGAGAGTGGAGCAGTGGGATTCAGTGGGCAGGTGGGGTTGGGGGGTCCACTGGACCAGCAGGGATATTGGGGCTATCTTTGTATTACTTTGCCCGTGATCAGGCGGGCAGGCCCACTGGACCACCAGGAATATTAGGGCTATAATGTTATTACTTCGCCTGTGATCGGGCGGGCAGCGGTCCACTGGACCACTAGGGATATCGGACAGATTAATCTCTATTATAATACAAATGCCCGTGATCGGACAGATAATCTTTATTATTATACAAATGCCTGCGATCGGGCAGACAGCGGTCCACTGGACCACCAGGGATATTGGACGTAGTTCTTATTTTTAACAAATGCCTGCGATCGGGCAATCAGCGGTCCACTGGACCACCAGGGATACTGGACGTAGTTCTTATTTTTAACAAATGCCCATGTTCAGGCAGTCAGCAGTCCACTGGACAATCAGAGATATTGGACATAGTTATATTTTTTAATACAAATGCCCGTGATCAGGCTGTGGAGCACATTGCCGGCTGCAAGGGGCGTCGGTCCCCGATGGCTGCTGCCTGGCAGGGCGCCAGGCGCAAGTCGTCGGGGATCGGCGCACTTGCATGCAAATAGGGCCATAATGACATGAAAATGGCCCCATTTGCACCTTGCATACATTATGGCCCCATTTGCATGTCAAGTTTTGAATATCGCGGTTGCTGTGCATAGCGCAATTGAACTTGCGCTAGCGCATCCCCATGCTCCACTCTGGCCACTTGCGCTGGCGCAATGCCACTGCGCCATGCACACTGAGGGTGGCCAGGGTGCGATATTCAATGCTGCTGACCCATGGCACAGCTCCGTTGAATATTACCCAGTCCACACCTTTGCACAGCCAAGTTGAGCTGTGCCCAAGCTTGTGCCACAGCCTGGCGCAGTTTGAATATCTGGGCCAATGACTTCAGTAACTGAGAGCTGATATTTTATGTCAGTCATCATTGTTGTGAGCTGAACAGTTTTTACTTCATTTGACCACAGTCATTGTGAGCTGAAAACAGCTTGAAGTGCTGCAAAAAAGAAGGTAGATCTTTTTTTGCTGTTGTTGTTAATATGGAACTGCATCTGCCAGGCTATAAATCTAAACTGAAACCCCGCCAAAGTCATTGTGAGCAGAGTGCATTTTTGGTTTAGGCCATGATTCCCAGAACCATTGGAAACTGTGAAAATAGCCAAGCTGTACTTTGTTTAATGCTTAAACACAGTTCAGTAATGAGAACAACTGAGTAACTAAAATAACTAAATACTTTATAAAACAATAAATCTTTCAATCAATCAATTAAAAATCTTTATAGTGTATGTTAGAACGTTGTTGTCTCTGAAATTCTGGCTTTCCCTAGACTTGTTTTACCATTGATGTGATGTCACGATATTGTTGTACCAACGTGAGTATGTCACAATGATCATACAACAGGTCAGATTGTGTTTGCGCATGCGCAAGTTGCGATTCGGAGACATGCAAAAAATGCTCACGGCAGTTCACCGATGGCACAGGAGGATGGTACAATGTTTCAGTAAGTGCTGTTTTCTTTAATAGTGGCCAGCAAAAAGCAGGATAGCCGTATTTCTTTTTAAAATTTAAGTAACGCTATCTTTTTGGAACCGGAAGGAGTGGAGTGATTTTATGGACACGAGCGGGGCAGGGAGTCATCGACATCAAGGTTCGACCGTGGAGGCAGTCACAAGCTGTTTCAGTTTACTTTTGCCCATACACTATAAAAGACAGTGGATGGGCAACAGTAAACAACAACGCTGTGTTTCACGTCTCGAGGTTTTCATGCCAACCGAAAACCTCTTGAGCTTCGCTCTTGAGGTTTTCTTGGTTGTCATGACAACCTCTCGAAATGAACAACAGTGTTGCTGTTCACTGTGCCCATCCACTATCCTCTATATTTTACCAGGCGAAACACCTTTGAGTAAACTCACTTACAAGCTGGACCTGGACAGGTACATCATCAAACACAGAATAATATTATAAAAATTAAAATAAAGGCATTGCATACAATAGAATAAGATACATTTGTAAACATGTACTCTAAGAGAACACTTACAGATAGCAGTCACATAGCAATATATGCATTGAACATACCACCATAACAAAGACAGCGTGGGCAACCATGCAGGGAAGGGCAATGGTTACACGGAACAACTAAGGTGAAGGGAGGGAGGGGGATAAGTGTGAGCAAAATCACATTGGGGGGGTCAGTGGTGGTCAGACAGAGAGTACAATGTCTGAGGACAATACATTTTTAGGAATTAGTCTTTGAATTAGCTGGGAGCAGCATCCAGGGTGACCGCTCTCTTAAGTGGAAACTAAAGCTCTACTGTTGGAGTACTGGAATGCTCGACATGAGCACAGTAGAGAGCATTTTTGAAAAAACAGTCTACATTCTGGGGAACTACAGTATGTACCTCATGATGATGATGATGCATAAGTCTGACCAGGGCTTTGTAATTCATGTAGTCAGAATTAAACAATCTGTTGGCTATAAAGTCTAAAACTTGGGTAATGAACAGTGTAGGCTGTAAGGCTGATTCTTTTTTTTTGTCAAAAAAACGAATACTTCTAAAAATATTAATGAAATTGGGCTAAAGTCTGATATGAAAACAGACCCTTTTTTCATCACCTGTGTGCATTCTATTCTGACTTCTGAAACCACTTTTGTAGGATACAACTTCACTTTTGTGACATTTTGTTTCAAAAACAGAAAATTCTAGTTGTAGCAACTGACGTGGTCAGATATTTTGAGATAGTCCCAGATATTTCTACAGGGATTTTCTCTGGTGGCCCTACAGTGGCACTGCAGGCAGCCAGGGAATTTGTCTAAAGATATCAGATAAGTGTTGGGATATATTTGACTGTGTGAATTGCTGCAATTGTACAGCCATGTCTGTGAACATGCGGCTAAGGTCTGATACATCTTCAACTGCTTCTTAAGTGACCCACAGAGCCACTCTTGAAAAAAGTTTCAGGTCTAGCATAGTGGGCGTCGCTATGCTGCTGCTTTGTGAGTGGTCCAGAGGGCAACTTGTGACACAAGCCATAGGTCTTCTGCAATGAGCATTAATATGTAGCTGACTTATCAGTGGTCTGCAGGGCACTCACAAAGTAAGCTTCAGGTCTGGCACAGTGCGCATACTATGTTAAATGTAACCGTCATCTAGGTTTTTCAGAAAGTAAATAAATTAATTGCAAAAAAAGTACTTTTATGCAGCTGTTAGGATTGAAGCACAAAATGTACAAAGCAGGGAAATGAAACATTAGGTGATAAAGTCCCTGGAACCTTAGCAAACTGGTGATGTGATGTTCCTTGGGATTTGAACAACTATGCAGTACAGATTTGGCATTATCTCACTGTAAACCTAGTTATTTTCACACAAAGTAATTCTAGTATGAACAGAAATGCAACCATAATTGTTTAAATTTAATTTAGCACTGTCATTAGCACCGCATTCACAATAATTGGAAAAAAGTGCTTCTAGCACTAATTTAGCGCAAATCTATTTTCGTGGAGATTAGTGCTATGGTGAACATAGTGAAAGTTATTTGACAGAGAAAATGTCAAGTTTTACAGTGATATCAGCATTGTCTTGTCACATTAAATAAATGACAAAGCAATGCTTGCATAGAGCGTAACAATATTAGTGTAATGCCGACACTGTGTCACATGATCGTTCAAACCCTGCGGAACACAACATGACTGATTTGCCACTTCCTGCTTTGCACACTTTGTGTATTAACTCTAACTGATGTACTAACATAGACTTTTTCAATTAATATATACTGTAGTCTAACTTGAGATGCCAACCTTGGAAGAAACAAACCGCGCACGAACAACTCCTATGGTTCTGCTGTAATGTCAGAGGCTATCAAACAAGAATAAAAATGCCTCGGGTGATAGAATTGGATGTGTTTTTCTACAAAGAAATTATCAGTATGTATATATTTCTTTAAAACTTCTTGCTGCCACAGAGACTGTCATTTCAGTGACTGAAGCCTTTCCCTCACTGGGACATGATCACAATTTCTTAGGCAGATTTTTAGGCAGATTCTTCCATGACACAATATGGCTTGGCTGCGGCAACCCATGGCTCCTAAGAATCTCCCGCTAATCCCCACCTACCCACCCTACCCCCTTGGTCCCTCATTCCTCCCACCCACGAGCCCTCCTAACCCTCCATACCCCCCACCTCCACACTGGCTTAGCCCCCCTGACCCTTAAGCTATCACCCACCATTGTGCTCTCCCCTTCACCCATCTAACCTGTAGCCTACTGTCCCTTAATGGCTGTACTTTTCAGTGGTCACACTAATTGTTCCCTCCAGGAACCTATCTAAGCTCTATAGCTGCATTCTGAGAATTCTCATCCTTCTATTCGTAATGCTGTTTAGCCTTTTTAATGATGTGTAACTGACAATGCTTTCTAGCTGCTTCTTTTTTTCTCCACTGTCTATGTATTTGATGTTCCCCCACCCTCCGTTCAACGAGGACCCTTTGTAAATGAGCTTTTAGCTCAAAGGTTGTAATTCCGATTTTGCAATAAATAAATAAAATTATGTTGTTTTTTTTAATTTAAACTCAAATAATTTTTGAAGGTCTCTTCGACAGAATATGTATAGATAAAGCCGTAATGTTGATTGTTGCACTTTATTTCTTGTAAACGGAATTCTAAATAATGGATATTTCATGTGTACAGATTCCCCTTTAAATCTTTTTTCTGCCACAAAGTCCTCAACTATAATTAATAAATATCAGCTCTTACTAGAAAGTGACTGCACTATTACATGCAGATTCCTCTATAATTTTTAACCTATTGCAAAAGCATTTTACCCTTGGAGGTCTCTGTAATAGTAAGCACACTGACATACAGTAACTGCCATGCCCATTAATGCACTTCATCTTGTTAAAGATTGTATTGCTGAGGAGATTTTTTTTTCATGGTACTATGTGTTTTTAAAGTGGTGATTACCACGGTTGTAGATATATATATATAATTTTTTTTGTACAATAGATTATTGCAAGCACTTGTACAATTATTATTTAAATGCAAATCTGTGTGACTGGATGCTTACAGTACATGCCTTGCTGTTAGCAATCAGATTAACTCATTTAGTACTAAATTAGTATACAACACCATTAAAATGGAAGGGTAACTCCACTTTAATTCACTGCTGATGAAGAAGCAGTGCACCTTGAAGCATCAGAATTTTATCCTGGCAACTGTCATGAAATATGAAATGATAGTTTATTAAGTCCAGCAGTTCATAAGCTTATGTTTTTCTAACAACCCAACATTGCGGTTGCAATGCTGGAAAGCATATTGCCGGCATAAGCACTAACTCCCTTCTTCTGTTGAGCACTGATTGTATTCAAGCTAGAGAATGGCTGTGGATGATCCATGCTAATAAAAAGGAAGTTATAGAAAGCAGCAGTGCAACATTTCTTTTTTCCAAAAAGCTAATTTCAGGTTCAGTTAAAAAATATTAGCATACCTGTCCAATCTACTTTTTTAGGTACCTTCAATGCTGTGCACTATGAGTTTTTGTTTTTTTCTGTCCTATCCCTTGCCAGGACTACTTTGCCATTTCTAAGCCAAATGATGTGACCATCTTTTTTTCTTTTTTTTTTTTTACTTTCTCTTTATGCCCCCTTTCTCGCTATGCTGGATTCCTTTCTTCGGGGATCTCCTAGGCTGTAGGTTCCCATAGTCCCACCCCAGGTACCTCCCTCTGGGTGCTTGGCTAGTCTTCCCCATCCTGCCATGGTTTACCCCCCCAGGCGGGGAGGAGGGGGACCCCTTCCTTAGTCCCCCTCTCATACCTAGAGACTGTGTTGGAAGGCCTCACGAGCCCCATCTATGAAGCCTGGTTAAGGATTTTCTTGAGACAGCTGGGTCCCGTCTACAGGAGCCCAGCGCAGGGTTTTTTCCACTTTTCTCTGGTCCCAACCCCTCAGATGTCTGCACGCAAGGGGGGGCCAAGGAGTGATGCATGTCACAATGTGCTAACGCTCCGGCTCCCGGCAGACTTCCTCCCTCCTCTTATATGCTGTCTCACTGCACCTCCACCTGTGGTCACCCAGGTGGCAGTATTGCAGCGGGATTTGCATCCCACCCTCCCTGGAGGAGGAGGAGAGCAGCCCCTGGGTGCTTGATCCACTTTCCCCAGCCAGCCCTCCAGCCGCCCAAGTCCGTTCCCGAACCCAGATCACTGGCGCCGCAAGCGGTAACCCTACCGCTGCACCGGCGGGCTGGCATACCATTTTTTTTCTTGATGAAAAACAAAACACATATAAGCTCAAATGTTGGTGTAACTAGAACATTTTACCACCAAATAATACTGGAAGATGCCTGAAATCTTTTATAGTGAAAAAAGGTAGGGCCACATTTTTTGTCCAGTTTTGTTGCACTGCTGCTTTAAATTGAGTTTCTAGTATTTTGCAAAACACAGACAGCTGGCATCAACAGGGCCCAAATATTATAAAATCCCCAAACATTTTGAATTTCAGGACATTCCATTACTAATTACTGAAGACATTTGCAGGAAATCGGGGCCGGATTCCAGAAGGCATGGCACAAGTCACTGACAATTGTGACTTGCACCAAATGCTGATACACCGGGGACTCTGCATCTAATTACAGAACAGCCAGGGTCCCTGGCAGCTACATCCGTGACTTGTGGCACCCCAAGTGTTGTGCCAAAGGGAGGGTACACCTCAATAGGGTGCCACAAGCCACTGAAAAGCCCACTGATAGGGTGCAAGTCCCTGTCCCAAGCCCCAGACCTCAAGTAATGTCCCACAGTGCTGAACATGTCTCCCCGTACCCCAGATGTGCCCCCGCAGGGCTGCACATGTCTCCCCGATCACCAGCTCACTGATAATATTAATACTGCCATGCCCCTAATTCCCTGGTAGTCTAGTGGCCCCCACCTGGCAGTGCAAGTCCACCCCCACATATCCATTCCCAGTCAGTGACTGGCACATCCAACCTCTCACCTCCATGGCTAGCTGCCAACTGAGTACCCACTGAGCGTACACTACTGTATACAGTATGTGCTCAATGAATGTTCATTGAGTGCGTACTGTATACAGTAGTATGCACTCAGTGAGGCAGGAATACTATACAAAATACACAAATCAATGCTCAGTACAAGTAAAGAGCAATCACAGTAAATTTAACATGGTACAACCGGTACAAATGGTAAAAATATCAAGGTACAATTAGTGGTTATGATGTGCAAATAAAGCAGGTGGCATGATGGCAGTGCATGATTAGAATATTTGGGAGCCTGAAACAGGCTGAGGTAGAACCCAGAAGGAGGCCCAACATCAGAGATGGTAGGTGATACTACAGGGGAGGGTTAGGGAAAGGGCTGACAGGAACAGATGGGGTAGGGAGGAGTTTTAGATTGTGCCTAAGGAAGCCCAGGGAGAGGGAGTGATAGAGAGAAGAGGGAAGCAATTTCCTGATGGAGGGGAGGCAATAGGAGAAGGCTGATTGCCAAGCAGAGGAGTGAGGGTGGGGAAGGGAGAAATGATTCTGATGTTACAGGAAGAGGATTGTGACTTTAAGGCAGGAAAACTATAGGAACAGCTAAAGTGTAAAGGGCTAAGATAATTCTTTCATGCAAACTGTCTTCAGTAATACAAATTGGAAGGTCCAGAAATTCAAATGTTGGGGTAATATTGTGCAACTGCTGCCAACACTGAATTGTTTGCTGGAAGTTAAAAAAAAAAACACTTTTATAGTAACTGTTTATTCTAATGGTTTTGATCCACAATAACACACTTCCTTCCCATCCTTCCCTGTTTGTACAGTAAGCCATACTGGTTCTTGAGACTCCACTAGATCCCTTTGGCCTTCTTCTACAAGTGGACTCAAGTACAAGTACAAAGATTTTTATTGATCGACACAAAGTCTTTACAATTAAAAAACAGAGTAAACAGATAAGGTACACCAGGCTTAAATTCCATCATCACTAAAATAATTTTTGGCACAATCTTATGTAATGTGCGACAGATTCCTAGGTAGGAGTTCAAATTATTAAAAATATCAACATAGACATCTAAACAACATTCCGAACATCTCTGTTTAATAATTTCATTCTTTGCAGAATGAACTCAACAACACAAAAACCCAGATTAAATAGAATTCCACAGATACAAGATTTTTAAATAACAAGCTAATGTATGTAAGACTCCATAATCTGAGGTTGAGAAGTGGGCTATCACTGACTGGTCAATAGGCAGACTAGAAGCCCTCAACATTTCTCCTAACCATTTCCTTCTTTTTTCCACATATTTTGGACATAATAGGATAACAAGTCTTAAATCATCTTCACATTGTAAATTACATTGACAGTAAGGACCTGAAATGCCTTCTCTAGATTGTTGAAAGAGAATATAATTGGCAGTATATAATTCAAAATGAAAGCTAGTCATCAAACGTCTTGACTCAGGGTTGGGAAGAGATGTCAGCTAGGGTTCTAAACCATGTGTTGATTTGATTTTCTTATACCGTCTATAATGTTTAAGTGTGGTCTGTCTGTTACAATCTTTAGTTATGGCAATATCCCTGATTCTCCTTTCAATCTGTGATTTTATATCTTCCATGGATTGAGTATAAATCTCACAGAGCAAGCTTCCCAATCCTTATGGAAAAAGTTCCTTTTTAACTAATAACGATAATGGAAAGTAATATCCTCTGTCAGAATACATTATTTGTTCTTCCAAACACCATCTAGGAATACGTGAATCAGGCATTAAAATAAGACTTAGAAGAAATTGTAATTGTCTTTCCAGTGCTAGAGCTGCGATAGAAAATGGACTGAATTCTAATCTTAAGATTTCTGCCTAGACTGATTGAGGAAACCATCAATAGATAACGATAAATTTAGTTCATCAAAACTTTTAAGAATTTAATATTTGATGCTGCCCAAATTTCAGCAGTATAGAGAACACTAGTTTTTTTTTTTTGCATTTATCACTCTTTACCTTCAATAGCTCCGTATGAAGACCGAACTATCCATTGTTTACCTGACACAAAATGGCTGCCCAGGAGGTAATGAGCTAAGGGTCCCACTATTGGTCCCTTACCCAATTTGGCATTAAATATCCTAAAGGGATTAAAGGCATTATTAAGTCTCATTTAAAGAAGAGTTAAACGATTGTTCCATAAGAAGTTCTGTGCAAATCTTATACCCAAATAATCATAATATTTCTCAGTATTAATCTTTTTATGACTAATATATATATATATATTTATATATATATATATATGGTCTCTTGGATCTGTTACCAAAAATGACAATTGTTGTCTTCTGCAGATTAATAGAAAATGTATTAATATTACAGAGATATGTGAATAAGTTTATCTTCCTCTGAAGACCCAATAGGGAAGTTGATAGCAACACTACATCATCAGTGTAGGCCAAACATGATATATCTTTACCTAGAATTTTGGGAGAATTAAAATCTGTATGCTCTTATTGTACTAGGATTGAATTTATATAATGATTAAACAGAGTGGGGGCCAAGAGACAACCCTGCCTAACCCCCTATTAATATGAATAGTGAAAGTTAAGGCTCCTTTATAGTTAAATTGAACTTGAGTCCAGGTGGCTTGATGTAATCTTATCAGGACATCCAGCAAAGGGGGATCAATATTGTACTCTATTAGTTTATGCCACAACAGATTTCTTCTTATACCATTGAAAGCTGCCGATAAGTCTACAAAACAAAAAAATTATTTAGCTTTCTTAACCCTAACATACTTATGTATTAAGTGTGATAATACAAAACAATGTCGTATGGTAGATCGACCATGTCTGAATCTGTTTTGAAATTCACTAAGTAGTTCCATCTCATCAATCCATTTTTGAAGTCTCTGCAAGATTACGCTGGCAAAAAGTTTTTGAGATGACTCTACAAGGCTGATTGGCCTATACATCTTTGGGTCCAAAGGATCACCTTTTTAGATATAGGGAATATTGTGCTCCCTTTCCAGCCATTTGGGAAATGTTGACCTTGTACAAAACTATTAAAAAGTTTTTTTTTTAAAATAGCTAACCACCAGTTGGAAAATGTCCTATAGATATTCACAATTATAAAGTCTGGGCCTGGAGCCTCATTGGAAGAAATCATTACTAAAGCTTGCCATATTTCTTCTTCAGCAATACAAATATATATAGGGAAGAAGGAACCCTTGTTAAGATTTTTTTTGTAACGAAAGAAGATTAGTGACATGCCTTTCATCTTCCGAGAAATATAATGATGTAAAGTGTATTTCCCAGCTATTTGGGGGAATATAAGCATCAAGTTCCTTGGAATATTGTTTATACCCCTTGCTTACTAACAGCCAAAATGACTTAACATTATGTTGCAGAATAATGATTCTTAATTTCTCCCACATTTGATTTTTATCATTTTTCTTTTCTTGCTCTAAGTTTATTTTGTATTCTTTCCTTGCCCTATTAAGTTTTTTGAGATCTTCACGATTGTTGGATTTCCTACAACAATGAGCTAATCCATCTAGATTTTTAAACTATGTGGGTTTAGTAGTTTTTTTGAATACTTACTATGTGACAGAAAGGTTTAATAAATTCTACCATTTTTGTCTATCTATCAGAGATAGTGTGCCAGTCCACATCAATAAGAAAATCACAATGTAATTTATGCAAGGTGCTTTCATAGAATATTTCTTTAAAGAGTTGGATAGTATATGTTTGCCATCTTATCCTTTTTTGATTAACTATTGCCATTCAGTATTGGTTTTGTAATAGGCTCCTTCCCCCTAAAGTAGATCATTTTAAAAGAAAAGTGATACTAAATGGATGGGGTACAGAATCTGAGTGGTCAGCTATTTCAAGATCAAAAACCAGTTTTCCAATTTCTCTATTAACCCAGACTAAATCTATAATAGATGAACCCATGGATCCCATATACAGTGGCGTCCCCCAGGATGAAACCCAATTTTGCAGCACTCTCAGAGATCGTTGCTGGTAATGGCTGAAAGAATCAATAATTTCAATGGCAATTAGTCCCTTTTGTCATTCAGGAAAATGTGACACTGCCAGGATGAAGAGAATGCCACAGTTTCCTGCATAACAAAAGGGACAAATTTCCATTGAAATTACATTGCTTTATTCAGTAGGTCTGCTGCAGCATACTGCAGAGTACTTTAAAAGTGGGTTTCATCCTGGGGGATGCCACTGTAAGGATAATCTCCATCAGTATCTCCAGGGAGATGCCCATTAATAAGATCAACATTATTATCTAACATAGCCTTAGTAACTCTTTACCTCTTAAATTAAGTTTTTTACCCTCAGATTGTCTGTAATATTTTATTCTAGGATTAATTATTGATATCCCTGATGGTGCCTCTCTGTACATGTCTTCAACTCTGATGCCCACATATATTATTGCATTAAAATCTCCCACTAACAGAACTGGTAAAAAGTTATAATTAGGTAATATTTCACAAATATTTTTCCAAAAAGAATCCCGTTTTGTCCAATTTACCAGTTTTGGGTGGAAAATGGACATTAAATATAATAAAATGTAGAGAGCTATTAACCAATTTTTAGATTAAGGGTAATTTCTAAAGGGCAATCTATTTGAGCAATGTCCAAGTTTAGTTCTGTCTGAAAATATATTGCCAAACCAGCTCTATATTGGCCATATTTTTTGCTCTTGTAAGCAGGGCAAGCATATCTAGTATAGACAGGGATCAGAGGAGGAGAAGAGATATCAGGAATCCATGTTTCCTGTAAACATATTATATCATAAGCCTGGAAAAAACCTATTGTACTTGGATTTGCCAGTTTTAGTATAAGTCCTTTTATATTCCATGATAACAACTTCAGCTTCTCAGGATTCAAACTCACATCCAGACCAACAGTTTCTGTAATTTGTCAGCTTGTACTATGTATCTGTAATAATGAGTATATATTACTGTCTGAAACATTGTTCTGTCTTACTTTATGATCTACATTGCTACGAGTAATTTTTTCCTGGTTAGAATTAAATTCAATGTCTAAGTGTCTACTTGGATCTATCATATTCCAGAATTTATTGTCCAGAATCAAAATCCCTAATCCATCCAAAATTTGTGAAATGAAACGTTCAGGTTTTTAGCAGCCATTGAATAATTTTTTAAAGTTACATCAATCTGTGTAGACTCAGAGTAGCCCCAGTAAATCTTAGGCCATGTAATTGCACTACAGGCTACAATAAATTGTAAGGACTGTGTTAGAAAACTAGCTATGTCATTTTTTATAGTGCTATATGATTTAGACTTATCTAATTTCTAGCCAAAGATTAATAGAGTCTATTATTTTTAAAGACTACCTTTCTCAAATCTTGAAATCACCTCTGTACAGTTTTTAAACCAATCTTCCTTATTCCATCTTTTCTTAGTCTTGGGCGAATGAGAGTAATTTACCTGATTAACATCTTCAGGTGCAGGGACCCTAATTGGAGGGTGCATTTGGATCCCAGTTAATTCCATGATCTCTTTTTTCCCTCTAATTTCTTCAATTGAAGCTCAGGATTTACAGTAAAGTAGGACACAATCTGGGACATTTTTATTAGGGGGTCTTGTTATAAATATTTTATTTCTTGAAACTTTCAGATGCAACACATGATATATCCAATTAAATATTTTTTTCTGGAGTCTCCTCCACCAACGTATCAACCCCATATATCTCAAGCAAGTATTCACTCACATCTCTCTGATCCTTGTATGTTTCAAAGTGCATATATTCATGATTACTTTCTTCATCTAGAGGTTTATTCAACTCGCTAGGCAGAATTCTTTTCACCTTGTCAGTTTTTCCAGTGAAGTCCCCATTGTGAATAACTTCCCTAGGAGGTCTGGCTTTCCCATCAGTTTTTAAGTTGGTACATTGTGATGACATTTCTTCTTAATTCTTATTTACCTGTCCTGAGTTATTTTTATTTTTAGATTCTTTCAGTATGAAAATCCCTTCTGCTGTAACCGTGGCCTTGTCAGATTCATTCCCCAGTCTTACCTCATTCTCTAAAATGTTAACATTTATTCTTTCTTGAGCACCTGTAGTGATGCCTACCAGATTTGCTCCAAATTTGTGTTTCTTGTTTCTTTTCTGTTTGAGCTTTATTTCTCATTCTCTTTGGATATTTGACTTATCTATACAAAATGGAGAGGGCACTCTAACCTGAATAGCCTTATTATATCTGGGAGTTACCATTTTAGACTGATGTACAATGAAGAATGCTCCAAACTGGGTACAGTAATAGTTTTTATCTGGTTTAGTCCTGATTATGGAATACATTGGTTCTCAGATTTGCAGTTTCCTCTTTTATAGCCCATATGTTTTCTAGCAATATGACATTTGCATAATTTGGATTTTTAATTATCTCCATTTGTTTGGATGTAGACGAACAAGACATGAAATTTCCTCCATCCATAAAATGCTCATGACCACATTCTATTCTAGCCACAACTGAATTTTGATTTATTCTAGGTGATCTCAAAACTGGTGTGGCTTGCTCATTGTGTTCAAAAGTTTGATTTTTAAAGGATCCGAATCCACTAACTTTTTTAAACCCTAAATGGCTATATTAAGTTCTTGTATCACTGATCCTAGATTGTCCATAAGTTTTACATTTATTGAGATTTTCTCATCACCCTTAGTCAGGACCTTGGGAAAAGTATAATGCTGCCTGAATTCCTGAGGGGGGAGATAGAATTTCTATTTAGGTTAGAATTATCCAGAATGGAAAGTGTGGGATCAAACAGTTCACTGTTATGAAGAAAGATGGATAAGTGATCCTCAGAATGTTCTTCAGGGTATGTAATTGGAATAATTTCCCCTAGGAAGCTAAGCTCAACATTTATATTAGTAGTTTCACTAATTTCCTCATTTTTTTTCCCATTATTACAGCATTAGGGTTTGAACTTGCCACAGAGTAAATTGGAAATTTTTCTAAAAAATTAGTAATTTTAAGTTGTTTCTTCTCTTTGGTTTTAGATGGCACTATTTTATCTTTATTTTTAGACTTCTTTTCCTTGATTTTATTAGATTTACAGCTTTTTGCCTCTTTATAATTATCCTGTATCAGGATCAGAGAACAATTTCTTTCACTTCTTGTACTTACCATTTTGCTAATTTTATATGATTATTTATTTATTTGTTTTATAATTTTAGCTAAGATTTTGACTCAACTAGGATATAAACCTAAATCTTAGAAAATATGAAACCAAGTCTGGAAATTGTTAAATCCAACACATACTGACATTCCAGCATCCTTTAATCCTAAAGCACTGCTGAATGATTGATATTGCACAATCCCTTCTGATCCTAAAACAGCTAACAACTTTATATTGCTCAGATCCTTCTTACCAAAATGTATATCATATATATATATATATATATATATATATATATATATATATATATTGCAACAGTTCTCCCAAATAAAATAGTTGAGGGTTTGTACACAGTTCTCCCAAATAAAACAAAATAATTTAGGATTTGTAGGCTTTCAGAATTCCAAGGTGTGGTGCAGTTAGTTAATTATAGTTCCAATTGCACCACCTTAAGTAGTAAGGTGTACCGTCCCACAGCATGGAGGCTAATTACTAAAATTATTGCACAACTGAAGTGTTCCAGGTAACACCTACATTTACTAATAACCCATTAACATCATATTTTTAGGCTGGCCCAGTGGCACTGAGGATTGAGGTGCTGTACACCACACTTCATGCCATGCCAGTGACCTGAGTTTGAGAATAAGCATAGGTCGCTGGGGGTTGGTGGGGATGAGGAAGGATTGAGCATCCCATGGACTGCTCTCCTTCCTCAGGGAGAGGGGTTCATCCTAGCTGGTGCATCAGCAGCCCCTCGTGGAAACTGGTGGACTGCAGCACTCAGCAGGCAGACATAAGGGGTTTAAGCTGCGGTGGACGTCCTTCATGTGTGTTCGGGAATGAGCACACACTGAGTAGGATGTCATTGCACGTCTGAGCTCTGGGGCCTAAAAGAGTAAAAACAAACTCACCTCTGGACCTGTCTCTCTCGTAAGATCCCCCAGAGCAGGGAGGCTGAGAGGTGAGTTTCAGACTGGGAGGTAGAGGTCGGTGTGGTGGTTGCTGGAGCGAGTTCCATGGACCCGGGGTGCAAAAATAGATTGTACAAAAAAAATCATATTTTTAGCAATATTGCACAGAGAAATGTCACTAAACATTAGGCAAAAATCCAGTATTTCAAATCAAATATTTTTGTATAGTAAGGTGCTTCAATTAAACCAAAGTGCAATAAGTGTAGTAAAATGCAACAATAAGTAAATAGGTTGCATATAAAGTAACAATCCTAATCTTGATAAACGGGCATCTTGTTTCAGGCAGATGACCATTTTAGATTTTGGTCTCCAGGCATCAATAAAATTATGATGATGATCAGCTATGAAGGTTGTATTCAGCAAAAAATTTAAATTTCCCATAGTTTGTAGTCCTGAGCTTGATAACAACCAATTTTTATAAGATTGTTTCCAACTATGTTTCACTGGGGAATTTATCCTGATGAATCCCAGCAAATCATGTCAAACATAAAAAAAACTAAAAATATCTTATATAAAATAAAATTTCTTACTCATGACCTAATCACTTTGATTAGATAAAACATCAGCTGCTATCTAGTAATTATCTGATTATTATCTAAGATCTCTATTGTGTAATATTTTATCTTAAATTGACTAAGGACAGCTAAATCAAATTAACATATGAATTTATAAACCTCTTGATATGTTTTTATTTTATATTCATAATATATTTATTTTGTATTTATACTATACCAAAATATAGGTGACATAAAATTGATACTCCTATTGAGAATTCAAAATCCAAAGAACTGGGTGATATCACTAAATGAAGTAAAAAAAATCTAGAATTTTATTTTATACTGATTGAGTATTGAAAATACCTTGTAAGTGGGTGTTGAAGGCATTAACTTGTTCATAGCCTCAGACCAGAAAGGTACCACAGATTTAAACTTGCCAAAGTTGGAATCAGGCTGGTGAGTGGGGAATGTGGCTTGAGAAATCATCAAATCATCCTATTGTTTCTTTCCTATAAATAGACCGTTTTCAATATCTTGAGTTAAAGTAGAAGCATTGAGTAGAAAATTACTACCGCTCCCATAAAATTATCCCAAGGTGTTAGCAGCAGTTATTTTTTTTACGCTAAAAATAGTAGTTCTCTGTGACCAACTGGTTGGATTCAGCTTCAGGAAGAAGAAAAATGTCCACGCTCAAACGGAGCCGATGTTCTTATGTTTTATAAAAATGGCACCTGTCGTGGATAGCGCTGAGTCTGCACAGTTTAAGTTAGAGTCTCCACTAGGATATGATCACTTATTGGACAAGCTACAAAATGTATCACAACATACACCTTATTGGTTGAACCAAAATTTGAATCCAACCTGATACAGAGCAGTTCTGCATATACTTAGCCTGGAAAGGCTACCACTGCAACACAATTAACACAACTGACCATTGAAAGCCAAAAAACTACTAATTGCCAAGCAGCTTCCACTATGACTGTCCAATCCCCCTAACACTGAGGCAATTTTCAGAGCACCACCCTATCCCAGGCTATGTGTTAATAATGCCCTCAAACCCAAATACATACAAGGCTGTGTGAAACCTTGCACATAAAACAAAATAAATGAATTTCCAAATGACCAGTGAAAATTCCAGAAAACATAAAATATGAAGGCAGAAATAATTCCAAGCAGGGACTCAACAAAACTCTAAATGATTATGTGATTAAGGACATACAGTATAGAGGACGTATTAACTGAGAAACAGAATTCCAGTAATAATTTAGTGACTATACAGTCATGTATACAATGTTCTCAGGTGTTTCAAATGGTTAAAGCCAAGAATAGAAACTGAATCTAATATAGGACAACATAAAACTACCTAAATAACATAAAATACCTTCAAAAGAAAAATTGACAAGATAAAATAAAATAAAAGAAAATAATTAAAAGTAAGTCAGTAATATTAACGTCTTCAAGCATGTTCAGGTTAAAGTTCAGCAATTTTGCTAGAAACAGACAAAGCTAAAGAGATCGTAGAAGAGTGAATAACATCTGCTTCCTTAGTATGTCTTCAATTGTCTTTTGCATGAGCTCCCCATGGGGTTTAGCGGTTCTGGGAGATTTGGTGGGCCCCTGCCACTCCTGGACTCAAAACTAAAGAACCCAGTCAGATATCAAAAAGACAAAGGGCAATAGAACTGGAAACACAAGCCGGCCTAGAATTACCTCACAAACTTTGCAATCCCATGTGAACTGAGAATCTCAGTATCTTCCTCTGTGGGCAGGCAACAGTGGCATACCTGTAAAAGCAAGAAAAAAAGCATTTCTGAAGTCCTGCTTCCACCACTTCTCCACAATGATTTAGCATGCAGTCTCCTCGCTCTCCCAGAAAGATCTCTCCTCACAAGTGGACTCAGATACAGCAGTGTGTGGCAGTACGGGCATAATATGAGGGGGAATGACCATGAGGGCAACTTGTATTTCACAATATTCTGCAAGTCCCGTTACATGTGCTAGTATTATGCTAGTGTTTGGCTGTGTATAAATATAATTTGAAGAAACACAATTAAATGTAAGTAAGCATTCCGTGGCAAAGTCACACCTGACTCTGGAAGCAATTAGCATATTTACTGTGCAGAATCATCTAGAGCATGTGCACTGATAAGTGACCCAGATTGGCTGAATAAGTGAAAAGCCCTGGGGAGGCACCAGATGTTCCTCTGACTGAAGAAATTGGCTGCAAGTTATTGGACGTAAGTTCTGATTCAGATAGGATGGCTGACTCAAGTGCAGCTTCATTGCTGGTAGGACTAGAATCATCAGGTGGTTATTGCTCAGATTCCTGTGCTTCAACTGGTGGCTAAACAGAGTAGTGGACTGCAGCTGAATTAATGCCTTCATCTTGTTTTAATATGAACATCTCAAGGTATTAAAACTCAGCAAGACATCAGCCAGCTGTACAAAAACACAACAGATGGGCCCTGTGGTACAGGGGCTGTATATTGCTCTGTTGCCTTGGAGACAAACATTCACATTGGAGCCCAAAGGAGGGAAATTGGCATCATCAGCTGTGAAGGCAGCCACTTGTTTGCCCTCATAGCAAGAGGAAGCATTCCACAGTGTACTATATTATCGTTATACAGCTGTGGTGATGCAGGCATCAGGGTGGGGTGGAGGGGCAGGGTAAACAAGAGGAAAACTGGGCTGAAAATACTAATAAAAAAGCAGCAGGCCAGAGAAGAGTGCAGCCTGGAACACACCACCCCAGGGCCAAATGGGGGCCACTCAGTCATGCTGCTTGGCTTCTCAGAAGGAAATTAGCACTATAATGAGAATGGAATATATTTCATCTTTTTTACCTCCTCCCTATCTGCAGGTCTGGTTTTCAAACAGAAGAGCCAAGTGGAGACGTGAGGAAAAACAGAAAGCTGAAGGCTGGTTTACAGGTAATGTATGCGTGCCCTTCTGGTTGCCTTATGACCTCATGTTATGCATTATGTCCAGGCCCCCTGTATATCTATTAGAAAACAAAAAAGCACACACAGCAATCCCAGTAACTAAATAAATTTATTAGCATGAGGGCAGCAAGACTAACACCCCTATACATCGCCTCTAGAAAGAAACTCAATCAGAGTGTACTCCTAATGAAGCCTCCATCCAGAGATGATATGTAGGGGTGATAGTCTTGCTGTCCTCAGTCTAATAAATGTAATTTAGTCACTGGCATTGCTGTATGCTCCTTTTTTGTTATCCAGTGTTGTTCCTCTAAATGGCTACACCTTTTCAGGTGTAGGTGTGTGCTTCCTTTGTATATCAATCTGTATGCGAGCAATTAGATGCAACAGGATGTTGGTTATCTTTTTTTATTTTATTTTATTTTAATGATATCTTGGAGAACACCTGTGAGCAGATGCTTACTTGTATGTTCCGTGTCAGTTACAAGAAGAAAGTGAACATATGCATAACATTACGTACAGGGCATTACATTACAAGCAAGTACAAAATTGCATTGGCACAAAACAATACATTACAAGCTAGGCAGACCATAAATTGGTGTGGATTATGAGACTGGGATAGCATTTAGCTTAAGGTATAACATTTAGACATTGCTTTGGCATTGGTGAGAAGGTGCCTGCGTCAGAGAGTTAAGCCTACTTGGAAGGGGAGAAACAGAGTGGAGAACAGGCACAGCTGCGACATAGTGAAGTGTATGCCTGCATAAGGAGTTAAGAACAGATTTAAGGAAGGTTGGAGACAGTGGGGCTAGGAGAGCAGCAGACGGGGGGCATGAAGGCGGGGACAGAGAGGGAAATGGGTGCCCAGTGGGAGGGGGTAGGCAGGAGGGTGGGACAATGAAGTGTTGTAAAGGTAGGTACTCTAAGATTAGGTGGAACACTAAGTGCTACTGATGTATGGTGGTCCAATGTAGGAGAGTCGTATTGGTCTTCACGAATGGCCAACAGAGTTATGCTGGAATAACTGCACACCTAGGGGCATAGTGAGGAACAGCTTCTAGAAGAGTAGATATCCCAGTATAACCAACACCCCAAGTGTAAAAATATAAAAATATTGTTCATTTTGTAGCAAACAGTCCCTCCATCGGTGGGTTGTCACTAGGGGTGCTATTGTGCCCAGTAGGGCATATGTTGTGTAGTGTGTATGTGCTTTATTTTTTAATTGTTTCTTCCAGCTTTAAGGTCCCATCCATACTATGCTCTGTAGCACAGTTTTCAGAGCTGAGTTTAGATTAAAGTCAGTAAATATGCATTGTATTTACGTTAAACATAGTCTTAAAACAATTTTGAAATCATGTTCAAGCCCAAGTCCAGGTAGTCTTAAGTCTGTTTTTAAAAACAATTTAAACCAAGCATGCTTTTACCTTTCAGTCTAAACAGTAACATAAACCATGCTCCAAATGTAACAGTGTAAGTTTAAAACATTTTCAAACAGCACTAATGAAAGTGCAGTGTAAAAAACACACAAATGTGATTAATGTGTGTTTAAACCATGTCCAATCAGGTGTACCAACTGAATAATGAAACTCTTACAGCAAAGACCATTACAGCAATAGAAATCAACAGGTCACTGTAATGGTCCCCGCTGACACTGGCACTGGTCTCCTGGTGTTTCGCCCCTTCCCCAAAACAACTCCAACACGGAGTTGGTTAATAAAATACTGGGGAGGGTTTGGGGGCACAGCCCCTGAAGAAAACACACTGGAAAACCGACAGCACAATGCCGACTCTCGGCATTGTGTCTGTCAATGTAGGGGATGTCACCAACTTTGGTGTCCCTGTATCATGGTAGATTCGTTCAAGCATGCTTTGCATGTAGTCCAGACAGACAAACTCAGTTTGTTTTTCTAAATACATTTTCAAAAATGGATTAACAGTCAGGACAGGGCCAAATATTTTTGTTGTTTCATTTGTTTTTTCATTAGGTTTCATTTTATATATAAGTTATGCTGTATGACTGTCCTAAGGAGAATGAGCAGGGTGAGTGACTGCTGCTGAATCTGACGTAGCATCATCAAAGCCTACCGCCACCCAGTCTGCCTCGCAATCTGACAAGCCACAGCTAGCGTCAAAACAAAAGTCAAAATTGCCAGCAAAGGAACAAAAGTCAGGAAAGCAAAATACACATGGGAAAACAGCAACTAAAACCACAGCTTCTGGGGGTTCTGCTCGGAATGGCAATATGAGTCATTTTTAGCTCGGCCTACAATGTCCCCTAGATCAGTCAAAAAGCACTTTGGCTAATGTTCCAAGTATGAGTGGCATTAATGAACAGAAAGATATACAAATGGAGGACACAAGTATATATGGATCTGCCACTACTACAGCACTTAGTCGCATTGCAACATCCCTAAATAAGGCCTGTCGGTTGCTCACTGGTGCACACCGACGTACCCACACATGTGAACTCTATGCTGACTCAGGTTGGTTGCAACTCTCAAACCGGATAAAGTACCTTACCTGCCTGATGGCGAAAAAATCCACTCTGGTCCTCACTCCACCCTATATCCAAGACCTGTTATGCCAGAGTGCTAGCACCCGTTTTACCAGAAGATCAGAACACCAGCCTCTCCAAGTCCCCCGATGCCGGACTTCTCAGGGACAAATATCATTTGCCTATCATGCCCCCAGCTGGCTAAATGCCCTCAGCACTCATATTACTGCCTCCACCTCTCTAGGTATTTTCAAATCAAGGCTTTTCTCTCACCTTGCCACCTCCAGCTCCTGTGACTGCCCTGATTAAACCTCCTATTTTCTCACTACCCACCCTGTCCCGTTATTTGACAAAGGCATGTTTGGGAAACCTTTTCTCCTGCTATTGTCTGCTCCCCACACCTTTCACTTACCCTCTCTGTTCTGGACTTTTTCTCTATTTGTTTCTCCTAATCTGGAATGACCTCTTTCTTGTAATAATAATGTGATTATTGATATCTCATGTCCTTTTGCACAAATGATTTGCTATGTATTTGTATATGTTTTCTTGCTCTTGACACAACACAAATTGTTGTGTTATCTATGTAACCTTTTGTACTGTACCTAATTGACGTGGAACCTTTGTAAAAGAGCCTCTGGCTCAAAGGTAGTAATTCCTAGAACAATAAACTAAACTAAACTAAACTAAACAAGTCTCCCAGTTGTTGCCGAGGCAGCAGACAAGCAGCAATCTGCTAAACCTGAACTGGAAAGACTTGAACCTGCAAGTGCAAGTGAAATGGTAGATGAGGGCTGGTCTCCTGCATATGCACTAGGAGGAGCAGGGTGGATACAATTGGAGAATGGGACTTGGATTTCTGATCCTAATGATGACACAACTAAGAGGTACACTGCAGAACGTCAATCTTTGCACTCTGATACAAATGATAGTGGAACTTTAAATATGGGGGTATCATCACCTGGCCAGGAAGACACTGCAAGTAGTGCTAATGTTGGTTTAAGTGCCCCTTTGCAGGAAGCAAATATAGAGCTAACTGAACCAGCTGCTGTCTCAAATAATAAAGTTAACTCCTCTCCACTTCAACTCGGGCTCACAACCGCTGTACTGCAGGATCCTGCCAGAAGAGCATGGATGGAACCCATGTTTAAATTATCAGACTTGTTTCAGAACAAGGGGAGCTAGCCCCAAGGAGAAATGTCATAAGATTATTATGTAAAGGTGGACTTAAAGAGACTCCTGATAGACTTTATGTAGCCAGAAAACTGTTGACAGGATCTATGAATTTTTTTTCAGCTGAAATATTTGGCTTTAATACACTTGAATAATGGGAATTATGATGTGAGTTTTAAAAATGTGTCAGGCTTGGACAGATTCTGGGCTCAGTACCAGAATCTGAAAAATACTCCTTTTTGGATCCTTTTTCTTGCTGTTCCCCTTACAAAACACCTAGTGAAACATATTACTGTAATGTTTAAAAATGAAGGGGTGAACATAGAGAATATTATGTTTTGGTTACACCAGGAATGTAAGATACTAGACAAACTTGCTCTTATTTTAGATAGTGAGCGAATCTGGAACCGTGGGTGGAAGATCAGGGCCAAGCTGAGAGCAACAAATAATGGGCCAGCACATCTCCCTAGCAACTTCTTCCTGGGAAAGATAGAGGTGTGTTATTCTAGGTCGGGCAGCCTAGGGCATGCTTCAAATGTGGGGCATGGATGCATTTGAGCACTGCATGCGATACACCCAGATGCAATCGCTACTTAGAGTACGGGCACATTTCCGCAAATTGTGTTAATCTGTTTACATACAATTTGTGTGAAAGAACAGGACATGCATATGGGAGGTGCCCATGGGCCTCCCATAATCGAGAAGATTGCCCCTTGTATGAGGGATTGATCAATAGAGCCCAGATGATACAGGCCAAAAAAGTTGCAGAGCAAGATCTCTTAGTTCAACAAAGAACCCAAGATACTTGGAATGAACGTTCAAATAGCCCACAACCCCCTACCAGACAGGAAGTTAGTAGATATGGAAAATTTAACTCTTGATGCTTAAGACACCCCTGAAAATATGGACGCTGTGCCTTCTGGCCTCTCCTATGTAAGTTCAGAAACCAGAGTAGTAACCATGCCCCTCCCCTCCTTCAGATCAAGGAAATATGTTTAAAATAGTAAAGGCACAGAAGAGAGCTAGACAAGACGGCTTGCCCACCCCACCCCGAGAAGAACAGGAAAAAATGTAAAGAGAAATTAACATGGAAAACAGGAACAAATATGCTGTCTTGGTCAGAGTGAAGCAATGGGGAGATTCGGATGATGAGGAATCAGGGATTTCATCAGCCACCTCTGTCACCACAGATGTCATATCAGATGCGGGGGGGGGGGAAGAGATGCGATTGCTAAATGCACGAGAAGGAGAATACTCTCTCATACCTCTCAGGAATAAATAAATAAATCTGCCTTTATAAATGCTCACAAATTAAGTCATTAAGTATTACTACTATTAATGTTAATAGTATAAAAAGCAATAGAAAAAGAGCAGTTGTATTACACTCCAAACAGAGTCTCTCCTGTGATATTTTGTGCATTCAAGATACAAGAGTGAAGTCAAACTTAGAACTGCATTTGTCTTCCAACTTGTGGACCAATGGCCCCTCCTTTTGGTCAGTAGGTGATGACATGTTTGACAGAGTAGGTATTTTATTTGCTAACACAGAGCTGAAGGTCTCTAGACTGGTTGACATCCATCCAGGGAGAGCCCTACTGTTGGATGTCAACTACGCACAAGAGAGATTTCACTTAGAGTTCATTTATGCTCTGCAAATGAAGGCATGGAAAATAGCACTTTTTAAGGAGATACAGCCTTACCTCCACACCTCCAGACTAATCATTTGGACTGGGGACTTTAACTGTGGGCTCAAGAAAACAAAGAGAGGACTGCAGACTGAGAACATCTTTTGCAATGATGTTGCATTGCAAGATATAGTAAAAATGGCAGGGTTGGTAGATACATACAGTAGTAAGACACAGTCGGAAGTGAGCACTTACGTTTGGGGGCTCTATCCCTTATATCTTTACCTCCCCTACCCTGAACATTAAGAAGGCATGGGTGCAAGCATGGGAATTCACTGACCATAGGTCAGTTTCAGTACAGGTATGTTGGGAGAACTCCCCCAGGTGTGAAAAAAACTACTGGAGGTTAAACTGGTCACTGTTAGAACAAGAGGAGGTATTAAAGAGATGGAGGACTGAATGGAAGGCCAGATTATCGGTGGTAGAATTGTATGATGATGTGGCTGTTTGGTGGGAAGACACCAAACAGTCGTGGTGCACCTTTTCCCAGGAGAAAGCTAGAGTGGCTGGGAATAGAGACTATAAGGAGTACCTGCAATTGAGACATCAGTTGCAAAAATTAATAGCTCAAACAGAGATTACTGGGTTAGATTTTGTACCACAGTCATAAAAAAACTGATGACGGAAACGCACTACAATAGAGCAAAGTCATTAGAGCAGGAACTTAGGTTCAGAATTAACACCAAGAAGGGGTCCTTTGACCCCTTTAGAGAGTGTAAAAATCGAGTGGAACAGAGGGTCTTAACAGAGGTGGCTATAGAAGATGGGAACCTTTTGACCAGACCTATAGAAATTTTACTTGCAGTTGAACAACATGCACACACATGTTTTAGTGAGGCCCCACAGGCCACTATAGACATGGACAAAACTGATGGCTTAGGCCTACCAAGGGTATCAGAATTAGAAGCAAAGAAACTGATTGAGGAAATCACTGTAGAGGAGGTACAGGCAGCTATCAGTAGCCTAAATAATGGCACTGCCACAGGTAATGATGGAATTGGGAGTGAGTTACAGAAAACCTTCCCAGAGGAGTTTGCACCAGTGTTGAATATCTTGTTTAATTTCTTTCTAGAACAAGGGCAACTGACAAACTCTATGCACCAAGCAATACTCATTCTATTGTATAAAAAGGGACCACAAAATGTGCTAAATAACTGGAGACCCTTATCACTGTTAAACACAGGTTGTAAAATTGTGAGCAACATTTTACTTAGTAGATTATCTAAAGTAGCAGATATATTAATTAGCCCAAACCAGCCATGTGCTATACTGAACAGATATCAGCAGACATCTTGATCCTGTTGAGAATTATTTAATGTAGGAAATTGTAAAACTATACAAGGCATAGTACTAGGCCTAGACCAAGAGAAGGCGTTCGATAGACTGGCTCGCACGTACTAATTTCAGGTGTTAAGATCTTATGGTCTTTCAGAAGTATTTGTATATTGGATACAACATACTTACAGTAATGCTACCTTAATTCCTAACATAAATGGCTGGATTGGGAGACCTATAGCAGTGAGGTGGGGAGTAAGGCATGGGTGCCCTCTCAGCCCACTGTTATATGTCTTTGGGATAGACATATTCTTACAATTGATAGAGAAATGTGAGGAATTCAGGGGATCCCCCCATCCCCAGGACAGCAGTCAGAGCTACTCTAGCTTATGCAGATGATGTCACCTCATTACTTGCCCCTTTGATATGTGAAACTGCTCTAAAAGATACGATAGAAGGCACATTTTGGCTCAGCATTAAGACCTGGGAGTAAGTTATGGAAACCCTATATGGAATTATGTTTGGACCCATGCATCGCGCATTGGAACACTAGGAAAACTAGACTATTAGGAAGAGTGTCCAAAATTCCTAGGTGTGGTCTGGAACAGAAAAAATATAAAAATAATTAAATGGGGCTTAACCACAGGCTGAGTGCAAACATTAGACAGAAAGTCACTATATCAGAAAATTATATTGGCAGAAAAAAATGAAGATGTGATTTTCCCAGTGTCAGTAGAGAAGAAGCAGTTGGTATTACAACATCTGAAAAATCCTTGAATACCAGCCTATGCATGGGATATAATGTGCTTAGTCAATTATGGTAGAATAGGGGACAAATGCAACAGTAAACACAAACAGATATCTGAAAGATACTGCCCTAGAGATATTTGCGTTCAGGAACTGGAAACCCAAGTACATTTATTCATAGACTGTGAATATGTAAAAACCTTTTAGAAACTGTTGGCAGAACAGTGAGAAGAATTATTATTTCAATTCATCACATACACTATCTTATTGTTTGGAGATGCCTCTGGAGGCTGGGGAAAGTATAACCAAGGCACCCTATATGTTGTTATCTGAATTTTGGTGACCGGGTAAGTCCACTGAGACAATTACAGTCCCTTTTTTAGGGTCAATCCGGGGTCGTAATTAGTACAGCAAGCAGCACAAACGTACAGGAAGTCAAACAGAGAACAACAGTAAGATATACATTCTTTGTACATTGGATACAATAATTTAGTGCTGGATACAATTGCCACATAAATAACATACATCAAGTTCAAGCTATATACATACATGGTTGCTACATAAGAACAATAGGAGAAAGAATGGCTCGAGAGAAGAGTTGGAGCTTATAGGAAAAAGGGTTGAGTAGGGAGGAGTGAAGGAGCAGGGGAGAAACAGTGTGGAAGGAAAGGGGATTAGGGGTAGGTAAGGAGAAGAGGATTATAGGGGCGTCACTGGTATTTACTATAATAAAATATTATATCTGGCAGTCAAGATGCTTCTGGGTGACTCAACAAAAGCTGGTAACATATCCAGAGTTAATTAAGAATGTACAATTAGCAGTCCAGAGCATTGCAGGTGCAGATTTTAGAAAATACCCCTTTTAAATGTGTAAAGCTTTATGGGTGTGTAACCCCCCCTGCCCACCAGCCCCCCTTGTTTAACCAGCAGGGCTTCTCCTGTCACCACAAATGTCTAGGGGCAACAGAGAGGGGTGGGGTTTTACATGAATTAGTACAAGACATAAAAGAGATGGCCACCACTAGACTCAGTGGACCAGACTGTTATACAAAAACAGTCAACCAAGTGTGGCAACTACCTGGCACACACCTGGTAGGACCAATTACAATGGCCAGCAACTCAGGTCCCTGGGGAAAAATGTTTGTTCACAATTATGCTAGGTTTGCACTTCCAGACAGGGGCACCCAAATAAATCCAGACACAAGGAATCAATAATAATAATACTGTCCAAACCATGTTGGGATTCTAGAGTGTGGCTTTTATTCATGTAACAAAGTAGGAATAATCACAAAGCAAAGATGGACCCCCATAGGGCTACACATACTGGTATTGCAGATTCTCCAGGGTACAGAAATTCCTGAATTCTCATTTAGCACAGGCAGAAGAAACACAAAATAGTGAACACTCATGTTCTGAAATGGAGATTGGCACACATGGCCAGAACTGGTGCATTTCCCATCAACTAGGCACACAGCCAGTACTAGGACACTTTCCTATATTTCATGAGGAATGAAGGTGGTACACACGACCACAAAGGAGCACATCCAGGCTCAGGACTTTCACAACCCACTATAAAGGGGTAAACAGAGAAAACAACTCACATTAGGGTAATTACTTCCATTAGGCATTGGCCAGATGCACTAAATGAAAAGGTACTGGTGCCCAAACCGAACCCGGAGAGGTGAACAGGGTCACTCCAGATAGGGGGGTCTCCCACCTTTTGCTTCCAAGTTTATACTCAGCCATTCATCTGGTTAATAACACCACACAACTGTAGAAAACTAGATGCTGTCTTGAAATGTGTTTCACACTTAACATACTACACACACACATACACCCCTCTGAGGTGTCAGAAGTTAAAAGTTCTGTACTTGGACAGTCACATACTGGACTCCAATGTAGGCAGACACTTTTAAAACAGAAAGTCTAGGTGACTGAGTCCCTTTGGCAGAGAAATTCACCCTTAGGTATTGCAGATGCATCTCGGCTTACACAGAAAAAGAATGTACTCACAACAAATTAAGACGTGCAAGGCAGCTTAACCAAACAAGTGGATCAAGAGGATTGCCCCTAAATCTTGGAGTTCGTCTCCATCCCTCCTGGGATGGGGCAGGGAAAACCTTCTGGCACAGGTCTCCACCACTTTAGACAACTGTCTTCTTTGTTTTTCTAGGGTGAGAACAAACTACCACAAAAACAAAAGGGGTAGCTCTTTGTCAAAGCTAAATTGAGGAACTGCACAGCAGCTGCAGCCTCCTCTTAGAACTCCACTCTAAGACTACTCACTCAACATTCCAATTCACTCTAAAGCCAGACGAACAATGTGGCTTATGCTGCTGTGAGTGTTCCATGCTTACACCATCACTCCAGCTCAGCTGAGACTGAAAACAGAGTGTGACAGTGTGCAACCCATTTACCTGGCATTTCACAAGCTGCCTCCCCTGACTGCCACTGATCTAACTGGGATTCTAGTAACCCCTGGGAACAAGGGGGTTACAGGTGCATGCAAAAAAATGGTTAAGCAGAGAATCATAGACACGTATGACATGACAGCTATCTTGAATGTATTATATGTTGTTGTACAAAGCTTCTGTATAGATATGTTTGTTTGACATGAACATATTGTATGTATTGTATTGTAGTCCTTTCACAATAAAAATTCTCCTCTTTTCGAGAAGTGCCATGGGATCTTTAGCATCCACCTGAACTACCACCAGAACAGGTAGATGGGACCTCAATTTAACGTCTCTAGTTATAAACCACAATGTAGTGTCATCCATCTCAGAAATTATGAAATGGGTCTAAAGAATGCCAGCTCCTGACTGGCTGAGAGCAACTTTCAATTGGGCCGTTATCCCAGCACAACAGCCCAGTTGAAAGTAGCTCCCAGCAAACAGGACCCAGTACCCATGTGGAGAACCTTCACCACGCACAGACCATGCTCCATTTGAAAGAATGCCAGCTCGCTGTAACGGACTGTTAGCTCCCACATCACCACACACAAATCAGCAGTAAAAAAGCACCGGATGTTAACTGCCCACTCGCATGTTAATTTACCTTTTTGATTTTTTTTTTTTACTTCAGCCCAGCTCCAACAAACACTCTGCCAACTTCAGCCACAGAATGTGACAGCAAGAAAAGGTTCTTGTTCCCATCTCCCTTATCTTTCGCGCTCTTAATGCTGCACAGACCGCATATACAAATGGATGTTGTTTTTTTTTTTTATGAAAAAAAATGCACAGGCTGTCTTGTTATTTCATTAAGTCCCTCTCTCATCCCAATACCAGCCTGTTACATCCACCATTAGATGCTCGCTCCCCACTCCAGTATCCAGCAGTCATGACTTCAGCCTGTTACTCACAGCAGCTCAGGTCTCATTTTCCTTCATCGCTGGTCTGCTAAGCTTTACTCCCCAGTGCCACAAACAAACCATTTCCTAGTGTGTGAGTGTGTGTTTTTCTTAATTTAACCAAAAGCTGGCTGTGCCCTGACAAGATGCTGTGCACTAGCAGTCAGGGCTTTATAGGCACATTGTTGCCACCTGCTGAAAAAGTGGTCACAACACAATGTTCAGATGGGATTATTTTTTTCTTTTTAAAGATTAATTCAATATTTTGTAACTTTCTGAGGCAAATAAAATATGCATTTTATTAATTTGTTTATTTATTTATATAGTACTGATAGGGACCCATTTCATAATAAGGCACTCCGGGGGCGGGGGCATTATGGTGGGCTAATGGCCCTTCTCAGGTGGTGGAAGCACTCAGCTTTGGCTTTTGCATCAGCCCACCTGAGGTGTGCTGTTATCCCACTGGAATGCCCCCTGTCATGCCTTATTGCTTAATTATAGTCCATCATGTAAGTCTGAGGAATGTAGGTTGGAGGTTTTCAGTTTACCATGAAAGAGAATTGGGGAAGGGGTCATTACTAATGGAAAGCTGAAGCTGGCAGAGCAGTGTGTAATAACAATGGATAAATCCACTGCTGTGGTGCATTGAAAGAGGCATGATATGCCATGAAAGTGATGTGATTTGCCCTTGTATGGGGTACTGGTAATGATGTACTTCAGTACTGTACGTCATTCTGGAGCTACAGTACAAACAAGATACTGCAGATGGTCTAAACTTACACTTATGGGGGGGGTAAAGTGTGGAACACTTGTTTATAAATTCTTAAATGTGATCTTAATATCATAGTTAAATTTGTTTCATTAGGTATCTCCACAGATTTATCAAACCTCTCTCAATACCAAAATATATATGTCTGCATGCAGCCTTCTATTCTATAAAAAACACTGGGCTGGATTTCCAAAGCCCCTGAGAATGCCACAAGCCCCTGCTGTACCAGTCATATGGAGTACAGGGCTTGCAGTGCTCTTCCAGATGGCGATCAGAATTTTCACTCCTCTGCGCCAAGTGCTGCAAGTTACATCAGCTTCCCCGTGGTCAAGATTGTGGCATTCAGAGGACCCTTTTTACAGGGCTTGTACAAAATATTTAGCACAAGCTGCTGTAAAGTGAGGAAACTGTCACAACTGCTCCTGGGAATAGAAAATCCGGTGCAGTTGTGGCAAAGGTGTTTGGCGCAGCTGTGCCAAAAATTGATTCGTTGCAGGGCTTGATGCAAGCCTGCATCACCCTTTGAAAATTCGGCCCATTATCTTGAGACATTGGAGGGAAACTGATTCCCCTTCTGTTATGGAGTGGTTCAATGATTTATCAGTCAGAGCCAGTTACAGAGACTGGCTTACATAAGTACTAATAGGCCTGATAAATTCTATGAGTTACAGAGTCCCTAATTTACAGTCTGTGTTCTGTAAACTGCCAAATGCATGAGACCTAAAAGTACTGTATATTGTTTGCATTTACTTGTAAAGTTATTTATTGTGGTACTGTCACATTGATTTTTTGTTTATTTTATCATTAGTTAAAGGAGAATTGTGCTGAACCTGAAGGTCGTTTGTCCCAGTAGAATCAGTTCTTTAGAACTTGGTTTAAATTCTGCTATTATTCCATTCGTACTTGCCTATTACTGACCATGGTGGTTGTTTCTGATTATCACTCTGGTGCTGAGTGCCATTTTAGAACTCTAGGATGTAGTTTATGTCCCTCTCCAACCACAGAGTTCTATAGTAGAACATGAATTCATTTTTCCAGCAACTGCAGAGCTGAGCAAGGGACATCAACTACACCATACAGTTCTAAAATGTCACATACTATCCGTGTGTAAATCAATTATCCAATAGGGTAACTAAAAAGCCTGTAGAGTTAGACCAGTAACAAAATTTCAACTAGTACTTAAAAATCAACCTCTACAGGGAAAAATTACTTACAGGTTCAGTGCAGTTCTCCTTTAAGTAGTCTGTCTATGCCCATATTGTATTGCTTTTTTCTGGGTGGTTCTTTGTTTTTTATCTTTTGATAAATTCAATAAAATATTAAATATGGAAAAAAAAAGATTTTGCAGCAATTAATGGGATACATTGTAGAGCATGTAAAATGAAGAAGGGTTAACATGGGACGCATATGGACAGACCACAGTATTGTAGGTATGTTTATTACCTGGGGAAATGCCAAGGAGAGATTTGAATTCAGATTTTAAAGTTTTAACAGGTTTTGATATGAGGAAATAGGGAAAACTTTTTGATTGTTGTAACTACAGCAGCAGTGTTGAAAACATGCCAGAGTAAATAATAAACTTATTCTTGGATGGTCTATGGAATGTCCAATTGATACCATGGGCCAAAACTCAAACTGATATAGCAGAAGAACCATCATAATTGACAGCTACAGGGAAAATAACATAAACTAGGAGAATAGCATGTTATTAACCTTGTAGGTAAATTACATGGCTGAATAACACTCTTTAGTCAGTTAGCTCTGTTATTCTGTCCCATAGTATAATGCAGTGATAACACACACATTGTACTGTGATATATACATGCCCCAGGTGTTCTGAGGCATGAGGCAAAGCCAAGTGCCTTTAATGATTCAAGAAATGTGTATGTCAGACACCAACCATGCATCCTGAAATATGTTATTGCACTTACAGAATGGCTGAAAAATAATATGTACTGGGAAAAAGCGCAAAATAACAGTGCAGGTGTGCAGACACTAAGGAATATCGTACCATCATGTGATGTCTTTGCACCAATGGTGGGGTAGGATTTTTCGTACTCATTTTATAACCCCTATTTATCTGACTATTTTTATTCATACAGCCATTTTATAATGTTTTATTTATTTATTTATTTTGCTGTCATTTTCTCCTTTCTTTGCCGGCTGTTCTCAGGAGGGCACCCCCCAGCCCCATCCCCTGGCGTCCACCAGCAGACGCTGACTTGAACTCCCAGGGCTTATCCCCCTGGCCGGGTTGGTGAGGTTCCCCAACCCCCACGAGGTCTGGATCCAGTGGGCCAGTGTCATGGCTAGCCGGGAGTGGAGCCTGGAAGGCACCCTCCACCACTGTGCCATGGCAGTGTTTTTCCTGTGTTCTCCTCAGGAGCCAGGGGCATGCAATGACACCAGCAGAGGGAAGCACACACGTGTCCACACGCACTCCCTCCAGGCATCTGCCCTAACTCCTCCCTGTGCTGTAGTGTGGCAATCTGTCCCCCAGCCTGCACCGGGGGCGAACAAGTGCTAACCACTGAGGACCCCCCTCCCTGGAGAAGGAGAGCAGTCCAACAGTCCCCCCGGTAGCCCATGCTCATTCTTGAACATGTGTCACTGGTGTAGCATGAGGTAAAGCATCCAGTGCCTCAGCCCTCAGCACCACCAGGCCCACTCATTTTATAAATATTCGATCTGCAATATGCCATTTCTCTTCACGAGTGAAGGAGCACAACCATTATTCAAGTGGCAGAGCCTCTGACCAAGGCTCCCACTTGAAAGTATCCAATGTTTGGACTACCTTGGACTTTGGATTGACTTACAGGTATCCTACACTGTCCACATCGCCAAAATGTCAGGAGCTCCAGTTAAAAACTAGGTCACAATAGATGCTGCCTCAATCTAAAAACAGTTGTCTTCTCCTGATAAAGACATTCCTGTTGGTACTAGAATATACAAGTGAGATGTATGTACAGATCAGCTGGCGATACAGCACTACAGATAAAAATACAACTGTCTTCAGTAGCCTATGTAGATTAGCTCTCAGGTGTGACAGACTCGCCCATCACTGTGCAGCTCCAGTAACTATCTTCTCCCCCCTGCTGTGGGGCAGTATTTATGTATTTAGAATTTGTGCACACCAAGATATTAACATTTAGACTTTAAGCCTAGTTTCCAAGAGGGTCCCGGGGTTGCAGAGACAGCAGCAGGATGATGGGGCTGGATGGGTGCCAGGGGCAGATGGGGCTCAGGCTAGTGAAGACAGCTGTCAGAAACTGAGATGTTGAGAAGTTTTAGTTCACAGCACATTGTTGGCACAGTGCCAAATATCATGCAAGGCATAGTTGCATGAAGTTCTGAAACTTTGCCAGCAATTCGCAGTGAACATTTTTGTAGATACACAAAACAACACTTAATTTAAAAAAAGTACCTATGATATTGTAGGAACTCCACTAGCATGAATTAAGCTCTGTTTTCCCATATCATATGGAGCAGAGTGGGTCAACTGAGTGTTTAACATAATTTTTGATCCGGTAGCCACATTAGTTCATCACACCAAATACCATCCTAATATGATGCTTTTTTAAATTAAGGATTGTTTTATGAATCTGCAATAAATTGCACTATTGCATCTCACTTTTATTCACATCACTGTATTTTTGCGTGACAATAATGCTGATCCTTAAGGCGTACTGTACTTTTAATGAATACCTTTTTAACTGGCACCTTTTTGAACAGTCACATGTCTCTCAAGAAAATGCATATGTGCAAAACATTGAGACATACTGTTTGCGTGCCTTTCCCGCTGCCTTTTTGCTGTGCTGCAAATGGTTATATATGCAAGGCATAACTTTCTCTGATTCCCCAACCAAAAATGTTAAACTTTTGAAATACCTTGGACTTTTGCATGACTTACAGCTATCTTACACAGTCAACATTGCTAAACTGGTCAGGAGCATGAATAAGAAACTGTGCCTGCTCTATCATATTGCAAATGAAGCTACCTCCGTCTGCAAATTAGGTGTCTTCTCCTCATGCAGACATCACTGAAAGCCCTGGAATATGAGAGTGAGATGTATAGATCATCTAGCCATACAGCACTACAAAAAATCAAAGTTGCTTTCAACAGACTGAATAGATAAGCTCTTGGCTATGACAGACTTGCCCATCACTGCATACTATACAGATAGAAACATAGAAACATAGACTTTGATGGCAGATAAGGACCGCTTGGCCCACCTAGTCTGCCCCTTTCCCTACCTACAGGATAAGCTGCAGATCCTAGTTAACCAACAGCCTATTTCTTCCAACCCCCCACCAAGAATTGCCTTATGTCTGTCCCATGCATTCTTGAATTCTCCCACAGTTTTAAACCCCACATCCTCCTCAGGAAGGCTGTTCCATGCGTCCACCACCCTCTCTGTGAAAAAATACTTCCTCACATTGCCCCTGAGGCGTCCCCCCTCTATCTTCAAATTGTGTCCCCTTGTTCTTGCACATCTCTTTTTCTGAAAGATGCTACCCTCTTGGACTTTGCTGAGTCCACTGAGGTACTTAAAAGTTTCTATCATGTCCCCTCTCCCTCCTTTCCTCAAGGGTATACATATTAAGCTCCTTTAGTCTCTCCTCGTATGGCTTCTCTTGCAGTCCCTGCACCATTTTAGTTGCCCTCCTCTGGACTGCCTCCATCCTGTGTATGTCATTGCAGAGATGGGTCTCCAGAACTGGATGCAGTACTCTAGATGGGGTCTCACCAACTGTCTGTACAGAGGGATAACAACTTCCTGTTTTCTGCTGGTGATGCCTCTCCCTATACATCCCAGTATCCCCCCAGCCCTCCATACTGCCTTCTGACATTACTTGCTAACCTTAAGGTCATCTGATATGATTACCCCCAGGTCCCTTTCCATGATAAGTTGGCATGCAGTGCTCAACAAATAAGTGGGAATATAAATTGGCTACTCCAGTCTAGAAATACATGTATGTTTATTTAATAATTGATTGATTGATTTTGAAAGGTTTACCAGGAAAGGCATACTGAGTTGAAATATCTTGTTTCCAAATGCATGCTGGGGGCCTGCAGGTTCACGTGTATGTTGTTTTCACTTGGCATATTTTAACAATCTACTGACCTGGATTACTATGGTCTACTAACTTAAGTTCCATTTCAAAGACCGGCTTCAAGTCCTATGCATCCAGAAAGATGTAGGTGACAAGGCTTTCTTTGTTGCTGTGCTGGCCAGCTGGAACAAGATACCATATGTTGTCAAATATGCGAGGACCCTGATCAACTTTAAGAGGGCTATGCTGAAGCAGCTCAAGACACATTGCACATATTTCTAACCACCTCTCCCATGGCTACTCTTTTTCTACTCCTCCTCTTCCTCCTTCTTGCTTCTAACCCTCATCTCATTGCTTGGACCCCTGCCTCACCTCCTGATGTAATGTACATAATGTTTTTAGTAGTATGCTTCTTTATTTGTACATAATTACATTTAGAATAATACATGGGTAGGTGTGTGCAATGAGAATATTTTACACATCCAAAGTGTGGGATGTCACTTAACCTTGAGAACAAAGCTTGAGTGACCCAACTCATGATTTATCTATTATAATTAATGACACTGAGTAAGTAGAGCTTTTTTTTCTGGATGAGTGAGGTAGTAAAGATAAGTACGTGTTTCTGGTTAGACAACAGTTAGTTGGGAGTTTGCAAGCAGGTGGGTGTGAGCAAAGCTGACTGCTGGGAAGGAAGTCAACTGCAATAGAAAACAAACAAATATGCACTCTGGAGAGTTATGAATGAAACAGTTGCTTTCAGTATGTTTCAGTGTTTGTTTTACAAGCATGAAAAGGCTGGCAGATAAATCTAAGCTCAGGACTGAGTGTAGTTTAGAGTTGCACACTTGTCATTATACTCGGTCTTACATAACGGCAAATTCCAGCACAGTTATCCAGTTGTAATTATGTGTAGTAAGGAATTACATCAATGTTTACCATTATTGTTTACATTTAATGCTGTAGTTGTTTCAACTGTTTTTCTCTGCTGCTGTAATATTCCCCAGAGCCCTTTCGGAAAAAAGGTGCATTGCATAAATGAGGCTATCCAAGAGTGCACAAATAGCAATACTAAACAAATAAAATAAGAATTAAATAGTTGGTAAACTGATGTTTCATAAATTTAATATGAAACACAGAAACCTTGACTCTTGTCAGCAGAAAGAGACTGATAGTTAATCAAGGCTTCAAGATATGCAATGATCTGAGTCAAAATATGCAGTTTGTCATCACTTGTGAGGAGGCAGGGCTTTCAGAACTCATTCAGTGCCCCACACTGAGTGTGGAGGAAGGGCCTGAGAAGAGAGAGCCCACCACAGAAAACTTCCACACCTCAAGTCATCCAGGTGCTTAGAACCCACCACAGAGGCATCACGTGTCAGTGAGGACTGTGCCTGGCCTGCCTCAGCTGTTTTGTTCAGATCTCTAGCTTGGGACATTTACCCAGATCTCACTACATGGTTTGGGATAGAAGTTTAAACTATCTTTTAAATAAATGCATTCTGTAAGGGAAAGGAACTGGGTTTTCTACAGAATCTTCATACACCTCAAAGTTCACAGCTCTGCTGTAATCACTAAGTTACAGAGCCTGAAATCTAAGGCGGTAACTCTAGAATATTTGTAATTGGACGTCATTACCTAAGTACTGCCCACAGTGCACATCAGCACTGACAGTCTTTCCCCTAGCTGACCTGGTTGGCTTTGAGTTTCATGACTCTTCAGCTCCCAACCTTGCATACTCCCATGCTGCTGCCACATCCCTTGTAATGGGGATGAAGGAGTGAGACTGGAGGACAGGGTAACACTGGCACTCTTTCCCCTAGCTGACCTGGTTGGCTTTGAGTTTCGGGACTCTTCAGCTCCCAACCTTGCATACTCCCGTGCTGCTGCCACATCCCTTGTAAGGGGATGAAGGAGTAAGACTGGAGGACAGGGTAACACTGGCACTCTTGCCTTTTCCCGAATTGGCCTGATTTCATATTTTGAGCTCTTCTGGCTCTGAAGACTGCATGCCACAACACAAATTAGTTGTTTTCCCACAGTGGCATATTAGCCAGTTAATTTTTTAGCCAATTGACACCGTGGCAAATCAACTACACCAACACTATCATCCTGCTACCTTCCCTCAGTGGATAACTGCCTGGACTCCTACACAGGCACATCCCTCAGTTCTTTGACTCAACCTGCAGTGGCTTGCTATCACTCTTGTAGTTATGACTCCCCCCATGTGGGCACACGTACTCCAATTAACACCAGGATCTAGTGACTGAAGTTGGCAGGGTTTGCTGGGGCCTTTGAGGAGCATGGAACATGGGGGGCTGCCAGTGTCACATGTCCCTCCCACCACCCAATGACTAAGGCCACCCTTACCACACTGTACTGCTGACTGGGGGGGTAGGACATTGAATGGTCACTCATGGCCCACAAACTTGCTCCAAGCCATCCAAAGAATGTATTGAAGCAACTTGGAAAGCTAAAACTCCGACCTCTGGAGTCCCAGACTGCTGCCTCTATAGTTTTGTGCTGATTGACCCAATGACATCACTCGTGGCTTCGCCACTCGTGTTGTTATTGGGTCAACTGGCACTCGAACAAAAAATATCGACAATATTTCCAGTGGGGGGTTGTATATATATATATTATACTGACATATTAGTGCCAGTATAGTTAGAGTGAAAGGTAATCTCTATGTTAAACCCACATTTTTGAACATTAATAACTTTGAAACTGTTCAACGGATTTGCATGGAATTTGGCATGCATGATGTCAGTATCCAGTATTCAATTTTTATTATTGTGTAGCTTAAAAAAAGTGATTACAAACATCAACATTATATGACATCCAGTTTCAATAATACAGTACAGTTAAAATCTACATCATATTTCATAATTAAAAACACAGTCTGGATTAAAGTGCATCTGTGCAAATATCATACCAATTCTGCACCCTATCATATGACAGTGATTCATGTTATTATTTCTTCTTTTACAGAAAAAACTGTTGCTAACTGCTGTACTGTCTTAACTTCTTCTGTATGGAATAAAATATTAGTAAGGAGTGTCTCCTTAATTTATTCAAAAAAGGGCTCAGCCAATAAGGCCTTTGGGTATCATACCAAGAGAAAGACCAGAGTATATGTTCTAAATGTTCTTCATCTCCATAACTGCAGTCACAATCTCCAGACAGTAAGACATTTTTGTTATACTCAAATAGTAGCATGTTATTTTTAAATTGCTCAAATTTATATTTGGAAAAGGTGGCTCTAACTTTTGGGTCACTAATTATTTCCAGATATGGCTTACATCCAAAATAAAAATTATTTTGAGCAAACCATTTCGAATAATGTGAGTCTTTTATTGATTTCAGGTCCACGGACTTCCAATGGTTTACTATTTTTTTTGTGATGTATTTTTTATATTTTAGGCTTAGAGTTATACCTTTATCCACCAACTATTTCATATATAACAATTTGTACTTTTTTAATATTGTCATTAAGACAGTGAACCAATATCCTTCTTTATAGCCCAAATTATACCAGGTTTCCTTTTCTTTTAGGGCTAAAGATGTTAAGGTGTGATTTTGTCTTGTAAGCCTAATCCAATAATTGACTTTCCTGCTTTCAATGAGTGCACTTATGTTATCAATTCCCAATTCAGATCTGACATAAGCAGCAGGACACGAATGCCCCAGTTTTAGAGTAATTCATAAAACTTTTTATAATGGAGAAACTACTTTATTTAGATTTTGGTATTCCTATACATCTGAACCATAAAGAAATGGAGCATTCAATTCTACTTTGTTTGTATTAGTGGTTTTATGGTTAAACCACCTTAATTAAAGTTAAAATGTGCCAGCACTGCTACTGTCTTTTTAAGTTTAGACATAGAAACATAGAATTTGACAGCAAATAAGGACCACTTGGCCCACCTAGTCTGCCCATTTTCCTACCTAACAGATAAGCTGCAAATCCTAGTTAACCAACAGCTTACTTCCTCCTACCCCCCCACTAGGACTGCCTTACGCCTGTCCCATGCATTCTTGAAGTCCCCCACTGTTCTTGACTCCACAACCTCCTCAGGGAGGCTGTTACATGCATCCACAACCCTCTCAGTGAAAAAATACTTCCTCACATTACCTCTGAACCGTCCCCCCTCTATCTTCAAATTGTGCCCCCTTGTTCTTCTACATCTCTTTTTCTGGAAGATGCTACTCTCTTGGACTTTGTCAATTCCCTTGAGGTACTTGAATGTTTCTATCATGTCCCCTCTCTCCCTCCTTTCCTCTAGGGTATACATATTAAGCTCCTTTAGTCTTTCTTCGTTTGTCTTCTGGTGCAGACCCAGCACCATTTTGGTTGCCCTCCTCTGGACAGCTTCCACTCTGTCTATGTCTTTGCAGAGATGGGGTCTCCAGAACTGCACACAGTACTCCAGATGGGGTCTCACCAACTGTCTGTACAGAGGGATAACAACTTCCTGTTTTCTACTACTGATGTCTCTTCCTATGCATCCCAGTATCCCCCCTGCCTTCCTTACTGCCTTCTCACATTGCTTGCCCACCTTTAGGTCATCTGATATAATTACCCTCAGGTCCCTTTCTATTTTTACTGTAGTCAGTATCTCACCCCCCGTTGTGTACACTTCCCCTGGTTTTTGTTTCCCATGTGCATTACCTTGCACTCTTTGCACTGAATCTGAGCTGCCACATTTGACCATTCCTCCAACCTTGCCAAGTCCCTTCTCATCCTTTCCACTCCATCTTGTGTATCAACCTTGTTGCAGATCTTTGTGTCATCTGCAAAGAGACATACTTTCATTCCAGCTCCTCTGCAATGTCACTTATAAAGACATTAAAAGGACCGTCCCAGTACTGAACCCCTGCGGTACCCCACTAGTAACCCTCCTTTCTTCACTGTGTATTCCATTTACTACCACCCTTTGCGTCCTGTTGTCTAGACAATTTTTTATCCAGGCTACCACCTTGGGACCCACTCCAAGGCTGGCTATCTTGTGAATTAATCTTTTGTGTGGGACTGTATCAAATGCCTTGTTAAAATCTAGGCAGGCCTTGTCCATAGCACCTCCCTGGTCTACTACTTTGGTCACCCAGTCAAAGAAATCTATTAGATTCATCTGACATGACCTTCCCATCGTGAATCCATGCTGCCTTGGGTCCTGTGCCCCACTGGCCTCTAGGTACTCAACAATTCTTTCCTTCAGAAATGATTCTATCATTTTCCCTACCACTGAGGTCAAACTAACTGGTCTGTAGTTTCCTGCCTCTGTCCTGCTCCCACTTTTGTGAAAAGGAATCACATCTGCCTCCTCCAGTCCTCGGGTACCACCCCATCCTCCACGATTTGTTAAAGAGAGTAGTCAGTGGTGTCACTAGTTCTACCCTTAGTTCTTTTAGAATTCTTGGGTGAATCCCATCAGGCCCCATTGCTTTGTCCACCTTCAATTTTATCAGTTCTTTCAGAACCCTTTCTTCTGTAAATGGACTGGTATCGACCCCCGTCTTCGGAGTGTTTCTCTTGTTTGGTTTAGGTAACTCCCCCTCCTCTTCCTTTGTGAATACTGAGCAGAAATATTCGTTCAGTATCCCTGCTTTTTCACTGTCACCCTCTACCCACATTCCCTCCCCTTTATTAAGCTTCAGTATCCCTCCTTTGGTCTTTCTTTGCTCCCTAATGTACCTATAAAAGGTCTTATCCCCCTTCTTAACAGAATTGGCTATCCTTTCCTCGGTTTGGGCCTTTGCTATTCTGACTGCCTTCCCAGACTCTTTCTGCTTTAACTGATAAAGTTCTCTGTCCTGCTCCTTCTGTGTTTCCTTATATTTCCTGAATGCTGTCCTTTTCTCCTTAACCTTCTCTGCCACCTCTTTTGAGAACCATAGCGTTTTTTTCCTTCATTGTGTTTTATTGATTTGCTTTACACAAAGGCTTGTTGCCTCTGTGATGGCTGTTTTGATCACTCCCCATTGTTCCTTCACCCCTCCTTCTTGCCTGTTTACTAGTGCTTTTCTGAGGCACTCTCTCATTTCCCCAAAGTCGGCCCTCCTAAAGTCCAGTACTCTTGCTTTTGTATGGCTGTGTTTATCGTGAACCACATTGTTTTGTGGTCACTTGTTCCCAGATGGCCACCCACTTCTAAATCTGAGATTCTTTCTCCATTCCCATTTGAGAGTACCAGGTTTAAGATTGCTCCCTCCTGAGTGGGTTCCAATACTAGCTGTCTGAGGCATGCCCCTGTAGGGCATCAAGAATGACCCTGCTCTTGGATGTTCCTGCAGCAAAGGTGCTCCAGTTAACATCTGCATAGTCGGGTCCCCATCAACAATATCTCCTTTTTATGCCATTCTAAGAAAGCCTTCTATCATTTCCTTGTCCATTCCTCCCCTGAGATGGGGGTCTGTATACAACCCCATATGGATTGTGGTGCCATTTCCTGTCTCCAGGGTGACCCAAAGTGCCTCATCTGCTCCCTGTTTACTCTTTAGTTCTGTTGCTTTGATCCCTTCCTTTACATAGAGAGCTACTCCTCCTCCTCTTTTACCCTCCCTGTCCCTCCTGTAGATTGTATATCCTGGTATGTTGACATCCCAGTCATGGTTCTCTGTGTACCATGTTTCTGTGACTGCCACAATATCCAGGCAACCCTCTTCCATCAAGGCCACTAGTTCAGGGAGCTTGTTACATAGACTACGGGCATTGGTACTCATCACCCTCCACTTTTTGATAGCCTTACCCCTTTTAGCCCCATTTCTGTCCTTACTGCCTTTGCCTTTTTTTACATTTAAATCAGTTCTGCTCCCTAATAACTTCTGTACCTTGGTGTTTACCTCACTAATCACCATGTTGTGTGGGGGGAGGCTCGGATTTCCCTGCTCCTCTCTGTTTCTCTGTCAATAATTCCATTTGTGAAGTCCAGTTACAATTTTCCTGAAATGTAATCTCCAGATATACATGGCTTTTGACTGTTTCAAGTTTTTCTTCACCCTCAGTCCAGAATGTGGAATCTCTCTTTTTTTCCTGATCCAAAAATTATTACCTTTGTTTTATTTAGATTGATTTTTAACTTTAAATCCATTGATCTCCCATAGATGTAGTCCAATTTCCTTTGAAGTCCTTTTTTAGTAAGAGGAAAAAAGGACTAGATCATCTACATACGCTAATAAAGGGCAGGGAAGAGAGGACATTTTTTGGAGAATTTGTGTTTGTATTTTCACATTCTGCTTACATTTTTCCTAAATATAAGGGAAATAGTAAGGGGTGACAACACACATCCTAGTCTCACCCCTCTATTGATTTTAAAGGAAGATGATAAAGCTCCCAGCTATCTAGTTGTTGGAGTATAATTGGGAAATTAAAGCAACTAAATTTATTATATATCCCTGTGTCAGCCAAGATATTCCACAATATATTTCTTGATAAATAATCAAATGCTGAGGAGTAGTCAATGAAAACTGTGTCTAATTCTTGCTGTCTCATTTTCACATATTTTTCAAGTAAGTGTTGTAGTACAAATATATTGTCCACTGTTGAATAATTGGTTCAGAAACCAGCTTGAAAATCTGTTATGCCTCTTGTTCTCTCTACTTCTTTTTTCAATCTCTTTAATAAGACTCTAGATAGAATCTTTAAGTTTATGTCCAGTAGACTTATAAGTCTATACATTGTTTGATCAACAAAGCTTCCTTTTTTTATGTAATGGTATTATGTTAGCACCTCGCCATGTCTCTGGAAAGTTACTTGTCAAAATACACTTATTAAAATATATCACAAAAAATCTACCCCATAACAGGGGTGAGCACAAAAATTCTTCCACCGGAATTCCATCGGGACCTGCTGCTTTACGTTTTTTTTTAAGAATAAGGATAGCCAAGTGGATTTCATTTTGTGTTATTGTTTTGAAAGTGTCTCTTCTGTTGACTCAAAAAATACCATGGAAAAATGTTATATCCATGTCTCCCCTGTAATGTATGAGTCTAACTCCATTTTGTAATTATTACAACCCTTTGCCACTAGTGTCCAAAATGTTTTTGAATCCTTTTAACTGCATTCAACATTAATTGCCATTGTTTTAAAAAAATATATATTTTATTAGAATTGTATAGGTCCTTTTTTGATGATTTAATACATAAAGGTCCTGTTTAGACCTAGAATATTTATAGATTTTGTAAAAATTTCTTTATCTGTCCTTTCATTATCTTGCACTGAGTATCAAACAAGTTGCTAGATGCAGAAGGATGCAAATTAATTTTGTATTCCAAACTATTCCTTATAACAGAAAATAAGGAACTAAGCAGCTGTAATAATACTTGTTGATCCATTAACAACAATTTCTTATAATCCTCAGTGAGAAAGGAATTTGACAATATCAGACTTATATCTACATCTGAATTATGTTTCTAGATAATTTTTTTGGCTGCTCTAATTTCAGTGGGCATGGGTACAATCATCTCTTCCTTGCCATATTTGAAAGTGGAAGCTGAGGTTCAATGCAGGGAAATACAAGGTACTGCACCAGGGGGCCAGAAACCCGGGCCAAGTGTACACCCTGGGGGGGGGGAATGCTATAAGTCTTGATGGCTGAGAGGGACCTGGAGGTGGTGGTGGATGTCAAGATGAACAACTCGGAGACTTGTAGGAGGGCAGCAGCCAAGGCCAACAGGATGCTGGGATGCATCGCTAGGGGGATCATCTCCAGAAGGAAGGAAGTGAAACTCCCTCTGTATAACTGCTTGGTGAGGCTGCATCTCAAGTACTGCATGCAGTTTTGGAGGCCACACTTAAAGAGGGACATTAAACTCCTGGAGAGGGTACAGAGGAGGGCAACCAAAATGATTTGGGGCTTGGGAGACAGGACCTATGAGGAGAGGCTCGAAGAGCTAAATATGTACACATTGAAAGAGAGAAGGGACCGAGGGACATGATAGAGGCCTTCAGGTACATGAAGGGGTAAATAGGGAGGAGCAGTCAGGGTGCTTTGAAGGAAGGAGGAGGGAGCCACTAGAGGGCATGGGTGGAAGCTGGAGGGAAGATTCAGGGGAGAAAGGAGGAGGTGCTCTCACTGAGAGGGTGGTGGAGCCATGGAATGCGCTGCCTAGGAGGCTGGTGGAGGCAGAGATGGTGAAGGGGTTCAAGAGGGGGTGGGACAGGTACAGGGGAAGGGTTCTGGAAGCAAAATCCAATGCAGTGAGAATATCTGGAACTGGGAAGGGAGAAGCCAGAGAAGGTGAGGGGGGCAGCAAGGTCAGCTCCCAGGGTGGGGTCTAACCAAACGAGCAGACGCGAAAGACCGTTAGGCCTATTCTGCTGGCATTTTAGTATGTTAGTATGTATGTTAATATATTTAATTCCAGGGGTATTAATCTCCAGTGTTAGTGGAAAGTGGTCACTTTCTGCTCTCACTGTGAGATTTAAGGAACTCCATGTCTCCAAGGAACCTGACCATAGTGCATAATCAATCAGAGATGCATCTTTGGCAGATATGAGAGAGATTTCCAACTAAGTCACCTTTTAATCTTCCATTGAGAGGATAAAGGAATTGTTCCTTCATCAAATCATTTAACTTTTCCCCATTACTATTTATTTTATTATCTTTTGTGATAGTCTTAGTTAAACTAGTACTTGGCTGCATGTATAGGAACAACAAATTATCTCCTAGCCCATCATAATTACCAATACAGGTGTTGAAATCACCTAGGATCAGAAATTCAGCATTTGGATTGTCGTGTTTTATGTTCAGAATCTAATTTCTCAAATTGTTCCACAATTCATCTGAATAAAAAGTTGAGTTTTCCGGTGGAACAAACAGTTCATAATAATTTCTTGTTTACCAACTACAATTTGTATGGCAATCATATTTAAATTTAAATTCTTTATCAATAATTTCCCACATTTGCCAGTCCTAGCAAACATTATTAGACCTCCCTAATGTCTGCCAAATTTAGCTTTCTTTACACCAGGCACATGAAAACATTCATATCCATTCAGATTAATTTGCTCATTGGCTGTATGCCACATTTCTTGCAGGCATGTACAGTCATATAGCAAGAAAAAAGTTTAACAATCATCGTCACTTATACTGGTAAACCATCCTGCAATGTTCCAAGATAGAAAGGTCAAGGATTGGATGTGGGGAGTAACTAGCCAGTTATTGGTATATCCTGCAAACATCATGACTCTATTACTTATGGGTACAATAAGGTAGTCTGACAAATTGACTCTTAGAGAGCATTGCATATGGTTTGTCGCTAGAGCATCAGATTCTACAAAATTAAGCCTTATATGGTCCAATTCAGAGGCTTTTTTCATTATATAACCAGTTAGATTGGAATTAGACACATATAGATCCAGCTGGCTATCTATGTGTGTTCTAACAGCTGAAATGTATCCTAATTCATCTATATGAGTCCTAGAAAGTTAACCAACAAATCCTTAATAGCATTTGTTAATTTGAAATCATTCTCCTCTACAATATGAGGCATTCCAAAAATGCTAAGTACTGTTTCAATTTCTGTTTTAAGTAACTCTTTATTAAACAGTGTCCTATTAGGGAAAGTAGTAATCAAATCTGGTTCCTGTAGTAACCAGCTATTTATCCAAATGTAATTTTCAATTCGTGAAGAAAGAAGCAATATATCAGTCAATGTTGCTTCTACAAGGGGAATATTTTTGATTTCCAAAGTATCCTCTTCCATAAGATTTATATCCAAGTTTTTATTTAGATATTGTAACACACCAACCTCCAAATCTGAAGGCTCAAAATTACCCCACTTCGCATGGCCATGCAATCTATCAAGAGGGTAAGTTTCTGACCATTCACTGGGCTTGATCCTGATTTTATCTTTTCTAAACTGAATATTGCTCCTTTCCCATTTTAATGGTTCTTTGTGTGAAACATTTACATTGCCTGCAACCTTTACTGGCTCTTGTATAACAGCCTCACTATTATACATAGTCTCACAACAAATTAAGTCCAGAGAGTGATCTTTTATTGGATAACCGATTTGTTGATTTAAGTTAACAACTTCCTGTTCCAAATTGCCCAGTGCAGCCATCAGGTCATACTTGATATTACAATCTGTGTTAGCCTTGTGATTTCCCAAGTCAGTATTGCTTTGCTCTTCTGATTGCTTATCTAACTGAATATGCAGTTCTGGTTCAGATAAGACCCTAGCTATCTTATTGGTGATCCTTTCTGACTCACAAGACTGTTTAAAAGCTTTTTCTTCTTCTTTTGCCTCTTTTGCCTCTTGGGTTTAGGCTTATCTTTAGGGGACAAGGGAATTTCAAGTATACTAAAGTCTGGTCTGATGTCTACATTTGGGCATTCTGTGGATTCTGTAGCTTCATTACAGATTTCTATGGACAGATCTCTAGCATCTTCCCTTGTGTCTTTCTGTGCTAATATCATGTCAATTTTTAATCTGTTTACTGCCACATCTTCCCTTAATGTTTCTAAAATATTCTTATTAATGACCAATTGTTCCATTAGTATTAAATGAGCACTCTGAGTATTATTTAATAACTGTACTAGATCATCTCTCAGACACATAGGTTTGTATGTATCTACAATGGGGATTGCCTGTCCTCTGTTATGGCCACAGTTAATGTTAATTTGGGGGGCTACATAGCTCTCCTCTAAATTTTTAAGATCATTAATGGTTTGTTGTAGATCAACAATAACTCCACCCAGTTTTAAGTTTAAATCATCATTGCCATAATTGGCTTGAATATCATTAAAATCAGTATTATCTGATCTCCAAAGTTTGGGTGAGTTTTCTAGATCTGAGAAGCTTATTACATTTATCCCCTGTCTAGGAATATCCTCTGTCAACGATGTTGTATATCCTGTATTTTGACTGGAGTCAAACTAGGGGATTCTCGCAAGTTAGAGTTAGCTTTTGCCACAGAATCAGGAGAAGATAAAGAAGCTAGAGATCCTTTTGGGATATTAGTACCTTTGCTCTGTTCCTCTAAATTACTCCTGTTATTGCTCTCACCGGGACAGATCAATACACAAGATTGATCAAGCTCCTCCAAAAAAATTTCCTGAATACTAGGGGTGCACGACACCTGTTGAAATTCATTTCTTGGGGTAGATGTTTTATTAATATTATATATCATGTGTTCTGTAATCTTTGTTTGCCTTGCTAAGATTTTTTTTAGATTATTTACCATTTCTTATAAAGGGGATGCATCACTATTCTGTAATCTCTGCAACCCTGTGTTAACCATTTTTAAATTATTATAAAACTTCCAGACTGTGCACACTAAAACAATAAATGTCTTCCTACAGTTTAACAGTATATCACAAACCCTTGCTACTGGATTTTTTTAGAAGAAAGGCTCAAGCAAGCTTTAGTTGTGCTACTGTGGTGGGCGAAGTGACTCCAATTCACTCTGCAAAGTGATTCATGGAGTAATGCGGAATCTGTGAAGTACTCCGCAACGCGAAGCAGAGTACTTTGCGTCATAATGAGGAATGCAAAGTCTATTGAAAGCAATGATTTCATGTTATTCTACCTTCCCCAAACCACTACTCCACTAATTTTAAGGTGAAGTTCATTGAAACCAGTGTACTTCACATCACTTCGCCTTGTTAGTAAGCTCCAAAGGTGAATTTTGCAGTGATTCATGGGATTGCAGGTCACATGGGCTCTAGATTGTTCTGTACGGCCTCAGTTCAGGGTAGTGTGTGTAGGTAGCTGTAGGAGACAGTTTGCACTGAGAGCTTTCTACAATTCAAACCATCCAAAATTTGTTAAAAAAGCCTATTTGAGTAATTTCTTTTGCTCAAACGTTAGTGCATCAATTGTAGGAAATCCTCCTGTGCGCATATCATCGAGTCTTTATTGTTTGTGTGTGGATTTTGAATGTTAATGTACAACATTCAGTCTGTGTACTGACAGACAGTGGACGTGTGCTTTGGGGGAGGGGTGTATTTTTGGTGTAGGTAGATTTAAGTTGAAGAAATAGGAGTTCTTTGTTTTTTTGGTTATATTTTTCTTGTATAACTGTGTTAATGTACACACTATAATATTTTCAGTAACTGAAATTTTTTTGCTGATTGTGTTGTGGACCTGGTGCAGCAGTGCATAAAATTTCAGGTTGTTTAAAATACGTTGTATATTACTGAAGTTTTCAATTCGCTTAGACAAGGTGTGTGTGTGTGTGTATGTGTGTGCAGAGTGTGACATCAAATAATACACCTTTTGTTGTGCCACAGTGTAATTGCAGCAGTGTGAACCTGCTATCCACTGCACCTGCGTAATTTTGTACTGCCATTGTGGTATCTTGGTTTTGCACTGTTACTGTAATCTGCAGTCACAGTGCCCCCCCCTTTCCAGACTGTATTGTGACTTGAGCACCACTGGTTAGTTAAGGATGGGTGTTGTTGAACTTGTTGTGACTTTGCATCTGTATCTCTTGTTCAAGCCACAGTTGTTTTTTTGTTTTTTTTTGGCTTCACATCCAGTGGTCCAGAGTGAACATTCCAAAATCTATATTTGTTTAGAATATTCTTGTTGATCCCCCAAAATGCCCGCAAAGAGATGTGCAAGCAAAGCTGTTTCTGGCCATGGCATTGCTGACAGTGGTAAGATTGTCTGTGGATGTGGTAGTATGCAGTCACAGATGTGCACTGCTGATGTGAGGAAAGGTATTTCTCCTTCAATATTTTTTTACAGCGCAATCGGTAGCTTCACTCATAGTTGGAGGAGATGATTTTGTCCAAGCTGGTGGTGTTAGTGCAGTTGCTGGTGGTATTAGTACTGCTGCCTCAAGTTCCACTTCTGACCAGTTGACTGTGCCCCAAAATGTAGTTGAGTGTAAAGCAGTGAGTGGCAGTGTAGATGATGTCATACTCCCCAGTAACATCCCATTTGTAACTGAACATGAGGAGTCTGATCATTATGGCAGTGATAACATACACCATCACATTTCTTCCACTGCAGTTCAGGTCACACATTTGCCATGCAATGATTCACAGTGTGGTGAAAAAATATTGGGCGATGGTGGTGTTGATGATGAATCTGATGATGATGATGATGCTGTGGCTGTAACATGCAGTCCACATGCCAGCATCCAAGCAGAAGATGTGGATGTGGATGATGCTGATGAATATGATGATGATGTCAGTGACCCCTGTTGGGAACTGGAGAAAAATAAATTCAAGGTGGCTGTGTCTGGGTCTGTTTGCATTACCTACCCCCCATAAAAAGTTGTGATGTACCAGTTTCAGTTGATGATGATGATGACACAGTAATAATGATAGGTAGCCATGGTGGTCAGTTGCAGTCCAAGTGTGTCCTGCCTGAAAAATCATGTAGCACACCCCCCACTTCAGGGCTTAAAAAAATGGAGTCCAATAAGCCGCATCAGGGACATGTTAAAAGTAGGAGATCACAATACCTTGTTTGGGATTTTTTTGTGCAAGATGCAAATGATGAGTCAGTTGCAATCTGCCAGCTTTGCCAGGCGTGTGTGAGTCAAAGTAAAAAGAGGCACAGGGAGACAGCATACACATCTTAACAACAGGCACATGATATTGTGGACCCAGCACAAGATGGCAGCTAATACCAGAGTGGGGCATTCACCCTCGTCATCAACCATAATGAGCATGTTATCCCCTTCCATGACTGTAAGATCAAGTAGGACTATGTACTGTAGCCATGAAATAATGGCAGAGGATTACTACAGGCATGATGAGGTGGAGGAGCATAACGGTGTTGAAATCTTGTCTAGCGGTGGTGAGAGTAGCAGTTTTAATTGTGGTGGTGGTGGTGGTGGTCAATGCAGTACATCTAGTGCAAGTGGTACATCAACCCCTGTTCATAAATCTGGGAAGATAGCTTCATTTGTGGATTTTTCATCACCTGTGCAACTGTCTTCATTACACGTCCACATTCCACCCCCGGCCAGTCACAGAGCAGAACCATTTGTCATGAGACACCATGCACAACTTCAAAGTCAGCCCATGTTACAGATTGTTTTTGCGCATAAACTGAAGTAGCCACTCAATCATACAGTGTCACGTGAACTTAATGCTGCTGTAGCTGATATGCTAGCCATTGATCTTTTGCCCTTCTCCTTCATGGAGAATTCTGGGTTCCAGTGGTTTGCAGCACGTGCCTGTCCAAAATGGAAAGTCCCATCCAGGACATACTTTGCCACCCATGCTGTCCCTGAGTCTTATCGTACTGCATCTGACTCTGTAAGACATGCCCTTCAAGATTCCTCCTCTCCATTCATCCATTTAAGTATGGATATGTGAACAAGTAGCAAAACAGCAGAGAGTTCATATTTGTGTATAACTGCACACTGGTCGCAGGTGCCGGGTGTTTGTGCTGTTGATAGTGTGAATAATCAGTGTAGTAAGGTGGAGTGTCATGGTAGCAATCTTCCAGGAATTCGACAGCATGCAACGATTGCTATGCACAATGTGACCTGTTCACACACTGGTGAAAACATGCTGGACTTGGTACCGACTGAAATTGACAGTTGGCTGAACCCCCTGTTCCTAAGAGCTGGGTTCATAGCAAGTGACAAAGGATCAAATGTGGTTAAATGCATCATGAATGGTGGCTTTGTTTGGGTTCCATGCATGGCCCACTGTTTACATCTGGTGGTGCAGGAGTTTCTGCAGCACCCTGATATAAAGGAAATGCTGACAGTTGCACGCCATATCTGTTCTCACTTTTCGCGTTCTGCAAAGACCCGTGACCAACTTTGGCAGTTGCAAATCTGAAACTGCCTCCCGCAGCACCTCTTGAAGCTGGAAGTTGTCACCCGGTGGAACTCCACTTTATACATGACAGAGAGTTTGTATGAACAATACAAAGCAATCTCAGAATATTTTGTCATGTACACTAGCCGTGACAGTTCCGGGGCCTCCATGTCTATGACGACTGAACAGTGGTGCCTCATGAACTCTGTAATAACAATTTTGAGGCCTTTTGAAAATGCCACACAGGCAGTGAGTGGCGAGTCTGCCTCCATTAGCCAATCAGTTCCACTGCTGTGGGTGCTGAGGCAGACATTGGTAAATGTACAGCATAGCCTTGATGTTGCTGGAGACAGTGCTAGCAGTGTGTTGCTGAAACACATGCTGACAGTATTCGACCAGAATCATCACATCTTGAGCATTCAGCGTAGTGACAACTTTGCAATAGCAACAATGCTGGACCCACGATACAAACGTGGAATTGCCTCAGTACTGGAGGGTGGGCCTGAACAGGTAAAAATGTCACTGGGCAACTGGTGCGCTTGGTTCATGGGGCACAGAAGTCACGTGCCAAGGTCAGCAAACCTCAGCAGCATAATCAGGCTGAAGGTGAACCTGGAGTAGTATCAAGCATATCCTGTAAGGCGAAGGGGACTGCAGTTCCAGGTGGTCTGTCATCAAAACCAGTTGGCGTTAACCCACTTTGGGAAGCTTTGTCCCAAGTGGAGATTTGTGACATAAATGATTCCAGAGAACAGGATGATGCATCAACCACTGGACTTAGTGCAGCACAGCGAATGGTTGAGTCATATTTGTCCGAAAACATGCATCTGTCAATAACTGATGATCCTCTTTTATACTGGAGTGGAAAGGTCAGTCAATGGCCAGAGCTGACCACAGTGACCACAGTGGCACTGAAGTACCTGACATGCCCACCCTCCAGTGTAAGTGTCGAGAAGGTATTCAGCTCAGCAGGTGCAATAGTTCGGGATTGTCATACACACCTCTCTCCTGCAAATGTGAGTTTGCTGACATTCATAAAAATGAATGAGAGGCACATACCAGCTCAGACTGCAACCTCAGTATTTGTAGCCTGGTCTAGTCATGGTTTTGATTATGTAGAAATGGACCATCCTGGTGGCACTGGCAGTAGCAGCATGAAATGGCCCACCACTGATGTAGATGATGACACAATGGAGAAAGAATTTCTGAGTGGTCAGACTTCAGACATAGATGACTGTGACGGCAGCTTTCTTTATGAGGATGATGATGAGGTTAATGTTGGCAGGTTTTAACTTCAGTGGTTAAAAGGCTGTCACATTTGTTGTATGATACATGCTTTCTTTTCCATAAAGTTAAATCAGTGTCCCACTCAGAGTGACTCAAATTCCATACGTCACATCACATTCGTAACACAGAGCACAATATAACCTGGCCCCTGTACCACCACCACCATAAGACCACTGTTAGCCACTGCCACCATAGGGAATGTCAGCGTGTCCCCCCCAGACCACCACAAGACCGCTGTTAGCCACTGCCACCATAGGGAATGTTAGCATGTGCCCTCCTGGACCATCACAAGACCGCTGTTAGCCACTGCCACCATAGGGAATGTCAGCGTGTGCGCCCCCAGACCACCACCATAAGACTGCTGTTAGCCACTGCAACCACCACCAGATGCAGGAAGATGTGAGAGGGAATGTCATCATGTGCCTCAGCTATGACCACCACCACCACCCACCACCACCACCACCATTGTGACAATGTTTTCCATTACATGTCTTGACCATGCAGAGGGAGTCGAACAAGAGACCACATCCATCAGCCACAGGCACAAGGCTTCTTACTATGAGTACTATAAAGTGAGTATGTGTACTAATGTTTTTCATGCTATTTGACTTCCTTTAGATGTGCGTTTTGTTTCCTGTTGCTTTTCCAAGCTGCAATGGTCCAACAAATACAGTCAACTTATTTTGTTTTCCTACAGGTTAACAAACGACTCTCCTTCGTTCAAGGTCTGTATCAGTGGTACAGCATTAGTGTGTACAGCACCCTATGGGATATCTATTTCCATACTGGTAAGTATAACAATTTTATTTAATCTGTTCCTTTTTTTTTTTTCATAAGAGTGTAAAATATCTGACTGATGATTCGTAAAGTAAGTGACATGTACGTCACAAAATATTTGCCCAACACAACATGCATTGTATTCCAGATTGGCAGCTGCAGCGATGCTAGTGTTGAAGGAAGTTTGACCCAGGTCGTGTGACTTGACAAGATGTGGTTTTCAAATGTAACTTGAGTTAAGATGCAGAGACACTGACACAGTGTATTTCTTACAGCCTGGTGCTAAATTAAATTGTGATCTGATGATCTGGTGTTCTTGTGGCTTCACAGCTTGCGCTATCTGTGTTAATACATATACCCGTGGTGGAACAGCCATGGTTTAAACATAATGGCCCAGATATTCAAACTGCACCATTGTGAGGTGCAAGCCCCAGCGCCGCTCAAAAAAATTGTGCAGGGGTGTGGCCAGGGCAACATTCAACAGATTTGCTCTATGGCGCAACTTCTTTGAATATCGCCCCCTAGTCACACCCACTGAGCATGGCGCAGTGGAACTGCGCCACCACAAGTGGTCAGAGTGGAGCACTGAGATGCGGTGGCGCAAGTTCCATTGAGCCATGCACAGCACCTGTGATATTCAAAGGGTGACATGCAAATGGGGCCACAATTTATGCAAGGCACAGGGGGGGCCATTTGCATCTAATTACAGCCCCATTTGCATGCCATTAGCATGTAAGTGCACCGATCCCTGATGACTTGTGCCTGGCGCCCTGCCAGGCAGCAGCCGTCGGGGACTGACGCCTCCTGCAGCATGATCACGGGCAGAACAGTATTCCGTCCCCTTCCCCACAGCCCTAGTGCAGGCATGTTGTAAAGTTCCCCAATAGTCCGATCGTGAGCATACTAGAAGTCTCCCCAATATTGTAGCCCGGTCGCAGGCATAATGAAATCTTCCCCCCTGAATAGCCCGATCAGCGGGCATAATATAAATCTTCCCCAGATAGCCCGATTGTGGGCATAATAGACAGGTCCCCCACCCCTCAAATGGCCCAATTATGGGCATAATAGACAGCTCCCCACCCCTGGTGCCAATCGTGGGTGGCATCTCACACCCCATGTCCTGAATCCCTGGTGATCTAGTGGCCTCCCCTCCTGCCATGGCGGACCCCACCACACCGCTCCCACCCTCTCAGCTGGCGGCGGCGGCACCCACCTGCCTGCCACCCGCTGCCTGCTGACTGACAGCTCAGTAGGGCTGCAGACCCGTGGTTCGGAGCATGAGCCAATGGGCGTGCAGCCATACTGTACAAGGCAGTTCAGATATGTGAATGAATTCATTCATTCACATATCCGGAACAGCTCGCGGTATGGTGCATGCCCGTGGGCTCGTGCTCTGAACCAATGGGCGGCAGCCCCACCGAGCTGTCAGTCAGTGGGCGGCGGGCGGCAGACAGGTGGGGTGCTGCCACCACTGGCTGATGGGGGTGGAGCGGTGGTGGGGCCATGGGCGGGAGGGGTGGGGGGGCCACCAGATCACCTGGTATTCAGGACATGGGGGGTGAGGATGCTCGCGATCGGGCTACTCGGGGTGGGGACTTGTTCATTATGCCCAATGATTGGCGCTGTTCAGGGGTGGGGGAGGTTATCATTATGTCCACGATCGGCTACGGGGTAGATCTGTCTATTGCGCCCACGATCGGGCTGCTGAGGGGGGAACTTTCATTATGCCTAACGATCGGACTATTCGGGTGGTGGGGAATTTTCATTGTGCTCGTGATCGCGCTATTCCTCGGGGTGGGGATCTGTCTATTATGCCTGCGACTGGCCTATTTGGGGGGTGGGAGGTTAATATTATGCCCGCGATCGGGCTACGGGGGGAAATTACATTACGCCTGCGATCGGGGTATGGGGGCACCGGGAACAAGTGGAGGGCCACCCGCAGGTGGTAGCTGCTGTGTTGTGCCCTGCAATGTGGCAGCTCACCTGTGGGTGGCCCTCGACTTAATCCTTTTTTTTTTTTTACGTAAAGTTGTGCAGGTGCAGGTAGGTGGTTGCACCTGCATAACTCTGCACAGCCAGGCTGAATATCAGGCTGTGCAGTTTATGCATGGCCACACACCCCCACCTGTGCCTGCATATATTACTGATGTGCCCCAGCACATCAGAATTTGTGCAGGTGCACTTTCCCTTTTAAATATCGCACTGGGGCGCATCAGTGGGTTGTGCATGATGCAACACTGTTGCGTCATGCGTAACCCTTTTGAATATCTGGACCTATGTGTTACTACTGCAATCAAGTTGTAATAAGTCCTCCATTTCTTGTTTTTTAGAAAACTTCCAGATGCTTTGTTGTGTCATAGTTGCCTTATCCGAAGAACTTCAACATCACCCCAGGCTGGCAGACATGCAACAAGTAGAAGTCATATGAATCGACTGGACTGAAGAAGGATGCGGATAAAATCTGTGAAAAAGTAACCAAACAATAAACCATTAATGAGACCTACTTGCAAATATGATAATCCCCCCTCCCCCCCAAAAAAAATACTTACCTTCATTGGCTTGAAAGTATTTCCTTTCCAATTCCAACGCCACAATTTCTCAAGCACGGAAATGCGCACACCAACAGTATGTGACCTGTGACAGAAAACAATACAATGAGTACATGTATATTTATGTCAACCTCCCCAAGAAAATAGATATATTTATATATATGTGCATGTATATATCAACTCGCCAAGGCTACTATTGGTGTACACACAAAGGGCACCCTTCCTGTTGAGGTAATTGCAGCACACTTTGGGCAACCAACAGTTCTTTCAGTGTCAGCATTTGTGATGGTACACTGAATGGTCATTCATGTTATCCCTCCTTCATACAGCTTGGCAAGACACTGTAGATCATCACATCAGCAGCACAGTAAGGTCAACTCGATACACAGCAGCGTTGCATGTAATTGCAACAGCAGCAGCATTTCTTGTAATGCTCCCATTTCACTTTGTCAGCACTGGGAAATTTTCCATACACAAGACAGTTGCATTTTGGGGATGCACAAAACTTCTGGGGACTGTGTGAGCACTGCACGCATGACTGAGTGCACCGTTAATTCTGGGACACTTGAATTTCATGTTACGCCCTCATTTCACTTTGTCAGCACTGGGGAATTTTCTGGACACAAGACAGTTGCATTTTTGGGATATACAAAAATTCTGGGGACTGTGTGTGAGCACTGTGCGCTTGACTGAGTGTGCCATTAATTCTGGGACACTGCATTTCCTGTTACTCTCCCATTTCACTTTGTCAGAACTGGGGAATTTTCTGGACACAAGATAGTTGTATTTTGGGGTTGCACAAGAATTCTGTGGACTGTGTGTTGTGAGCACATAATGTCATAAGTTATAAATTGATTTCTATTTCAAAAAATAAACATTTTTGGAGCCTCAGTAATGTTTACTTTCTGTCATACAGTGTTTGTCCAAAAGCAGGACTGAGCAGTGCAAGTATACTGTGCTAAACTGCATGTGTGCAGTCAGTGTTCCTTCCTGTGTGTGCAGACACTGTCCAGCTTCGTGCAAACATATATATTGTGTGACTTGTTGCGGTATGTAAAGAATAAAGATAAGAATATGTAACATATATTTTATTTGTACCATCATCATCAGCAGAGTAAGTGATATGATATTTTTTTAGAGGTCTCGGGCCACTGTGCATCGCAGTCACTCACAGTGCACATATGACTCTGCATAGACAATAGCACACAAAAAATCATGCTTTTCAACAAACCATACCCAACAGACATTAAATATTACTGATGCACCCAAAATATGTTATGGTGTACAGACATTTTAAAGTTGGAATATCTAAAACAGCTCCTGCAGTCCACTGCTACCACACTGTGCAACCACTGGCGCCGTGTCATATTATGGTGTTCATCAACTTGCTAAAAAACTGACACTGCCAAACTAAACTAGAAAGACATCACTTATTCCAGAACAAAAAATGAAAAGAACTGTGGTAGCACACTGTTGGCATTTGGCAGTGAGTGAACTGGACCTTATATATTTCTTGACTTTATAGTGTCTGTACACCGTCCATCAAATATTTTGGGTGCCTCACCATCACCAATACTTCATGTCTCTTGGGTACGGTTTGTTGAAAAGCAGAATTTTGGGGTGCTATATGATCTATCCCCGAAATGTTATGTGTGCACTGTGTGACTAAGGTGCACTCTGGCCAGAGACCTCTGAAAACATATCACATCACATAGTCCACTGCTGATGATAGTACAAATAAAATATACATTATATATTTTTATCTTTATTCTTTATACCATTCACATGGCAACATGTCAGCATATATATGTTTGCAAGAAGCTGAACAATGTCTGCCATCCACACACAGGAAAGAACACTGTCACTAACAGCACACATGCAATTTAGCACATTATACTTGCTCTACTGAGTCCTGCTTTTCCACAACCACTTCACAACAGAAAGCAAGCATTACTGAGGCACCAGAAATACATCAGGGTACACATTCTTAACTTGGATTATAACACAGAGGGGGGAGGGGGAGGCGTGTTCAAGAAAAAGCTAATGTAGTATCACCTGCTGCTCCAGCAGCAGATGGAGCATCGACACAATCTGCAATTGGTGTCGCTCTATGTGCTCCAACTCCTGATGGACAGCACTCACCCTCTCATTGTTCTCTTCTACCATGCACCACAACACAGCAAGGCTGAGCTGAATTACAGGCAGTGTGGGGTCCTCCACTGGTGGTGGTACAGCTGGTCATGGTGGTGGTTGAGGTGGTGCTGGTGGGGGAGCAGTTGCTGCTGTAGCCCTCCTCTTGCTGCGGTGATGCACAGCAGCACCCTCTGTCACTGCCACAGAGGGGCCAGCAGGTGGAGGCCTGGCCTGTTCTGTGGCAGCCTGCCACTCCACCTTGTGGTGATTAATCATGAGGGTGCGCTGGCCCCTAGTCCCCCAGTGTGTCCCCCGGGGACCATGGCGCACCTCAACTCCACAAATGCAGCACCGTACCAGGCTGCTGTCCCCCTGACACAGTCAAAGAACTCCCAAACTGGGGAGCTGCAGTGGGAGACCAGGCATGGATGGACCAGATGCACTGGCAGCAGCCTGGTCATGGTAGTGCTCAAACTCTGGCACATCCTGCTGTGGAGGTGGTGCTGCTGGAGTTGCTGTTGCTGCTGCCGGTGGTGGTGGTGGACTTGGTGGTGGTAGTAGTGGTGGTGTTGCTGCTACTTCCGTGGGGGGAGGTGGGGGTGGTTGTGGTCCTGCTGCTGCTGCTGCTGCTTCCAGGGTGAGGACCCAAGATTTTAGACCAGTATAACAGCACCAGGCCATGCCCCTCCATGGGTGCACACTCCTCCCCTGCCAACCATGCTGTGCCTGCTTCACAGTCCCACTGCCCCCGGCACCACCCCAGACATCTGCAGACTTTCACCCTGTCCTTGCTTCATTTCACCAACTTAAGTACTTGAACTCTTACTTGACTGCCCTCCCTCCTTCCCTCTGTCGGAGGAATGTCGTGACTCGTTGACAATGACAAGAAACACTCACACACCCAACAAAGGCACACACATGGTCAGACATGCACACAGACAAACAAAATCTTATAAAAGTAAAAAAAACAAAGAAATCACAATCACAGAAAGAAAAAATGAACTACAAAAAGAGTACAAAAAACATTAAACAACAATAACGCTTTGAAAAAAGCTGTTGGGTGGGTTTTATATGATCTACTCTGCTCCTAACTCCTACACAGACAAACTGCCTCCTCTCTCTACCTCTGCAAAGGAGAAAGTGAAAGTATCTGCTTGCATGAGTCACTTCCTTCCTGCCTGGCTAAAGCATGTGACTTACTGTACTGTCTTGATCCTGTGCTCCTATGGATTCCAGGTGTTGCACTATCCTTTCCTTAAGGAGTGCCTCCATAATCTTGCCCACTACTGAGGTAAGGCTGACTGGTCTGTAGTTCCCTGCCTCCTTTCTGCTACCACTCTTGTGGAGTGGGATCACATAAGCCCTTCTCCAATCTTCTGGGACCTCTCCTGTGCTCAGAGACTCACTAGACAGTTCTGATAATGGCTCTGCTAGTTCCACCCTTAGCTCCTTTAGTACCCTGGGATGTATGTCATCAGGTCCCATTGCCTTGTCCACCCTGAGCTTATTGAGCTCTTGTAGGACCCTTTCTTTTGTGAAGGGACTTGTACACACCTCCCTTCCCCCTGTGTCCATGGTGCTGAGCTGTGGGCCCTGCCCCACCTTTTCTTCAATAAATACTGAGCAGAAGTATCTATTTAGGATAGATGCTGTTACATGGTCCTCCTCCTCACACGCCCTCTTATCCCCTTTGATCTTAGCAATACCCCCTCTGGACTTTCTCCTTTCACTAATTTTTTTATGGAAAGTCATGTCACCTTCTTTTACTGTTTGTGCTAGTGTTTCCTTGGTTTGGGCCTTTGCTTGCCTTACTGCTTTCCCTGCTTCCCTTAGGGAAGTTTGGTATGCCTCCCTATCTTCATCCTGCTGCATTCCCCTATATTTCCTGAAGGCCAGCCTTTTGGCTCTGACCTTTTCTGCTGTTTTTGAGAACCAAAGTGGTTTCCTTCTTCTTTTGCACTTCCTTTTCTCTCTAACATAAAGGGATGTTGCTTCAAGTACTGCATCATTAATGCTTGCCCATTTTGCCTGTACCCCCTCACCTGTATTTCTTTTTGCCGGGGCTAGCTTAACTCTGTTGGCCATCTTATCAAAGACAGCTCCTCTGAAGTCCTATATTTTTGCTTTGGAATGGGATGATTTAGTTCTAGTGGCCAAATTGAACCATACTATGTGATGGTCACTGGCCCCCAGGTGACCTTCTACCTGGAGATCTGTGATCCTTTCCCTGTTAGTCAGTACTAAATCTAGGATAGCCCTGTCTCTTGTGGGTTGTTGTACCAGTTGTTTGAGGCCCTCCCCCTGCAAGGAATCCACCATGTGTCTAGTTCTGGCAGATGTTCCTGCTGGTATTGACCAATCTGTATCTGGCATGTTGAAGTCCCCCATTATCAGAACCTCCCCTGTAGCTGTCATGTTTTGCATATCTTCTAACAGTAATGTGTCTATGTCCTCCCCCTGATCTGGAGGCCTATACACAACCCCAGTTCATATGGCTGTCCCATTTCCTGTTTCCAGGGTGACCCACAGTTCTTCTGGCTCCTTATGTGTATTCTGAGTTTCTGTAGCTTTGATATTTTCATTGACATAAAGGTCCACTCCACCCCTCCTTTTTGCACCTCGGTCTCTTCTGAACAGTACATAGCCAGGTACTGAAGTCTCCCAAGTGTGGTTACTCGTAAACCATGTCTCATCAATGGCTACTATGTCCAGTTTAGCCTCTGTCATTATTGCCTGCAGGTCTGAGATCTTGTTTCCCAGACTGCAAGCATTTGTGTACATGATTTTCCATTGGCCTGATTTCGGTGTGTTAGTTGTTGGGTGAGGTCTTGCATTTTCCCTGTGCGTCATACGGGGAGCAGGACCTTTTTCCTTACCTGGTGTTGCAAATGAACTACAAACATGCTGAACTCCTATTTAACCACTAGCTGGGGGGGAGGGATGTTCTTCCCATTCGATGTATGGGGTGCTGCACCCCTCTCCCCATTTGCTAGTTGAAATATTCTGCAAAGACATCAAACTTCTGCCCCAATGCACTGACTCCCTCCTTAGTCAGATGCAGTCCATCAAATTTAAAGAACTTTCGCTCCCAAAACTGTTGCCAGTTCCCTACAAATTTGTGTCCTTTTTCCTGGCACCAGCCCTTGAGCCACATGTTTAGCTCCCCTATCTCCCCTTCTTTGACTTTCTCTCCTGTTGTGTCTATGTAGAATCCACCATGTGTCTAGTTCTGGCAGATGTTCCTGCTGGTATTGACCAATCTGCATTTGGTATGTTGAAGTCTCCCATTATCAGAACCTCCCTTTTAGCTGTCATGTTTTGTACATCTTCTAACAGTAATGTGTCTATGTCCTCCCCCAGTCTACCCAGCAACAACAATTTGAATCAGAGAAAAATAAAGCAATAAAATGTTAGCAACAACCAGTAACAATCCCTGTGAGTACAAAATAAAAACAACAGCACATAATAAATCTGCCTAGCCAAAAGAAGTCTTAATCCTTTTCCTTGCTCTGGTAAGGTTCTTTGCTCTGTCCTTTCAAGCAACCTAGAAGAAAATAACTCAGGTGAAACTAGGTGCCTTTGCCAGCAAACCTAGAATCCACCATGTGTCTAGTTCTGACAGATGTTCCTGCTGGTATTGACAAATCTATATCTGGCATGTTGAAGTCTCCCATTATCAGAACCTCCCCTTTAGCTGACATGTTTTGTATATCTTCTAACAGTAATGTGTCTGTGTCCTCTCCCTGGTCTGGAGGCCTGTACACAACCCTCAAAGTGCCAGGTTATTTGTATGGAAGTTTGTCAATAAATTCCTAACTTCTTTTTTTTGGAGCATTGTGCAGCGCTGCTTCATTTTGTGTTACATAGTATTTCTAGCCTCCAGTAGCAGCAGCTCCTGCTTACTTCATTGTTTCTAGTGCACATTGGGCCCTATGCACTATGAGGGTGTGGGGGTATGAGGAAACTGCATGTATCCTGCCCACGTAGCTGAGCACCCATGGACAGGTGCGCACCGGCCGGTATTCACTACTGGCCATCACCTGTCCGTGGACCCACCCCCCTGGCATGCAGGACTCTGCAGGGTGGCTGGGGGTAAAGTCACGGACTTGGACAGGCATCCAATTGGATGCTTGGACCAGGACCCTAGTGGATCCCGTATGCAGTGGGGTGCACTTTGGCAGCACACCCTGCAGATGTCTGAGGGCCAGCAGCTGTGGTGGTGTGTGGAGGGCAATGCTGCTGGCCCTCCAATGGCACTGGAGAGGTGCACAGAGATTGGGTGCGGGGATGGCAGTTGGTAGTGAGGGGGGAAGGCACTGTAGAGCACTGATAGCAGGGGGTGGGCAGACAATGCTGTTTGGGGCGGGGGAAGCCTCCATGTCCTGCACTCCTGTGTGGGGGTGTCTAGACGGGTCTGATGTGTGCTGGGATGGGTGGGAGGCACCAAATGTCTGTCAGCAGTGACCCCAGTGTGCGGGTGGGCTACTCGCCCTATTGTCGGGTGCCTCCAGCTGTGTTCATGGGGTGCATAGGGGGCTTATGGCAGGGTTCTCCCTGGCATAACCTGTGCCCCTGTGCACCCCTGCAGCCAGCACTATGTGCCTTGATGCATGGCGTGTAATGCTGGCACACCGCTCACCCACTCCCAGTGCATTGCTCTTCACACAGCAAGGGGATCGGGCATGTAGGTACTGCACACCTCCCCTGGTGCATCCTGCATGGAGGGGCATGTAGGGTGCAGAGTGGCTGCATGACCCAGATACACGCGTGTAGCACTCTGCTCCAATAGTGCATAGGGTCCCATAATTGTGTATTCTTACCTTTAAAATTCTGCAGGGACCTTTTTATTATTATTATTGGGAATTATTTTTGGGAATGGTCAGAAGATGCTAGTGTCTGTGCTGTCTAAGGGGCTATACTGTTTAAGGGGCTTAAGGTTCATTTATTCCGTATGGCCTTTCCCAATGAAGGCGACTTGATCTGCATTAATGTCAGGTACTTTATCTATGCTGAGATTTATTTATTGTTTTATACCTTTTTATGTGTGATGTGTTGCATTGACCTTACCTATTTAAATGTAAGGTGCCCAGAGCCCCAGGGATTGGGCGCCATATAAATAAAATTTGCTTTGTTTTGCATTGGGGATGAGTGACACACATTGATTTTTGCCCAGTGCTGCGTCTCAGTTGGCACACTTGGCGCCAGTTGCTAGGTTACATCTTGATAAGGACATGGTTGAAAAAGGCTTTCAGTCAATCATGATTCAGAAAGTTTTTTGCCCATTTTATAGTGCTATATTACCGCACGGCCCAGGTGAGATATGAGGCATTAGCTGCAGCCAAGTGCATCCAACCATCAGGGAAGTGTGGGTTATGATTCTTATAGGATCACATTGTAAATTGTAAGCAAGCAGTACCACACAGTAGAGTGTGCATCAGTGCTAAACTGCTTCATGCCCCTTATGGGTTGTGAGGCACAAGGTACAGCCAGATGCCTTTAACCAACTGGGAAATGTGGTATATGATGCTGATAGGATAACATTATAAATTTTAAGTGAGCTATACCACACAGCAGGATGCATAGTAACGCTAAACTGCTGCATGCCCCAGGTGGGTTGTGAAGCATGAGGCACAGCCAAGTACCTTCAACCACCTGGAAAGTGCAATATAAATTTGCCAAAGGATCACACTACAAATTGTAAGTAAGCAATAACACATGGTAGGGTGTGTGGCCATGCTAAAATGCTGCATGTCCCAGGTGGGTTGTGAGGCATGAGGTGCAGCTGGGTGCCTTCAACCATCTTTGAAATGTGATATATAATTTGCATAAGATCACATTATAAATTTTAAAGCAGCAGTACTAGATAATCAGGAAGTGTTCATCAAAATTCCACTTTTTGACTGGAAACATGTAGCCATAGTTCTGGTTTCCATAGCTGTAAATATTTTCTTCTGGTGATCTTTAGTTTTTTAGATATTTAAAATGTATTTCCATTGTTGTGGATCCACAGTAAATATGGCTGACGCCTAATTTGCAGCCAAGCTCCCCCATCACGTTGCATCATGTCTTTTGTTTACTTCCTTGGAACCCTGTGCTGTGCATTCCCACTGTCCCTGTGTAGTGCTGTGAGTGATGCACATGCGCGGTTTGCAGCAGAGGGTTCCAATTCAATGTGGCAGGTGGGAGAAATGTAAACAAACACTGTGAAAAATTGAGCAAATTATGGGGTGATACTACAGCAAAAACAAGAAAGATTACCAGGTAAGTGCTCAACAGAGCACAGGAAACAAACTGTTTCAAAAGATCCAATTTTTTATCTAATACTGCTGCTTTAAGTGAGTAATACCACACAACAGGGTGTGTGGTAATACAAAATTGCTGCATGCCCCAGGTGGAGCTCCATGCCTTCCACCACCTGGAAAGTGTGAAATAATATTCCCATTGTATCACACTGTAAATTGTAAATAAGCAGTAACACACAACAGGGTGCACAGTAATGCTAAATTACTGCATGCCCCAACTGAGTTGAGAGGCACGAGGTACACCCAAGTGCCACAACCACTTGAGAAGTGCAGATATCTTCACTCAGGTGCTGAAGGCACCGATGCAGACATGGAGGCACAGGGCCCAAAGGGCCCTGTGCTCATGTTCCCACATGGATGATTGCATGCAGGTGCCAAGTGTCTTCAGCCACCTGTGGCATGTCTATCTATGGCTATAGAAGCACTGGACCATGATGATGGATGCCTCTTGTGTCATGTGGAAAGAGTTGTTTGTTACTTGTCTTACCTTATGATGGATGTCTGTGGTTGCTTGCATTGCTTTGCCCCCCTTGGCTGCTTGGGGGGAATGCAGAGTTAGGGTTGAAAACCCTAACATCATATTTCTGTACTTTTGTCGCTTAAATAGCCACCCTAACTGATGCATTAACATAGTTTTTTGAATTAATTTCCTTACTTTTTGAGATAATGTAATCATATCCTTATTTTTCCATATTTATCTGGTTGATCCTGCCTTTGGAAGCAACTCCCACCACCTTCCTGAAGCACCACTGTGGTGTCAGAATTTGAAAGTGACCTGTGAAGCTAAAGAGGCTAAAGGGGCTGAACAAAAGCAAAATAGGTTGAAGAGGTAGAAGGGGCCAGAGCAGCTGGGGTGGCAGACAGGCAGTAGGAGTCACCAGTAAGTGAAGCCACTCCCATGGCAAGTACTAAGCCGGGGGGTTAGGGAGAGATCGAGAGCAGAGGAAGGCAGGAGTAAGCATGGTGTGTGCTGCAAGATGCAAGCCACACAGTGACTGTTGGCAACTTATTGCAGTTTGCACTGTAATTTAAAAACAAACAAAATGGCCGGCCTGTCGGCGCAGCGGTGGGATTTCCGCTTGCGACGCCGGCGACCCGGGTTCGGGAACGGATCCGATCGCCGGAGGGTCATTGGGGAGTAGGATCGAGCATCCGATGGGCAGCTCCTACTCCGGGGATGGTGCGGTAGCACTCGGTGTGTGGGACCCTGGTGGAGACCGGAGTTCCACGCAGCCGACGCCAACATGGGAGGCGGGCGGACGCTGGCGTCATTGCACATCCTCACCTTCTCAGGGGAGAAAAAAGGTAGAAAAGCCCACGCCCAGCGTCTATATGACGCTCTGCTCCAGGAATGCCCTGATTGGCCACCGGAGCCGTTCCCCTGACTAGTCACTAGTTCCGCGGCCCGATAAGCTGGGGTCGGAGCCACGGCCCCACTCTCTGGGGGGCAAGCCAGGGATGACCGTGGGGAGTCAGCGATATCTGGTGGCCGGGGATCCTGGAGTCCGTGACCGGAGCAGAGGGCGGATGCAGGGCGTGAATGAAAACAAGGAAAAAAAACCAAAAACAAATTAATGTCTCTACTGGAAAGAGAAACAAGCGTGTGTGTGTGTGTGTGTGTGTGTATGTGTGTGTCTGTCTGTCTGTCTCTGACAGAAAAGATAAGAAACAGCAATTAAATAAAATAATACAGGATGGGTGTGTGTAAAACCTGAATTTTACACCCACCGAGGTGTGGGATGCTTTTATAAACCTCAAGCGTGAATATAACATCCCACACCGCAGGTGTGTGTAAAATTCTGGTTACACACACTTACCCATTTATCATTCTACATTTATATGGAGTTCAGCTATATATATTGACACAGACTGGGATGTTTCCTAGTGCTCATCATGTATATTTTCCTCCAATTGCACCACATTGTCTCTGAGCACCCGCTCCAAACTTTTTTTCTAATTACATTCTGCAAAGAACAAGCTGACTGCATCTTCTCATACGCAACAGTGACTGTTGGTCCCCATATCACTGATTCAGTAATTTACATACAGTAAGACTAGAATGAGTGAACTACCCAGAGAATGGGTTGGAAACAACATGTAGCTGTGTAAAAGCTTGGCTGGGTGAGGAAATTGCTGATTATGTAGGTAACGAGAATGAAGGCAACAATCAGAGACTTTCATACTTTTTTGCTTGCAAGCATACAGAATATGAAACCACAAAAAGGGGTGACATTGTCCATCAGCGCACAGCTGGACTGGAGCTGTGCAGATGGAATTAGCTACAATCAGGAACAACAGCATCGAAATCAAAACTGATTTTAGTAGCACCTTTCCCCCCTTGATTCTGCATAAGCAAAAAAAAGTCAAACTCCCTCTAGTAAGCATTTTTCATCTCCTCATTGATTTCACATAAACTCATAGAAGTCTTTCAGTGGCCCTGTCACACTGTATTTACAATAACAGAAGTTACATTTATTTCACTTTTCAGACACCAACAGAACCCTACCACACAGCATATATGTGAAGCTCTCCCCTTATGTTCAGAGAGTGGTATTATAAATCTCAACTATAAATCTCAGAGTCCAGGTTTGTAAATACAAGGTTAAAAAAATGAAGAAACTGTTGAATCAGTGAACACACTTCAGGATGGGTTTTAAATGGGGGTGAGGTTCAGGTTTCAGATGTGGGGATAGCTGAACAAATTAATGTAAAATCATCTCTCTTGATTCTGACAGGACCTCCTTGTGAATGAGCTTGCTCAATGGAGTTTTCCTGCAATAAACTTGAACTTGAACTTGAAACTTGAACTTGATTCTGTATTCTGATTTTTCATGGTGCTTCTAAAATTTGTGTTTCCTTCACTGACGAGGGGATATTTAAAGTACAAAATAATGTCAGACCATGCTTAAGTTCCTTGTGGTGTCCTGGATTATGGGTTGTCTCTGATTTTTGTTTAAGTCTAGTCTTGTTTCAGATGCTTGTGTCAAATAGTTGAGATGAATTTCAGCCAAAAATTACTATTATTGATATATGGTATCCAGCATCTAAACAATAGCAAAGACAAGACAAGAGGAGGGAGAGAGAAATATGTCCAAATAATTATTGTTAGTCAGCTTGCCAGGCTCTAGTTTAAATGAAACTTGGCTTCATACAGGTCATCTTTATTAATGTTTTCAATGCCATTTGGAAAGTATTGATAAGTAATGTTGGTATGTTTTTAGTTTTATTTGTTTGTTTGTTCAACTTTAAGTCTTTACAAAGTCCCAGTAAAAATACAATACAAGGGATTTTAAAACAACGCATTATTACATAAATATACTTTTTCAGAAATTCCTTGCTAAGTATTTACATTTTCATGTGATGCAAGCACTGATGCAAGCGCTAATGACATATAATAAATATTTTCATGTAATTAATTCCTTATGGACTAAGTAGGCAGGTCTGCAAATATGCAGATATATATCGTTAATGATTTCCAAAAATTCAAAGAAGTCAAACCTGAGTTAAAGTATCTGACCATCGGATTACTGACTTTTTACATAGCTCCTCTAGCAAGGTCTACAAATAATCATCCCAGTCTTGTTCAAACCTACACAAGGCTACCCAATTAATCTGGATTAAATAACATATTAAGGGTTGTAATTCCTCACACTAGGTCCACATAGGTATATTGGGAAAAACAGGCAGAATGAAAAGCCATTGTTCAGAGGAATAGTCCAGACCCATCCATATCTTGCAAGCAATGGAAACTTTCTTCAATCCTTCTGGGGAATCCTTGTTGTAATACTTATTTGCCCCCTGTAAGGAGTTTCACCAAACATAAGAGGCACCTTATAAAAGGCCAAAATTCTGAGAACCTTCCGAGCACTACACAATGGTGACAACTGGGGGCTAAACCCTCCTACATGTGATTCCTTCATTTGGATAAGCATTCCTTTGAGGACAAAACAGTCATCTGGGCCCATAACAGTCCCTCACCATAAATTGCAAGGAGGGTAATTACATCTGGACTATCCTTCTAAGCACCAACAAGGATCTGGCCCTGCCCTAATTTTGCACACCTGTATCACATACATATGATTCCACCATGAAGAGCAAATGCTAAGTAATCAGTGCCCAATCATCAACAGATTAGTCCCAGGATACCCTCTTAGTTAACAAACTTAAACAAAGACACCATCACTGATTTCCAAACCATTCTAGGAACTGTCATTTGAAACAGCAGTACTAGATAAAGAATTGGATATTTTGCAATAGTTTGTTTCCTGTGCTCTGTTGAGAACTTACCTGGTAATCTTCCTTGTTTTCACTGTGCTGTCACCCCATAATTTGCTCAATTTTTCTTTGTTTTTGTTTACATGTCTCTCACCCGCCATGTTGATTTGGAACCCTCTGCTGCCAACTGCACATGCGCATGACTCACAGCACTACACAGGGACAACAGGGACAGTGGGAACGTGCAGCACAGGGTCCCACAGAAGTAAACAAAAGAAGTTATGAGACGTGAGGGGGGAGTTTGGCTGCAAATTAGGCAGCAGCCATATTTATTGTGGATCCACAACAATGGAAATAAAATTTAAATATCTAAAAAACTAAACATCGCTAGAAAAAATATTTACAGATATGGAAACTGAAATATGATTGCATGCTTCTAGCCAAAAAACAGAATTTTGATAATCACTTTCTGATTACCTAGTACTGCTGCTTTAAGTACTACCCAGTTCCATAGGACCTTATAAATCACATACCTAAGTTGGATAGAGGCTTATACCCAAAGGCAACCCAATGTTGTTTAGTGTATAAGAAAATACTGTAGCAGTATTAATTGGTCAGATATTATATAACTTAAATATTTTCAAACTAAAGCAGCCATTTCTAAAACAAATCTAACATATCCAAAAAACATGAAACATTCTGGAAAAATAAAACAATAAAAATAGAGTATCCACCATACTAAAGTCTTGCTTGATAAATAAAGCTGCTGTAAAAGAACTCCTTAAAACGTGGCAGTAACTTGAACAGTATAAGCTGATTTTACAGTGAGTTCAAACTCTGAGGATTTTGTAAGTCAGCTGCTTTTAGCACAAGAATCAGTTAAGGACGTTAGTCTGATTATTTCATATAATGTTTAAAGAGTAACAGTAATCCCATAAACTATTTAGACATTTGTACCCATTGGGTGGGATATTCAAACATGTGCCAGGCAGGGGCGCAAGCCGGGTGCAGTGCAACTGGGATGCGCCAGGGAGTGTGCTGGGTAATATTCAAGCGGTGCTGCGCCATGGCTCAGCACCATTGAATATAATGCTTGTCTTCCTCCGCATTGCGCATGGTACAGTAAGCACCGCGCCAGCGCAAGTGGCAAGAGGGGGATGCGCCAGCACAAGTGCGGTTGCGCTAGGCACAGAAACTGCAATATTCAGTGGTGGATAAGCAACTGGAGCTATTAGTATGCCATTATGGCCCCATTTGCATGCAGGTGCGCTGATCCCCCATGAGTTGCACCTGGCGCCCTGCCAGGCTGCAGCCGTCGGGGACCAATGCCCCCTGCACAGTGCGGCAATGTGCCCCAATGTCAGATCACGGGCATATGTAATAAATAAACCAAGTCCAATATCCCTGGTGGTCCAGTGGACTGCTTCCAGCCCGATCGCAGGCATTAGTATTAAATAAAGAAAGTCCTATATCCCTGGTGGTCCAGTGGACCGCTTCCAGCCGATCGCGAGCACACGTATACTAAAACAGTTCAAAATAACCCTGGTGGTCCAGCAGTACCCTCCCCACCCGCCCACTGGAGCCCTTTCACTCCTACCCCAGTCAATGGCGGTGGCAGCTCCTCACCCTCCAGCCACCCGGCCACCGCCAAACTGCATACATCGTACGTCCACGACATTGGTCCGAGGCATGGGCCATCGGCGAGACCATACCGCGCACAGTCCAGATATTGGACCAGGACCGTGTAGTATGGTATGGTTCTACCATTGGCCCATGCTGTGGACCACCGGGCACACAGCCGCACTGTACACAGTCAGTCGGCAGGTGGCCGGGCAGCTGGCGGGGGGCTGCCACCCACCGCTGACCGGGGAGCGGGTGGCAGGGCTCAGTGGGTGGGTGGGAAGGAGGGTACCGCTGGACCACCAGGGTTATTTTAAACTGTTTTAGTATACGTATGCCCATGATCAGGCTGGAAGCGGTCTACTGGACCACCAGGGATCTAGTTACTGGTACAATGCCTGCGATTGGGCATGGGGGATGTGACGCCAATGGACCCTGGCACAGGAGCTCAGGTGGCCACCCACAGCTGGCAGCTGCTGTGTTGTGGCCTGCAATGCAGCAGTTCACCTGTGGGTGGCCAGCCCTTGCTCATATTTCTTTGTGGCTCAACTTTGAGCACCAGTATGTGGTGCAAGTAGTGGTTGCACCAGCATATGCGCCGCACATCCCAGGCTGAATATTGGGATGTGCAGAATATGCATGGTCACGCCTCCCGCACTTGCGCCGCATACATTACTGGTGCACCCTGGTGTATCTGGATCTGTGTGGCACAACATCCCCTTTTGAATATCGCGCTGGGGCACATCTGTCGGTTGCACATGGCGCAACACTGTTGCACCATGCACAACCCCTTTGAATATCCCACCCTTAGTGTTCCCCTTCATCTTAGGAAAGGGTTTGCTACTAGAGCTTTTCTTTACTTCAAAGTTTAGTTCTTTAAAGTCAAATCAGGCACTTAGAAAGTCTGCCAGAACATCAAATCCAAAGATATTTGCATATTGTTTCCTGGAAAAAAGTTCTTACTCAGGCCACTTTCCTTTGAAGACAGCTGTTGCTATGACCCGGAGACTAAGAAATAATAGGTGTGAGGAAGTTTAGTTAATTTACTCAAATCACATTACCTCTAAGGGGAAATTACCCCATAACAATCCTCCATTGGTTGCTAAAACGGCATCTTTGAGGATCAGCAAAAGAAGGTGGTGGCGATTCTCAGTTATGCAGCTGCTGTAACAAACACCCATCCAGTGGCAGGGCATGGTCATGCCCCTATAGTTAGGGCTGAGTAGCCTGTTTAATGTTAAATGTCAAATTTTGCACTTTAATAACTTTGTGACTGATTAATATATTTGCACAAAATTTGGTATGCCCTGTCCCATGGGGTTGCTGTCTTGATGTGGCAAGTTTTGTTCCAGATAGTGCTAAAACCTTAAAAGTCACCTTTTTTTTGCAATTTCTTCCTCATCACCATATCCACATGGCATGGAATTTTGGTGTGATTTTTTTATGGTATAGCCAGCATGGGTAATAGAACTGCCATGCTTAATTTGGTGAAAAAATATTAATATGTTGCAAAGTTATTAAATTTTCCAGTTTCCCATTGTTTTCAGTGGGGATCTCCTGTTAATTTTATAGGGATAAAGTTCAACCAAGGATTGATCTTGCAAAAAAGGAATAATTCTCGCAAGATCAGTTTCATTTTCATGAGACTAAAACACTTTTTTGTGACAGAACAATCTTTTTTCATGAGCCGCCATATTGTTTTATGTTGTTTTTTTTTATTCAAAAGCCACAAAAATGGCATCCTGGAGAGAGACCACCACACCTAGCTGGCTGATTGAAGTTCAGATTGCACCTAAGCGGGTCCCAAAGTTAGAGATATGCCCCAGAGATGTGTTTTGTTTTCTGTTAAGAATCCTTTTTTGTGGAGTCACGTGATGTGCCTGGAGGAATAGCAGTTTGCCTAGGGACTCTCTCCCCTCTTCGGTGTAATTTCGATACTTTTACCACATTTCAGATAGATTTATCCAGCCTGAAGTTAAATCTAAACTTACGATTTAATAAGTGTAAGTTCGTTTTGGCTGCCGGGCAAAGATGGAAGAAGCATCCCAGGAACTCGAGGCAAAGCGCCCCCGACGCAGCTCTTCCCCATCAGACTCTCAGAACGAATTAACTCCTACTTGGGTCTACAGCGAATTATCTACAATAAAGGAGGTGCTTTTTAAATTAATAGAAGAAGTAGCTGACTTTAAGCCTGCGCTGACCCAGTTGGCTCGACGAGTTACTGACGCCGAGGCTAGGATTTCTTCATTGGAATGGAGCTCAGAGAAGTTCGGCCAAGCCATGGTGGATTGTAAACGGGCGGTGGCTAAACCAGAAGATCGCCTAGATGACCTCGAGGAGAAACCACAATAACCTTGTTCTGTTGGGACCCCTGGAGGAGACGAGGCCCCAAATACCTCTTTTCTAAAAAATTCTGAGGAAAATAGTTGACCTCGCCTAACGGGCCAGAATATGTTATTGAAAGGGGCCATCGGGCCTTAAGGGCAAACCACCTCCAGCAGACCCTCCCCGGTCTGTGATCTTCAAGCTCCTTAATTTCGATCGGAGCATATCTTGAAGGAGGCGAGGAAACTACCAGCTATCCTGTGGGAGGTAGAAAGCTACGAATGGTCCCCGATTTAATCCTTTAAAAATCGCTGGCGAAACCAAATTTCATTACGTCAAGCTCTCAACAAGAGGGGTGAAACATCGCGATGCTATATCCAGCTAAGCTAGAAGTGTTGCTAAAAGATGGCACAAAGCGCTCGATTCACCGGAGGAGGCTTTGAAAATTCTTAACAACCGGATGCCTGATTTATTTCTAAAGGCTGAGGAGATCTGCAGTCGGGATGTGTTCCTTTTTTCTTTCTTCCCTGGACTGAATCTAGTTTGGAACGTCTCAAATTTAAACCTGCAAGAGACAATTTCTAGTCTACACTATAGTCGGGAGCTCCTTATCTTTCTCCAAGTCCATTTTTCCTTTCAGACTTGCTATGGGGCCCTCGTTTATATGACTGTGTTATTTGAACTTTTGATTACAGTGATCCCTTGGGAAGTAGGGGTCATTTGATTGTTGCTTTATATCCGCTAGAGGGAACCAGAGGACAGGAATGTGCGAATTAAGAGTTATGGTGACCGCTTAATTCCGTCTGCTTCTTGATGTTTCTTCTTTTTTCTTTTCAATTTCAGTCTTAATTTCTCTCCCTGTTCTCTGGTTCTCGACATACTGCCGTTTGGCATAAAGATTTGGAATGTAAGAGGTCTCGGCGGATTGTATGTACTGCCGAAGCCTCGTTTGATTTATGCTATGTAGGGAATGTTATAGCTTGATCCCCTTATTTGATTTTACATTAGGATTCATTGATGGACATGTAAGTGGTTAACAGTTAATAATATGCCAACTACAGTGAGAGGAGCTTGAGTATTATTATTACCAGTTGGTTTGAGATTTCCAAACTTTTTTTTTCAGCTGGATAGGCTAATGGGGATCGTGATTTTTTTTTTTTTTTAGTAAATTACCTACGAGGTTTAGTCCTGTTTTACCACTCGCACGCCTCATTGGGCTGGCTTTAAAGGCTAAAATTGTTTTGGTTGTATTTATGCCAGCCCTCTAATTCATTTTATTTTTTCAATTTGGAGGCTTGTAGGGGGTAGTATGTTTCTTCTTAAACAATTGTTTAGGATTATAGAGTAAAGGAAATTTTCTTGAAGGGCCTTACAGGGATTGTTAAACTACTGGAATGTGGTATGCAGTTTTATTTTATTATGAGGGCCCTCCTTCTGGGCGTGCCATGGACCAGCGGTTCTGCAGTCGACGAGGCAGGAGGTTAGTATTTAGGGGTTAGGGATAGGGATGGGGACTGCATTAAAGGTTTTATTTTTCAGGGTTTTGGTATTTGGGGGGTATTTGGGGAGGGAGTTGGCAGCTTTCCAGTTAGCTTCGTATATCCCTTTGAGCTTCATTATGGTTAGCAACCTGAATATTATTTCTTGGAATATAAAAGGGGGGAAAGACAACAAAAAAAAAATACATTATTTTAAACCATTTGGCACAATTCGTTCCGTCAATAGTTTTTCTTCAAGAAACTCACATGCTTCCGGATCAGCTCCATTATCTAAAGAAAAGATGGGTAGGTCAGGTTTTGGGGCGAGGTGTCCTCAAGCAAAGAGGGGTAGCTATTTTAGTGGCCAAAAATTCCCTTTTTCCGTCAGATGTTTTTGCTGACTCTAATGGTAGATACGTAATTGTTTCAGGGAAGTTGGGGAATTAATTTAGTGTTGGGGTCTATTTATGGTCCAAATCAGGAATCACCCTCCTTCTTTTCAGCTGGCGCTAGTTATAGCCCCTCTAGCAGATAGACCCGTAATCTTAGGAGGAGACTGGAATCTGGTGCAGTCCAACCGTTTTGATCGTTCATGGTCTAGAGGAGTTCATCAGTCTCCGACTCAGAGGGCATTGGCTGAATTTACCTCTTCTTTGGGCCTCATGGACCCGTGGAGAACGTTAAATCCTACTACTAGAGAGTTTACCTTTTATTCCCCTGTTCATAAAAGCTATTCTCGAATTGACTTCTTCCTGGTTAGTCAACAAATTCTTTCCTTTATTCAAGAAACTACTATTTTGAGTCGGGTAATTTCAGATCACTCGCCCATTGGATTTCAATGTCGACCACTGTCTGCTCCACCTAGATCCTATTCATGGTCTTTGAATAATAGTTTGTTTAAGGATCCCCAATTGTTAAGCCACTTTCGATCCTTTATGTCTCATTCAATTATATCTAATTGGGGGTCAATTAGGGTGGTGGACCAGGCGTGGGCGGCCTTGAAGGCTACATGGAGAGGCGAGCTGATCAGACTTGCATCAACTCACAAAAAGAAAACCATGCTCCTCTTATCTAATTGTTTAGAGAGGATTAAAGCCTTGGATGTTATGGGAGAGGACTTGAGATCCTTTGATCAAGAGCAAGAGTTAACTACGCTTAGGGCCTGGTACGCAAGTACCTTAAGGGAGGGGGTTGAGAATATGGCCTCTAAACTGAAGGCCTCATACATAGGGCAGGGCAGCCAAGCTGGTAAATTTCTAGCTTGGCAGTTGAAGCAACAGGCTGCGGCTAAGTGCGTGGCGGTGTTGAGGCACCCGAGGACGAATAACTTGGTTTCAGATCCAGAGGCATACTGATATTTTGTTTAGTTTTATAAAACTTATATACTAGTACGCCGCCTTCCTCAGAGGGAATTACCAAGATGAGGGAATTTCTGGCAAATATTTCGTTTAATTACTCAGAGGAGCTTAGCCAGAGGCTGAAGCTCCTCTCCTATGAGGAGATTTCTAGCTGTGGATTCTTTAAAGTTAGATAAGGCCCCGGACCGATGGATTTACAGCCCTTTTTATAAGACTTTCAAAGATCTTCATGCCATTGTTGCAATAACTTTATGCCTTCTGGCAAGATTATGGATAGAGGACCTTCCTTTTGAGGCAAGAATCATTTTGTTACCTAAACCTGAGAAACCATTGGATCTGGTTGGTAATTATACCAATCTCATTATTAAACATTGACGTTAAAATTTACGCCAAGATTTTGGCTACCGAATAAAAGCGGTGTGTAGGGTTAGTGAGCCCGGAACAGGCTGGATTTGTAGCTGGCCGTTCGTCAGCGGACCACTTCCGGAAATTATTTTATTTAATCTCTGCGTCTACGTGTCCAGACATGGAAGCATCTTTGGTCTCACTAGACACAGAGAAAGCTTTTGATAGGGTGGAATGGGATTTTATGTTTCAGGTACTGTTTCATTTTGGTTTTCTGGGGAAGTTTTTGAACTATATTCGGGTCCTCTACTCATGTCCTTCAGCGAGAATTCAATGCAACAACTTGATTTCAGCTGCCTTTCCTATTACAGGCATGCGCTAGGGATGTCCTCTCTCCCTGTATCTATTTAATTTATATCTGGAACCATTGATCAGGGCCATTAACAAGGACAAGCTAGTTCATGATTATATAGGGGAGTCGGAGTATGCTTATCAGCCTTGCTGATGACTTATTAATGCATGTTCGAATAGTCAAGACTCACTTCCGTGATCTGTTTCAAATCATTTCAGATTTTAGTGAAATCGGCTATAAACTAAACAAGAGTAAAACCACTGTTTACCCATTATCCCTTACCTTCAACAGAGCTGGTGTTCATCCTTAGCCTACAATGGCAACTCTAAATCCATGTCTTATTTAGGCATCCAGATCTCAAAGGACCCAGCTGACTTGGTGGAACTAAACTTAAAGCCCTTGTTTAAAACTGTCAAGGAGGACCTGAAAGGTGGACTAAACTTCCGTTATCCTTTGGGGAGAATTAACACAATTAAAATGATGATTTTACCAAGAATTTTCTACCTTCTATTCAACCTTAATGTATACCTTCCCAGGTCCTTTCTTCAATCCGCTCATAGATATTGCGCTGACTTTTTGTGAAGGGAAACCACAGAGGGTCATATGAAGCTTACTCGTCTTAGAAGGAAGGTGAAATTGCAGTTGCCGATTTCTATATTTACTATCTGGCTAGCTATGTGGCTAGGGTGGTCTCATGGATGTCAGGATACAGCAACGATTCCGGTGGGATGTATAGTTGGACGTGTCGATTGCTCATAGTACCAATCTAGACTTGGAATCTTATTTATATATTCCATGGTCTAAGATTCCTTGAAAGTGAGGGATACCCGTTAGGTGGGATATTAAGGCTCTCCATCAGCTTTATTCTTTTCTGAGCATCCCTTCGCAAAAGATCTAATGCGACCTCTTTTAAAGAATCCTAACCTTTTGATCGGTAACCAGCCGATAAAGAGATGCGTAGGTAATTTCCCTCCTAAGCCTAGGGTAGCGGATTTTGTTTTAGACGGTTCAGCTATTTCACCCTCTGTTTTGATGGAGAAATTCGAGATTGAACCCAGTGATCGGTTTCGGCTGTACCAGATCCAAAGATGTATTCGTTCCCTCCTAAAGGGTAACAGAGGGAGTGAAGAGGCTAGGGAGCTTCTGAAGAAGATAGAGACCTGGTATTATCTGGTAACGGTGCTTCCAAAATTTATAAATTAATTTTGGCAAAGAGGGACTCCAGAATATCCCCAATATCCTACTATTGGGAGATGAATTTATCCTTGGGCTGGTCTGAAGAGACCTGGACTAAGGTTTGGTTGGATCTATATACATATGTTAAGCAAGACAGATTGAGAGGTCTTCAATTTAATATTTTGCACAATCTTTATCTTTCCCCGGCTAAACTTTCTTGGATATATAGACTTAGTTCCCCAGAGTGTAAGGATTGTGGTTGCCCTATCGGCACTACTTATCATAAATTATGGGAGTGTCCTAAGGCAGCTAAACTCTGGGATGGTAAAGTCGTGGATAGCCCATATTCAAATATTTCAGCTTATTTTAATGCTGATGTATGTATATTTGGTATGTTTGCCCAAATCTCTGCGGTTGCCCAAAGCACCAAATGACCTTGGTTGCTTTGGTGACGGCTTGTTCTTCTCCGCTACTGGTGTAGTGATAAGTCCCTCATTTAGGAGTGGTGGATGAATTTCTGTCCGCTCTAAATGCAGAGAGGGTAGCTAGTTTTTAAATCAACTGAGAAATTCAATAGACACTGGGGTAGCTTTTTCGGTGCTTGAAGGATAAATATGGCTATTAGAGGGATAGGGTGGTTTTATAGCCATATGTGGAACGAGAGTGGCTACTGGTTCTACTTCTTTTCCCCAAGTAGGTCAAATATACTTAATGATTCTATATTAGATTATATCAAGACAAGACAGATAATAGTTCTTTAGGTTCAGGTTGCTAATCTTCTTTGGTTTTCATTCTGTTTTACTTCTTTCCTTCTCTCTCTACACAGAATAGCTGCCTGGGTATTGGGAGGGTGGGGTGATTGGGGGGGGTTGGGGATTCTGGGAGGTATATCCCTTCCTATTTGTTGTGAGTCAAGAGATTTCATTGCATTAATACTTGTAATGGGGTTTTTGGTTTGGGGGTTTGGGTTTGGTTATTGTAATTGTTGTTTGTTATAAAATAAAGTTATTTGCCAAAAAAAAAAAAAAGAATCCTTTTTTGTGGCCACGTGATACAAAAAAAGAATCCTATTTCATATCACAGATCACGAAAAGGGATCCTTTAGTGTGAATTCTGTGCCATTCCCCATGCTGTAAATGTATTTCCCTGGTGTTTTGTGGCACGTCCCACCCCCACTCCCTCCAATCTCTGTCCACATAGTTTTACTTAAAAAGAGCTAGTGGCATGATTTTCTGTACTTTATATTGTTGAGCAGTTTTCATAGAACAATAAAGTTTCGTGTGTTAGTTTTGGTAATTTTTTACTTGTATTGTCTTATTTTTCATCTGTTTTGCAGCCGCTGGTCAGATGCACATCCACATTGATGTGTAGTGTTGCTACTCACTATTTCGTGACTCAATGACGTCAGGTAGGGAGCCCGAGTCTGTAAGCAGGAGTGATGTGCCACTCGTTTCTATGGGCAATATGCTATTGCTGTGTTCATTGTGTGTACTCATCCCAAGTAGCTTTACAGACCCAAACAGTTTATTATGAGCTGGCAGAAAGCCAGCTTATCCATCTGATATAACTTCTGGCAGACTTATTACATTTCATGAAAAGACTCCCTACTGAGTTAAAATCAGATGCCAACAAATCATCAAAGAAAAAAAAAATTCTGTTTCCAAATAATTAGCTCTCCACATGGCACCCAAAGGCATCCACAAATGCTCTACTCCAAAGATAATTCTCCATTGACATATTACTATATTGATGTATATTCAAGCATTTTCATTTAGCGGGCATAGCTGCTGAATAGGCAGAGGTCAATAAAGGGCTTTAAATAAAAATGATGAACCTAAAATGGTTTGTCCTTTTTTTTTTTTTTAGTTAGTTCTTTTTCTCCCCTGCTCCCAGTCTGCCTATCTTGACTTCTTGGCATCCCATCAATCTTCAGGCCACTGTCCCGAAGATCCAGTCAGCTCCCATGAAGATCCCACTGCCACTACCCCCATGGCTTGCCCCCCATGGCGGGGCGGCAGAGAGTTCCTCCTACACTCTCCACTGAACCAGGATCCAGTATATGCCATGCACCCTGGAGCCAACTGATCCTCCCTAAGACTGCCATCATGCCGCCATGACTGGAGCCATTTTTCACTTGTTCGATCCCCCAGTGCGTGCTTGGTGCATGCAATGACGCTAATGGAGGGGGGCGCGCATGCGTCCGCATGTGCTCCCTCCCGGCATCGTGCCTCAAGCCCACCCCCATGTCATGTAGTGCCAATGCACCGACCCCCAGCCTCCGCTAGAGGTTGCTGATATGCCAACCACTAAAGTCCCCCCTTCCCCAGAGAGGGAGAGCAGTCTACAGACGCTCAATCCCTCTCCACTCCTGCTGACTCCTGGCAACATGAGTCTGTTCCCAAACACGGGTTCGCCAGCGTGGAGCATGGTGTGGCGTCCTACGCCTCAACCCTCAGCACCACCGGGCCAGCCATGGTCCATCTTTTACTCATGTTTTTCATACTGAGGCAGCCTCATGTTTTTTGTCCAGCTGAATTTCCACAGCAAGCCAATACTCAATTGTGGTGGCTTGTCTGGACAGAAATCTAAAAGAAAAGGAGAGAGATCATGCGATCTGAGCATAGCAAATCAGGAAATTGTTTACCCGAGTCTTTTATGCCCTTAGGTAACAAAAGCCCATAGCACACAGGTGCATACTTAACCAGGTTTCACTGCTGTCTTGCAAGGACCATCTCCAGGGCATTTTGTCCTTAGCTCTCAGTAATCACACCTGTCATCCAGTTTGAAATATCCATCCAGCCGCAGTCAAGTGTAGATGCAGTGCTAGTATAAACATATAGGTCCTGGACTCAAACAAGATCAAAATCATACCACTGTGCACAGAAAAGAGATTATGTTGAAAAAATGGCAGACAGCTACTGAGAAAATTTGAATGCACTATCTCTCAGTGCTCGCTAGGTCAGCAAGCCGAGCCAAGCATGAGGAAGTTGGCATTCTCACCAGCATTTACTCTGGTCATAGCATTTCTGAAAACATGGCATGAAGCGGTCTTGAAATAAAGGGTACTGAAAGTAAGAACTCTCCTGGTTTGCATTGCCTTACAATCATTTTTAAACACACAAACTTGTTAAAGTCAGAAAGTATAGAGGATTCAGAAGCAATAAACATTGCAAAAATGTAGAGCGGAGTAGCCGTGTAACATCTTGCCTTCTGCCACCCTACAATGCACCTGCTTGCTTTAGGCAAACTGACCCTCAGTGCATAATCCAAGGTTTTCCTTGATACTACTACACTATATTAATGTAATTTACCAGGACGTCTCTTAGACACAATTAAAGGGTCATGCTTACACCTTGAAGAGCAACTCTGTAATTCAGTGTCTACTCTCATAAACATAATGTTTTATCTGTTACAATTTCCTAGAGAGAATACATCATATTTAGTTTCATTTTCCAGCGTTTATAACACATCTTGGTTTCATAATTGCTGATTTATTGTTGTCAAGGATGAGACTGTAAATAAGAAAAGTGTTTCCCTTTTTGGCACCATGGGGCTGAAATCACCTTCCAGATTAACTTAAAACTCTTTCCTAGCATCCAATGTTCAAAGGATCTACAGAGCCCACACACAAGCCATGTTCCCTGTCAGTGTTTGCCAGACCAGTAGTCCCAGTCACTGGCATCAGGCGTCATAGCAAACATTTAACACAACAATCAGAAAACCAAGAAACTTTTGCTCTGCATTGTGATGTGACATGATATGATCTGCCAGTTCCTTGCATACAGCAAAAGTAAACATGCTGCAGTCAACTCCTTATGGTTCCTCTCTGGTTTGTTTTGGTTTATGCATCTCTAGTGTGTTTCTGTGTGAGCTGTTGAAAAAGTGAATCTGACACTTTAGAAAGATTTTTAAAAACAACAAGAACATGATTACTATTGGTGCACCTTAGCTATGCAAGGGGTTACCTGTTTAAATTACAGAACATGAGGCAACTGAATCATATACATATGATATATGCTCATTCATTGTGAACAGAGCATCAGGTGGGATGGCAGTAAATCTCTTATGTACCTTTGGTGACTTCTCTGGTCAAAGGTAAATACAGAAATAAGCAAGTGGTTTAGGATTAGGATTAGGATAGGTAAAATACACTCTGATGCACCATCGACTGCAGGAATTGCACCTTTTGGGAGTGAAAACCTGTCATTGACTGAATGTGCAAGAAGACAGCGGTCACAGTCCTGATTGCCCCTATGCACACAGAGACAAGCTTCTAGTTAAGTAAAATCATTTGCTACCCAAGTTCAAAATTTGCCAACAACCACAGTCCAGCAGAGTGTGTGCGTGTGTGTGTGTGTGTGTGTTTTGGCGATGGGGAAGTCGCTTTCTTTTTTAGCTATATGTGTTGGAATGGGGGGCTTCTTTCTTTTCTACCTTACAGCTTACAGTCAGCTGTTCTTCATTCCAGCCCATGCTGTTCTCCATGTCCATGCTTACTGGAACGCCAGCCTCAAGTTCACCGACACAAATGTCAGTGGTTTTCATTTTTCAATCCAGCCCTCCCTTACAGACTCCCACTCAACTCCATGATGAATGAATAACTAGAAACAAACAAATGTTTGTGTGTGTTGGGGCTGTGGAGTTTCTATTGCTCACAACATATGAATATACTTGGCGGTCGGCATTCACCAGTCAGACCTGTGCTTTTCTTCACGTGCACAGCAAGTGAACTCAAACGCAGACCGAAAGTTCACATGCAGAAGTCAGTGGTCAGGGTTTTCCACTCCAGCCCTTCCTTCAGACTGCTACCTGACTCCCACAATTAATAAGTTAATAAAAAAAAAACAGTTTATTTGTGTGTGTGTTGGTGTAGGTGGGAGGAGCCTCCACTGATAGCTGCATACTGTTCTCCATGTCCTTGGCAAGGTTACCGAAATGCCGACTGCAAGTTCACAAACAAATTTCAGCAGTTGGTGTTTTCCACTCCAGCTCTCCCCTGCAGGCTTCTACCTGACTCCCACAATGAATGAATAAATAAATAACACAGCCCATGCTGTTCTCTGTTCTGAGGCTGTAGCATTGCTCTTTGTCATCTTAATCCGATGTCATTGCAAGCAGACGCAGAGTTCAGTCCTGCAGCAGATAGCGAGTGAAATGCATTCATGTGGACCACTAAGAACAAAAAATTTTACGTGGATTTTTCAACATTAAGAGCGATTGCAAGATGACAAAAATGAGTCAATCGACCATCAGGACTACAAATCTGAGTTGCCAGATGACAGATAAATCATGTCAGCAGCTGTTTAACTCCCTGGTATCTAGTGGCACCCCTCCACTCTCTGATCGCCATCCCCGTAGTTTTGCTTAACTCCCTGGTGTCCAATGGCACCCCCATATGCTGATCCTGGTCACCATAAGTTTTTGTTAAGTCCCTGGTGGCTAGTGGCAACCCTACTGGGTCATAATATCATACACTTAATAGCGTACGACATTATGGCTAAACCAGAACAACGCTGTAAGTTACAGCGAGTGGTGCAATACCGCTAATACCACTGTATGCGGTATTGCACCACTCGCACTATCCCAGGCAGAGGATAAGACCTCTGCTGGGATGGGGGTTCCACCAAGCAGCTGCCATGGCTCAATGGACTGAGCCACTGCAGCAAAGAACCCGGCGCTGCATTTGGGACCAGGTTTGATTCCTGGTCCCAAACACTTTTTTTTCACACTTTGTGTGATTTCAAGTTGAATCCTCCCTGGAGTTGAGAATCCTTATTGGGGGCTGCTCAGGGCACAGCCTCCATAATGGGGGTTGGGGTGGAGCCCCTGCAAAATTATGCCACACGCAAAACCGCACTGTATTGGCAGCGCATCTTTAGATGCGGCATAGTGTCTTGCGACACTATGACCCCGTCCCATGGCAACCCCCCTGCCCTTCGATCGCCATTTCTTGGTGTCTAGTGGCACCCCCAGTCTCCCATGCAAAACAAAATCCCAAAATAAAGAAAATCGTCCCTTGATGGGGTTTTTTTTGTTTAAATTTGTAAAAAGAAAACAGACCCTCGCTGATCAGCTCCCCTCCCCCGGTTTCACCATAGTGGAGTGACAACAATACCGCCAACATCCATTACAGCAACACTGTAGCACCAACAACCAGCAACCCAATGGGTACCACCTCAACGGTCAGCACAGCAACACACAGCATGATACCGCAAGACCACACTAGAGACCAGACACCCCACCGGCCCACACACCCCCATAAGCAGAAAACATCCCACCGCACATCACCCAGATATTTGTGTACAGTGCGACAATGCAGGGATTGACGAGTGCAGAGCACACCAAAAGTGGAGGGCACACAAGTATTCCAGAAGTGCCATGTACACACCATAGGTGCAACACGCAATGCACAGCCTGGAGCCAGTACCATCCCACCACCATATAGTGCACACAGGCCTGACGTAGTATCTGTGCAACCCCCCCTCCAACAAGTCTCTCACACTTGTAGCTTGATGTTGAGTGCCAAGCCTGTCAGGTAGTCCCTCTGGCTCCATACTCTGTACTGGCCAACAATGTCCACCAGGCACTGTGCACTGTCCTGCCATCTCCTGCAGGAGCCACTGACAGCCTTGCCATACACCACCTGCTGCATCTTCACCTCCATGACACACTGCTCCCCTCTCCAGACATCAGTGAATTGCCACAGTGTTGGATGAGTGGTGCCCAGCAGGGAACTGAAAGCCCCATGCCACCCACCAATGATGTTATTCATGTGTGGCACCCCCTCCTGGACAGTGGCATAGCAGTTCCACATGTCAATGGGGAACAGTGGCTTACAGCGATGGCCACTCTGAACTGGTCTTCTGAGCCAGGTGTCCTCAAAATAGTCGAGGACCGGAACAAGTACCTCATCATATTTCTCGAAAGAAATCCCAGCCCTGCACCTTGTCATAAGTGGCACACACATCCTCCGTGGAGACGAATGCCAATGCGAATAACATGCACATATGCATGGCACACTGCTCATCTGCAACATACATCCGCATCCCATCGCCATGCTGTTGTATCTGCCTCCACACACACTGAAAGAGATGGAAGAAGCAGCCATGCATGTTCAGCTTCAACACAGTCCACAGCACCTTACAGGTTGCCATCTCAAAGTCAATGATCATGTACCATAGCTCACTGACAGGGCACAGCTTGGCGATCTTCCTAAACACCTCGGTGTAAGCTGCCACTGTTCTTTTGGTCATTAGGATATATACCACTAGCAGCACTGCAGACACCTCCACACCATGCAGCGTGTAGGGCTGCTGGAATAGCAGGGACAGCATTTAAAGGTCCCATCCACAAACCAGGCGGTGCTCTGGGTGTGGTATTCAAGGTTGCTTGTGGTGCTAATAAGTAGGAAGTGGTGGTCAGAGTCCTCAGAATCATACAGCAGAAAGGGCTCACCTGCCAGTGTCACTCAGTAATCCTCAGGTATGCTCAGTTCTGACATATTAGCAGGATCTACCGGTACCCTCTGTGCTCCCCTATTCACCCTTTGTGCGGCCCACTCCAGAAGTCCTATGGGCAAAAGACTGCCTCCGATAGCTTTGGTCACACCAGAGCAGCATGCCATGACCAGCTGCTGGCTGCTCTCACTTGTCTCCATTGCCCTCTTCTTCACCACCACTCACACATGCTGCACGCCCACACTGACGGTGTTGGGCACATGGCTGTGCCAGTCTAACAGGGTCGCGTCATCCTCCCGGTCATCCGTGCTCACCCCATACACTGGCTGGAGCTGTATTTTATGCATTTCAATACACCACGTCTCCATGGTGCTGCTCCTACTGGTAGACATACCCACCGACAATGAGCAGCTCCTTCCCCCTTACACTCTGCACATACTCCTGTGGCATCATTTCATGTGTGTGGAATCTGGCAGTTGCAACATGCCTTTATTGCCTGCCTTTGCAGTGCACCTGTCGACACACCTGTCGGCAGTCTGTTGGGTGTGTCGGCGTGTCCTCCCTTGCTCTCCCTTTGTGGTCGCTCTGAATGTGTTGCAGTGGTGGATTCATGATATCTGCATCGCTGTGCCTATGTGCTTCTGCACCCTCCCCACTCAGCACCCCCACCCCCAGTACACCCACCTACACCCTCTCTCACCTGAAGAGGTCCCAGGTTCGAGATCTGCTTTCCCATCAAAGGCATGCCTTACTGCTGGAACCAGCAACTACGACTGAGAAACTAAGGTAAATGCAGTTCTATGTATTTCAATGGGGGTTTCAACTTTTATGCATAACTTCACCATTTTTTGAGATTTTGACCCCACATTTTCAACATGGCCTTTTAAGGACCTCACCTCATGAACAACAGGACTGCCGTTACACAACTCCTGTCCAAAAGATGATTTTGTGGTGGTTGACAAATTCACCATTTGGGCAGAATTTGCATAATGACAGTCACATTGTTCATGAGGTGGGGTGATAAGAAGGTACGTTGAAAATTTGGGGTCACAATTATTAAAAATGACAATGTTATGACCATTCATTGCAATTTTGCCATGCACGCTCATAATTTTGGAAATTTTACATATTTTGACCCCAGATTTTCAACATAGGCTTATTACCCCACCTCATGTATATGACAGCTGTCTTTTTTCAAATCCTGCCCAAAATATGTTTTCGCACCCATGGTGTGGAATGGCGTTGCAGTTGCACAGAACTATGTTTTGGCAGGGATTCAAAAAGTTTCCGTAACAGGTACATGAGGTGGGGTATTAAGAAGGCTGTGTTTAACATTTTGGGTCAAAACATGAAACAATGCCAAAGTTATGACCATTCATTGCAATTTCACTATGCACGCTTGTAACTTTGGAAATTTTACATATTTTGACCCCAGATTTTAAACATAGCTTTTTATATTACCCCACCTCATGTATGTCACAGCTCTAATTTTTCAAATAATACCCAAAACGTGTTTTCACACCTACAGCACAGAATGGCATTGCAGTTGCACAGAATTACGTTTTGGCAAGGATCTGAACATTTTCTGTACCAGGTACATTAGGGGGGTAATAAGGTGGCTATGCTGACAATCTGGTCACTGTTGTTCTATAAACAGAAGTGCAGGGCCTGCTTCCACAACTACACACATATACACATCTACGGAGGGATGGGAGTGCAGGGTCCAAAGGACCCTGCGCTCTCATAGTAAAATAAGGATACTATTATACTATTTCAAAGAGTAAGGAAATAAGTTTCAAAAAACTTCGTTAATGCTCCAGCTAGGATCAAACTGACAAAAGTTGGGAAATGAGGCGTTAAGGTTTCCCTAACACCCCACTCTTCCAAACCAGGCAGGAAAGCAGGTGTGGGGTGTGCCCTGGGCTTAGTGCTCACTCCATTCCCATAAAGTCTACACATCTGACCTTATTTACAGATGGAGTTGGGTGAGCGTTAGGCTTGAGAAGCCCAAGACACACCCCCACATCTGTTCTCCTGCCTAGTTTGGTAGGGTTGGGTGTTAGGGAAACCCTAACACCTCATTTCCCAACTTTTGTCGCTTTGACCCTGACTGGAGCATTAACAAAGTTTTTTGCAACATATATGTGTGTGTGTGTGTGTGTATATATATATATATAGAAACATAGAAGTTGAGGGCAGATAAGGACCGCAAAGCCCATCCAGTCTGCCCATTTCTTTTTCTGCCTTATGAATGTACCATAGGCCTTGGCTCTGTCAATGGCCTATCTATTCATACTCATCTGTATTGCTCAATTATGCCTATCCCATGCCTGTTTGAAGCCCTGCACTTTATTCTTATCCACCACTTCCTGAGGTAGGCCGTTCCATGCATCCACCACCCTTTATGTGAAAAAGAACTTTCTCACATTACCCCTTAATCGGCCTCCCTCTAATCTCATGCTGTGTCCTCTTGTCCTGCTATTTTTCTTATATCGAAACATGTTAGACTCTTTCACCTTGTTAATGCCCTTAAGGTGTTTGAATGTTTCAATCATATCACCTCTCTCCCGCCTTTGCTCTAGGGTATACATATTGAGTTCAGTTAATCTGTCCTCATATGTTTTCTGATGCAGTCCCTGCACCATTTTGGTTGCCCTTCTCTGGACTGCCTCCATTTGGTTAATGTCCTTGTGAAGGTGTGGCCTCCAGTACCGCACGCAGTACTCCAGCTGGGACCTAACCAGTGTCTTGTAAAGAGGGATTATTACCTCCCTCTTCCGACTTGTGATACCCCTACTAATGCACCCCAACATCCCTCTAGCCTTACCTACTGCTTTAGAGGTCTGCTTGGATGATTTCAGGTCATCTGTGATGATGATGCCCAAGTTTCTTTCTTCCCTTGTGACTGCCAGCAACTCCCCTCCCAGCCTATAGGTGGCTTCAGGGTTTCTCGTCCCTATGTGCATGATCTTGCACTTCTTTGAGTTAAACCCCAGTTGCCACTCTTCTGACCATTTTGTTAGTTTATGCAGATCTCTTCTCATTCTGCCCACACCATCTGGATCATACACTCTGTTGCAGATTTTGGTGTCATCTGAAAACAGACAAACCTTACCCTCCAGTCCATCTGCAATGTCACTGATGAAGATATTGAAGAGGACTGGCCCCAGAACTGATCCCTGAGGTACCTCACTTGTGACTTGCATCTCTTCTGACTGTATACCATTTACCACCACTCTCTGTTTTCTCCCCGTCAGCCAGTTTGCCACCCAGTTGACCGTCTGATTCACCCCGAGCCTACCCAGCTTACTAATCATATTTCTACGTGGAACAGTATCAAAAGCTTTGCTGAAGTCAAGGTAGGCAACATCAACTGCTCCCCCTTGGTCCACCACTCTGGTTACCCAGTCAAAGAAATTTAAGAGATTAGTTTGACAGGACCTTCCTTTTGTAAACCCATACCGTCTTGGATCCTGTGCTCCTATAGATTCCAGGTGTTGCACTATTCTTTCCTTAGAGAGTGTCTCCATATTCTTGCCCACTACTGAGGTAAGACTGACTGGTCTGTAGTTCCCTGCCTCCTCCCTGCTACCACGCTTGTGGAGTGGGATCACATGAGCCCTTCTCCAGTCTTCTGGGACCTCTCCTGTGCTCAGAGACTCACTAAACAGTTATGATAATGGCTATGCTAGTTCCACCCTTAGCTCCTTTAGTACCCTGGGATGTGTGCCATCAGGTCCCATTGCCTTGTCCACCCTGAGCATATCGAGTTCTTGTAGGACCCTTTCTTTTGTGAAGGGACTAGTGCACACCTCTCTCCCCCCAGTGTCCATGGTGCAGAGCTGTAGGCCCTGCCCTACCTTCTCTTTAGTTATTACTGAGCAGAAGTATCTATTTAGGATAGATGCTTTTACATGGTCCTCCTCCTCACATGCCCCCTTATCCCCTCTGATCTTAGCAATACCCCATCTGGACTTCCTTCTTTCACTAATGTATCTATAGAAAGTCTTGTCACCTTCTTTTACTGTTTGTGCTAGTGTTTCCTCAATTTGGGCCATTGCCTGCCTTACTGCCTTCCCTGCTTCCCTTAGGGAAGTTTGGTATGCCTCCTATCTTTATCCTGCTGTTCCCTTATATTTCCTGAAGGCCAGCCTTTGGTTTCTGACCTTTCTGCCACTGTGTTTGAGAACCAAAGTGGTTTCCTTCTTCTTTTGCACTTCCTTTTCTCACTGACACAATGGGATGTTGCCTCAAGTATTGCATCTTTAATGCTTGCCCACTTTGCCTGTACCCTCTTACCTGTATTTCTTTTTGCCAGGGCTAGCTCAACTCTGTGACCATCTTATTGAAGTCAGCTCCTCTGAAGTCCCATATTTTTGCCTTGGAATGGGATGATTTTGTTCTAGTGGCCAAATTGAACCATACCATGTGATGGTCACTGGTCCCCAGGTAACCTTCTACCTGGAGATCTGTGATCCTTTCCCTGTTAGTCAGTACTAGATCTAGGATAGCCCTGTCTCTTGTGGGTTGTTGTATCAGTTGTTTGAGGCCCTCCCCCTGCAAGGAATCCACCATGTGTCCAGTTCTGGCAGATGTCCCTGCTGGTATTGACCAATCTGTATCTGGCATGTTGAAGTCTCCCATTATCAGAACCTCCCCTTTAGCTGTCATGTTTTGCATATCTTCTAACAGTAACGTGTCTATGTCCTCCCCGTGGTCTGGAGGCCTGTACACAACCCCAATTCGTATTTCTGTCCCATTTCCTGTTTCCAGGGTGACCCACAGTTCTTCTGGCTCCTTACGTGTATTCTGAATTTCTGTAGCTTTGATATTTTCATTGACATAAAGGGCCACTCCACCCCCTTCCCCTTTTTGCACCTCGGTCTCTTCTGAACAGTACATATCCAGGTACTGAAGTCTCCCAAGTGTGGTTACTGGTAAACCATGTCTCGCTAATGGCTACTATGTCCAGTTTAGCCTATGTCATTATTGCCTGCAGGTCTGGGATCTTGTTTCCCAGGCTAGCATTTGTGTACATGATTTTCCATTGGTCAGATTTCGGTGTGTTAGTTGTTGGGCGAGGTCCGGCATTTCCCCTGCGCATCGTATGGGGAGCTGGACCTTTTTCTTTACCTAGTGATGCAAAGGAACTACAAACATGCCGAACTCCTGTTTGACCACTAGCTGAGGGGGGAAGGGTGTTCTTCCCATTCAATGTTGCTGCACCCCTCTCCCCATTTGCTAGTTTAAATATTCTGCAAAGACATCAAACTTCTGCCCCAATGCACTGACTCCCTCCTTAGTCAGATGCAGGCCATCAAATTTAAAGAGCTTTCGCTCCCAAACTGTTGCCAGTTCCTACAAATTTGTATCCTTTTCCTGGCACCAGCCCTTGAGCCACATGTTTAGCTCCCTGTCTCCCTTCTCTTACCTTCTGTCCATCTGCCCTCTCTCCCAGACTGGCAGGATCTCAGAGAAGAGATGCTGGACGAAATGGATGATAGTTTGTCACTCAGCCTGGTCAGGTGTTCCTTGGTCTCTGCAACTGACCGGCTGGCAAGATCATTAGTCTCTATGTGTACCAGGACATCAATGTTTTCTCCTGCTTCCTGAACAATTTTAGCAATGCGGTCAGTGTCCCTCCACGCTGATGTATCTGGGAGACATCTGACCATCACCCCTGGCTGGAGATACGTATCAACTCCCCGAATCATGGAGTCTCCTATGATTGGAAGTTTTTTGGGATTTCCTTTTTGCTTTTTTTGTTTTGGTTCCTGTTTTGGGCACGTTTTGTTGTGCTAGCTCCTGTGCTGCAGTGTCCTGCTCTGCAGTGTCCTCTGCCCCTTTGTTTGATTTCAGAGATAGAGGCAGATATCTGTTTGTAGTTTTTATATGGTTTGTGGAGGGGATATGTTGGAGAGCACTGAGTGATGGAGCACCTGATTTGCCCCTCCTAATCAGCTGCCAACATCCCAGACCAACTACCCTCTGCGGTCGAGGTGCTTCTGTTTGATGTTGGGGAAATGGCTGGTGATTCTTATAATATATTTCCTCTTGAATATGCAATTTGAGGCATGCAATCTCTGCCCCTGCTGCCTGGAGCTGAGCCCTAAGATCTCCAATAGCCCAGCATGTACGACAGTGTCCTAAATCCTGTATAACTGCCCTTCTGAAAAGTGTTCCACAGTGCCTGCAGTTAATGATATCCATTCCAGATAAGTTGCTGGGTTTATAACCTGGTCAGAGTAATTAGAAGGATGAAAATGAAAGCAAAAGTTTGATTTTGTGTTTTGTTTGTTTGTTTTTTGTATAACTTGTTATAACAAGTTAAATTACTTGTGCCCCTGTAAATGAGGTCACTGTGTGGATACCCTTCTGAACCGCCCCTTCCTGCTTTTCTACAGGAAATGTCACGACTGTGCTACCCTATGAAAGAGTGTAGTGTGGGGTGATTGGGGGATGGGGGTGGGTGGCTGGGCCCTTCCCCTGCTGAAAAAGAAGAACCATGGACGAAAGAAACAAGGAGGTAAGAGCAGAAACAGTCAGTCATCAACAAATGCAGTAGCCCTGAAAGCGTATCCTAATGATAGACAAAACTGTGAAACCTGTAAAGCACCACCTGTAATTATTTCACAGAAGATATACCCTGTAAGAAACACTTTGCTACTGAGAAAAATAAAGCAGCAACAGAAGATATACCTTGCGAAAGATAATTTGAATCAGAAGATTACAGCAGTAATCTGTAAGCACACACCTGTAGGCACACCCTGTAATAATGCAGCAGAATGTATTCCCAGCAACAACAATTTGAATCCGAGAAAAATTAAACAATAAAATGTTAGCAACAAACAGTAACAATACCTTGTGAGTACAAAATAAAAATAACAACACACAGTAAACCTGCCTAGCCAAAAGAAGCCTTAATCCTTATTGTTGCTCTTGTAAGGTTCTTTGCTCTGTCCTTTCAAGCAACCTAGAAGAAAAGAGCTCAGGTGAAGCTAGGTGCCTTGGCCAGCAAACTTAATTTTCATATAATGAAAGATAGGGAACTGTGCATTACGAGGCTATATTTCCATTGAGAGGTACTGGGGGCATGTGAGCCTCAAGAACAAAATTCAAGAGGTTCCAGCATGTCCCCAGAACCGCAAGTTGGAATTATTGCTGAGTAATACACAGTTCCCTATTTGTTATTTTTTGTAATATATGGATCTGAGAAAGAGAGAAAGCAGAACTCCATAGCGACTTAGATCCAGCATGTCAACTGGGCTCGAAAAACTCACTTAACATAAGGGTGCAGTGTTGTCAGTTTTCCTCATACATACTCATCTGCTGGGACTCAGTTGAAAAAAAAAATGTCACCTCTGTACCGCAACCGCAAAATCACCTTCCAGGCCCAATTAATAAAATGACAATGACAGTGTTCATGAGGCAGAGTCCCAGTAAGGCTTTGTAGAAAATTTAGTGACAAAATTCCTACAAATGGCAAAGTTATGAATGTAAGTTCAAAACACCATTGAAATACATTATAAGGCACTTACATTTATTCCTCAGTTTGCGGTTCAGCTTTTTATTTTTATTTTATTTATTTAGTTTTTGTTGACCGGGTAAGTGCACAAGACAAATCCTGCCTATTTTCAGGCACGACCCGGGGGAGGGGGATACAGATGAATGCCAACTGACCTTGAACCAGATTAAGTTGTTGGTGGTATTTTTTGAGAATGAGGGAAATTTCGTCAGGACACCGGGGAAATTCCTCTACTCTTTTCGAGAAGTGCCATGGGATCTTTAACATCCACCTGAAACTACCACCAATCCAGGCAGATGGGACCTCGGTTTAATGTCTCATCCTAAAGACGGCACATCAGAAGTGCAGCACCCCTCTCTCATGCTGCACTACAGTGTCAGTACTGGGATATTAACCGAAGTACCAAATGTGGGAACTGAACCCACAGCCCTCTGATCTCCTGGCCTCAGAGGCAAGTGTGCTACCTACTGAGCCACTGACACTGCCTCACTGCTTTGAAGAGTGCAGACATGTCCCAGTCCACAGAAGATGACAGCCCACAACCTCTGATGGTAAGTATGGGGTAAGGGGTGGTGAGTGCTTAGTGGGAGGTTAGGGATGGGGAGGGGGACGAGGGAGATGATGAGGGACCATTTTATTTATTTCAGGTTAAATAAAAAAGATGTTGGTGAATGATTTTCTTTTCTTGCAGGTAAATAACAAATAAATTCATTTCAGGATACTGGAGGTGGGCTCCCCAGTGTCCCACTCTGCTGGGGGGGATTCTGAATGTTGACACAGGGATTGGGCCTCTGATGTCAGCAAAAATTATTAAAACAACAGGCTGGGGGTGGGCATCTGACACCGAGGTTGGGCATACTGGTGTCAGATTATATATAAATATAATATAAAAAACAACAGGAAAGTAAGGGGATGCCACTAGACACCAGGGAAATACATTACAGCATGGGGGACAGCACAGAATTCATAAGTAAGGATCCTTTTGTGTGACTCGTGGTACGAAGAAGGATTCTTTTTTCATATCACGTGGTCATGAAAAAGGATTCCTAACAGAAAACAAAACACATCTCTGGAGCATATATTTAACATTGAAGTGCAGATTGCACCTAAGGGGGTCCTGATGCGCCAGCTAGGTGTGGTGGTCTCACTCCAGGATGCCATTTTTGTGGCTGTTAAAAAAAAAAAAACATTTTAAGAAAAAACTAAAACAAGATGGCAGCTTGCGAAAAAAGATTTTTTCTCTCACGAAAAAGGATTTAATTCTCATGAAAAAGGAACGGGTCTCGCAGGAGTGAATCCTTTTTCACGAGAGCAAATCTATGGTCTATTTTTCTCCCTCTATCCTGAAAGGTAATCTTCCCATTGAAAACACTGGGAAATGAAAAACATAATGGGCCCTATTCACGAACGGGCTGGAGTGGCTATGAGCCGAGTAACTCAGGGGGAAAAACCACTATGCTCTCATTCGCGCCCACTGCACCCCATCAGTGGCATGCATGAAATTGATACCCACCATGCACCGGATCCCCAGCCAAGTGCAGAGCTCAACACGTGGGTGGGCTGGGGTCTCCACAAGGGGGGACATGATGGCACTGTGCACCATTCACGAAAGTGCGGAGTGCCATACACAGGGGCCAGTGGCTATGCATCTGGAGGCAGCTGTAACAGATTCATGCCCCTCCAGGTGCTGCCAGACCACAGTGCAGGCAGGGGTCATCGCACCTGCACAGGACGGTGCTGCTGGTGCTGGGGGACAGTGGTTGGACTGGGGGTGGGTGGCCAGCAAATTCCCCCCAATAGCATAACCAGCACTCTGCATGCCCCCTGCAATATGGCACCATACTAGCGCAAGTGATCTACTGCAGACCCAGGTAGGGCAGCTGACTGACTGCCGACCTGGGTCTGCAACCCCGCCCCCACGAACCTCCATGCCAGAGGGGCAGGGGGGTGGAGGGGAACCAAGCAGGGACCACTGCTTCATGAATTCGGTCCCCACACGGATCTCCCAGGGGTGTGAAGCTGCACGTGCCTTTACGCGCCAGCTTACACGTCATAGTGAATAGGGCCCAATAACTTTACAACAGATTAATAATTTTACACAAAACAAAGCATGCCTGTTCTGTTACCTAAGCAGTAGCTGTTTCTACCATAAAAAAATTACACTAAAATTCTACATCATCCAGATGCAGGGCGATGAGGAAATAACTGCAAAAAGTGGTGACTTTATGGCTGGCCCAGTGGCGCTGAGGGTTCAGGCGCTGGATGCCACACTTCGCTCCATACTGGCGACCCTGGGTTTTGGAATGGACTCGGGTCGCTTGGGGGTTGGCAGAGATGAAGAAGGATCAAGCTTCTGTAGACAGCTCTCCTTCCTCAGGGAGGGGAGACAGTACGACACACTGTTTGCCTGACACCCAGCAGCAGCTGGGTGTCAGCACATCCGCGCTGACAGAATGGGTGGGCCCCACATCCAAGGCATAGGCTGCCTCTGGATTGTACTCTGGGGGGAGTAAGCCGGCGTTCCTCTCTCTGGACCCTCCATGGGGGCAATCTGTGAAAGAACTCTGGGATATAGCTGGGCAGGAGACAGTCAGGATCGGAGGATGAGACCCTCTGAGGGAGGGCTGGAGCTGCCTGCCAGCTCCACGGAGGCGAGAAAAGTGTAAATTAAAATAAAAAAAAGTGGTGACTTTATGACTTTTTGCACTGTCTGGATCTCAGAATCCACACATCCAACTGGAACGCAACTTGCCACATCAAGAGATCTACCCCATGGGACAGCGCATACCAAAATTCGAGCAAATTTATTGATTGGTTGCAAATTTATTAAAGTGCAAAATGTGAGGTTTAACATTAAACATGATACTCAACCATAACTACGGGGCACTATCACGCCCCTATAATATATATATATATATATATATATATATATATAGATAGACAGACAGACAGATAGATAGCTAGATATATAGATAGGGAATACATGATGGGTTGCAGTGGAATAACACATTTATCTCCACTAGTGAGTGGTAGGACCCATAACTCCCAAGTGGCAAAGCCACGAGTTAGTCATAAAGGTCTTACCACTCATGTGGGAAGATAAATGTGGTATTACACTACAACCCACTATGTATTTGATATATACCGCACCATAGAAACATAGAATTTGATGGCAGATAAGGACCGCTTGGCCCACCTAATCTGTCCATTTCCCTACCTAACGGATAAGCTGCAGATCCTAGTTAACCAACCGCCTACTTCCTCCTACCCCCCCACTAGAATTGCCTTATGTCTGTCCCATGCATTCTTGAATTCTCCCACTGTTTTTGACTCTACGACCTCCTCAGGAAGGCCGTTCCTTGCATCTACAACCTTCTTTGTGAAGAAATACTTCCTCACATTACCTCTGAGCCATCCCCCTCTATCTTTAAATTGTGCCTCCTTGTTCTTGCACATCTCTTTTTCTGAAAGATGCTACCCTCTTGGACTTTGTTGATTCCCTTGAGGTATCTGAAAGTTTCAATCACGTCCCCTCTCTCCCTTCCTTCCTCGAGGCTATACATCTTAAGCTCCTTTAGCCTTTCTTCATATGTCTTCTGGTGCAGACCCTGCACCATTTTGGTTGCCCTCCTCTGGACAGCCTCCACCCGGTCAATGTCTTTGTGGAGATGGGGTCTCCAGAACTGTACAGAGTACTCCAGATGTGGTCTTACCAACTGTCTGTACAGAGGGCCAACAACTTCCTGTCTTCTACTGGTGATGCCTCTCCCTATGCATCCCAGTATCCCCCCAGCCCTCACTGCCATCTCATATTGCTGGCCCACCTTTAGGTCATCTGATATGACTACCCCCAGGTCCCTTTCCAATTTTGTTGTTGTCAGTATCTCACCCCCCATTGTGTACTCTTCCCCTGGGTTTTTGTTTCCCAGGTGCATTACTTTGCACTTCTTTGCGTTGAATCCAAGCTGCCATACATTTGACCATTCCTCCAACCTTGCCAAGTCCCTTTTCATCCTTTCCACCCCACCTTGTGTATCAATCCTGTTGCAGATCTTAGTGTCATCTGCAAAGAGACATACTTTCCTTCCAGTCCCTCTGCAATGTCACTTATAAAGACATTAAAAGGACCAGCCCCAGTACTGAACCCTGCGGTACCCACTAGTAACCCCCTTTCTTCACTGTGGACTCCATTTACTATTACCCACTGTGTCCTGTTGTCCAGCCAATGTTTTACTTAGGCTACCACCCTGGGACCCACTCCCAGGCTGGTTAATTTGACTATTAATCTTTTGTATGGGACTACGTCAAATGCCTTGCTAAAGTCTAGGTAGGCCATGTCCACAACCCTTCCCTGGTCTACTACTTTGGTCACCCAGTCAAAGAAATCAATTAGATTTGTCTGACATGACCTTCCTCCTGTGAATCCATGTTGCCTTGGGTCCTGTGCCCCACTGGCCTCTAGGTAATTCTTTTACTAGTGTTTTATCTTGTTTTAGCTTAAAACTGCCTCTCTTTCCATTGTAAACTCTTGATCTGGCCTATTGTTCTCTGTGTTCCATTTTCAGATTCTAAGTGAAAATAATATGTTCTAAGTTAAATAAATTTTGTTCTAAGTGAAATAAATGGTGTTCTACGTGAAAATAAGCATTTATCCCAAAATAACATGATTTATTTACCCAGGAAAAACACATTTCTCCTTCTGAGTGATTTCAATCTTGATTGGCTTGGGAAAACTTCAGGCATGTTTGACACAGTACTTGGGAAGCTACACCTAACTCAACTTATTACTTGCCCTATTATGGTGTCAGTAAGAACATACGAACATATGAATGTGCCAGCAGAAACAGACCACCCGGTCTATCTGCATCTGCTTGAGTGTGCAGCTAGCACCCCTAGTTTGCAGCTGCCCCATCACCTATCCTGTATTGTCTGGATTCTTACAAATACAAAAGAATGGGACCTCATTGCTGGCACTCTGCCAGACTCCACCAGTGACCATGACAGTTTTCTGCATTTAGAATGCCTGTACCCAGAAACTGCCTCCCAAAGGGATCCTAGTCAGGGATTTTTCTAAACTGAACCATGCAGCCCTAAATGTTGACTTGCATCTGACAGACTGGTCCCCCCATATCCGACATCCAATATATATATATGTGTGTGTGTATATATATATATATATAGTCCAATTGTTTAACAAGGAGTGGCACACTAAGCTGAAAGCTTGTTTACAGATGCAATCTGGGAAGCACAGGGAAATTAAGTGACTTGCTTAGAGTCACACAGTATGCAAATGGGGGCTGTGGGATTCAAACCCAGGTCTCCACATTTGCAGTTCAGAGCCTTAAACCACTGAGCTATACTGCATCTCTGGCTTACAAAATGTGGAATTCCCTCACTTTCTTTGTCTTCACTCTTCAGATCCTACAAGACAAGCATTTTCCCTTCACAAAGCATAGGGTCAGAGAAGCAGTGACAAGATGGTTTCAAAGTGATCTACTTGTATCACTTAAATCCAGGGACAAAACCTGAGCTAGATTTAAAAAAAACTAAGTCTATCTCTGACTGGATCAAATACAGGAGGCAAAGATATTACTGTAAAAAAGCAATACATATTGCTAAAAGTAACTATAGCAAACAGCTCCTCCAGACATCTGTTTGGGACTCATACAAGTTTTGGAGCCATATAAAAGTTTTCATGGAGCAGGGCACTAATCCTACCATATCTGACATGACACTGAATGGTATTAACTGTAATAATGTTGAAACTATAGCAAATGTTTTCAACTCTCATTTCACTGACCTCTCCAAGTACTCTGTGATGACTGGCATGGCTCCTGAACCTTGCACTCCTGAAGAGAAACCAAGACCCCTCCCCTTAAACTTAGAACTGTGACTAAGACTGAGGTATTAAGCCTCCTGAAGACTATCTCAGCATGTGGTAGTGCAAGGCATGATAGTCTCATACCTAGGTTCCTCATAATTGCTGCACCTTACTTCGCTGCTCCAGTCTCAAGGCTGTTTAACATATCTCTTTCCACTGAGGTTGTAGCTAAGCTCTGGAAGGTTGCCAGAGTGGTGCCTATTCACAAAAAAAGGGAGACACCAAGTGTATAGATAATTAAAGCCCCATTGCTATCCTGTTTGTGCCTTATAAGCTTCTGAAGAACCTCATGGCCTCCGAAGTAACAGAACACCTCCAGCTGTACAATTTATTATCGCCTGCACAGCATGCCTTTAGGAAAGCCCTTAGTACATCCACTACCCTCATCCAATTTATAAATGATGTAAAACTGGCCATGGATAAGGGGATGCACACTGGGACTGTTTTCATTGACCTAACCAAGGCATTTGACCTTGTAGACCACACCCTTCTACTATCCAAACTGTACACCCTAGGTTTTTCATCTGCTGCTGCTGCTACCTGGTTTGCGATCTACTTTAGTAGGTGGCAGCAGTTTGTAGAAATTAATCAAGTCAAATCTTACTTATCCCCCATTTACAGTGGTGTTCCTCAATGATCCATACTTGGTCCTCTGCTATTCACCTTATCTATAATATTCTCACTACTGCTTTCCACTACTGCTGCCTCCCGCTCTACTCTAGTCTGTGCAGATGACATAGTCCTGTACACTTGTGCTTTGGATAGATCAGATGTCAACTCGAGGCTAAATGTTGATTATGGCTGTATTCAGACCTAGTTAACTCACAACATACTCCTTATGAACACCAAAAAAACACACTATGCTTTTCAGTTCTGCTCCCAGAACTAAGGACTGCCCCTCTGCCATTACCGTCTACTGTTCTGATGGCTCCCCCCAATTGTAGTCGACTCCTTCAAATACCTTGGAGTCACTTTCGACCCTGCCCTTGATGTTAACTTGCACCCATCTACAACCTACAAGATGGTTAATATGAAGCTGTGTCTCACTTATAAAATTAGGCATGCTCTAGCCTCAACCACTAGCTTAGCCATAGCCCAGGGTGTCTTACGACCTAGTCTCTCCCATGGGCTGGTACTCTACCTGGAGGCAAACAAAGGGGTCCTACATAAACGGAACATCTGCTACAACAACATTTACCGTTTTGCACTTTCGGTGCCTAGGCTGACCCATCACTGCTCCCTTTACTCGAGTCTGGGTTGGCTGTCCCCATCATCTTACCAACTTTTCACTGTGGGCTGTCCAATGATAATATTACTAGGACAGGTACACCTGCTACCCTAGCTGACATGCTAAAGACAGCTACATAGGTTTACCCAAGAAAGGTTAATTCTGGTTGTCCCAATATGTACTTTCAAGATGGGTGAACAGGTCTTCTCAGCATTTGTCCCCAAACTCTGGAACTCTTTTCCTGTGTCTCTAAGATGCTCTCAGAATCACTTAGTTTTTAAAAAATAAACATCGCAAGTTTCTCCTATCTGATGATAAATGTTTGTGTAAATGATCCCTGCTACAATACTTATCTCATGCTTAAACTATTACTTGCCTATCAATTTTGTACTCCTGCAGTTGAACTTCTTTTGTTATTACATTGTGCAGAATATGACCATGTCGCTCCTGTACTTGCCTGTACTATGGTGATGTTATGTATTTTTCCCAAAGTATTTATTGTTATCTCTGTAACTTGCTGTCTATTTATTGTCAGTACCTCTCCTGGGTCATGCCTGAAAATAGGCAATGTTTTTGTCTAGTGCACTACCCAGTCAACAAAAACTACATAAATTATACAGATGCAGTTGTGCCTGTGTATTAGAGTTGAGTAAGCACTTTCACGTTAAACCCCAATTTTTGCACCTTAATAACTCTGCCCCCTGCTACCAATTTCCATGAAATTTGGAAAGCAGAGCCTTTGTGCCAGGATATCTTGATCTTGACAATTTAATGTAGATCAGTTCAGTGAGGGCAAAGTTACAGAGGTGGAAAAAAACATAAAAGTCTCCATTGTTGAAAATGTTAAGACTTTTTTTGCCACCCAATAACTAAAAAAATGTGAGGCTTTGAAACCTGAAACATTCAGGCTTGACAGAGATTGGTCCAAGGTGTGTGCTTTTGTGGTTTATAGGTTCAAATGTTAAGTGGTTTTTAAATTATTTAAGGAAAATATTCCATTTCTGAGTATACACAGTTCAAAAAATAAACTTTCTACAGATAACTGAATTTTTGTGATGACAACTGATTGCACTACACGTCACAGCTGTCTACTAACAAACAACAGCTGTGTCATATAATACAACCCAAGCTGTTGTCATGACTTATTTGTCAGGGATGGGGCTATTGTCATTAAAGCCCCATCATCCTGACTGTGCTGTATCTGCACACCGGGGGCCCAAATCCTCAGTGGCAGTTAATTAATTAATTAATTTGTTTGTTTATTTATGTGGTATAATCTGACGCTAGGATGCCCACCCCCGGTGTCGGATGCCCCCCATGCAACCCATTGTTTTATTAATACTGCCAACATCGGGGGGCCCAATCCCTGTGTTGACATGTACAAGCTCCCTCCCAGTGGTGTGGGACACTGGAGAGCCCACCTCAGTGTCCTGAAATATTTTTTTTTATTTTCCTTTGTTCCTATATAAAGAAAACAGTCCCTGATGTCTTTTTTAAACCTAAGAAAATGAAAATTGTCCCTCGTCATCCCCACCATCCCCCTTCCCCCATCCTGACCCTCCTACTGAGCACACATCACCCACACTTCCCTTACCCTACACCTACCACCAGAAGTTGAACACTGTCATCTTCTGCGGTCTGAGAGACATCTGCACTCTTCAAAAACAAACTGTGAACTGAGGAATAAAGGTAAGTGCCATATAATGTATTTCAATGGTGTTTTGAACTTACGTTCATAACTTTGCCATTAGTAGGAATTTTTTCACCAAATTTTCAACATAGCCTTTTTGGGACCCCATCTCATGAACACTGGCAGTCTCGTGTCGTTAATCAGGCCCAGAAGTTGATTTTGTGGTCACTGCATGAAATTATCTTTCAGGACCGAATAACAAAATTTCATGGCCTGTGTTCATAAGGTTGGGTCCCAAAAAGGCCATGTTGAAAATCTGGTGGAAAAAGTTAAAAAAATGACCGAGTTATGAGTGTTTGTTGAAATGTTTCTATGCACATGCATAACTTTGGTAATTTTCAATATTTTGACTCCAAATTTTGAACATAGCCATTTTTTCACACCACCTCATGAACAGTACAGCTGCCATTTACACATCCTGTCCATAATGTGTTTTTATGTCTGTGGTGCAGAATGGCATTTCGGCATGGATTTGAAAAGTTTCACCTCCGAGGTTTATAAGGTAGGGTCATAAGAAGACTATATTAAAAGTTTGGAGTTAAAATATCAAAAAACAAAGAATTTAACTAACATTGTTTACAGGTATGTCCATTACACCACTGGGGAACATGCTGCCTTATCATGCCAGTGAGCGGAGTTTAGGTATGAACTCGTGAGCTGGTTTAATGGGACAAAGGCACCCACAGGGTATCGACATGAGTACCGGGCCCATTCACTGAGTAAGGACTGTCTCCAATATTGTGTTTATCTCATTTTTGCACAGGTCCCAAAGGAACTTGCACAAATGAGGATACAATTCCACTATCAGAAAAAGAAAGGAAATTCTTTACAAAAAACTACGGTAAGACATTAGGGTTGCAGAACATAAAGCGCACAAAGAAGAGAAATGAAAAACATTAGGAATTTCGGTCTCCAGAGTATTGGCAAATCAGTGGTGGGGTCTTACTTCGAGTCATCAACCCTAATGCCAATTTCTCCCCTGATCAGATGAGGCCAAATGTGTTGTCTTCACACAGGGCCCATAGGGCCCTGCATGAATAAAACTCAGACAAATTATATTGGCCATACTGTATCACCATGAGGCAGTAGGTTGGAGTTGTATCTTGTGCTTTGGACAGGAGGCTATGCACTGGGGAGGGGGTGGGCATTAGGGTTGATAACCCTAAGTAAGACCCTACCACTGATTCGCCAATACTCCAAAGACCCAAATCACTAATGTTTTTCATTTCCCTCCTTTGTGCGCTTTGTGTTCTACAACCCTAATATCTGCATTACCAATTCAACTAAATTGCACAAAATTTGGTGAGCATGGTTCGGGTGGCCAGTTCTTGCGACATGGGAAGTTATGTGACAGCTGCTTAACCAGATACCGAGCTCTGCAAACATTAAAAATACAAAACACTGCCACTGTTTGGCTGTCTTTTTTCTCTCACTTAAGGCCAAGATGATATGGAATTTTGTTCCGAAACTTTCAGGGCAAAAGGGGCTTAACTCAAGGGTGTTCCTTTCAAAAGTTTCATGAAAAAAATATTAATCAGTTTAGAGTTATGTTTTTAAATTTAAATGGGAGGCGGTATAGCACAGTGGTTTAAGACTCTGAGCTGCAAATCTGGTGACATCCAGCAGACCAGGCCTGGGTTTGAATCCCACAGCTTCCACTTGTATACTGTGTGACCCTAAGCAAGTCACTTAACTTCCCTGTGCTCCCAGGTTGCTCCTGTAAAAAAGCTTTCAGCTTAGTGTGCTACTCCTGGTTAAACAACTAAATAAAAAAAATAAATAAATAAAATTGTCTTCTGAGCATGCTCAGTAGGATTTTTGAGAAAACTCTCTGATACAACCCAAAATTCTTTCACAATCATTTTTAGGTCATGACTAATTGTGTTTGTGGGCCGTGAGAAAATGTTTTAGGTCATGATGGCCGCAATCTTTGTTTTCTGGGGGACAAATGTGAAACTACATAAGAAGGAGTTATAAGTGGAAAAAAAACCAAGCACATGAATCTTGTTAAACTGGACACATTAAGCTCTATTCTGCTATTTGTTTGTTTTTAAAAAAGGTCCAGAAATACCTTTTTTGGAATTTGTTAAGTTCTTTGGATGTCTGCTTAGTGAGATGGACAGTTCTTGTGTTGTGAAGCACAAATTCTTGGGTCACACATTTAAGTGTGACCCAATAATTTTTCGAACTGACCAAAAGTGGAATTCTTGGGTTGCATGTCAAAGTGTGCCAAAACAATTCTATTTTGGATGCACATGAAAAATTCTTAGGTCGCACTTATATGTGCAACTCAATAATTCCATTTTTGCTGCCCACAAAAATGTTTTTGTGTCTCACATGCTTTTACTCAACTTGAAATTTTCAATATACTGTTTACATGACATTGCCTCATGAACGAGGATGGTGGGACTTTTCAAATGCAGATCAAAAGGTGATTTAACAGTCACTCTACAAAAAAAATCCTTTCAGGTGGCATTTAACATATTCTAGTGACCAAGTTCATGATGTGGGGGTCAAAACAAATGTAAAAAAAAGTTATGAAGACATCTTGTGTGCATGACCAGCTTTTAGCACAGCAGGTAGTGCACTGTAATCTCATGCCTGTGAGCTGAATTTGGGGGTGAGCTCAGTGAGCCAGATGGATGTGTTGAGGCTGGGGATAGTGCTGCCTTGTAGCACAACCCCCACATGGGGAGGGATGGTGCCACATTGGGCATGTGAGCAACAAGTAACTGTATAGTGAAGATAAGTTTTGTCTTGCCACAGGGCCCAGATGTCACTGCACCTCTTCACCCATATTTGCACTTCGGCAGTCAGATGGACTCTTGGCCCTGCATGTCTGTGTGTGTAGGTACACGGAAGCACAGGGCCCAGATGACCAAGAGCTACTACAACCCCCCCAGAGAAACACCCTGAATTCTTCGCATCTGTAGTCATGTTGAAGTGCAGAGCCCAGAGGGCCCCAAACTCCACAGGCAGATAGACTCTTCTTCTGGTGCTGGGCCCAGGGGCTCTTTGCATCTGCATTGGGACCTTCATGAACAAGGATACAGTTCCACTATCTCAAAAAGAAAGGAAATTCATGGCAAAAACTGTATTGTATATTAGTTAGGGTTCAACTTAACCCCACAAAAGTAGGCAAATGTGGCTTTAGGCTTTCCAAACCTAACTCCTCACCCCTCAAGCAGCAAAAGGACAAGACCACAGAAGCAACCACAGACAACAGGTAAGACAGATGATACACAACTGTTTTCAGATGACACAAATGCAGTAGCACTAATGCTGGCCCACCCACTGATATTCCCCTCTGCCAATTCCCCTTCCCTTCTTTTCTCCCCTTCCCCTCCAGTTTTGCCCATGCTTCTCCTACCCTCCACACCCCATCTCCTACACCATGTGCTGACAAAGTCTCCTCTGGTTGCTTCACTTTACCAAGCAAGTTTGGATCCTTGTCCTCTTGCTGTACTCTGCACTTACCCTGGTAAGGCCATATGCTACAATCTGCATCTGTAATGTAAACAGCTCTCTCTATTAGGCACTGATTTCTAATCTAGTTATGTTGTGTCCTGGGTTACCAAGATCAATGATGTCCATTGCAACCAATGCATTAATGTGGACCCTTTGTAATTTGCAATGTATCTTACCATGGAATCTGTGTAACCTTATGTAACTATGTATTGTCTGATTGTCTTATGTATCTGTATGACTTGGAACCTTTGTAAAATGAGCCTCTGACTCAAAGGTATTAATTCTAATCTGAAATAAATAAATAAATATGTATCTGCCGCAAGCACTTCTGCAGTCAGAAGTATGTATATGTCACAGCTGCATGAGTACCTGCGGCTACAGGAGCTTGGGCCCCACAGTGGCCTGCACTTCTATAGACAGAAACTGTGTTGCTATTTAGACATCATGGATTTCTATCTGTGGTTGCAGAAGTTGGTTGTGTCTTACACCTGCAGCTGCTGGAATGCAGGCACCTCATGGGCCTGTGCTTCTGCAGTCAGAAGAGTGTATATGCCTTACAGTGTGCATGAGCACCTGTGGCTACAGAAGCACTACACCACAGGGGCCTGCACATTTGCAGACGGAAGAACTGTTGTAATTTGTGTATTGTGTATTTGCATCTGTGGCTGCAGTGGACTGACTTTTGTAGACAGAAGTAGTGTTGTAATTTGAGTATTGTGGATTTCTGTCTGCTGACAGAAGTGAGTGTGTATGTGCTGCAGAGTGCATGCTGCAGATACAAATCTATGAAGGGAGCACACCAGTGCTACTGCATTTGTGTCATCTGGAAACAGATGTATGTTTTGCCTTAATTCATTAAGGCTGTCTGTAGTTGCTACTGTGGTTTTGTCCTTTTGCTTATTGGGGGTGGGAGTTAGGGTTGGAAACCCTAATGCCACATTTCCCTACTTTTGTGTCTTGGCTAGTGACATCAGTAACAACAATATACCAAAAACATGTGTTTGTTACTGTTGTCACAATGATTATTTTGAAGGTTACTGTCATCACAATAGAATACAAACCAAGTCAGACAGTAGCTTTTAAAAAGCTGATGACATCATAATTGCCTAGGTGGTACCGGAGCCGGCTATTGAAATCATAGAAAAACAGCAATATCTTCAAACAATCAGCAGATTTAAAAACTATAACTAGTAAACTACTACTGTATATATTGAATATCCATTGCAAAAAAAACTTCATCAATGCATCAGTTAGAGTTAAACCAACAAAAGTAGGGAAATGTGATGTTAGGGTTTTCAACCCTAACACCCTACTCCCACACTGCAAGCATTAAAAGGAAGAAACATTATGGTTTTGGCTGTCCTGAGTCTCATCAAATCAGGTGCAACCCCTAGGTGGCACTACTCCTAGGGTTATATCCCTGCTTACTACATACAAGGTAGGTTGATGGGTTTGGGTTCTTAAACTTAGAACAGGTTCTAAAACGAGCAGTGCCTCCACTCCAGGTATACCTTTAATGTGGGCTAGTTGTTACCTGGTACAACCCCCTGAGATGTTATACCACACACAATTACCATTTGCCACCCCAAGACATGACCCAATAATCAGTTCCCTACATTTCAGCATTTTGTAATTAAAGACTCTCTCTAATAATATGCTCATGACAACCAATTGCAAAAACAGTAACAAATATTTATTTAGGGGGACATAGAAGTTAGGATGGGGAAACATGAGGAATAGAGGTTATGCAGATCAATTTTTACAAATGTACAATGATTGAATTGTGCTGGTGAACCCTCCAGCTGGGTAACTACCATCTAAGCAGGAAAGAGAATTTCATGTTTCCAACCCATAAGATATCCAGAGCCCTGGCTATCTAAGCTGCTGACAAATCAGATGTTACACACTTAAATTCCTACACTGGTACTAGTACCCAGATACACGTGAAACCCCGCAATCTCACACTATAACATGGGTACCCAGACACCAAAGTCCTGGAAGTTGCAGACCTGGTGGATGTTGCAGCTGGTGGCATTGGCTGGCTTTGATTTAAAAGGAAAGGATTAACTTGCAAGACAATTTAATAACAACAATTGTAGATCCTAGAAAGATGCAGGGGTTGCCCTGCTTTTTTTAATTTTTTTTTCCAATTGTTTAACCAGGTGAGACACACTAAGCTGAAAGCTTGTTTACAGGTGCAACCTGGGAGCACAGGGAAGTTAAGTGACTTGCTCAGGGTCACACAGTATGCAAGTTGGGGCTGTGGGATTCAAACCCAGGTCTCCAGATTTGCAGCTCAGAGCCTTTAACCACTACACTATACTGCCTCCCAGACAAACCTTCTGCTTGTCGCAGAAGAGCAAGGATTGCCCTGCTTGTCGCAAACTGAACAATTCAGAAGAGAGTAACCAGCCAGGTTACTTTAGCTAGATCTTGGATTCACAATCCTGAACTATTCAGCACAAATACTGTATATTGTTGTCACATCCCATGCATCTATATACCAATGCATTATCACATCCAGTACATTTATACTTCAATACATCTCTAAGAAGGATGGAAAAGTGCTATTTCCCAAAGCCATAAACCAAACTTAGTTGACTTTGAGGTCTCATGTCCATTAGAGTGGTAATGCAGCTATGGCTGGTGGCTCTACAGGACAGTCTTGACCAGATAGTGGACACAGGTGCATACACAGCACATTTATATGATTTCTCTTGACATAGGTGCATACACAGCACATTTCGGATAATATTAGGCTCCAATGGATCCCCCAATAGTTGAACATTGTTTGGGCTCTCTTGAGCCCCCCAGCAACAGCTACAATCTGCAAAACACACTTCCAGAGATCCACCCACACTGGGCCAGACAGGGCAGCAGGGCAAGGTGCAAACTGAAGAACTACTTACATTGAACAGTTACTGTGGGCAAGGTGGCCTGGATTAATTAGGCTTGCTTTCTCTTACTTGAATAATTACTAGGGCCTGATGGTAGATATTTACTCAGCTTGCTTTCTTGGCATTTGAACAGTTACAGGGGCATGACAGCCCATATTTACTCAGCTTGCTTTCTCTCTCTTGAACTGGGGGGGGGTACAAGGGTACTTACTCAGGTCCCTCATGGACGATCCCTGCTATAGAAGGCTCCTGATGGTCTTCAGTTCTCTCACAACTGAGGTTCTGTTTCAGTGCTCTCACTGCTGCTTGATGTCATCTGGTTTTGGTCCACATCTTCCCCTGATGTGGAAGGGAGGACTAGCACCTGGAGGACATTCTGGCAACCTCCAGGCTAGCAGCTTAACAAACTACATTACTTTTAAACTTTAACTAAATAAAGTAGGAAAACCGTCTCTAGGCTAGAGAGGATAAACTGAATCTCCAGGCTTGGCAGCATGGCTGGGGGCCTGAGCCCCCACCCCTGAGGGGGGTGGCTCCTGCTTGACTCTCTCTCCATCTCCCTCTTGACTCTTGCAAAAATTCTGGAAAACACTGTCTCTTATAGGGCTCTCCTGAGTCTCCTGATTGGTTGTGGATTTTGACTGCAGGGTGTCCAATTGACTGGAGAACCTGTCAGTCACAGAAATGAATAATGCATGAACCTCACTCGATGCACTGTTGGTCTGCTGTTTTGGCACCTAGAATTAGGTCCCTGTAAGTCCCCATGTGCTCTTGGTGAATGTCCCACAGTTCCTGGCTTTGTTATCATGGCTTTCCGATTGGCTGTGGCTGCATTTGCAATGGCTGCTTAACCCACTGTCCCTTAGCAGAATAGGTACAGTCCCATATTAAAGTTCTGGTGCAGCCAGGAATAATTGAATATTTGCCCCAATGCCCCACAGTTGTTTAGCCCAGGCTGTGCACTTGCTGTCACTGCCCAGAGAAAGGCATCTGTTCAGTCCATTTTCCTGTCACTGCTGCCAGTGTTTAAGGTCCCCCACATGCAGCAGCAGACAAGCTGTCATTTCTCTGAGTCCCAAATTAGCTGGTACAGCTAGGGGCAAAGCATTCCTTTGTTTAAACACTTCCCCCCTTGCAACAAGTCCCCAGCACATTTCCACTATTTCCTTTACTTAAAACATTGCTGTTTCTCTTTCATTTGGCTGCAGCCAAGATACAGCTGCCCCGAAGGTAGACAGGCCCTCATGAATATTAATTTCTAATTGTGGCTCTTGGCTCATGAATATTAATGAGCCCCGATTGAACTCTCTTCTGGATCTCCTTAATTTCAGAGGAGAGCAGCCTCTCAGTGGCCTGTCCATGGTCACCAGGTCCCACTTAGTCAATGGGAATCCTGAGACCGATGGACTACTCTCTGGTTTGACCACAAGTTAGCGCATTCAAAGATCAAAGGCGCCGCTCATGCCTGCATGATCCCCACCACCCCAAGGGCAAGATTCAAGCAGGAGATTGTGGCTTGAATTTGTTGAGCCCTGCAGGGCTAGATTAGGGCTTTGGGCTGGATGGGGCACCAGAGAAGGGTAGGAAAGGACCTGGGAGACAGAAAAAAAAATGCAGGCTGAATCAGGAGGTGCCCTGGAGAGAGCAGGAGGACAGAGCTACATGGTGGCAGATAAGCCCCCATTTGGCAGTGGGGTTATACAGGCCTGGGGTCTTCCTTGGAGTTATCAACCCTAATGCTGCCCCCATTCCATCAGCAAATAAACTCAAATGTCCAGACTATCTGAGAACGGGTGAGCGTTAGGGTTGATAACCCCAAGGAAGACCCCAGACCTGATTTACCAGGACTCAGGACAGTCAAAACCATTTTTTTTTCTCTTTCTGCTGCTTGCAAGGTGGGGGTGGAGTGTTAGGGTTGGAAACCTTAATACCGCATTTCCCTACTTTTGTAGGTTTAACTCTAACTGGTGCATTAACAACATTTTTTGCAATGAATTTCCTTACTTTTCCAGATAGTAGAATTTTTATTTTATTTATTTATTTAAGTCTAGGATTACAAATACCTTTGAGCCAAGGCTCTTTTACAAAGGTTCCATGTCAGATGAGTGACAGTAGGAGACATGACAATTTGAAAACAGTACAATTTGAAAGAACAATTCAAATTGAAATGGAGGAGAACAAAGCAGGTTTCAGTAATTTCCAAGCAGATAAGTACATATATACATTTACTGTGGTATTAGAAGCCAAGGAAGAGTAAGGTATACAAGATTATGAAGCTAGGTAGGGACAACAAAATCAGGAGCAGCTGGCGGCATTTGTCAGGTAACAAAGTGCTAGAAGGGATAGGGGAGATGGTGTGGAGGGAAGAGGGGAGTTTTAGAGGAGTTAAGCAGGGAGGTAATAAGTGCTAGTTTAAGTGGAGCAGATTAAGGTTGACAATCACAGGAACTGGAGGCAGAGAGGAGGAGGTGGAGGTTGGATTTGAAGAGGCCTAGCTTAGGCACTGAGGAGACGTCATAGCTGAGACCATTTAACCAGCTAGGAGTTCTGTGAGTGAAGGATCTTTGCCCCTGAGTGGTGCGGCAATGTGGGATGTGCAGCAGCTGAGACTCAGAGCCCCTGGTGGGGCACGGATTCTGCACCATATGGAGGAGTGTTTGGACACCTGGGGGGGCTAGGCCCAGTGTTTTTTTTTGGCCATTAAGTAGGTCTGGTACTTGATACGGCTTAACAATTGGAGCCATCCAGTTTGGGCGTATAGATCGCAGGTGTGGGTGAGGCAGTGGGATCCAGTGATCAACCTGCAGGCTTTGTTTAAGGTCAAGAATATGCGCCTAAGGGTGGTGGCAGAGGCTGAGCCACAGATGATCAGGCCATAGTCGATTAGTGAGACCACTGAGTTCTGTACTGTGATCCTTAAGGCATCTGCGGTAAGGCATTGCCTGTGTCTGGAAAGAAGGCCAATCCGTGTATTTGCAGCTTTTGAGACATTGTCTATGTGGGTGGCGTATGATAGATTACTGTTAATGGTGACTCCAAGGTATTTGAATGATTGAACCTGTTCGAGGGCTGCACCAAGGCAATTAGTGATTAGGAGGGGTGGAGACCTGTGTTTGTTGTGAGAGCTGCAGAAAAGCATAGACATGTTTTTTTTTTTTATAGTTGAGGACTAATTTATGCTTGCTGAACCAGTTTTCAATTGCAGAGAAACCAAACTGAAGATTGTTTTGAAGGAGGAGGGGGTCCTTGTGAGTGGTGTAAATGATGGCATCGTCTGCATAGAGAAGGATTTGTTGAGGAGAAGATTGCAGGAGACTATTCAGGAAGAGGCTGAAAAGGAGTGGCCTGAGAATTGAACCATGGGGGACTCCTGAAAGAATGGGTCTTTCAGCAGAAAGGACATCAGCAATCTTCACATGTTGGGAGTAGTTTTCCAGGTAGCTCTTGAACCAAGAAGAGGATTCGTGGGAGAGTCCAGCGATTTGCAACTGTGTGATTAATAGGCAATGGTGGATGGTGTCAAATGCCTTGGACAGGTCTATGAAGACTGCCCCAGTGAGGAGATTATCATCCAGAGAGTTGTCAATAGCACCGGTGAATTCGAGGAGGGCAGATGTAGCACTGTGTCCTTTTCTGAATCCATGTTGTTGGGTGCACAAGATGTTGTATTTGTCCAGGTATTCTGAGAGCTGGTCAGCTACTATATATTCAAGGGCCTTAGAGAGAAGGGGTAGTATGGATATAGGCTGATAGTTCACATGTAGAGTCCTGTTCCCACTCTTGTGGACCGGTGTAATAGTGCAGTATTGAATGTATTAGCAATAGAGGTTGGGTCGAGAGTTATGACCCCATCAACGTCCAACATGGTAGGAGAAGTTTGAGACAACTTCCCCATGACTTCTTTAAGATTGCTCCAGAAGAATTTCCCCTTACCCCAGGTGTTAGTGAGTGCTTCGTTGTAATATATACTTTTCATCTTGTGGATGGATTCTGTACATTCGTTATGAGCTCGTTTGTAGTTGAGCATGTCAGCCTGGTTACCTGTAGCCCAAGCCCGATCCCTGAGATGGTCTGAGCTTTTATTTGTGCTAGGAGTTCCGTGGAGAGCCATGGGTTACAGAGGCCTTTTACTTTGCACTTTTTGACAGGGGCATGGGAGTCACAGGCAGCGTTGAAGGAGTTGATGAAAAAGTCCAGAGCTGAGTTGACATCAGTTGCGCAGCAGACAGGAGACCAGTCATGCTGTCTGAGTCGAGATTTAAGGTGCTTCAGCTGACCCCAGAGAAGGACTCTGCTGCTGATTAATTTGTGGGGGGCATGCTGAATTTATTCAACCATTCGCAGATGACTGGGGAATGGTCACTTAACAAGTCTGGAAGGACAGACACATTAGAGATACGGGATGGGTGGCTGGCCAGGATCCAGTCTAGGAGGATACTTCAGCCAGTTTTGTAGTTGTGCCTGGTAGGGGAGTTGACCAACTGAGCAAGATTGGTTGCTGCGATGGCATCCTTGAGACACCCTATATCTGGTGCCAGTCAACTGATGTTGAAATCTGCCATTAGTATAGACTCAGAGCCAGGAGGTAGTAAACGGATGAGGTCCAAGACCAAGTTGAGGCTCTTAAGTTGCTCTTTTGGCAGTATGTATACAGCAGCAACAGTCAGAGTTTTGTTGTGGGCCCCAAGCAGGATTCTGATGGGAAGAATCTGTGAGGATGTATACGAGGTAGGGGTACATATAAGGTGGCCAGGGAGAGACTCTTAAAGGTATACAGCACAGCCACCCCCTCTTTTAGAGCTCCTATCAAGTCTGAACATGTTGTAGCCAGGCAGTGTAATTGCCATATCTGGGATTTTGGGTGAAAGCCAGGTTTTGACAACTGTAATAATAGCGGGGTTGTGTTGGTTAGAGAATATTTGCAAGGTGTTGAGTTTAGGTAGGAGGCTACAGACATTGAGAGTTGCAGGGGTGAGTGTCCCAGAGTGACTCAGTTTGTAGTCAGAGTGAGTGGTTTTAGGGCCAGGGTTGGGGTGAATATTCCCAGATAGCAGTAGCAGAAGGAGCAGGAGCTTCAGAGCGCACCAGCGCAGTTGTTTGAGGGTGGATTTGTTCATCCATTTCATGCAGGAGCGAGGGCGAAGAGGTTGCCTATGGTCCCAGAGAGAGGTCAAATGTGCCAGTGGTGTGAGTAGGAACAATCAGACATATGGCACCCTGCCATTGTTCCAGTAGTGCTGCCAGCCATTCGTGGTTATAGTTGAAAATGGAGAGACCAGTCCTGAGGGATGGGTGCCCTTATTTAGGTAGATGTGGTCAATTTAGTAGTTCAAAGGGTGAGCAGGGAGAGAGGTGCCAGGCAAACAGAAGAGGGGGAAAAAAAGAGAGAAAGATAAACATACTGAGAGGTAGAAGGTACCAAGCCATAATGCACAGATGAGATGGACGGGATATTCAAGAGGACAAGGGAGGGAGGGAGTAATTTGACAGTACTGGCAGGCTAAGAGAAGGGGAAGGGTGGGAGGGAGGAGGAGGAGAGGAGAAGCACTAGCGATAAGCTAAGAGGGCAAGTGGTAGTGAAGAGAGAGAGGGGTAGGGAAGGGAGGATGGGTGGGCAGCAGAGAAGGCGGTCCAAAGATTGGTAGGTCCAATAAGGAAAAGGCAGGGCAGTACTCTTGAGCGAGTTGGGTGGAGCTACAGCCTATTTAATCAAGGAGGAGGGTGGGGGAGGGTTGGGTGCAAATGTTGGCAAAAGCTGTACAATGCTATGGGTGCAAAAGCCCAGAAAAGCAGTTTAGAGTACAAAGTTTGCAAGGCCAATCAGATGCTGAGCGGAAAGCGGGAGACCAGTCCGCAATGAGTTGCAGCGGGCGGCGGCCAATAGGAGCCGCTCAGTGCTTCCCCCGGTGCAGGCAGAAGGGCTTATCCAGATGAGGATGACTCCAGGCGGCGAGCTGAGGTGGATCGGGTGGGTGGCTGTCATAGCTGCAGCCGCTCAAGTGGTAGCTCGATCAGGGGCTCGTGAAATCTAAGGGAGGGAATCAGAGAGAGAATTAATAAGGGAGTGCTTTGCACTAAGGAGTATAAGAACAAAAGGGTGACATAGAAACACAGAGAGGGAGCATGGGGAACAGACAGACAGCAGGGAGATTAAGGAGGTGCAAAGAGCAGGTGGGGGGTGGCAGCCAGAACCCAGACAGAGAGGCCTAGGGAATGACACCAAGAGAGGACAAAGGAGCAACTTTAAACAGTGGAGAAACAAAAGATAAAATGCAGGGGGGGGGGGTGGGAGAAGGTTAAGTTCAGGGGTGAGTAGAGGAGGAAGGCAGGAAGCCGAGGGCAGGCTGGCTAAATTACTAACAGTCCTAATAAGCAAATAGATTACAGAAACAGTACAGTTAAATGGCAGGAATTAGGCTAACTGAGCTAGCAAAGCACATTACGAAAATTAAGGGTGGAGAAAAGAATCCCAAAGGCAGGCTGACTAAATCACTTGCAGTCCGTTTAACAAACAATTTCCAGAAACAGTACACTCAAATGGCAGGAATTAGAGTAGCTGAGCTTAAGAAGCACTAAAGATGCAAGCAGTACAAATTTTCAGCAAAAGCCATACAATGCTATGGGCGTAAAAGCCCAGAAAAGCAGTTTAGAGTACAGAGTTTGCAAGGCCAATCAGATGCTGAGCAGAAAGTGAGAGACCAATCCGCGATGAGTTGCAGCAGGCGACGGCCAATAGGAGCCACCCAGAGCTTCCTGGTGCTGGCAGAAGGGCTTACCCAGATGAGGATGACTCTAGGCGGCGAGCTGAGGTGGATCAGGTGGCTGGCTGTGGTAGCCGTGGCCATTCAAGTGGTAGCCTGATCAGAGGCTGGTGAAATCCAGATGAGGATGACTCCAGGCTGTGAGCTGAGGTGGAGAATGGTGTCGTTATTCATGCTTACCCCAAATTAATACATCCATGTGATTATTGAAGTACGTGGTCCTTTAGGCCCAGCACCTCTGTGCCTCCATTAATCCACATGTGTATAAGTTTCTTTCATTCCTCCAGAAAAGCAATTCATGTCCTTCCTTCAATTCTTTTTGTAAGGATGGATCATTTTCACTTCTCATTTCTTAGGGGTTTATTGTTGTACTAGTCATTAAGACCTTTCTATTGATATATACATTGTCTGTTAACGCCAAAGATTGACAGAGTTACACCGTGTTAAAACTACAATGTTATCCTATAGGAATTGTATTTGTTTTTTTAATTGTGTTTTTTTATATGACCCCTAAATTTTTTGAGGGGGTGTTATATGCTAGTGTTGTAGTACTCATTTAGACCTTTATTATGATATACAGATTGTCCTATAACTGTGTATATTGATGGAGTTATGGCTTGTTAAAGTTGAAATGTCAAAAAGAAAACTATGTCCAAATTATTTTTTCATATGAAGGGATCGTTTTTCATGAGGCGGTATTGTTCATACAAAAAAGACTGCTTCATAACGCAAAAAAGAATGCGAAAAAAAAATTTCCAAATTCTTTTTTTGTATGAAGGGAATCTTTTTTCATATGACCCTATTCCAAAAGAAATTTGGGTCATGAAAATGTGTCAAAAACATATTTCTGGGTGATTTTCCCAAAAACTAACAGCAGGATCTGCCTAAGGGGGTCCTGATTAGTAAGATACATGTGTTGGTGTTTCTATATGATATCATTTCAATGGGTCTTCAAAAGAAAACATTTTGAGAAAAACTGAAACAAGATGGTGGCCATATGAAAAAATTAATTTTTTCTCATGAAAAAAGATTAACACCCCATATGAAACGGAATCCTATTTTATATGGGCCAAATTCTTTTTTTGGCACCAAACAGCTATCCAAAAGACCGTACTGAGCATGCTCAGAAACAAAATTTGAAATCCTTATAACTTTGGAAGAGATTAATATTTTTTCACCAAACCAATGAAAGTCATCACTCTGGCCCAAGCCCTTTTTATCCTTAACATTTCAGACCAAAATTCCAAACTCTCTGGGAATTAGGTGATGAAAAAAAAAAACAGCGAAAAAACTTGATTTGTTTCACTTTTTTCAGTATCTGGATCTCAGAACTCACACAACCAACCAAAACGAAACTTGGCACATCAAAATGTCTTGCCTCTAAGACCCAGCAAGCAAATCCATTGAATGGTGGTGAAGCTATTAAAGTGCAAAGTTAGGAGCTTAAGAATAAAAAGTCTACTCAACCCTAACTATACTGACACTATTGCACCACTATGATACTGTAGTCTGACTCAAAATCGGCAGTTTATTCTTACTTGTGATAGGGCAGGACTTTCATAACTCACTTGTGTCTACGCCATTAGTGAGTTATGATCCTGTTCCCTCACACTTGAAGATAAATTTCATATTTTGAGCCTGACCATTGTATATCCCCTATGTACCTGGGACCCGGATTTTTGAATACCTGGGACTGCCACAAAATATGGCCCACTGGGCTTGCAGCAATCAAATGGAATTTCCTATCCCTTGCAGTAATTGACACAGACTAGACCATCTAAAAGGAATATGCGTCCACTACAGCACTGCATTTGTGAATGTTCATTTAAGTTGATAAGTAAAAAGGATTTAACTTAGACAACAAGTGTCATTTGCATCCTTTCTTAGCATCAAAGTGCTGCTCCATACCATGGACCATCCTGGTATGCACATTCATTTTAGTGTCATAATCCCTCGGAGTGGCACCTGCAGTTAACTTTGTGGAGTTTAATTAAGTTTACATAGTAGCATATATCTTCGAGAAGAGCATAAACAACTTTTGAACTGTTTAAAACCAGACCATCTATTTGTGGTCTAGCTTGCGTCAATACCAGGGACTGTTTTAATGGACAGTGCATCTGAGATTTTGCACAAGCTGCCGTAAAGTGGGTAAACTGCCATAACTGTGCCTGAGGTTATAAAATCAGGCCCAGCTGTGGCAAATGGATATGGCACTTGGAAAGATTTCGATGCATGCCCCACACCACCCTTTGAAAATCCAGCCCCTCATCTTTGAGAGTTAGCTACTCTTTTTGTAGAACCATTTCTCTGCCTTTCTTACTTCTTTTACATTACTTCACATGTTCGCACATTTCCTGTCAGTTACCAAGCAATAACTTGCAACACCTATTTCATTAATGAGTATTCCTGAGAGAACTACAAAATCACACATACTCACAATGATGCAAATCATCAGGGGATATGTATGCAAACCTCCAAGATTTGGCTGGTTCATTTCCCCCTGGGTTGAGATACAGATGTGGCACACTGATGAATCCTGAGACAGATGAAACACATGTCTGTGTCTTCTATTTTCAGCCTTTGCAGTTAGTGTGAGAAGCCATTTGGCACCATGCACTCCTGCTTAAAATAGAACCTGTCTAAATCTTCATAGTGATTTGCATATACAGCCCAAGATACATTGCATTATTAGGGTATGTGTGATTTTACATTTCTTTGACACATGGCTTTACTGCCAATGTCCTTTTTGAATAACCCTTACTAGAGTGCTTTTGTGCTGAGGTTCTTTGTCTTTTTAGGTTGCTTTCTTATTTTGGGTCCACCATGACCCAAACCCATAAGATCACATAAGGGATGGTTTGTTTTCCCCTGGTTTTATATGGATGAGGTACACAAGACTCTTGGGAAAGATGAAAAGTGTCTGTGTCTTCAGTTAGCATTCTTCGCAGATTGTGTGAGGGGCCATTTGTCATCATGCACTCCAGTATAAAGCAGAACCAATCTAAATTTTCATTGTGATTTGCATATGCATCCCATGATGCTTTGCATTATTGGAGTATGTGAGAGTTTGTATTTCCTTGAAACCTGGCTTTGTTGCCGCTGCCCATTTTGGGTACCCCTTGCCTTACTTTGTTTGTGCCAAGGTTTTTCTGTCTTGTTGGCTTGCTTTCTCAAGAGTACTCTTTGCTTCCTTACTTCTTGCAAGGTTCTAAACACTTTCCCTGTTTAGATTTAAAATTAAGTTTTCTTTATTATTAGCTTTATCTATTGCTTGGGGGGGGGGCACAAACTAGAGTATGCACCCATTATGTGGGTCCTTTCTCCCCTTAAACAGAGTTGGGGTTTTTTGTGCATGAGTGTTGATATTTTATAGGACTGTGCAATGAAACAACAGTTATGTCTCCTTGTACATTTCAGGTTGGGATCAGGAACAGACAGGGGCTGCACACTCCCCAGGTACGTTTATTTTTTTCAGGGAAGAGATACAAAGTGAAGGGTTGCTCAGTCAAAAGCTCAAAAGAAGGTGCCAAGAGATTTGTAACCCCTATGCTAATGGGGCGTGGGGGCAGAATATGAATACTGCGTTTTGTTTTTTTTCACCTAGAGGGTCAAGCCTATGGAACAAACTCCCAAAGGAAGCAGTGCAAGTGGAGGAGAATGAAACTTGGGTGTTTTATCATTTTCATTACATTTTTTTTTGCTGTATACTTTATTTCCTCAGCAGCTGGGGGGTGTGTTACCAATGGTTCCCCCCAGTCTGGCCCGACCTCCCAGCCCCTGCTCTGCCCCCACATCCCAAGCTCTACCCCTTTCTCTCTTGTCCTGCACAGCGATCCACCATGGTGGGTATGTAACCACCACCATGGGATCTGGGGGGGGGCCCAGATCGGGGGAGCATTCAGGGTTGAAGCCGGGCAGCGCCGCTTGGCCAGCCATCAAGTAGCGCGCCAAGCTGTTTTTTCCCCTTTTTTCCCCCGTACGTCTGAGGCATGCAATGACACCAAGGGACAGGAGTGCACACGCTACCACACATGCCCCTTCCGGGCGTCTGCCACAGCACATCCCTCCAAGTCTGCCTATGGCCTGCTGTCACCCCCAGCCACCGCTAGAGGCCACTAGGCCACCGAGGCATCCTGCCCTCCCCCAGAGAAGGAGAGCAGTCCTATGGATGCTCGATCTTTCTCTTCCCCTGCCAACCCCTGATGACCCAGGCTCGTTCCTGAATCCGGGTCGCCGGTGTGGTGTGAGGTGTGGTGTCCAGCACCTGAACCCTCAGCACCACCGGGCCAGCAATTTTCATTACATTTTAAAAATTTATAAAGAAGAATCAGTTCATTCAGTCAGTGAATATATGCACATAAGGTTGTGCTTGTCCATATACTACAAAAGAACCCCAGAGCAAATGCCCTGAGGCATGGGTTATCCCAGAGGATACTGGTCATACAGCCAAATTTTAAAGAAAACACAATTGCACATACCCCCAAAATGCAAAGCATCATGGGGAAACATATGCAAATCCCCATGAGAGAATTTGGAGCAAAGTCAGTCCAAATTCTCTCATGGGGATTTGCATGTTTCCCATGATGCTTTGCATGCTTGTCCATATAGTATGTTTAAATGACTGTGGCTCTCTGATCCTATGATGTGAATTTTCACCCTCTTGAGATATGCCTGAGGAACACTGGCCTACCAGCTAAAGGACAACAGAGATGCAAGGAGCCATGAGCCCTGATCTCCTGAACATAGCAGCAGAACAGAGGGAGGGGAAATGAAATGGAAAGAACTACAGGTCGGAGTGATACGGTGCTTGAGCTTAAAGCAGCAGAGCATGTTACAGGGAAAAGTTTGAACCTATACCTTTTAATGCAATGGCAGTGTGTATAAATTTGCCCACATACTGTAAATGATGTTATTTCTACTTATGATAGGGAAACTGAAAGAGTAAACAAGTTATTTTCCCACTCGCCCTGCCGTTACCATATATTGTCACTATTGACATGTTATCAGCATTTATTCTCTCAGTTGAGCTGCAATCACTTGTAAATAAAAAATTCAAAATGCTAAATGGAGACTGATTTGGAACCAGTGGGGCAAACACTCGCAAGTTGATTTTTTAAGCATTACGGTATGAGTGGGGGTTGGTTTACCAGTAGTTAATCCAACCCTTAGGTGCATGACAATGCCTTAAGGCATAGCAGAGGACCTCATCCACCTGCAGGTCAGATTAACTGTTGGTAAACCAACTCCTGGGAGTACCTTAATGGTATAAAAATGAACAGGTATGCAAAAACATTTTTATACATTTTTACTATACTCATGAATTTTGAGTAGATTTTTTTTATCGGCTATAATTTTCTGGTTATGAGAAAACAATAGTCCTTGTTTGTTATCTCTTCTCTTAGTTTGGAGTCAAACCCATTAGAGATGTTCCGTTTGTTTTAAATTCATTCTAAAACACAAGAGTGTCAAAGAGCACAGTAGTTAAAAAAAAAAAAAAACAGAAGCCATTTTAGATGGCTTACTAATACTCAAAGCAGCAGACACGCTAACTGGGAAAAGCACCACGAGTCCACTCCAAAGAAAGGAGGGTTACTAGAGGGGTACTGCAGGGTTCAGTACTGGGTCCAGTCCTTTTTAATGTCTTTATAAGTGACATTGTAGAAGGACTGGAAGGGAAAGTATGCCACTTTGTGGATGACACAAAGATCTGCAACAGGGTTGATACACAAGGTGGGGTGGAAAGGATGAAAAGGGACTTGGCAAGGTTGGAGGAATGGTCAAAAGTATGGCAGTTTCAATTCAATGCAAAGAAGTGCAAAGTAATGCACCTGGCAAACAAAAACTCAGGGGAAGAGTACACAATGAGGGGGGAGGTACTAACAACAACAAAAATGGAAAGGGGCCCGGGGGTAGTCATATCAGATGACCTGAAGGTAAGCAAGCAACGTGAGAAGGCAGTAAGAAGAGCTTCGGGATACTGGGATGTATAGGGAGAGGCATCACCAGTAGAAGACAGGAAGTTGTTATCCTTCTGTACAGACAGTTGGTGAGACCCCATCTGGAGTACTGTGTGCAAGCACTCCTGGGAAAGGGAGAGGTAATACATGGGGTGGAAGAACAATGGGAGAAACTGAAAGGAGCCATAGTGGATGTAACAAACCAATGCGTTAGGATAGTGGCCAAAGGGGAAAGAAGAAGAAGGAAACCACTATGGTTCTCGAAAGAGGTGGGGCACAAAGTCAGGGCTAAAAGGCTTAGTTTCAAGAAATATAAGGGGAGCCAAAGGGAGGAGGACAAGGAGGTGTATCTTGAATGTCTAAGGGAAGCAGGGAAGGCTGTTAGGAGGGTGAAGGTGCAGACAAAAGAGGGCTTAGCATGGTCTGTAAAGAAAGGGGATAAGGCATTTTATAGGTACATCAGTGAAAGAAGAAAACTGGGGGGGGGATTGTGAGACTCAAAGGGGAGAAGGGAGAGTGTAAGGAGGGGGAGCTGGACAAGGCAGAAATACTGAACAAATACTTCTGCTCAGTATTCACTAAGGGGGGTCAAGGACCACAGTTGGGTTGCAGAGGCAATGAGGGGGAGAGAAGTGAACACCAGTCCATTCACAGTGGAGAGAGTTCTGGAAGAACTCACAAAGCTGAAGGTGGATTAGGCTGTGGGGCCAGATGGCATCCACCCGAGGATATTAAAGGAGCTGCGAAGGGAACTAGCAGTGCCTCTGGTGACCCTGTTCACAGAGTCACTCAACACTGGTGTCATTCCAGAGGACTGGTGGATGGCACATGTAGTCCCACTGCACAAAAGCGGCAGTAGGGAGGAGGCAGGGAACTACAGGCCAGTCAGCCTCACCTCAGTGGTGGGAAATATCATGGAAACACTGCTGAAAGAAAGGATGGTGGCACATATGGAATCCAGTGGTGCTCAGGATCTGAGGCAACACGGATTCACAATGGGAAGATCATGTCAAACAAATCTAATAGATTTTTTTGATTGGGTGACTGGGGAAATAAATCAGGAAGGGGTGGCAGATGTCGCCTACCTAGATTTCAGAAAAGCCTTCAACACCATCCCACATAGAAGGCTGATTAACAAGCTGGGTAGTCTGGGCATGGGAGACATAGTGGAAAACTGGGTTAGGAACTGGTTAACAGACAGGAGACAGAGGGTGGTGGTAAATGGTGTACAATCTGTGGGGAGGGGGGGTAACCAGTGGGGATCAGTACTAGGACCAGTCCTGTTCAATGTCTTCATTAGTAACATTGCAGAGGGGCTGGAAGGAAAGGTCTGCCTGTTTGCAGATGACACCAAGCTCTGCAACAGGGTGGATATTCCACAAGGAGTGTGGAAAATGAAGAGGGACCTGGAGAAGCTTGAAAGATGGTCAGAGATGTGGCAACTGAGGTTCAATGCTAAGAAGTGCAAAATAATGCACCTGGGTAGAGGGAACCCTGTGGAGAGTTACAGGTTGGAGGGGGGAGCTGACTGTCACTAAAGAGGAAAGGGACCTAGGGGTTATCATCTCTGATGCCCTTAAGGTATCAAAGCAGTGCACAAAGGCAGCAGGGAGGGCAGTGGCATGCTGGGGTGCATAGGCAAGGGTATCACTAGCAGGAGGCAGGAGGTGGTGATGCCCTTCTGTAAAACATTGGTAAGGTCTCACCTGGAGTACTGCATGCAGTTCTGGAGGCCACATCTGTGCAAGGACATAGATAAGGTGGAGACTATCCAGAGAAGGGCAACAAAGATGGTGCAGGGTTTGCACCACAAAACATATGAGGAGAGACTAAGGGACCTCAATATGTACTCACTGGAGGGGAGGAGACAGTGGGGGGACATGATTGAAACTTTCAAGTACCTCAAGGGCATAAACAAGGTGCAGGTGGGGAACCTTTTCCAATGTAGAAAAAGTACTAGAACAAGGGGGCACAATATGAAATTGGAAGGGGGTAGATTAAGAGGTATATGAGGAAGTTTTTCTACACAGAAAGGGTAGCTGATGCTAGGACTAGTCTGCCACAGAAGGTAGTGGGGGCAAGCACAGTGGAGGGGTTTAAGCATGCCTGGGACAGGCACAGGGGAAGCTTGAGAGGGGAGGGAGTGATGAAAAGCCATTGATCACATAGAGTCAGTGGCCACATACAATGCATAGGGCCTACGGGCAGACTGGATGGGCCTAGCAGTCCTTATCTACCAATAATCTCTATGTTTCTATGTTTCTGGAAACCCCATCTCCACAAGGACACATACAGAATGAAGGCAGTCCAAAGGAGGGCAACTAAAATGGTGCAGACCTGCACCAGAAGACATACAAAGAGAGACTAAAGGACCTTAATATGTATACCCTCGAGGAAAGGAAGGAGATGGGGGACATGATAGAAACTTTCAAGTACCTCAAGGGAATCAACAAAGTCCACGAGGGTAGCATCTTTCAGAAAAAGAGATGTGCAAGAACAAGGGAGCACAATCTGAAGACAGAGGGGGACGGCTCAGGGGCAATGTGAGGAAGTATTTTTTCATGGAGAGGGTGGTGGACGCATGGAACAGCCTTCCTGAGGAGGTTGTGGGGTCAAAAACATTGGAGGAATTCAAGAATGCATGGGACAGACATAATACAATTTTGGTGGGGGTCAGGAAGAAGTAAGCTGTTGGTTAACTAAGATCTGTAGCTGTATCCAATAGGTAGAGAAATAGACTGGGTTGGCCAAGCGGTCCTTATCTGCCATCAAAGTCTATGGGCAGGATTCACAAAAAAAGCTGAAATTCCCGCAGCTACGGGAAAAAGGCTTGCTGCAGTGCAGAAATGCAGCTGCGCTGTATTCTCAAAGAAAATCAGTGCAGCTGTGGATTTCCGTAAAAAGTGCAGGTGCGGCAATGTAGTTGTCGCAGGACTTGCACAAGTGCTGCGAAACCGCAGCTGCAGAGGCTGTGAAGGCACAGCAATAGGGAACCACAGTAGCTGAAGCAGCAGACTGTAACAGTGCTGCTATAATATGAAGCTGACAGCACACACAGAGACCAGCACCCAGTCCCCAACTGGGACCACAGCAGCACCACAGGTACCTGTGATAACTTGGCACCACAGTGGCTGACTGTCCCTACTGGTCGTCCCTCCCTGGGGTGTTCCCGTAGCCTGCGGGGGAGGGGGTAGCTCTCGCTGCTGGCTGGTCAGGCTCTACTGTTTGTGGGGCTCTGTCATGGGCTGTACTGTGTCTAGTGGTTGATGCCTGTTGCCATAGCATGGCAATGTGTGCTTTCAGTGCTGTAACATCAGCCACTGCTATACTGTCTGAGATGCTATTACCTGTGGTACACCTCCTCCTTAACTGATTCCAATTGCTGGGGCACTACTGCAATGTGCTAAGGGAGAGTTACACCTCATTCCACTGTGTGTAACATGCTTTCCTCAGCTGCGGAAAAAACCTGGCTGTGAATAGCCTTTCAGGGGCTGTGCCTTACTTATCTCACACCTTTTTGTCCTGAGGGACTTCTGCAGCTGCACTTTTTTCCACAGTCCACAGTGTTTTTTCCCGCAGCTGCAGAGGTTTTTGTGAATAGCACTTGGAGCAAATTCCCCTTTTTTTCCGTAGCTGAGGAAGTTTTGGGGACTTAGGGAAGGTTTTGCACCTTCTGAAAGCTTTGAGAATCCTGCCCCATGTTTCTATGTTCTACTAACCCCCCCCTCTTTACACCCCACCACCCTGGAATTGTCCAATTCTCCTGAAATAGTAAAGTGCTTGATGTTCCCTGCTTTCTTTACAGCACTGATACAGAAAAGGCAACAGACAGCTGCGAGCTGTATTTGTAGGAAACATACTCACCACCCTGACTGCCTGGAGGCAGTGCATTGTACCGTCATGCAGGTTACCAGCATTTAGGAGGGAGCTCAGGTGGCCATGGTTTCCTTTCAGTATCAAGAAAGTGGTTGTAATAGTGTGATGGGGTTAATTAACAACTACAGAAAATAATGGGACAATTTCAGGGGGAGGGGGGCTGAAAGAACTCTTAAAACTGAAGGTGGACAAAGCAATGGGGCCTGATGGGATTCATCCCAGAATTCTAAAAGAACTAAGGGTAGAACTAGTGACACCACTGACTACCCTTTTTAACAAATCATGGGAGGATGGGGTGGTACCCGAGGACTGGAGGAGGGCAGATGTGATTCCCCTTCACAAAAGTGGGAGCAAGGCAGAAGCAGGAAACTATAGACCTGTTAGTTTAACCTCAGTGATAGAGAAAATGATGGAATCACTTCTAAAGGAAAGAATTGTCGAGTATCTAGAGGCCAGAGGGCACAGGACCCTAGGCAGCATGGATTCACAGCGGAAGGTCATGCCAGACGAATCTGATAGATTTCTTTGACTGGGTGACCAAAGTAGTAGATCAGGGAGGGGCTGTGGACATGGCCTACCTAGACTTTAGCAAGGCATTTGACACAGTCCCACACAAAAGATTAATATACAAGTTAGCCAGCCTGGAGTGGGTCCCAAGATGACAGCCTGGGTAAAGAATTGGCTGGAGAATAGGACACAGAGTTATAGTAAATGGAGTCCACTCAGAAGAAAGGAGGGTTACTAGTGGGGTACCGCAGGGTTCAGTATTAGGACTGGTCCTCTTCAATGTCTTTATAAGCGACATTGCAGAAGGACTGGAAGGAAAAGTATGTCTCTTTGCAGATGACACTAAGATCTGCAACAGAGTTGATGCACAGGGTGGGGTGGAAAGGATGAGAAGGGACTTGGCAAGGTTAGAGGAATGGTCAAATGTATGGCAGCTTAGATTCAATGCTAAGAAGTGCAAGGTAATGCACCTGGGAAACAAAAACCCAGGGGAAGAGTACACAATGGGGGGTGAGATACTAACAACAACAAGAATGGAAAGGGACCTGGGGGTAGTCATATCAGATGACCTAAAGATGGGCAAGCAATGTGAGAGGGCAGCAAGGAGGGCTGGGGGGATACTGGGATGCATAGGGAGAGGCATCACCAGTAGAAAACAGGAAGTTATTATCCCTCTGTACAGACAGCTGGTGAGACCCCATCTGGAGTACTGTGTGCAGTTCTGGAGACCCAATCTCCCAAAGACATACACAGGATGGAAGCTGTCCAGAGGAGGGCACTAAAATGGTGCAGGGCCTGCACTGGAAGTCGTATGAAGAGAGACTTAGGAGCTTAATATGTATAGCCTCGAGGAAAGGAGGGAGAGGGGGGACATGATAGAAACTTTCAAGTACCTCAAGGAATCAACAAAGTCCAAGAGGGTAGCATCTTTCAAAAAGAGGTGTGCAAGAACAAGAGGGCACAATTTGAAGATAGAGAGAGGCGGCTCAGAGGTAATTTAAGGAAGTATTTTTCACAGAGAGGGTTGTGGATGCATGGAGCGGCCTTCCGGAGGAGGTTGTGGAGTCAAAATCAGTGGGGGGATTCAAGCATGCATGGGATAGTCATAAGGCAATTCTGGGGGGTTGGGGTAGGAAGAAGTAGGCTGCTGGTTAACTAGGATCTGCAGCTTATCCAGTAGGTAGGGAAATGGGCAGACTGGGTGGGCCAAGCGGTCCTTATCTGCCGTCAAATTCTATGTTTCTATGTTTCTATGTAACATGATTCAGTTGCAGATTAATGACTCTCCTAAGATGTATTTACTTGTTTTACTGGTGTTTAAATAAAAAATAGTGTCTGAGCATAGTCTCTAACACAAAAAAGCTGGACTGTAGCTAGAACAGTATGTGCCTGCTGCCTACTACAACAGATAACTAATGTAACATTTAATTGTCTTCCTGACAGTTTTTTTAGAATGACTGGAATTTTAGACAGGTCTTGTTTGTCCCATTCTGGAGTATGGATCTGCTGTATTTTCTTGTGATGAGGCTCGAATCTCAGGTTTTCCAGCAGTTAATCTAGTGACTTAGAATGTTTGTGAGCCAATCAGACTCTCTGTTTATCCTTGTTATAATGAGCATTATGGGCCCAACTTTCAAACGTGTCTGTTTGATGCCTGCGTCAAAGGTGTATAATGCAATTGGCACCTTGCATCAAACTTTGCAGCAGTTCCACTTTTCGAATGCAGGCTGTGTCAAAATTGGGATGCCTTGCACGCAAGCCACCCTGTGTCACCCTTGCAACAGCAGTGCCTGTGCACCAGGTCACAAGGGGCTTGCTCCAACTACAGGGCTGCACCATCCCCTTTTTACATATTTTGGAAGCCCCACCATGGATGCAGCAAGGGTCTCCACTTGGACCAGCCATGAGGTGGTCTAAGCGACTTGCGCCAGTGTCACACAATGTGGTGAATTGAGTGATCTGAAAGTGGGGTCTGGGGTCAGAAGGGGCACAGGGGTGCCCTGGGGGAGTCATAGAGATGGCAGGCATGATGGGGAGTGCTGTGGCATGTGGCAGGGGTACCCTTTGCATATGCATACAGCCAATGGGATGGGACCACCTGGGGGGGGTTCCAGGGACAGAAAGTGGTATGGCACCAGGTAGACACAGCCCTGGCAGCTGCCTCATAAATGGCCACCTATGGGGCAGCTGCCAGCACTGTGCCCACCTGCTGCCATGCTACTTTCTGTCCCTGGAACCCCCGAGAGGTGGTCCCATCCCATCGACTGCATGGATATGCAAAGGGCACCCCTGGCAGGTGCCACTGCACTCCCCATCATGCCAGCCATCTCCATGACTCTCCCTAGGGCACCCCATGCCCCTTCTGCCCCAAACCCCTCCTGTCTGGCAGTTTCACCACCCCCAACCATCCCAGCCCCACTATTGTTGCAACGGGCAGGGGGGGCTGGATCCTTGCAGTAGTTCCTGCATGTGCACCAAATGTTTGGTGTTAGCCTGCAGTTGCAGCGACTCCTGGGTTTTTGGTGCAGGGATTCCCCTATTATAAAATTGGGCACAGGGTCCCTGACTTACCTGAGTTCGCTGCAGCCCAGGAGCAATGCACCTTATATCCCTGTATGGGCTGTTAAAAAGCAGGTCCTATATATCAGCACTCTGACAGTGCCATATCAAGCAGGACAAACAACAGCAACATATCAATGGGCTAAAAACAGCAACAGATCAATGGGCAAACAACAGCAACAGATCAATGGGCAAACAACAGCAACAGATCAATGGGCAAACAAAGCAGCAGTACACTGCTTATAGAAGAACTGCACTGAACTCATAAGTCCTTTCCCCCTTTGGAAGCTGATTTTTAAAGAGTAACTCTACACTTCAGCATGTACTTACATAAATAAGATGTTTCAGTTATTACAACTTACTAAAGAATACATGTTTTTCATTTTCATTCAGATGGCATTTTCCAAGATTTACAGCACATCATCCCAGTCTGTCTAAAAAGCCTGAATAAAAAAAAATTGCCTCTCCCCAGTTAACCTCACAATAACCATCATAGTGCTCACCGTGGCAACAGACTGTAATGTCACAAAACAGCAATTGTGTGGTTAGCAGGGGAGAGTCAGGTATTATACAATGGCTTAAAAAATCCTGAAATGTGACTGTCTAGCTGGTACCTCCAAGCCGTGGAAAATCTTGACATTACCCACAGTAAGCCGTACATTCAGTACCCCAACAGGTGTATCAACCTGATCCCCGAAAAACTGCTTCCAGAGACTCATTAGATCGATCAGAGAAATCACTGGTAAACTGCCTGAAACAAACAAAAAAAGATGAATATCAAATTGAAAAACCACCATAGTTACTCAGCTAAAGCATAAGTTTTAAATGGAAAGATCCATTCTGCACGATTTCCCCCAAAACTACCTGACAGAAATCAAAGTGTCACTTCTGTATCAATTTAAAAGAGCTGGGATACAGCCAAGTGGCAGCACTGGTTACGATCCTAAATGTTTCCCAGCACCAGTAAAAACATCTGGCCGGCAATGTCAGAGCAGTACTGCAAATGCCCAGTAACACGGCCCCCTAGCAACATTGGACTATTTTTTTCTGGTGCAGCAACATATCCAACAAAATTTAATCAAAATCACAAAAAAAAAAAAAAAAAATTTCTTTTTTGTCATGAAACAGGAGACATTGTATAATCCCAATAACCCACTCCAGGGTGTGGGTTATGCTGGGATTTACCCACTTCTGGTGTAGTTTGGTTACTAGGCCTGCAGCCTCATGACCAAACCACACCAGGCGTGGGTAAATCCCAGCATAACCCACACCCTGTCATGGTTTATTGCTTAACTTTTTGAAAGTCTCAGCGAAATAAGTGCTGAATTACCTACAATGTTTAGTAGACCAATAGCGGGGAAAAGTAAAAAAACAAAGAACTAGAAAATAATTAAGTTAAAACATAACTGATGTAAATTAGTGTTTTTAAGCTTTTTATTACAGCAGAGAGTTGCTCTTTAAATACTGGTTCAAATTCTGTTACTGGTCCACCGCTACAGATAGTTTATTTTCCTAGTGGGTGTTTCTGCTTTACACACAGGTAATAAGTACCATTTTGGAACTCTATGATATAGTTTATGTCCTTTGCTCAGGGGACTGGGGGCTTTAAACAGGCACTTAAAACTTATTTCTGGAGCCCACCCTTTATCAGTTAAGTATATTTAATAACAGATTTTATTGACTATCTTTTACACTGCTGTTTTATGTTATTGTTTCCATTAATCTTTTGGCAAAGCGCTTTGGCAATTTGAAAGGTGCTCAATCAGATAAATCTATTATTATTATTATTATTCCATTATTTGTCACAATGCATTTGTGTTCCACTGTAGAACTCTGTGGTTACAGTTCCAAAATAGCTCTTAAAGCAGTCTAAGGGTTAACACCAGAGTGCAAATGTAAAATAACCACCGAGGTTATTAACAGGCAAGTAAGTAAGTAAGGTTTATTTATATGGCGCCCAATCCCAGAGGCTCTGTGTGCCTTACACCATGAAAAACAGGCAGGGTAATAACAACAAAACAATGCTCTTACAGGGTTATTTAAAATGTTAAAATACAGATATAACCTAATTATAAATAATTAATAAATATTAAAACAAAATTGAAACATTATGGGTAGTCCGGAAAGGACATTTTAGATAGATGTGTCTTTAGGCACCTCTTTAATGCCTCTACTGATGGGGCCTCCCTTTTAAATCTTGGAAGTGAATTCTCGAGGGCCAGGCCAGCCACCTCCAAAGCATGATCGCCAGAGGTTTTCAGTCTATCCCTCAGAACTTCAAGGAAACCCCTGGTGGAGTATTGAAGAGAAAGGACCAGAGTGGCAGGGGTAAGGACATCCACCAGGTAACCAGGGCTCAATCCGTACAGGGACTTACAGGTGAGAAAGCTCACCTTGAAGATGATCCTCTACCTGACAGGCAGACAGTGCAAATCAAGCAGGACCAGGGTCACGTGACATGATCTAGAAAGACCCATCACCAACCTAGCCACTGCATTCTGCACCAGCTGCAGCCAGCGGAGGGTCCCTCCACAGACCCTGAAGTATAGAGCATTACAGTAGTCAAGCCTGGAAGTGAGGCATGTACTATTGATGGCAGATCTTCAGGCGGAACTAGGGGTTTAATCCGGGCAATGTTTCTTAAGTGGTAAAACCCACTTTGGACAACAGATGACACCAAAGTATCCAGTGTCAATCTGTTATCCAGGAAGATGCACAGATTTCTCATCCTAGGGGAAGCCACTAATGGAGTGGTTCCCAGGACCAATCCTGTTGCCACTCCAGAGGCAATCCCATCAAATCCACGAAGCTCAGTCACCAGGACCTCTGTCTTGTCGGGGTTTAGCCTCAGCCAGTTGGAGGCTATCCAGTCCTGGATTTCATCCAGGCAGCTGTTAAGCACTTCCATGGCATCATTTGTTCCTGGTGCAAAGGACATGTACAGCTGGGTATTATCTGCATAGCAGTGAAAACCCAGACTGTACCGTCTAATGAGCTCTTCCAGGGTTGGCATGAACACCGTGAACAGCATTGGCAACAGGATAGATCCTAGAGGAACTCCACATGGCAGGAGCTTCAGGGAGGAGGAGAAATTCCCCATCACTACCTGTTGCTTCCAGCCCAAGAAATAGGTCTCAAACCAGTTAATGATGGTACCAGCGAGTCCACAATATTCTCTAAGGTGATCCAAAAGAGCTGTATGATGCTGGTTTCACAAGAAAAACGTTGACCGGCATCACAGCGTTAGGCTCCATGTTGACAACGATTTGCAGTCAACATGGAGCCGCACACATCAGTGTGTGTCTTTTCTTTGGGGGGCTTTGCCTCTGAACCCTCCACGCGGGGGGCTCTGCCCCACCCCCCCATACTTTAAGATTCTAACTGCAAGTTGGAGTTAGTTTGGGGAGGGGCTACAGGTCGGGGGAAGGGGTTGCCCGGTCCCAGCGGCACTTCTACGGTGACATGGCACTGTTTTCGATATTGACGCATGTCACTGTAGAAAGTCGCTCTTCAGAGGGCATACCATCCAAAAGCACAATGTGGTCCACAGTGTCAAACACTATGGAGAGATCGGGGAGAACAAGAATTGACCTGTCTCCTCTATCACTTGCCCTGTGAAGGTAATTCTGCACCCTGACAAATGCCGTTTCTGTGCTATGCCTAGCCCTGAAACCAGAATGGAAAGACTCATAGATGTCATAGGCCGTGAAGCATACTTCGAGCTGCAGTGGCACTATTTTCTCAATAACCTTCCCCAAAAATGGGAGGTTGGAGATAGGTTGATAATTCGCCAGGATGTCAGGGTTGAAAGATGGTTTCTTTAGGAGGGGCCTCACCAACGCTTCATTCAAGGCATCAGGGACGATCCCTTCCAAAAGCAAACACTGGACTATCCTGGCGAACACTAGACCAACAACAAAAGCTGGAACCATAACAGAACTAGAACCAGTATTTAAAAAACAACTTCTGCTGGGAAAAATTACTTTCAAGTTCAGCATAGCTCTCCTTTAAGCACAAATAGTACGCTATAAAGCACTATACTGCAAAAACTGTAGTGGGTTTCAAGAAGGCATGTGATAGGCATAAGGGGACCTTTAGTGGTAAGGTAAATCCGGAGATCAAGTAGGGTCTGCAGTGTTACAGCAGCAAGGAAAACTGGGCAGACTAGGTGGGCCAAGTGGTCCTTATCTGCCATCAAACTCTATGTCTCTATTATAAATCATGAAATCATTTTTAGCCAGTTAGGACTGTTTATTTCTAATTATACAATGGGGTTTCAAATGTAAGCTTTTTAATTGGTCAGCTGACACTTTATACCATGGGGTAATTTTTGCATAACCACCATATAAAGTATCAGTGGACCACACAATTAAAAAAAAAGTTAAATGATTCCATACAGAACGCTTAGCATTCCAATACACTCTCCCAAAGCCACCATTTTTTTTCTCTCGCTAACTATGCTGTTCCGCAAAATCAAAAGCCGCTAGTGAACACAATATAACGTGTCAGACCCAACCTGCTGTTTATGAAGTGGGAGACAACTGAGAGCTAACAAGCATATTTTCAGTTTAAATTGCTGTCTCAGGAGGCTCAGCTCATTCACCTTGCTGCCAGCTGGCTTCAGGGGCACAAGAGGGCTTCTGTCCAGCATCAATGAACTATTCTGAGGAGGGGGAAGGACATTTTATTAAAAACAGCATATAAATAATAGAAAAAAGCTTTCCCTTCACTTTTTCTGTGTTATTCTCATATTTCCTAATGGTATAATTGGAAAAACACACAATGGGGTGTGGGTTGGGTTGGGATTTACCCAGGGTTGACATGGTTGGGAATTTGGGTTGCACCCTCTTGACCAAACTATGCCAGCCATAGCTAAATCCCAGCCCAATCCACACCCCATCGTGGATTATTCCTTAAACATTCCAGATGCATCTATAACCATAATAGAGTGTCTCAGGCATGTTGTTCTAAAATTCTGAAGTTCTGAGTTCAATTGGCACAGTCCATTTCCCACAAAGGGGATGCTGTAATATACTGCAAAAGTAAAACATTCTGATTTTAAATTCCAATTATTATTTTCTTAACAAAGGTCTTTAACAGGAGGCAGTATAGTGCAGTGGGTTAAGGCTTTGAGCTGCAGATCTGGAGACCTGAGTCTGAATCCCACAGCTGCCTAGATGCATACTGTGTGATCCTGAGCAAGTCACTTAACTTCCTTCTGCTCCCAGGCTGCATCTGGAAACAAGCTTCTGCTTAGTGTGCTACTCCTGGTTAACCAATGTTCCCTAATATAATTTATAATTACTGTACTGTATATGGGAGCAGTAGCTAGGGTTGAACAGGGGTTTCTACGTTAAACCTTACATTTTGCACTTTGATTTGCAGTTGTTCAATGGATTTGCATGAAATTTTGCATACACGTTCTCATCAGGTTGATCTCTTGACTTGGCAAGTTGTGTTCCAGTTGGATGTACATATTCTGAGATCTAGATACTGAAAAAGCATTTAAAAAAATCTATGTTTTTTGCTGTTTTATTTATCATTGCCTTGCACCAAGACGGTTTGGAATTTTAATCTACAATTTTCAGGGTATATAGTGCCTGGCCCACAATAGTGTCTTTCACTGGTTTGATGAAAAAATATTAATCTGTTTCAAAATTACTTAGTTTTACAATTTCAGGTTCTGAGCAAGCTCAGTACAGCCTTTTGGTTAGAGGTCTGGGACGAAAAAATAATTTGGTCCAAATGAGAAAGGGTCCTTTTTTGTTTGAGGACAATCCTTTTTCATGAGGGAAAATTCCTTTTTTGTTTACCGTCATCTTGTCTTCCATTTAGAAAACAAATGTAACCCCACCCCCAAAATGGCATACTGCAGAGAGACCAAAACATGTATCTTGTTCTTCGGGACTCCATTACCTAGATTCTGCACTTTACTGTTCAGGAAATGATCTCGACATTTCTTTATTTTAACATTTTTCATCCTTTCTCGTCACTGGCTTCCGCTTTTTTCGTTTGGACTTTTCTGTTCAAACAAAAAAGGATCTCATGTGATGAAAAAGGATTTCGGCAAGTGTTTCCCTGGTATCTAGTGACACTCCCCACTCTCCGATTGCATTCCAAGTTATTATTTCCCTGGGGTCTAGTGGCACCCCCACTCTCCAATTGTCATCCCTATTACAATTCCATATTTTCCTGATGTCTAGTGGCATTCCCCACCCTTCGATTGCAGTTCATGTTATAATTATTTCCCTGGTGTCTAGTGGCATCCCCCACTCTCCAATTGTCATCCCTGTTATAATTCCATATTTCCTGGTATCTAGTGACACCTCCCACTCTCCGATTGCAATCTCTGTTATATTTCCCTGGTGTCTAGTAGCACCCCCACCCTCCAATTGCAGTCCCCATTATAAGTATTTCCCTGATATCTAGTGGTATCCCCACCCTGCGATCACCGAGACCCTTCTTATTTTTTGATTCCCTGGTGTCTAGTGACACCCCCCACCCTCCCATGTCCCTTGCTGACTCTATAAAGAAAACAGTCCCTCAGTGTCTTTAGTTTACCTGTAAAAAGGAAAACAGTCCCTTGGCGATGCAACCCCGCCACCCGACCTCCCACTGAGCACCCACCACCCTGCCCCCTCACACACACACCCTCACTCACCTGAATAGGTCCCAGGGTGAAGATCCACTCTCCGATTAAGGACACGTCTTCCCACTGAAAACAGCGACTGCTATATGAGAAATAAGGTAAGTGTGCTTCAATGTATTTCAATAGGGTTTTCAACTTTGGTGCATAACTTTGCCATTGTTGTATATTTTGACACCAAACATTCAGCATGGCATTTCTGAGACCCCACCTTGTGAACAATGTCAGTGGAATTATGCAAATCTAGCCCAAATGCAAATTTCCTAGTCACTTGACGAAATCAACTTTCAGGTTGGATTTGAAAATGTTCAACATCCTTGTTTATGAGATGGGCTTATAACAATGGTATGTTTAAAATCTGGGGTCAAAATACAGTATGTTAAAATGGTGAAATTATACGCATCCATTGAAATTAAGCTACGCTTGCTAGTAACTTTCGTTATTTTCAATCTTTTCAATCCAGATTTTATACATTGCCATTTCTTTACACCAACTCATGAACATGACAGCTGTCCATTTTCATATCTTCCCCAAAATCTGTTTTCATGCCTCTGGCATTGAATAACATTACGGTGGTGCAGAATGACATTTTGATGGGGATTTGAAAAGTTTCAGTACGGGTTCCATGAAACTGGGTAATAACAAGGCTATGCTGATAATTTGGTTACTGTTTTGCTACAAATGGAAGTGACAGAAACAGACATATATACATCTATGGAGGGATGAAAGTACAGGGCCCAAAGGGCCCTACACTCCCACAGGCAAATAAGGATACAGTTACACTATCTTAACAACTATAGATGGATGGGAGTGCAGGGCCGAGAGGGTCCTGCATGCCCATAGACAAATAATAATATGATTATACTATCTCAAAAAGCATGAAAATTCTTTGCATAAAACTCCGTTAATGCAACATTTTGGGTTATGGCTAAAGTGACAAAAAAACCCACCCCTAAAACACATCAGGGGTGGAGTCTTCCTTGGGGTTGTCAATACTAAAGCTCACCCCATTCTATATACTCTTGAAACATACACACCTATGTCTATCACATCTGATCTTTCTTGCTACCACAATGGGGTGAGCTGATTTCTTCAGGGCTGTGTGACTACCTTTCCCTGAATATTCGATCACATATTATATTCGGTTGAGCCAAATATTTGTGCATTGTGTATTTGTTATTCAGCTGGGGGGATGTTTGAAAGTAAAAGCCTCTTCCCCCTCCCCAGGCAGCCAGGCCTAGTCTCCTCTCTGGCTTCTTTAACATTAATCCCCCCATACTCTGTGCTTGTCAAATATTAAAAAAAGAAAGGTTGTGGTCCCTCTGATTCTGAATGAGCCATATATTACACCAATATTTCTTTTAAAGTCTTTATTTTTCTGTTTATGTGGCCAGCTCCAACGTTTCACCTAACAGCTTCTTGGGGGGGGGGGGCTATAAATAGAAATCATACATATATTTTAACAATACATTCATGGTTAGTTAATACACTTTCTTATGTCTTTCTTATTAATCAGACATTAATATATTGATTTTTTTAAAATTTAACTCTGTCATCAATTTCCTACAAGTATTGGCGGATGTCCTGGTGAAACCCCTGGTGGAGTTTTTCAGCAATTCTCTGAGGACAGGGTGGGTGCCCCAGGACTGGAAGGTGGTGCATATAGTGCCTATCCACAAGGGGGGATCAAGGGAGGTGGCAGGGAACTACAGGCCCATCAGCCTGACATCAGTGGTGGGCAAGGTGATGGAGGGCATTGTCAAGGAGAGGCTGGGGGGGACTTGGAAAAGTCAGGGTGCCTGGATGATAGACAGCATGGATTTGTCCTGGGGAAATCATGTCAGACAAACCTTGTGGAGTCCTATGACTGGGTGACAAGTGCCTTGGACCTGGGTTGACCAGTGGATGTCCTCTTTCTTGACTTCAGCAAGGCATCTGATTCTGTTCTTCACAGGGGACTGTTTTGATAAGCTGGGAGAAATGTGGGTGGGCAACCAGATGATCAGATGGATAGGCAATTGGCTCCAGGACCGGACCCAGAGGGTCGTGGTTGGCGGGTTAGTCTCATCCCCAAGGAGGGTCATTAGTGGGGTCCCTCAGGGATTGGTCCTTGGGCCCCTCCTGTTCAATGCCTATGTCTCTGACATAAGGAAGGGTATCAGGAATGAGATGAGTCTCTTTGTGGATGACTCAAAACTGGAAGCGGTGGTGGATGGGGAGGAGGGGATGGTGGCCCTACAGGGGGACCTGGAGGCTCTGAAAAGGTGGTCTAGAAAGTGGAAGCTGAGGTTTAATGCAGGGAAATGCAGGGTACTGCACGTGGGAGCCAGAAACCCGGGCCAAGTGTACACCCGGGGGGGTATGCTACAAGTCTTGATGGCTGAGAGGGACCTGGGGGTGGTGGTGGATGTCAAGATGAACAACTCAGAGACTTGTAGGAGGGCAGTGGCCAAGGTAAACAGGATGCTGGGATGCATCGCTAGGGGGATCACCTCCAGAAGGAGGGAAGTGATACTCCCTCTGTATAACTGCTTGGTGAGGCCGCACCTAGAGTACTGCATGCAGTTTTGTAGGCCACACTTAAAGAGGGACATTGAAGTCCTGGAGAGGGTCCAGAGGAGGGCAACCAAGATAAATATGTACACATTGGAAGACAGAAGGGACGGGGGACATGATAGAGGTCTTCAGGTACATGAAGGGGCTAAATAGAGGAGGAGGAGCAGTCAGGGTGCTCCGGAGGAAGGATGGGGGGGCAACTAGAGGGCATGGGTGGAAGCTGGAGGGGGGGAGATTCAGGGGAGAAAAGAGGAGGTGCTACTTCACTGAGAGGGTGGTGGAGCCATGGAATGTGCTGCCCAGGGGGCTGATGGAGGCAGAGACGGTGGAGGGGTTCAAGAGGGAGTGGGAGAGGTACAGGAGAAGGGTTCTGGAAGCAAAGTCCAGTGCAGCAAGAATATCCGGGACTGGGAAGGGAGAAGCCAGAGAGGGCAAGGGGGCAGCAAGGTCAGCTCCCAGGGTGGGGGTTGACCAAACGAGCAGACACGAAAGACCATTAGGCCTATTCTGCTGGCATTTTAGTATGTTAGTAAATACATCTTACATAGTACCATTACTTAACAATGCCATTTGATTCCTTACAGAGCAAGATGACTAAAACCACAACAGTATGTATGTAAACTTGAAAAACTGCTTAAACATATATATAAAAAGAATACAAGGTTATCTGTACTAATGAATGCCTATGTCATTAACCCCATGTTACTCATAGATTGAGAATCAAAGAAACTAACAAAGATTTTCAACATTTGGAGGTTATAAAGAACAAAAAGGTACATGAAGCTTATTGTTATATAAGCATATGAATACTTAGTACAATGTTCATACAACCTATAAATGGTATATAAATAGACAAGTGTTATCATTACTTTATAAGGCCGTAACCGTATACCATTGCTACAGTGGCGGTAACACAGCAAAGACCAGTACAACAACGTAATTGGCTGTTCACTGCACTGGTTCGCTGTGCTACTGACAGACGCCGTCTCCGTGGTGTTCGCCCCCTTCCTGAAACAACTCTGACTTGGAGTTGGAAATCTATAGTGCATTGGGAGCGGGGGAGGTAGAACCTCCTGCATGGGGGGGTGAGGGGGTGAAGACCCCTGCAAAAAAACACTTGTGTCCCAGGGAGCACAGTGCTGGCTGTCGGCATTGTGCCATCACTGTAACGGCCATCGACAGAATTTCTGTCGCTGCGGCATTGGGGGAACTGGCTATAACTACATTAATGGAAGTAATAGATGGATGAAGCAGACGAGAGGGAAACCAAAGGCAAGTAAGGCATCAGTCGGTATCTTATACATGAAAATAAGAACAGGAGGCTGTTAAAAGTATGTTGAACTTAATTTATTACACAAAAAATGTACTATATACAGGAACAAATGATAAATATGTTACGCTTTGCAGAGGATCACTGTACATATTTGTAGGAAATTGATGAAGATAACATTTAAAAAAATCAATATATTGATATTTGATTAATTAGAAAGACATAAGAAAGTGTATTAACCAATCATGACTGTATTGTTAAAAAATATATTTTGCCAGCCCAGTAGTGCAGAGGGCTGAGGCGCTGGCACCTTACCTCATGCTACGCTGGTGACCCAGATTTGGGAATGATCTTGAGTTGCCAGGGTGCCGGCTGGAGGGGAGGGCTGAAGCAGGATTGAGCCACGGCTTTCCCCTGCAAAAGGGTGGATGTCCGCCCGTCCGTAGTCCTGCTCCCACCAGGTGGAAGTCCAGTGGGTGCATAGGCAGTATGGGCGGCAACAAAAGTTAGGGGAGGGGCCGAAGAGGCCACTGGATTCTGGCATGTGCGTGCAACTCCATGCACATACAAGCATGTGTACACCATGGCCTCAGGACGTAGGGAGAAAATAGAAAAAACATATATATATATATATATATATATATAAATTTTATTTTTTTTTTATTTCTATTTATAGCCCCCCGAAGAAGCTAGTAGGTGAAATGTTGGGGCTGGCTACATACATTTTTTTTTTTACCCTATCTTTATGCTCCTACCTTCCCACAGTTGCACCTCTCTTCAGAGACCCCTGTGCATCCCCTGCATCAGAGCTCCCTGAGGACTGACTACCCATATGGGTGCCCCATTCCTAAACCTGGGCACACTGGATAACCCCCCGGCAGGGGTGGAGGAGTCCCCCTAACTCCCCCAGACTTGTAGCAGAGCATGCACCTTGTGCTGTCTATTTCCCTGGGTTCTTCTGATCACCGGTGCTGGGACCCGTCTACCGGCACAATTGCCGCGTGTTTATCCTGGTTTTCTCCCCACCCCCTGCAGGCGTCAGCACACTGGGAGGGCCAATGAGACAAAGGCATGGTGAGACATGCCCTTTGCTCCAGCTCTCAGCTGACATCCGCCCCTCCCAACACAACATCTGGCTGCCTCCTTCTGCACCTTCCTCCCAGGTTCTTCCAGGTGGCGGTATTGCAGTGAGGTCTGCTGTCCTCCCCACCTTGCAGAAGGAGAGCAGCCATCAGGTGCTCCATCCCTCTCCTCCCCTGCCGATCCCTGGTGGCCCATGCTCATTCCCAAACACAGGTCACCAGCATAGTGCAAGGTAAGGCATCCAACGCCTCAGCCCTCAGCGCCACCAGGCTGGCACAAAAAATAAAGACTTTTAAAGAAATATTGGTGTAAGATACAATTCATTCAGAATCAGAGGGACCACAACCTTTCTTTGTTTTCACAAAATATTCTGGACATTTGGACATGCCACCATAAAGACAATATTGGAAAGACAAAGTGATTACTCTCGAGACCCAAACCATGCAATGAAATATTAAAAAAATTCAGGATTATTGACAGGTCCACCAGGAACGGAGACTGACCCTCTCCAACCTCATTTCCTTTTCCTAGCCCAAAGCCTCACACTTGCAGTATAATTCTAAAAGGGTAACGCCCCCAACCCACCATTTGCCCAGACTGTTAAATTGAGGGGCTTGTAACTTCAGTTGCTAGTCAGCTCACTCAGACACCCCCCTCAGTAGTGTGGGTTCTTGCCACCTACTCCATAGCATGAGCCACAGCTAGTGTCATAAAAAAGCAAGCTCGTAGTGTGCAATCAGGAGGGAGGGAGGGAGCTGGCCAGTAGTGCCATAATGACACTAAGTGGCCTCAGTCAATCAGGCTGTCAAGCATCACTATGATGCTACTGACCAGCTCTCTTCTTCATGATCGTGCACTGCCCACTTGCTGTCTTATGACACTGGCTATGGCTGACACTGTGGGGCAGGTGGCAGGTGGCAAGAGTCCATGCTACTGTGGTGAGGTCTGACTGAGCCATCTGGGAATTAAAGGTAATAGCCCCAATTCATCAGACTGGCAAATGGGAGGGTCTTACAGAACTACACTGTGAATGTGAAGCTTTGGGCTAGGGTGAGGAAATGAGGTTGGAGAGGGGTCAGTGTCCACTCCTGGTGGAGCTGGCAATAATCCTGATATTTTTTAAATGTTTGACAGACACAGGGTATGGGGGATTAATGTTGAAGTACAATGCTTCAAAAGCAGCTCCCAAGTACTGTATGTGTGGTGCAGCCCAAACAACAATACACCAATACACTCCAATTGCACAAGATCGGGAACTCACAGTCTCCAATAAAATCTCAATGCCGATGATAAAATTCTTTAGACTTTATTAAATAAACTCTAAAAAATCACCCATTGCCAGCTACAGAATACAGACCTCTCCTGTAAACAGAGTCAACAGTTTAGCCCTACAAGTGCTTTCTCAGGACTCACGGTATTTAGGAAATACTGTTGGAACATTGCACAGTCTTAGATTTATTTTCATTTGTGCATTCAGAACTCAGTGACCTAACTTATGCAATGTCACTTGTGAGGCAATCGGGTTCTGACCATACTCATGAAAATCAATCCATGGAGCTGGATTCACAAAAGATTACACATGGCGCAAAGTGACTTGCACCAAAGAGAGTGGTGCAAGTAGCACTTTGCACCATGAGTTGCGACATTTGGGATTCAGCAAAGCAGCCTGCGACATGTCTCAGACTGCTTGTGCCAAAGTGGACTTATGCCACCATTTCAATCAATCAATCAATATTTGACCAGGTGAAACACCATTGAGGCAGTTATGATATTTTGCAGAATTATCAGTTTCACTTTTGCTCAATGTTTCCAAAACTGCATCAAAACCCAATAAAATTTTGCTTTCTCATTTCCCCAAGTTGTGCATTTTTCCCCAAACTGCACATTTTTTAAAACGTGAGATGCAAAAAAATTCTGCAAATAGCACTAATTGCATATTGTTTAGACTGAGTTCTTAAAAATGTGCAATTTCAGCAAATAATGCCACTGGATGATCGCAGAAAACCCATGTTTTATTTTTACTATTCTATACAGCTGCCAGTAAAGTTTCCATGTACTGTATAATTTGCACTGGGACTACTGCTATATTACGTAATTCAGTGCTGACACTTGGGAATGACGGCACTGCATGCATACTGAATGCAGGACCTTCCTATGGATGGGGTACTTGTAATTCTACTAGCCAGCTAAAAAGCGTAAAAACAACAAAAACAACATTTTCTTTGAATACATACTGTAGCCACTAGCACAGTTTCCCTGTACACTTTTGCCATCACTAGTATTAGATGGTGAATTTCAGTGTGGATGCTTGGGAACTAAAGCACTGCACGCATACTGTACTGTGCCGCTGCACTCAATGCAGGACCCCCACTTAAGTGGTGTACTTGTACTGCTACTGATCATAAAAAAAACACACTGTTTTACGTTTAGTGTACAGGTGATAGCATAATTGGCCTGTACAGTTTATGGTAGTGCTATCATTATAAATGTATTTAACAAATGCAGTTTAATAATACAGCAGTCAAAAACAAATGTGAATGCCATTTTATCACAAAAAGAGTCTTTCTGGATATATACCTTGGGAGGAATTAGAACACCAGGTTTAAATGATGGCATCGATCCAACTGTACATTTACACAAATGAATAATATGTATGCCATTATGAGGTTGGTATTGTGGTTTAAAAAGGCTGTAGGTTCTGATTTAGTATTTAGATCATTTTGAGCTCATCTAACCATGGTAGATATAAGGGAAGAAAAAAACATGAAAAACTAAATAAGAGGCTCTACTTCATGGTCTGATTCATGTATTATGTGCTCAGTACTGTATGTGCAGGTATATTTAAATGTGTAACAAAATCTAATTCAGCTTTTGCTGATATGATTTTGTTTGATGCCTAATGGGTTTGCATTAATTAGAGGTACAGTATGTTAGCTGGAGTAATAGGGGTGTTTTTGCATAAGGGGTTTTGAAGCCAATGGTTATGATTCTGGAAATATTGAACAGTAATTTGGCTTCTTTTATAGAGTTCTGTGATATTATTAGGGATGCAGCAAAGTTTTAATCTGCTAGCAAAGTGTGGGCGAAGTAGCCCACTCCGCATTCATGTGGGACTACGCGAAGTCCCCACTAAAATGAGCTACTTCGCCTTCGAAGACTTCGAGTTAATTTGCGTTGCGATTAGACAAGGTGAAGTCATTAAGAAACAAACAGCTCAGAGCCCACTGATCAGTGATCACATGGCTGACTGTCTATGCAGGTCTGCAGGTCACATGATTCAGGGAGGCAATTCAATAGGCACTGGCAGGAAGTTACTTTCACTTTCTCTAGTGGAAAGAGTTTGCAGTCCAGGCAGTTCTGCAGTGTGCAGTCGGACTCTGTTCTGTGTGTTTCTGAGCTCAAACAAAGCTATAGTTCTTTTTTTGTGTGTTAAATTTTGTGTATTTAGTTGTTGCAGTCCTTCAGGAAAGTTTTATTTAATTAGAAAGGCTTTTTTTTTTTGTTAAAGTATTATTTTTGTGTACTTATGTAACCCCTAGGTGGTGCTATCCCTTGGGCTACTACCCCTGCCTGCTTGGCTACCAACAGGTTAAGGGGCCTAGGTTCAGTGACAGATGTCTCCAACCAAAGGTCTGGAATGGTATTAGTCTGAATAACCAGGTCACAGCCCTCTGAGACACTGCGACCCCCCCTTGTCTCCTACTAGTGGCCCTCACAATACACAATATGCACCTTCCCAACACCCCAGATATGCTTGGTACATACACTTATATTTAGCACTTACCCTCAGTACTGGTTCCTTCAGCTTGACTCTGGGGACCCCCTGTAAAATAAAGTGATGCAGTACAAAAGCAACAATGCAATACCTTCAACATAAACTGACACCACAATCAATGTGAATTGCAGAAACAAACAGATCTTATTTATTCAGGGGATTATGATAAGGATGGAGGATAATCAGGTTAATTGGCTTAAGCACACTAAGAATCACCCTACTGTGCATGCAATCAGAGTCCCACTCAGTCACACTCTCTGGGTACCCAGGATGAAGGGAAAGGCTAGCCAGGACCACTGCCCGGGGTAGGCCGGTGTCACAGCTGGTTGGGACCCTGTGATGGAACATGCATACACACAATTTGTAATCCCGAGCCGGAGGGCTCAGTTTGTGGAAAGGGAACAACACAAGAATCAGATGATACACTTTTGATTAAGAAATGTTGCAGGGTGATACCATGATTATTACTCACGGTACCCAGGCTGAACACAGGAGGGCTGATGGATGGACGTTCTGGATTGCCAGAGAAAGCAGAGCCCAGATTAGTTGTTTCGGCGCTGTTCTTGATCAGGCAGAGAGCAAGGGCTGATCCTCTGGTTTGTCCCTCGTCGATGGATTTTCTCCATGCAGCAGGGTAGGGAGAAAAGGCCCTCATGGCAGGGCCTGTCTGCAGCAGGCAACAATGGATTCAATCCGATTTTAGCTGGGAAACAGCTTCCAGCCACTAGCACACAGTTCACAGAAGAAGGGGAATTAGATCGCAATCCCCATCCAGCACATAGCACATTCATATGTACAAGCCAGCAACACACAGCCAACTAAATCATGATTCTCCTTCAGTACACAATACATTTATATACCAGAATTCTACCTGTACCAGGCCAAATGCTCTCCAGTCACGATCGCAAGTCTCTGCACACGCTGGAAGCTCAGAAGTAACTGAAATTCCTGACAGGCCAATTGCATTCAGCAAATCCTCAGTCTTCTACAGGTTAAGCCTGGTCCCAAATCAGCAGCATGCTTTGTTTTCACAGAATTCTGAATTAGTCTGACAAAAGTCCTCTTCTCCCTCTCGGGGCAGAAATCGGGCTAGCAGGCCAGAATTCAGGCCTTCCACGGTTCTCCCGCGTTAACTACTGCGCAACACGACCGCTCGAACACTCAGAGCTGTTGCCCTCTCAGCTTCCCACACATATCTGGCTTGCCAGCAGACAGCTCAAGGGACTTCCTCAGAATCCAAAAGGTCCAATTGGCTGGTTCCTCCGTCAGTCACAACACACTCCCCCTGTTGGTGCAAAAAGGCGCCAATAGTCCAAAACTACATTTCCCACAGTCTGGCACCACTAGTTCCATTCTGGCAGGCTCAGTTTTAGAGTCCTCACAACCAGATTGGTCCAATTTGGCAGTTCAGGACCAAAATGGTGGAGCAAAACAAACAGTTCATGCTGCAAGAAGGCAGGGTAGAACAACTACATTTTTATTACTGCTCTAAATAATTCCCCGGAATTAGTTACATCTTCCAACAGTGCTCACTCTGCTCAAGTAGCGAGGACAGAAACACTGCAATTAGACAGCAGTCCGGGTGGGACTCGGGCATAGAAACACAGAGACCCCCCATTCAGATTAACTATGACTGCAAGCAGGCAGCACTTAAAGAGACAGTACATGGAGGATTTAAAACCACTCACTAGTAATCATATTTAAAACGGCTTTAACGGCGGACACCATCCAGACTGTGAGCAATTAGGCAAGCTCTGGGAAGACTTTTGGGAACCCCCATTTGTAGGGGGGGTACACTTATTTTTAGGTACTGTACTTTATTTTACTAATACTTGTACATTTTTTGTTTGTTTTTTTACGTTCTTGATGGAGCATGGACGTGGACATGGGCCAAGTGGTCGCCATCGTGGGCCACAAATGTGGGGCAGCCACCCAGTTAGATTAAATCAGCAGTCTTTGGGGACTCTGCCGCAGTCACAGTGAGCCCAGCAGCTATGGTTGTCATCCAGCAGCAGCATCAGGAGCGGGTGGAGCAGTAGCCCCTGCAGGATCAGCAGGAGGAGCTGCAGCAAAAGCAGCAGGAACTGCAGTAGGTTGTTAGCCCTCAACCATCAGCAGCACAGCAGCAGGTGTATCCTGGTGCCCCCACCACCACCTGTACCGGGCTCTGCCCACAGTTCCCCTGTATGGGCCTTTTTTTCTTCCTTCCTTGGTGACTCCAGCATGGTGCATTGCAATCTTTGTTATGCGGTGGTCTGCCAGGGGCCCAAGGGCAGCCACCTGGTCATGGGTGGTCAGTGCACCCATTTAGCTGTTCGCCACCAAGCCAAGTGGGCAGCAAAGCTGCAGGAGGTAGCAGCCCCTCCTACAGCTGTGGTGGCACAACCAGCTCATCTGCCTGCATGTCGCCATAGTAGATGGGAAATGGCATCAGGTGCGGTGAAGGCAGGTCCCAGAGCTGCCCATGAGGAAGAGAGGTTGCATCAGCTGGTAACACGGGAGATCTTGTTGAGCCGCGTGCCCAGCTACAGGGGCTGAAAACATTGGTGGAGGCAGCAATGCAGTGGCTGATATGTGCTGAGAGGCAGAATGATGAAATACTATGGTTGTTGTGTAGTAACAGTGGTGGTGATGAGCAGCAACAGCCCCCACAGGCCCATTAAGAAAGTTATATTGTTACAGAGCTGGCTCCGGCTATCTAAGGGCCAAGCTAGCAGGATCTACACCGAGATCTGAGAGAGTATCCCTTCTCAATCTGAAGAATCAAAGCAAAAGTGGGAAAAAGCCCTGAACCTGCAGCTGGATGCAAACAGCTGGAACCTATGTTGGTAGCTGTCCCACGTGAACTACCCAGATATGCGAAGCAGACTCATTCAAAACAAAATATTACACCAATGGTATAGGACCCCAGATGTCTTACATAAAGCCAAGCTCATTGACAGCAACCTCTGCTGGAGATGTGACTCCCAAATGGGGGACTTACATCATATCCTTTGGCAATGCCCCCTACTGTCCTCTTTTTAGCAAAAAGTAAGCCAACTGGCCACTCAAATCCTAGACTGTATGATCCAACTAGACCCGCTGGTCTGGATTCTTGGCCTCCCTCCCCCAAGGTATTCGGCTCAACAGCCAACAACTTCGCTGACTAGCTCTCCTTCGCATATCTGCCAAGCGCCTTATCTTGTGCCGCTAGAGAGCCACTGAAATTCCTTCTATCTCAGAGCTGCAACATGCACTTATGCTGCTAGCCTCACTGGATCACATGTCTCATGTCATAACTAATAAACTTGACCTGTACCGTACTGGCTGGGCACCGTTCCTTTCCTATCTGAAACCACGGATGGGTATTGGATGAGGCCAAGACGGTCATCGTTGGTCTCTCTTCAAACCACTCCCCAAGTAATCCCTTGCAATGGTCCAGCTCTAACCATGCTATCTGGTGTCTCAATCCTGTCTTATCTGCAATGTACCCCTACCTAGGCATACCAGTCTTTTGTTTCCTTTATTGTTAAGAACTTTGATGTTATGTAGCAGAGAACCAGCTCTCCTGTTACCCTTCCCTCTCTTTTGGGCAGTGAGCAATGACTTCTATAGCAATCAGCACTTGTTTCAGCTCTTGCTTATGCTCACTTGGGGAGCTTTCTCCCCCATTACTAGTCCGAGTACCCCTTTCCTACTGTGTGTGCACTTTGTTTCACCACAGATTAAGGGTGATACTTGCATGATGGTTTTATTTTGCTCTGCTACTGTTTCAACATGTTCACCTTAATGTTCTTATTTTGTTTTGTACTGGTGTGTATACATATGTTTATATAGAAAATCATTAAAAATTACTAACTGAAAAAAAAAGAAAGTTATATTGCTTTCCAAATTGCCCCATAAACGTCTGCCTCCTCTTGTTTTAATTTTTTTTCTTAATTAATATTTTTCTTTTTCTGTATGAAATTTATGTTTGGGTAATGTTTTGTTTGTGATTTTTTGTACTTGTTACTCAATTTACTTTATTTGGAATTGTTCTTTTTGTTACATGAGTGATGGTCAGCATCATCAAAACGGTGGATGCCGCATGCATTCATTCCAGGTGAAACTGTTGTGCTGTCATGCACACTGCAATAAAAGTGTCTTGAAGATAGCTTTTTGGGAGCACAGTTTTAACTGTAGTGAAAGTACACAGTGTCTGCACAGTTGGTAACCACAACTTACAACACTAGTTGACTTATTACATAAAATAAAGCAAAGATGATGATGATAGACGAGACAAGTAAGAAGTTAAGAACACAGCAATTTGTATTGCAGAATTGTTTAATGGCATGGCAGGGGCAACATTTGGGGGAGGTGGGATGGTGAATCAGATTTACCAGTATGAGGGACAAGAAAGATCAAGAAAGCAAGTATTAACAACATTTACCCCCCCCAAAAAAAATAATCTCTGCTTTTTTATTTTCTTAAGCCATAGTTTTTTCTTACTTATGTTTATGTTCAGTTAATGTTTTCTTAGCTATGTTGATTTTGTTAATCCTGTATTTCTTCAGCCTCATACTTGTAAATCATATTCCCACCTCCCCCCAATGCCCCCCGCACCATTATGCTTTCAGCAATGGAAATTGTTTTGTTCCTAGTTCCATTTTATGTAATAAGTCATGTTGCTGCCCACTTTGTGGACACTGCGTACTTTCCTTTAATAAAATATTGTGTCTCCAAAATGCCGTCTTCAAGACACTCTTACTGCTGCGTGCATAGTGGCACCAGAGTTTCACCTATGATGAAAGCATGCAGCATCCGTTATCTGGCTGACCATCAGGCATGTAAGAAATAAAATAAATTAAGTAATAACAACTACAAAAATTCTTGTTAATTTTCTGATCATTTACTTCAAAGTAAACCAACATGCAGGACTACATTTATCAATATTGTTAGCAATGGAAATCTGCTTTACATGAGCAATTGACCGAACCTGTAACATTTTTTTGTTGGCATCATGTTCTGTCATTTGTAGGAGTGTGATCCAGTGGCTAGGGCAGATGTTTGAAGCCCACAAATAGATTATAAATAATTCTGACCCTAAAAGTGTTATGGGTTCAGTCAAAATAGATTATGTGAAGCCGATTTCCATTGGTAAGAACAAGATTGATAAATGTAGTCCTACATGTTACTTTCCCTTTACAGCACCAGCACAATTATCACAAACAATACCATTACCACACTAACCATGCCCCCACAAATGCGCTGTCTTTTATGCTTTTGTCCCACTGTTTTAATGTCATGAAAAGCCCAGATTAAAAATGGAATGCCAGAAATGTCGCACAGTGTTGTGTCCCCAGAGAGAAAATGCTTCCTTTAAGTCAAATACTTTTGCTGCCCTTTTACACCTGACAAGATGGTGCAAAGTATGAAGTTGCCAGAGAACTTAAACATGTTTATCAGACTAAGCATTTTTGGGCCTGCCACCCCACTGCATGCTAAGTGACATCACTGCCTAAGTTGTGACACCACCTGCTGCTGCTACTGTTCTCCTGCTGATATATTTGAACGAAAAGGCCAGATGAAGATTAAAATGCCAGAAATGCATCTCTTTGTTCCAAGTGAGAGCACTCACAGCACACAGTCCACACCTGCTGAATCACCAATACATGCTGCCCTTTTGGTGTGCCCTACCTTCATACCACAATCGTAAGTTATTGTGCATGCCACCATACTTTTTTTTCCAGAGACACAGCCATATAATTTCTATCTAAATAATCTTGTTCTATGTTGTAAGCAGTCCGTCGTATCGCTCCTTTTCAGGGAATCTTCGCACCTTACTGTGGTGAGCATGATGATGATGATGATGATGAAGTCACATGAACATGCGAGCAACACATATGTTACGACCAGAGCTTGACAAGTAATGTGGTATTGTCAAATTCAAATGTTCTTTTTTGGGGGGGTTGTGGTACACTGAAAGACAATCATTTATGATTACTTTTTTTTTCCAGTTCGTCATAGGCACAATGTCAGTGGTCCACCACAAGTTTTGGATGTCTGCTGCTGAGTTTGGCTGCATGGAAACTGTCAACTCCTGAAAGGTAAGTATTTCTTTTGTGGGGAGAGCATTTAAAAAAAAAAAGTAAAAAAAACGATTCATGAATGTTTTGATCATCTTTACAGGTCTTCAGCATATCATCAGAACTGAAAAAAAAATTAACTGCTGTGATTCGTAAAGAACGCGATTTGTCTCATGATGAGTGACTGGTGGTGTGACATGACTAATGAACTGTACGCAAATATGTATGGCTGTACTTCCATGACCTGTACCACCCTAAACACCCTGACTTGAAAACACATATCAATGAATACAATGGTCAAGCTGAGATACTATCTACAGGATTAAATAGGTTTGGCTTCTTGTGAGCACAAAGATTCAAGTGGGGCATCCTACAGAATGTGAACACAAACAGAAGCATCAGAGTCCCCAAGTCATTTTCCTGATTCGTGATGAAACCGAAGACTTTAAAAAACAGGGTTACATACAACTTACACCCAAAAACTTAAAGTTGTGTAATTCATGAATCGTAACCATGAAGATGAAGAACATGATTTGTCTCGTGATGAGTGATTGGTGTGATGTGACTAATGAAGTGTACGCAAATACCTATGGCTGTACTTCCCTGACTTGTACCACCCCAAACACCCTGACTTGAAAACACATATCAATGAGTACAATGGTCAAGCTGAGATACTATCTACAGGATTAAATACAGCCAGCTTCTTGTGAGCACAGAAATTCAAGTGGGGCATCCTACAGAATGTGAATACAAACAGAAGCATCGGCCTACACCAAGAATCTTGAGTGACGTGACATGATATAACTGAGTGTCCCGTGATGAAACCAAAGACTTTAAAAAAACAGGGTTACATACAATACAACTTACACCCCAAAAACTTAAAGTTGTATATTTTGTGAATTGTGATCGTGAAGAAGAAGAACGTGATTTGTATCGCGAGTGACTTGAGATGATCGTCCTGACTTAAAAATGCACATAAATGAGTGCAATGTTCATGCCGAGATATGCACCACACCAGTACTCTGAAGGGAAGCCAAACAAACAACTGTGGATTAAGTTACAGATGGAGACTGGGACCTAAAGAGATGCAGAAGCACAGACAGATGGAGATTGCACTTAAGTGATGCGGCTGCACAGGCACAAGCACAACACCACCTTAACCAGTGGTCAAAATCAGAAATCCAAAACTGGAACAAAATAATACCTTTTACGGGGGGCGAGGGCAGCTGCATTAACAGTCTACTACTGACCAAGATTGAATGAAGCAGTAAAAAGTACTGCAAACGGATAAGAGATTCAAATCAGAGTCATGTGATTATGGTGTGGCACAATAAAATGTGTGTAACCTGACAGCATGCACACACACACATGCACACACCACAGGTAATGCACAGAAAATTTTAAAGTTCAGTACAGTACAATCAAATCTTTTTAAACAACTGAAAAAATGCACGGCACCACAACAAACACCAAGAAATTATCAAAACTTACTAAAAGTATTACTGTGTGTACATGAACACACAAATACTAACACACTAGCTACCCAAAAACAGTTAGAAAGACTGCCTTTCTCACAGAGTCACTGTGACTCTCTCTTCATCATGCCCCTCCCCCGAAGCACACTTCTACAGTATTTGTCAATACACAGACTGACTCTTACAAATTAACATTCAAAATGCTCACAAAACCAAGAAACGGTTAGGGAGGGAAAAAGGTTAGGGAGAAAAAGCATTCAGGAAGTATAAGGAAACACAGAAGGAGCAGGACAAAGAACTATACCAGTTAAAGCAGAAGGAAGTGGGGAAGACAGTCAGAATAGCAAAGGCCCAAACTGAGGAAAAGATAGCCAACTCAGTTAAGAAGGCTGATAAAACCTTTTATAGGTAACATTAGGGAGCAAAGAAAGACAAAGGGAGGGATACTGAGGCTGAATAAAGAGGAGGGTGGGTGGGCAGAGAGGGACAATGAAAAGCAGGGATACTGAATGTATACTTTGTTCAGTATTCACAAAGGAAGAGGAGGGGAGGTACCTAATCCAGTCAATAGAAGCACACTGGATAGGGGGGTCAATATCAGTCCTTTCACAGAAGAAAGGGTTCTGAAAAAACTCCTAAAACTGAAGGTGGACAAAGCAATGGGGCCTAATGGGATTCACCCCAGAATTCTAAAAGAACTAAGGGGAGAACTAGTAACACCATTGACTACCCTTTTTAACAAATTGTGGTAGGATGGTGTGGTACCTGAGGACTGGAGAGGGCGGATGTGATTTCCCTTCACAAAAGTGGGAGCAAGACAGAGGCAGGAAACTACAGACCTGTCAGTTTAACCTTCGTGATAGGGAAAATGATGGAATCACTTCTGAAGGAAACAACTGTTGAGTACCTAGAGGCCAGTGGGGCACAGGACTCAAGGCAGCATGGATTCACAGCAGAAAGGTCATGTCAGACAAATCTAATACATTTCTTTGACTGGGTGACCAAAGTAGTAGACCAGGGAGGGGCTGTGGACATTGCCTACCTAGACTTTAGCAAGGCATTTGACACAGTCCCGCACAAAAGATTAATAAACAAATTAGCCAGCCTGGGAGTGGATCCCAGGGTGGTAGCCGGTAAACATTGGCTGGACAACAGAACACAGAGGGTAACAGTAAACGGAGTCCACAGTAAAGAAAGGGGGGTTACTAGTGGGGTACCACAGGGTTCAGTCCGTTTTAACGTCTTTATAAGTGACATTGCAGAGGGACTGGAAGGAAAAGTATGTCTCTTTGCAGATGACACAAAGATCTGCAACAGGGTTGATACACAAGGTGGGGGTGGAAAGGATGAGAAGGGACTTGGCTAGGTTGGAGGAATGGTCAAATGTATGGCAGCTTAGCTTCAATGCAAAGAAGTGCAAAGTAATGCACCTGGGAAACAAAAACCCAGGGGAAGAATACACAATGGGAGGTGAGATACTGACAACAACTAAAATGGAAAGGGACCTGGGGGTAGTTATATCAGATGACCTAAAGGTGGGCAAGCAATGTGAGAAGGCAGTAAGGAGGGCTGTTGGGATACTGGGATACATAGGGAGAGGCATCACCAGTAGAAAACAGGAAGTTGTTATCCCTCTGTACAGACAGTTGGTGAGACCCCATGTGGAGTACTGCATGCAGTTCTGGAGACCCCATCTCCACAAAGACATAGACAGGATAGAGGCTGTCCAGAGGAGGGCAACCAAAATGGTGCAGGGTCTGCACCAGAAGACATATGAAGAGAGACTAAAGGAGCTTAATATGTATACCCTCAAGGAAAGGAAGGAGAGGGGGGACATGATAGAAACTCTCAAGTACCTCAACAAAGTCCAAGAGGGTAGCATCTTTCAGAAAAAGAGATGTGCAAGAACAAGGGGGCACAATTTGAAGATAGAGGGGGGATGGCTCAGAGGTAAAGTGAGGAAGTATTTTTTCACGAAGAGAGTTGTGGATGCATGGAACAGCCTTCCTAAGGAGGTAGTGGGGGAATTCAAGAATGCATGGGGCAGACATAAGGCAATTCTAGCGGGGGGTAGGAGGAACTGGGCTGTTGATCAGCTAGGATCTGCAGCTTATCCATTAGGTAGGGAAATGGGCAGACTAGGTGGGCCAAGCAGTCCTTATCTGCCATCAAATTCTATGTTTCTATGTTCACTCAATGATATAAGCACAGGAGGGTTTCCTACAATCGATGTACTAAATTTTGACCTAAAAAATTGGCTCAAAAATGCTTCTTAAAAGGTTTTTCAATGGTTTGATTCTCAGAGCTCTGAGAGCAAACTGTCTCCAGTTTTCAAATACACACACTACGCAGAAGTGAGGCTGTGCAAGACAATCTAGAGCCCATGTGACCTGCCATCCCGCATGATTCAATACAAACTTCACCTTGAAGTCCAAAATAAGGCAAAGTCAACGTGAAGTGAATTGTAACCTATGGCGCTTCACGTTACTCATTACAGTGAATTACTTCACTTCATATTGTGGAGTACTTCGTGAAATTACCTATATACGCGAAGTGTTCCACGGGGCTTTGCCCACCTCTAGATATTATCCATCTCCTGAATATATTTTCTCAGGCTCAATAATTTAAGGTACATGTATACACATTACCTGGATATTTGGACCCAGGTTCCCAGTGTTTGATATTTTGAGGGCTGTAAGTCCCTTACATTATTATGATTTTTCTTCTTATTATTGTTGTTATTTTTATTCTTTTTTTTTTTTTCATTATTGTTTTTAAATTCTAATTATATTTGGCTGGTTTATTTGGGTGTCATATTGTGATTGAATTTCGAGTGCAACAATCATTTACTGTTGCAAGATATATGGGGTTTGTGTGGTTTTACTTTGGTATGGTTCAAAATTACAATACCAATGTGTAGGTATGTAGCGACCTACTGAAATTCAACACTACCTCTTTAAGACTTCGCTTTAAATTGATGACCTTTTCACCTGAGGGACACTTCCTGATGAGGCTACTCTGGGAACATGACAATTCGTTCCCGACAATCTGGATAGCGTCAACTCACTCCCGACATTTCTCCACGGTGGCTATTCGCTCCTCTGACGCTCACTGCCCTACGACAATTCACTCCCAGTGAGTAAAATTAGGACATCTGAGCAATGCAATGAAATGAAATGGAAATATGCTCTTACCAGGTAGAAGATTAGTCAGGCTGCATGTTGTTTTCCACTCCACATCACGTCACCTTGTGATTCCACTGAAAATTAGCCTTAGAATGAATGAGAACCTGTGCTGTGATATCTTGTGTAGTGGCTGCTCTTTCTTTGGCTGCATTTACAGCATCTGCTTTTTCAACTGCACACACATCAGGTGCATGAGAATGCATTGAGAACAATGTATAATTGTTGGGTCCTCAAAGCCTTTTGTGTGTACTCTTGCACTGCATAGCTTTACTTTACGTACTGCCAACTTGCACTGCCAAATCACCTTGTTAATGTGTCCGAGTTTGTGAAATGTGTAGATAAAGTTTAAATCATCCACTAGCTTTTTGTTCCCTCTCTCGAACAAAATGAAGCTGCCAGTCATTCTGCAAACAGCAATGCCCTCTCAGTTTAGCCGGTGTACTCGGATTACTGAGGAGCGCATGCGGGGGCGAGCAGTAATTATTAATTAAAGATTTGTAATTACCTACAACCACTGACCAGCAGTTTGGTGTACTGGCAATAGTCACTAAGGATTAGTAACAAGCTGTTCTGTGATTTGCACATGCAGCAGCAGACCAGCAGTTACGTGTATTGGCAACAGACTTTTTTTAAACTGACAGTCGGGAGCGAGTTGACATGCAGAAGTGGACAAGCAGTTAAATATTGGCAACCCATTTTTTTAAACAGTGTATCAATAGTTAACTGTATTGACAACAGACTTTTTAAAATCTGGCAGACGGGAGCAAGTTGACATAGCTCGAGTTGACGTAGGAGTGGGATGACAGCGGAGTGTAATATCGGGAGCGAGTAGTCGCAGTATGACTTGTCGGGAGTGAGTTGTCATGTACCTGGCTACTGTGAAACCAGTAGAAGACAGTGGAGCTCTGCCTATGTCTCCCAGTCTGTGCTTTCAGGACGATTGAGGTTTGCACCATTTGTTTTTGACTGCTATATAATTAAACTGCATTTCTTAAATACATTTATGTTGTGTCTGTGGCCTTGTTTGGTGGTGGGTAGTGCTGGATATTGACAGTAAAAAATTGTGTTGTTCCTGGAGCACCCCCTACTGTGGGGCGGCTGCTTACTGAGTGTTAGTGCTGTCATTATACAATGAATTTCAGTGCTGATGCCTGGGTGCTACAGCACTACATGTCTACCACGCTATGCATGATGCAGGACCTCCTTATGGACATACTTCTCAAACTTCCTGCCTCAAGAATCAGGGATAAAATCAGGGACACATGACCAAACAAAAACTAAATGAGGGACACATGACCAAACAAAAACTAAATAAATAAATAAAAAATAAAAAATCAGGGACACTGACCAAAATCAGGGACACATCCACTCCGTTGCCTCTGCCTTACATAACTTTCTTTCTGCTAGCTGCTTCTGCTACAGTCCTCCTTAACTTGTTCCCCTATGAGCCTGCTTCAGCTTCATGCATACCTCCTTCCAGCAAAACCCTCCCCCTACACCCTCCCCCAGCACCTCTTCCTTTCCATCTTACTCCCACCTCCCCATTCCCTCCTCTGTACACCAGCTTACCCTCACTACCCACTCGCCGTTGCTTGGCCTAGGCCCCTGGCAGTGTTCTCTGCATCCTGGAGGGGTCCAGTACCTAGGCAAACACCTTCCTCACCTCCTACTCCCTCCCCATTCTTTCCTGAAAGGGCTGGGTCTCGTCCCCTTTTCTCTTCCACCTCCCTCTTTCTTAGTCATTCTGAAGCCTACTCCCCATCATTGCCTACTTCCCTCCTGTCGTGCTCTACCTCTGCTGCCTATAACCTACTTCCCTCCTGTCATGCTCTACCTCTACCTTGTGCAGGCAGGGTCCACAGCATACTAGAGGGGCCAGGCCCTGGCAGACCCTTCTCTTCCCCCTCTCTTTCTTCCTGATGTGCTCTAACTCCCACTGCCTACAACCTGCTTCCCTCCTGTTCATGCTTGATCTCCACCTGGTGCAGGCAGGGTCTCCAGCATTCTGGAAGGGTCAGACCCTGGCAGACCCTTCTCCTCCACCCCTTGCCTTCTACTCCTCCAAATCCCCCCTTTCCACCTCCATGCTCTCTGCCTATATGACCCCACCCACCCACCTTTCCCCCTTCTTTCCTAGCCATAGTTATTGGCTAACCCCTAATCTCTAATGCACTTACAGTCAACCTTGCATTTTTGTTACACCTTGCAAATTTTGTTCTATCTGTGTGCCTCCTCACTATCTTGCCCTAGTTCAACCATCTTGTATTCTATCCAGCCATTTTCTAACTACAAAGCTATGCTCCACCAAGTGTTTGCCAAAGATATTTGTGCTGTCGTATCTATCTAGTTCAAGACTGTTAGCATTGTATTCCATCTAGTTCATACCTGTTAGCATTCCTCCTTTTCAATATTCTGTATAGTCTGCTCACTTTACAGAATGTAATCAAATTGTATATCTATATTGTGTACCAAATCTCTGTATACTATCCTCATGCCCCCCCCCCCCCCAGGTCGCACCAGGAGATGAGCAACTTGTTGCTCAGTGTGCCTTCCTGGTGAAAAATTTCAGTAAATAAATAAAATAAATAAATAAGTGATTTAGAGAGCTGTACCATAGAAAATGGGATTAGTAACCTGTAGGAGTTGTGACTCAATCTTCTACCATTCTACCATTCAAACTGCCAAAAAGTGCTGTTTTCCATGAAATAAATGCTTTCATTTCCACGCTCTGCTTCATTTGCATAATCCGCCTCTTTTTTTCCCCTCAGCTCTGCCACCCACAAGCATGACATCATGCAAGGGAAACAAAGTGTATAAGCACTGTTTTGAAACAGAGACCTCTGTTGGTCAGTCTTGGTATTGCAGACATCTACACTGCCTGTATAGGAAACTACATCTCTCAGTAAAGAACTCTTGTCAGCTAGATACTACATGCACACTGCCTTGTTCTGCAAATAAACATATGAGAGTTTTTATTGTTGAAGCTACAACAGAAATATGAAACTGTACCTCACAGTAAGGGAACTGGAAAACATCTTCTTATTGTACCCACAATGTCTTGCTATGTACATCTACATAGTAGGTGCAGTCACCAACACCAAAACAAGGGACTGCGCCTCTGAGTAACTATCAATTACATCAACATTTTAATTTACCCAGAATTCCTTGGTTCTGTATGTAAAACAGTGACAGTTCCCTTGCATGACATCATTCTGGGGGTGTGGCTGCACACAAAAAACTGGAGGACACAGTGTTGATAAAACATAAATAAAAATGATTATGACAGATTTTTTTTTTACAAAACAAACTGCAGCTTCAACATCTGGAGCATGGGCTGTGATGGCACACAATGTTAGAAAGACATCTGCGATAGCTCGCAAAATCACTTTAAAAAGGGTTATATCAGTTCATGAAGCTGTTACAAAAAGGTTCACCACTATCTGTGTGACAATCATTTTGTCAACACCGATATGGATGTAGGCAATACACTGCATGGCTCTGCAGTGTCAGGCATTGTGGCATCCTGGAGCCAGAGCATAGTTCAGTTTTGCGGAGGCAGGGGCTTTGACCCCTCCCCCGCACCCCTGCCAGTGAATATAACAAACCACGGGGGTGGGCATGCCCTGAAAGGGAGGAAAACTGTTTCTCCTCCTTGCCTTCAGTGGGCAACCACCCCATAGGAGGAGAGATTCATACAGCACACCATACGCTAACAGCCTAAATACACAGGAAAAGCTGGAGATCAATAAAATAAGCAGGAAGTGGCAACAATACATGTAAATGTATTTAGAAAAACAGAAACATAGACCATGATGGCAGAAAAAGACCATAGGTCCATCCAGTCTACCCATATTCCCTATAATCCCTGAAACCTTCCCTGGAACCTATTGTTCCTCCAGGGTACTAACCCTCCCCCTCCTCTCCCCATTCTCCTCCCTGGTATTGTCATCCCGGGTGACCACTATTCCCTTCATTCTATCCCATGCCTGCTTGAATCTCCTGATTGTGTTTGCACAAACCACCTTGGCCAACAGACTGTTCCAAGGTTCCACCACCCTTTCCATAAAGAAGTACTTTCTCACGTCCCTCCTGAACCTCCCTCCTGTTAATTTCCACTCCCACTACCATCTGATTTTTTATATATTTACAGTTGAGAGGTACTGCTATGGGGGCTACCATGGTCCCAAATCATGCCATATTATATATGGCTGATTGGGAGAAGAAAACTATTTATAGTGACAATAATCCATGTTTGCATTTTATTGATTTTTACAAGCATTATATAGATGATTTGTTTTTCATTTGGAAAGGGACCGAGGATGAGCTAGCTTTTTTAATTCAGTATTTGGAATGTAGTAATCAGAACCTACGTTTTGAAGTTCATTCAGATTTGCATGAGATTAATTTTTTGGATCGTTCTATATATAAAAAATTGGATGGTAGTGGGATAGGTACCAAGTTATATAGGAAGAATATAGATAAAAATTCTATTTTTCGCATTTAATAGCTGCCATCCAGTGCATGTCACCAGGAATATCCCTATGGAACAATTCCTAAGGGCTAAGAGGAGTTGTTCTGATTTGAATGAGTATATAAATAGTACTGTTGATTTAACACATCGTTTTCAAGCTAGGGGATACAATAGTAACACTTTGGAATTGGCCAAAGAAAAAGTCAAACTGAGGGATAGATGTGACCTATTAACACCTAAAGTTAGAAACTATGATAACCTAGATAAAAAATTTAAGTTTATTACTACATTTAGCCCCGAAGCACATCATGTTAAAAATATTTTTATGAACAATTGGCATATTCTGACTACTGAGAGGAAACTTGATTGTGTGACAAAAGATCCTCCACAATTTATATATAGAAGGGCACCTAATCTTAGTGACATTTTGGTACAGAGCACATATTGGAAACCACAAAGAAAAGAAAAAGTATTGGCTCTTCCAAATGATACTTTTCGTTGTGAGAATTGTTCTTTTTGTAGATATATAAAGACAGGGGATATTTTTTTAAACATCCAGTTACAAATCAGGTCCAGCAGATAGTGGGTTTCTGTGACTGTAATAGTAGAAACATAATCTATGCTGCTACTTGTTGCAGTTGTGATAGTTTTTACATAGGCAAAACTGCACAAAAGTTTAAATTAAGAATCGGACAACGTATTAGAAGCATCTGTAATTTAAATGATGTGAGTGCTTTGGCACAGCATGTGAAGGTCAAAAGTCAAACACATAAATGCCCCTTCCAAATGCTTGAGAAGGTACAAGAAAATGTTCTTGGAGGAGATATTGATAAAAAATTGAGACAAAGAGAATCTTTTTGGCAATATAAAACTAAATCTTTTTTGAAACCAGGTCTCAATGACTTTTTTCAGTTATCCCCCTATTTATAACATTGTTTGAGAAAGTCTAAACAAGTTAAATTAGTTAAAATTAGAATGGATGTTATGTGATGGAGGTTTGTACCTTCACATGAATTGCTGTTCTATATTATATGTATTGTGGAAGTCTGTATTTTTTGGGTGATATGTTTGATTCATATGAAATCAATGTTTTTTACTGCACTGTCACTTTAATTTGTAAGGTTTAAAAGAATGGTGATGTCAAACTTGTCTCAGCCTTGAGAAAGCGCGAGAGTGAGCGTGAAAACATTTGGCTGCTCAGGGAAGGACACTATGTATGTGTGTGCTGGCGTGTTTTTAGGTGCAAAATTACATAAAATATTTTGCTTATAGCCTGTCTTGAATCATTCTTTTGGATCCCGTATGGTGATGAGTAGCCGTGCTGCCTTTTTCTACTCAAAGAACATTACAAGTCAGGACACCAGTTCATGAAGAGTAGAGTGTTAAATGTGATATACATTTCGAGATAGCATTCTACAGAGAGATTCATAAGGAAAGGTGTTGATTCCAAATGAATGGCCTGGTATGGATTTGGAAGTGAGAGGTGGGAGACCCCTTCCCCATCTGGAGTAACCAGATTTACCTCCATGGGTTCACTTTGGGCACCTATAGCTTTCTTCCGGGCACTTGGCCAGTGTTTGCAGAAAGTACCCAGACGTGGGATTGAGGATAATGTTTTCCCTTTTGGAGCTAGGAAGTGCTCCTGGATGGTAGAGGGAGCCACCAAATAAATATCCATGCCATATGGAGAAATGTCCCAATGCTGGCCGAGGTGCCATGCCAGGGAATCCAAGAGAAGAGTACCAGTTCGGGCTGAGGGCCCTCTGTGTTCAGAACCTGAGGGTTACAGTGTTGTGAAGAAGATGTGTTCTAGTCTCCATTAATCTGCATTACCAGGGAGTGTAGCCCCGTGGGGGTCCATCTATGCTTTATTATTCTCTTGTTGTTGTGAATAAAAGCCACACTCTAGAATCCCACTCCTGGTTTTGACATTTCAGTTATTGCTTCCTGTGTCCGGATTACTTGGGTGCCCCTGTGCAGAGGTTTCAAACCTAGCCAAAATGCTGAGCAACAGTTTTCTCCCCGAACCCAGGCAGCGGGTTACAAAAAAATGGAGGCACAGTGCATAATAACAAAAAACAAATAACATCAACCAGACCCCTGGTTTATATATATATATATATATATATATATATATACACACACACATATATGTATTTATATTATATTATATTATACTATATTATATATATATATATATATACACACACATATATATATACATATATATATATATATATATATATATACAAGTACTTGTGTAAAATGGAAGATCATTAGCTCAATAGACACCAAGTTATTATAGCTAGATAAAGAAATTTTACAAATTCCATGAACTTCTGACAAGTGTGAAGTGTGGCACGTCACAGAATTCAGAATTTTCTAATTCAGCACAGCTCTAATATTTTTACTCTAGCTTCTTTGTAGCAGGTGGTGTTGGTATGGCCATGCTGGAGACTGATGTGTCTGTGCAAGTTTGATGGAGTCTGCAACCCACCAAGGTCATGACCTAATGGCTCTACCGATTTTCAAATTTGTATACTGTAATATAACCCCCCTTAAAAAATGCATTACAATATGTTGTGGCACTCTGCATCACCAATGAGTTAAAATGTTATGAACTAAACAATAAAAATGCTGTAGAACCAGATACAGAGTTAATATGGGTGAAAATAAAACACAACAATAGATCGCTTACTGTTGGTCTGGGCTGTCATTCTCCAGTCTAGTCTCCACATCCAATGAATCTTTGTTGAATGCTACTGAATACATGGATGATTATACTGACTACATCTTGATGGGTGATTTTAACTTACCAAATATTGACTGGTCCTTACTGCAGGGAAATGGGGTCTTGAAAAACAGATTTGTCAGAATCGTATTACAACATGATCTAGAACAGTTAGTTACCACTCCCACAAGAAACAATAACATCCTGGACCTGATATTTACTAGTATAAAGGGCACAGGGAGTATACCAATCAGCCAAGAGCCGATAGCGATAGTGACCATAATAAAGTATTATGGAGTATTCCTTTTCTCAAGCAAGTTGTAACTGGAACCACTAGAATTCGAAATTTTGCTAAAACAGACTATGCGACAATTAAACAATACCTAACCGACTGGAAATGGGAAACAGAGCTCAAGAACTTAAACACAACCAATATGTGGATGATTATAAATAACAAAATCCAATACTGCATTAATAATTGGGTACCTGAATGTACTAAATATGATAACAAAAAGCAAAGAGTACCATTATGATGGAACAATAATATTAAAAAAGCTATACGAAGTTAAAAAAACAGGCCTTTACTAAGTATAAGAAGAAACCTACAGACATTAATTGGCAAAAATTCAATACCAAAGCTAATAAAACTAAAAAAAACATAGCAGAACTGCTAAACAAGGGTTAGAACACAAATTAGTGAACGTCACAAAGGACAATAAAAAGCAATTCTACAATTACATAGGATCATTCAAAGGGAAACCCACTGGTGTGGGTCCTTTAATTATTGACCAACAACCAGTTACTAATGAACAACAAATAGATGAAGAATTAAACACATACTTTTTAAGTGTCTTTAAACAAGAAGAACTAACAAATCAAAATCTAATAAGTGGTACATCTGATTTCATACATTTCACAACTTCTGAAGTTAAAGCAACTATAAATAATACTAGATCTAACTCATTGGCAGGTCCTGACAACATATCGCCATGCTTTATAAAAAATCTATCTGAAGAACTGACAGATATACTTACCTTATTATTCAACACTTCTATAAATGAGGGAACTGTAGTATCAGATTGGAAAATGGCCACAATCACACCTATACATACAGGTGGCTCCAAGCAGAATGTTGCCAACTACAGACCTGTAAGTCTGACATCATACATAGGGAAACTGATGGAACGTCTATTACAAAATATAATACTAAGACATTTACAAAGTAACAGCTTAGAGGACATTTCACAACATGGCTTTACCTCAGGAAGATCATATCAGAGAAACTTCATCGGTTTCTTTGAGCCAGTAAGTAAGGCACTTGTTGTAGGTTTTCCAGTTCATGTCATTTATTTGGATTATGAGAAAGAGTTTGATACTGTATCTCATAAAATATTAATAGACCACTTAATAAGCATTAGACTTAATCAGAACATAATAAATTGGATATACGCTTGGTTAGTAAATAGAACACAAAGGGTCAATATCAGAGGTCATTTTTCAAATTGGGGTGCTGTTACAAGTGGGGTCCCTCAGGGTTCAGTTTTGGGACTCATATTGTTTAATATAATGATTGCAAGTATGCAAACCACTAACGGCATATGAATTCACAAATAAGCCGACAACAGTAAACTGGGTTGTGTAGACAGTGACTCACAATCTGTTCAATCATTTCAGAATAATTTTGATTCATTATCCAAGTGGGCTGCCCGAAAACAAAATAAGATTTAACATTGCAGAGTGCAAGGTGATGCACTTTGGCAAAAACAATGTCATGGCTAGTTATACCCTTGATGGACTCCGACGAAAAGAAGTTACAGTTGAATGTGACCTTGGTATTAATATAACAAATAACTTGAAATTTAACACCCATTATAATAAAGTAACAAAAAAAGTGTTACAGTATAATAAATTGTATTTTAAAGTGTCATTGTTCCACTTTACACAAGTTTGGTTAGATCACATACTGACTTCTGTGCCCCATTTTGCACACCAACCACCACTAGTGGCAAATCAGATACAGAGAAAATACAGAGGAAGATCACTAGGAAAATAAAGAATCAAGAAAATAATACATATTCTGATAGGTTAAAAAACCTTGAACTTGTACTCACTTGAGTATAGGACACTTAGGGGAGACTTATGTCTGTCCTTTAAAGCCTTTCAAGATCCAGCTCTATTTGAAACCATTTGTTTAGAAAAACAGGTATCAACTGTCAACACTAGTTCCCACTCCTTTAAACTCTATACTAGCACTAATAAAACAACAAAGCGGAATAATTTCTTTACCCAAAGATTACCACCCATCTGGCACACTCTTCCTCCCATTGTTATAGCCAGTAATTCTATGGAACAGTTCAAATATAGGTTGGATCAGTTTATGGCAGAGAAAACATTTTATTTCCATCATTAATATATAATGGCGACGGGTTTCTTGTTGGGCTTGCCCTCAAACTCGTATACACTTATGAACCTATGAACAACAGGACAAATACAGAAAACAGAAAGATACATACATTGCTAAATCTTAATAATACAGTCACATACAGTATAGAGCTGTACAAATTAGTCAGCAAATCAGATACTTTGGAGGGGGTTTAACTGACTTAGGGACAGGACAAAGTTCTTCCATCACTGAGACTGCATGGAACATGTGTATGAGCAAGGGTATTGCTTATCCTTGGGCCATGGGTTTGATTCAGGGGGGGGGGCACCAGTTTATTCAAAATGGTTTAGCAGATGCTTGTTCAGCCGTGGAGCTTTGGGCACTCAGGAGGGTTTGAGCAGATCTTTGCTTTGCAATGTCATAGTACCCCTAGCTCAATCCTGAATGTATTGCATGAATGGGGATCACCATGTTAGGAATTCCTGGCTATTAGTGGTTGCAAAATGGGTCATTTTCATGAAGGTGGCCAACTTTTCCATGGCTATAAGCCACTCCATAAAAGACGGGATTTTAGCTGGCCAGGTGGCGCTGAGGGCTGAGGCGCTGGTCACATTAACCACGCTACGCCGACCACCCATGTTTGGGAATGAGCACGGGTCATCGGGGATTGGCAGGGTTGGAGAGGGATTGCGCATCTGAGGCACTGCTCTCCCTCTCTGGGGAGGGGGTTTGCCAGTGATCGGCACTGACTGGCTCCTAGCGGCAGCTGAGGAGCAGTGCGGCGATGCTGTAAATACTATGGGGGCAGAGATGGGGCCAACATCTGGAGGCAGTGTGTGCAGATGCGTGCCCACTCTCTCCATTGACATCCTGCATGCCTCTCTCTGCAGGGGAGAAAAATAGAGAAAAATGGAGCCCTCGCCATGGATGACGATGGTCCCCCCCCTCATAGCACCACCGGGACTGCACCTCCCCTGAACTGGATCCGGACTGGTGGGTGAGTACCTTCCCACTCCCCGCCATGAGGGGTAAGTCATGGGGGCTGAAGGGGAGGGGGTCTGATACCCGGTCGGCGCAGAGGGGGGACGTCAGAGGGTTAAGCCAAGGGGCTCCCAGAAACAACACCAAAAAATAAATAAATAAATAAAGACGGGATTTCTGTTGTCCACCACCTTTTTAATATGAGCCTTTTGAGCTCCACTGTTGCCCGAATCAGCCAGAATTTCTGTTGGCTTCTCAGGGTAATGCACTGTGGCACTATTCCCAGTAGCATCAGGGATGGGCAGGAGGGGATGTTGCACTTAATCACCTCTGAACAGCAGCTTATAACCTTGTTCCATAGTGGTCTAAGCACATGGCATTGCCAGAGTATGTGCCAAAGGTCTGCTCCTTGTGCCTTGCACCTCCAGCACTCATCAGTTGAAAGTAGGCCCATAACATTAAGTTGGCTGGGGGTTCTATACCATACGTGGTGGATTTTGTTTTGAATTAGTAGGCTGCATGAGTCCCTACATGCTTTCCTTGCTGTGATCCAGCAGTTACCCCACACTTCCTCTGTTATCGGGCTCCCCAGCATTGTCTGTCATTTTTGCCTGGCTGTTAGGGAGGGGTCACTGGATGCCTCTCCTAGCTGTCTATATATTGTCTCTGCTAGGACTCTGGGTTTTGTCATTCAGTAGCAGATTGGAAGGGGCTTACTGGCAGTAGTGCCCTTGTTTATGCATATGTTACACTGACATCTGCCTCTGGGCCACCCTTGATACAGATGCCTTAGCTGGTGGTATTTCCAGAAATCTTGTTTGTGTAACCCATATTTTTCTTGTAAGGAGGCGAAGGAATCTAAAGTTTGGCCATACTGTAGCAGGATGTCATTTAAACATCGTGTATGCCTATCCTCCCATTCTTTCCACAAAAAAGGGTGATTATCTATTTTCCACTCTGGGTTATTACAAATGGTATTATACCTCCCCACCATTAGACAGGAGCTGGAGTGTTGGCCTGCCTTGTGCCATGCTGCATGGGCAGCTTTAATTGTAAGCTGCTTTTTAAACTGTGTTGGCAGCTTTTGGGGCAGTAGAGTGGAGAGGTCACTTCCTAGGAGTGCCCCATTTTCAATATCTGCCAACTTTGGCCTATCTGTGCCCTTCCCTTGAAACAGTTTATACATGCTCGCTACTGAGAAGGTGTAAGCATAGTTCTGAAAATGGGGCAACCCCTATCCCCCTCTTTTCCATGGAACCCTCAGTTTTGCTCTACTATACCTTGGGGTACCAATGCCCAGATAAAGTTGCCTATCAGGACATCCAGTTTCTTAAACCACGCATTTGCCATCTCCACTGGTATGTGCATCAGTAGATAAAAAAATTCTAGGGGCAATCATCATCTTTACTGCGGCTATTTTCCCCCGGTATGTTGAGGTGATGGTGTTTCCACCTGGTATTACTTGGTATGAAAGAACAAAAGAAGGCCAGAGACCATCGAGACTGTTCCCCACACTATGTGGGACATTATTTATCTATTATCCCTCAACCAAACATCTAATGTGTTTTTAAAGACAATGGCGCTAGTTGCCTCTACCAATTCTTGTGGCACAGTGTTCCATACAATGGATGTTCTTATTGGAAAAAAGTTTCCCCTTTTGCTGGTTTTATAAGTTTTTACTTCAAGCTGTTTATTATGCAGTCTCGGAACATGTCTCCTTTTGGAGAGTGTTAGACCACATTTTTCCATTAGATCTGGTGAATTTATTAAGTTAAAAAACCATAAGCATATCACCTCTTAATCTTCTAGTTTGAAGAGAGAAGAGACCAGCAGCTTTTAATCTGTTCTGATAATCCAAGTTTGTTAATCTTGGAATCATTCTAGTTACTCTCCTTTGAACCTGTTCAAGAATTGCTATGTCTTTTTTTTTGGTTTGGATTCCAGAAAGGGGAGTCATAGTCTAGATACGGTCTAATGTATGTCCTATACAATGGAATAAGGCATTGTTCAGTGCAATTAACAAAAGTGCGTTTTATTTGCCTCAAAAGTCTGTTGGTCATGCAAGCAGTTCTAACACAGTGATCATTTGATGTAAGTTTATTATTAACATATATCCCTAAATCTTTTTCACAATTTGATGAGTGAAGTGGTAGTCCATTTATATGATATATCGTTTTTGGATTATTTACACCGAAATGCACCACTAAACATTTGTCTTGATTAAACTGCATATGATTTTCATTTGCCCAAAGTGTTAATTTTTCCAAATCCTTCTTTAATGTAGAAATATTTTCTTGATTATTAACCTTGCCCCCCCAATGTAGTATCGTCTGCAAATTTAACCATGAAGTTATTTGGCCCTGTTTGTAAATCACTGATAAAGAGGTTAAACAATGTTGGTCCCAAGACCAACCCCTGTGGTACACCACTTGTCACACTACCCGAATCAGACAAGATATCATTAATTCTGACTCTCTGAGAACGATTTGTTAACCAGTTTAAAGTCCAGTTGACAATATCAGGTGACAAACCTAGATTGTACATTTTAGTAATGAGTTTTTCATGTGAGACTTTATCGAAAGCTCTACTAAAGTCCAAAAGAATTACATCAGTAGGGATACCCACATCTAGTAGAGTACTTACATTATTGTAAAAAGATATCAGATTGGTGGTGCAGGAATATTTGGGAGTAAACCCATGCTGATATGAATCATAAATTCCTAATTTTTTACAATCTTGATCTATTAGAGACTTCATAACTCGTTCCATTAATTTACCAGCCACTGAGGTCAGGCTAATTGGACGATAATTTTGCACAGAATCTCTATTGCCTTTTTTAAATATGGGAGTAACTATTGCTGAACGCCAATCATTTGGTACAATGCTTTCTTGTAAGGAATTTTTGAAAATAATTGACAAAGGTATAGAAATATTTATAGAGGTTTCGATCAGAAACCATGGATGAATACCGTCTGGGCCCGGACTAGTATTTTTTTTTAGTTTTTTGATAGCACGTATAATGTCAGTTGGATAGAACCTATGATAATCTATGTGGTGAACTTTAAATGTACTAATAGGTGATTTTTGAGAGAAGACAGAACAAAAGTACTTATTAAAGAGATTTGAGGTTTCTATATCAGATAGAGAAGAGCCATTGGTTATAATGGGACCAACAGTCCTTGATACACCTTTTTTTTACTATTTATATAGGAGAAAAGAGATTTGTGACAGTCTTTTGTGTGAGCTAGTTTAAATTCTAGCTTATTTTTTGCTAATTTAATAGAATTTTTAAGTTTTTCAAAGATAGTCTGTATTTATGTAATAGAGTAGTTTTAAATGGAACAGAACTATTCTTAAGTTTCCTAAAAAGTTTAATTTTTATTTTAATCTGATTTTTAATTGTCTTGTTGAACCAAGGGGGAATTTTTCCTTTATTATTAAATTTCCTCTTAGATGGAATAAAGGTATTTTCCAAATAATGTACAATGTTTTTAAAAAAGTCCCAAGCTTGTTGTGTTGTACAATTAAGAAGATTAGATTCCCAGTTTATCTTTTGTAAGTATTCATTGATTTTAGAAAAAATTGCTTTGTTATAATTTTTTGCATGGTATAACTTCCTTTGTGTAGTTTTAAACTGTTGAATTTCAAAAAGAATAGATGAATGATCACTGGTCCCAAGTGGATCCCAAATTTGTAAATTGCTAATTTGTTGCTCTATGTTAGTAAATAATAGATCCAAAATATTAGGACCTCGAGTGGGTTCTTGGTGAATTCTTCTTGCATTTTGTTATTATGTTTACCTTGGAAAACACTTTTACCCTCAGGTACTTGATTCCCTCTTTTGCCCATGTTAGGCCTGTGCTATCTATCATTGCTGGGGTGCTATTACTATTAAGGGGGAGTACCTCCATTTTGCCTCTGTTTTGTCTGAAGTCCCGATACCTCAGCAAATTCTTTAAGCAGCTCCAGAATATACGGAGCACTCTCTTCCGTATCCCTGGTTGGTACAAGGCAGTCATCCTATAGCAGTGCATGATATTCATTACTTCCCATCTGTAGCCCCTGAATTTTAGGGTGTTCCCTGAGTGCACTTGAGAGGGCCTCAGTTGCTAGCACAAACAGCATGAGGGAAAGGGGGCATCCCTCTCTGGTTCCTCTTTACAGTTTAAATGGCTCTGACAGTGTATTATTGGTTAGGATCCTAGCTGTCAGGTCTGTATATAGAGTTTTAATCCACCCCCACTGAATTCCTCTCCAAACCCATATCAGTGAAGTATAGCCTACATGAAATCCCATTCTAGGGAGTCAAACGCCTTCTCAAAGTCAACTGAAATGGCTGCTGCTGGAGTAGCAAGACAGGCCGCACTCTGCATCAGTGTTATTAGGGCTCTGAGGTGCACTCGCCCTCCCCTTCACAGATCCTACCTGAGAAGGATGAACTAGTGTTGGGAGTACCAATTCCAGGCGGGATGCAAGAATCTTGGCCAATACCTTGTTATCTGCGTTTATGAGGGATATTGGTCTGTAGCTCCCTGGTAGTAGGGGGTCCTTACCTTCTTTAGGCAGCATGGTAATTATGGCCTCCCTCATGGTTCCTGGTAACTCTTGTGCATCTTGCACTTCTGTTAGCATGGCCAGCATAGGAGGGGTTACTGCCTCCTGGATTGCCTTATAAAAGTTGCCCGGGAATCCATCCCCCCCCCGGATCCTTGTGTGGGGCCATAATTTTTATAGCTGTGGAGACCTCTCGAGCAGTGAATGGTGCATCTAGTGCTGCCTTTTGAGCGTCTCCAATTTTTGGGAGCTTTAGACCCCCCAGGAAAGCTAGAAACTTTTGTTCATCCCATTTTGTACGGGATGCATATAGCATTTGATAGAATTCAAGTATGACCTGATTTATTGCTTTTTGGTTGGTCTGCTTGCTTCCTTTGCTGTCCATCAACTGTGCGATATGCCTTTTGACCTGTTGCTTTTTCAGCCTGTAGGCTAATAATTTTCCTGATTTCTCTCCTGAGGCCAAGTATTTTTGTTAGGACTGGAGAATTTGTAGTTCTGCTTTCCTGGTGGTTAAAGTGTTCAATTTAAGTCTGAGAGACATTAGCTCATGTAGCAGGTCTTGGCAGCCCAGTTTGTTATGATATTTTTTATATTGCTTCTCCACTTCTGCTAACTGTGATTCTAGGGTGGTAGTCCCTTTTCTTTCTGCTTCATCCTATGAGAGGCATAGCTGATGATTTTTCCTCTCATTGTCACCTTAAAGGCTTCCCATATAGTGGCAGAGGAGGCCAACCCTGGGGGGTTGTCCAGAAAATAGTTGTTTCTTCTTCCCCAAGCCAGTTCTGGAAATCTTTCTCTTGAAGGAGGAGGGGGACCTAGCCTCCACTGAACTGATTTGGGGGTTTCAGGGCCCAGACCCACTGATATTGTTAAGGGCGCATGGTCAGACATATATAGTGGGGTGATGGTAACATCTAGTACCTGTGTCATGACCTTCAGGGATGTAAACCAGTAGTCTAGCCTGCTTGCAACCTGCCTAGCACTCGAGAAGTATGTATAGTCTCTGTGGTATGTTTTAGATGCTAGGCATCTTGCAGCCTCAGTAAAGTCATACTTTCTTTAAGGGCCTGAATTGACTTTACATGAGGTTCAGGTTTCAAGTTGGAGTGGTCTAGTTTAGTCCATGGCTAAGTTGCAATCTCCTCCAACTAGACTACCCATGTTCTTGTCTGCCATTTCCAAGAGGGCCTGTGATATCTGGTGATAAAACTCTGAGGAGTCCTCATTTAGAGCATAAATGTTAACCAGTAGCAGATTCCTCCCCAGGTGTTTGCAATTTCCCCATTACCCATCTTCCCTCTGCATCTGCTTTCTGTGCCAAGGCCACCCATTTCAGCTGCTTGTGCCCCAGTATCAACACTCCTCTTTCTCCTCCCTACAGTGCTGTGTATTTCCCAACCTACAGTACATTCTCTCTTCAGTTTCCGAGCCTCAGTTTCTACTAGTTTAGTTTCTTGTGGAACGCTATTTGTGTTTTTAGTTGCTTAAGTCTCAATAATACTTTTTTCCTCTTGATGGGTGCCTTCAAGCCCCTCACATTCCAAGAAGAGGCTTTTATTATTTCTAACTTATCCATCAGGGGCCTTGCTCACCCACTGTTCCCTATATGCACCTGCTGTTTTAAGCATTAGCAGTCCTACTTGGGGGTTCTCTTTGTCCACTCCTGTTTCCCCCTGTCCTGTCTTCCTCTTTCCCTCTGGTCTGTATTCTGTATCCATGTGCATTATAGTAAGACTTTCTCTGTATCTCTATGATTTTTTTTTCTCTGTGTGGTCAAATGTCTGACCCCCATGACTGCCTGCATGATTCTGTGAGCCATGGCCTGTCATTTCCTTTTGTAATTGGGAGCCCATGAGTATATGCTCTGGTATTATATTATACACATAATCAATATAATCCTTTACTTTACATTTCAGCACCGATATGTTGGTGAAGTTTTCATTGACAACTTTCCAGGTGTCCCATTGTAGTAGCCCAGCATGCACACTTGGCACCAGCCAAGGGTTCCAGGAGTCCCCTTGTGGATTCAACAAACACATTAACTGTAGAACTATTAATAAGTAAACTATATATAAAAGCTGCATTTGTCCTCGGTCCTGTCACAACTTTAGACCTGGGGCTTTATGTAACAGTACACCTTGCCTATCCAGCAATTCTTAATGACAGCCTGTTTCCTCTGAGTCACCTGTGTAGGAGCAGGGGACACTTGGGGGTACATTTCCAGTCCCTCCCATGTGTGTTTAGCTCCTCCCCATACCTTATTGAGACCCATTAAATGTTGTCACTTTTGGACGAGGGGTGCAGGCAATCCTGTTCCATCAGGGACTGTACCCCCCCTTCCCCTGTTCTGTCCATTTGTTGCCACGTTGTACAGAACAGACAGATACCACAAGGAAGGGTTTGGCTTGCACCTTATAGCTTAGGTATTTACCTTCTACACACCCCTTTCCCTCCTTATAGATACATCCTTCATTAACCAGCCTGGGAGTGGGTCCCAGAGTGGTAGCCTGGGTAAAACACTGGCTGGACAACAGGAAACAGAGGGTAATAGTAAATGGAGTCCACAGTGAAGAAAGGGGGGTAACTAGTGGGGTACCGCAGGGTTCAGTACTGGAGCCGGTCCTTTTTAATGTTTTTATAAGTGACATTGCAGAAGGACTAGAAAGAAAAGTATGTCTCTTTGATGACACAAAGATCTGCAACAGGGCTGATATGCAAGGTGGGGTAGAAAGGATGAAAAGGGACTTGGCAAGGTTGGAGGAATGGTCAAATGTATGGCCGCTTAGATTCAATGCAAAGAAGTGCAAAGTAATGCACCCAGGAAGCAAAAACCCAGGGGAAGCGTACACAATGGGGAGTGAGATATTGACAACAACAAAAATAGAAAGGGATCTGGAGGTAGTCATATCAGATTACCTAAAGGTGGGCCAGCAATGTGAGAAGGCAGTAAGGAGGGCTGGGGGGATACTGGGATACATAGGGAGAGGCATCACCAGTAGAAAACAGGAAGTTGTTGTCCTTCTGTACAGACAGTTGGTAAGACTACATCTGGAGTACTGTATACAAGTTCTGGAGACCCCATCTCTGCAAAGACAGAGAGGGTGGAGGCTGTCCAGAGGAGGGCAACCAAAATGGTGCAGACTCTGCAACAGAAGACATATGAAGAAAGATTAAAGGAGCTTAAGATGTATAGCCTTGAGGAAGGAGGGAGAGAGGGGATATGATAGAAACTTTCAAATACCTCAAGGGAATCAACAAAGTCCAAGAGGGTAACATCTTTCAGAAAAAAGATGTGCAAGAACACAGGGGCACAATTTGAAGATAGAGGGGGAATGGCTCAGAGGTAATGTGAGGAAGTATTTCTTCACAGAGAGGATTGTAGATGCGTGGAACAGCCTTCCTGAGGAGGTTGCAGAGTCAAAAACAGTGGGGGAATTCAAGAATGCATGGGACAGACATAAGGCAATTCTAGTGGGGGGCAGGAAAAAGTAGGCTGTTGGTTAACTAGGATCTGCAGCTTATCCGTTAGGTAGGGAAACAGGCAGACTAGGTGAGCCAAGCGGTCCTCATCTGCCATCAGATTCTATCTTTCTCCCCTTCCTTTGGGATGGAGCTCTAGGAAGCTGTTCCGTCTCCCCATCATCAGACAAAGTGAACTGCATTCTCCCTCCCCAGAGCTGCTCATTTGGGTCAACCTTTGATTTGCAGCACAGCATTCCATTACAAACATTCCTCCCTTCCCCTTTTTCCAGAGCCCAGCTGCCTGGAGCGGGCCTAAGTATGCTGATTTCAGCTGCCGCATATCTCTTTTCCCTGTCAGTGCTGCTTGTCACAGGGTATGCGGTTGCTTCACTCACTCTGCTGCTGTCCGCATTGCCCCGACTCCCTTCAGAATGCTCAGGCCACTAATCCCTGGTAGCCCTCTATTTTATTTAACATATGTGGCCATTCAGAATCCAAGGCCAGATGTTTATCATGGGGGCCCTGGTGCTATATCCATCGTGCCTGCCAACCGCAGGTTGTGTATTAGGCAGCAGCCGCTGTTTCAGCGTAAACCGGGAACCATCTGACTTCAAGGGAGGAATGTTCTAAGAGGGGTGAGGAACACCTTATTTTTCATTCATATACATTTACAGTTGCTGCTCTAATTGTTTTAAACCTCTAGTGCATCGTGAGGGTTGTCATTTCCCCTCTCCCACGTAGATCACATTGACAACTCCTGCTGTGCATCGCTGGCAAGAATGCCTGCCCTAAACCTAGTAGAAGAGAAAAAATAAAAACAAGCATTTGTCAATGCCGAATGCTGTTGCGCTGGCATTGGCAGAGCTGGAGCTAGAGACGCATAATAGGAATGGCAGTGAAGTATTGAAGTGATGCCAACCCCACCCCCACCATGTAAAGAGCGACAGGCATTGGGGTGTGCCTTTGGGTCATCAGCTATAACGCTCATGCCATTGTACCTCACCATACCTTGTAGACACTGACAAGTGTCGGGGTGTGGTTTGGGGTCTTTGGTCATTATACTTACCCCATTCCATAAGGAAATACGCTGATGTGGGTGCAGTATAGGAGACTGGGGCAAACTTTGTGGCCGAACAGTGCAAGGCACACCACGATGCCTGTCAGTAGCTGCAGGGTGGGGGTTGGAATGGCATGAGCATTACATCCAATGATCCCAAGTGACACCACTGATGCCTGTCAGTCTGTACCAGGTGGGGTGCTACAGTTGGAAATCCTAACACCGTAGGCACGTCATGGTAGTTTCACTCCACATTTTCAACATGGGCTGCTTGTCAGGCCACTTTGTAAAATGCGGCACAATCACTTTGTTAGCTGAAAGCTGGTTTTGCACAGTGGCTGTGCCATTTGGCGACAGAGGGATGAAAACACATTTTGGGGCAGAATGTGGAGAATGACAACTGTATTGTTCATGAGGAGGTGTAAAAAAATGGCAACGTTGAAAATCTGGAGTGACAATATGAAATATTGGTGAAGCAATGAGCATGCATACAAACTGTGCAACACACATCCGTAATCCAATTATTTTTGGGAGTTTGGTAGCCACATTTGTAACATAGGCATTTTGGGACCTCCCCTTATGAACAGTGGCACTGCAATTTTGTTAATCTGTCCCAAAAGTTGATTTCCCACAGTGACCACGCCATTGTGCACCACAGGTGCGGAAACACATTTTGGGCAGGATGTGAAAAGTGACAGCTGTACTGTTCATAAGGAGGTGTGAAAAAATGCCAGTGTTGAAAATCTGGCATGGAAATATTGCAGATTTGCAAATTTACATGGGTGTGTGGAAACTGCGCAACGCACGCCTGCAACACAGTCATTTTATGGACTTTCGGCACCAAATTTTCAACATAGACATTTTAGGACCTCTGCTCATGAACAGTGTCACCGTCATTTCCACAAACTGTCCCAAAAAGTGATTTCACACAGCAACCGAGCTATTCTGCACCGGACGTGCAAAAACACATTTTGGCCAAGATACGTAAAATGACAGCTATACTGTTCATCAGGAGGTATGGAAAAATGCCAATTTTGAAAATCTGGACTGAAAATATTACAGATTCACAAAGTTATGAGTGTGCGTGGAAACAGCGCAATGGACGCTCGTAAAACAGCCATTTATTTTTTATTTTTCCCACCAAATTTGCAACATAGGCTTTTTGAGAGCCCCCTCATGAACAGTGGCACTGTCATTTCATTAATAGGTCCCAAAAGGTGATTTCGTGCAGTGACCAGTGACCACGAAATCACCTTTCGGAGCCAATTAATGCCATGACAGTGCCAGAATTCATCAGGAGGGGTCCCATAAACCCCATGTTGAAAATTTGGTGCCAAAATTCCAAAACATGCCCGAGATATGCATCAAAGTTGAAAAAAAAACTATTTACAGCTTACCGGCATTTCCTCTGTTCGTGGTCGGCTTTGAAGAGTGTAGACGTGTTCCCAGTCCACCGAAGATCGTCACGCCGGACTCCAGAGGTAAGTAGGGGGTGAGGGGAAGGTGTGGGGAAGCAGGGTGCGCAGTGGGTGGGTGCAGGAGGTGGACAGGGAAACCACGAGGGACAGTTTTCTTTTTCACAGCTTAAAAAATAAATAAATAAATAAACATCGGGGGACAGTTGTTTTTTTTTTTGCAGGGGCTTTGGCACGCTGAGGTAGGCTCCCAGCATGCCACCTTAAGTGTTTCTTGGGGGATGCTATAGCCAACGGGATTGGGCACCTCCATCGGCACACAACGAAAGTGGGAAGTGAAGAGCCGAGGGATTGGGCACCCCTCGGCACATAACAAATGGGGGGATGCATTATGCCGGCGGGGAGGGCTCCCCATTGTTATATACATTGGGCCACGTAAGTTGACAGGGGATTGGGCATCCCTGAAGTTGGCAGTATGCTTCGGAATGTTAATTTTCTTTACACCACCAGGAAAGAGCATCGTTGAGGTCCACTGCGTAGGACGAGCTTAGCTCGCATTGCAGTGGAACTTTCATTTGATCCCATGGCCACATTAGGTATTATAGGTGTGGCGCTGACATGCAGGCTGATTGGGGAATGAGGGACGCACCTACTGATGCACTCATCCAACAGTGACCGTGCCTCCAAATCTGCACTACCGCAGATGTTGGCTGTGCAAGCGCGCCAACATAAAAAGGAGAAAAGAAATGTGCATAGCTTACAATACATTGATCAACCTGCTAATGCCCAGTGGATCAATGGTTGCTACCTCAGGTATGGGCTTCAGTCTTCTGCTGGGACAGCCTCCAGCAATTCATGATGTAGCTCCTCCGTGTTCACCTCCCCTAGGCAGTCTGCCCACTCCCAACACAGGAGTTCCCAGTCTAGCAGCACTGCCTCTGCTTGTGACTCACGTCCTTTTTATTAGGTGTAGGTTTATTCAAGAGACTCCAGTGCTGTAGGGCGTAACTCACACAGGGGAGGAAAGCAGTTGCTAGTTTTGATCAAGGTAACGCAGGGTGAGCTGTTGCTTGCATCTGATAATATGTGGAGTCTCTGCCTGCTCCTGGAATGGGTCCTGCGTGGCAATGGGGATTTCTTGCTTGTCTGGGTCTTAACAGCTGGGTTCTTATTCAGTTTCTTCACCCTGCCCCATTGAGCCTTTTGCCAAGTTTCTTCATCTGTCCCTTAATGGGCGCTCTCCTGTGTTGCTGCCTGTTCTCCCTCTTTGCAGTATTCCATCTCGTTCCATGTTGCACTTTATGGTGATTGTGGGTGCTGACATGACACCTTTCCCAGTTCTTGTGTGCTTTGTAGAAACCTTTCCACCTCCATGGGAGAGTTAAAAACAAGAAAGTCACCCTTGTAATGCACCCGCAGCATTGCAGGATATCTCAAAGAAGTGGATATCCCCAGACGGTACAGTTTTTGCTTTACCTCTGCATATGCACAGCGCATTTTAGAGAGATCAGGTGAAAGGTCCTGGAACAGTTGTACTGAGTGCCCCTATCTTATTTCTTTCTATTCCCTTGCTACCCTCAGAAACAACTCCGTAGTGGGGTATCTCAGAAAATGGCATAGAATTGGTCTGGGTCTCTCCCTCTGTTAAGGTTTGGGAGTTAGAGGTCTGTGCGCCCTTTCCAGTTTGGGGGGACGTTCATTGTTTAATTGAAGCCTGCTTGGGAGTATGTGCCTCAGGAATGCCACCATGTCCCTCCCTTCCATACACTCCTGGATGCCAAGGACTCGTACATTTTTTCTTCTGGCCCGATTCTCCATGTCGTCTATTTTTGCCATCAAAAACTGTATTTGTCCATGATGTTCCCTTGGTTGCCCTTCCATGATGGCAGATCCGTGCAGCGTGCTGTTGAACCAGTGCCTCCATACCGCCACCCTCAGAGCTAAGCCTTGTAATTCTTCATTTGTTTCTGTAGTTGTTTCTTTGAGCTCTGCCATGTCCCGTAATACTTTACTTAGCATGGCAGTCATTTTTTCTAGCTCCACGTTCTGTTGTAGGATGGCAGAGCATTCAACCATGGTGCACTCCGGTGCCCTCTCCCACGGCTCCACCTTAGGCAGATTTTATGGGTGGTAGATCACCAGACTACCACTGCAGATAGGACTCTCTTGGAGAGCGACACTTGTGGCTGACAAGATTTACTTGACATGGTGTAGCTCGAGGAGTTGTCATCCAGTTTTCTTGCTGTTTGGACCGCTAGGATGCTCATTCTTTCCACTTATTAAAACTGGATTTTTTAGTGTATTCTGTACTGCCGTTTATTCCAGATGGTCTGAAAAATGATGCACAGGTCCTGCAGTACCAGATTAGTGAACTAACATTTTAGGTGCCAGACTCCACTGTGGTGGTGTTAGTGGAGAGCCCCCCCTCCATTTGTTTCTCCATTCAGGCACTGTTGGGCAGTCTCTCCTTTTTCCCCCAAAAAGCTACTGCAGCAGCAAATTTCTTTCCTTTCAGCTGTTCTATTATTTTTTCATGCTCTACTAGAATAGACTTGACCACCTACTCAGGTATTCTCTGTACTCTGCGCTGCTCCCTCTGTTTTCCTTTTTCTGTTCCCTGCCCATTTGCCTGAGAGAATTTGTTATTGTATTGCGGGTCTGCCCTGCAGCCCAGTAATGAAGCCCTGTGTGAGCACTTAGCACTGCTTTGTTTTGCGGTTTATGATTAAAAGGGAAGCTGGTAAATGTGGTGATTTCTCTCATCTGCCCCTGTGAAACAATGATAGTTATAATTGTATTTTGTGCTGTAGCACACTTTAGCTCTGCTAAACTCCTTTGCAGTAGTGTGACTGTACGCAGCATTTAAATTGTAAGCTGCACTCTTAGAGCTGAGTTCCCTGAGCTCTAAGATGTCTGCAAGTGAATATTCAGACTGGTAGAAAAGTAATACAAGCATACAGCACACATTTTAGGCATCTAGCCTGAAAGAGAAACAACTGGTGTGTAATATAAAGTACTCAACTGCAAGGCGCGGTTGACTGTTCTCCCCCCGCCCTTCTGGTCCAGCTGCACATGTGAAATAGCAGGCTCTGCTTGAATGTTTGTGAAGCAGGACAGAAAAGCTGCTTATATTTCTACCATGAGCACTGCAAGGGTGCTACTCCTTCGTTTAGTGGAAGGCTGCACATTTGGTAGCACCTCTTTTCTACAACAGTTCGGTCCTTCCACATTTGTTTTTTGGTTTTTATTGGAAAAATAATTTATGGAAAGCAGTTGTTTAAAGCTTCCAGTAAACTTAGCTGTCCTGCTAAACCAGTGTTTACACAATGTTTTTCTTTTGCTAGCTCTAAACAAATGCAGTTGAAAGTGAGAGAAATTAGTTAATACCTGGAGAAAAGGTATGAGTAAGTTTAACTGAAACATGTTGGACTGCCACCTCTGAGTAAAGAGTGTCCCTATAGGAGGCAGCGGGCCCAAACAGAAACACATTTATACATTACCTGCTGTCCATCAGAGGGATATGGGAGGGGCTCTAGGACAAATATGTTTTAAAACCATTTATATGAGTCTGAAAGCACATATTGAACATTTATTTTGTTTTACATTAATGTTTGAACATGCCTTGAATATTTTCCTGATTCCTATTTTTTGTATTAGGATAGTTTAATTTTTGTATTAGATTGGGGTGGATCAGGATGGTCATGTGACCTTTTTGTCCTCTAAAAATGCTCTTCTAAACCCAGGTTCAGATCAGTTCAGTCTGGGAGGCTGTACCAGTAAGAACTCACAGAGTATAGTGGAAGGATATGCTGCTATGTGAACTCCACTCTGTGATTTTGTTTATCCATTTTTCATTTTGCTTTCTGAAAGTTTTTATTTTCCGTTCTGTATTTTGCTGAATAAAAGGACATACTAGCTGGTATGTTCAACCTTACATCTAATTGTCTGTGTTATCCATCCCACACCTCATCACATCCACCCCCCATCGGATACACTTGAACATATTTCGGCAGACTCATTTTCCACACAACATTCTCCAGGCAACTACTAGAGGTTTATTTGCTCTCCAACACATTTTCATTAGTCATAACTAATTGCTGCCACAGGCAGTTTTCTCTTGGGAGGGTGTTTGTTACATGTCTTTTCAGGGCTCCAGATCTGGCTCCAAACTTTTTTTTTTTTTTTGCTATACAGCTGTTTATCCTCAGGACATGCAATGAGGACACTGTATGAGCTCTGTCTCCGTGGAGATGGCCCCGGTGCTCTGAACATGGGCCCCACTCATCTTGTGACTCACACACACCACCAGTGAAATTCCTCCAGGTGACAGTCGATCATCAAGTCATGAAGTTCCCCCTCCCGAAGGGAGGAGAACAGTCCTATGGATGCTCAATCCTCCATCTCCTTGCTGACCCCTAAGCGACCTATACCCATTCCTGAACCTGGGTCACCAGCTCAGGAAAAGGTAAGGCACACATGGTGCCTTGGACCTCTGCACCACTGGGCCAGCCAGATCTGGCTGCAAATTTTAATTTTTTTTCTATGAGGTAGAGGCTCTTTACATATCCTGACAACATCAATACTTTGATAATGTATCCTAGGTTGCTTCCCAGGTAGACACACTTAATGGGACCTTCCTGGGCAACAGTAACAGTCTTGTTATGTCCTGCTCAGCACACATGTGGCATCTCCACTGGGGCATACAGCACTGACACGTATGGGAAGCTTTCTTCTGGACTCCCCCACTGCATGGTTATACTGCCCCTATAGACCTTCTTCTCTGTCTACCAAAAATAAGGTCTGGCATCTTCACTCAACTTGGGAGGATACATTAGGGATCCGTAGTTTAAACTGGCATTCATCGGCTACCCAATTCTGCTGCTAGCTAACTCCATTGCCAATCTTTCCCTGTCTATCTGTCTCTCACTCACACACTCCCTCTTTCTCTTTCTAAGGCATATCAGGTTAATGTGTCTCTATTACAAGTGCATCCACCTCTGGACCAGAAGGTTGTGGGTTTTTAGTACCACACAGGGAGTAGGCTGGCACCTGCATGCAATACTAGGGGGATGCTGTGCTGATAAGATGTGCTATCCATCATATGAGATGTTAAACTGCTGAGCAGCCAAACGGGAAGCAGCATTTACTTCATGTTCCTGACAGAGATTTATAAAGAGTATATTGAAATAAGTTTAGGCACTTTCTGTTAACCTAGATCTTGCCCGTAATATTGGTGGTCAGTAGCTGGAGGAGGATGGGCAAGTCTAAAGGAGCCACAGCAGCCTCAGCTGATTTCTTCCAACCAAAGGGATGACAGACTGATGGAAAGGCTGCATAGCCAGTCAAAACAGGGCCCTCGTGTGATCCAGCTGTGGGAGAGGTAATGCTAGCCACAGTGAATAACGTCCTAGGGCAGCTGGTTCGAACTGCACAAGACCTGGACCACAAATTCAATACCCTGAACCCATGGTTGATGGCTTTAGAAACCAAGATGGACCTTTTGGACCAAGCCATGACTAGAGCTGAGACCTCTTTCAATAGAACCTCAGATGCCACTTCCAAGCTAATTAAAGAAAATGCTCTCCTTTGGCAATGGCTCGAGACAGTGGAGAACCAGACCTGCAAAAGAAACATCAGGGTAATCTGCCTTCCAGAATTGGTAGACGAGGAGGATGGCTTGCATTTTACCTGGCCGCTGTTACCCATGCTCCTTTGGCTCTCTGAAGCAGACCCACCACTATAGCTTGAAAAAGCATATAGAATTATGCTGCAGCAGAGCTAGCGACTCAAAGAACCTTCCTCATGGTCGGCTCAGCAGTCAGAGCCAGAGATCAACTTCTTACAGCAGCAAAAAGGCGCCGGCAGTTAAATATGAGGAATCAAATTTTTTTTATTCCCTGATCTATCTTACAGCACCCGCCAGTGACGTAAAATGGTTGATTGGTTGCAAAGTCATCGTTGTCAACTCAAAATGCAACACCAGCTATTACTGCTGGCCAAATTATGGCTTGTATGGAATGGTCTCTCTCTTCTATCTCTTCTATCTCTTCTTTGAGCCCAAAGATGCTGAAAAACTGTTAAACAAAATAGAGCAAGAGATGGAACGGGGCATTGAGGGAGATGCAAAACACACATACTTGGAGAAGCTGAGTAAACAAACTGCTGCACTCTACTCACGAGGGAGAAGCAGACTTGGATGAGGAATGATGCTATCTACAGCTACACCAGTATGCCAGGACTAAATGTATATGCTGTCCACCTGTACATTAAAATGTATGTGCATTTTTCTGCAGTTGGGTGGGGAGGACAGTTTGTTTATACTATGCTTCAGGATGCCTGTTACAATCTGAAGTGCTAAATTTTTAAAATGGTGGCTTTTTCCGTCTTTTCTCTCCTTGTACCTCCCCTCTCGATCTGAGCCCTTGTGCTGGGGATCCTATCTAGCACTCTACATTATACCCTGGACTTACATGTGTTACAGGAAAAAACAAGTTGGTCTACTGCTCGGGACTGGCTTGTTTCGTGGTAGTTTTCACTCTCTGCCTACCGCTGTTTATTTATCTATTAACTTTTCAGAATTACAAACCTTTGAGTCAGAGACTCCTTTACAAAGGCTCCATGTCAGACAATAAATGGTTACAGACAAGATGAGATACAACAAATTAGAAATAATTCAATACATAATAACATAATATAACAACATAAATTGAGTAAAAAACGCAGTTTGTAAATTACAGGCATGTTCACCAGGTACTATAGTAAGCAAAGAGAAATCATTCAATAGCAAAGGAGTTTAGAGAGCAGTCAGAGTTAGACTTTGTCATATCAGCAAGAAGGGGGTAGTGGACACGAGACCAGGAGGTGAAAGTGGGTTAGACAGTCACAGCGTCCTAAGACCAGAAGAAGCTGATGGAGATTAGGTTTAAATTGCCCCAGTTTGGCTAAGGCAGAGATCTCTCCAGGCAGGGCATTCAACCACTGGGGGGCCATGTACATGAATGATCTCTGGCCATTAGAGGTTCTACAATGGGGTACTTGCAAGGGAGACTTAGCGGCACTTCTGGTGGCGCTAGTTGAGGGTACCTGTGAGATGAGATGACTGAGAGAAGGGGGACAGAGACCCAAGGCAGTCTTCTTTTCAAAGAGGCATGTCTGATATTTGAGCCATCCCTCAAAGTTCAGCCAATTTGTTAGTAAGTAGAGATCACAAGTGTGTGTAAGCCTACCACACCTAGCCACAAGTTGACAGGCCTTGCTTAGTGCAACCTTTATCCTATTTAGAGTAGTGTTAGCTGAAGACCCATAGATAATAATGCCATAATAAACTAAAGAGAGGGTCAAAGATGTTACAGCTAGGCAGAGGTCAATAGGGGGCAGGCAAGATCTGTGCCTATAGAGTAGATCAATCCTCCTATTTACAGGGTGGCCACATGTTGGATCTGGTGTTCTCACTGGGGCTTGAGATAAATAGTCTCAGCACTGATAGGGTCATTTGGTCCGATCATTGCACAGTGAAGTTCCAGTTCGGGGCCCCCCTTGATAGCTCTCCCCCAGCAGAGATGGTCAGCTATTGCCCTTTGAGGGGGTTGACCCCTGTGGGTTTTTTGGCAGTGGCTGACCTATCTAGTGTGGACAGTGCATGCGTTGGGGGGTGTGTGCGTGGCATTGAATGCCTATAATAAGGCACTGTCTGGTGCTCTAGACTCCCTTGCACCAGCACGTGTATGACCCAGGTCTTCTCACTTGAGGTCCCCTTGGTATGATGGGGAGCTCAAGGTAATGAAGATTTGAGTCTGAGATTAGAGCGCTGCTGGCAGAAGTGTGGCCTGGAGGTAGACGAACTGGCCCTATGTGTGCACTATGGTACATACCAGGGGGCAATCAACCATAAGAAGACAGAATTCCTGTCCAGGGAGATTGCTGCCAGGAGGAACTGACCAACTGTGCTCTTTCGGACTATGGACAGGCTTCTTCATCCTTCCTGTCTACAGCCAAAGGTAGCCTTTTCGAACGCATTGTGCAAGGAGTTTGCTCAGTTCTTCTTGGACAGGGTGTCTGCCATCAGGCAGGGGGTTCCGTCAGTGGACCAGACTTTGGCCGACAGTGGTCGCCATGGGTGACCGGAGAGCACTTCGCCTGGTTGGGGTGAGTTTAGACTGGTGGAGGTGGCAAAGGTCAGTGAGATTGCCTCCAAGCTTTGGCACACCTTTCGTGAACTGGACCGGGTGCCAACTGATTTCTTAATGAGATGTGTTGACTCCGTTGGCTCAGTGTTTGCCTTGATTGTCCAGTGTTCCTTGTCAGAGAGGGTTTTCCTTGATGTCTTGAAGGAGGCACTGGTGAGAGCCCTTCTGAAAAAAACATCATTGAACCCGACGTCAAGGCAAATTACCGTCCTATCTCCAATCTCCCATTTTTGGGTCAGATTGTGGAGAAGGTGGTGGCACTTCAGCTTGAGGAGCATCTCATGGCCCATGATCTGTATGAGCCATTCCAGTCTGGGTTTCGTGTGAGGCATTGCACAGAAACTGCACTAGTTCGGGTGCATAATGACCTCCTTAGGGCTAGAGATCGAGGGGAAGGGACAATTCTTGTTCTCCTCAATCTCTCTTCAGCATTTGACACAGTGGACCATCGAGTGTTACTTGACCACATAAAGGAATTCTGCAGACTTGCTGGCACTGTCATCTGCTGGTTCGAGTCTTTCCTATCTAACAGGAGGCAGAGGGTAGTGATGGGGAATTTCTCTTCCTCCCCAGGCCATCTGTCTTGCAGAGTTTCCCAGGGTTCGGTCTTGCCGCCAATGTTGTTTGCTGTGTATATGCTGCCTCTGGGAGAGTTCATTAGAAAATACAGTCTGGGTTTTCACTACTATGCTGATGATACCCAGCTGTATCTTTCCTTTGCCCCTGGAACATCTTGTGTAGTGGAAGTGCTTAACAGCTGCCTTGCTGAGATCAATGACTGGATAGCATCCAGCTGGTTGCAACTGAACCCCAGTAAGACGGAGGTCCTGGTGGTGGAGTCGAGCAGAAGGCATGATAGGTTGGCCTCTGGTGCAGAGACAGGGCTTTGTCTTGGCTCTGTACCATTGAAGGTATCATCTAGGGTACATGATCTGGGTGTTATTCTTGACAGCGGATTGACACTTGAGTTTCAGGTGGTGTCCATTGCCTGTACCAGTTTTTTATCATCTGAGGAATATCACCAAGATAAAGTAGTTCTGCCACTGGACCTCCCCACTTTGGTGTATGCCTTCATGACGTCCAGGCTTGACCACTGTAATGCACTCTATCTTGGGGTCTCTGGGGGTACCCTGTGCTGACTGCAGCTGGTGCAGAATGCGGCAGCAAGGCTATTGACAGGACAGCCTAAGTATTGTCACATCACTCCGGTGCTGCGTCAACTGCATTGACTGCCGGTTAGGTGGAGGGTCCTCTTTAAGGTGGGTTTGCTCACCTTTAAGGCCCTACATGGCCTGGGCCCTGGCTACCTGAAGGACCTTCTTGCACCTGCTGTCTCAGTCCACTCCCTCCGCTAGGGGGCCTCCTCGCGATTCCCAGGATGAGGTTAAAAACTGCTCACGACAGAGCATTTAGTGCCGCCGCCCCCATCCTGTGGAATTCGCTTTCTTTAGCCATCAGGGAGGCCCCTTCTGTGAAGGTATTTAAGGCCCGCCTCAAGGCCTTCTTGTATAATTAGGCCTTCCTGGACTATGTCTTATAGTCCCTACCTGCCTTTTAGAAATGGATGTTTACTTCAGTTTCTACCTATTCTGATTTTAGTTGCTGTCGAGGGTAGTAAATTCTGTTTTAACTGTTTGGTATGTTGTATATAAATGTTTATTATTATGATGTTTTGTATCTATTTTGATTGTTGTATGGTGCCCAGAGCCTCCAGAATGGGTGTCTCTTAAATAAAACTTGCCTTGCCTATGTTAATATGATCATGAAAGGAGGGAAGCGTCAAGAGCGATGCCAAGATAATTAAACTTGTATACTTGATCCAAGGGGTGAGCTGGCAGTTAAACATTAAGGAGGGAATCTTTATGTTTGTTCTGCAGTTGAGCAAACAATATTACTTTTTTGGTTTTTGATAGCTGAAGATGAGCTTATAGCTGGAGAACCAGAATTCGGACTCAGTAAAAAACCTTTGGAGATCTTTTTGTAGGGGGGTGGGATCCGGGTGGATGCAGAAAATTACTGCATCATTGGCATATAAAAGCATCTTCCCAGAGCAGAAAGAAAGGAGAGTGTTCAGAAATAGACTGAAGAGGAGTGGGCTGAGGATTGAGCCCTGTGGAACCCCTGACCTGACAGGAAGACAGGTAGAGAAGGTATTGTCAATTTCAACTTGTTGAGACCTCCCATTTAAGTAGTTGACGACCCATGAGGTAGCTTTGGATGATAATCCCATGGAGGGGAGGGACTCCACAAGAAGGGCGTGATTGACTGTGTCAGATGCTTTAATCAGGTCTAAGTAAACAGACCTGACTAAGTGATCTCAGTCAAGTGCTTTCTGGTTGTAGTCCATGAATTCCAGAAAGGCCGTGGAAGTGCTATGACCCTTCCAAAATCCATGTTGCTGGGGACATTGTAAATTATAGTTCATCAGATATTCTGTGACCTGATCTCAGGCAATTTTTTCAAGGGCTTTGGAGATGGTCAGAAGGATAGAAATCAGGTGATAGTTTCCATGAGAGGTTCTGTTGCCACTCTTTGGGATGGGAGTGACCACATCCAGTTTCCACTGGGAGGGGAATTGGCTGAGACACAGAAGAAATTGAGTATTTTGGTTAGAGAGGACAGGACAGTGTAGAGAACAAAATGCAGGAGCTTTAGATCCAGAGTCCACACTAAATCAGGACTTCCCAAGGACCCTAGATAGGTACAATTTAGCTTCTTGCTGTGAGATAATCCTGAGTCGAAATGGGGGGATATCCATGTTGGGGGGATGAAGAGCAGTTGGAGCTATTGTTAAAGAAATCAGGGGAGAGTACTGACATAAGATCAGTAAACACAGTATTGAATGTGTTGGCTATCAGCTGGGGGTCCTGGGAGACGATACCATTGAAGTTGAGCCTCTAGAGCGGGGGTGGAAGACTTGGTTTTTGCCATTTCTGTTGCTTACGGTTTCACTTTGATTGATATGCCTTACACCATCGACCAAATGTGCCTGTTATTGTGAAATGCCTTTTTATGATTCTACCTGTGTTACTAGGTCTCTCTGGGGGTTTGGGGAAAACACCTATGCTTATGCGAATTGTACTACCATTGGGGATTAATGAGACCATTAGTTCATTATGGTAAACTGGGAATTCCTATTTTCTTAACTTGTATGCCTCATCCCCATAGATTTCTTAGGCTGTATGCATTGACATTATTTATTCTTTTTTTTGTCAGGGTTACTTAGGTACCTCCCCTCAATGAAATATCAATAGTGGTCGTGTCCTAGCTTGTATTCTTTATAAGCAAATAGTATTACTTGTTAAATGTTCACCTGCTATCTACCTGTGGACTGTAGTTGGTAAGCTTGTTACTTGCAAAACCCAACAAATGAAAATGAAAAAAAAACAGATGTTGAACAGCAGTCCCTTCTGCCCATTTCTGGTGCTGTCCTGGTGAGTGTCCAGGTGAAAGTAAAAGAACTCAGGTCACCTTTCGCAAGAGTAGGACATTTTTCCCCAGCATCCTGACCAACATTCCCTTTCCCATAAAACCAGTTTACACAATTGTTTAAGGCTGTGTGTGAGTGTTAATGTGCAAAATAGCTGCCACTATACATGTACAGTCATTTCACTATCTGTCTCTCATTGCTTGTAAAGCACTTTGGAATACAGTGCATATGAAAAGTGCTATATAAATTCTGATTCTTCTTCTCTCTTTCTGGTCCCTAGTCAAGGATGCCTATCTCCCCTCTATACCTTATGCTCATGAGAGTCTCTTTCTGTCAGCAGCTCTGCTTCTCTACTGCTGTGGTCTTCAGCTCTCATTCTCCTAGCTGCGCAACTTTTCATGCTGATCTGGCCTTCCAGAGAATGGGACTTGACAATTAATCCTGAGACAGGTCCCAGGCAGGAAACAGAGCCACCTCTCCAGGCCCAGCAAGTTCGCCCTGACGCAGCATTCGGTGAGGCTATACTTAGCCCAGAGAGGACATCAGAACCAGCAAACAAAAGATCAGAGCTTACAGTATATAAACTCTAACATGCACTGCAGGCTATTGAATCTCCCACTGCTGAAGCCCCGTTTTATCAGCTGCAGGGGATTCTGGGATTTACAGTTAAAGAAAATGTCAGCTTGTAAGTAAACAGAATCAGTCTAATACAATCTATTATATCTCGGTAAACAGTAAGTAAGTAAACAAAAATGTTTTTGTACACAAAGTACAAATTGTGAATAGCCCCACTCTTGGATGTGGGTCCCTTAGTGCTGACTGTTCCCCTTTAAGGCTAGGTTCCTGGCCAGTTCACCTCCTAGCACCTCTGGGGTTAAACAATATTTTATTTATTTATTGAACTGTTTCACCAGGAAAGCACACTAAGCAACAAGTTGCTTGTCTCCAGTGCGATCTGGGGGGAAGGTGTACAATAGGGATGAGACGTTTTACAATTAGGTTACAAAGATCAACATAGCATACAATTAATTAAGGCAGTTGTTACAAACAATGTTGCATACATATGTAATGTGTGAGAACAATTAATAAGTGCAATGGTAATAAGTGAAGAAGTGCTATTGTGAAATAAGGGGTGAAGGAGAGAGAGGATGAGATGGCACATAGTGCAAAGCCATGTCCCGGAGAGGCCCCTTCAGGATGTGGGGAACCCTGCAAGGGGAGAGGGGACTGGTGTAGGGATTAGAAAGGGAGAGAGAGGGAGTAAGTGTGATTAACACCTAGGAGGGGAAATAAGGCCTGACCCAAGAAGAGAATCCTTCAGGATGTGATGAACCCTGCAAGGGGGCAGGGAAGTTCAGGCAACTGTAAACCCTCCTGTGGTTAGGCATTGTAGTTATAGAGGGATAGTGAGAGGGAGAGAATGAGAAATAATACCTGGGAAGGGATGAGGCCTGATCCAAGGAACCCTCCACAATGCTGGAGACCCTGCAAGGGAACCTGGAAGGCCAAGGATAGGTAGATGTGAGAAGAAAAGGTGGCAAGCCTAGCACACTATAGGATCCCTTCAGGATGCCGAGAACCACCCTGCAAGGGGAGTGTAAAGGCTAGGGAAGAAGAGGAAGGGAGAAAGGTATGAGAACTAGCACCTAGGAGGGGCTAGGGTCAGTAGAGGCAGTACAGTCTGGAGGCATTGGGTAAATTCTGAATGGGGATGAACTATAAGGAGCAAGATGAAGCAAATTAAGGTGGGTCATAACAGGAACAGTTAAGTACAAGATAGTTGAAGAGGGCAGTGTTGATGGAATAGAGGGAGGAGGAGGAGTGATGGATTTGGGGAGGTAGAGAGTTCCATATTTTAAGGAAACGGTGAGAGTACCCAGACCGGCCAGAGACGGTGATAAGTGGTCTGGGGCTCTGAATTCAAGGACTTCCATCAATTTGCCCCTTTGGGGTAGCTGAGGCTCACAGATTACAAGTGGAAATGGAGAAAATGGAAGATTAGAGAAGCAGGGCTTTCTGCCCGTCTACTCTTTGGAAGTAGTGTGGTACTTAGTGAGTACAGAGGAGCTGGCATAGGAGAAAAGGGAGCCACCACCTCTGCAAAGAGAGAGAAAGGTGGTCCTGCTCAGCTTCAATCAGCAATGTTGCTGGGCTTTTTTCCCTATATATTTTTTACCCTTGGCAAGCATGGAGCTTTGGGGGAAGTAATGGCTCTGAGGCAGCTACCTCACTTGCTCTATTGGCCAACCAGCCACACTTTGTCATGGTCTGTCTTAGTCATCGCAATGACTCTCTTGATTCAATCAGGAAGCCACCTGTTGAATACTACAACTGTGCTAGGCCACAAGTGTGGAGGTCATTAAACCTACAACCCTGATTCCAAGTTTGTGGTCCCAAAGTAGCTGAGAAGGACTGAGTGACTTGTTTTTGCTTAGCAGGATTAGTCCCTGGCATATATGAGTTTAGCAGGAGCCTAAGTGAAAAGTGCTACAACATGTGCTTGAGCAAGACCACCCATGAAGTTTCAGCACAGGGAGGAGGATGTTTGATATTCAGGTCACAGATCAGGGGCCTGATATTCAAAAGTTTATCTAGGCAGTAATGGGTCTTTCCCCATGCAAACCAAGGTTTGCACTGGATCCCCATATTCAAAAGGGGCTGTTGCATGGGCAAAGAGGATTAGCACCCACGCAAAATATAATGTATGTGTGCGGGCAAGGGGAGAGGCGTGGCCATGAATATCCATGCTATCCCATATTCAGTGGTTTTGTGCTGCACAAAAAGGTTTAGCATGGTCTTTTTGTGCAGAGCAAATACCACCGAACAAAACACCAACTTAACTCCATGCAACCCTAATGGCTGCCAAAGGTAATGCAGCCATCTAGCCGGTTGGCACCCCCCCACACACACACACTGACTACCAGCCCCTAATGTAAAAATCTAACTCCCTGGTGCTAGTCGTCCCCCTTCCTCTGATCACTGGCCCATCTGTAAAAAAAAATATATATATATATATATCCCTGGTGCTAATTGCCCCCATCACCAGCCCATACTCTTTATAAATATATCTCTGGTGCTACTAGTTCCCTCACTCCAATAGCTGGCCCAGCTTTAAAAAATATATATCCCTGGTGCTAGTGGTTTCCCCCTCTCTGATCAATATCCCATCTGAAAAAACAATATATCCATAGTGTTAGTGGTCTCCCCTCCCTCCAATCACTGGCCCATACTGTCTATAAATATATCCCTGGTGCTACTGGTTTCCCCTCACTCTAATAGCTGGCCCAGCTGTAAAAAATATATATCCCTGGTGCTAGTGGTCTTCCCCTCCCTCTGATCACCAGCCCATCTGTAAAAAACAACATATCTGTGGTGCTAGTGGTCTCCCCTTCCTCCAATCAGTGGCCTGTACTGTCTATAAATATATGGCTGGCAGTATAGCCTAGAGGTTAGAGTAATGAGCTGTGAACAAGCTTAGTATATCCAGCAGACCAGACCTTGGTTTGATTCTCACAACCTCCACTTGCATACTGTGTGATTCGGAGCAAGTCACTTAACCACCCAGTGCTCCCAGGTCACCCCTGAAAACAGGCACTTGTGCCTAGTGGGCCTTACCTGGTTAACAAAGACTAAAATAAAAATAAATATCCCTGGTGCTAGTGGTCCCCCTCTCCTCCAATCACTGGCCCATCTGTAAAAAAAAAAAAAAATAACCTTGGTGGTAGTGATCTCCCCTTCTGATCACCGGCCCATCTGTAAAAAAAAGAACTATAACCCTGGTGCTAGTGGTCCCCCCCTTCCTCTGACTGCTAGCTCATACTGTATATACATATATATTCCTGGTGCTAGTAGTCCCCGATCGCTGGCTCGTACTGTGATAACATGAAATCCCTGAGGTCTAGCGGCCCCCCCCAACAGAACAATGAAAACCCACCCCCAGTCACCTTTCCAGTCCCCTCAGTGCCGTGGGTGCATACAGCACAGGCGCAGCCCTCCTCACACCTCTTTGGCTGGCTGCCATATGTCCAGACATGGAGCACGCCCCTTATTTATAGTACAGGGTGTGACACTTGGCCAGTTGGTTCTGATTTGCTCTGTGATTTTTGTAATAGAAAAATGTGTTATTAAGTGTCTCTCATGACACATCATGTGGTCCTGCGATGAACCCCCCAGGTTTCAGTTCAAAGGACAGGATATATGTTAAACAGCAGATCTCTGTGATGGGATTAACTTCCAAGAACTCGCATTTTATAACCTTATTTAGGATCTGGGTTGTTTGAAGCTAAGACCTAAAATATCCATTTTATGGCGTCTTCAGAGGAAGCACAGTTAACTGCACCTGGTGTTAGCATGCTTATTACACCTCAGTGAGATCTGACAGTCATAAAAAGTTCTTTGATGTCTTTGTGAAGCAGGAAACTGCTCTTGGATGAAAGAAGATACTGGAAAATCACAGACTTGATTAAGAAGTCATTTGAGGAAAATGAGTTTTGCTGATGTCACCTTATTTAATTTACCTCCTGCTTGATAAGACATCCTGGTTGTATAATTTTTAATAAACAGAGGAGGAGCTGGGTGACATCATGGAGAAGGCTGATACAAAAAAGGTTTTTAATTATGCTGTGACTGACCTTTTAGAGACATTCCTGTTTGGACCCTCTGAGCTACAACATCTATCAGCACTGTAAGAAGATAAGAATACATTAGCTAGCTAAGTCTAACTGTATGGTTGGTAGGAGTTTGCACTTTAAACTTTGTTCTTTTAAGTGATTGTATGTTTTGTGATATATTGTTCTATATTTACATTTTTCATTTTTATCTATTTTAAAGTAAACCTCTATTTTAAAGAGACTGCTTGGTGTGCCTTCGAAATTCTTTCTTTAACAAGTGAAGCATATATGGCTAAAGTTGACACTGTGCATAGCTTACTGGTAATACCAAACTGGGAAAAAGATAAGAGTTTATCTGAGGTCTTTCATAGAGTGTTTAAGGGTTCATTTTGTACATCTGGTTAGGTGCCTGTAGGCGAAAGATATCTGGCATCCTCCAAAGAGCAGAATTATCTGAGCCTGTACATTGGGTACGCTAGTAAGAGGTTCACAGTTTGAATCCCTCCAGAACTTGAGACCAAAGGTTGATTTGAACCCACAAAACAGACAGGATGGTTACCCTGTTTCTGTTACCAGTTCACAAGACTGCACTCGGAGGTTAGCACTGTGGGAGCAGAGGGCCTGACCTGCTGAGTAGGTTTGTGACACAGGGCACATCATGGTTGGGGTGGAAAAGGCCTGAAGACAGGAGTAGGTGATCATGGAAGAGCAAGCAGCTATAAAAAAAAACAAACTGTGGATCCATTGGTCTAAATTCATTAACATTAGCACTAGCAGTAACACCACTGCACTTAACCTTCGACAAACATGATTCAACAAACTCCGTTTTGAAATTATATTTTTAAGCTGGCCCTGTGGTAGGAGTCCATGCATTGTGCCACCACCCAGGAGAGCAGAGCTCACACACAAGCACCCTCCAGAATACCACAGTGGAATAGACTAGGAAGCAATCACTTTGTGGTGGTGAGGCACAATAACTAGGGATTTGTTACTTACAACACACACACACACACACACACACACACACACACACACACACACAGACACACACACAGACACACACATATACACACATTCACACACACACACACAAACACAAATACACACAAACACACACACATTCACATGCACAAACACACACATTCACACACACACACACAAACATGCACAAATGCACACGCACACACACAAATGCATACATGAACACACACATGAACACACAAACACACACACACAAACATACACACAAACACAAACACACACATACACACACAACTATGGTGTTTTTATGGAAAATACTGAAAACCATTATGTTGTCATGGAAAATGCCAAACAACAGACAGTAGGGCAAGATTTTCAAAATGGATCTCTCTGCCCATATTTGCAATGTGAACGTCTATCTCCATTGTTAGACCAACAACTAATCAGATTTTCTAGCAGGTTCGAAGCACAGTGAGAAAGCTGCATTTGAAAAAATGACATGCACTAATTGTTTAACACATGCACCATGTTTTGGTACATATCAAATCAAATCACTCTTTATTTATAAAACAATGCTTTTCTGCAACCAAAGCACTTGCACATAAAACCATAAAAATAAACATTTTTTTAAAAACAAACAATTTCCAATTAGACATAAGTAAATGATAAACTGAAAAACATGCAATAAAAGATAAAATCATGTAACAGAGTCCGGGAACACCTGGCTAAATAAATAAGTCTTTAGTGCTGCTTTGAAGCTCACCATGTATTGACACAAGCTTCCACAAAACATGGAAACTGTTGCAGACACTGCTTGTAACCCTTTGCAAATAGGTATCCAAATGTTATTATTTCATTGATTTAGTTTTTATTTACCATGTAAGTGCACAATGCAATAATGTACCTATTTTAAGGCATGATCCAGGAGAATGCAGTCAAGGATTTAATGAATGATCAGATTTGGAACAAAGCATAATACATGAAGTACAGTATTTGCAAGGTTATGCCTGTGGTTCAGTGGGCAAAGCGACAAACCATGCCCCCAATTATGACTTAAAAAGGCCTCTCCTCCTAGTCTGTCCAGGATAGTTTTTTCATTGCCCCACCATCCTCTCCTCCTCCAACAGTGGCTCGTCTCTTTTCTGGGGGCTCCTTTCTATGCTATCTTTAGCCAAGGGAATCATTCCCGCAGCACCTATAGGGGTGAAACCCTCCTTTAGGGTTCCTTGCCATCGTACTCCTACAGAGTGATATATCCAACAGCTAGCGAGGCGAACAGCCACAATGTATCTAAGTCACACAAGCATAACTCCATACCAAGTTGCGTAAGCATATTGAACACAAAATAAAGTATATCTACAGTAAAGGGATGAAAGCAAGTAATATACAGTACAGATTGTTTTCTAGTCAAGCTGAATGGTTCAAACAGATAAACATAATTTTAAACAATTGTTAGGCAAGCAATTTGTTATTTAGCAACAAAGGCAGGTAAACAATCAGTATGGGTAAGCCACAAAAGAAGCACAGGGATAGGAAACTGGATATCAGGTACAGTTGCATTTCTTGGAGCAACTTAGTTATTGGTACAATTCCTTTTTTATACATTTTTTTTCTAGGGACGTGGATATGTTGTTCAATCTACATTTTGTGGCAGGTTTCTTGCTGCTTTAAATCTTGCCGGAAGGTCTTCGAGCTGGCTCCTCCCACCCACCCGGGTGGTAAAACCCTTGGGTCCGCCCTATGATGCCAGATCTTCCTTACCACTAGGAAGCTCAGGTTCCCTCCTTAGCGCTCTGTGTTTTAGGCCTGGATCCACACTCTACGGATCTCCTGAAACTAATTTTAAAATTTACAAGACTAAGGTCTTCGTCTTCCCTCGTAGCTGCAATGGACAAATCGACTTCCGGCTTCTGTCGGTGCCCTTGTGGGCAGAAGATGTCCCGGACCAATCCGCACTCCATGTGCTGCCTACTGCCTAGGGCTTGGTCGAGACTAAGCCTGTGAATTGTGCAAGTCTTTCTCGCTTCAATCTCTATCGCGACTGCCAGAATACTTCTTGGGTGCCCCGGAAAATGGTAATCACCCACCAGTCAAATCTAAGGAGGCCCATTACGGTGTCCCCGGCAGCAGGCTCCGTGGAGCAGTTGGAACAGATAAGCGCCCTCGAGGTGGAGGCAGCCCAGGCCACTTCTTCCTCCTCGGCTGCGACATTTATCCCGCTCTCCTTGGGCTCCTTCTACACTGCTTCTTTTAAGGAGCTTTGTTAGTCCCTCTCCACTAAGAGAGAAGGGCCATCGGGACATACCTTTAGAATCCTTCTTCCTGGACCGACTGGTAAGTCCCACCATTGACGTTCATGGGAGCGGGAGAGAGATCCCCTTCACTGGAGCGTCGACTCTTGACTTCAGTCAAGGTTGCGGCTACGGCAGCTGGCTTCACGGTGTCCCCGTCAGGTCAGCCGGCCGAGACATCCGTCGATGCGGTCAAGAATTTTCTAGACCCATCGGATGGTTTGTTGACTGGAGAAGCCGGCAACCCTTCTTCACCAGTTCCCCCGGTGGTTACCGAGGACTTGCCTGTGCCTCCTGTACCGAAGTCCCCGGTTAAGGTCCCTGCACTGAGGGAGGGGCGGGTTTCCTCCGTTCCCTCTCTGATCCACTCTCGGAATCCCCAAAGGTCTCGGTCCTCTTCCAGGTCCAGCCGGTCCCGCTGACGTCGGCAGTCTCGGTCTCGGCACCATGGAAAGCAGTGTCACCACTTGTCCTCTTCAGAGGATAGGCTCTGGCGCAAGTTGTATCAGCGCTACGAGGACTTCATGTGGTAGCAACTTTTACTGAGCGGTAACAAGCCGACTCCATCGCCTTCTCCGGCCATTAAGTGGCTATCACCGGAGCGGTCTAAACAACCCCTCGTGGTAGTCGAGGAGCCGACCCCGGCGCCGGTTGTTCGGCTGAAATAGGCTGCTCCACCCATTGTGGTGTAACCTCCGCCTCCACAACCAAAGACTGGGGCCCCGACCAAGGATTCTCGGTTGGGTCAGGGCTTTCCCCATAGGTTGTTGGTCACCCTCACTCTCGATCAACCTTGGCAGGTGGAGGGTGGCTCAGTTGCTCGGCAGCTGTTCGCAGACTCCTCAGAGTCTGATGATGACTCCTCCCTGTTCTCCAGGTCACTTGACCTGGAGTCTGCAGGGGGCCAGTCGGTGGATGAGAGCCCCCCCTTGTTTTTGGGTAAGCTTCGACCTATCTCTCGGTCTACTGGGATGCAGCTTGAACCCGTTCAAAAATGGGCCAAGAATCCCCTTACGGAGATACTGGACCGAGAGGATTCCCCTACAGAGGCCTTTCCATTGGCCGAAGCCATTGTAGGCCCAGCCCTGGAGTTGTGGCAGTGGCCAGCATCTTATCCCACATCTTCGGCTAGGATGGCTCACAAGTACGCGGTCCCCACAGGTTCACTCTCCAGTTTCTCGGAGCACCCCTCTGCGGAGGGGTTAGTGACAGATAGCATTTTCTGGCATTCCGAGAATGCTTGGGACATGGACAAACTGCCCGATAAGGAATCCAAAAAGTTTGATTACTCAGGGCGGAAGGTTTACACTGCTTCTTCCCTAGTCCTTCATCAGGCTAGCTCGGCCATTCTGATGGCACATTTCTCACACGCCCTTATGGGCTCCCTGGATGAGGTGATTCCTCATCTCCCGGCTGACCCTTCAGGACGGACGTCAACAGGCGCGGGATCAGGGAAGGCGGTGGCTAAACAACAGCTCCAAACTTCATTGGACATTGGTGACTCTTGTGCCCGATCGATAACGGCCGCAGTGGCCATGCGCTGCAGAGCTTGGCTGCAGATCTCCACCTTCACGGTGGACACCCAGCACAAGCTGGCAGACGTTCCCTTCCTGGGCACTGACTTGTTCGGGCCCGGAGTGGAAGGCCATCTCCAGAGAATCGAGAAGTCCAACGCCACCTTGGAGTCGGTGATGTCTGCCCAAAAGGACAAAGGCAGCCAGCAGCAGCATAAGCCCTCTTGCCCTTCCACTCCTGTGGCACGTCCAGCCCAGTAACGCCAGCATCAAGGCCAGCAGGCTCACACTTAGCGCCCTAAGGCCAAGTCTGCCACTTCCTCTAGTAGGAAGCCTGGAGGCAAGTGTCCAGGAGGTCCCTCAGCAGGCCCTACCCCCAAGACTGCCCAGTGACGGGTTGAGGGGTGTCGCCCCAGCCTCGTCACTCCTTCCCAGGTTCTCCCCGTGGGGGGATGGCTCTGCCACTTCTTTTCCACCTGGTCCACTATCACCACGGACCACTGACTGCTAGAAGTGGTCGGCAGGGGTCTGCCTCTAGAATTCGTGCAGTTCCCTCCCTATTGAGCCATTGCCCCACGGGGGGCTACGGGTTCTGCAGCCTCTCTGTTGGCTCATCGAGCCGACATTGCCTTGCTCCTCCAGAAGGAGGTGGTCAGTGAGGTGGCGGACCCCCCTCCAGACCCAGGGTTTGTGTCCAGGTACTTCCTGGTCCCAAAATGGACTGGGGTCTGGCACCCCATTCTTGATCTACATGACCTGAACAAGTTCCAAAGGCCTCACACCTTCAGGATGGTCACTCTGGCTCAGATTATTTCATCCTTGGAACCTGGCATGTAGTTCTGTTATCTGGACCTTCAGGATGCATTCTTTCACATCCCAATCTGTCCGTCTCATCAGCGATTCCTCCACTTCAGAGCAGAAGGATCTCTTTACGAGTTCCAGGCCATGACCTTCGGCCTCTCTCCAGCTCCCAGGGTCTTCACCAAATGCATGGCAGTGGTGACAGCATTCCTGCGGTGCTGAGGGATCCGGGTGTACCCTTACCTGGACAACTGGCTGACTGCAGCCCCCTCCAGATTGGAGGTGGAGCGGTCCAGGGATCTGGCCCTCCAGGTCTGGTCTCAGATTGGCCTCCTCATCGAGGCCCAATCGGAACTCATGCCATCGCAGGTGATTCAGTTCATCGGGGCAGAGCTCAACTCTCTTCAAGCCAGAGCCCGTCTCCCAGTGGACAGGGCTGCAGTCCTTTCCTCCTTTGCCCAATCATTTCTGGTTGAGCAATTACACCCTGCCCAGGACTTCCTGTGCCTCCTGGGCCTTATGGTGGCCTGCACCAGCGTGGTCCATTGGGCCCGCTGGCATATGCGTCCCCCACAATGGGGGCTGGCCAGCCAGTGGTCACAGCGCTCCGGTCCTCTGGACCAGCCAGTGACAGTGACCCAGGAGATGTAGGATGACCTGCAGTGGTGGCTCATCCCAGCTCATCTGCAGGAGGGTATCCCGTTCATCCGCCCCGAGCCGACAGTCACTCTAACGACCGATACGTCTCTGATGGGTTGGGGTGCCCATCTGGGGGAGCTCAGAGCCCATGGCCTCTAGTCCACTCAGGAGTCTCGATGCCACATCAACCTGCTGGAGCTTTGAGCAGTTCAACTAGCCCTCACCACCTTCGCTCCATTTGTATGGGGTCAGGTGGTTCAGGTCCAGATGGACAACGCCACGACCATGTACTACCTCAACCGTCAGGGCGGGACGCACTCGTTGCCTCTGTGCAAGGAGGCTCTCTGCATCTGGTCTCTCGTGATCAGCCTGGAGATGGATCTCCTAGCCATCCATGTGGCAGGAGCCTCCAACAGTCTGGCCAATGCCCTCAGCCGGATAGGCGCGGCATCTCACGAGTGGTCTCTCCTGCTGGAGGTAGTGCAAGATCTGTTCTCCCACTGGGGCTACCCTCAGGTGGACCTGTTCTCCTCCAGGGAGAATGCGAAGCTGAAGCTGTTTCACGCCCGCCCCCCTCAGCAGGGCTCGCTGCAGGGGGATGCCTTCTCGAGGCCATGGACCCTGGGCCTCTTCTGCACCTTCCCTCCATTTCTCTTGATCCACAAGGTGCTTCTCAAGGTGAAGAAGGACAAGGCGCAGGTGATTCTGGTAGCCCCAGACTGGCCCCACCAGTTCTGGTACTCAGATCTCCTCAGCCTCAGCTCCAGGCTCCCGAGGTGGCTTCCAGCTCACCCCGGACCTGCTCTCAGTCGACAAGGGGAAGGTTCTCTACCCGGACCTTCAATCCCTGCACCTGATGGCCTGGTTCCTGAATGGCTAGTGTTCCAGGCCTTGGGTCTTTCCGACGAGGTTCTCAACATCGTTGAGGCATCCCGTAAGGAGTCGACCAGAAAATGCTATGCCTTCAGATGGAAGAGATTCTCCATTTGGTGTCAGGACAAGGGGTTGGACCCTTCTTCCTGTTCCTTGGCTAGCATTCTGAACTACCTTTGGTCCCTTTATCAGCTAGGGCTTCAGTTGACGACCCTTAAGGAGCACCTGGCAGCCATTTCTGCTTACCAGGCATGGGCTGGTAAGCAGTCCGTGAGGCAGGAGAAGGTGGTCAGGCACTTTTTCAAAGGCCTTGATCACATATCCCCTCCGGTGCGAGAACCTCCACCTCCATGAATCTACTGTTAGTATTGGCTAAGCTCATGGGCAAGCCATTCGAACCGATGCATAGGTGTGACATCTCTCACCTGTCGTGGAAGACCACCTTCTTGGTGGCTATCACATCAGCCAGAAGGATGGGAGAGCTCCAGGTGCTTTCCATTGAGTCTCCTTATCTGGTCTTCCACAGGGACAAGGTTGTCCTTCGCCCCCACCTGAAATTCCTTCCAAAGGTGGTGTCGGAGTTTCACCTTAACCAGATGTTGACTCTGCCGGTGTTCTACCCCAATCACACCTTGGAGACCGAGTATAGGCTCCATACTTTGGACCCTAGATGAGTGCTCTCATATTATAATGGAGAGGTTCGCCAGCCGTTTGTCACCTACGCTGAAGCTGCACCTGGCAGACTTGCAGCCAATTGGACGATAGGCAGGTGGATCACCCCCTGCATAGATCTCTGCTATAGGTTGGTGGGCATGGAGCCTCCCAAAGGGATAAGAGCTCATTCTATCCACCATACCGCTGCTTCGGTGGCTGCTTCTAGGGACATCCCTATCCAGGAAATCTGCAGGGCTGCTACCTGGAAGTCAGCACACACCTTCATTTCCCATTACCACATTGACCTAGAGTCACGCCGGGAAGCGGGTTTTGGGACCTCGGTTCTCCAGTCCTTATTCCTAAGTAGGGGTGCCTTTGCCTTCCTCCTCCTGGAGAACTGCTAGAGTTCGCCACAAAGGTGGATTGAACAACATATCCATGTCCCTAGAAATACAGGTTACTCACCTGTAACAGGAGTTCTAGGAGTGGTATATGTTGTTCATCAACACGACCCACCCGACCTCCCCGGCTTCGACCCGCAACCTGGCTTCCAGCGGGCCAGATCTGGCATCACGGGGCAGAGCTGAGGGTTTTACCACCCGGGTGGGTGGGAGGAGCCAGCTTGAAGACCTTCCGGCAAGATTTAAAGCGGCAAGGAACCTGCCACAAAGTGTGGATGAACAACATATACCACTCCTAGAACTCCTGTTACAGGTGAGTAACCTGTATTTTCTGCTTCTTCACTGGTGTGGTGTGTATACAGAGTTCAGGCCATAGGGATGCCAGTATGGGGACCTAGGTCCCAGCAGGAGCACGCTGGAGCAAGCTCCACTGAAACACTTCACAGCATCCCCCCACGTGCCCCACAAGCTGTTCTGCCACTTGTATTAAGACAGGCAGCAGTAGCACCAAAGGATGAGCTGCCTTCCCCCCTCCACAAATGCAGAGAGCATTCACAGGTACATTCAATTCTCCTTCTCCTAGCTGGATCCCAAGAACCCATATATTTCCATTTTATGGCTGCGGGGGCAGAGCCTGTAGATGTCTTGCTTCAGAAAGGCACTCACCAGATCCAGAACCAAGCGAACCACAGTAATAAAGTTTAAGCAAGATACCTCCACCAGCTGAAGCCCTCCACCATATCCCTGTTGTGTCTATCTTCTCCACCATACCACCACACCTTTTTTGAGGAAGGGCTAAAGCCCTCAGCAGTTCCCTGCTTATGCACTGTGAACCGCCCTCCCCCCTAGCACCAGGCTCCTGGGTGACTTGTGGGCTATGCCTCCACCCCTTTCTTCCTGCATGCTCCCTCTCTTTCATTTGTTCCCCCCATGTGCTCCTCACTTTGCTTTGTTTCCTCTGCCTCACCCCCCACGTATCCCCCTTATTTGCATTGTGGTGTGCTGTGCTTTGCTTCAGTTTCCATCTGTCTCCCATTCTCCATGGTTATGCTCTGTCCTTCCTCATTGCTGAGTCTTTCTCCTGTCCATCCCTCATTTGTGTTTTCTTTTCCCCATCCTTGTTTCAATCTGCCACTCCACCACTGCCCCCTGTGCTTCTGAGGTCTACCTCATCCCAGCGCTTGGTTCCCAGCTTTCCCTCAGCCCAGCAATAGCACTTCCTTGCAGTACATTTGAGCTGAAGAGAATTCATTTGTTGATTGTCTTGTCTATGATGCTTGTTGTCTGTTGAAGTTTACCAGAGGACCCCGACCTGGAGAAACTAATTTTTCTAGTTTCGTTTGCAATCCATGCTTTTTCTCTCCCTCCAGCTCTCTCCCTCTGCTGTGTCCCACCCACTCTTTCCCTTCGCACTGTCCCTCTGTGTTTGTAAGGTAATGACATTTATTTTTGCAGTCTCTGCTTTATTCTCTGTGGTATATCCAAGCTGATGTGAATTCCTTTGTTGTCTTGTCTATAATGCCTGTCATCGACTGAATGTTACCAGAGAAACCCCGACCCAGAGAAGTTAATTTTTCTAGTTTCTTTTGCAATCCATGCTTTTTTTCTCCTTCCAACTCTCTCCCTCTGCTATGTCCTGCCCACTCTTTCCCTTTGCACTGTCCCTCTGGGTCTGTAAGGTAGTGTCATTTTTTTTTGCACTTTCTGCTTGCTTTTTTTCCCTTCTGGTCATCCCTCTGCTGTGTCCACCTGTCCCCTCCATAACTGTATAGAAATGTAATTTTTTGCTTTGTAATCCCCACTTTTTCAACCTTTATTCTTGTGGATACAATGTTTGTGTTGCAATTAAAGAAAACACAGTTTAGTTCTCAAAGCTGCAACTATGGAAGTGATACACAGTACACAAGTGCAGTACAGAGAATTCTTCCAGCCAGTTTATTGGCAGATTAATGGCTGCATAATAATGTAATTTTTTATGCACTGGAGACTACAGAAGTTTGCGCTGCTGCAGCTGCAGAGGTGCTACCGGGTGTGGTGTGGGCAAGTGGGTGTGGGAGGGTGCAGGTGCAACACTGCCCATCTTTCATGACACCGTGTAGAAGTTTAAAATTCCACAAGTGCAAGGCTTATCGCTGCAAATACACCAAAGCAGAGCATGATCTCTTCTGAGCCCAGGCAGTGCTGGCTGGGTTATTACATGTTGATCAGCCCCATTTGTCTGTAGCCTGTCTGTGGGACAGAGGGCAACGTGTTGCTCCAACTGTAGTTCCTTCCACACACTCCACACATCTACTTGTGTGGCCACACAAGGAAGGTGTTCCTGTTACAGCTCACCAACCCTGGCCAGCCTTATGCCCTACCTCCGACTGACCCAGACTGCAACTTGTTTCTCTTGTAGCCACCAGAGTGAGGATTGTGGCTGCAATGCTCATGCATGCACATTGCCCACATAAGTTGAATTTCCCACACACAGGATAACATATGCTCAGTTTTCATGGTATGCACTTTTTCACCATCCAGATTATTGTAGTTCCTTCCTTCTTAATACTTTTGATGACTATAAAAACAGTTTACCAACAGAATACATTATGTAGTTAGTACCCTCTGCAGGGCTGTCTCTGAGTTTTAAGAAAGGAAATAAAGTAGCATCAAAACGGTGAGGTAGTCAGCTGTTCTAAAGTGCTAATTCTCACATAAAACAGGAGAAAATGTATATGATGTATAACTACTTTCAGAAGCCTCCTTTTTTTATAACGGTATTGTTGGTTGGGGGGTTTATCGAGCCTTTTTTTTTTTTTTGCTGGACCAATTTCAGCTTTAGCTTTCTTTATAAAATGGGTCTAAAAATCAAAGAACGTAAATTGGTTAAAACCAGTCAGCTGACCGTTCCATATTAGAGCATAATGCATAGTCATCCTGGTCCTAAACCACATCACACAATGGGCAAATCAGTCCTCCTACAACCAGAACTATCTTCCATCAGTCTCCCTACAACCAGAATTGATCTTCCATCACAAACATGGCTGCTACCTTTACACTGTAAAAAATCTTCAGCTGGGCCCTAAAAATAAAACTATCTTAAATAACAAATAAAACAAATTAAATAAATGTTGTTTCACTGATCATCACACATTACTTACACACATAAACAAATTAGAGACATTAGGTATAGTTTATAGTTTTCATTACTACTGTTTCTTTGCTGACAATGAGAAATCCCCCTTCTAGCTTTACTTGCTCATCAGGGAAATCTCTTCTGCTTTCACTGTCAGTGAGATAATTGAGTCTGTGGCTATAGAAGAGGCCTTTGTTGTCTGTGTGTACAGTATGTTGGGAGAGTAACATTCTGCCAGTGGAACTGAGCAGAATTTTGAATCCCAGTATTCCATGGAAAACATTCCATATCTTGAATGCAGTTAAAGACTGATGAAAAAAAAACAGGATGAAGAAAGTAGGCATTAATATTTCATAAACAGAGAAAATGTGGGAAAACACAGTTATGTAGGCAGAGTCAGATCCAAACTGCTGAAGTACATTACTGAAGTTTATAAAAGCACATACATTTGAATCATACCTGGGTATTTTATATCCCCCCACACACACACACACACACACACAAAAGGCAACCTGGAAGGTTTAAAGTTTTGAACACATTTCCATTAAGAAACAGTACTTATATTGATTTAAAATGCAAGGTAACACTTTTTTCTTATAAAAATGCATGCCACACACAGTTTTCTTTATGTTTTTAGCTAACCCCACAGTTACCAGAATTGGACTATTTTTGTATTCAGGGTTAAAGTGGAAGCACATTTCAATGAAAGGTCCAATTGTTTTTCTTTTTAAAATACTTTATTATTTTCATTCATTTTAAGTCACATATTTAAATGTCATTTTATAAGCGCAGTAAGACACTCCAAGGGTGTGCCATTATGGTGAAATAATCGCACTTCTCAGGTGCATTTAATGGCACTTTGCTGCACCTCGTGCCTAACAACACACCTGAGGCGTGCGATTATTTCACCATAATGCACACCCTGTCATGTCTTGTTGCTTTTGTATGCTGAGCTTGCTTGTCCATGGCGTTCTGCAGCAATCTCTCTCAGCAAGCTTAGGGTCTCCAGCAAGGCCCGGTACAGGACAGGGAAGGTTCAGGAAGTTGGGAAGCTCAATAAATATATAAATTAGTCTCTTATTATAATCTTTCTACCTAAAAGATCCAGTAAAATTATATCTTTAAAAAATGTCATCTGATTATATCCATCATATATTAATTTTATGTTATTCTCTCTGAATGCATAAATTCCAGTTCATATCTTGTAGACCGAGTTATCTTTTCAACTACAACTGCTTAAAAAAAGGGGGGTCACTTATGTGTTACATGTATTCATTTATAACTCTTTTCCCACGTTTGGTACTTCTACTACACTGGGGTAAAGTCTTGGTTCCACAAGAAGAGAAAAAACTCCTTTTCTGAATATTGTGCCCCTGACTTCTGTATTTAAGTACTCCATACACCCATGATTTCTAAAATCAGCATTCTTACTGTGGGTGAGGCCTCCTTCAGGTTACCTACCTGTCTACAGAATCCATGTGCTGGTCTCACTATGCATGCTGACGTGCGGAAGTCAGTCATTCCTGTTATTTTATTTGGCCAGTTCAAATTAATTCAAGTAAAATTCCGATTTTTAAAAAAAGTTACAATCAGAACACCCATAAAAGCCATATATACTATTTTGAAATTACTGTATTTGTAATAAGTCACTATCTGTAAAAGAACAGTTTTAAATGAAACAAATTTAACTTATTTATTTTCTTACTTTGGCCAGGAAAAAAAAGTGATTGATGGTGTTGAGACCACGGATCAGCTGTTCTGAAAGGAGGTCTCTTGCTACTGCCATTGATGTCAATCCTTAAATGATGTCATTGGCAAACAGTGCTCAGCTGAGGTTGTGAAAAAACTGAGACTTTTGAGTGACCCATATGTCACTACCCATAAGTATAGTGGCAAATTTCCTGCTCACAAGCACTTACTCCCTGTGAGGTTGTCTCTACCCTAATAGCACTTTCTCCACCCCCTTCCTCTCTATCCCTTCAACTATTTCAACTATTTCATTCCCTCTTCTCCCCTCACACCTCTCCTCATTCCTTCTTTACAATCCCACCTCTATCTTCCCCCTCACCTCGCCCCCATTCAAAACCTCCCAATACCATCCTGCCCCCTCATCTCAACTACGCTCCTCTAATCTCACCTCCACTTCCCAACCCCGCCCTTTTGACAATGAGTACCTATCCCTGCTTCACTGAGCTCAATTTTTTCTTAACATCTTTGATTGTTTTCTCCCCCCTAAGTATAATAACTTTGTCAAGTATTAGACATTTTTGTTCATTTACCTTACTATTCATTTGATGTGCACTGCCTGTTGTTTCTGTCTGTTCAGCACAATGTGACGTGGAACCTCTGTAAATGAGCTCCCAGCTCAAAGGCTGTCATGCAGAGAATGAATGAAATAAATAAATAAATAAACTAACAACTGCGTTTACATTGAGGTGTGAATAAAATAAACACAAGAGACAATATTAAGTGGCGTAGTAAAGACTTTAAGAAACAGACCCAAAAACGAAATGATTTACAATGGTACATATTTAATCATTGCCATTGGTCTTTAAATGATTAGCGCAATGACAAGCAGTGAGTTACTGTCAGTAGTGGAACTGATACCTAGATCCCTTGGTTTATAGTTCTGTGCAATGCTGTGGAGACTGAGGGGCTGTACCTGTCTGATCTTTCACTCGGTTCTCTCCACTCACTCTCATAAATCTGCCATGGAGACTGAGGGACTCCCACACCTAACAGAACCCAGCCTGACAAACAACAAAAAACAGTTTTGATTCCTTGCAATTTTATTTTAAAATTCCACTACACTTCTATACACGTCTGATCTCTCACTTCAGTTCACCACACTCAAAAATCATACCTCCCCTCCCTCTCTCTCGCTGACCCCAGCTCAGAGTCACTCACTCTGCTTAGCAACCATGAACTTTGAGTTTTTTTAATTAAGCTGCAATGCGATGAACTCTGAGTATTTTTTCTTATTATTTAATTTAGCTGCAATTCCATGGAGACTGAGGATTCTACATATTGATCTCTCACTCGGTCCTCCCTACTCTAGCAAATCTGCTGCAGAGACTGAGGGACTTGCATGCCTAACAGGAGCCACCCTGATAAAAAGGAAAAACAAAAACCACTTTTGTTTTCTTGCAGTTTTATTTTAAAATTCCAGTCCACTTCTATACACGTCTGATCTTGCACTCTTGGAATATGCACAAAAAATGTACAAATGTATCCTTCATGCCCCCACAGCAGTAGTAGCAATGTTATTACTAAACCGTCTTGAAATTATATTTTTTCAGTGAAGACGTAACTTGTCTGGATGCCATGAACTACTCACAGAACTAAACTACCATAATTATACAATGAATGGCATAACTGAGCAACTGAAATAATGAGTTAATACATAAAAATAAAGTAACAATTACCTCCCCAGGAAACAGGAGACAACACACTGGAAGGAAAGAGACATGTAACTTACCCAAATCTACAACATAAAATCTGCATGCTTGTAATAATTTAACTGAACACAAGCTAAAACAAATCTTTTTTAAATAAAAATTCAGGCCAGCAGTTTCTGTAAATGGTCAGCTGTTTGACAAAGTTGCGATTTCATGGAAATCACGTTAGTGTCAGTCAAGATTGCAAACCTAGATGCAACAAGCATTTGTCAATGCTGAATGTTTGCTTGCTGGCATTGGCATTGGTAGTGTAGAAGTTACAGAGCTGCATAACAGGAATGGCAGCGAAGTATTGAGCTGAAGCCAACCCCACCACCACCCCCCTGCAGAGAGTGACAGGCATTGGGGTGTGCCTTTGGGTTGTAAGGCATAACAACCACGTCATTTCACCACACCCTACCCTGCAGACACTGACAAGTGTCACGGTGTGCCTTGGGGTCTCTGGCCCTTATGCGCACCCCATTCCATCAGGAAATACGGTGAGATGGGTGCAGTATAGGAGAATGGGGTGAAGTTTGGGGCTGAAGAGTCCAAGGCACACCTTGATGCCTCTCACTGGCTGCAGGGTGTGGGTTGGGGTGGAATGGTATGAGCATTACAGGCAAGAATCCCAAGTCAATATCAGTTTGTTAGCCGAAAACTGCTTTTGCACAGCGACTACGGCATTTGGCACCACAGGTGCAAAAACACATTCCGAACAGGATGTGAAAAATGACAGCGGTACTGTTTATGGGGAGGTGTAAAAAATGGCAATGTTGAAAATCTGCTGTGAAAATATAAAAAAAACTGGTGAAGTCACGAGCGTGCGTAGAAACTGTGCAACGCACACCCGTAATGTAACTAGTTTGGGGATTTTTTTACAGCAGATTGTTAACACAGGCATTTTGGGACCTCTGATCATGAACAGCGTCAGTGTGATTTTCTTTATCTGTCCCGAACAATGATTTCCCGCAGCGACCACGCATTTCTGCGCTGAAAGTGTGAAAACACATTTCAACCATGTTGTGGAAAATGACATTGTACTGTTGATAAGGAGGTGTGGAAAAATGCCACTGGTGAAAATCTGGACTGAAAATATTACAAATTCATGAACTTACGAGGGTGCGTGGAAACTGCGCAATGCTCACCAGAACACAGTCATTTTATGGAGTTTTGTCACCAAATTTTCAACATAGCCATTTTAAGACCTCTGCTCATGACCAGTGTCACTGTGATTTTCTTAATCTGTCCCAAACATTGTTTTTGCACACCGACAGTACCATTGTGTGCTACATGTGCGGAAACACATTTTGGGCGAGATGTGAAAAATGGTAGCTGTATTGCTCATAAGGAAGTGCGGTAAAATGGCACTGTTGAAAATCTGGTGTGCAAATATTACAAATTCACAAACCTGCCAGCGTGCATAGGAACTGTGCAACGTGCGCTCCTAAAACAGTCATCTTTGGGAATTTTTTCGCCAAATTTTCAACATAGTCATTTTAACACCTCTGCTCATGACCAGTGTCACTGTGATTTTCTTAATGTGTCCCATACATTGATTTTGCACACCAACTGTGCCATTGTGCTCTACATGGGTGGAAACACGTTGTGGGCGAGATGTGAAAAATTACAGCTGTACTGCTCATAAGGAGGTGTGGTAAAATGGCAATGTTGAAAATCTGGGTGAAAATATTGAAAATTGAACTTATGAGCGTCTTGTAGAACTCTGCAGCGCACTTGCGTAAAACAATCATCTTTAGGAATTTTTCACCAAATTTCAAAATAGGCTTTTTGAGAGCCCACCTTATGAACGCTGGCAGTGTTGTTAATTGATCCCGAAAGGTGATTTCGTGCAGTGACTTCATGAAATCACCCTTCAGGCCCGATTAACGCCATGACAGTGAAAGACATTCATGAGAAGGGGCCCAAAACCCATGTTGAAAATTTGGTGCAAAAATTCCAAAAAATGCCCGAGATATGCAGCAAAGTTGAAAAACCCTGTCTATTACATTATACAGCTTACCAGCATTTCCTCAGTTCGCGGTCAGCTTTGAAGAGTGCAGATGTGTTCCCGGTCCACCAAGATCATCGCGCCAGACTCGGAGGTAAGTATGGGGTGAGGGGTGTGGGAGGCAGGGTGCAGTGGGTGGGTGAGTGCGGGTGGACTGGGAGAATGCAGAGGGCGTTTTCTTTTTTGCAGTTTTTTTTAAGGAAGATGATGGAGGGGCGTTTGCCATGCTGGGGTGGGCTCCCAGTGTGGCAGCTAGAAGGCTGTTTGGGGGCTGGAGCCGACGGGGATTGGGCACCGTCGCGCCATATGGACGTGTGCCACACTGGGGTGGGCTCCCAGAGTGGCACCTGGAAAGCTTTTTGGGGCAGCGTGAGCCATCTGGTTGGGCACCCCCATCGCCATAAGCGCGGATGAAGGAGCACGCACATGCATGCGTATGTTGAGGGGGGAGCTCTGCTCACTGAAGCGGAGCTCTCCCTTTCAACTGTATGCCACTGCATTTTCAACTGCTGTCATAGACAGCTGGAGCAGTGATTGGAGCACTGTGACCGTGCCTGCAAACACACTGACTGAATTAGAAGAGGCTGATACACCTCTGGAAAACTCGGATGATGGCACTATGTTTCTTGCACATGCGTGCAAGCAAACATAAAAATGTAAACAAAACAAATAATAAATGGTATAAACTACCTTTTAATCAGTGGCAGTCAACAATTAAGATCAGGACAGTGAATTGAGATCATGACCAGAGAGTGAAATCAGAGTGGGGCTGGGTGGAGAGAGCAATGAGTAGGGTCAGTGGAGTTGGGAGTCACAAATGGATGTAAAATAAAAATTTTACAGAGCAGTCCTGTGTGAGTCTATTGATCCCCAGAGACACATCTGTTTGAAACATGGCTACTGATTTGCTGATTACTGCCCGCATTGACCTTTGCGCTATGCAACTTGTCAAGTCACCCTGTATGCTGTAGTTTTTGATTTAATAATTTAATAATAATTCTATAATTAACTTTTTTCTTTTTGTTTTTAAATCATACCCAAACCAAGTTACATATTAGCAACTGCAGCAGGTGCTGATGAGGTGAACAGTCTTACGCCAGTATGTAACACTAACAGCATGCAACGCGCATGCTGACACCTCGTAACTATTGCATCTTCTGATAGCATTTTTTTAATGAACTCACGAGTTGATTTCAAGGCTCTTACTCAACTGGCATCTCTCCAGTACTGTTGGAATTATATGGTACAGTATACACAGAATATCTATTTTGCTCCACAATCTATAACAATATAAAGTCATGATTTTATATTTCTATGTGCTACAACTTCTGGGTTTTCTCAGTAGAATACCTAGCATATGTTATAATACTTCAACAGTGCTTCAGAGATGCCATTTACCTGAGTGAGCTACTGTAAGTAATAAACAATGCTGTCAGAAAATACTATAGCTAACTGGTATCAGCACACACTCTGTATTGCATATACAGACTGGAGTGAGAACATTCAACTTATGGGCATGGGCTGCAGTGCTACATGTAACTTGGTTTGGGTACTATTTAAAAACAACAACAAAAATTAAACATATAATTATTATTACAACAAAAAACGGAGCCTACAGGGTGACTTGACTAGTAGCACAACACAAAGTTCAATACAGGCAGTAATCACGGAACGAGCTGCTATGTTTCAAACAGTCAGATACATAATGGCAGTTAACAGACTCACACAGGACTAGTGCTCAGTAATATTTTTATTTTACATCCATTTCTGATTTCAGCGGCATTAAAGTGTGATTCTAGATGCCAGGTTCAGTATAACTGAGTCCGTGAGATTTCGACCACAGTATAACACCGCATATAGAGATTGTTGCATCTGTTCACCAGTTTATTAGATGGGCCCCTACCCTGTGGAACTCTCTACCTCATCAGATTCGAGAGTGCCGGACCCTGGACAACTTTAAGACAGAATTAAAGACCCATCTGTTCCACCTTGCTTTTGGGGATTTTACATAATAATTTGTTTTAAGTAGATTGGTATGTAGTCTGAAATTGGATTGTTTTATTTTATCTGTTTTAATGTGTTTTTTACTGATAAATTTGTACGCACTTTGATTTTGGAATTGTGCTATAGAAACAAAGATTATTATTACTATATTATCTGTAGTTAACGCTGTTCTAATATATAAGTTTTGTTTACCAGACATTATGGCATCACTGCTATGTGGCAACTCTTGATGTAAGGGGCAACAGCATTATATTTCATACCTTATTTTTAAGTTACTAAGGGATGACATACCAGAAGATAGGGTGCACAATGAAGTTAAAAATAGCGCTTATCCCTGCGCATGTTAGCAATGGCCACTCTTAATTAATTTGTACTGTTGGATTAATATTAAAAAGCACTTATTGCTTACTGAAATAGAATTGCACACATTGATAGTTCATGAGGTATCCCTCAAGTGATGCATCATTTAACAGGAGCACTGTAAAAGCCTGTCAAAACTTTGGTGTCAATGAATCGTTAACATCCTGGCTACTGCATGCCACAGTTCTTTACAAGCCATGACCAGCTGCAGTAGCTATTACAGAGGATGTGAGATCCACAGAGGTTAAGGAAGGCTCAGAGTGGTGAAGCACAGAGAAAGAGGGAGGGCTGAGCACACAGAGCTTGAGTGATTAGTTCAAATACAAACTGTGAGTTACTGTCAGAAGTGGAAATCACACCTGATCCCTAGGTTTATAGTTCTGTGCAATGCTGCGGAGACTGAGGGGATGTACATGTCAGATCTCTCTCTCTGTTTTCTCCACTCACTCTTGTAAACCTGCTGTGGAGACTGAGGGACTCCCACACGTAACAGGACTCCCCCAACAAATACTAAAACCAAAAATGTGTTTCGCTTTCTTGCAATTTTCTTTTAAAAGTCCAGTAAACTTCCATACATGTTTGATCTCTCACTCCGGTTCTCCACACTCACATATCACGCTTCCCCTCCCTGTCTTTCTCTCTGACCCCAACTCACAGAGTCACTCACTCTGCTTGGCAACCATGGACTTTGAGTTATTGTTTTTTTTTTTTTTAATTAGGCTGCAATGCGATGAACTTTGAGGGTTTTTTGTTTATTCTTTAATTTAGCTGCAATGCCATGGAGACTGAGGACTCTACATGTTGATCTTTCACTTGGTTCACCCCACCTTAGTAAATCTGCAGCAGAGACTGAGGGACTCACATGCTTAACAGGAGCCACCCTGACAAAAAGGAAAATCAAAAACCTCTTGTTTTCTTGCAGTTTTGTTTTAAAATTCCAGTCCACTTCGATACACGTCTGATCTTGTGCTCCAGCTGTGCTGATTTGTGGCTCGTCCCACTTACTTGCTGTTCTATGTTCGTGAAACTATGGTTTATTTTTTTTTAAGCAAAACATAAAAGATTCAATGAGTTGTTTTATTCCATGGAAGCCCCCCCCCCCCACACACACACGTGCATACATACTCTGTACAGGGGGGACCTTACAAAGAAAAAAAGCTGGGCACACGCAACCTCAAAAATGCAAGGGCACCAGTCTTCATGTATAAAGATTAAATAATTTATTGAAGGCTTACATGTGGCAAAAAACCTGATGCATTTTGGATAACTGAGTATCCTTTCTCAAAGGCTTTAAGAAAGGACACTCGGTTATCTGAAACACCTGCAGTCCACAATGACCCACAGATTCTTTAACCCTGTCTGTAGCACGAAGGGCCACACTAACCAACAGAGGAAGTGCAGCGCAGCCACTTGTTGCCACTGAACCTGACTGACCCAGTTATACTAGTAATACCTCCATCTTCAATGGATTAAGCCTAAGCCAGCTGGCTGCCATCTTGGATTTCTTTAAGGCACGCGCTCAGTTGCAAGAGAGCTGCACTGTCATGAGGGGCACAAGCTACATACAGTATAACTGAATGTCATCAGCATAGCAATGGAACAACAGGCTGTAGCATCTGGTGATCTCTCTTAATGACAATATGTACATGGCAAATAACATGGGTCCAGAATCACCCCACGAGGCACACCATGAGTGCAGCACTGCTTGATGTAAAAGAGCCAAGTGCCATCTGCTGTGCTCTGCTGGACATGGATGACTCAAACCACTTCAATATTGCTCTCAAGAGTCCCATATAGAACCTCAAGTGATTCAGCAGCACCCCATGATCCACTATGTCAAATGTCGAGGAGAGGTCAAGCAGGACAAGACTGAAACTATGTCTGCTAGCCCTCGCTAGGAGGATATCATGATACACCCTGCCTAAGGCAGTTTCTGTACTATGGTGAAGCCAAAGTCGCACCACAGCAGCAGCTACTACTGGCCTCGGCTTGTCCATTCTGTAAAACTTTTTTTTGTAAAAAGGTAAGTATTGTCAAGATGGCCAAAACTACTCATTTTAATGGGTCGCAATGGAGCGTATGATGCAGAGAAAAGCTAAGAAGCAGTCTGTTATGGAATGTCCAATGTGAACACGTCCATGGTTAGTTTACTAAATCCCTACTGTTCTCTGAGTTTACATTTGACTGCTTTAACAGCAGCAGCATACTGGGTTCAGCTGTCCCTCCATACTTTGTAGTTTGAGGCTTTTCCTCTTCACAGCTTTTCAGTGAACATCAGGGGCAAACTAAGCACCAATGACTTCACTTTTGACATTCCATAACAGACAGCTTCTTAGCTTTTCTCAGCATCATTTTTCTAAACAACAGTTTGGAGGTATATGCATTTGTTTGCTTAAAGTCGCATTTACCTTGATACACACAAGTAAGATGTGAGGTATGTCCCTCTATTTTCCTCAACATGTGCTTTATTGGTCTATAATTTTTATTGACTTGCACTTTTTGACCTTATGACCTCCCTTATTTTTTTATTATTTAATTTTTATCCCACATTTTGTGGAGCTAACAGGTGGGCTCAGTCCCCAGGGACTGCATCCATCTGAGGCATGTCCCCATCATGGGAATGTCACCAGAGATCATCATGAGCCTACCAGCTCCATTTCTCCCACCCTGTTGTGGCCACATTCAGCGTGTGGAGGCACGCGACTCTATGTCCCACAATTGCCTCCCTTCTAACCACTCTTCATCCTGTACGGCCTACAGACCTCCACCTGAGGGCAGCCGTGCAGTGGGAGCAACAAGGTCACTCCCCAGGAGAGGAGAGGAGAGCTGCCTTGTGGCTGTTTAATACAGCTCCCACCCTCTCCCCTCCAAGCTGACCCCCAGTTACCCAGACTTGTTTCTGAACCCAGGTCACCAGCTTGGCACGAGGTGTGACGTTCAGTGCCTCAATCCTCAGCACCACCGGGCCGGCAACCTTCCCATATTTTAACAGTATACCCATTGCTCTTAGCTATAATATTTATTTCTATGTCCATTGAACATAAGCTGGTAACCCAAACATTCTACAAGTACAGAGATACAGTGCCTAGCTCACTACATCGGACTGGTACACTAAAATGTGGTATGGGGCACTTATGAGCATGTGCATCCCAAATGCTTTAATACTACTGCACTAGCAGCCATTGTAGCCCTAACCAGAATTTGTTTTTGGTATGCGATTTACTGGAGGTATGCTTATTCTAATTCTGCAATGTAGCATTTTTGGACGTGCTCCCTCTTTAAATATATTTACAAAGACTGAAAACCAGGAGATCACAGAACTGAAATCATATAACAATAGCATGTACAGATGTAGAAAGGCTTTCAGATAGATGAGCATTGTGTGTGTGGGAGGCGTAGGAAAGCAATGAGGTGTGCAGCAGTCACATGGGCTTTGTAGATGGTCAAATAGGGCTTGTTTGAAGGACCTTAAAGTTTTGACTTCTCTTACTGTATCAGGTAGCAAATTCTACACTGTTGGTGCTGAGATGACAGCGGTTGTTTCACCAAAGGATTTGCACATCCTTGGCATGAGCAACAGCTCTCTAGTCTGAGAGTGCAGTTGATATTTCTTATGGGGTTTGATGAGAAATCTGCTTAGATAGAATGGAAGGCGGTCATTCATGCTTGTGAATATTAACTCACCAATGCTGGCCCTCAACTTCCTGGTTACTTCATACTTGGATCCCAAACTAGAAAAGGGTGTTCGCTCCTCAGTGGAATAATAACCACTAGTATCTTCCAACCATGAATTTTGTATATGCAGAAAAAGTGCATTTCGTAATGTAAGCCAACATATATACTAACATACTAATTGCCAGCAGATTAGGCCTTACGGTCTATCGAGTCTGCTCGAACCTCAGATCCCTAGTTGGGTGCCGAGGCCCTCCCCCCCCCCGTGTTCCAGAAACCCCTATCATCCATCCCCATCCCCTGGGCCAGGCCACCATCTGATACATCCACTTTCTGTGTCTGTCCCACCCTCTCTTGAAGCCCTCCACTGTGGATCTCTGAACCAGCTTGCCAGGCAGTACATTCCAAGGGTCCACCACCCTCTCAGCGAAAAACCTCCTCCTCTTTTCCCCTCTCACCCTTCCACCTTCCAACTTCAAACCATGCCCTCTGGTGATACCTCCCTGCTTTAGTTCAAAGATCCCCTCCATGTTTACCCTATTTATTCCCTTGAGGTACTTGAAGACCTCAATCATGTCCTCCCTGTCTCTCCTCTCCTTCAATGAAAACAGGCAGAGCTCCTCAAGTCTGTCCTCATACGTCAAATCCCCTCGTCCTCGTATCATCTTAGTTGCCCTCCTCTGTACCCTCTCCAGGAGCTGTATGTCCCTCTTCAAGTCTGGTCTCCAGTACTGTACACAGTACTCAAGGTGTGGTCTAACCAGTCCATTGTACAGCAGCAGAATCACTTCCCTGCTCCTAGAGGTGATCCCCCTTACGATGCATCCCAACATCCTCTTTGCTTTGCTAGCTGCTCTCCTGCACTGCTCAGAGTTATTCATACATGCATCCACCATAACCCCTAGGTCTTTTTCCCCTATTGAGGCCTCCAGCGCCTCCCCTCCCAGGGTGTACCTGTGTTTAGGGTTTCCCCGCCCAAGATATAACACCTTGCACTTGGTGATATTGAAATTTAATTTCCATGTGTGAGCCCAGCTTCCAGGGTGTCCAGGTCCTCTGCAGGCCAACCTCCTCTTCTCCCTCAACTACTGCTCCCATCTTGGAGTCATCAGCGAAGAGACTCATTTCACACCCTATACCCTCCCTGATGTCCGATATGTATGCATTAAACAGGATCAGACCCAGGACCGAGCCCTGCGGTACCCACTACTACTACCTCTAGGGTTCGAGAGCTCCCCACAGACCACTACTCTCTGGGTGCGCCCAGCTAGCCAGTTTTCAATCCATCTGACCATCAAAGGGCCTACCCTAACCCCATCAGTTTCTCCACCAGACCATTGTGGGGGACAGAGTCAAATGCCTGCTGAAGTCCAAGAATAATACATCCACAGGCTTTCCCTGTCCAGTTCTGATGTTATCCATTCGTAGAACTCCACAAGATTGGTTTGACATGATCTACCTGGCACAAACCCATGTTGCCGACTATCCAGACCTCCCACCTCCTCCAAGTACACCCCCAATCGTTCCTTTAGTATACTCTCCATTAATTTTCCCACCACTGAGGTCAAACTGATGGGTCGATAGTTACCTGGTACTTCCCTCACCCCCCTTTATGGATTGGCACCACATGTGCCTCTCGCCAATCTCTAGGTACCCTCCCTGTCTCAAGCGACCTGTTGAAGAGCTCCGCCAGGGGTCCAGCCAGTACGTCCACCAATTCCCATAGTACTCTCAGATGCATGCCATCCGGCCCAGGAGATTTGTCTTTCTTTAGGGTTTTGAGGGCTAACCACACCCTTTCGACAGAGATAGCATCATCCGTCCCCTCCACCTTACTGGCCTTTTTATCCTTATCCTGATCTGACACCCCTGGGGTACCTCTCCCTCCCTCTTGCTCCATTTCTGTTGCTCTCCTGATCCCACTCACTGCCGCTTCTATCCCCATCGTGCCTTGCTTTTTAGATATCTCATCCCCCTTCCTAGTGAACACAGAGGCAAAGTACTCATTTAATACCTCTGCCTGGTCCCTCACCTCTTCCACCCACCCTCCTTCTGATCTCAATCTGCTGAGATGGCCCTTAGTTTTTCTCCCTCCCAATGTACCGGAAGAACCCCTTTTCCCCTCCATGTATCCCCTGTGCCAGCCGCTGCTCTTTACTGGACTTTGCCCTCACCATCCGGGTGACTTTTCTAGATGCAAGATGGTACATTTCCTTATCCCTATCCCTCTTGTTGTTTTATATTTTTGTAGGCTGCCTCTTTCTCTGACTGCTACCTGAACCTCACTGGACCACCAGCATGGTTTATGTGACCTTGCTCCTCACGCTTCAACTTAGCGCAGGTCCTGACTGCCTCATGAAGTCCCTGCTTTATGACCTCCCATCTCTTTCCACATTTGTCATTGATGTAATCCCTTCAAGTGATCCTTGAGAATATTTCCATGCCCACAAAGTCTGCCCTCTGAAGTCCACTGCCAGTGTCCTATATCTCCTCCCCATGTTTATTTGAAACCAGACAGTATTGTGGTCGCTCCCAGTCAGGGGTCCTCTACAACCAGGTCCCTTACCAGATATATATATATATATATTTTTTTTCCAGGAGAGACACACTAAGCTGAAGCTTGTTTACAGGTGTGACCTGGGAGCACAAGGAAGTTAAGTGACTTACTCAGGGTCACACAGCACGCAAGTGGGGACTGTGGATTCAACCCAGGTCTCCAGGTCTGCAGCTCAGAGCCTTAAACCACTGTACTTTACTGCCTCCTATATTTTAAAATATTGATATCTGAAAGTGTACAGAAATGATGTATTGGTAATTATATTAATAAACCTGATACTTTGCATTCATTTTTGGGCTGCTAGCCCAATTTGCAGCAACGGTGTTGTGGTGAATTTCTGTGTTACATTGGTAGGCCCCCTTGTATTGAATGGGCTTGGAATTCACTTTTTTTCCTTGACAGCATGCCATATATACACTGGCAAAATGATTAAAAATAAAAGTTTAAAAGAGAAATTAAGTTTCTAGTCCTAACAGATTAAAAGTTAGACTCCTTTTGTTAGAAAGTTCTAACTTTGGAACTGTAAGTGCTAGACAAGTTTTTTTTTTTGTTTGTTTTTAATGAGAGTTTGGAGTCAGAGCAATAAAACTAAGCTCTGCAGTGTGCACTATCACAGTGGCTATCAATACAGGACCACACTTGTTGGGATATTTAGGGTACTGTCAAAACAATTCTAGGCACTGAAAGTTTGCTCTTTTTGTGTTACTGCAACGATTTAGTCATCCTAACATCAGACACTAAAACCACTCACATAGGTGTTCCACTTTCTGGGAATAATACAGCCAAAAAGTATCAAAAATGTTATTCTCTTTATTGAAGAAACAAACCATATATTGAATGAAGTCTAATTTCACAGACATTTGAATGGTGGCAGAGCTCGGCATGAACCAGGGATGTACTTGCTACAGTATGTTGGAACTCTGATATCTTAACTATTGTGTCCCTATTCCGTGCCTGTCTATGGCATTCCACATAATGGAAACAAGTTCCAGAGCACGTGTTCACATATAATAAATAGACAATTTGTCATTTTATTTGAGGTGTTTTAATGTGTTAGGAATTATTTCCTACTTTTTACAGTAAATTATTATTTTTACAATGAATCTAATGGGGTTTTATCTTTATATTTTAAAGTGCTTGTAAAAAGGATTAAGTGGAATACCCATATTTTGATATTTGCAAAGTGTGACTACTTGGGAGCTCAATATTTTTCAAAAAGAAAACTGTAGATTTCTGTCTTAAAAAAAAAGATAGACCCTCCTTTCAGCAACAAATTGCACCACTTATGTTTGTAACATTGTGGTCCATCTGTATGATTTGAAAAATAAAAAAAATGAAAGTAGCACCCATTTTCTTCTTTCCATATAAAATCTAGATAGGAAGAACATATCACCCACTAAATCAGAACAAAAGCTCACAGATGATCAAAAATAACACAAACTGGCGATGCCCCCCCCCACCCCCAACTGTGATTGACAGTAAGCATTGGCTGTGTGAGGCAGATGGTGGCTAGTGGTAGTGGTGAGAGGTAGGGGGATGCCAGCTTCCACTGGGGAGTGACTCACTGGTTGTGGGGTGGTGGGCTGCTGGACCACTAGGGGTTGGGCAGTGTAGTGAGGTTGACAATCGGGTTGCATTCCGATAGGTACTGATATCGACAATCAGGGGTTGGGGGGCTGCTAGTCTACCAGGGAAGAGATCATAATATATGAATGGGCAATTGTGGGGGGTGGAGCATCCACTAGACCACCAGGGAATAGTTCATAATTTTACAAATAGGCAATTGAGGGGGTGGGGAAACCATTAGACCATCAGGGAATAGATAATATACAGATGGGCAATCCAGAGAGGGGCCAGGGCAGCAGGCCTAGGACCAGGTTTGGGGAAGGGCAAAGTAGACGTGCACTAATGGCTAGCTGATGGCTTCTGAACCCTTTAAATATGCCTGTGTACCTGTATGCAACTCCAGTCAACTGCTTGCATAGCTGCACTGGCATCAGTTAGGGTTGCTCGCTAATGGGCAAATTCCTTGCTAACTATGCCTTTCAATACGGAACATTGAGTCCCTGCTTTTGGGGTGCTGATCACAGTTTGCGAGGCACTAACCCATTTTGTGAGCACTGCCTAGATCCAGTATCCAGGCCAATTACATTAATGAGTTGCTAACGCCTCAATGAGAACTTTGAAGAACATACTATTAAGGTACTGTTCAGCCTGTATGTCATATGTATGCTACAGAATTTTCCTCCCCATTATTTATTACTGAAACTTTTTTTTACATAAATAAGATCTTATTCCCTTGCAGTACACCTTCCGTTCTGTCATACTACCTACTTGACATATTAATTTTCTCTTGTGACATCACAATCTGTTGCCATGGGAATAAATGTGATACCACAAGCAGAGTACAGTAGTAACCAGTGCTATCAGTAATGATATCATACAGTAAGTTATGGTGTGCCATGAGGTGATAGCATTCCTGCTAGCTCTCTATTACCCAATGCACAGAAAGTGATAACAGCATATGGCAAGGCCCGACGTGGCTGGATATGGCTACTGATGGTGTTAGCTACCACTGTATTATGACCTCAGCCAAGGAATGAGCAAATGAGTTGATGATCTCTTACGAAACAAAGACAGTGTTTTCATGTAAATAACTTTAGTGATAAATAGGGGCAGAAGCAGTGCCAAACCAATAAGAAATATCAGTTGATTTGTGTCTACATATAATATACTTTTTTTTTCACTCCTTCCTCCAGAGTGGCGCTACTCAACTAGGTGACCTACTGGACCAATCCCACCTTTTCTGTTACTTACCCCCCCATTACCTCTTACCACAGACTTACCTCTCTGTGGTGGGGCCTTTAGGGACCCTTCACTATCCCTGAAGGACAGCCATGTTCTGGGTGGTGGGGGCAGGCAGTTAGCAACATGGGGCCCAAGAGAGGTGGCATCATGCTCCTGTCCTATGGGATTTACCCCAATTTGTCTCTGCCCTTGGGACTCTGAGACTCAAGATCTGGCTCAATGGCACACACGCACAAAAAGCATGTCTTTTTAGTTCTTGAGCCTGTCTGCATCTCCACCCTCCCCTGCCACAACTCTAGCTTCACTGCCACTTGTCGATACACAGGTAGCGGCAGAGCAGTGGATGCTGATTTCCTCCCAGAGAGTGTCCAGTGGGACACTCTTTCCATCCCCCCATCCATCTCCCAAAGTCTCAGGCTCATTTCTGAACTCCAGTTGGTGGCAGACCTGCCACTACCCCAGTGGGCTGAGTCAATATTCCACACTTTCAAATTTTTCTAGAGGTGTCAGATGCTTTTTAAGTGATCAGGTCCAATTTATACAGGGAAGCAATCAACAAGTATTCTATCCTGACATGTAAGGATGGAGACCAGGAAGCATACTTAAGCAATAACGACCGAGAAGCTGGTAATTTCCAGAGGATTAATGACCAGTTGGGGGGATGGGTGGCCCGAGGCGCAGCCAAGAGCCACCTCCCTCCAGCCGGTTATCAATCCAAGGAAATAACTGGCCTCTAAATTATTGTGATTATAAGTCTAACTGCAATAACAACTTTCTTTTTTCCCCCATTTATTTTTACAGCAATTTAATTTAAAGCAGTGTGACCCAAGCCATGTGTGTTGCATAGCGTTAGTTGGCAGCTGGATCGGTCATTTCTAAGACATTAATGACTGATTCAGTAGCCAATCAGGAGCCTCATGAATAATTAATTAGAGTTATAATGTCCATTATAAAATGGGTCATGAAAATCCTGTAACCTCATTGCTCAAAACATGTAACCTGATATGAGTAAATCCTGCAACAGACAACCGGTAAAGATCCTACTAATGAAATGTTTACTTTCTTTGAACCTAATTCATTTTCTTTGTATACAGATTCATTTTATAATCACAATGATGTAATTCAGGGTGTTTTTAGTAGTAGGATTTACCCACTTCTTGTGTGATTAAAGTCACTCAGCTGTGCCTCATGACACACCACTCAAGGTGTAAGTAAATCCTTCAACAACACACACCCTGCTATGCATTATTGTTTAAACAGTTGTCATCCTAACTTGTGACAACGGTGCCAGAAGTTGGAGAAAAATTTGTGCCACAATCCTTTTCCAACCCCCCAAAAACTGCCGCACTTTTTTTGTTTGTTTTGCAAGTGTTGCCATAGTTTTGACCACTTTCAGGTACAACTGTGCTGCAAATGGTCAAAACTGCCACAATATCATAAATGATAAGTACATTAAGGATGGCATTCATAGCATGTCAGCACTACTGCTGTGCTGTGTTTAGAAACATAGAATTTGATGGCAGATAAGGACCGCTTGGCCCACCCAATCTTCCCATTTTTCCCCTGCCTATAGATGTGTCAGCCACAAAGAAGTGCAGTAACTTGCAGTAATGACATGTCACAAAATCCTGCATGACAAAAGGGCTTAATTGCCATTGACTTACAATGGCCCCTGCAGTAAACTGCTGCATTCTGCAGCATTTCTGCCCTTCATCCTAGCTTGATACATCTGTACATTATCACAGCAGACCCTACTTGATCTACAGCTCTTTCTCCCTCCTCTGTTCCTTTCAACTATGATTCCCTTGTGCTTATCCTATGCATTCTTGAACCTCACCACTGTTTTTGCCCCCACCACCTCTGCTGAAAGGCTGTACCAGGAATCCACCGCACTTTCTGTGAAAAAGTACTTCCTCACATCTCACCTGAATCTACCCTCCCCTCCAGCTTCACAGCTTATCCCCTTGTTCTTGAGCACCTTTTTTTTCTGAAAAATACTTCCCTCCTGTACCTTATTTACCCCATAAGGTATTCAAAGGTCTATCGTGTCCCCCCTCTCCTTCCTCTGTTCCAGGCTGTGCATATTGAGGTACTTTAGTCTCTTTTGCTTACGCTGCTTGAATTTTGCATAGAAAATGAAGCAGCAAATCCATTATCAGGTATAAATTGTTTACTTCTGGGGCAGCAATTGTGATTGCTCTGTAGCTACTATTCTGTATCACTGTACTTCCCAGTACATTTACTACATATTGCACCTGCTGTATAATTGGTATTATTTTGCAGCTACTACTTATTTCAAACAACATGAAATCTTGCTGTATTCTGACTATTGCAGTTAGCCTCAGCACTCAAACTGCCATGGAGAGTAGAGGGTCAATTTCTATGCAAAGCATAGAACGTTGAGCTCGAGCTCAGTTCAAACCTCTGTCTGCTGCACTTTGAAGCGCAACCGTCAGATTCTTTACTCCGCCTAACTGAACGGTCGCTCCAGAGATTTCTCCTTTGCTCGCAGTTCGAAAGTCGGTTAAAGTCCTCAGTTTTACTGATTATTTTTCGCAAGTTTCGGTTCAGATCTCTGTCTGTGGTACTATAAGTACTAGGTAGTGAACTAGACATAGTAAACTTGTGGAAATTATAAAAATGTATTTTTCGACCAGTTCGGCTGAACCGACTGTTTAGTGAATTATATATTCTGTCTTTGTTTCTAAACTTAGAGTGTGGTTACCAGTCCTTATCGGTTTAAAAAAAAACACATTTTCTTGTGGTTTTTTCGAATACCTGTGACACAGTTAGAAACCGATAAGGGTGTCTTGCCTGGTTGTTTGCCATAAAAAGGGTAAGTTTGTGGTTAGGATGGCTATGTCTGAGAAACCAAAAAGAAAAACTGGGCCCACTGGGTTTCAACACTGCAGTGTGTGTGGGGAGGTCTTTGCTAAGGCTGATCCCCACATCACCTGTGTTTATTGTCTGGGGTTTGACCACCTCGATTCAGACTGCCAAATCTGTAAAAATTTCCCTAAGTCTACCCTGGAAAAAAGATCAGGTAGGCTTAGGGATAAGGAGGCCAAGAAGTCTGCTGACCCGGATGGTCAGCCCGGTTCGGCTCCAACCGAACCTGAGGGAGTGCCCTCTGACCAGGACGATACTTCTTCAGGCAAGAAGAGAGCTGATACTAAGGGATCGGTTCCTACAAAAAGGAAAAGAAAAGAAAAATTGTCCAGTTCGGATCCAGAGACCCATTTTACGACCACTGAAGAGATTGCCAAAGTGATAAGGATTGTAGAATCGCTTCACCCAGTTCTGTCTGATCCAGTGCCTTCTGGCAGGCACTCAGTTTGGTCAGTTCCTCCGGTTCAAGATTATGCTCCTGAAGATTTCTATGAACTGGATTTGGAGGGGGATGAAGATTATGATGATGATGATGATGATGGTGTGGAAGGTCTGGATGAGAACATTGAACCGGACATCTCCCCAGACAGGCCTTCTGGTGTTTCCCCTCCTAGGCTTTCTGAGTCCCCTTCCCACTACATGTTTTGCAGGAAAGTGGCAGAAACCCTCCAGCTCCCTGTGGAAGAAGCTGTAGAGGAACAAGAGGAACCTGATTATGTGGAGATGATGGACATCCCAGAGTCCAAAAGACTGTCTATTTCCCTTCATAAGTCCTTTGGGAAACAGACACAAAAGATTTTAAAAACTCCAAATTCTGTACTTCCTGTTGACAGAATGATGGACAAAAGGTACACCTTATCAGGTTCAGGTACAGAGTACTTGTATCAACAATGCAGCCATGTTGGTGTCATGCAGGCTGCAGCCTGTGATAAGGCTAATATACACTTGGCATCACACCCCCCAGATAAAGACTCTAGGAAGCTGGATGCCATGGCAAAGAAGCAGTACATGGCATCCACCCTGGGACTCAGGCAGGCTAATTATATGGCCAATGCAGCCAGGTACCAGAAGTCCAGGTGGGACACTCTATTGGCACTGGCTAAGCAGGCTTCCCCCCAGCTTGCCTCGGAGCTGGAGGAGATGGCTGCTGATGGGATTGAGGCATCCAAAGTACAATTTCATGCTGCTGTGGTCTCCAATGATGTATCATCTAGAGTCATGGCTACATCTGTGGCTCTTCGGAGAATGGCTTGGCTCAGATGTACTAGCCTCTCACAGGACACCCAGGCTAAGGCCATGGATTTCCCTGTGGTGGGTAATTCTGTTTGGGGAGCAGACAGAGAATTACATGAAAAAGATGGATGAGTATAGGACCACCTATAGGAGTGCACAGGCCACGGAAAGACAGGCAACTCCTCAAAAGCAGCAAGCTAGGGGCAGGAGCAGGCCTTTTCATAGGCCTTTCTACCAAGCACAGGCCTCTTCTCCTTTTCATCAGAGGGAGAGGCAGAAGGGGGATGAGCAGGGCTGCATCCACCCCTCAGCCTAAGGCTCCTGCCAAGCAGACACCCTGATGTGTCAGCCCGGGTCGACTCCCCCATTCCTGTAGGAGGCAGGCTGGCTTACTTCGTCCAGGACTGGATGTCTATTACCTCAGACAAGTGGGTCCTGGAGATGGTAAGCCAGGGGCTGGTTCTCAGCTTCAAGAAGTTTCCAAAGCTGAGGGCCAGATCTTTTCCACCTGCAAGCATCTCCGAAACCATTGCCCTAGAGGCAGAGGTTTCATCTCTACTGGCTCTAGAGGCTATAGAGAGAGTTCCTACCTTGCACAGGGGCAAAGGTCTGTACTCCAGGTACTTCCTTACCCCAAAAAAGACAGGGGAGTGGTGACCCATCCTAGACTTAAGATACCTGAACAAACATCTTTTAAAACCAAAATTCAAAATGATGACTCTGGGAATAATCCTTCCCTCTCTAATGCCAGGGGACTGGCTAGCCTCCCTGGACTTAAAAGATGCCTACTTTCACATTCCCATCAGGTGCTCCCACAGAAAGCACCTCAGGTTCAAATTGCCTTCAGGCCATTATCAGTTCAAAGCTATGCCCTTTGGCCTGACATCAGCTCCAAGGGTATTCACAAAATGCCTAGCAATAGTAGTGGCCTTTTTAAGAAGGAAAAATATTTCCATATTTCCATACCTGGACGACTGGCTCATTGTGGGTCAGTCCCCAGACCAAGTCAAGTCAGACCTGCAAGTGACTCAGCAAGTGCTCACTTCTCTAGGGTTCCTTCTCAATCTTCCCAAGTCAGTTCTCGAGCCTGTACAGCTCCTCACCTTCATAGGGGCAGAGTTGGATACAGTCAAAGCAAGAGCTTTTCTTCCCTTGGAAAGGGCAAGGGCTATTGTAGAGCTGGCTTCTTCATTCCACCTTCTGGTCTCTTGGTCAGCAAGGCACTTCCTTCAGCTTCTGGGCCACATGGCAGCTTCTATAGCAGTGGTCCAAGGGGCCAGATTTCAGATGAGGGACATTCAGTTTCACCTGAGGGCCTTTTGGTCTCAGAAGAAAGATTCTCTAACCAAACTAGTTCCAGTGACTCAGACTCTGATCCAGGCTCTCCAATGGTGGCAGGATCAGGGCAACCTCAGGCAAGGAGTCCCATTTGTCACTCAGTCTCACTCTGTGGTCCTAACCATGGATGCTTCTCTATTGGGGTGGGGAGCCCATCTGGGGGCTCTCACAGCCCAGGGACTGTGGTCTCCTCAGGAATCCCTTCTTCATATCAATCTCTTGGAACTCAGGGTGGTCTTTCTGGCCCTGCAAGCTTTCTCTCAGTCAGTGCAGAACAAGGTGGTTCAGGTCAGGACAGACAACACCACCACCATGTGGTACATCAACAAGCAGGGAGGCACTTGGTCCACAGCCTTGTGCATGGAAGCCTTGAAACTGTGGTCCCTAGCGTATTCTCTGCAGACCTCTCTGATAGCAGTCCACCTTCCAGGGAAGGACAATGTGCTAGAAGATGCATTGAACAGGATCTCCCAGGGCCATCACGAATGGTCCCTGGACCCTCTGGTGCTGAAAGTGATTTTTTTCAAGGTGGGGCACTCCAGAGATAGATCTCTTTGCAGCCCCAGACAATCACCAACTTCCTCTATTTTCTTGCAGACCCCCAGTCTTGGGCTCAGTCCCTCTGGATGCTCTGATTTTGAACTGGGAAGGGAAATTTCTATATGCCTTCCCTCCCTTTCCTCTACTGTTCAAGGTTCTGGTCAAGATAAGGTCACAACCCTGCAAGGTGATTCTGATTGCTCCAGACTGGGCCAGGTAGCTTTGGTACCCCTGTTGCTGTCCCTAGCAGTCCATCTTCCCCTGTCTCTTCCCAGGAATTACAACCTGTTAACCTCCTCTCAGGGGAGGATTGGTACCCCAATCTTTGGTCTCTCAATCTCAAAGCATGGCTCTTGAATAGTTAAGAGTATGCAGATTTGCATCTGTCCCAAGGGGTTCTGGATATTCTCAAAGCCTCTTGAAAGCCTCCCACCAGAAAAACTTATAACTCCAAATGGAAGAGATTCAGCATTTGGTGTTCCAAGAAGCATATATTCCCAGCCACTGCTGAATTGTCTACAGTTCTGGATTATATGGTTCATCTTAATGGCCTAGGTCTCAGACCAGCTACTCTCAAAGTACATTTGTCAGCTGTTTATGCTTTTCTGTCAGTGGGAAAGCCTTCCTCACTGTCATCTCACCCTGTATTCTGTAAATGTTTCAAGGGATTGCTTCATACCAATGCCTCCCCCCCCCTTTAGGGATCCTACCCTTGCTTGGGATCTTAATGTTTGCATTGCTCAGCTTATGCAACCCCCTTTTGAGCCTCTGTCTTCAGCAGAGTTTAAGTACTTGACTTGGAAAACTGTGTTCCTGGTAGCTATTACCTCTGCCAGGCATATCAGTGAATTGCAAGCTCTGTCAGTGGAGCCTGATTTTATCTCATTCCATAGAGATAAGGTGGTCCTTAGAACTAATAGGAGGTTTTTACCTAAAGTGGTTTCAGATTTTCATCTGAACCAATCTATGTCTCTCCCTGTGTTCTTCACTGATCATTCTTCTTCAGGAGAAAGATGTTTACACAGTTTGGATGTTAAAAGAGCCCTTAGTTACTACATTGAGCGTGCTAAGGCTCACAGGTTTGACTCCCTCCAGTTGTTTCTCACTTATGGGGAAGTGTGGAAGGGCAAACCTGCCACTAAGAGAACTATTGCCAGATGGATTGTCTTTTGTATTCAATTCTGCTATGAGAAGCTAGGCAAAATACCTCCTCAGACTTAAGGGCTCATTAGACTAGAGGTACAGCTGCTTCCCTGGCTGTGGCCAGGGATATTCCTTTGCTAGAGATATGTAAAGCAGCCACCTGGAAAACAGTCCATACATTTACCAAGCATTACTCCCTTGACAGCCAGGCTAGGAGTGATGCTCGGTTTGGTACAGTAGTACTACAGAGCCTATTCCCAAGGTAGGTTTGATTCCCTTCTCCATGGAGGTACTGCTTGGTAGTCTGCAATAGTCAGAATACAGCAAGACTTCATGTTGTCTGAAGAAAAAATTACTCACCTTAGTAATTATGTTTCTTCTAATTGAGTCTTGCTGTATTCTGACCTCCCTCCCTGCCTCCCCTCTCAGAACCTGTTTTTGGGAAGTGGGCTGGCAGGTGCGGTGTTGCACCCCAGGGGTGCATTTGGGCACTCCCTCCTTTTAGAGAGGGGGAGTGGGTTATATTATTAACTTAACAGTCATAAGTTGTTCACTACCTGGTTTTTGATTTTGGATTTGACTTGAGTCTTTTGGGGATCCAAAATATCTGGTTGCCATTTGGCTAGTAAAAATTTTACAATGTCCACATAGTAGTTAGTTAGTATTAGCTTGTAAGAATCTCACAGTTGCACTTCAAAGTGCAGCAGACAGAGGTCTGAACCGAGATCGAGCTAAGCGTTCTATGCTCTGCATAGAAATGAACCCTCTACTCTCTGGGGCAGTTTGAGTGCTGGGGCTAACTGCAATAGTCAGAATACAGCAAGACTCCATTAGAAGAAACATAATTACTAAGGTGAGTAATTTTTTCTTTCTACATCTGAATTATGTTTTCATTTAATTATGCATTGCACCTTCTATTACTGTATTGTTTTTGTGTTACTTCCTGCTTCCACTGGATACATCTGGAAACAAGCTTTTGCCAGCTCAGCATGCTTTTCCTGGTAAACCTTTTGAAATAAATAAATAAAGCCTATACTGTATATGATAAAACTTTGTTTCTTTTGAGAAGGACAAGGGAAACTATGACTCCAGCATCATCCGAATAAGGGTCAGGAAAGCCAAAGATTAACAAAAAAAATAGTTTCAGGTGGATACATTGAATTGCAAGTCTACCAACAAAGGGATGTACAGTGGTACAGTCCCCACCACTTATAGTGCCCACGCTTTATGCAGGCAATCGCTTTTAGTGGGCAAATTCCTGTTTCCACATGCCCAATACATTGACTGCAATGTAAAAAGCACTGGTTATAGCGATCTATGCCCGCCTTCTATTTCACGCAGATTAGCTGCTACAGCTTCAAAAATTCAACATGCTGAAGTGTGAATTAACTTTCTAACAGCTAATCTGCCCAAAACATAAGGCAGGCATAGAGCACTAACTAACCGTTAATCGGTCCCGGCTTAATGTAGAAGCAGTGAATAGAAGAGAGGACTGTCTTATCCCTTGCGATAGTGAAGGGAAGAAGCGCTCTGTCCAAAAGAAGGGATACGATTAAAAGAAGACCCCCGTGTGCTGCTGTGTTGTCCTCTGAAAGGGCTTTCCTGAGGCCCTTTATGCCGTGGCAGCTATGGGAAGAGAGGATCCATCCTGTGAATGCTGCTGTGATTTCCTCTGGAGGGCTTTATGTAGCAGCAGTGACAGGAGCACTGGAAGATTTCAGATAGGAATGGAGTTAGTGGTACGAGAAAGGTGAGCACAAACCTGTGCAAGGGAATGGGAATGGGAGTACAGTACAGCAAAGTAACAGAACATGTAATTTCCTCCGGAGGGATTTATGTAGCAGCAGTGAAGGGAGCACTGTAAGATCTCATACAGTTGGTGTAAAAATAATCATTTTTGGTTACAGCGGCCATGCCTTATAACGGGCAGAATCTGCTTACACAGATGTACCCGTTATAAGTGGCTTTGACTGTAGTTACAGAAAAGTTGACCGGTACCATGGTATTTTCTGTCAACCATGTAAAAAAATATGGCAGATTTAATGCATACCACGGGGGAAAAAACAAAGTTATTCAATGCGTCTTTTATCAGCGCTAGCAGTAAATCCATGGTATTTTTTTCCACGGTTGATGTAAAACACTGCGGTACCAGTAAACCTTTGTGTAACTACCACTGTAAGTCTTGATTAATGTGACAGTTTTGGTTTGGAAAATTAACCAAAACTATCACAAAAACTGGGCCAGCAAAATATTGGGTTAAATTTTTTTACAGGTTTTCCAACACCCCCAGGCCCAAGTTGTATAAAACCCATGAATGATGACTTAATGGAGGGCAACACTTACAGGTAATATTTTCCTTGTCGAACAGCCAGCACTTTTTTCCCCAAACTACTCTTTTATTAGGTTGACAACACATCCTCAACACACTGAAGTTTTACACTAACCAGCAATATACCAGTTTGTGTTCACGTCATGGAAAGTGTTGCAGGTTTGGCTGCAGAAGCTTGTTACTACCTTAGCACAGCATGCCATTTTGTGCACGCCATCTGCCATCTGCAGATTGCATGGAAAATGATGCAGCAAATGTCTTACCTTAATCAGGTATAACTTGTTTATTTTGGAGGCAGCACAAAGCAAATCTGCTACTGTAAAACAATTGTAGACTGACAGTCACTCAGCCCGCAAAAGGTGAAGTTTTGAAAATTTAGTCCTCTACATGTGCTGATGATGTGGTAGTATGGGATAGTTCTCTCAAAGGTTCCAGTAGATGCAAGCTAATCTGCATTACAATTGAAGCTAAAATGTAATGCATGAATGCTTACTATGACACACCTATGACCTGTGACTGCCCTTTTGATTGCAGGTATAACGTCCATTGGAGTAACAGTCCCTGTTGGAGGCTGTGGATCACTTCCAGCACATCCAGCATCAGCTCTGTCCCTTCCTACCCAGGACGGCATTTCACTGTCTCTTCCTATCAGACAGAACACTTCACTTCCTGTTTCCTGCGGAGCTAATATTCCACATTCTTTTCCTGTCATAAGCAATACTGCCATTCCTGTTCATCTTTCCAATATGGAGTTTTGGTGTGAAAAACAAGCACAGCCATTAAGTATGTTTAATTATACATCACTTTTTGACAGTTACCAACGGGCTACTTACCAGTACATGTAAAATGCATTTAATACAAATGTAAAAAATGTCACACATCAATGTTAATAAAAGTCAATATTTTTGGGAGTGGCTAGTTTTCTTGTTTATTAATGTTTGTATAACTTATTCACGAATTGTGAGAGATCAATAATTCTAGATGATGAAACCATCTTTCAAGTGTATACTACCATTGTACCTTAACTCTGACCATTTTTTATTTATTTACTGTGATTAAAATTTCATCCACTGGAATAACCTGATGTGACATTTACATTTTCATGGGGGTACTAGGGTAGCAGTAGATAAACAGTACATTGTTTCAGAGGAAATAATCATACCTACAAGAGGAACATGAAACAGTTAGTTACTCATTGTATAACCCAAAAATAAAGTGTTAAAGTGCTTATAAAGTGTATGATGCAAACGTGACAGTGGAAAGTACTCAGGGAAGGCCCACAGGCATCACTCCCTAGGAATCAGTTCCTTGAGATGTGGCAAGGTGCTGCCAGTAGCCTCTTCTAGCCACTATTGGTGGTTGTCACTCTAAGTTGGTTAATCAGGCTAAATTCCTTCATGCATAAGGGATAATACATTAAATTGAAACTACTTCTTTTCTTTGAGCTCACCATGATCCCACAATCATCAACATTTGGTGGACTGATATTGTGTCATAGACTGATGAGTCCTAAGGATCACTCTGATGAGTTCTAACAAGGATCACGCTGACAAGTCCTAACAAGGATACCACTGATGAGTCCTAAGGGTCACACTAATGAGTTCTAACAAGGATCACACTGATGGGTCCTAACAAGGATCACACTGATGGGTCTTAACAAGGATCACACTGGTGAGTCTAAACAAGGATTACACTGGTGAGTCCTAAGGGTCACACTAATGAGTTTTAACAAGGATCACACTTATGGGTCCTAACAAGGATCACACTGGTGAGTCCTAAGGGTCACACTATTGAATTCTAACAAGGATCACACTGATAGGTCCTAACAAGGATCACACTGGTGAGTCTAAACAAGGATTACACTGAGTCCTAAGGATCACACTGATGTGTTCTAACAAGGATCACACTAATGGGTCCTAACAAGGATCACACTGATGATTTCTAACAAGAATGAAACATGTCTCTGCTGTTTTCAGTTTCCAGCATCTGCTAAGTATTTGTGAGGCACTGGCTTTTGCCATATTACCATGCTGCTTACAGCAAGGCAACCTAAATTCTTGATATGCACATAGTGTGCGTAATGACTTGCACTATGTGTACATTTCTGTTTTATAGGGTTACATTGTTTTCCAAACAAACAAAATCCCTTGCAATGATACTGGGCACAATGCACAATTTAGGTAATTTGGATCTTCCCTTAAAATCAAACCTTGTTTTACTTATTAAGTTTTTTTTAAGCCTTTGCTCTCCGCTAAGGCATCATTTACTGATGCTCATAATGCCACCATTTCCTGCAGGATCCATGACAGCTGCTTGGGTATCATGCTTACTTCTTCCCACTTCCTACCATGCTAATGCAGATCTTATGCCATTTCAGATCTTGGCAAACTGAGTCAGGGCTGCTTGCAACAGGGTAGAATAGGACCCTGTCCCATGTGTTATGGAGAAAGTGCTTAAATACAACAATCTATTCTTTCCTTTCCTTTCTCTTCTCTGTCCAGTTGTGCAACCAACATTTCCTGTGGGACCTCGGACTTGATCAACCAAACAGATTCACAGTTGTCTCCCACTGTCTGTCAGTTTTCTCTTGCTGTTATTCTCCCTTGCATATCTACATCTGCTGATATAAAAATATGTGCAAATCATTGTATGGAAATGTAATTGATACTGGATCCCTTGTGTTTGTAAAATATATCGCATTACTGTTGAAATGTATATAATTATAATTTGAGATGACTGCAAAAGGCTGTTGGAAGCTAGAGGTTACCTGAGTTCAATTTTTAAGCCTTTTGCAAAAGCTGTGCAAAAATGGACCTCAACTCAAGACGCACACTGTGTTCTAGCAGCTCCTGCCTGATAGTTACAAAAAACAGGATGCTTGCTAAGGATGGGGGTTGAAAGGACTTATAAGAGCTAAGATGCAACTGCAAGAAAGATTAGAAGATAAAGGGACACAGAGACTCAAGGAACACTGCTGTTTGTTTTTCCTCTGTACATAGTTATTATGAACAAGTTTATTTTTTTTTACGTTACTGCTACTGTAAATAAATATTTTTGGTGAATTCTACAACTGCTCTTGGTTTTCCTATGCTTCCTGACATGTGCCCCGACAACAGATAGTGTCAACTTAAGTGGAATTTATGCCATGCATACCCCAAGACAGGAGTTTTGTGCATGGGTACTGGACCTAATACCACGGAAGCATAGAGGAAGGTATGGATTCTGCAGTAGCAAGTCCAGGAATGGTTACCAGGAGAATGGCAGCCAAACTAGCAGAGACAGAAGTTCAATCTGAGATTGTACGGCCAGCACAAATTATGGAAAATGAACAGGCAGTGACAGAACCTAAATGTCTGATGGACTTTTTCAAATGGTGGGCTTTACAAAAAAAAAAAAAAGATGGAGAAGCGGAGAGAAAAAGAACGTCAACGTTTAGAAGCACAAAGAAAAGAAGAGATTCAGCAATGGGAGCAGCGATGGCTGGATGCCTTGCAAGCTATCAAAGGCAGAGGATCTGGCACAGATCCTGACAAGCAACAAAATTCAAGCAACATAAAAGCCATTAAACTTACTAAGTTGTGTCCCTCAGATGATATTGAGGCATACCTGACAACTTTTGAAAGAGCTGCCACAGCCTGCTAGTGGCCAAAGCAGCAATGGACAATCAGACTGGTACCCTACCTGACAGGGAAAGCCCAACCTGCCTACAGCAGTATGGACACTGCACAGTCAGAAAACTATGACATAGTGAAACGCGAAATCCTGAAAAGGTATGACATTTCAGGAGAGACCTATAGGCAGAGATTTTGATCTCTGAGGCACAACTCGGTCGACATTCCTCGAGAAGCCTTAACCTGACTCATAGAACTCTTGATAAAATGGATCCAGCCTGAGAGCAAAACAGTCCCACAGATCATCGACACATTTGCCATGGAGCAAGTCATCAACATCTTGCCTACAGATGTGCAGCTTTGGGTAAAGGAACACTGATCAGAGAATGGGGAAAAGGCTGTTTCTTTGGCCGAGGACTACCAAATGGCCAGACAGATGCCACAACAATGAGACAGCATCCAAGCACTGGTAAGACACTCTTTTACCCATTTAAACTCTAAGCCTGATAAGAACTCTGGTGGAGGAAACAAAAATGTGCCCAAAGGCGTTATCTGCTATAACTGTAATAAGCCAGGCCATTCTGCAAGAAACTGCCATAGTAAGGAGAGTGGCACTGGAGCAGATTTGTCCTTGGCAAATTGGGGCAAGTGCTTAACAGATGTAAAGGTGGGAAGTAAGACTGTGAAGGGACTCATTGATTCAGGAAGCAGACAGACCCTGGTGCATGTTGAAGTGCTGGGAAAACACTGTGCAAAGGAACCAGGTACTGGTGTCATCTGCATCCACAGGGATACTCGATACTATCCCACCACCCAAGTGACTCTGACCATTAAGGGTGTGTCGCACCAAATGGGGTTAGTACCCAAAGTTATCTGTAGCTGTGGTTAATGCAAATGACTTTCCAGGATTTACTGAGTTGATCAAAGAGGGAATAAATCCTGATGTTTCAGCAGCAGGCAAAGAAAATTTCAGATGGTTGGGACACTTTTCCTTTCAAAGATTTTGACTGAGCACAGCTCCAAGATCTGGAAATCCAGGAAAGAAAGACGAAGCCTGAAGAAACTATGGCAACAAATGACTGATGGACATAAAGAGTTAACATATGAAAATAATGAAACTAAATTGATAACTGATTGTGATTTTCTTTCAGAACAAGCTAACGATGTTTCTCTCCAGGGTTATTTTAAGCAGCTGGGGGTAAAACCAAAACAGGGTGGACCAGTGTTCAAAAAAATGTAACAGGTTACTGTACAGAGTTTGGGTTCAACCTCAGACACAGGAATAGACAGAACAATTGGTTATACCACAAACGTATAGAACAGCGTTATCACAGATAGCACATGACAGTCCTATGACTGGCCACTCAGACAGGGATCGTACCCTTGCCAGATTGCTGTGTAGATTTTACTGGCCTGGAATTCATGAAGATGTTGCTACCTATTGTAATTCCTGTGCTGAGTGCACAGAAAGTAGCCCCAGACACTAGAAAAGACAAGGTGCCCCTACCCTGGATAGATGTGCCTTTTGAGAGAATTACAATGGATGTGGTTGGTCCTTTAGACAAAAGTAAAAAGGGTAATAGATTTATCCCGGTAGTATGCAACTGTGCTACTCGATACCCAGAAGCAGTTCCAATTTGTAATGTTACAGCCCCAAAAGCTGCAGCATAGCTTGCCAAAATTTCCGGCAGAGTTGGCATACGTAAAGAAATTATTAAAGATCAGGGTAGTAATTTTGGTGCTGCATTGCTTAAGAAGCTGTACAGACTACTAGGTATCACTGCCATAAGAACCTCCCCCATCACCCTCAGACAGATAGTCTTGTTGAACGTTTTAGCCAAACCCTAAAATGCATGTTTAAAAGGTTTGTAAAATGGGAAGGGAAAGATTGGGACCAATACTTGCCTTACCTACTTTTAAGTACCACAGGCATCAACAGGGTTTTGACCATTTGAAATGCTGTATGGTAGGCAGCCAAGAGGGCCACTGGATGTGATAAAGGAAACATGGGAAGATAACTCCACTCAGAAACAATCTATAATGTCTTATATGTGTGCCCCAAGAGGAAAGCTGGAAAAACATGTTGAAATTGCCCATAGTAATCAGAAAGAGGCCTAAAACCAGCAGAAGGTGTATTATGACCATGGGGTAAAAGAAAAAGCTTTTGAGCCAGGTGAAAAGGTTTTGCTACAGTTACCCACAACAGAAAATAAACTGCTAATGAAGTGGCAAGGGCCTTATAAAGTTCATAGACGTACTGGCAGTGTTAACTATGAGATTGAGGCCCCTGACAGGAAAAATCCTACTAAAATATACCATGCTAACTTCCTCAAGAAATGGGTTGAAAAAATGCCAAAAGCTGCTTTGCTAGTTTTACCAGAAACTGATAAAGAAGATATTGATGTAGCTTATGATAGACTGAAACAAACTGTAAATGCTGATGCTGTAAAGGTGAATGTTTCCTTAACCTCAGAACAAACTGCAGACATTCATAATGTGTTAAAGGATACCTAAACAACATTTTGACAACAAACTATTCAAAAATCTGACCTCAAACAGGACTAAATGGGAAGGGGAATGTTGGCCAGGATACCGGGGTCAAGAAGTGATCATGGTGCTGGCAGCCCCACATCTTATTTCTCACAGTGATCTGCTCATATTTCTCCCCTTCTGTCTTCCCCCTTCCCTGAATATAGCAATACCTTGCAGGAGTGGCCTTCTCAGTCCCCCTCTGGTATTCATTCTCATTCTCCCCACACCAAAAACTGGTAAGCTCATCACCCTTGTGCATCATGAATGTAGGTAGTACAATCCCCAGGTTTTTTGACATATTAAAATAAACAAATCTTTCCAGTAAGTCAGGCTGATAGCAGCAGGGAACAAGGGGAATTATAGACTTTCCTATCCTTAAAAGATCTAGGCTACCTTTGATTAGGCACTATTAAATGATGGGTGTGCACATCATTATGCATGTTATTTAATAGTGCCTAATCGTAGGTGGATTAGATCTTATATGGGTAAGAATGCCTATGTTTCCCCTTGTGCCCTGCTGCTATCAGCCTGGCTTACCAAAAGATCATGTTTATTATTAATATGTAAAAATGACACGGGCGACTGTACTAACCGCATTCATGATGCAGAAGGGTAATGAGCTCACCAGTTTTTAGTGTGGGGAGCAGAAGAGAAGAATGAATGCCAGAGAGGGACTGAAGAGGTAATTCCTGCAGGGTACAGCTATATTCAGGTTGGGGAAGACAGGAAGGGGGATGTTTAGCAGATCATTGTGAGATCTGAAATGTAGGGCTGCCAGCAACATGATCACTAGCTGACGGTGAATGAGAGCAGCCAGTGATGACAAACACTCAATGGCAGGGCTGCACTTAAAGTGTTACTTGAATTCAATGTAGGGAGATTACCCTCAGGTGGGGGGGAGGGGGGTTGATGTTTGTTAGGACAGTATTGAGGGAGCTGTGTATAGATCATTCAAGATTTAGAAGATTGGTAGCCAACCAGCTCGCATTGTGGAGTAGGGCACTAAAAAGTACTGGAGAAGATTTGCTGGGAACTGTCCTGTGGGGTTCTGCAGATCACAGGTAAAGGAGTAGACTGACACTGGAAGTCTGGTGGATTCACTCAAGGCATTAGTATGCCTCTCCTGCTAATACTGTAATATTGTTATCCATAGTAAGTACAGCCCTTAGGAGGGCATGAACAGAAGTTTTTCTGGGGAGTCCTGAGGCTTATTGCTTGACCCTCAATGAAGACCCAATTGTTGGTTAATGAGGCGGGACAGAAACACAACAGGAGAACTGTACATACTGCCTTCACTGTGCAGAAGGGTGGTGATCCACTCAATGTTTACTGTGGGAGCAGAAGTCAAACATTGAAAAAGTGGACTTGTGTGATTTGGGAGGTATTTTTAACAGTGCCAGCTGATGATCCATATCGGTGCAGGTATGCATAACTCTCTGAGGTATACGATTACTGTCTGAGGTGTGATAATTCTCTTCATGAGACCGCAAGCTCATATGCAGCCCCAGGCAGTACTAAGGACAGGGTATGGATGGTGGGGTGTTCAACAGAAGCCAGCCTATGTGCAGGGGGTTCACTTGGAAAAAGAATACAAGAGACGCTTTTTTTGTGGATTAACAAGAATGCATGAGTTTTGGAATTGGACCAGACCGGTACTTCACTGTGTGACCCTGAGCAAGTTACTTAACTTCCTTGTGCTGCCAGGCCACATCTGTAAACAAGGTTTCCACACAGTGTGTCTCTCCCGGTTAACAAAAAAAAATTCAGGGCATCACATAACCACTAGATCATCAGGTATTTGAAGCGTTGTACTGTTCTGCAGTTTGCCAAAGAGAAAGTATGCTAGATTGCAAAGCATTTTCAGCAAGTTAAAGTAAATAAAATGAACAAAATCATAGCCTAACATGTGTACTGATCAAAATAATCCACATGTTAACACATAGTGTTGATCAATCTGGTAAAACAATTCAAAACAAAGAGGGAAAGAAGAACTAGTTAGCCTATAGGAATCTATATTGGTCTCTGGCTCCAATGATGTCATGGTGACTCATCACTTAACACAGTTGGCAGACATCTTAGGGAGAAGGCAAGGCTGTTTTTAGTAAGTGAAAGGCTGATGTTTACATTTTTCAAAAGCTATAAAACTGCGTTTATGTTATTTACATAAATGCAGTTTTAGCATAAATGTAAACAGTAGCCGTCACTTTACCTCGCAATGAAGCCAGATTTTAGAGTTTGTAGTTTTAAAAAACTGCTTATTTAGGTATCCTTTAAAGACATTTAACGGTACTTTTACCACAGTACCAGGCCGAGCAAAAGGGATTGAGCACATAATAGTGATAAGGAATGCTCGTCCTAGTTGGGTAGAAATGGACCCTGTCCCATGTGTTATGGAGAAAGTGTTTAAATGCAAGGATCTATTCTTTCCTTTTCTTTCTCTTCTCTATCAGACTGCACAACCAAATTTTCCTGTGAGACTTCGGACTTGATCAACCCGACAGGCTCGCAGTTCTTTGTCTCCCACTGTCTGTCAGTTTTCTCTTTCTGTTTTTCTCCCTTGCATATCTACATCTGCTAATATAAAAATATGTGCAAATCATTGTATGGAAATGCAACTGATATTGGGATCCCTTGTGTTTGGATAATATAGAAACATAGAAACATAGAATTTGACGGCAGATAAGGACCGCTTGGCCCACCCAGTCTGCTCATTTCCCTACCTAATGGATAAGCTGCAGATCCTAGTTAACCAGCAGCCTACTTCTTCCTACCCCCACCCCCTAGAATTGCCTTATGACTGTCCCATGCATGCTTGAATTCCACCACTGTTTTTGACTCCACAACCTCCTCCGGAAGGCAGTTCCATGCACCCACAACCCTCTCTGTGAAAAAATATTTCCTTAAATTACCTCTGAGCCACCCCCATCTTCAAATTGTGCCCCCTTGTTCTTGCACACCTCTTTTTTTGAAAGATGCTACCCTCTTGGACTTTGTTGATTCCCTTGAGGTACTTGAAAGTTTCTATCATGTCCCCCCTCTCCCTCCTTTACTGTTGAAATGTTTATAATTATAATTTGAGATGACTGCAAAAAGCTGTTGGAAGCTAGAGGTTACCAGAGTTCAATTTTTAAGCCTTTTGCAAAAGCTGTGCAAAAGTGGGCCTCAGCTCAAGAAGCACACTGTGTTCTAGCAGCTCCTGTCTAATATTTACAAAAACAGGATGCTTGCTAAGGATGAGGGTTAAAAGGACTTATAAGAGCTAAGCTGCAACTGCAAGAAAGATTAGAAGGAAAAAGGGACACAGAGACTCAAGGAACACTACTGTTTTTTCTTCTCTGTACATACCTGTAGTTATTATGAATAGGTTTATTTTTTATGTTACTGCTACTGTAAATAAATAGTTCTGGTGAATTCTACAACTGCTCCTGGTTTTCCTGTGCTTCCTGATCTGTGCCATGAGAACACTGCTGAATCCCTCACCTCTCTGAATCCTGCATATTGTTCCCTTCTCTTTCCTTTTGCATTCCTGAGCATTTTAGTGAACTTTGAGTAAAATTAATTTAGTGAAAGTAGTTTATTTCTTTTTATCAGGAGCGGAGCTCTGGCGTGCAGTTTCCACTTACTCAGGCAGCATCACGTGACTCCTTACTTGCTAAGTTTTAATGTGCATAAACTCTGGCAGTTTACTGTACTTTTATTTCAGCAAGGCTTTCATCTTCCACACAGAAGATTGCTGAAGAAGCTGGAGGACCTGGGTGCAGCTAGGGACACAGATGGGAAGAAAACTGGTTGGAGGAGAAATAGCAGAGGGTGGTGTTAAACAGGATCAAATCAGAAGAGAAGGAGGTCATGAGTGCAGTATCACAGTGATCTGTCCTGGGTCTTATCCTCTTCAGCATATGTTCATCAATGACATTGGAGAGGGCATCTGGGGCAAGTTGTGTTTCTTCATAGAAGACACTAAGCTCTGTGGTAGGGTAGATAGCAACAATGGTGTCAGGGAGATGCAAAGGGATCTACAAAGGCTCAAGAGGTAGTCTAAGGTTTGACAGTTGAAATTCAACATTGAACAAACGCAAGGTTATGTGGGGAAATAAACATGATGGAAGGGGGTTAAACTGAGCCCTATGATAAAGGAAAGAGACCTGGAAGTCATCACTAGTGACTCCCTCAAACAATGAAGCCAGTGTAACAAGGCCTTTAGTAAGGCTAATAAGATGCTGCGCTGTATTGGAATGGGTATTGGCAGCAGAAAAAGGAGGTATTACTACCTCTATATAGGTCATTGGTGAGGCCACACCTGGAATAATGTGCTCAGTTTTGGAGTCCCCACCTAAGGAAGGACAAGGACAGACTGGAGGCAGTGCGATGCAGGGTTACCAAGATGATTTTAGGCCAAGAGGGCAGATCTTATAAAGATTATCTCAAGGCACCGAACATGTACTCACTGGACACCAGGCAAGAGAGGGGGGATATTACAGAAGCTGTCAAGTTCGAAAAGGGAATAAATAAGATGGACTGGGGGAATTATTTAGCAGGAGTACCAAGTCAAGAACCTGAGGTCAGGAGTGAAAACTGGTGGGGGGAGGTTTAAGAGGGATGTGAAGGAGTTCTATTTCATGGAAAAGGTAATAGAGCTATAGAATAGTCAAGACTGTAAATCGCTTCAAGAATATCTGGGACAGAGTGAAGGCAGACTGGGTGAGACAAGCTGCCCTTACCTGCTTTCAAATTCTATGTTTCTCTGGGTTTAGTGATTGTTCAGGTCAGGAGCAGGGAGGTAGACTGGGAAAGAGAGAACCTCATATGGACAATAGGTCCCAGTGCAGACAGGAACTCCGGGTAGACTAGATGACCATTGGTCTTTTTCTGCCATCATTGTCTATGTCTGTATATTAACAATCTGATCTTCAAGCTACATGAAATATTAAACACTATTTTAGAAGTAATGGTCACTTTTCCAGTTCGAAAGCAAATTGTGTCTCTCAAATGTTGCTTACAATATATGGGCCCAATCCACAGTGGGGACCAGGTGCACTGGAATCATGCATATCCCAGCTGGGCAGCCCTACACCCCAGAATTGCACAAGGAGGGTACAATCCACAGCCCCAGTCCCCATGCACCCTGCATATATGGAACCCCATATAGGGTCTGGGAATGGCACTGAGGATGTGCTGCCAAGAACACTTGGCATCCAATCAGATGCTCAGTTCGGGGCTCTAGTCGATCCCCTGCTCCACACAGAATGGGAGACTATTAAATATGGCAGTCCATGTTAGTCTTCCATGGACTACCATTACCCCAATGTGCAAAATGCACTGTTCACAATTTACACTGGCAAATGCCAGTGACACCCCAACCTCTACAGATGCTCCTGGGGTTATGGGCCTGTGGATGGTGAGCTGATTGGGCCCAGTGACTCTGCAATGGTCAGGCATGGAGTGGCACATAGGCACTATGGCAGCCTCTTGGGCCACATACCTGTAGCTTCTGCCCCCCCCCCACTGGCTGCACAAGCAACCACTTCAGTGCCCTGGATTGGGTGCAGGCATTCCCCCCTCACCCCCTTGCCCACCCGACCTGGCTGGGTGCATAGCTGTGCACATGGCCTGGGACTGGGTGCAGAGTGGGTCCACAGCTGGGGCTGTGGATGCTGCAGAGTACCATGATAGTGCACATCCTATGCGTGGGGGGTGCTTTGTGGGTTGTCCTGGCCCTCTGCATGAGTGGAGAGGCTATGTGCCCTATGTAGATCAGCCCTTGAGAGTATGGTGATACTGTTCCTGTGTGCTGCTTCCACTGCTCAGTTAAAAAGATTAGATACCATTCATGATTCCATCTATTGGTTTATCCAGCAATGTAAATTCAGAACGCACCACTACAATATGTACTAGGCATGCCCAGAACCAGTGAGATTTATTTTATTTGTGTCCATCAGGTCATCGGAAGTTCCAGTTCTGATTTAATTTCAAGTTCTGGGAAGATCATTTTGGAACTGGAATCAAAAGTTCTGATTCTGAATCAGAGTCCCCCCATATCCATGTCCACCTTTAAAAAAACTAGGCCTCAGCGCCAAGATGGCCATTTTACCCTCCCAACATTAGTCATCTGTTTTTCATATACTCATTGTAGTTGAGCTCCCTGACTAGCACTGATTCTCCAGTAGCCCCCCTCCTTCACCCCCACTGTCTGGCCATGCACACACCTTTAAAAAATGTGTTATACTGGTCAGCCTCTTGGTGGTGGTATAGGAAGTCCAGCAAGGTACCCCAGTGCCTTTCCTCCAAGTCCAGTAGTACTGCTGCATGGTGGTAATTACAAACATCAGGCATGCCATGCCATGAAGGGCAGGGGGAGATTGTGCAGAGGAGGATCAGGAAAAAACCAGATGTCCTGAACAGATACTTCTGCTTAGTCATCACAGTGGAGGGAGAGAGCGAGGACCACATAGAAACATCAGGAATACTGGGGAAGGGAGGTGAACACAAGTCCATTCACAGAGAAAAGAGTTCTGAGTGGACTTGCAAATCTGAAAGTAGATAAGGCTATGTGGATCAAAGAGGTACATCCAAGGGTGATGAGGTAGCTCAGGGAGGTACTTGTTGGATCTCTGACAACCCCATTCAACAACTCAGTGGAAACAAGAGTAGTTCCAGAGGACATGAGGAGGGCAGATGTAGTTCGACTGCAGGAAGGAGGCTGGCAACTATAGGCTTGTCAGTCTAATGTCAGTGGTGGGGAAGTTAATAAAAGAAAGGCTAGTGGAGTATCTTATTGAATCCAGCAGGTTACAAGACCCAAAGTAGCATGGTTCACGGGGTGGGGGGGGGGAGTCATGTCAGATGATCCTGATCAGTTTCTTTGGGTGACCAGGGAAATAGATCATGGTACGGCAGTGGGTGTGGCCTACTTAGACTTCAGCAAGGTCTTCAACACTGTGCCACATAGGAGGCTTATAAGGAGACTAGGCAATTTGGGGGTGAGACCCAAGGCGGTAAACTGGGTATGGAACTGGTTGATGGATACATGACAGAGGGTGGTGATAAACAGCACTCACTCCAATGAGGGGAAAGTGACCAGGGACCAGACAGCTTCAATGTCTTCATAAGCAACATTACAGAAGAGCCAGAAGGGAAAGTATGCCTTTTTGCAGATAACACCAAGGTCTGCAGTAGAGTAGATACTCAGGAGGGGTAAAAGAGAATGAATAGGGACCTGAGAAAACTTGAATAGTATTCAAGAGTACGGCAGCTGGGTTTCAATGTAATAATGTGCAAAATCATGCACCTAGGACAAAACCCCAGGTGTGGTGTATAAAAACGGGAGAGGTACTGATGGTCACAAAGCAGGAAAGAGACCTTGGGGTTATCATCTGATAGCCTCAGGGTGACAGGGCAGTGTGACAAGGCAGTAGGCATGGCCAGCAGGATACTGGAGTGCACAGGGAGTAAAATAAATTGTAAAAATAAAAATACAAAATAGGGAGGGGAATCACCAGCTGAAGGGGAGAGGTGGTGTTACCACTGTAATGATTGTTTGTTAGACCCCACCTAGAGTATTATGTCCAGTTATGGAGACCACATCTCAGGAAGGACACAGACAGGATAAAGGCTGTCCCAAGGAGGGCAACTAAAATGGTGAGGGGGTTGCATCATAAGCCCTATGAGGACAGACGGAAGGATCTCAATATGTACCCTCTGAAAGGGGGAGGGCATGATAGAGACCAGTGACTACCTTATTGGAGTGAACAAGGTGCAGGAGAGGAGTATTTTTCAGAAGAGAAAGTGCACTAGAACAACAGGGCATGCAGTGAATCTGGAAGGGGGAAATTCAGGAGGAATGTGAGGAAGTACTTCTTCACTGAAAGAGTGGTGGATGCCTTGAACAGTCTTCTAGCAGAGGTGGCAGGAGTGAAAACAGTGGAGGACTTTAAACATGCATGGGTTAGGCACAAAGGGGATCATGACAAGATCCCAAATTCAGAAGCATGACACCAAGAAGCCCGAAACAAAGATCCCAACTGTGAAAATCCCGACAGTGGGATTCTGCCCGCAGCGGAGTTAGGAATCACAGTTGGGGGGGGTGAAGCCCCCTGAAACATGACAAATAACCCCGCCACAGGAAAAATTCCATTGTCGGGATTTTCACTGTTGGTATCTTTGTTTCAGGCTTTGGTTGTCCGCCCTTCAAGGCCATGATCTTGTAGTATATCAGGCACAAAGGAATCTTAGTAGGAAAGTGTGTGTGTGGGGGGGGGGGGCAGCAAGAGATCAGGTAGGGTCTGCAGTGGCAGTATCGGCAGGGACAAACTAGACAGACTGGGTGGGCCAAATGCTCTTTATCTGCTGACAAATTCTGTTTCTATACGAGATAAGTTTTAATTTGAAAATTCAAGCTCCACAGCTGCCATACTTTGAAGATGAATGTTTTCAGATTCAGATGACGGCTCCTGCTCTCTGAGACTGTTAATAGCTCCTGGCACAGTGGCAGGCTGGTTGGTCTCCTTTGGGACAGACTCATCAGCAGGGCATACCATGGTTATCTGGGCCAGTCTGGGCATATGGAAATCATGGAAACATAGACTTTGATGGCAGATAAGGACCGCTTGGCCCACCTAGTCTGCCCATTTCCCTACCTAGAGGATAAGCTGCAGATCCTATTTAACCAAGAGCCTATTTCTTACTGCCCCTCACAAAAATTGCCTTATGTCTGTCCCATGCATTCTTGAATTCTCCCACAGTTTTAGACCCCACAACCTCCTCAGCAAGGCTGTTCCATGCGTCCACCACCCTCTCTGTGAAAAAATACTTCCTCACAGTGCCCCTGAGTTGTCACCCCTCTATCTTCAAATTGTGTCCCCTTGTTCTTGCACACCTCTTTTTCTGAAAGATGCTACCCTCTTGGACTTTGTTGATTCCACTGAGGTACTTAAACGTTTCTATCATGTCCCCCCCTTCCTCCTTTCCTCAGGGGTATACATATTAGAAGCTTGTTCCCTCTTCAATTTAAGAAGTACTCTCTGAATCAGAGGAAAAGAAGGAAAAGCATAAAGGAATTTCCTTCTCTGTGACATACTGGGAGCATCATTTGAGACTGTGCCCAGTGCTGCGAAGGTGGTCTGCAGCAGAATAGAAGTAACTTGATGTTCTAACATAATGCAATCAGGTCTAGCTCCAGAACTCCCCATCTTCTGAATACAGAGTTTACAGTTACCTGTTACATGCAGCATTTGTACGTTAGATGGCCTGTCCTGCCCAGACTGGCAGCTACAGTAGCACCTCAGCCAAATGTACTACAGATATCTTTGTATCTAAACTGTAAGCCAGATTCTAAATTCTCAGGGATTTGTTGCATAGTTTTAAGGATCTAGCTCTGCCTTGCTTCCATAATGCAACAGTTGGAGTATTTCAGATCTCCCAAAGTCTCTTATTTCAAATCCTGTTTTAAATCCTCCCTCCAAAGCATGGGGTAAAATAGCCAAGGCTCTTGAATGGAATCTGGTTCTCTCCCCCTACTATCCTCTATGGGGAAATACTTTGCTCAAAGTCAAAGGAAAGAACCTGAACTGGAAAAGCTAGATAAGGGATTCCATTTTCAGAGTGATTTGCTAGATCCAGCAGTGCCTCTCTTATGCCCTTTACAGATCTGTCTCACAGGTTTCATATCTTGAGATCAGAATTCTACAGATACCAGCAAATTAGACATACTAAGTAAGATTATTAATGATAGTGTAACGCTACCACCCCAACACACTAGATAAAATGGTCTCCACCAGCAAAGGATATAAAGTCGTTTACAGTATGGTTATGGAGACAAACATTAACCAAACAGAGTTTCTTATTCCTAAATGGGAAAGGAACTTGGTATTAGAATCTCCACGGAGGAGTGGAATGGTTGCTGGAATATACTTAAAATCCTGTAAGGTGTGTAAGGGAAGATTAACTTGCTGATGATACCTGTAGGAGTTGTTCAATAGAAAAAGGATACCCGTCTCATATTTTATGAACACATGGACAACTCAGAACCTTCTGGGATGAGGTCTTGGGAGCGTGTGAAATTAATCTAAAAAAGAACATTATTTCCTCTGACAAGTTTATCATGTTGGGCATTACTTCCAAAATTCAGGATTGGTTGTACTATCAGAAATCAGTTGAACTAATCACTTCCAAAAACGTAATATTTATACATTGAAAGCAAAGCTCCATCCACCCTCCCAGAATGGCTGAAGAAAACTGCAATTAGGGCTTGAAATAAAAAAAGTAGCTAACATCAGTAATAACAGATTGAATACATTTTTGAATATCTGGAACCAATACTTAAACTCCACCTTCTGCAAACTGCCTTCCTAAAAACTTTTTACAGTATTACATCTAATTTATGTTTGTTTATAGACACGGATATAAATATTTGTTGATTGTTTGCTGTTATATTTGGAACATGATGCATGATATAATGTGCTTGTTTACTCTGTTTCATGCATTTGTTATAAGCTTGTTAACTTGTTTTTACTTGAAATCTCAATACATTGACTGGCCTGGTGGCGCTGAGGGTTGAGGCACTGTACGCCTTGTACACCACACCTTGCACCACACCAGCGACCCGGGTTCGGGAACGGACTTGGGTCACAGGGGGTTGGCAGGGGAGAGAGTGGATTGAGCGTCCCAGGACTGCTCTCCTCCCTCTGGGGTGGGTTTGGGGGAGCACGTCACACTGGAGTGGACCCTGGTGATGACCAGGGGCAGCACAGTTGCAGTGCCAAGTGGGGAGGAGCAAGGCAAGACATCTGCGTATCTGCAGTACGTCAGTGCACTGCTGGCTCCAGGGAATAAAATGGAGGAAAAAGGCTGGGCGTGACCGAGCAGCTTGATGGTCGCACTCCCGCTGACCTGGAGGACTGTCATGGAATCACGCTTGGGGGGTCCGGTCTAGCCCCATGCGGAGAGGTAAGGGGAGACCCTCTGTCAGGTTGTGGCAGCCGCGCCGGACCACCATCATGCGAGTGAGCCTGCTACTCTCCAGGTTGGTGAGGGGCTGAATGCCCCCGCTGGTAGTGCTGCAGAGGTGCAAAAATGAGGAGATAAAAAAAGAAATCTCAATACAATTTTAATTACAGAACAATAGTTGGTGTATTGTTTGTCCTTATTGTTTAACACCTTGTTCTGCACCAGTGGAGATGCCTTCAGGGATACGTACACAGCTCTCGCCTTCAACAGACTGATGAATTCCAATCTTTCTCTAAAGACTATGCTCCTCCCTTCTTTCTCCTCTGTCCTAAATGTCCTCCCCAACCTACTATAGAGCCATCGGGGTTAGCATGAGAGTGTGCTGTGAATTTTGGAATGCCTATCCTCAAAGTTTACATTTCTGACCATCCCTCCTGTGTTTGTAAATTACTGAATAAATACAGCTTTGTAAAATAATAAACAACTTAGCCAAGTAGCACTGGAGTTACAATCCAGGGTAACCACTTCCTTCATCAGGAATTAAAGATCTTACAATGGGAGGCAGGGAGCTTGTGGCCCACACAGTGCAGAGGGCATCTTTTGACTATACATAAGATTCTAGGGCATCACACAGGCATGGATGTGATGCAAATAGTGTGACATCATTTATCACATTCCTGCTGTCAGAATGACAAATATGTCTTTGGATCTTCCAAAGTGCATGATTTGTCCGGCTCAGGTTTTATTAAAGGAGAACTGTTGTTGACCTGTAAGAAAAAATTACTCACCTTAGTAATGTTGTTTCTTCTAATGGAGTCTTGCTATATTATGACTATTGCAGTTTGCCCCAGCCTTAGAACTGCTCCGGAGGTGAAAGAGTTAACTTCCTTGCAGAGCATGGAGCTTAGAGCGCGAGCTCGGTTCAGAAGCTCTGTTTGGCTGGTTTCAAACCGAAACCGTCAGATCTTTACGAGCAAAAACTCACTAAGGTTCTGTGTGGAAGCTGTAACCTACACTAGCCAACTGGCTACTAATATATTAACACATTTTCACTGGTCCCAACACAAAGACTCAAGTCAGTGGACCAGAAAATTAAGATAAAATAACTAAATAAACACAACACCCAAACATGAAAGAGGGCATCAATAAATGCCAACAGAGGACTACCCACCCCATACCCCAGAGTAGGAGTTCTGGAGCGGCAGGTTGGGGAGGTCATAATATGCAAGACTCCATTAGAAGAAACAACATTACTAAGGTGAGTAATTTTTCTTCAGACAACATGAAGTCTTGCTATATTATGACTATTGCAGACTACACAGCAGTACCTCCATGGAGGAGGGACAGAACCTACTTAGGGAATAGGCTCTGAAGCACGGCTGTGCCAAACCGAGCATCCCTCCTGGCCTGAATATCCAGGGAGTAATGCTTGGTGAAAGTGTGTACTGTCTTCCAAGTAGCTGCCTGACATATCTCCAAGATAGGGATGTCTCTAGCAGCAGCTAGAGATGCAGCTGTACCTCTGGTAGAGTGAGCCCTCAGGCCTGAGGGGGAACCTTACCCAGCTTTTGATAGCAAATTGATACAAGAAACGATCCACCTGGCAATGGATCTTTAGTGGCAGGTCTCCCTTTCCCAACCTCACCATAAGTGAGAAACAGTTGGAGGGAGTCAAACCTGTGACCCTTGGTACGCTCTATGTAGTAACTTAGGGCCCTCTTAACATCTAAGCTGTGCAGCCTCCTCTCACCAGAGGAGGAATGGTCAGTGAAGAACACTGGGAGTGAACTAGATTGGTTAAGGTGGAAATCTGAAACCACCTTAGGCAAACACTTCCTGTTAGTCCTGAGGACCACTTTATCCCTGTGAAAGGAAATGAAGTCAGTTTCTACTGATAAAGCCTGTAACTCACTTATACGCCTGGCAGAAGTGATGGCTACCAGAAATACAGTTTTCCAAGTCAAATACTTAAGCTCTGCCGAAGACAGAGGCTCAAAGGGGGGTTGCATTAGCTGAGCAATGCATACATTAAGATCCCAAGCCGGGGCAGGGTCCCTGAATGGAGGATTGGTGTGAAGCAATCCTTTAAAAAACTTGGAAAATATAGGATGAGCAGAGAGAGAAGAGGGCTTCCCTGCTGAAATGAAGGCAGAGACAGCAGCCAAGTGCACTTTCAGGGTGGCTGGTCTCAGTCCCAAAGAATTAAGATGGACAATGTAGTCCAATACAGTAGGTAGATCAGCAGATTCTGGGAAACATGCTTCCCAGAACACCATATGGAAAACCTTTTCCACTTGGAGTTATAGGTGGCCTGGTGGAAGGCTTCCTAGCAGCCTTCAGGATTTCAGAACACTTTGAGAAAGTTGTAAATCGGCAACTTAACTGCTCAAGAGCCAAGCCTTGAGGTTGAGGGATTTGAGATTCGGATACCAAACTCTCCCCTGAGCACAGGTTAACAGATTGTGGTTCCTGGGGAGACACAGGGGAAGATGGACTGCTAAGGACAGAAGGAGTGGGTACCAGGGCTGCCTGGCCCAGTCTGGAGCAATCAGGATCATTTTGCAGGGCTGAGACCTGACTTTGACTAGTACTTTGAACAGGAGAGGGAAGGGGGGAAAGGCATAAAGAAACTTCCCTTCCCAATCGAGGAGAAAGGCATCCAGGGGAACTGAGCCCAACACTGGGGGCCTGCAACAAAACAGTGAAGTTGATAATTGTCTGGGGCTGCGAAAAGATCTATCTGAGGAGTGCCCCATCTGGCAAACACTATCCCCAGCACTAGGGGATCCAGTGACCATTCGTGATGGCCCTGGGAAATCCTGCTGAGGGCATCTGCCAGGACATTGTCCTTGCCTGGGAGGTGAACTGCTATGAGGGAAGTGTTCAGGGAGTAAGCCAGAGACCACAACTTCATTGCCTCAGTGCACAAGGCCGAAGACCGAGTGCCCCCTTGTTTGTTGATGTACCACATTGCAGTGGTGTTGTCTGTTCTGACCTGTACTACCTTGTTCTGAACAGATGCAGAGAAAACCTGAAGTGCTAGAAAAACAGCTCTGAGTTCCAACAGATTGATGTGGAGCAGAGATTCCTGAGGGGACCATAATCCCTGGGTGGGAGGTCACCCATGTGAGCTCCCATCCCAAAAGGATGCATCTGTAGTAAGGGTCAAGGAATGGGACAGAGGGATGAAAGGCACCCCCTGTCTCAGATTGCTCTGATCCTGCCACCACTGAAGGGTCTGGATCAGGGTTTGAGTCACTGGGATTAACTTGGATAGAGGATCTCTTCTTTGAGACCAGAAAGCTCTCAAATGGAACTGAATGTCCCTCATCTGAAATCTTGCTCCTTGCAGCACAGCTGTGGAGGCAGCCATGTGCCCTAGGAGCTTCAGGAAATGCCTTGCTGGTCGAGAAACCTGCAGAGTGAAGGAGGCGCCCAGGGCCACTAAGGTCCTTACCCTTTCCAAGGGAAGGAAGGCTCTGGCCTGCTTTGTATCCAGTTCTGCACCTATAAAGGTGAGTACCTGGACAGGTTCCAAAACTGACTTTGGAAGATTGAGAAGAAATCCCAGAGAGGTAAGCTGCTGCTGGGTAACTAGCAGGTGTGATTTGACCTGGTCTGGAGACTGACCCACAATGAGCCAGTCGTCCAGGTAGGGAAAAATGGCAATCTTTTGCCTTCTTAGGTGAGCGACTGCTACTGCCAGACACTTTGTGAACACCCTTGGGGCAGAAGTGAGGCCGAAGGGCATTGCTCTGAACTGATAATGGCCTGAGGGCAGTTCGAATCTGAGGTACTTTCGATGGGAGCTTCTGATAAGAACATGAAAGTAGGCATCTTTGAGGTCCAGGGAGGCTAGCCAGTCCCTGGCCTTAGGGAGGTAAAATCATTCCCAGTGTCACCATTTTGAACTTTGGCTTTAAAGGTGCTTGTTTAGATATCTTAGATCCAGGATAGGCCGCCACTCTCCTGTCTTTTTGGGGTAAGGAAGTACCTGGAGTACAGACCCTTGCCCTGGTGAAGGGAGAAACCTTTTCTACAGCTCTGAGAGCCAGTTGAGACTTCTGTTTCCAAAGCAAGAGTCTCTAAAGGGTTTGTAGGTGGAAAAGATCTGGCTCTCATCTTTGGAAATTTCTTGAAGCTGAGAACCAGACCCTAGCTCACTACTTCCAGGACCCACCTGTCTGAAGTTAAAGACTGCCAGTCCTGGACGAAGTGAGCCAACCTGCCCCCACAGGTAGTGGAGAGTCGACCCTGGGCATCCCATCAGGGTGCCTGTTTGGCAGGGGCTTTAGGCTGAGGGGTGGGAGCAGGCCTGCTCGAACCCCGTCTGCCTCTCCCTCTGAAGAACCCGCTCTGTACATAGGCTGAAGAGGAGGGGGCCTGAGTCTGGTAAAAAGGCCTGTGAAAAGGCCTACCCCTGTGGGGCTGCCTCTGAGGAGTGGCTTGCCGTTCCTTGGCTTGTGCACTCCTGTAAGTGGTTCTATATTCATCCATTTTCTTTATATAATTCTCTGTCTGCTCCCCAAACAGAGAATTTCCCACCACAGGAAAATCCATAGCCTTAGACTGGGTATCCTGTGACAAAGAAGTACACCTGAGCCAGGCCAATCTGCGAAAAGCCACAGATATAGCTATGACTCTAGAGAATACATCATTAGAATCCACTGCAGCATGGAATTGCACCCTAGATGCCTCAATACCATCAAGGGCCACCTGCTCCAGCTCCTTTGCGAGCTGGCCAGGGATCTGTTTGGCTAAGGCCATGACAGTATCCCATCTAGATTTCTGGTATCTTGCAACATAAGCCATATAGTTAGCTTGTCTGAGTCCCAAGGATGCTGCCATGTATTGTTTTTGGCCATGGCATCAATCTTCCTGGAATCCTTGTCAGGAGGATGTGAAGCCAGTGGAATATTAGCTTTATCACAGGCTGCAGCCTGAACTACTAACATGACTGCATTGCTGTGAAAGAAAATCTGTATCAGGACCTGACAAAGTGTACCTCCTGTCCATCTTTTTATCCACAGGAGGCACAGAATTAGGAGCTTTTAAAATTTTTATTGTTTGTTTTCTGAAGGATTTATGTAAAGGGATGGACAACCTCCTGGACTCTGTGATATCCATCATCTCCACATAGTCAGGCTCCTCTTGCTCATCCAAAGCCTCCTCTAAGGGAAGCTGGAGGGTCTCAGCAACTTTTTTATAAAACAAAAAATGAGAAGGGGACTCAGAAAGCCTAGGGGGAGACTCACCTGAAGGTCTGTCTCGGAGATGTCCGTTCAATGGGCACATCCAGACTTTCAAAGTCACATTCACACTGATCATAATCCTCATCCCCTCCTCTGATTCATAGAACTCTTCTATATCATAATCCTGAACCACTGGAACCGACCGAACTGACCTTTTGCCAGACAGTGGCGGTTCGGAGGGAACCGGGGACAGGGACTGGACAATCTGTATTGCCCTGGCTATCTCAGCAGCAGTTGGAGAAGGAATTTTGGACTCCAAACCTGCTGATTTTTTAGATTTCTTTGCTGGAACTGGCTCCTCAGAGCCAGCTTTTCATTTGCACGAGGAAGTCTCGCCCTGGTCAGAGGGCACTCCCTCCGGTTCAGTTGGCAGCGAACCGGGCTGGCCATCCGGGTCAGCAGACTTTTTGACCTCTCGTTCCCTGAGCCTGCCCACTCTCTTGTCCAGGGTGGCTGCAGGGACATTTTTACAAATCTGGCAGTCTGAATTGAGGTGGTCAAACCCCAGACAATGAACACATAGTAGTGTGTGGGTCAGCCTTGGCAAAGGCTTCCCCAGACACTACAGTGTTGAAACCAGTGGCCCGGTTTTCTTTGGGTTTTCAGACATGATGCCAGCCTAACCAACCAACTTGCCCTTTTGATGGCAGTGCAAGGCAAGACACCCTTATCGGTTCCAAACCGTGTCACGGGTCGTGGAAAAAACAGTAATGAAATCCATTTTTAGAACCGATAAGAACCGGGAACCGCACGCTAAAAAGCCTTAAAAGGCTTTAAACTTATATTCAAATACAACTCGATCGGTTCAACCAAACCGATAATACTTTTACAAGTTCCACACAGAAAAAACCCTATCTGTTACTTACGATTACCATAGACAGAGCCTGAACCGATCGGTTTTGCGGTTAAAATAATGAAATCGCGGTTAAATTAAACCGAGAAATAGCGCTTTAAACCGAAGAAATGAACCGAGCAACAGGAGGAATCTCCGGAGCGACTGTTCAGTGAGGCGGAGTAAAGAATCTGACGGTTTCGGTTTGAAACCAGCCAAACAGAGCTTCTGAACCGAGCTCGCGCTCTAAACTCCATGCTCTGCATGGAAGTTAACTCTTTCACCTCCGGAGCAGTTCTAAGGCTAGGGCAAACTGCAATAGTCATAATATAGCAAGACTTCATGTTGTCTGAAATCACTGTTTCCTGAAGAGGCTGTTTTCAATACTGGTGCCAACTCTGCTAAGTGCTACTGTTCTCACTTTACAGGTATTTTATCAAACTAAGTTGGGGTTTTCAACTGGTGGAAAGTATAATTTAAAAACGGTATGATACATGGTGCCCCTTTCAATCATGGAGTTCTGTAGCTGAACAAAGATGCACTGAACAGCAGTGTAAGAGCTTAACAAGGACATAAAGTAAACAACATGACACATTTCTAAAATTTTCCTTACAACTAATATGTAAATCAGAAATACTCATTTAAATTACTTAAATGTCAGTAACAATGGAACAATAACACTGGAACTAGTACTGGAGCTTCTGGTAGTAACAGTGACCAAGATGCTGCTTAAAACTGAACTCCAATCCTCCTCCGCAAGAACCCACTGGCATCCTAATATATGGTAGCAAGAGCAACAAAAACTTAACAAGACTGCTGCACAAACATCAAAGAATGGGAACCCCACTCAAAAAAATTACCAGGCAAAAAGACAACAAAGTTTTTTTTTTTCTTGTTTTTTATTTCCTTTTGTTCCATGGCTGGGGGGAGGTTGTGCTTCAAACAACATGAAGTCTTGCGGTATTCTGACTATTGCAGTGATCTCCAACCTTTGAACTGCCCCGGAGAACAAAGAGTTAACTTTCCATGCAAGGCATGGAATGCTGAGCTCGAGCTTGGTTGAAGCCTCTGTCTGCTGTTGTTTGAGCCCCAACCGCCAGATTCTTTACTCTGCCTCACTGAACAGTCGCTCCGGAGATTTCTCCTTCGCTTGGTTCAAAAAAGTCGGTTAAAGTGTCGTTTTTTCGCTCGGTTTCAACCGAATTTCTGCTTCTAACCTGTCAGTTTAAGTCTCTGTCTGTGATACCATGAGTACTAGATAGGTTTTCTATATTAGTTTTCTGTGTGGAACTTGTAAACATTGGATCGGTTCGGTTTGAACCGATCAGGTTTGTGTAAAAAAACTTCTGTCTTTATTAGAGTGTGGTAACCGGTCCGTATCGGTGCTAAAAAAACGGATTTCATTACGTTTTTTTCCAAGACCCATAACACGGTCAGGAACCGATAGGGGTGTCTTGCCTGGCGGACTGCCGAAAAAAGGGTAAGTTTTGGTTAGGATTGGCCATGTCTGAGAAACCCAAGAAAAAAAACGGGCCCACTGGGTTTCAACACTGTACTGTGTGTGTGGGGAAGTCTTTGCTAAGGCTGATCCCCACACCACCTGTGTTTATTGTCTGGGGTTTGACCACCTCAATTCAGACTGCCAAATTTGTAAAAGTTTTCCCAAAGCTACCCTGGATAAGAGAGTAGGTAGACTGAGGGAAAGGGAGGCCGAGAAGTCCGCTGACCCGGATGGCCAGCCCGTTCGGTTCCGACCGAACCAGAAGGAGTGCCCTCTAACCAGGGCGAAACTTCTTCGAGCAAAAGGAGAACCGATTCTGAGGAGTCGGTTCCGGTTAAAAGAAAAAGAAGGGATAAATCATCCGGTTCGGATCCACAAGTTCTTTCTCCGACCGCTAATGAGATAGCCAAAGTGATAAGGATAGTTCAATCGCTAACTTCGGTTCCAGCCGAACCGGCACCATCGGTCAGGGGCTCGGTTCGGTCGGTTCCCCCGGTTCCGGATTATACTTTAGAAGAATTTTATGAACCGGAGGAGGAGGAGGAAGAGTATGAAGATAATGATGATGATGGTGATTATGAAAGTCTGGATGTGCCTATTGACCCGGACATCTCCCCAGACAGACTTTCAGGTGTTTCTCCTCCTAGGCTTTCTGAGTCCCCTTCCCACTTTATGTTTTACAAAAATGTGGCTGAAACCCTCCAGCTTCCTATGGAAGAAGCAGTAGAGGATCAGGAGGAGCCTGATTTTGTTGAGATGATGGACATCCCAGAGTCCAGGAGATTGTCTATTCCCCTCCATAAGTCTTTTGGGAAACAGACATTTAAAATTCTAAAAACTCCTAATTCCATACCTCCTGTGGATAGAAGAATGGACAAGAGGTATACTCTTTCAGGCTCAGACACAGAGTTCCTTTCCCAGCAATGCAGCCATGTTGGAGTAGTGCTGGCTGCTGCCTGTGATAAGGCAAATATTCCCTTGGCTTCACACACCCCAGATAAGGACTCCAGGAGGATTGATGCCATGGCAAAGAAACAGTACATGGTAGCACCTTTGGGACTCAGGCAGGCTAACTATATGGCCTACACAGCTAGATACCAGAAGTCCAGGTGGGACACTGTGATGGCTCTAGCTAAACAGGCCCCTGACCAGCTTGCCAAGGAGCTGGAGCGGGTGGCTATGGATGGGATTGAGGCATCCAAGGTGCAATTTCATGCTGCTGTTGACTCCAATGATGTTTCTTCTAGAGTCATGGCTACATCTGTGGCCCTTCAGAGGATGGCTTGGCTCAGATGTACTAGCCTGTCACAGGATACCCAGGCTAAGGCCATGGATTTTCCTGTCATTGGTAATTCTCTGTTTGGGGAGCAGACAGAGAACTACATGAAGAAGATGGATGAGTACAGGACCACCTACAGGAGTGCTCAGGCCAAAGAAAGGCAAGCCACTCCTCAGAGGCAGCATTCCAGGGGCAGGGGCAGGCCCTTTCATAGGCCTTTTTACCAAGCCCAGGCCTCCTCTTCTGCTTTTGCTCAGAGTGGGTTCTTTAGAGGGAGAGGCAGACGGGGTATGAGCAGGCCTGCTTCCACCCCTCAGCCTAAAGCCCCTGCTAAGCAGACACCCTGATGGGTCTGCCCGGGCCGATTCTCCACTACCTATAGGGGGCAGACTGGCTTACTTTGTCCAGGACTGGAAGTCTTTAACATCAGACAAGTGGGTCCTGGAAGTAGTAAGTCAGGGACTGGTTCTCAGCTTCAAAAAATTTCCCAAGATGAGAACCAGATCCTTTCCACCTGCAAATCCTTCAAAGACCCTTGCCCTAGAGGCAGAGGTTTCTTCCCTCTTGGCTCTCAGAGCTATAGAAAGAGTTGCTACCCTACACAGGGGCAAAGGATTGTACTCCAGGTACTTCCTAACCCCCAAAAAGACAGGAGAATGGCGGCCCATCCTGGATCTGAGATATCAAAACAAGCACCTTTTAAAGCCAAAATTCAAAATGGTGACTCTGGGAATAATTCTGCCCTCTCTAAGGCCAGGGGACTGGCTAGCCTCCCTGGACCTCAAGGATGCCTATTTTCACATTCCCATCAGGTGCTCCCACAGAAAGTACCTCAGGTTCGAGTTGCCCTCAGGCCACTATCAATTCAGAGCAATGCCCTTTGGTCTAACATCAGCCCCAAGGGTGTTCACAAAGTGCCTGGCAGTAGTGGTTGCTTTCCTAAGGAGAAAAAAGATCTCCATCTTTCCATACCTGGACGACTGGCTCATAGTGGGTCAGTCTCCAGACCAAGTCAAGTCGCATCTTCAGATAACTCAGCAACTGCTCACTTCCTTAGGATTCCTTCTAAACCTTCCAAAGTCAGTTCTAGAGCCAGTGCAGCTCCTCACCTTTATAGGGCCGGAGCTGGATACAATAAGAGCAAAGGCCTTCCTTCCCCTGGACAGGGTAAGGACACTAATAGAACTGGCCTCTTCTTTCACCCTTCAGGTGTTGAGACCAGCAAGGCACTTCTTGCAGCTCCTGGGCCACATGGCAGCCTCTACAGCAGTGGTCCAGGGGGCAAGATTTCAGATGAGGGACATTCAGTTCCACTTGAGAACCTTCTGGTCCCAGAGAAAGGATTCCCTGACCAAACTAGTCCCAGTGACTCGAACCCTGATCCAGGCTTTGCAATGGTGGCAGGATCAGGACAATTTAAGGCAAGGAGTTCCTTCTGTCACTCAGTCTCACTCTCTGATCCTCACTACAGATGCCTCCCTCTTGGGCTGGGGAGCCCACTTGGGGGATCTTACCACCCAAGGGCTGTGGTCACCTCAAGAATCTCTGCTTCACATCAATCTCTTGGAACTCAGAGCAGTGTATCTGGCACTACAAGCTTTTTCCAAGTCTGTTCAGAACAAAGTAGTCTAGATCAGAACAGACAATACCACCACAATGTGGTACATCAACAAGCAAGGGGGCACTCGGTCTATGGCCTTGTGCACAGAAGCAATGAAGTTGTGGTCTCTTGCCTATTCCCTGCAAACTTCTCTGACAGCAGTTCACCTCCCAGGGAAGGACAATGTCCTGGCAGATGCTCTCAGTAGGATATCTCAGGGCCACCACGAATGGTCCCTAGATCCCCTAATTTTGAAGGTGATTTTCTCCAGATGGGGCACTCCACAGATAGATCTTTTTGCAGCCCCAGACAATCACCAACTTCCTCTCTTTTGCTGCAGACCCCCAGTATTGGGCTCAGTCCCCCTGGATGAACTGGTTCTCAATTGGGAAGGGAAGTTCTTGTATGCTTCCCCCCCTTCCCTCTCCTGTTCAAGGTGCTAGTCAAGATCAGGTCTCAACCCTGCAAAGTGATTCTGATCGCTCCAGACTGGGCCAGACAGCCCTGGTACCCACTGCTGCTGTCCTTAGCAGTCCACCTTCCCCAGTCTCTTCCCAGGAATTACAACCTGTTGATATCCTCTCAGGGGAGGGTTTGGTATCCGAATCTCAAATTTCTCAATCTCAAGGCCTGGCTCTTGAAGAGTTAGAGTTTGCTGATCTGCACCTCTCTCAAGGTGTTCTGGATATTCTAAAGGCTTCTTAAAAGCCTTCCACCAGAAAGACTTACAACTCCAAATGGAAAAGGTTCACTATTTGGTGCTCTGGTGCTTATTATTTCCAGAATTGCTGGGTTGCCTACAGTCCTGGACTATATGGTTCATCTCAATGGCTTGGGACTCAGACCAGCTACACTCAAAGTACATTTAGCAGTTGTTTCTGCTTTTTTGTCAGCAGGCAAGCCCTCTTCTCTTTCAGCCCATCCTGTATTTTGCAAATTCTTCAAGGGACTGTTGCACACCAATCCTCCCTTCAGGGACCCTGCTCCTGCTTGGGACCTTAATGTTTGCATTGCTCAGCTTATGCAACCCCCTTTTGAGCCTTTGTCCTCTGCAGAGCTTAAGTACTTGACTTGGAAAACTGTGTTTTTGGTAGCCATTACCTCTGCCAGGCGCATCAGTGAATTGCAAGCCCCATCATTGGAGCCTGATTTCATCTCTTTCCATAGAGATAAAGTGGTCCTAAGAACTAACAGGAAGTTTTGCCTAAGGTGGTTTCAGATTTCCACCTTAATCAGTCTATGTCTCTCCCTGTTTTCTTCACTGACCATACCTCCTCTGGAGAGAGGAGGCCACACAGCCTGGACGTAAAAAGGGCCCTTAGCTACTACATTGAGCACACCAAGGGTCACAGGTTTGAGTCCCTCCAGTTGTTCCTCACTTATAGAGAGGTCAGTAAGGGCAAACCTGCCACTAAAAGATCTATTGCGAGGTGGATTGTCTCTTGTATACAATTCTGCTACGAAAAATTGGGTAGAATCCACCCTCAGGCCTGAGGGCTCACTCTACTAGAGGTAATAGCTGCTTCCTGGCTGCTGCCAGGGATATTCCTATCTTAGAAATTTGTCACAGCCACATGGAAAACAGTCTACTTTCACCAAGCATTACTCTCTGGATATCCAGGCTAGGAGTGATGCTCGGTTTGGCACAGCAGTACTTCAGAGCCTATTCCCAAAGTAGATTCTGTCCCTCCTCCATGGAGGTACTGCTTGGTAGTCTGCAATAGTCAGAATACAGCAAGACTTTGTTTGAAGAAAAAATTACTCACCTTAGTAATGTTGTTTCTTCTAATGGAGTCTTGCTGTATTCTGACCTCCTCCCTGCCTCCCCTCTCAGAACCTGGTTTTTGGGATTTTGGTGGGCAGGAACAGTGTTGGCACCTAGAGGTGCCCCTTTTTTCTCACCCTCCTTTATTTTGGGTGTGTGTTGTGTTTTGTTTTTTGGGTTTCCTGACTTGAGTCTTTGCTTTGAAACCGAAAAAAACCTTTTTATCAAATTTAGTTGCCAGTTGGCTAGTGTGAGTTTACAGTTTCCACACAGAACGCCCAGTGAGTATAGCTTGTAAAGATCTGGCGGTTGGGGTTCAAACAACAGCAGACAGAGGCTTCAACCGATCTCGAGCTCAGCGTTACATGCCTTGCATGGAAAGTTAACTCTTTGTTCTCCGGGGCAGTTCAAAGGTTGGAGATCACTGCAATAGTCAGAATACAGCAAGACTCCATTAGAAGAAACAACATTACTAAGGTGAGTAATTTTTTCCTTTGGCCCCCCATCTAGCTGGCTAGGTTGCCGCCGCCCCGGTCCCGGGCAGAGCTCTTCACCTCTCTGCTGTTGCCCCTCTCAGTCTCTCCAACTACCATGGAGACCAGGAGTGTGGACCCAAGAAGGAGCTGCCTGGTGCAGGACCACGGCAGTGCCAGCAAGCAGCCTTCATACTGCCAGGGATTTTCTGTAGAGTAGTTCCCCTGCTGGAGGAGGCGTGCAATGACACCAAGGGATGGAGCGTGCACACTTCCGTACGTGCGCCTCCCAACGTCTGCCTCCTCCAGCCCCTTGTTCCTGCAATGTCGGTGGTGTTGCCCCCCAGCTTCCACCAGTGAGCAGCCACATGCCGACTGTTGATGTCCCCCCCCTCCCTGGAGGAAAGCAGTCCTCCAGACACTCGATCCTTCCAACCCTGCCAATCCCTGGTGACCCGTGCTCGTTCCCAAACATGGGTCGCCAGTGCGGCACGAGGTGTGGCATCCAGCACCTCAACCCTCAGCGCCACCGGGCCAGCCAAAATGACAACAAAGTTGACTGGCAGATGCAGAGACTGACAGCACCAAAGCCCCAGCAATTCCCCTTCCCGGGCCTCAGAATGCATGGCTGAGTCGGGGGATGAGGAAGATGACCACAGATCAGGTACAAGAACAGCAACTTACCAGGCGGGAGAATCAAGCATAATGGAAAGTGCTCCACCTTATCGATGGTAATGTTCCAGACATCCAGAGAGATTTCAAAAAACTGAAGCAGAGAACAAGAGAGAGGGAGGACCATGTGGGCGACCTAAATGATGACAGCCTGAGTTTCAGTAGATTCCTCACATACAACCAACAGAGAGAAAGCCCACTAACCCAGTGAACCAAGGACACTGAAGCAAGGGCTACACATAACAATATGAGACTTTTTGGCTTTCCTGAGGGAGCCGAGCAAGATAATCTGACCCACTTCCTAGAATCTTGGCTTAAGCAAGAGTTACAATTAGGGGAGGACATTGAGCTGGGAATAAAAAGAGCTCACAGAGCTTCCAGTCTGAAGTCAAAGCAAGGACATCCACCACCACCCCCAGATCGGTCAAAATTAAATTTCTGAAATATCCAACCAAAGAGCTGATCCTCCACAAAGCCTGGGCCAAAAAGGATATTAATCTTGATGACCAGGGAGTTCATATGGACCAGGACTATCCATTGGCCATGTTAGCCAAAAGAAACAATGTCCACAGCATTATGAAGGCCCTGGAGGGCAAAGAAATCAAAGCACAAATGAGACACCCTGCTAAACTGGTGGCAAATACCAAGAAAGGTCCAAGACTTATGACAGTTTGCTCTCTGCAGCTAAATACCTGCCTACCCAGGGGATTTACCTTCCAGATATGCACGAGGAGAGAGCAGAACAGGAGCCTTTTACTGTAGTATGGGACCTGGCTGGTCAGAAAGAGGGCCTCTCCTGTCTCAGAGCAAAGAGATTAGTGCACATGCAACCAAACATTTGAAGGATGTGCCAGTCAGCAACAGCACAATTAAAATGATGCCTGCTGTGCTAAATGCTATTTCCATATTCACAGCATACCAGGCACCTCATTCGTGGACTGCCCACGTACCTTATTGATGGCTGAAAAAGCTCTACTTGGCAAAAAGACACATTTGGAACTCCCCTCTCTAGAGGTGCTGATAAGCTTAGTTTGAGGTTCCACCTACTGGTAAAGGCCTCATCCTGAAGGAGGTGCTGCCTGTCTATGGCTTGAGTGAGGCTAGGGTACTCCCCACCATGGGATTCAATAAATGGTTGAAAAACTGGTACGTAGCACAGGGTTTTGGCTTCATTGGGGACTGGGGGTCCACCTGGAGGGATACAGGCCTATAATGGCACGACGGTCTGCATCTGTCCAGGAGGGGAACCAGGGTCTTAGGTGATAGGTTTAAATGTTTCATAGGAAAGCTTTTAAACTAGCTAAGGGGGGAGGCACTGAAAAGGAGCTGGGAATTTCCAGCCTCCCCCCACAAACAGGGTAGTTAGCGAAGTAAACACCAAGTTAGAGAAGTTGATAGGAAGCAAGACAGGGGTCAGTGGAGAAAAAGGCAACGGTAGTAAGAGCAAGGATGGGGCTAAAAGGGGTATGGCCATCATAAAACGGAAGGCGATGAGTACCAATGCCCATAGTCTGGGTAACAAGCTTCCTGAACTAGTGGCCTTGATGGAAGAGGGATGGCTGGATATTGTGGCAGTCAGTGAAACATGGTACACAGAGAACCTTGTCTGGGATATGTCAACATACCAGGGTACACAATCTACAGGAGGGACAGGGAGGTAAAAGAGAGGAGGAGGAGGAGGAGGAGGAGCTCTCTATGTAAGGGAAATGATCAAGGCAATGGAACTAAAGGGTAAACAGGGAGGAGAGGAGGCACTGTGGGTCACTTTGGAGACAGGAAATGGCACCACAATCCGCACAGGTGTTGTTAACAGATCCCCGTCTCAGGGGGAGGAAAGAGACAAAGAAATTATAAAAATCATCCTTAGAATGGCAGAAAAAGGGGAGATATAATTGATGGGGGACCTGAATATGCCACATGTTAACTGCAGCACATTTGCTACAGCCACATACAAGACCAGGGTCCTTCTCGATGCCCTACAGGGGGCATGCCTCTGACAGATAGTGTTGGAGCCCACTCGGGAGGGAGCAATCTTAGACCTGGTACTCTCCAACAGGACAAAGAGACTACCTCAGATTTAGAAGTGGGTAACCATCTGGGAACAGGTGACCACCAAACAGTGTGGTTCATGATAAACACAGCCGTAGAGTAAAGCATACAAAAGCGAGGGTACTGGACTTTAAGAGGGCTGACTTGGCAAAATGGGAGAGTGCATAAGGAATGCACTAGCAAATGGGCAGGAAGAAGGGGTGGAGGAACAATGGGGAAAAATCAAAACTGCCATCACAGAGGCAACAAGCCTTTGTGTGAAGTAAATAAACAAAACCAAATGAAGGAAAAAAACACTATGGTTCTCAAAAGAGGTGGTGGGGAAGGTTAGGGAGAAAAAGAGCATTCAGGAAGAAATGGAAATTACATACTTACCATAATTCTTGATCTTCTTGGATGGAGTCTGCACCACTCAGCCACACTAAAGGGAGTACGCCGGAGGTGCTAGGTCACACGGAAGCCAAAAATCTTCAGAAGGGCTGGCGCTGGGATAGGACAGCACCATGAGGCTAGCTCATGCCGTATAGGCTATCTTGACATTAAACCTCCAACCACCTCAGTACCTTTTCAACTGAGGAGGTACAGCGTAACTAATGAAAGAAAACCTAACCCTAACCTCCGGGCATGTGAAGGCCCGGATGACCCACGTAAGAAGGGTCAACTGAACAATGTCTTCACAGCTTGAACAACAAGGTAGTGAAGACCAAAAACAGAATGAGTGAGCTCGGGGGATGGTGGGTGGGCGTGTGAATGAATGGTGGAGACTCCGTCCAAGAAGATCAAGAATTACGGTAAGTACGTAATTTCCATATCTTCCTGGACTCAAGTCTCCACCAATCATTCACACTAATGGGAGAGTATCGAGCTAACCCCCTCTCCCCCGAGTAGGGTGGTTGGAGACAGGGCTCACTCAGGACAGAAGTCCATAAGGACTGTCCTGCCAAAGAAAGAGAGCTGTCTGGTATGGACATCCAGAACACAGTGCTTTACAAAGGTATGCACTGAGCTCCAACTCACCGCCTTGCACATGACTGCAACAGGTACATTATGAATCTCCGCCAGAAAGCTGCAACTGCTCTGATAGAGTGGTGTGAATCCAGCCTTTGAACCTGCCTGTGATGTGGACTGGTAGTGTTGGAGACGTGCTACTAATCGAGCTGAAAACACCTCATAGCAAGAGGCTGACCCAGCCGAGGCATGCTGAAGATACAATAGATGCTTGGATGTAAATCTCTTCGTTCTGTCAATGAGGAATCGCAGAACCATCCTAACATCCAGAGACTGAAGGGACTACTCCCTTTCTTTCTGGAGTTCACAAAGCAAAACTTGAATAATGGTAATTGAGCCAGTGACAGGATATCTACTGGCTCAAGATTGACTGAAAACACACAGAGGTGTACCTTCACTGATGAGTATGGCCGACCTGCGATGGACAGGTCCAAGAGGCACTTCAACACCTTACTTGGTGGGCAACCGAAGGGTCCAGATGGGACTTGCACACCAGATGGAGAAGGGTTTCCAATTAGCCACGTAAGCCTTCCTGGTGGAAGGCCTATGCACGACTGAGAAGACATCTGCGATGGTCTGGAAAAAACAAAGCTTAACCACTTCCATCTCCTCTGGCCCGGCATGGAGACGACGGGCATGAAGGCTAGGATGGACTAAAGTCCCTGTGACAGAGGGTCCACTCATAGAGGTAGTCGCCTCAGGGGAACTTCTGACAGACTGTAGATCAATGCAAATCAATCTGCTGAGGCCAGTCTGGGACGATGAAAATCATCCTGCCCCTCTGCATACAACTTGATCAGCACCTCTGAATTAAGGGAAGAGGAGAAAAACATACAGGGAGCATCTTGAATATTACAGTGAACACATCCTGACAGAAAACACCAGGGTCAGGATTTCTGAAGCAGGATAGAGGTAGTTTTGCGTTGAGAGGGACACAAAAGGACCAGGTTCGAACTGCCCCATTCGTCAAAAGCGACTACACAAAATCTGAACTGACGCATCATACTCAAGGTACCACCCTCACAACCTCACAGCCCTACTGCAGAGAGGATAGGGAGACACCCCACTCTGTTTGCTGATGTAATACATCACAGCTTTGTTGTCCCTCCGAAGTAGGAACACTTTGAGGCAGGGAGCATCCTCTAGGACTTTGTTTATAAGATAACGCTCCTCTCTAAGAAATGTATGACAAGATGAGGATCCTCCTGGCGCCACACCTGAGTGTGGAGGCCTTGGCAGTGAGTCCCCCACTGATTTTGTCTGAGGCCCTGGCATCTTGTACGGAGGACTGCGGATGCACGGTCGAAGACCACTGCTTGCTGCGGAGGATGACCCGAGTCCCAGCATCAGCTCAACCAAAAACTAGGCCAAACAGAGTTGTTTTCCATACTGTAACGAGTCATCTAAAGATGCCATTTCTCCCGTCCTCTGGAACAAAGCTGACGCCTTGGAGGTATCCAGGAGGGCTTCCAAGAAGAGAAGCTGTTGGGAAGATGAACTGGCACCTTTCCCGAACCTGGACAGAACAACTGAGAAGCTGTGGTGACTGCTTCCTGTGTCTCTTAACCGGATGGGCTGACTAGGAGCCAAATGTCCAGGAAGTGAAGACTTGGACGCCGAGATTTAGGGAACTGGTCCCTGAACAGGAACTTGTTTAACCTTCCAAGGTCGACAAATGGGCGTATGCCATCTGTTAACTTGGAACCAGAAGCAATGGAAATAGGAACCTGTGCTTCATTCCACTGTGTAATGATTTTTACTGCCCAGTACCTGCAGAGGCTCATATCTCAGAAGCAGAGAGAGTGTGTGTGTGTGACTGAGAGGCTGACAGACTGGCTGCTGTCTGGGTGGAAGGTTTGGGGAAAGCTGTGAAACTGGGAGACTATCCCTCTTGGACAATCCTGATGACCTATAGTTCCTCTGCAATGGACTTTCACTGGTTGTAAAACCAAATTAGATGTTCCTCCTACTGCTGAGAGGCACCCCCCCAGATAGCTGGGGTGGGGTCTGGGCTGGATCCACAGAGATAAGTATAGGGTGCTTTCAGATCCTGTGCCCTCTACTGCGTTCTCTTCGTGTCTATGGGGTTGGTTCCCGAAAAGGGCACCTAGGCCTCTACCTTGACAGGACTGCTTATCACGAGGATGCTGTGTGGTTTAAATGGCAGACCCTATTGTTCTGAGTGGCCTTTAGCCAAACAGATAAGCACAGTCAAGGAGATGTTAACCACCTGCTGCCAGTGGCAGCTGCCCCAGAGGCAGAGACATAGGTGTCCATAAAAGCTTTTAGCTGATTATTGGGCTATATGCACCTACCAATGGAGCGTTAGATTTCAGGAGGCTCTTCATCATTGCATTAAGTGTGTTCCACAGGGTGTACTCGTACTGAGGAATGTAGGAACTCAAGATGTAGAAGTCTGCTTTGGTCCCCAGATGAATACTGAAATGTTATGGTGGACCCCATATCCCTGAGGAAAAGGAACTGGAAAGAAGATCTTCTACCACACCGATACAGAGGGTTTGCATTCCAGCCCATAAAATGAGTCATCCACTGTGTCTTTGACAAAGCAGAAGAGGGAGAGACTCATCCAGATCCACTTCTACCCCAAAATAACCTCCAAAGGGTAGGTCAGGACCAGGAAGATGCCACCACCTGGATTGGGGAGGAATTCAGTGCCAGCTGTGGTGCCAGCACCACACACGGTGCCACACCCAGCACCGGCACCACCCATCACCGCCGACAGCACCACCCGGTGCTGCAAACGCAGCCACCCAGCACCAGCACCACCCAGTGCCGCCACTGCCTGGTGCCACCAACGGCAGTGCTCAGCGCCATGGACAACTCAGGCACCGTAAGGCGAAGCTGCACCACACGGTGCCGCCTAAGGTGGCAGCACCCAAAGTCCAGTGCCAGACATGGCACCACATGGAGCAGGCACAACGCATAGCGCCAGAATCACTACTGGACCTAGACCGGAAGTAAGGGGAAGAAGGAAGCGGTACCTGTGCTGGTCCCTGCAGGGAAAAAGGAAAGGGGGGGTAGGCACGAGGAGTCGATGGCAATGGCGTAAGCACCAAAAAGGGTACCACGCACATTGTGGCCTGGCCAACCTGGCCGCAGCCCCAAAGCCTGAAGGCCCCAGACCCAGGACCACTAGCCAGGACAACTAGGCAGACACTGTACCCCCTGCTCTAAAAGAGCGGCCCAGAGGTGAAACTGCTCACCGGAACCCCATCGAAGACAGAGATGGAAACCGGTGTTGAAGATCATGGCTGTTAAGAGTGGAGCCACAGGGGAACCCACCAGAGTCAGTTAAGGCTTACCACTCTCAACCAGTGGTGATCAACACGCAGACATACCAGAGGGCGACCTCAAGAGGAACTGATTCTTCTTCCACCAACAGGAGGAAGAAGAGCTCAAGATCTAGTGGAGCCGGGTCCCGGAACCACTGCATTTGTGCTACAGGCAGACTGTCCCCCCCTCCCCGAGCACTGGACTGCCTGTGTTTAGACCCCCCCTCCAAAAAGGGTGGCAGACCGGACACAGCCCCACTGCCATCACAGCTTTCAAACGAAGTCTCCCTACCGTCACCTCTACCGTTAAAGGTCGGCTCTGTTGATGGCAGGCTGAGAATAACTTCTTCTTCATTTTCTTTTTTTTTTTTTTAAAGAAAAGAACACTAAAAATTGTAAGTTAAGCGAATACTGAATGGCTATATAGCTGTTGTCATATAGATAAAGACTAGACTCCAGGTGGGCGAGCGACGTCGTCATCAAAGCGCACTCAACGGTGGGAGAAAAGGAACTGAGGTGATTGGAAGGTCGATACTGAGATAGCCTATACGGCGTGAGCTAGCCTCGTGGCACCACGCATACATGGTCCTATCCTGGCGCCGGCCCTCCTGAAGATTTTTGGCTCTCGCAAGGTCCTAGTGCCTCCAGTGTACTCCCATTAGTGTGAAAGAGTGGTGGAGACTTGAGTCCAGGAACATTAAGGAATCACAGATGGACAGGGAACTGTATCAGTTAAAGCAGAAGGAAGCAGGGAAGGCAGTCAGAATAGCAAAGGCCCAAATAGAGGAAAAAATAGCCAACTCGGTTAAGAAGGGGGATAAAAACCTTGTATAGGTACATTAGGGAGCAAAAAAAGATCAAGGGAGGGATAGTGAAGCTTAAATAAAGGGATAGGGAGGTGGGCAGAGGGTGACAGTGAAAAGGCAGAGATCCTGAATGAATACTTTTGTTCAGTATTCACAAAAGAAGAGGAGGGGGCAGTATCTAAACCAAACAATAGAAGCACTCTGGATAGGGGGAGTGGATACCAGTCCATTCACAGAAGGGTCCTGAAAGAACTCCTAAAACTGAAGGTGGACAAAGCAATGGGGCCTGAAGCCTGATGGGATTCACCCCAGAATTCTAAAAGAACTAAGGGAAGGATGGTGTGGTACCTGAGGACTAGAGGAAGACGGATGTGACCCCCCCCCCCAAAAAAGTGGGAGCAAGGCAGAGGCAGGAAACTACAGACCTGTTAGTTTGACCTCAGTGGTAGGGAAAATTATGGAATCACTTCTGAAAGAAAGAACTGTTGAGTACCTAGAGGCCAGCGGGGCACAAGACCCAAGGCAGTATGGATTCACAGCAGGGAGGTCATGTCAGACAAATCTAATAAATTTCTTTGACTGGGTGGCTAAAGTAGTAGACCAGGGAGGGGCTATGGATGTGGCCTACCTAGACTTTAGCAAGGCATTTGACACAGTCCCACACAAAAGATTAATAAACAAGTTAGCCAGCCTGGGAGTGGGTCCCAGGGTGGTAACCTGGGTTAAACACTGGCTGGACAACAGGACACAGAGGGTAATAGTAAATGGAGTCCACTATGAGGAAAGGGGGGTTATTAGTGGGGTTCTGCAGGGTTCAGAACTGGGACCGGTCCTCTTTAATGTCTTTATAGGTGACACTGCAGTGGGGCAGGAAGGAAAAGTATGCCTCTTAGCAGATAATACAAAGATCTGCAACAGGGTTGATACATGGGGGAGGGGTGGAAAGGATGAGAAGGGACTTGGAGAGGTTGGAGGAATGGTCAAAAGTATGGCAGCTTAGATTCAGTGCAAAGAAGTGCAAAATAATGCACCTGGGAAACAAAACCCATGGCAAGAATACACAGGGGGGTACTAACAACAACAAAATGGAACAGGACCTGGGAGTAGTCATAACAGATGATCTAAAGGTAGGCAAGCAATTTGAGAAGGCAGTAAGAAGGGTTGATGGGATACTGGGATGCATAGGGAGAGGCATCACCAGTAGAAAACAGGAAGTTGTTATCCCTCTCTACAGACAGTTGGTGAGACCCCACATGGAGTACTTCGTGCTGTTCTGGAGACTCCATCTCCGCAAGGACATAGATAGGATGGAGGCAGTCCAGAGGAGGGCAACTAAAATGATGCAGGGTCTGCACCAGAAGCCATATGAAGAGAGGCGAAAGTAGCTTAATATGTATACCCTAGAGGAAAGGGGGGGGACATGAAACATTCAAATACTTCAAGGGAATCAACAAAGTTCAAGAGGGTAGCATCTTTCAGAAAAAGAAATGTACAAGAACAAGGGGGCACAGTTTGAAGATAGATGGTTGATGGCTTGGGGCAACATGAGGAAGTATTTTTTCACAGAAAGGGTGGTGGATGTATGGAATAGCCTTCCAGAGGAGGCAGTAGGGTCAAAAACAGTGGGGGAATTCAAAAATGCATGGGACAGACATAAGGCAATTCTAGTGGGGGGTAGGAGGAAGTAGGCTGTTGGTTAACTAGGATCTGCAGCTTATCCAAAAGGCAGGGAAATGGGAAGACTGGGTGGGCCAAGTGGTCCTTATCTGCCATCAAAGTCTTATGTTTCTAGGTTTCAAAGTTTATATTTCTATGAGTGCTCTTCCCACCCTCCAACACACACCCCAATCAGAACTCTGTTTGCTGAACAAGAGCGCTGGAGGGAAACAATAACAAGGTAGGACCAGCTGGTACTGCAGGACATAAGATTCCCATGGACTGCTTGCATATGTCATGGGGGGGGAGGGCTGGAGGGAGCCTCACAGCCAGACTGTCAGTGGCATTTATATGTGGAACAGGGCAAGACTGGACTATGGATCCATCACAAGCAAGAGGAACACCTGCAGAAGGTGCCAATTTTAAAGCAACTGACTGCTTAATATGATGGACACAGGGACCGGTGGGACTTGGAAATCTTTGTGGGGGGACTACAAATTAAGAGGCAACCAGATAACAATGCCTCAGAGATAGCAAATGCATGCTGAGACTGGTCCAGAGGAAGTTTGGACCTGGAGGGCATTGGGTAGCTGGGACCCTAGCCTAGATGCTCCCAGAGCAGTGGGATAGGTAACGAACTAGGACAGATCAGGAAATGAAAAGTACCATCACTAATGTTACTACAGTTGAAAGTTGTGTTTATGTTTACAAGCATTGATCATAGGGATCATAGTCTGATATAAGCCAAGACAGGCGTAAGCCCATATACAGCTCGTCCTTGACTCAAAGGGAGTAACCTCCTATAGTATGCAAGAAACAGTATGTACCGAGATGTTTTTTAAAGGTGGCAATGGTATAACTGCCCACAACCTCCATCGGCATTTGTTCCATACATCCACAGCTCTTTGACTGAAAAATCTGCTCTTTTCCTGGTCCTGTAGCCATGACCCTAGAGTTGAAGATCATGTCCTGTACAGGACAACTTTGAAAACAGATCCTCTGATCTAAAGTTATATCCTGTCTAAAAATAAAATTTTAACTAACTAACTAACTAGTCCTAAACATTCCCGATGGTCATCACTGGTATATGCTCTGTACACTACGCACATATCCCCCTTAGACATCTGCATTCCAATTAATGCCATGAATGTTTAAATGTTAGTAAGGGGCTTGGGTCTACTTCAACCCCAGAAACTGGTCACGATATAAATGGGGGGGGGAGAGAGGGGGAACATTCAGAGGCATACTCCAGCACAGACGTCACACAAGGACACCTGCCACCGTGAGCTTTCTTAGGAGCATACCTCTACGACGAGCATGAGGCTCTATGTAGGCACACAACAATCTCTTGCCTACACTGTCACTTTTACAGTGCTGGTCTCAGTGAGATGGTTCTATGGTTTGGGTTCATGTTTGTTTGTTACTGTGTTGGATGGGGTATGGGAATACACAGAATAGCGTGGATTGGGTGGGGTGGAGTGTATACTTATAATGGCTCATCAGGGACTCTCTTAAAATATTCTCCCATAATGGTAAGGGGTTGAACAATGTTGTAAAAAGGGCCAGAGGATGGCAGGAATTAGGGAGAAGAAAATGGGATACAGGGATGCTGCAAAAAATGCACCTCTCTGCACAAGAACACCCGAAGTTGCAAAAAGGGTAGGTAGGGGCAGTATACACAGATACCCACACCAGAAAAAAGAGAGCACGATTGGCAATACTGATCCACAAGGGATTACTCTTTAAAGTTACCCATACACATATGGACAAGTCAGATGACCTAGTGATTGTGTCAGGTCACATACGGGAAACAAAACCACACTTGATATCTGTTTAAGGACACATTTCCATCTTCCCCTGAAATTTTCAGGAACGCCTTTAATAATGCAGCACAACTACAGGAAGGGCAAGTAATATGGGGTGAGGACTGGAACTGTGTGGTGACTATCACTGGAATGTGTGGTGGACAGATCCTGGAATTCAAAGGGAATGAACAGATCCTGATTGAGGCCCCTTAAGACCTTAATTAAAGAAGGGGGGTGGTCAGACCCATGGAGAGCACGGAACTCAAGGGAGAGGAATTATACTTTCGATTCAGCTCCAAACGATTTGTACTTCAGAACTGACAGTTTCTACACACAGAAACACTGGGGCGTCACAGTACATGACTTGGAGAGTCACTCTATCAGTATATTGGACTACAACCTTATTATACTGAAATTAAACTTGGGTCTGACAGGTGGGAAGGGCTTATAGAGGTGGAATGCAGGACTCCTGAATAATGTTGCAGTCCAAAACTCCACCAGGGTAGGGATTAATAATTACCTGAGGGAAAACCCAGAGGGGAACACACAGCTCAGGGCCACCTTACTGCTTATTCAGCCCATAAAAACAAACAGTAATGAAACCTCCAGACAGAAGTGGAACAAAAGCTTGCCAAATTGGAAATGGACAAGGAGGGGGGGTGGAGGAACAATGGCGGAAAATCAAAACAGCCATCACAGAGGCAACAAGCCTTTGTGTGAAGCAAATCAACAAAAGAAAACAAAGGAAAAAAACACTATGGTTCTCAAAAGAGGTGACGGCGAAGGTTAGGGAGAAAAAGATAACATTCAGGAAGTACAGTATAAGGAAACACAGAAGGAGCAGGTCAGAGAACTGTACCAGTTAAAGCATAAGGAAGCGGGGAAGGCAGTCAGAATACCAAAGGCCCAAGCTGAAGAAAAGATAGCCAACTCAGTTAAGAAGTGGGATAAAACCTTTTATAGGTACATTAGAGAACGAAGAAAGACCAAGGGAGGGATAGTGAGGCTTAATAAAGGGGAGGGGGGTTGACACAGGGTGACTGTGAAAAAGCAGGGATACTGAACGAATACTTCTGCTCAGTATTCACAAAAGAAGAGGAGGGGAAGGTACCTAAACCAAACAATAGAAGCAATCTGGATAAGGGGGGTCAATACCAGTCCATTTACAGAAGGGTCCTGAAAGAACTCCTAAAACTGAAGGTGGACAAAGCAATGGGGCCTGATGGGATTCACTCCAGAATTCTAAAAGAACTAAGGGGAGAACTAATGACACCACTGACTACCCTTTTTAACAAATCATAGGATGATGGTGTGGTATCTGAGGACTGGAGGAGGGCAGATGTGATTCCCCTTCACAAAAGTGGGAACAAGACAGAGGCAGGAAACTACAGACCTGTTAGTTTGACCTCAGTAGTAGGGAAAACGATGGAATCCCTTCTGAAGGAAAAAACTGTTGAGTTCCTAGAGGCCAGTGGGGGCACAGGACCCAAGGCAGCATGGATTCACAGTGGGAAGATCATGTCAGATGACTCAAATAGATTTCTTTGACTGAGTAACTAAAGTAGTAGACCAGGGAAGGGCTGTGGACATGGCCTACCTAGACTTTAGCAAGGCATTTGACACAGTTCCACAAAAAAAGATTAATAAACAAGTTAGCCAGCCTGGGAGTGGGTCCCAGGGTTGTAGCCTGGTTAAAACATTGACTGAACAACAGGATGCAGAGTGTAATAGTAAATGGAGTCCACTCCGAAGAAAGGGGGGTTACTAGTGGGGTATCACAGGGTTCAGTACTGGGACTGGTCCTCTTTAATGTCTTTATAGGAGACATTGCAGAGGGACTGGAAGGGAAAGTAAACCCCTTTGCAGATGACACAAAGATCTGCAACAGGGTTGATACACAAGAGGGGGGGGGGGAGGATGAGAAGGGACTTGACAAGGTTGGAGGAATGGTCAAAAGTACGTCAGCTTAGATTCAGTGCAAAGAAGTGCAAAGTAATGCACCTGGGAAACAAAAACCCTGGGGAAGAGTACACAATGTGGGGGGAGGTACTAACAACAACAAAAATGGAAAGGGACCTGGGGGTAGTCATATCAGATGACCTAAAGGTAGGCAAGCAATGTGGGACTGACAACAGGAATTTCCTGTTTGGGAGCAGGAAGGGAGTGATCACAGAGCCACAAAAGACTCACCATCCTAGAAGGGCAAGAGTAGCTCTCCATCCCCCCCTAGCTGCTGGAGGTCTGCCTCTGAGCAAGTAAGGAGGCTACTGAGAAATATAGGAACTTCTTGTCTCAGAACAGGACAATCAGGAGCTAAAAGGGCACAGAGGCAGTAGGTAAATAGGGAGAAAAAAAATTAAATATAAAAATAAATAAATAGAGGAAAGAGTAAGTATTCAAAACAGTTAAGGGGCCAGAAATAAGACATGATGGGAGTGGTGCAGTGCAGTGGCTGTGGAGCAGCAGTCTTCCGGGAGACATTCTGGAGGATGCGGTGTTGTCCCATCTGCAGGCACCCTTCTGGGCTGAAGGAGCAGGTTGCTCATCTCCAGGCTGACTTGGCCAGGATTTGGGGGACCTCCTCTCCCACCCAGGGACCACCATGGCCACCGCTGCTGCCTCAGAGGTTGCCAAGAAAGAGGAACAGTTGGACCAGAGTGGGCTCAGGGAGGGTGAGGGTAGTGGAACAGAGGTGCATCTCTCCAGCTGTACCTCTCCACAATTCATATGCCACTCTGGCAGAGTGTGGTTCCTCTATAGAGGCACCCACAGTGGAGACCAAGGAGGATGTTGGGAACTTCCATAAAGGAGACCCACAGGAGGGTGGCATGGGACCCCACAGGGGAAGGAAACAACTCTTGGTGGGGGACCCCATTGTTAGGAGGGTAGAACTGGGGGAGGGAGGGGAGAGGGAGGTAAGGTGCCTGCCAGGCACCATGGCTTGGAGGGACAGGGAACGAATCCTCAGGATCGCGGCAGCAGCTGCATGGGGGAGGGAGCCAGATGTCACTGTCCACCTAGGGACAATGATTTGGCTGGGGAAGGAAGGCTGCAGGAGGAGGCTGTGGAGTTGGGGAGGGGCCTTAGACAAATAGCATGCAAGGTATCCTTCTCAGAGGTGCTGCCTGTCTGTGGCATGGGTGAGACTAGGGTGCTCCACACCATGGGATTCAATCAGTGGTTGAAAAACTGGTGCAGAGCTCAGGGGTTTGGCTTCACTGGGGACTGGGGGTCCACCTGGAGTGATGCAGGCCTATACTGGTGTGATGGTCTGCATCTCTCCAGAAGGGGAACCAGGATCCTAGGTGATAAGTTTAAATGCTTCATTGGCAAGGATTTAAACTAGCTAAGAGGGGAGGCACTGGAAAGGAGCAGGGATATCCTAGCCCCCCCCAAAAAAATCAGGGTAGTTAGTGAGGTAAACACCAAGATAGAGATGTTGATAGGGAGAAGAGCAGGGGTAAATGGAGAAAACAACAAAGGCAGTAAGGACAGGGATGGGGCCAAAAGGGGTAAGGCCATTAAGAAATGGAGGGTAATGAGTATCAATGCCCGTAGTCTGGGCAACAAGTTCCTTAATTGGTGGCCTTGATGGAAGAGGGATACCTGGATATCGTGGCAGTCACAGAAACATGGTACACAGAGAACCATGACTGGGATGTTAACATACCAGGGTACACAACCTACAGGAGAGACAGGGAGGATAGAGGAGGGGGAAGGGGAGGAGTAGCTCTCTATGTATGGGATGGGATAAAAGCAATGGAACAAAAGAGTAAACAGGGAGGAGAAGAGGCACTGTGGGTCACCTTAGAGACTGGAAAGGGCACCATAATCCGCACAGGGGTTCTATACAGACCCCATCTCAGGGGGACGGAATGGACAAGGATAAGAAAGAAGGCATCCTTAGATGGCAGAGAAGAAAAAATTACTCACCTTAATAATTGTGTCTCTTCTAATGGAGTCTTGCTGTATTCCAACATATGCAGTTAAGCCCCAGCACTTGAACTGCCCCGGAGTGGAAAGGGTTAACTCTATGCAAAGGCATAGAACGTTGAGCTTCAGCTCAGTTTTCAAACCTCTGTCTGTGGTACTTTACAGTGTAACTGTCAGATTCTTATGAGCAAACTAATTAACTACACTTTAGTGTGGAGATTGTCAAAACATAAGCCAAAGGGCAATAACTTGGGTCCATAAGACTCAAGTCGAGAACCCAAGAAAAAAACAGGTAGTGAAATATAAAATATAAAACAAAACACTACAACAACTACCCCACCTTGGAGAAGAGGGGTATAAGGGTACACCCCTGAGATGCAACACTGTGCCTGCCAGCCCACATCCCAAAAACTAGGTTTTGAGAGGGGAGGCAGGGAGGGAGGTCAGAATACAGCAAGACTCCATTAGAAGAAACACAATTACTAAGGTGAGTAATTTTTTCTTCAAACAACATGAAGTCTTACTGTATTTATTTATTAGATCATCGGTTTACAGACCTTTATTCCGACATATGCAGACTACCAAGCAGTACCTCCAAGGAGGAGGGTACTGAACCTATTTTTGGAATAGGCTCTGCAGTACTGCTGTACCAAACCTAGCATCACGCCTAGCCTGGATATCCAGGGAGTAATGCTTGGTGAATGTATGGACTGTTTTCCAGGTGGCTGCTTTGCAGATCTCTAACAAGGGTATATCTCTGGCAGCAGCCAGAGACGCAGCTGTACCCCTAGTCGAGTGGGCCCTCTGGCCTGAGGGAGGTGTTTTACCTAGCTTGGTATAGCATAACTGTATACAAGAGACAATCCACCTAGCAAGAGTTCTTTTAGTAGCAGGCTTACCTTTTCCCACTTCACCATAAGTGAGAAACAATTCTAGACAGTCATTCCTGTGTGCCTTAGTATGCTCTATGTAGCAGCTAAGTGTCCTTTTAACATCCAAACTATGTAGTCTTCTTTCTCCTAAAGAAGAGTGATCAGTGAAAAACACTGGGAGAGACACAGACTGATTCAGATGAAAATCTGATACCACTTTAGGTAAGAACCTCCTATTAGTTCTGAGGACCACCTTATCTCTATGGAATGAGATACAGTAGACTCAGATTCAACTGACAGGGCCTGAAGTTCACTAATTCGCCTGGCAGAAGTAATAGCCACTAAGAACACAGTTTTCCAGGTAAAGTATTTCAGCCAGAGGCTCAAAGGGTGGCTGCATAAGCTGAGCAATACAGATCTTGAGATCCCAAGCCAGAGTAGGCTCTCTAAAGGGAGGGTTACTATGAACCAGACCTTTAAAGAATTTGCTAAAAACAGGGTGAGATGCCAGGGAAGAGCACTTCCCTGCTGAGAGAAAAGCAGAGACAGCTGTTAAGTGAACTTTCAAGGTTGATGGCCTAAGGCCTAAACTATTAAGGTGAACCAGATAATCCAAGACTGTAGCAATGCCTGCAGCTTCTGGTAAAATATCCTTATGGGAACACCAAATGCTGAATCTTTTCCATTTGGAATTATAGGTTTTTCTGGTAGCAGGTTTCCTCGAACCCTTAAGAATGTCCAGAACTCCCTGAAAATCCAATTGTAGAAATGAAAGGAAAAGTGTTACTTCTACTGGGATTCGAACTCAGGCAACCTTGCCATTTCCTGGCATGCTCTTAACCACTTGAGCCACAGGAGTGGTACAAAGATATTTCCCAATTTTGCAGGTGATAAGTATGCTGGCATCCACCCAAGGAAAATATGTTCAGTATCGGAAAAAAATGGAGTTCCTTATAATCCTGGTTAAACACACTATTAAACCATACACAGCTTTTGGGCTATGAATTATTATCCATTTCCACTGTCATGACTCACAATCCTGACTCACATTTCAATAGTCGAGGAGGGGATGGGGGTAGGATGGGAGGCATGGTATCTTAGCAATTTTTAGTATTTATTTTAAAAATTTCTTGCAGTAATATGTCTTACTGTCACTGTGATTATTTTTTTTTGCACTCTTTCTTTCTATTAAAAATGTAATAAATTATACTAAATATAAAAAAAGGAAAAGCAGGGAAGGCACCATGGAGCCCTGCCTACCTTTCTCCAACCTGCGCCGTCACCCTGGATTCCTGCTCACTTCTGGAGTCAGTCTCCAGGGATGAGGGCAGCCCTCTCCTCCTTGTCCCACCACAGGGCCAACCCACAGGTAGGCCCCAAGGGGAGATGATTGCTGGCTGGGAGAGGCAGGAACAGGAGCTGAGAGCCAGCCTGCCCTGGAAGGAAAAAAGCTCTATGACGAAAGTTCACACAATGTTCTCCACTCAGTTCATGGACATCCATCAAAGTTCACCCAATGTCCTCCACTAAGTTCATGAACATTCATCAAAGTTCACCCAATGTTCTCCACTCAGTTCATGAACATTCATCAAAGTTCCCCAATGTTCTCCACTCAGTTCATGGACATTCATCAAAGTTCACCCAATGTTCTCCACTCAGTTCATGGACATTCATCAGAGTTCACCCAAAGTTCTCCACTCAGTTCATGAACATTCATCAAAGTTCACCCAATGTTCTCCATTCAGTTCATGAACATCCATCAAAGTTCACCCAGTGTTCTCCACTCAGTTCATGAACTTCCATCAAAGTTCACAGAATGTTCACCACTCAGTTCATGAACATTCAAAGTTCACCCAATGTTCTCCACTCAGTTCATGAACATTCACCAACGTTCACCCAATATTCTCCACTCAGTTCATGAACATTCATCAAAGTTCACTCAATGTTCTCCACTCAGTTCATGAACATCCATCAAAGTTCACCCAATGTTCTCCACTCAGTTCATGAACATTCATCAAAGTTCACTCAGTATTCTCCACTCAGTTCATGAACATTCATCAAAGTTCTCCTAATGTTCTTCACTCAGTTAAAAAACATTCATAAAAGTTCACTCAGTGTTCTCCACTCAGTCCATGAACATCCATCAAAGTTCACCTACTGTGCTCCACTCAGTTAATGAACATCCATCAAAGTTTAACCAGTGTTCTTCACTCAGTTCATGAACATTCTTCAAAGTTCACCCAATGCTCTCCAATCAGTTCACGAACATCCACCAAAGTTCACCCAGTGTTCTCCACTCAGTTCATGAGCATCTGTCAAAGTTCACTTAGTGCATAAACCAAGTTCTTCAACACAGTGTTCATGAAGTTGCAGAGCCTTTAATAGATAAAGAATCAAGACAGAAATCAATTAGCATAACTAGTTTGCATATCAAAATGTATTGTTTTCCATGTTGTGATATACAGAACAAACAAACATGAGAAACATTTTGAGGCTGGAAATGTGACCTACAGTAACCAAAAATTCTCCGAGAAAGATGCATGCCTGCATACTCTAACTCTTCAAGAACCAGGCTTTGAGATTGAGAGACTGGAGGTTGGGGTACCAGATTCTCCCCTGATGGGAGGTTAGGAGATTGTGTCTCTTGGGGAGAGACAGGGGAAGAGATATTGCTAGGGACAACAACAGAGGATACCAAGGTTGTCTGGCCCAATCCGGAGCCACTAGAACCACTGTGCAGGGTTGTGACCTGATCGTGACTAGAACTCTGAACAGCAGGGAAAAGGGAGGAAAGGCATAAAGGAACCTGCCTTTCCAATCCAATATCAGAGCATCCAGAGGAACAGTCCCTAGGATTGGGGGTCTGCAACAGAATAGGGGAAGCTGGTGATTGTCTGGGGCTGCAAAGAGATCTATCTCTGGAATGCCCCACCTGGTAAAGATTACTTTCAAGATTAAATGATCCAGAGTCTATTTGTGATGGCCCTGGGAGATTCTGCTCAGAGCATCTGCTAGTAGATTGTCCTTCCATGGAAGGTGGACTGCTACTAGGGAAGTCCGAAGGGAGTAGGCCAGAGACCAAATTTTCATGGCCTCCGTGCACAAGGCCATGGACCGAGTGCCCCCTTGCTTGCTGATGTATCACATGGTGGTGGTGTTATCTGTCCTGACCTGAACCACCTTGCCCCTTACTGAGTCTGAAAAGGCTTAAAGGGCTAGAAATACTGCCCTGAGTTCCAGAAGATTGATATGAAGGAGAGACTCCTGAGGAGACCAAACATCCTGAGCTGTGAGGGCTCCCAAGCCCAGGAGAGAAGCATCTGTGGTTAGAACCACTGAAGGAGTTTGAATGAGGAATGGGACACCCTCTCTGAGATTGTCCTGGTCCAACTACCATTGGAGAGCTTGCACCAGGGTCTGAGTCACTGGAATCAATTTGGTTATAGGATCTTTTTTCTGAGACCAAAAAGACCTCAGGTGAAACTGAATATCCCTCATCTGGAACCTGGCTCCCTGTACTACAGCTACGGAAGCTGCCATGTGGCCTAGGAGTTGAAGAAAATGTCTTGTTATACGAGAAACCAATGGATGAAAAGAGGAAGCAAGATCCGTAAGGGCCCTTACCCTTGCTAAGAGGAGGAAGGCCTTTGCTTGTACAGTATCTAACTCTATCCCTATGAAGGTGAGGAACTGCACTGGTTCGAGAACTGACTTTGGCAGACTGAGAAGAAATCCTAGAGAAGTGAGCAAGTCTTGTGTGACTTGTAGAGCTGACTTGACCTGGTCGGAGGACTGGCCTACAATGGGCCAGTCATCTAAGTATGGGAATAGAGAAATCCCCTTTCTCCTGAGGAAGGCCACTAGTACTGCAAGGCACTTTATAAACACCCTTGGAGCTGAAGTAAGGCCGAAGGGCATGGCCCTGAACTGATAATGGCCTGAAGGCAACTCAAACCTGAGGTACTTTCTGTGGGAGCACCTGATAGAAATGTGGAAATAGGCATCCTTGAGGTCCAGAGATGCTAACCAATCTCCTGGCCTTAGAGAGGGAAGAATTACTCCCAAAGTCACCATTTTGAATTTTGGTTTTGTAATGTGCTTGTTCAAATACCTTAAGTCTAGGATGGATCGCCACTCCCCTGTCTTTTTTGGGGTAAGGAAATATCTGGAGTACAGACCTTTCCCCTGTGTGGAGTAGGAACTCTCTCCAAAGCTCTGAGGGCCAATAGAGAGGAAACCTCTGCTTCCAAAGCAGTGGTTTCGGAGATGTTTACAGGTGGAAAGGATCTGACCCTCACTTCTGGAAACTGTTTGAAACTGAGGGCCAATCCCTGACTTACTACCTCCAGGACCCACTTGTCTGAGGTAACAGACTTCCAGGCATGGAAGTAGTAACCCAGCCTGCCTCTTACTGGAATTGGGGAGTTGACCCGGACTGACACATCAGGGTGTTTGCTTGGCAGGAGCCTTGGACTGGGAAGAGGATGCAGCCCTGCTCATCCTCTTCCTGCCTCTCCATCAAAAGAACCCCCTCTGTGGGAAGGGAGAGGAGGCCTGTGAAAAGGCCTGCCCCTACCCCTAGACTGCTGCTTTTGTGGAGTGGCTTGCCTTTCCTTGGCCTATGCACTCCTGTAAATGGTCCTGTATTCATCCATTTTCTTCATGTAAGCCTCTGTCTGCTCCCCAAACTGAGAGTTACCATCACAGAGAAATCCATGGCCTTAGCCTGGGTGTCCTGCGAAAGGCTAGTACATCTGAGCCAAGCAAATCTCCTGAGACACACAGATGTAGCCATGACTCGTGATGCCACATCATTTGAGTCCACAGCAGCACGGAATTGTACCTTGGATGCCTCAATTACATCAGCAGCCACCTCCCCCAGCTCTTTGGCCAGCTGGGGGAAAGCTTGTTTAGCCAGTTCCAGAAAAGATCCCACCTGGACTTCTGGTACCTGGCTGCATAGCCCATATAGTTCGCCTGCCTGAGTCCCAAGGAGGATGCCAAATACTGTTTTTTGGCAATGGCATACACCTTCCTTGAGTCATTATCTGGGGTATGTGAAGCCAAAGGTATATTAGCCCTGTCACAGGCTGCAGCCTGCACTACCCCAACATGGCTGCAGTGACTGTACAAAAAACTCTGTACCTGAGCCTGACGTGTACCTCCTGTCCATCCTTTCGTCCACAGGAGGTAAACAGCCTGGTGTCTGAAGAATGTTGTTTGTTTGTTTCCCCAAAGATTTGTGGAGGGGAAGAGACAGCTTTTTGGACTCTGGGATGTCCATCATTTCAACAAAATCAGGCTATTCTTCCTTCTCAACAGCTTCTACCATAGGGAGCTGGAGGGTTTCAGCCACCTCCTTGTAGAACAAATAATGAGAAGGGGACTCAGAAAGCCTGGGAGGGGAGACATTAAAGGGTCTGTCTGGGGAGATGTCCAGTTCAATGGGCACATCCAGACCTTCAAAATCATTATCATCATCATCAGCCTGTTCTGGGAAGTCTTCATCCCCCTCCCACTCCAACTCATAATAGGCATCCGGATAGTAATCAGATGGAGTCGGATCCAACCGAACCAAGCGCCTAACCAACGGCGATGGTTCAGATGGAACCAGTCAAAGCGACTGAACAATACTTATCGCTTTAGCTATCTCATTGGCGGTTGGAGTATGCGGTTCTGGATCCGAACTGGCTGATTTCTTTTTTCCTTTTTCTTTTTGCCGGAACCAACCCCTCAGAGTCGGATCTCCTTTTGCCTGAGGAGGTATCACCCAAGTCAGTGGCCACCCCCTCAGGTTCTGTCGCAACCAAACTGGGCTGGCCATCCGGGTCAGCGGACTTCTTGGTCTCATTTTCCTTTAGCCTACTCAATCTTTTATCCAGAGTGACTTCAGGAAAAGTTTTACATATTTGTCAGTCTGTTTTGAGGTGGTCAAACCCCAGACAATAAAACACACATGAGGTGAGGGTCAGCCTTGGCAAAAGCATCCCCACACTCACTACAGTGTTGAAACCCAGTGGGCCTGGTTTTTTTCTGGGGTTTCTCAGACATGGCCAGGCTAACAAAATTACCCTTTTACAACTTTACGCCAGGTAATATTCTCTGATCGGTTACCAACCGTGTTACGGGTTGTGGAAAGAAATCAGTAAAAAGTCATTTTTTTTTAAACCGATCGGAACCGGCACAACACTGCTAAAATCCCAGAATTTGAAATAAACAGAAAACAGTCGGTTCCCAACTGGACCGACCGCTAGGAAACTGAAAACTTACAATTTCCACAAAGGCAAAGACAAAAAACTGTTCACTACCTATCTATACACTTACTGTACCGTAGACAGAGACTTGAAACTGAAAAATAAGAAATCAGTTGAAAACCAATGCTTTTTGTGAACTTTACCGAACTGAGCGAAGGAGCAATCTCCGGAGCGACTTCATAGTTAGGTGGAGTAAAGAGTCTGACAGTTACACTCTGAAGCACCACAGACAGAGGTTTAAAAACCGAGCTCAAGCTCAAGGTTCTATGCCTATGCATAGAGTTAACCCTTTCCTCTCCAGGGCAGTTCAAGTGCTGGGGCTAACTGCGTATGTCAGAATACAGCAAGACTTCATGTTGTTTGAAAGGGAAGATATTGTTGATGGGGGACCTCAATATGCCAGATGTTTACTGGAGCACCTTTGCTGCAGCCACATCCAAGAGCAGGACCATTCTCGATGCCCTACAGGGGGCATGCCTCAGACAGCTAGTGTTGGAACCCACTCGGGAGGGAGCAATCTTAGGCCTCATACTCTCAAATGGGGACAGTGAGAGGATCTCGGATCTAGAAGTGGGTAACCTTCTAGGAACAAGTGACCACCAAACAGTGTGGTTCACGATAAACTCAGCTGCAGAATCAAGCCATACAAAAGTGAGGCTACTGGACTTCAGGAGGGCTGACTTTGTCAAAATGGGAGAGTGCCTTAGAAAAGCTCTAGCAAACAGGCAAGAAGGAGAGGTGGAGCAACAATGGGGAAACATCAAAACTGCCATCACAGAGGCAACAAGCCTTTGTGTGAAGCAAATAAATCAAAATGAAAGAAAAAGCCAATATGGTTCTCAAAACAGGTGGTGGGGAAGGTTAGGGAGAAAAAGACAGCATTTAGGAAGTATAAGGAAACACAGAAGGAGCAGGACAGAGAACTGTACCAGTTAAGGCAGAAGGAAGCAGGGAAGGCAGTCAGAATAGCAAAGGCCCAAACTGAGGAAAAGATAGCCAACTCTGTTAAGAAGGGGGATAAAACCTTTTATAGGTACATTAAGGAGCGAGAAAGACAAAGGGAGGGATAGTGAGGCTGAATAGAATGGATGGAGGATGGGCAGAGAGGGACAGTGAAAAAGCAGGGATACTGAATAAATACTTCTGCTCAGTATTCACAAAAGAGGAGGAGGGGGAGGTACCTAATCCAAGTAGCAGAAGCACTCTGGATGGGGGCCGATCCCAGTCAAGCTATTGATAAGGGTTCTGAAAGAACTCCCAAAACTGAAGGTGGACAAAGCAATGGGGCTGATGGGATTCACCCAGAATTCTAAAAGAATTAAGGGGAGAACTAGTGACACCACTGACTACCCTTTTTAATAAATCATGGGAGGATGGTGTGGTACCGGAGGACTGGTGGAGGGCAGATGTGATTCCCCTTCACAAAAGTGGGAGCAAGACAGGCAGGAAACTACAGACCTGTCAGTTTGACCTCTGTGGTAGGGAAAATGATGGAATCACTTCTGAAGGAAAGAATTGTTGAGTACCTAGAGGCCAGTGGGGCACAGGACCCAAGGCAGCATGGATTCACAGCGGGAAGATAATGTCAGACGAATCTAATTGATTTCTTTGACTGGGTGGCTAAAGTAGTAGACCAGGGAGGGGCTATGGATGTGGCCTACCTAGACTTTAGCAAGGCATCTGACACAGTCCCACACAAAAGATTAATAAACAAATTAGCCAGCCTTGGAGTGGGTCCCAGGGTGGTAGCCTGGGTAAAACACTGGCTGGACAACAGGACACAGAAGGTAATAGTAAATGAAGTCCACTCTGAAGAAAGGGGGGTTACTAGTGGGGTACCGCAGGGTTCAGTACTGGGTCCAGTCCTTTTTAATGTCTTCATAAGTGACATTGCAGAGGGACTGGAAGGAAAAGTATGCCTCTTTGCAGATGGCACAAAGATGTGCAACAGGGTTGATACACAAAGGGGTGGAAAGGATGAGAAGTGACTTGGCAAGGTTGAAGGAATGGTCAGAAGTATGGCAGCTTGGATTCAATGCAAAGAAGTGCAAAATAATGCACCTGGGAAACAAAAACCCAAGGGAAGAGTACACAATTGGGGGAGGGGAGTAACAACAACAAAAATGAAAAGGGACCTGTGGTAATCATATCAGATGACCTATGGGTTAGCAACAATGTGAGACAGCAGTAGGGAGGGCTGGGGGATACTGGGATGTATAGGGAGAGGATCACCAGCAGAAAACAGGAAGTTGTTATCCCTCTGTACAGACAGTTGACGAGACCCCATCTGAGTATCATGCCCAGTTCTGAGACCCCATCTCCGCAAGGACATAGACAGGATGGAGGCAGTCCAGAGGAGGGCAACTAAAATGGTGCAGGGTCTGCAAGAGAAGCCATATGAGGAGAGACTAAAGGAGCTTAATATGTATACCTTTGAGGAAAGGAGGGAGAGGGGGGACATGATAAAAACTTTTAAGTGCCTCAGTGGAATCAACAAAGTCCAAGAGGGTATCATCTTTCAGAAAAAGAGATGTGTAAGAACAACGGGACACAATTTGAAGATAGAGAGGGGATGGCTCAGGGGCAATGTGAGGAAGTATTTTTTCACAGAGAGGGTGGTTGATGCATGGAACCGCCTTCCTGAGGAGGTTGTGGGGTCTAGAACAGTGGGAGAATTCAAGAATGCATGGGACAGACATAAGGCAATTCTTGTAGGGGGTAGGAAGAAATAGGCTGTTGGTTAACTAGGATCTGCAGCTTATCCAGTAGGCAGGGAAACGGGCAGACTAGGTGGGCCAAGCAGTCCTTATCTGCCGTCAAAGTCTATGTTTCTATGAGAAGGCAGTAAGAAGGACTGGGGGGATACTGAGATGCACAGGGAAAGGCATCACCAGTAGAAAACAGGAAGTTGTTATCCCTCTGTACAGGCAGTTGATGAGACCCCATCTGGAATACTGCGTGCAGTTCTGGAGACCCCATCTCTGCAAGGACATAGACAGGATGGGGACAGTACAGAGGAGGGAAACTAAAATGGTGCAGGGTCTGCACCAGAAGCCATATGAAGAGAGACTAAAGGAGCTTAATATGTATACCCTCGAGGAAAGGAGGGAGAGGGGGGACATGATAGAAACATTTAAGTACCTCAAGGGAATCAACAATGTCCAAGAGGGTAGCATCTTTCAGAAAAAAGATGTGCAAGAACAAGGAGGCACAATTTGAAGACACTGTAGAGGGGGGACAGCTCAAGGGCAACGTAAGGAAGTATTTTTTCACAGAGAGGGTGGTGGACGCATGGAACGGCCTTCCTGAGAAGGGCATGGGTTCAAAACAGTGGGGGAATTCAAGAATGCATGGGACAGACATAAGGCAACAATAGTGGGGAGTAGGAGGAAGTAGGCTGTTGGTTAACTAGGATCTGCAGCTTATCCAATAGGTACGGAAATGGGCAGACTAGGTGAGTCAAGCAGTCCTTATCTGCTGTTAAAGTCTATGTTTCCATGGACCACAAACTGACTGGGTCCTCAAAGCTGCTGCCAGAGATTAAAAAGACCAGGGACAAACTTAAAACAAGCTGGCCCTGAGGAAACTGGAAAATAATTTAAGGTTTATGAACAAAAATAATATTCATGGGGTAATAAATCTCTTAGCCTTTAGGCTTAAAAAGCAGGAAGCTGACAGGTGTGTATCTAAAATAACTAGAATGGACAGTACGATGGAAAGCATAACTCACCCCATGCAAATCGAGAAAGAATTTCAAAGGTTTTACACCAAATTGTATGTGGCAGAGGAGGGAATAGGGGACCCAAGAATCACAACAAGGATAATGGAGATAATCACACTCCCCAGCTTTCCCAGGAGCAACAGGAGCTAGACTGCCCTTTTCCACAGATGGACTGACCCAGATGACCCAGTCCCTTCACTCGGGTCGGGCCCGGCCCCTGGGCCAGATATATTTATAGCAGAATTTTATAAAACATTCAAAGCAGAAATAGTACCCACCCTAGTAACAATTTGCAATGTGGCACATGAAGGGTCAGAAATGCCAGACTTCTAGCATGAAGTAGTGATCACTGTTATCCCCAAACCAGGAAAAGATACCACATCTTGTTGATGATATCATCCCATATCACTCCTAAACCCAGACAGAAAAATATTTGTGAGGGCAACTGTTAATAGACTGCAGAGGGTGATCCCACAATTGGTCCACCAAGACCAAACAGGGTTCGCACCTGGGAAACGTAACCAGGACAACATCCGTAGGCTCTTAGATGTAATGTCAGCCTGCCAACAACTACCAAAAGGAGAACACAGAGAGGTAATCTCAGTCAGTGATGAAAAGGCATACAACTGCCTAGACTGGCGGTTTCTGGACACAACCCTTCAAAAATTGAAATCTGGAGATATATTCAGGGAATGGATAAATAGCCTTTATATGGACTCAGGGGTATGTTCTAGGTGAACGGAAGCCTCTCGGAAGCAATTTCCATGCAAAGGGGCACAAGGCAGGGTTGCCCCCTGCCCCCCCCCAACTCTTCGCACTCAGCCTGGAACCCCTGCAGTCCATCAAGGAAGTGGAAGGGTGAAACTACAGGATGAAGAAATTCAGGTCTTGCTTTATATGGTTAACACACTGCTCTATGTTAATAATCCCACCCAAAACATTCCAAACATCCTAGAAATCCTTAAAACCTTCAGCCAAGCCTCAGGGTTCAAAATCACTGAGGAAAAGTTAGAAGTAATGCTCAAGGGGGGGTGCCTATGACACCTCAACTGAAGGACTGTAGCAGACTATGCTGGGCCCCTTGGGGTTTCACATATTTGGGGATTTGGGCAGCTCCAGAGGTATCTAAACTTTACATTCTAAACTAACACTTTTAGGGGAAATCTAACAAGACTGCCATAGGTGGAAGAAGTTGCCTCTTCTGTGGAGGGAAGGGCCAAAATGGTCAGAATGAATATCCTGCCCAGACTAAACTTTTTGATTTCAGCCCTCCGATTCAGTATCCAAGCCCACACTTGGAAACAACTATGTAAAACACTGACCTCCTTTGTCTGGGGAGGGAAATGGCCTAGGTCAGATGGTCAGTGATGCTAGTTCCCAAAAGCAAGGGTGGACTTGGCATCCCAGACTTTAGGATGTATTGCAGGGTGGCACAAGGAATGTAATTGTATGAGATAGTCTGTAGGTAGCCTTGCCTGAATTGGGATTATCGTTCTGTTGGCACACCAGCATAAGAATCTTTTCCACTTAGAGGAATATGCTTTCCTTGTTGCTGGTTTCCTGGAAACCTTAAGTACCCTCACAGCACTTCCTCTGACAGATTCAAACTAAAAACATCCTAGCTCTTCAGGAACCATGCCCTGAGACATAGTGTTTTGAGGTCTGGGAATGTTATTCTGCCCTGAGATAGGGTCAGTAGGTTATATCTCAGTAGATGGTTGGAGTCCTGCTGGACAAGGTCAGCAGCACTGAGTACCAAGCCAGCCTGGCCCAGTTGGAACTATCACTATCACTGCTGCTGGTTCTCTCCTGAGCTTTATGAGCATGCTCTGTATGCATGGGAATGGTGGGAAGGCAAGCAGGAACCTCTCCATCCAATCCAGAGCTAGGGCATCCTCTGGGGCTGTGCCCCTTGCTGGTGGCCTGCAACAAAACCTTCAGAGCTGATGGTTATCCAAAGAGGTAAACAGATCTATTTCCAGACTACCCCATCTGCTGAAGACTGAGGCCTGCATTTGCTAACTCAATGCCCACTCATGATTTCCATGGCTGATTTTACTTAAGGAGTCTGCCAGCACATTATCCTTACCTGGCAGATGTCTTGCAGAAATCTTCGTGCTCAGGAAATAAGCCTTACCTCCCACTAGAATTGCCTTATGCCTGTCCTATACATTCTTAAATTCCCCCACTGTTTTTGACCCCATGATCTCCTCAGGAAGGCCATTCCATGAGTCCACCACCCTCTTCATGAAAGAATACTTCCTCATGTTGCCCCTTAGTCATCCCCCCCCATATTCAAATTGTGCCCCCTTGTTTTTGCACATCTCTTCTTCTGAAAGATGCTACCCTCTCAGTATTTTCAAATCGATACTGTAAAAACCCATTACACAGGGAAAAACAGGAATTTCTCCAGTTGAATGCGTAGTCACATACACATGTTCTTGTGTTCTCAAATGTTTACGCACACACACACAAATACATCTTGTACACAACAGTTTCCACCTAGTAAAAGTTTTTATTGAATTCCATCTGTAAAGCATGTCTGGCTGGTTTTCTCTACTACTACTGCATTGAACCCCTCTGGCTTGTAAGACTCAGGTATTGTATCTTGAATTGTAAATCTTTCCTCTGTGAAGTAAAAGAAATGGGAAATGTTCAGTTAGTTCCTTGCACAGAAAAGAAATCTGGTTATTAAACACACACACTACTATAATATTAGTGAGGACTTTTTTTTTTTTTTATTTCAAAAGTTTTACCAGGAAAGACATACTGAGCTGGTATCAGCTTGTTTCAGAAGTAAAGTGGGGGAGTACAGTTCAAGCAGAAAATACTATATGGTGCAATTTAAATAAAGTATATAACAGTAACTGTATTACATAGTAATACATAATGTAACAGTACTACAATTATAACATGACAAAATGCAGTCCTACAGAATCGGCACTAGCATTTTGTAATACAATCTGTAGCAGCTGATTTGCAGTCTAGGTGGCAGTCACAGGGATCAGATTGTAGAGTTGCATTTGCATAATGGGGGTTAGGGTTATTTGCAAGAATGAGTAGAGATGTCACAAAGGAGAATTTTGAAAGCACATAGGGAGGCAGCAGGAAGAATAGCAGGGGGCAGAGAAGACCAAAGTTTAGGGAATCTGAACGAGAAAGCAGCTCGACCTGCAAAGGATTTTACAAGAGGGAGGAGAGGAAGACGGAGAGAGACAGAGTTACGGAGCGAGTACACTGGAGGAACAGGACATGGGGAAGGGGGAGCCAATGTAAGGAAGAAAAGAGCCAAACCAGAATTTGGAAATAAAAGAAGCACTGTGAGTGTGGAGTCCAGTAAGCAACATCAAAAAAGGCCAGTCACATCTGCATTATACACATGTTCAGGTGTATAATGCAGATGATGCTATTAAGCATTTTAACTATGGTCAAAACCGATTTACTTTTCTTTTTGCCACTAATGCAACTGGTACAAATAAAAATCAAGTCTCAATGCATAGGCAGATTTCACAGCTGCCCCAGCATGATGCTGTATCAGGGTTGGAGACTGCCTTGGCCTGGTGGAATGCAAGGACTGTGCCCCACTGAAGGTAATACAGCTCAGGCAGATTCTGCCTTATGTGAAAGACTGCGTGGCAAAAACAAAACAGGTCCAAAGACCTATCACTGATTTCATTTGCCCTCTCTCAAGTCAAGTAGCAAACTTAAAACATGACAATTGTATCTTTTTTTTAAACCATTTTATTAATATTATAACTGCTGTACAACTATTAGATAGCTTTTTATTTCCTACCAAAACCAGCATCCATGGTTGCATTTTTAACAGTGTCCCTCGTAGTAATGAATGGGATACTATAACGAACGGAAGTTAAGGACCCAATTTCATTTGTTATTGCAAGGGACTACTGTTTTTTAAATCAGATGTAGTCTAGGCTCGAAGGGAGCCTCTGTTACCTGGACAAGACAGATATTTAAATCCAGTGGATGGAGTGGGTCCCTTACAGGGAATACAGATGATTGAGGTCCTTAAAGAGACTTTTAAAAACAGGTTGTAAGGCCAAGGACTTTTCTTTGCCTGCTGATGTGTAGGCTGACATAGCTGCTGAGTGCACCTTCAGGATTGAAGGTCTCAGATCTAAGGAATGTAAGTGTATCAGATAGTCTGTAAGTAGCCTTGCCTGAATTGGGATTATCTTCCTGTCGGCACACCAGCATAAGAATCTTTTCCACTTAAGAGGAATATGCTTTCCTTGTTGCTGGTTTCCTGGAAACCTTAAGTACCCTCAGCGCCTCCTGTGACATATTCAAACTAGAAACATTCTAGCTTTTCAGGAACCATGCCCTGAGACATAGTGTTCTGAGCTCTGGGAATGTTATTCCGCCCTGAGATAGGGTTAGTAGGTTGTATCTCAGTAGCACGCTGATTGGAATCCTGCTGGACAAGGTCAGCAGCACTGAGTACCAAGCCTGTCTGGCCCAGCCTGGGACTATCAGTATCATTGTTGCTGGTTCTCTCCTGAGCTTCATGAGCACACTCTGTATGCGTGGGAATAGGAATATCCAATCAAGAGCTAGGGTATATCCTCTGGGGCTGTGCCCCTTGCTGGTGGCCTGCAACACAACTTTGGGAGCTGATGGTTATCTGAAGAGGTAAACAGATCTATTTCCAGAGTACCCCATCTACTGAAGACTGAGGCCAGCATTTGCTAATTCAATGCCCACTCATGATTTCCATGGCTGATTTTGCTTAAGGAGTCTGCCAGCACATATTTGTTACCTGGCAGATGTCCTGCAGAAATCTTTGTGCCCAGGGAATAAGCCCTATCCCAGATCCTCATAGCTTCTGTGCACAGTTTCAAGGATCTTGTTCCTCCCCTGCTTAATTATGTAGTACATTGCTGTGGTATTGTTTGTGCAAATTTGAACAGACAGACCCTGTAGCTAAGAGGGAAAGGACTGCTTTGCCAGCAGTACTGCCCTGAGCTTGAAGAGATTCATGTGCTTCTGAGCCTCCTGTGAGCTCCAGATGCGACTTACTGTGAGATCCCCAAGGTGGGCACTCCACCCTTGGAGTGAAGCATCTGTTGTGATAATACTTGTTGGGGACTGCTGGAGGATGGGAAAGCCCCTCTCTGAGGTTGCTTTCCTCCTTGCACCCCTCTAGTGCTTGCACAAAAGCCTCTGTGACTGGCATTAGCTTGGACAGTGAATCCCACCTTTGGGACCCATGACCTTTTAGGTGTAACTGAATGTCCCTCATCTGAAATCTGGCCCATGGCGCCATGGCTGTGGATAAGGCCATGTGACCCAGGCACTGCAGAAAATCCACTGCAGGCCTTGGGTGGCTCAGTGTGAAAGACTCTCCACTGGCAATCAGATATGATACCCGTTCTCGTGGAAGGAAAGCCTTCCCTGATGTGTATCCAATTCTGTACCTATAAAGTCTAGTGCCTGACCCTCACTCTGGCTCTGCCGCTCCCATACTAGGCGGCCCCGGAAATTCCCCATGGATTCCCCCTCCAGCGGTGGGGGGGAGGAGGTTGCCGGGACAGCTTGAGAGAGGAGAGCAATCCTTTGGATGCTCAATCCTCTTTCATCCATGCTGAGTCACCACTTCCCATTTTTCTTGTGGGTCAGGAACTATCTTAAAAACAGCCCGCTATTCCCGCCATGCAGTTAGGACCTTTCCTACTGTTTTTGTTCACAGCTGTTTCTTTACTTCCAGTTCAAGCAGAATTATTTCTTTTGGCGCATGTGCTGGGACATTTTTTGCTCTCTACAGTTTTGGGAACCTTTTGAATTGCAGGGACAATCCCAGACCCACTACTTACAGGACCTGATGTCCGTGGTGATTTTTTTGTTTGTTTTTTTAGGTTCTATTTATGCTTTATCCCTTTGGTTGAAATGATGCCCCCCTCAGGACCCTACAGCAAGCCAACTCCATCATCCCTGCCATCTCCTGGGACTTATCTTGTCCCCTCACATTGCTTCTGTGGCTTGCCCCCATGGTGGAGCCCTTAGGCCAACCCAATTCCCTTAGGCAACTTCATCTAGTCGCCATGGGAGAGCCCAGGTCAGCAGGGGGTGGGATCTGTGAACGCTGTAGGGTTGTTATCTGGCCAGAGTGTCTATTTTCCAAATTGTCCCACTCCATGGAGATGTAAGGCTAAGGGTGGGTGTGAGTGTGATGTGCATTGGTGGCCCCACTCCAGCCAATCAGTGCTTCCTACCCTCCCATGCCTGTACCACCACTGAGAACACTCAGGTGGCAGTCGAATGGCAGTAGTGGGAGCCAGCCCTCCCTCCCCAGAGGATGAGAGTGTCCTATGGGATGTTCGATCCTTCTTCCCCCCACCAGATGGTCCTCAGATAATGCAAACTCATTCCCAAACTCGGCTGATCAGCATCACGAGCGGTAGTGCTACCGTTGTGCTGACTGGCCAGCTTCATAATTTCTAACCATTCCTCCTGCCTCTGTAGTAACCTCTTTGGAGCTGGCACTCATAACGGGTGTAGGGTCTTGGATTGCAGCCCCAGCCCCTGCCTCCTCTTCTGTAAGGCCCATAGGAAGTGAAGTCCATTTCTTTCTCAGTTTTATTCTTAAAAATGGACTTGTATTCATCCGCTTTTTTTCATGTGTGCCTTTGTTTTGTCACCAATTAGTCAAATTTCCCTCAAAGGAGAAATCAATGGCTTTAGCCTGAGTGTCCTGGGTAAGGTTGGTGGCTGTTAGCCAAGCAAACCTCCTCAATGCCACCGCATGAGCTAAGACTATAAAAGCAGGGTCATTAGAGCATACAGCCATGTGGAACTGGTACTTAGTGGCGTCCACGGCTGACTCTGCTGTAGCAGCCAGGTCTGTGCTACTTCACCATCTACTGTACCTTATCAGCCAGTGCCAGAATTAAATTCCACAATGCTTTCTGGTACTGGGCTCTGCATGCAAAATAAGCTGCCTGCCTCAGAAGCAAGGAAGCAGTTGTGTACACTTTTTTGAACAAAGTATCGTTTCCTGGAACCCTTCTCAGAAGACTATGCAGAGAGGGACACTTCGGCTTTCTCACAAGCAGCTGCCTGTACCATGCCTTCATGATCAGTGAGGGCATACAGGTATTTCATCCTGTTTGTCCACCTGATTCTTCTTTTCAACTTCTTTAATCAATGCCAGCAGCTGAATTACGTGCTGACATTATTTTTGAAGGGGTCTTTGCAGTAATTTGTGGATGTGGACTAGTAGTCTCCTTGTGGAAGCTAGTCCCATCATATCCATGAACTCCATTTCTTCCTCATCCTCCCCCGTTTCATGTTAGGGGATCTTAATGGTGTTCACCACCTGTTTGATGAACGTGGAGTAAGAGGTACAGTATAATCCTTTGTGGGCCTAGGAAGGGGACCATACTCTTGGTCAGGTGAACCGTCTGCTAATTCTGGGTTAGTTTAATGTTTAGGAGCTGTATGGCTATCTTCATTAGCTGGCTCCCCACCAATCACCAGCACATTGGCTGGGGACTGCACCTCATTTAAAGTTAGCCGATTAGGCAGTGCACCTTATTTAAAAGGAGCCAACTCAGGCAGTTTCTGGCCTGGGGCAGTATCTCTCAGTCAACTGTCTATGTTTCCAGGAATCCTTCACTCCTAGCCATCCATGGCTACTAAGCCACAGTACGTCTCACATCTGAGTTGGAATTCTGTGGTTTATTATGTGACGAAGAACTACTTTTTCCCCATCACGGCATTTTTAAAGAAAACATTTTCCAAAAAAAACATAAACTTGTATGTGATTATACAAAGTTTTTTCTTGTTACTGTATGAATGGTCTCTGGTAAAAGTCCAGAGACTCTTTGGTTATTGCATTTATCTGTGAGTCAATTGCTACATATGTTACTATTCTTCATGTGCTCGATCACTTGATCATTCTGCGTTTACTTTACACATTTTCTTCCTTCTCGTTGACTATTACTCTTATTCTCTAGCGTTATCCTAAATAAAGTTTATTAGATTTGAAAAAAAAAGTCCAGAGACTCCAATCTTAGTCATGGCCATTTGCAGGTATGAAGGAATTCCACCTTCTTTATGCCCTTTAAAGAATGCAGTTTATCCTGGTCCCTTGCCAGCAAAAATGGGTCTAGCCATCCTGATACTAATTGGAGTCTAGTACTCTGTATTCTATATCAGAATCTTCTGCACAGTAAAGGTACAAAAGAAAAAATTACTCACCTTAGTAATGTTGTTTCTTCTAATGGAGTCTTGCTGTATTCTGACAGTAGCAGTGAGTCCCAACCTTTGAACTGCCCCGGAGATGAAAGAGTTAACTTTCCATGCCAGGCATGGAACACTGAGCTCGAGCTCGGTTGAGACTCTGTCTGTTGCTGTTTAAACTCAAACCGTCAGATCTTTATGAGCTAATCTCACTAAGGTCCAGTGTGAAAGCTGTAAACCTACACTAGCCAACTGGCTACTAAACATAAAAACACATTTTTTGGTCCCAAAACAAAGACTCAAGTCAGGAGACCCAAAAAATGAAAATTACAACACCCACTCACCCCAAGACAAAGGGGGTGAAACAACAAGGTGGGCACCTACTGAGTGCCAACACTGCACTGCCCACCCACACCCCAAAAGCAGAGGTTCTGAGAGGGGCAGGCAGGGCAGAAGGTCAGAATACAGCAAGACTCCATTAGAAGAAACAACATTACTAAGGTGAGTAATTTTTTCTTCAAACAACATGAAGTCTTGCTGTATTCTGACAGTAGCAGACTACAAAGCAGTACCTCCATGGAGGAGGGACAGAACCTACTTAGGGAATAGGCTCTGAAGCACAGCTGTGCCAAACCAAGCATCACTCCTAGCCTGGATATCCAGGGAGTAATGCTTGGTAAAAGTGTGAACTGTTTCCAAGGTAGCTGCTTGACATATCTCTAAGATAGGAATATCCCTGGCAGCAGCCAGGGAAGCAGCTGTACCTCTGGTAGAGTGAGCCCTCAGGCCTGAGGGTGGAACCCTACCCAGTTTTTCATAACAAAATTGGATACAAGAGACAATCCACCTAGCAATGGATCTTTTAGTGGCAGGCTTCCCTTTACCAACCTCGCCATAAGTGAGGAACAGTTGGAGGGAGTCAAACATGTGACCCTTGGTACGCTTTATGTAGTAGCTAAGGGCTCTTTTCACATCTAAACTGTGCAGCCTCCTCTCGCCAGAGGAGGAATGGTCAGAGAAGTACACAGGAAGAGAAATAGATTGATTAAGGTGGAAATCTGAAACCACCTTAGGCAAGAACTTCCTGTTAGTCCTGAGGACCACCTTATCTCTGCGAAAGGAGATAAAATCAGGCTCCACTGACAAAGCTTGTAATTCACTTATGCGTCTGGCAGAAGTGATAGCTACTAGAAACACAGTTTTCCAAGTCAAGTACTTAAGCTTTGCTGAAGACAAAGGCTCGAAAGGGGGTTGCATAAGCTGAGCAATGCAAACATTAAGGTCCCAAGCAGGGGCAGGGTCCCTGAATGGAGGGTTGGTGTGAAACAATCCCTTGAATAACTTGGAGAATACAGGGTGAGCTGAAAGAGGGGAAGGCTTACCTGCTGAAACAAAAGCAGAAACAGCTGCCAGGTGCACCTTCAGTGTAGCTGGTCTCAGCCCCAAGCTATTTAAATGGACCATATAATCCAGGACTGTGGGCAGATCAGCAGACTCTGGGGAAATATGCTTCCCAGAGCACCATATGGAAAATCTTTTCCATTTGGAGTTATAAATAGCCCTGGTGGAAGGTTTCCTAGAAGCTTTTAGAATGTCCATTACACCTTGGGAGAGGTGTAAATCAGCAGACTCTAACTCTTCAAGAGCCAGGCCTTGAGATTGAGAGACTTGAGGTTCGGGTACCAAACCCTCCCCTGAGCACAGGTTAACAGGTTGTAATTCCTGGGAAGACACAGGGGAAGGTGGACTGCTAATGACAGTAGGAGTGGATACCAGGGCTGTCTGGCCCAGTCTGGAGCAATCAGGATCACCTTGCAGAGCTGAGACCTGATTTTGACTAGCACTTTGAACAGGAGAGGGAAGGGGGGGAAAGCATACAGGAACTTCCCTTCCCAACTGAGAACTAAGGCATCCAGGGGGACTGAGCCCAACACTGGGGGCCTGCAGCAAAAAAGAGGAAGTTGGTGACTGTCTGGGGCTGTAAAAAGATCTATCTGCGGGTGCCCCATCTGGAAAATACCACCTCCAAGACCAGGGAATCCAGTGACCATTCGTGATGGCCCTGGGATATCCTGCTGAGAGCATCTGCCAGGACATTGTCCTTGCCTGGGAGGTGAACTGCCATGAGGGAGGTGTTCAGGGAGTAAGCCAGGGACCACAACTTCACTGCTTCTGTGCACAAGGCCGTAGACCGAGTGCCTCCTTGCTTGTTGATGTACCACATTGTGGTGGTATTGTCTGTTCTGACCTGGATAACTTTGTTCTGAACAGATTTGGAAAAAGCTTGAAGTGCTAGAAATACTGCTCTGAGTTCCAATAGATTGATGTGAAGCAGAGATTCCTGAGGGGACCACAACCCCTGGGTTGTCAGGTCACCCAAGTGAGCCCCCCACCCCAAGAGGGAGGCATCTGTAGTAAGGATTACAGAGTGAGACTGGGTGACAAAGGGGACCCCTTGTCGCAGGTTGTTCTGATCCTGCCACCACTGTAGGGCCTGGATCAGGGTTCGAGTTACTGGGATCAATTTGGTCAGAGGGTCCTTCCTTTGAGACCAGTAGGCTCTCAAATGGAACTGAATGTCCCTCATCTGAAATCTTGCTCCCTGCATTACTGCTGTGGAAGCAGCCATGTGACCCAGGAGCTGTAGGAAATGCCTTGCTGGTCGAGACACCTGTAGGGTGAATGAGGAGGCCAGAGAGACAAGGGTCCTTGCCCTGTCCCGGGGAAGGAAAGCTCTGGCCTTTTCTGTGTCTAGCTCTGCGCCTATGTAGGTGAGGAGCTGGACAGGCTCTAGAACTGACTTTGAAAGATTCAGAAGGAAACCCAAAGAGGTGAGCAGTTGCTGAGATTCTGTAAGTGTAACTTGACTTGGTCTGGGGACTGTTCTACTATGAGCCAGTCGTCCAGGTAAGGGAAGATGGCAATCCTTTGCCTTCTTAGAGAAGCAACTACCACTGCCAGGCATTTTGTGAATACCCTTGGAGCAGAGGTCAGACCAAAGGGCATTGCTCTTAACTGGTAATGGCCTGAGGGCAGCTCGAACCTGAGGTACTTTCGATGGGAGCTTCTGATGAGAATATGGAAGTAGGCATCCTTGAGGTCCAGGGACACTAGCCAGTCCCCTGGCCTTAGAGAGGGTAGAATAATTCCCCAGAGTCACCATTTTGAATTTTGGTTTTAAAAGATGCTTGTTTAAGTATCTGAGATCCAGGATGGGCCGCCATTCTCCTGTCTTTTTTGGGGTAAGGAAGTACCTGGAGTACAACCCTTTGCCCTGGTGTAGGGGTGGAACCCTTTCCACAGCTCTGAGAGCTAGGAGGGAAGAGACCTCTGCCTCTAAGGCAAGTGCCTCTGAGGGATTTGCAGGTGGAAAGGATCTGGTTCTCATCTTTGAAACTGTTTGAAACTGAGAACCAGTCCCTGGCTTACTACTTCCAGGACCCATTTGTCTGATGTCAGAGACTCCCAGTCCTGGACAAAGTAAGCCAGCCTGCCCCTACAGGTAGTTGAGAATCGGCCCTGGCAACCCCATCAGGGTGCCTGTTTGGCAGGGCTTTGGGCTGAGGGGTGGAAGCAGGCCTGCTTGTACCCTGCCTCTCTCCTCTAAAGAACCCCTCTGGGCATAAGCAGAAGAGGAGGCCTGGGCTTGGTAGAAAGGCTCTGAAAGGCCTGCCCCTGCCCCTGGATGCTGCCTTTGAGGAGTGGCCTGCCTTCCTTGGTCTGTGCACCCTGTAGGTGGTCCTATATTTGTCCATTTTTTCATGTAATTTCTGTCTGCTCCCAAACAGAGAATTACCCACAACAGGAAAATCCATGGCCTTAGTCTGGGTATCCGTGACAGGCTAGTACATCTGAGCCAAGCCATTCTTTGAAGTGCCACAGATGTAGCCATGACTCTAGATGACACATCATTGGAGTCCACTGCAGCATGGAATTGCACCTTGGATGCCTCAATACCATCAGCAGCCACCTGCTCCAGCTCCTTGGCAAGCTGGCCAGGGACCTGTTTTGCTAAAGCCATAACAGTGTCCCATCTGGATTTTTGATACCTAGCAGTATAGGCCATATAATTGGCCTGTCTGAGTCCCAAGGATGCTGCCATGTACTGTTTCTTTGCCATGGCATCAATCCTCCTGGAGTCCTTGTCAGGGGGGTGTGAAGCCAAGGGAAAATTTGCCTTATCACAGGCTGCAGCCTGCACTACCCCAACATGGCTGCATTGTTGTGAAAGGAACTCCATGTCCGAGCCTGACAATGTATACCTCATGTCCATTCTTTTATCCACAGGAGGTATAGTGTTAGGAGTCTTTAAAATCTTAAATGTCTGTTTCCCAAAAGACTTGTGTAAGGGAATAGACAGCCTCCTAGACTCTGGGATATCCATCATTTTTACAAAGTCAGGCTCTTCCTGGTCATCCACAGCTTCTTCCATAGGAAGCTGGAGGGTTTCAGCCACTTTTTTTATGAAACATGAAATGGGAGGGGGACTCAGAAAGCCTAGGAGGAGACACTCCTGAAGGTCTGTCTGGGGAGATGTCCGGGTCGATAGGCACATCCAGACTTTCAAAACCACATTCACTTTCCTCATACTCCTCTTCTTTCTCCTCGGTTCATAAAATTCCTCTAAATCATACTCTTGAACCGGTGGATCCGACTGAACCGAGCGCCTGCCTGATGGTGCCGGTTCGGTCGGAACCGGGGAAAGCGACTGCACAATTTTGATCGCTTTGGCTATTTCTTCAGCGGTTGGAGAGGAAAGTTTTGGCTCCACACCAGCTGATTTTTCTTTTCTGGTTTTCTCAGCCAGAACCGACCCCTCAGAATCGGCTCTCCTTTTGCCCAAAGAAGTCTCGCCCTGGTCAGAGGGCACTCCTTCTGGTTCGGTTTGAACCGAACCGGGCTGGCCATCTGGTTCAGCGGACTTCTTGGCCTCCTTTTCCCTGAGCCTACCAACTCTCTTTTCCAGGATAGCTGCAGGGAAATTTTTACAAATCTGGCAGTCTGCATTGAGGTGGTCAAACCCCAGACAATAAACACAGGTGGTGTGGGGGTCAGCCTTAGCAAAGGCTTCCCACACACACTACAGTGTGAAACCCAGTGGGTCCGGGTTTTTCTTTGGGTTTCTCAGACATTGTGCCAGTCCTAACCAAACTTACCCTTTTAATGGCAATCCACCAGGCAAGACCCTCTTATCGGTTCCTGACCGTGTCACGGGTCGTGGAAAAAACCGTAATAAAATCTGTTTTTTTTAGAACCGATAAGAACCGGTAACCACACTCTAAAAGTACAAATTAAGATTTTGCAATAACTTGATCGGTTCAAACCGAACCGATGAACCGTCTACAAGTTCCACACAGAATAATAATAAAATATAACCTATTTAGTACTCACAAATACCACAGACAGAGACTGAACTGACAGGTTACGGTTTAAATACGGTCGAAAACCGAGAAAAACGGTACTTTAACCGACAAATTGAACCGAGCAGAAGGAGAAATCTCCGGAGCGACTGTTCAGTGAGGTGGAGTAAAGAATCTGATGGTTTGAGTTTAAACAGCAACAGACAGAGTTTCAACCGAGCTCGAGCTCAGCGTTCCATGCCTGGCATGGAAAGTTAACTCCTTCATCTCCGGGGCAGTTCAAAGGTTGGGACTCACTGCTACTGTCAGAATACAGCAAGACTTCATGTTGTTTGAAATACTCCTATAGGTGTCTTCCCCCCCCCAATGGGGTTCAACCTAGTACCCCACAAAAGTGAAAAGAAAATACTGAGCAGTTTCACTTTCAAAGGAAGAGGAACTAAGTAAACAACTTGTATATAAGAATACTGGAACCAACAATGTTTTGATGGTTAATACCCTCTTTTTCTTTAACAATTTCCAATTTTTCCACATTGCAGTCCTAGACTGAACCTGTTGAAGACATTGTTCCAACCAACATATGCATTTATCTTCCGCTACACCAAATTCCAACCCCAAAATCAACAGTGTCCTCAGAAACATTAATCCCAGTGACCTTGGTGTGACAGTTCCTTAAATTCCCTATCCCAATACCCTTTCTTTTATTGTAATTAAGTTGAGATCCCAATGCCTTTTCATTTCTAATTCATGCTTAAAAGTGTGTTGTGGATCGGATGCATCTAAAATCAGGCTCATGTCATGAAGGGCTTTGATCAGACTATGGTCCTGATTTTAAAAAAGGCCCTGGACTGCCGCAGGGGACTTGTGTTGGGGAGTCAGACGCAATGGGCGACTTGTGGCAATCCTTGCGGCGACAGCGATTTTGCAAGGGGGTCTGCTGCAAACCCCGATGCAAGTCCCTTGCGTCAAAAGCACCAGGTTAGACCAGCTACCCTCTGGTCTAATGTTTTGCCATTGAGGGTGCCAATTTATGGGGCTTGTGCCAACGCTTTGGTGCAAGCTGCTGTAAATTGTGAAAACCGTCACAACTGCGCCAAACATCATAAAATTGGGAGCAGTTGTGGCAGATGTGTTCGGCGCAGTTGTGCCAAACATCAGGCGTGACACAGGGCTTGGTGCAAGCCTACGTCGCCCTTTTAAAATCGGGCCCTATGTGTCACTCTGCCTTAGCAGCCTGTATTTTACCTTGTGTTCCAAACTGTAACTCTTCATACTGTATAAAGAGAAAGCCTTGTCATATTGCCACCTTTTCATTTCTAATTTTAGCTGTCTAATTTGGTGGTATAATCCCCCAGTCTTGTGTGTGACTTTTCCTTATTTTGTTCAGTCGAAACCCTAGAGCTATGTATTTTTTGTACTCTATATTCAATTTACTTTTGGAAATTCTCTGGAAAAAGTCCCTAAAATCTCTTTTTGACTGCTCACACTAATCTGCCATTGATTCATATGCACATGTTTTTATTTATTTATTTATATTTTTTTATTATTATTTCGGGAAGACGCCTTTGAGCCAAGGCTCTTTTACAAAGGTTCGACGTCAGAAAACGAGACCAGAACATGGTGAAGACAGTACCAAGTACAACAATTTTCCAGGAGCCATAGGTTTTGCCAGATAATTCATTTTGCATACAGAATTCAGAAACATGTACAATAATTCACAGTTGTACATTAAGTTACATTAATTTGCGAATACTATTCAAGGACATATGTGCAATAATTCACAGCTGTACAATGGTTCACAGTAGAATTAGAAGCTATGAGGAGAGAGGGCAGATACAGGTGGAGGAAACTATGGGGAGAGAAAGTAGGTAAAGGTGGGGGAATAAGTAGGGAATGAGGAAGGGAAAGAGATAGGAGATAGTGGTGAGTAGTCGGGGAGGGACTTGGGAGGGGGAATTAGAGGACAGGAGGATTGGTTATGTTATGAAAAAGTCACAGGAGGCCCTGGTGACAAGGTACTGATGAAGGCTGCACTTAAAAGTGCCCAGGGTAGTGTTATTGGTAACTGCAGGTGGAAGCGAGTTGTACCAAGATGAGGCTCAGGATATAAAGGAACATTGTCCTTGGGTAGTGCAGCAGCATGGAACAGAAAAGAAAAAATTACTCACCTTAGTAATGTTGTTTCTTCTAATGGAGTCTTGCTATATTCTGACAGTAGCAGTGAGTCCCAACCTTTGAACTGCCCCGGAGATGAAAGTGTTAATTTTCCATGCCAGGGATGGAACGCTGAGCTCGAGCTCGGTTGAGACTCTGTCTGTTGTTCTTCAAACTCAAACCATCAGACTCTTTACTCTGCCTCACTGAACAGTCGCTCCGGAGATTTCTCCTTCTGCTCGGTTCAATTTGTCGGTTAAAGTACCGCTTTTCTCGGTTTTTGACCGAATTTAAACCGTAACCTGTCAGTTCAGTCTCTGTCTGTGGTATTTGTGAGTACTAGATAGGTTTTATTTTATTCTATTCTGTGTGGAACTTGTAAACGGTTTATTGGTACGGTTTGAACCGATCAAGTTGCTTAAAAAATCTTAAATTGTGCTTTTAGAATGTGGTTACCGGTTCTTATCGGTTCTACAAAAAACGGATTTTATTACGTTTTTTTCCACGACCCGTGACACAGTTGGGAACCGATAAGAGAGGGTCTTGCTCACGGATTGCCATAAAAGGCTAAGTTTGGTTAGACTGGCACTATGTCTGAGAAACCAAAAGAAAAACGGACCCACTGGGTTCAACACTGCAGTGTGTGTGGGAAGTCTTTGCAGGCTGAACCCCACCACCTGTGTTTATTGTCTGGGGTTTGACCACCTCAATACGGACTGCCAGATTTGCAAAGATTTCCCTGCAGCTACCCTAGAAAAGTGAGCTGGTAGGCTCAGGGAAAGGGAGGCCAAAAAGTCCGCTGAACTGGATGAATATTCCAAAGGGGCAGTATATGTATATGAAACGCAACTGCACAGAAGAAAGTCAATAGTCAAAGCATGCAGGGGATTTAACCTGTTGTTTGAGAGAGTTGGGGTATGGACAAACAGCTCTAAATAAAACAAGAGCTGAGGTAGACCAAATGTCTAGGGAAAAGCTAATAGAAAAAAAAGGAACTAAAAATACCAGACAGACTCCAGAATGAACTTCATTACCATATTTTTGACAGATGCACATGTGGTAAAGCATTTTATACAAAATAAAATGGGATATAGTAAGGATTTAACCATGACTGAGAGATGCTGCAAGAAACCCTCCTAGAATTACATAAGAAGGGCACGCAACATAAGGGACTGTTATCCATGGACCAGCACCCCTGATTGGGCCCCCTTCCTCGCAGACAGTAATACTTATAGGTATATGTACTAATCTTAGGGCACAGGCACTTTTCACATAAGCATAAGTGTCAGGATCTGAGTTCTACTGCATTTTTACAAAGAATCATAATGCTTTTGTCATTATTCTAATTCTAACACTTGGGAGATGCTTCTATTTATACTATTGTATAATGATTAGTTAGGCATTACTGCCATCTTTAGTGCTAGTGGAGAACTACAATTATGTATGTAACCGCAAGTGTCCTTTAGGACATACAAGACTATTGTTTTAGCTATCTGTTATTTTTGCTAGCTCAGCGTGCTTTCCCAAGCTACTAAGCAGTCAGACTATTCACCACTGACCAATTAAAGGGACACTGTCAACCCCCTTAGGTCTCAAAGCGTCCCTAGTTTAAAAAACACATTTTGTGATTGCCAACATTCTGTAAAGATTGTTGCTGTAGCTGATAGTTTGATTCTGACTCTTATTTTCCTTAAAAAAGTAAAAAACAGACTGCCCAACATATTGGTGTTACACACCAAAACAGGTTTGTTTATATTCCTCGATCAACTTCAAATGTATCTTTTCTGGTCTAGGGAACACCCACACAACATTCTAGCCCCTCATGATGCAGTGGGAGTTAAGGATGCTACTTTCTTACAAGTGACTGCACTGTTTGGGTGTGTTTCTAATGCTCAGGAAGCATGCAGTAAGAACAGAACCAGAATCGTAAACAAAACAAGGTTGTTTATAAATATACACTGCTATGCATTTCAGTTCTACTAAACAAGGAGACAGACAAAACAAACAGCAACATCAGTGAATTTTAGAGAGGATAAGCAATCATAAAATGTAGGGTTTCAACTAGAAATACTATGATGACAAACAGGTTGACAGTGTCCCTTTAATTGTAAGGTTTTTATATATCTTTATACCTGTTGTCATGGTAATTATCAGGGGTATAAGACCCTCTGCATTACACTTCTTCTCTGAGAAGAAGAGATATTTTGCTGCCTATAGGTAAGAGAGAGAGATTGGAAGTATTCACCCAGTGATCACACTGTTTGGGTTGTAAGCCTGCTTTATATACCAGAAATAAATCACTATGTGCTAGACACCACTTGTCTGTCATTTCTTCACTTTTGTGCAGTTCCAACAAAAACCTGAGAAAAGTAATTTCATCACCCAGTTCCAGGACTATGTGGTTCATAGTAATAAGGCTGTAGAAAAAAAAATTATGTATTTTTTTGGTTCTCTTACACCAGGCTGTACATGTTGTGGTAGGTGCAAATACTGCTGTGTACTAAACAAGACAGGCAGCTTTGTGAGCCCAAAGGATGGGAAGGAATATAAAATCTTACATTTTATTACATGTGATACCCAAAATGTTATTTACCTGTCATTATGCAGCTGTGGAGTTTATTACATTGGAAGAACTAAAAGGAAGTTTAAGGACAGAATGGGGAACATATGTGGACAATATTAAATACAAATTTGAAATATGCTATGTCTATCCATATTAATATGGCCCAAGATAGTTCCAAACACAATCCTTTATTCATAGACATCAACACAATTACTCTGGGTCCTAGGGCAGGTGATACCGAAACCACACTAGCTAACAGAGAAGCTTACTGGATTCATCAATTGGGGTCACTTCAATGACCTAGTCTTAATGGTCAAATGGAGTTAGCCGTACTCTTAATTACATTTTTTGCCTGGGCATTAAGAAAATAAATAAAATAATATTGATAAAAGTATCTAAAAAAGTTAAAAAAGTGCTTTTGAACATATAGTGATGTATCACAATATTTGGTTTCAAATGGGGTTCTCCCCCCTTTGCCCCCAAAACACCTCCCAAGTCCTTGAGTTTTCAGTTTGGACCCCCGAGTTTATATAGTCACAATGAACAAAGGGTTAATTCATGACAGTGTGGTGCAAAATGTAGTCAATATTTACTGCTTTACTAATTCATGATGTTCTAGGATTTGTTTAAAGATGGATATAAAAGCTAAATTAATTAGCATATGACTAGTTCAAGTAGTAAATGATAGCATGATTAATACTGATGAAATAATGTAGGCATTTTCACGTTTTAATACTTAGAGTGAGGTATAAAGGTTCAGCACTATGTGGTGCACTACACCTTGACAAAGCGCCTGTAACAGGTGTGAAACATTGGTATAGTGGTGGGCCTTCCTGGAGTACACCGTTTACACTGCGTGTTTGTTTCACAATAAAGGAGAAATATTGAATGGACTGACGAGTTTGCAGTCTTCTTTCATGGCAGTGAGTGCTGAGTTCTGGCCTTTTGCATGCTCATGAAATGTTGGCATTCATGATGCTTGATGGTTTAAATTTTTTTTTAAAAAAAGCAAAACATTCTAAAGAAAAATATTTTCTGAGTGAGTGGGCTTATTTCCAATGAAAAATGTTACTGCCGAGTACGTCCATGAATGAAACAAGCTCCTCCCAATTTTATTTATCTTTGTAGGGACCAGAGCCACACTGGCTACAACAAGATGCTTTTTTAAACCCCTCAAGTATTGCCCTCAGGATGTATGTAGCATCCCACACCTTGGGTGTGTATAAACATAGAAACATACTGTACATAGGGACATAGACTCTGACAGCAGATGAGGCCCACTTGGCCCATCAAGTCTGCCCATTTTTCACCTTCATTCATGTTGCAGACCCTACTTGATCTACAGCAGTTTCTCCCCCTCCCCCACACACTTCTACAATTCCTGTGCCTATCCCAGGCATTTTTTAACCCCCCACCAGTGTAAAATTCTGGTTACAAACACCAACCCATAAATCACTCTCTACTTTATAAGGTGCTGGAACAGTCTCGTACAGGATTATGAGTTACAGCTCAGCTTTCGTCCTTGAGGAGGCTAGAATGGCATACTTTTGGTGTGCAGGTCTCACAACCTAGCAACACATGAGGAGGCATTCTTACAGCTGTACGAGACTGTCCCTTCACTCTAACAAAGGTTTATGTTTTCTTGGGGGAAGGAGGCGTCACGATTTATTTTCTTTCTTACCTGAACCCATTTCTAGAACTCCCATAGACAGTCCTTCTCAAGCCTTTTAGCATCAGCAACAAGCAGCCCACTCTGCTCACCCCGCAGATAACACCCATTGGGAGCCAGGACTGCCAGAACATTGGTTCCATAAATCTCCAGGTGGAAATTTAGAGGAGAATCACCATCCACCCTGAAGGTCATTTGGTTGGACATTGACCAGAACATTCCATTCGCACCTGTTAAAGGTAAAGTACCAGGTTAGCATCTTATGTGCACAAGGGTCAACAGGCAAAATAAAGCCACTGGATATTGTTCAGAGTAAAATAATGAGCAGTCTACTTCTCCCGCCCTAGGAGACATCAGTATTTATAAGCTCAGATTAGATGTTTGCTGATCCTGCTGTTCTCCTGAGGCATACAGTCATATGTGACTGTACGTAACCCTGGGAGGACAGCGGGACCAGTAAACATCTAATCTGAGCTTATAAAACGCTATTATGCACTGCAGACTACTGAATCTCCCACTGCTGCAGCTCTACTATGATGTCAGCTGCAGAGGATTCTGGAATTTGTAGGTACATAAAATATCAGCTTGGAGGTCAGCAGAATCAGTCTGATACAATGTACTATACTACAGTAAACGGTAAGTAAAAAACATTTTTACACATAAAGTGCAAATTGGGGCTCTTAGTGCTGACTGTTCCCATTCAATTAAATAATGATAAAAAATAAATTAAAAAAAAGACCTAAAATGTGCACATTCAGCTTATTTATTAAACACAGTTTCTGCATTTCTTGTCCTCTTGTTCTTTGTTAGTAATGACATTTGCATGAAATATGGATTGGTGTCTCACTGTGAACATCATTTGCTCCTGCTGTTGGCCAACATATGCTGTCAGCAAACTCTGCTTGTTGTAACAAAGCTGTTGCCATGGCAATGACCATGATGTCACAAGCTGAGGATTATAGCATCGAGTGCAGATAAGGAACCGAAGCAGATGAATCTGAGGCAGCAAAGATCCTTAAACTGAGAAACAGTGTATGTGTGATAGCATATTTGAGAATCCTTAGTTGTGATGGCTTACGCGCTGAAATACCATGTATTATTACACTCTTTTGAATAGTTTTACATTCTTTGGAATATATTTATATTTTTTGCAGTATTTTTATATTCGTTGGATTATTAGTACACTGCCTGAAATATTTTCTCAGTCTTACTAGCTCTGCTTACACTGAACAAGCTGTTTCACACCAGTGCAGTTCACACAAGTCGGTGTCAGTCTTCACCTGGTCATTTTTTAAGCCACTGGTGTACACCACTTAAGGACACCATCTTCCATACTGGTGACACACCTTGTCTTGGGAAATGTATTGTGGGACCCAGCCTGCAAGGGGAAGCCCTGGTGTGATGTGGTGCTAAATTACCCTCAGGTGGTGATGTTTGACATGACTACTATTTCCACTACACTTGTAAACACCTACAGCAGTTCAGCTCCTCTGTCTGGGAGAAGAGCAGAAAAGAAGAGCCACACTGGCTTGATGCCTGCAAGGTTTACACACACAAATGTCTACTGTGTGACTATCCAAACCATCTACATCTACAGTGCAGGAATGGCTAGTGTAAATAGGGTTACTAATAATTCCCCTTCTCTCCTCAAATCCCAACAGAGCATCACATTAGTTGAATCTGAAAATTAAGCAATAATGCACGACAGGGTGTGCGTTGTGCTGGGATAACTTCACGCCTGGGGTGATTAGGCACGAGGCCACAGGCCGAGTACGACTAATCACCCCAGAAGTGACGTTATCCCAGCACAACACACACCCTGGAGTGCATTATTGCTATTATACAATGGCTCCTGTGTAGAACAAAGAAAAACATGTTTAAAAACTACATTTAAAATACATTTTTAACAAGTTTTTGGAATGGGTAGGGTTACTTTACAAAAAAATAGTGCTGATTTATTTTAATCAGCAGGTGGAGCTGTGTTTTTCCTGTGCCTCTGCAGTCTGCATGGTAACCTTAACTCAGTGCTGTGCGGTCACTCGTTATTAGTATGCCCTTACGTCTTGCGTTTATGTTCTGTTTTGGCATGTTTTACAGTTTCTGTTTCCTTCTGTGTTTTTGTTAGTAAGTGTTTATGTTGTTTGTGAATCAGACTTTGCCAGAATAGCACCCCCCAACCCTGTTCAGCTCCGATACCTGGCGCCGCTGCTGAGAGGATGTGTAAAAATGAAATGAAAAAGAGGTAGGAAGGTTGTTTTGCCAGTGATTTTACATAGCTGCAGTTAAAAAGGAAAACAGATGAGGAAAGTGGTTTGAAGTGCGAACGACTGTTATGGGCACGTGGTATCGGATGTGCTTGTTGATTCATCCATTTCCTGGGTAAGCTCGCTGGCTCGGTCTCTGAACTAACGATGTGTTTTAGTTTTACGTTGTTTTTTATGGACTAGAATCTTTGGGGATTTCAGGGAATGTCTGGAGGTTGTTTGCTTGATTTGGGTTGTTTTTTTTTAATCTGAGACACTGAATGTATGTAGCGAGCGGCAGTCATGGAAACATGCTGTCAAGCAGGGAGAGCTGTAGCAGGTTGCGTGGAGTGATTCTAGGAATGGTTAATGTGGTCATCTGTGGCGTGGGACTAGAGCCGTGATGTTGTACTGGGATAACATCACGGCTCCAGTCCCAGACAGACCAATCAGAGTCCAAGATTATTTTATGCCATTGTATAATAGCTAATAGAAGCCTCACTTCTAGGACAGCATCTCTCACATACTGTACAGTAAATCTTCATTTTTACTGTCAACAGGTAAGGGAGGGAAGGGATCACATCTGTAGCACAAAAGAGGTTGCACTTGTGATATCAGAAAAAAAAAATCACTTCTGATTTGCAATATATGCAAAAATAGTGAGCAAAACATTTACTGGTAGAACGCTGATTAGCCCCGGTGCTTCAACCACTACGGGTCTTCATCAGGGAGCTCCCCGGAGCTGGCAGCCTGATCTTCTCCACTTCCTGGAGTGGTAGGCTTACCGCCAAGCTCAGACATGTCTAAGTCAAGACAGCACAGGAGCATGTACCACAGGAATACACTGGGGCATTTATTTCTATATTAGAGATCTGTTTATTTCAAATCAAACCCTTTCCTCAATTAACAAGACCCTTGACAATGGATCACAGTGCATACAAAGAACAAACACGTTGTTTGCACAAATACCTTCAACTTAAAACTATAACAATATCATAATAGGGCTATATAGGGATATTGTTTGGTTCGTGAATGGTACTGGTAAGACTTGCACAGATAGAAGGAAGGAGGGAGGGAGGCAGGGCAACGGGGTGAGATAAGAGGAAGGGACCCTCAAGGAGGTAGAGGTGAGAGGAAGATGGAATGGGAATGGGTAGGATTAGTTAAAATCTCTTCCAGTTAGAGAAATATGCTTTCCTGGTTGCTGGTTCATAGAAACATTATGCACTTTCAGGATCTCCTCTGAGAGATGCAATCCAGGGTATTTTAGCTCTTCAATAACTATTCCCACAGGTATAATGTCTTAGAGCCTGAAAATGTTATGTAGTGGTCTAGAGCCATCAGGTTGAGAGTGGTAGACTGACTGGATTCTTGCTGGACAGGGCCAGGAGCACTGAGTAACAGGCCTGTCTGGCCCATTCTAGGCTATCCAAACAATTGTTGCAGGTTCTCTCCTGAGCTTCTGGAGTACTTTCTGTATGATTAGGAATGGTGGGAAGGCAAATATACAGAAGCTTCCATGTCCAGTCCAAGGCCAGGGCATCATCTGGGATTGTCCCTCTGGTTTGTGGTCTAAAACAAAACTGTGGGAGTGGATTGTTCTCCCAAGGGGGCAAACAGATCTATTTCTGGAGTGCCCCACCTTCTGAAACTGTGGTCAGAACCTGCTGGTTCTGGCCCATTTGTGATTTCCATGGCTGATTCAGCTTAAGGAGTCCGCCAGGGCATTGTCTTTGTCTGGCAAATGCACCGCAGAGATGTTTGCTTCTAAGGAGTATGCCAGCTCCCAGATCCTCATTGCTTCTGTACACAGCTCTGAAGCTCTTGTTTCTCCCTGCTTGTTTATGTAGTATATTTGTGTGGTGTTGTCTGTTCTGGCAGGGACAGACTGACCTTGTAGCTGGGAGGAAAATGCTTGCATTGCTAGCAACACTACCCTGAGCTCCAGGAGACTGATGCGCTCCAGGGACTCCTGTTGGCTCCAGATGCCACTTACAGACAGATCTTGCAGATGGGCATCCCAGTCTATGAGTGAAGCATCTGTTGTAGGAATACTTGCTGATGATTGCTGAAAGGAAATGCCCTCTCTGAGGTTGCTTTCTTCCTTCCAGCACTCTAGTGACCGTACTAATGTTTTTATAACTGACCAGTTGTTTTTAACTGGTACTAGATATCATTTAACTGGAACATGGCCCATGGGACCACAACTGTGGATGCGTTCATGCATCCCAGTAACTGCAAGAAATCCCTTCCAGGTCTTTACTGTCCTACTGTGAAGGACTCTGCAATAGCCATTAAAGCTGCCACTCTGCCCCGCAGGAGGAAGACTTCCCATGTAGGGTGTCCAGTTCTGCTCCTATGAAGTCCAGCACCTGAATAGGTTCTTTTTGGGACTTATGCAGATTTATCAAAAACCCCAGATCCTCCATGGTACTTCTTACAGTCTGAATGGAGCACCTTGTCTCATGTTCGTTTTTTCTTAAGATCAGCCAATTGTCTAGGTAGGGATAAACCACCACAGCTTGCCTTCTCAGATGTGTTCCCACCATGGCTAAGCATTTTGTGAATACCCTTGGTGCTGACGTGGGGCCAAAGGGAAGGGCTGCAAACTGGTAATGGCAGTTCCCCAGCCTCAGCCTGAGATATTTCCTGTGGGAAAACCTGACTGGAATATGAAAGTAGGCCTCTTTCAGGTCCGGTGGTCCCAGTTAATGTCCTGACTGTGAAGATGATATCCCTGTTCTCGGTGTGACTATCTTGAATTTGTCTTTTTTATGTGCTTGTTCAGATATCTGAGATCTAAAATGGGTTCCAACTCCCCATTTTTCTTGTGGGTCATAAAGTACCTTGGGAATAGACACTTGCCCCACTGAGAAGCAGGGACCTATTCCATGGCTTTTGACTGCAACAATTTTACTTCCAGTTCCAGCAGAAGCGTCTCCATTGGATAATGAGCTGGAAAACGTTTGTGTCTCAGCTGTTTTAGGAATCTTTTGAACTGCAGGGACAACCCCTGGCCCACTACATCCAGCATCCACTCATCTGTGGTAATGTTTAACCATTCCTGAAGGTAATGTGCCAGCCTTCCTCCCACTTGCAATGATTGGATGGCCCGGGCAGAACTGTAAGGGGTTTTATTTTGTTTGTGTTTTTAAGGTTGGAGTTGTAGCAGTTGGTTCCACCACTGGAATGCGCTGGTCCAAGTGCGTTCGTCATTAGGGCACCATGGATTTTGCTTTGCATCTCGCGATTAATGTGGGTGGCTATGCCCCATACATCCCCCCCAAAGGGTCTAAGAGTTCTTATTGAGCCTAATTTAGGTTTCATGACTACTGAATTAAATGAAAAATGAACAGGCATACGTAATAAATGTTCATTAGACTTCATGTTATCCCTGATTGAGGCTATTTTTAAAGAGAGGAATAGACTATCTGAGGAAATTAACTCAATTAAGGAGGAATATAAATCAAGAGTTCAGTTACAAGAATACACAACAATGTTGGAAAAAATAAGAAAAGATTTGATGGATTATGAAGAGTTCATTAAACAACAAAAAGTGAAGAAATTTAACAGAGGTATTATTGACTATAGATAAAACAAAGTTTATTCTTGGCTAATTAAATCTCAAAGACAAGACAGACAATTTGGTTTTTATACCACACAAAATGAGTATGCCCAAGACTCCGATAGTGGAGATAGTTTTGTTACTAACCAATATGGTTCTAAGGAAAATTTAAGAGACCAAACACAACCTTTTTTAGGAACAGACAGAATTATGGATCCCCAACAAGAATCCAACAGAGACAATGTATATCAGGAACATCACAACAGATATGGTTTGAGAAGTGGGAGTTGGCAAGACACACGAGGGAATGTTCCAGGCAATATCAGAGAAGGGAGGGGTGGAGGAGGTGGAGGCGGAGATGGAGGAAGGGGTTGTCCCGGGGGGGGTGGATACATGGGGAGGGGCGGAAGGAACAGGGGGAGAAGACAGTAGTTTTTAATTTAAGTCAGAGGACATTATCTCTAGATGAAGAGGAGTTATTGAAAAAAGGTTTATCCTTTTCACCCACTACTAGACTAGACCCATTTAGATTAAATGTTGATCTGCAGAAGTTTTATAGGAAATTATGGTTAGCAGATTGGTTTTCACAAAAACCATTAGAACCAATGTCAAAAAACAAGCTTTGAAATAAAAACTTGGTATCAAATCTACCTTTAATCCTCCATGAGGTACTGAAATAGTCGAAACCTATATTAAGGTTGTGGATAAACAAGTTAATGAGCTTTGTAAAAACCAATATTTAAGACCACGGAGGAGCAATTTGACAAAAAAAGAACAGGAATTATTACACAATTTAGAACGGGATGATATCATCATTATTAAACTAGCAGATAAAGGGGGAAGGATAGTAGTGTGGGATAAAGAGGAATACAGAATGGAATGTAAACGACAATTAGATGACACAGAACGTTATTTAAAAATTGATAGGGACCCCACGAATGAGATCTTACAAGATATAACAGATATTTTGACATTAGCAACAGAATTGGGATGGTGTGCCGAGGATGAAAAAAATATGTTAATTAAAAATAATCCTAGAGTTCCAGTATTTTATGTACTCCCAAAAATTCACAAAAACCCTATGAAGCCACCTGGACGTCCCATGGTCTCAGGTATTGATTCAGTTTTGGAACCTTTATCACAATATGTTGATTTTCATATTTGTGATGAAGTTTTTAAAATACCAATGTATATTAAAGATTCGAATCATGTTATAGAAATAATAATGGAATTAAATCAAGATATGGAGAATCTTGATAACATACTTTTGGTAACGTTTGATATTAAGGATTTATACACGAGTATTGACCATGATTTAGGTCTTCAGTCACTTTTGAAGGTATTAAGATCTAGAAGCGATTTACATCCTCCGAGTGAGTTTTTGACTCAGTTAGCAGAAATTGTACTTAAACAAAACTATTTTCAATTTGAGGGTGAATACTATATACAAACTAAAGGGACAGCTATGGGTAGCACAATGGCTCCGTCATATGCTAATTTGTTCATGTGGGAGTTCGAGAATACTTTCATTTTTGATAGAGAAATGAATCCGTTTTTTAATAAAATTACCACTTGGAGGCGCTATATTGATGATATCCTAATGTTATGGCATGGTAGTAAAATAGACTTACAACTGTTTCTTACTTATATTAACAGTTGTAATAAAGATCTGTTATTTACAATGACTTTTGACCAGCACAAAATAACATTTTTAGATTTAGAGATATACAAAGGAACGTATAAATTAGAGACTAGACTATATAGAAAGGAAATTGCAAAAAATACTCTTCTACATTACACAAGTTATCATGACCCCAAACTTAAAGACTCAATTCCAAAGTCACAATTGATATGAGTTAAAAGAAACTGTACTGAAGAAGAAGTATATCAAGAGTTGGCTCAAGATATGTCACAGACGTTCATAGCCAGGGGTTATAATAAAAGTTTGGTACATAAGATACATAATGAAGTTTCCATTACACCTCGACAGCAATATTTGGAACACAAAATATCTGATAACAAAATGAATGAAAGAATTGTATTTTCTACAGCATTTAGTCATCTTAATAATAAGATCAAATCGATTATCAATAATAATTGGTATTTGTTACAATTAAACACTAGCTATAATGTAAAGTTTACTCAGAAACCATTGTTTTGTTCTAAAAGAAACCAGACACTTAAAGATAGATTAGTTCATACTCAACATTATAAAACACCTAAAAAAGAGAATCAGTTATTATTGGGTCCATTAGCCCCTGGTAATGTTCCCTGTGGACACTGTTTTCAATGTGGCAACACAAGTAAAAAGACTTTTTTCCAAGATCCTTACACCAATCACAAGTTTTGGATAAAGGAACATATTACTTGCAAAAGTCATCACGTTGTATATCTTCTACAATGTCCTTGTGATAAACTATATGTTGGGAAGACTATTCTACAATTACGGCAAAGAATTAGTCAACATAAGAGTGACATAAGACTTAAAGTTGAAACATCTTCGGTTGCAAGACATTATACAGAAGTAGGACATTCTGCTACCTCTTTACGATTTTGCGGTCTAGAACTGGTTCAAGGACCACATAATGGAACTACATTTTGGGATTTGGCACTGAGGAAAAGAGAGGTTTATTGGAATTTTACACTCAATACCACCAATCCATCTGTTGGTCTAAATGAAGAGTGCGATTGGAATATTTTTTTCTGATATACATAGGAAAAGAAAGATTTTTTCTGATATATAAAACATTTTTTATTCTCCCGCCCTACCACTGTGTGTCCTCTCTGGGGTAATTGTGGGTACACATGTGGAGAGAATTCCTACATATACATGTTTTACCAATATATTGTGTTGCCTATATCATATTATGTCGCTTATATTAGATTGTGTAGCCTATATATGATTATGGAGTCAGCGATTGATTTGGAGATAGTATTCCTGTCTTTATGACAGCATGAGCAGCGATTGCAGTCAGGTTTTTGATGCATAGTTTATGTTATCTATACAAGCTTATTGAGTTTGGTACTGATTTTGAGAGAGAATTCCTTTCTTTAGGACAGTATGAGCAGTTTTTTTAGTCAGGTTTAGATTCATCTTTTCTGCTCTTTCTGTTCTTATTTTTTACATCTTTTTGTCAGAGGCCGACTGACATACCTGACCTCAGCAGCTTTCACGTCTATTTTGACGTCATTCTCTCTCAAAATCAATAGCACATTTTAAATATGTGGTTTTGCATCAATATGTAATAGAATTTTTGTTTATGTTTCGTGATATAATTCCATCTATTTTGTAACAGCATTTCAAATGCCTACATCTTTTAGATATATAACAGGAATTATGATAAACATTTTATTTATATTGGCAGTTGATAACTGAGTCAGCTCGTGAAATGGTATGTTTTGTGAGATATTTCTCTTTTCTGAGTGGTGGCACGGTCTTCTTGAAGTGTTAATTCTAAATTAAAAAAATCTTTTTGAATTTTTGGGATTTTTAGAATTCTTCCAATGGTGGGGGGCGAACCCCCGTCTGGGAGTCAGCTTGGAGTTACGCTTCAGGTGAATGCGGTCTACATTGTGCCATCAGCTGCTCCTTACACCTCACATTCCTGTTCAGAGGTTACTTTGTACCTGGTTCAGGTAATTTACGTCAGCATGACGTTAATCCTTTCCCCCCAGCCCGCGATATTTAAACGCGGAAGTCTCTAACATGTTTTGATTGTGGATGAAGACAGCAGCAAGGTGTGCGGTACGCCAGTTTAATTCCTAAGTAAGTTTTTGACTCAGTCCTTTAGTTTTAGATGTTTTTCATTCATGAGAAGAAAGTAGGAGATTCATGTAATATTGTGTTTTGTTTTTTAGTGAAGCACATGATACGCCAGTTACGGACTCTATGCGGCTTTTTGCTAAATTGTGGTAGCTTCCTTGAGAGTCGTTTTTCTGATATCAGCACTGAAAGGCTTTTTGATGAAACATGGCAGTTTCTACAATAGTAACATTTTATACGCATTATAAGCCTTCGCTCTAATAATTTTCAGGTATTATGACATATACATTTTTTCTGAACAACCTTTTTGATTAGTATGTTTTATATTATACTAATATTGATGTTTTTTCAGGTCTGAAGTAACTATTATATATGAGGCTTGAAAGAATTCTAAGACAACTACGAATACCCCAGTATTATTTGACACTAAAATAGGTAAAAGATGATGATATGAGTTTAATATGTTTTTTTAGAGCTGCCACGTGTAGAGTTCATGGTTTTAAGTTTGTTAAGGTATTTAATTTAATTTGGTGTTTATATTTCAGCACCGACATGCATGCTCAATTTTGAAACATTTGTTCATGTCATACAATTAGTGGTAAGAATTCTTATTAGAAATCAAATAATAGATTTTTTCATTTGTAAATTTTGTTTAAAATATTTACTTTTTCTGTTTTTTTGTTCTTGAAACTTGATTACAGAACTTTTGAGATCTCATTATTTGAGAATGATTGGCTTCCAATTGGACCTGATTACTTCATTGAATAATTAGCAACACGTACATAAGGTAATAATGTCATTATAAATATTTACTATAGGGTTTCATGGAGACCCGGTTACTATCAGTTTTTGAGGATGTCTCTCAGATTGTACTAGTCATGAATTGTCTCTATCTAGTTTTTATACCTGATAGTGGTACTTAGCCAGTGACATAACATAATGAAAGTATAGAATTCTCAATACATTGTGACCCACATTGATGCAGATGGTTCTGTTTGTTTAATAATGCCATATAATGGATTTAATACTTATGATGTTTTTTATTCTTTTATTTTTAGTAACACAGTGGCCTGATGAAGTGGGATCACCACGAAACTGTTGCCTTTCTTCTGTGCAATGTGAATTGAATAAATAGTTTTATGAGTATAATTAAAGTGGAGTTCATCCATTTCATTTCTTTCTAACAATTACATCAGGTTGTGCCCCACACACACACCCTTACTATATATTCTAACTCCGGGGTGGGCGGACCTCGGGGAAGGGGGTACGAAATTTACAATTCAGCACCCTACTGACAGGCGCACAGATGGCTGGAAAGGGTAGCGGCCCACCTACTGCCCCTGACCCTCCAGTAACCTCTTTGGGGTTAGTACTCATAAAGGCATAGGGCCTTGGGTGGTAACCCCTACCCTTGCTTCCCCTTCCATAATGCCTGTAGGAAGTGAGGACCTATTCATTTTCTGAGTTATTCTTGTCAGTGGTTTTGTATTCATTCACTTTTTTCATGCACACCTCCGTTTCGTCACCAAAAGGTGAGTGTCACTCAAAGTGGAAATCCATGGCTTTGGTATGAGTGTCCTAGGAAACGATGAGTGTTCTCAACCAGGAAAACCTTCTTAAGGACACTGCTTGAACTAGAATCCTAGCAGCAGTGCTGTTAAGTGTCCACAGCCATATGGAGATGGTATTTAGTGGCCTCCAGGACTGATTTTGCTGTGGCAACTAAGTCATGTGCCAGCTCACCATCTGCTTTATCGGCCAGTGGCAGAACTCTGTTCCACATTGCTTTCTGGTACTGTGCTCTGTGCGCTGAATAATCTGCCTGCCTGATACGCATGAAAACAGATGTGTAAAGCTTTCTGGCCATGGCATCCAGTTTTTTAGAGTCCTGTTCAGGAGGCTGTGCAGAGAAGCAGAGTTTTGCTATCTCACAGGCAGCATCCTGTACTACCCCTTGATGATCACGGTGGGCACAAAGGTATTCCACCCACCTTCTGTCCGCCTGATACTTCCATTCAATCTTCCTATTTATGGCCGCAGCTGAAGTAGGTACAGACATGATTTCTGAAATGGCCTTCTGAAGCGATTCATTTATGGGGACCAACATCCTCCATTTAGGTGCTGCCCCCATCATGTATCTACTATTTGTCTGACAAAGGAGGAAAATTTAAAATAGTCCTTGTTATGTCTTGGAGGATAGCCAAACTTTTGCTCAGGTGCACCCTCTGATTCCATGGGATCACCTACTTCCTCTTGTACATAGTACATTTCTTCCTCCTCCTCCTCCTGCGCAGGCAGATAGGCTTGAACCTGAGTGGGGGGGGGGGCACATTATTAAGATTTTTCATGGCCTGGAGGGCCTGCAAAAATTGCCACACTTTTGATGTGCCCTCAGATGAGGGGATTTTTGCTTGGTCATCTGTCTGCTTTTCTCCTTTCAGGTGGAGTGACAGTGACATTTTGTTTTCTTTGTGTTTCTTTATTGCAGGCACCATTCCCAGTGTCTGCTCTGAGACTCTTTCATTACTTTTTTGCCATCACTGGACTCAGGATGCCTCCTTTTAGACACCCTGGTATTGAGTCCACCTTTACTACACCCATCATAAGGTTGAGTAGCTTTACCTTTTTTTCTTTCCCCTTTTATAGGGACTTCTGCTGTACACGAAGAGACGGATCCTTCTGATGTATGCTTTCCACCATGTGTGCTTTCTACCATCATTGGGAACCCCCTCAGAGCCTTTTTATTTCTTTGGCGACATAGAGGCAGACTTAGAAGCCATAATTTCTTTTACTTTTTTAGCACTTTTCTTCAAGGTTTTACAGCAAATTATAAGACAGAACTCACAATTAGTAGAGCTTTGTTCTGGACCCAGGCACTTTAAACAGAGCTCATGGCAATCTGTTCTTGTCAGGAGCAGAAAACACTTGCTGCAAGTATTAAAGCCTGTTAGTCTTATACTTCATTCACCAGGTCTTTCAGACATGCTTGTTTAAGAAGACCTTGTGGGAAACTGAGTTGATTCCCCAAAAGACTTTTGTCCAAGAGCTTCAATCAATCAATCAAGTCTTTATTTAACCAGGCGTTCATCGTTGAGCAGAAGCTCATTTGCAAGATGGACCTGGGTGGAGCATGAACAATTGTATATACGGTCAACACAGGTATTTACTAGGCAATACAGATAATACTCTTTACAGAGAGGAAGAAAAAGAAGTTCATATGTACATAGAATTATACAGATATTGTACAGATTACATGGTATTTACATACATAGAAGTGTCTATAGGAAGATAAAGCAGGTTATCTAAGGTTGCAGGAGGAAGTAACGGAAGAAAAACAAAAAATATATACACCAGGTAGAGGTGAAGGTGGGGGGAAGGGAGGGAGGTAGGGAAAGAAAGGCTAGGAGGGCACGGTGCACAGAGAGGAGCTGGTAAAACGGGATGTAGAGAAGGTGGATAAAGAAAAGGAGTATGTATGAGCCCTGGGATTGAATGCTATAAAGTACGGGGCATGGTAGGATGTCACAACCCAGGGTAGTGAGCTCCTATCCGAGGTTGGGAAAGGAAGAATAAGGGGATGGATGGGCCTAGTGTTGATAAGACAGGGGGATAAGAGAGAGAACAATTAGGCTGGTGAGGAGCAAGCTGGGGGGTCAGTACTTAAAATTGGGTCTAGGTGTGGCTATATACCAGTGCAGACACCAGTACTGGGTCTGAGTGGGTGAAGCAGTTACATACTTCTCTAATTGTATGGAAATAAAGCATCTTGAAGGCATTTATACCGATTAGAGTGCTTAATTTGAGGGTTTTTTTGTAGCTTATCTGGCTATATAGCCAAAACAGCTCTTGGAGTAAAAAAGTGGGACAAAGTTCAAACTGCTGGTCCTGTAACAGGAACCGATTAATTAAGATCAAAAGCTGCAGACAGGACCAGAAAATGAAAAGTGGTCCAGTTCCTGCAATAATCAAAACAGTGTGTAAATGAGACCACTGTGTTTAAAAATGTAGAATAATAGTTTCTAGCTTAAAATTAAGTAAATAAACTAAAAAAATAAACAAGTTGCCAGTCATGGTGTTCTCCGGTTCCTGGAAACTGACTGGAAACCAGAGACACTGAAAAACATCCTAAGTAACAGAATATCACAAATAAAACTATCAATGCAAAAGTAACTTTTTAAACACCTGAAAAATAAACATTTTGAATCAGAGATACCGTAGCTGACTTCAGGGTGACTGGTCTCTTCAGGTGAAGAAATAAATCTGAAGCAACTGCCAGAGTGGAGAGTGAATGCAGAGTTTAAATCCTAAATTCTAAATTCCATCACTCAAATAAGGTTCTTTCTCTGCAGCATTTCTCTGCGTGAAGATACATGCATAAAGTGGAAACCATCAGTGAGGGATTCCTGTGGTTAGAATACATCCACACATGGAATTCTTACAGATATAAATGGTTTAATCCTTTTTTAACAAGTTTTTAAACTCTGGTTATGAGGTAGAAGGGTTTTTATTACCTGATGACTCAAAATCTCAAACAGCTGCTAAGTAAACCTTTAGAGCGGAAGGCTTTAGGCACTAAATCTGTAAGTGGGCTACCCTTTTCTTTTGTGAACTCAAAACTTAAAATATCTGTTATAGCCAGGATTTGATTTTAAAAGCCAAAAATGATGCGCAGAACAGGACAGGCATCAACTGTTTTTTTGTTTTCTATTTTTTCTCCCTTGGCCTCGGTCAGCCCCTTCCTTTCAGCCATCCACCTAGCCCTGTCCCCCGACCTTCAGGCACTCACCTTCGTACCCCCCATGGTTCACCCTCCATGGCAAGGTGGTTAGGAGCTCCTAACTTGACCCAGTAGGACCTTAAAGAGCTACTGATACCTCAAGGAAAACTTTAAAAAAACATAATACTGTATTTAGGTACAAGTCATCTTGCATTCCATATATATTCACTATATATTTCTCTTTCCATTATTTATTACTGAGTAAATTTGCATGAATATATTATCTTTATCCTGTAGAGTTCCCTTAGAGTTAATGTGCCTCTGTAGCGGACTCCCTACTTCAAGTCATACTCCTCTGTTGTGACCTCACAGTCTGTTTCCATGGGAGTAAATGTGATGTCACAAGCAGTGCATTATGACCTCAGGTAGGGAGAAAGGGATAGGAATAGATAAACTCTCCAGGAGCAAACACCCTGTTTCATGTAAATGAGCACAGTAATAAATAACGAGAAGGAGGAATACAGAACTAATGAGCAATACACACCGAACTGTATCTAAATATTATATTTTGTTAAAATTCTCCTGAACGTGTCAGCTGCTCTTTAGTAAAAAAAGAAAGGGAAGGGATAAACACTTGTTTTAATTTTGCTACCTCATATTCAGCACATGCAAGCTGTGTCGAGGGTATTATTATTAAACAGAACTGGAATGTACTGAGAGGGGATACAGGACTCAAAGAAATAAGTGGGGTACCCCCCCCACATGTCGTATAGGAGAGTCACTACTATTAAAGATAGGCTGGTCCACAGCTATCATACACACAGAGGTACCAGCACATGGTTAGAAAAAGGTTTAAAAGGTTGCTACAAATGCAGAAAATGGAACATTTGTCAATTTGTGACTGGAGGACAGAATTTTGAAGGTTCTGACAATAAAAGACTTTTCAGATCAGGCAGTTTGCTACATGTGACTCAGAGGGGGCTACATACAAAGCAACATGCTGCTGTGAAGTTTTCTATATTGAGAAAACTATTAGAACATTTAAAACCAGAGTAAGCGAACATTTGAGAGCAATAACAGTGGGTGACATTAAATATGCAATGGCACTCCATAAAAAGGAGACAAGGAACCCCACAGTGCATCAATTCAACTTTGAAAAATCCTGGAGGGACGGGGTGGACTATAATGCTATGACACTTAAAAGGAAGCATTTTGGATGTTTAATTTAAAAGCAAATGCAACTCCAGGCATTAATGCTGCTTTTGATCTTAAGCCCTTTATTAAAAAACAATAAGTAAACAGTATAAAGGAGCACACAGATACAATACATCCAAACCTTAAAAGGTACGATACATGGGATTAGACAGCTTTAGGGTTCTGGGTTGGATCAAGCAAGTGTGGTCTTACTAACTGACATTTGTTTTTTAAGGAGGATAGTGATAGGGCTTCATATATGAATGCAGTTTAAATAACCACATCTCTATCATTATGTTTTCTCATGTGTTCATGTTTTTATGAATTACAGGTGAAAACCAGAATTAATTCATTTTAAAATGTTGTATATCGTATGTATAAAATGATGGAATAGTTGCATCTGCATGCATCTAGTTAGTTAATCACATTGTGATGGAATCAGTGATGTCATGCTGAGCAGTATTTAATAAATGTAACTACTAGTCAGTCTGTACCTTTGATAAAAGCCACATTTGCTGTCTGAAATGTGTCAGGTGTAGATCTGTAAGCCAGTTTCTGGCATGGAAATAAAGTTTTATTTTTTAGCTTAATGGAGTAGTGATGCTTTAAATTTCTATGTTCAAGGTGATGAGTGCCCGATTTTCAGTGTTTTTCTTTTTCCTTTTCTTTTCTGTTTTGGGGCAAAACTTTAGACAAAGTACACAATTTTTAAAACTGTGATCTGGGACCAGGCACCTTAAACAAAACTTGTGGGGGTCTGCCTTTACCAGGAGATTGAAGTATTAAGCCCAGTTTTAAATCCTGTGGGTCCTGTTTTCTTTTTCGGCCTATCAGACATGCAAAACACTGATAGAGCCTAGGAAACTGAATATTTGGTTCCTTAACACAAAAGGAGTAAAACCACTACAAAAATGCTAAAAACAGCTATATATATTAACAAAAATTATGCAGTTTAGATTTTTACCTCAAAACATGGTTGCATGTTTCAGTACACCCTTTCCTATTTCCTGAGAACCAATGGGGAACTGGAGAAACCACTATTAATTTGTAAATTTCAATAGAAACTCCCAAACTAATGTAAAGTATTGACAATGAAATAAACAATGGTAAAACTTAAATAAAATACAAGTAAATAGTAAGACCAGAAATCTGGAGACATCTTTGGAGCAACTGCTCTCTTCAAGAGAAAAAAAAAATCTGGCATGAAGCCAGCAGGGGGAATATGACCACACTGCACAGTTTGAATATAATTCTTTATTCCAATATTTGCATTCATTCTGTTCACTGGCGCATCACACACTTTTGGGATGATGCACTTTGTATTAGGCATTATTAATGGATTCCAGCTGTTCGAACCAATGACAAGTCTGCATTAATTGCTGATATTTGATGTGAACACCAAATATTGAGCAATTTCAACTTTAATATGTACATCTTTCTGGTTTATTTATTTATTTATGTCTTTGGTTACTGGGTAAGTGCACTTATCCGGTTATCTGGCAACCTTTAAATTGTCCAGTATTTTAGATGAGGTACTGAAATTGAATACGTTGGCTCTCCAAGAAACATGGTCTCAAACGAAGCATTAGAGATCTAAGTGAGTCACTCTGTCCTGGGTGATCATATCAGATGACCTAAAGGTGCATGACAGTGCAACTGGGCAGTTGGGAGGACTAGTGGGATACTGGGGTACATAAGGAGGGGTATCACCAGCAAAAAGAGGGAAGTGGTATTGCCTCTGTATAGATTGCTAGTAAGACCACACCAAGAGTACTGTATCCAGTTCTGGAGGCCACATCTTTGGAATGACACAGACAGAATGGAGGGGGTCCAGATAAGTGCAATTAAAATAGTGCAGGGTCTGCATCAAAAGCCCTATGAGGAAAGACTTAAGGATCTAAATATATACACCGTGGAAGAGAACGAGAGGGGAGATATGAGAGACACCTTTAAATACCTCACAGGGTAAATAAGGTATAGGAGGGAAGTATGTTTTAGAAAAAAGGTATTCAAGGACAAGGGAACATGATAAGAAGTTGGAGGGGGTAGCTTTAGGAGAGATGTGAGGAAGTACTTCTTCACACAAAGTGTGGTGGTTTCTTGGAACAGTCTTCCAGCGAAGGTAGTGGAGGCAAAAACAGTAGTGAGGTTCAAGAATGCAGGGGACAGGAATAAGGGAATCTTAAGGAAATGAAGGGGGGTGGGTGGATGGGCCAGAGATCAAGCAGGATCTGCAGTAATGCTGCAGGTAGGGTTAAAATGGGTAGACTAGGTGGGCCAAGCAGTCCATATCTGCTGGCAAATTCTACATTTCTATGTTTCTATGGCACAGTGAGGAGATCTTGCCTCAGCAGCAGTATTATGGGAGTTCCCTGAGACATTGTCAATAGGAGAGGAACATCTGCCAGAACTAGACTCATAGTGGATTCCCTGCAGGGGGAGGGCCTCAAACAACTGGTACAGCAACCCACAAGAGACAGGGCTATCCTAGATCTAGTACTGACTAACAAAGAAGGGATCACAGATCTCCAGGTAGAAGGTCACCTGGCAGTGACCATCACATGGTATGGTTCAATTTGGCTACTACATCTAAATCATCCCATTCAAGGCAAAATATGGGACTTCAGAGGAGCTGACTTTGATAAGATGGCCAACAGAGTTAAGCTAGCCCTGGCAAAAAAACACAGGTGAGGAGGTACAGGCAAAGTGGGCAAGCATTAAGGATACAATGCTTGAGCAACATCCCATTGTGTTAGACAGAAAAGGAAGTGCAAAGAAGAAGGAAACCACTTTGGTTCTCAAATATAGTAGCAGAAAAGGTCAGAGCCAAAGGCTGGCCTTCAGAAAATATAAGGGAACACAGCGGATGAAGATAGGGAGCTACCAAACTGCCCTAAGGGAAGCAGGTAAGGCAGTAAGGCAGGCAAAGTCCCAAACTGAGGAAACACTAGCACGAACAGTAAAAGAAGGTGACAAGACTTTCTATAGATACATTAGTGAAGGAGAAAGTCCAGAGGGGTATTACTAAGCTTAATGGAGAAAAGGGAGCATGTGAGGAGGAGGACCCTGTAAAGGCATCTATCCTAAATAGATACTTTTGCTCAGTATTTACTGAAGAGAAGGTAGGGCAGGGCCCACAGCTCAGCATCATGGACACAGGGGAGGGAGGTGAGCACTACTCCTTCACAAAAGAAAGGGTCCTACAAGAGCTTGCTAAGCTCAGGGTGGATAAGGCAATGGGACCTGATGGCATACATCCCAGGGTACTTAAGGAGCTAAAGGAGGAACTAGCAGAGCCATTAGCAGAATTGTTTAGTGAGTCTCTGAGCACAGGAGAGGTCCCAGAAGACTGGAGAAAGGCTCATGTGATCCCACTCCACAAGAGTGGTAGCAGGGAGGAGGCGGAACTACAGACCGGTCAGTCTTACCTCAGTAGTGGGCAAGATTATGGAGGCACTCCTTAAGGAAAGGATAGTGCAACACCTGGAATCCATATAGGGGCACAGGATCCAAGACAGCATGGGTTTACAAAGGAAGGTCCTGTCAAACTAATCTCATAGATTTCTTTGACTGGGTAACCAGGTGGTGGACCAAGGGGAGCAGTTGATGTCGCCACCTTGACTTCAGCAAAGCTTTTGACACTGTTCCACATAGAAGATTGATAAATAAGCTAGGTAGGCTCGGGTGGGTCAGAAGTTGGTCAACTGGGTGGCAAACTGGTTGACTGGCAGAAAACAGAGGTGGTGGTAAATGGTATACAGTCAGAAGAGATGCAAGTCACAAGTGGGGTACCTCAGGGATCAGTCCTGGGGCCAGTCCTATTCAACATCTTCATTAGTGACCTCTAGATGGACTAGAGGGTAAGGCTTGTCTGTTTGCAGATGACACCAAGATCTGCAACAGAGTAGATGATCCAGATGGGGTGGGCAGAATGAGAAGAGATCTGGATAAACTAGCAGAATGGTCAGAAGAGTGGCAACTGGGATTTAATGCAAAGAAGTGCAAAATCATGCACATAGGGAAGAGAAACCCTGAAGCCACTTATAGGCTGGGAGGAGTTTAGCAGTCACAAAGGAAGAAAGAGACTTGGGCATCATCATCACTGATGACCTAAAATCATCAAGCAGACCTCTAAAGCAGTAGGTAAGGCTAGGGGGGTGTTAGGGTGTATTAGTAGGGATATCACAAGTCGTAGAGGGAGGTAATAATCCCTCTGTACAAGACATTGGTTAGGCCCCATCTGGAGTACTGCAGCATTGGAGGCCACACCTTCACAAGGACATTAACCAAATTGAGGCAGTCCAGAGAAGGGCAACCAAAATGGTGCAGGGACTGCATCAGAAGACATATAAGGACAGATTAACGGAGCTCAATATGTATACCCTTGAGCAAAGGAGGGAGAGAGGGTGATATGATCGAGACATTTAAACACCTTAAGGGCATAAACAAGGTGAAAGAGTCTAACATGTTTAAATATAAGAAAATAGCAGGACAAGAGGACACAGCATGAGATTAGAGGAGGCCGATTAAGGGGGAATGTGAGGAATTCTTTTCACAGAAAGGGTGGTAGATGCATGGAATGGCTTACCACAAGAAGTGGTGGCTATGAATACAGTGCAGGGCTTCAAACAGGCATGGGATAGGCATAAGGGAGCAATACAAATGACTATGAATAGATAGGTCACTGACAGAACAAAGGCCGATGGCACATTTATAAGGTAGAAAAAGAAATGGGCAGACTGGATGGGCCTTGTGGTCCTTATCTGCCGTCAACTTCTATGTTTCTATGTTTCTATGGAGAGAATACCATGTCTGTCTGTCCCAGTCTAGTGCTATAAGAATCATTGTTGCCAACTCTCTTCTTAGTTTCAGCAGGACCCATAGGATAGAAGAAATGGAGGGTATGCATATAGAACTTTCAACTCCAGGGAAGAGACAGTATATCCCATGGCACTGTGCTCACTGAAGGGGGTCTGCAACAAAACTGTGGAAGCTTTTTGTTCTCCCATGAAGAAAAGAGATCCACTTCTGGAATTCCCTATCTCTGAGACACTGAGTCAAGTATCTGTTGGCTCAGGGACCATTTGTGGAACACCAGACACATTCTGCTCAGTGTGTCTCCTACTACATTGTCTTTCCCTGCTAAAAGTACTGCAGAAATAGCTGCATTTAGAAAGTAGACTAGATTCCATATCTTCATTGCCTCTGTGCAGTGTTTTAAGTATCTGGTATGTCCCTGCTTGGTTATATAATACATGGTTGTTGTACCGTCCATCTTTTTTAGGACTGTCTGATTCTGCAGCAGGGAGGAGAAAGACTTTATTTACAGCAGCACTGCCCTGCGCTCTAATGGGTTTATATGCTCCTGGCTTTCCTTTCCATCTCAGACTCCATCCACTATGTGGTCCCTTAGGTGACCCCCCCATCCCAAAGGGGTGGAATCTGTTGTGAGCATCTTTGTTCATAACGGTTGAAGGAAGGAAATAACCTCTCTAAAGTTGCTTACCTCCTCTCACTAATCCAATGCTTGAGTGACTAGTACTAGTTGCTCCAAAGGTGCAGTCCTTTGCTGACAGTGCCTGCTTAAGTGGTACTGGACATCTCTCATCTGCAATCTTGCCCAAGGTAGGCTGAAGTGCTACCCAATTTGTACTGACCTCACTGGGTTGAGGGCAGAGGTCGCTAGACTCTGGGACAAACTGGCAAAGGTACAGAGGACCTTCTGTCCACTACAGGGGATACCAAGTCCGCCATTGCTCCCCCAGAGATGCCTAGGCAGAGGCAGAGTGGTTGGACCTTGATGGGGTCCTGGGGAGTGGGGTGGCAGGACTGCAGAATTCTTTCAACATACTGGTGGGACAGGGGAGCTGAGAAAGAAGCACTACTAGCAGTGGAAAGGGAGGAAGTGTGGGTCCTCAGAAGGGGAGGATCAAAGGAGTGAGAAAGAGGGCCCTCACCGAGGAGAAAGGAACTGCTTGTTGGGGACACTACTGTTAGGGGGATAGACTTAGGAGCAGAGGGGGGGAAGGGAGATGGAGGTGAAGTGCCTGAGAGGTTCTTCAGCTTGGAGGGATGGAGAGTGTATCCAGAGGACAACTAGGGGAGGAGGAGCTGAGAGGGAGCTAGATATCATTATCCACCTTGAGTCATATGACCTGGCAAGGGATAAGATGGGGTAGTGCAGGATAATTCAGGGAACTGGGGAGGGGCCTCAAACAGGTGGCATGCTTTATGGCTTTTGCCAAGGGGTTATCTGTGTATGGTGAGAGGAAAATGTACTCTGCACCAAGGCATTTAACAGTTGGTTGAAGGCATGTTGCATAGAAGAGGGCTTCTACAGCACTGGGGATGGGGGCCAACTTGGTAGGATATAGGCCTCTATAGGGGAGACTCCCTGCAACTTTCCAGGAAGGGGACCACAGTCCTTTGTAGGAGCTTTAAATGCTACTTGAATTAGCATTTACAATAGCCAGGGGAAGATGTAAAACAAAATAAAGCAATAACTGCACCAAAGGATGATGTAGCATTAGATTAGGGAAGGGGTGCCTCTCCTAGGGCAGGGGCACAAGAATACAGGGGTGGGGAAAAGGCAGAGGAAAAGGAGGGCATAAATCAGGTAAGCAATAATAAAAGAATAAAGGAGACAGGGAGGGGACAAGTTAAAAAGGGGTAGGTTAGGTGGTGCTTCAAGGGACAACACAGGCAGGAAAGGAGGGTAGAAAGTAGGAAAACAGACAGGGAGAGAGGGAGAAAGGTAAGGAAAGCCATGTGCACCAATGTGAAGAGTCTGGGCAATAAAATTCAAGACCTGGAGGCTGTCTGTTTTTTTTTTATGTATTGTTCACTGACGCGGAAACTCTGTAAATGAGCCAAAGGTTTTTAATTCTGAGACTCAATAAATAAAATAAATAAATAAATCATGGTGGAAGTTAGCCTGGATATGGTGGTGGCCATCCGGAATCATGGTGCACTGAACACCATGACTTGGACATGGCCATACCTGGCTACTATCTGTTCAGGAGAGACGGTCAGGGAGGAGAGCTTGTGCCATATGTGAGGGAAGGAATGAAGACTATGAAGATGCCAGGTCAATCAGAGGAAAAGGAAGGGCTGTAGGTGTTTTGAGTCATCTCAGAGACAGGCTCTGGGGCCACTATTTACACCAAGGTAGTTTACTGACCTCCAGCACAGGGAGAGATGCTGGATAAGGCACTTGGGGGAAGCCATAATCAGAATGGCAAGAAAGGGTGAGGTGCTGCTAGTTGATGACTGCAACCTGCCAGACACAGAGTGGAGCCTTCCCACAGTGGTTTTGGCAAGGAGCAGGGCCAGTCTTGACTCCCTACAAGGGTTTTTTTTTCCCAGGCAGCTAGTCAAAGAACCCTTTAGGGATGGGGTAGTGCTAGTCCCGGTGTTTACAAACAGGGATGGCATTGCGGACATCAAAGTGGGCAGTCCTCTAGGTACCAGTGATCCCCATATGGTGTGGTGTGACATAATGATAGGAGCAGAGGCAAAACCACACAAGGACAAGGCTCCTGGACATTAGAAGAATTAAAGAAAAGGGAGACTGCCTCAGAAACTGCCTCATGGGGGAGATTTTCAGAGAGGGGTAGAGGCACAAGTGGGAACAATACATGAGGGCATGATTAAGGCATCCAGTCTCTGTGTGAATGAAATAAGTAAAAGCAGAATGGAAAAAGGTACCATTATTGTCCTCTACGGAAGTGGCCAAGGTGGTGAAGGAAAAAAGGCAGGGCATTCAGGAGGTATAAGGAAACGGAGAGGAAGGAGGACAGGGAAATGTACCAAATAAAACAGAGAGAAGAAGGAAATGTGGTGATGGGCGCAAAGGTGCAGACTGAGGAAAGGTTAGCCAAAGGGGTAGCTAAAGGAGATAAGACTTTATTCAGACACACATGTGACAAGAAGAAAGCAAAAGGATGGATAGTGAGGATTAGGAGGGTGGAAGGGGGAGCCTGGGGGGGGGAGTAGGCATATTAAGCAAGATTCACATCACATGGAAGGCTTGGAAAGACTGCAATAGCTTGGCCTTGTCCTTTGTTGAGGGCATTTATTTTTGATCCATGGCCTGCTCCTTTTCCTTTCCAGAAGTGGCATGGCGTGCTTTTCTGTTTTTTTTTTTCCTCTGCAGGCACTGGTTCCAGTACTTGCTCTGAGGCACTTTTATTTGTATTTCTGCCATCACTTGAATCAGAGTTCCCCCTTTTAGACACCCTGATATCGTTACCATCTATACCATGCTTATCTGATGTCTGATCAGTTTTATGTTTTTTAATCTGTCCCCTTTGACAAAGACTGCTGCTGCTGCTGTTTATGAGGAGAAGAATCCTCTGATGCATGCTTTCCACCATCATTAGGAACGCCTTCAAAGCCTTTATTGTGCTTTGGTGACATACAGGCAGACAGAGAAGCCATAAACTCTTCTCTTTTTTTAGCCTATTTCTTTTGGGTTTTAGGGCAAAACTTTTTACAAAGCTCACAACTGATAACATTGTGATCTGTACCCAGGAATCTTAAAACTCATAACAGTCTGCCTTTGCCAGGAGCTGAAAACAATTTGTACAATTTTTAAGGCCAGTTGGTCTTGTTCATTTTTAAGTCTATATGTCATGCCTAACACTGAAAGACCTGGTGAAAACAAAATTATTCGGTTCCCAGTCACAAGTGCGATCATTTTAAATATTGCAAAATAGTTTTTTCCACCACAGATAGTGAGAAACCACTAGTAAAAGTTTAAAAACAAAGCAATTGAATTATTTTATCAGAAGTGGTTCAGTTCCCTAAAACAGGAACTGCGTGTCAACAATGCAAGAAAGTGCTAAAAATATAAAGAAATAAAAAAAAACCTTGGCAGTTTATTTAATCTTTAATGAAATGCATCCTATTCCCCTTGAAGCAGGAACCACATTGCAGATGCAGCCTTCTCCGATTCCTGAAACCAATTGGGAACCGGAGTGAAAACGCAAAATATTAAAATAATCTAAAATAAACACCCTAATGCAGAGCATCAGAAGACTAACTTAGTTATATAAAATAACATAAGGATGTAAAGTAATAAAAAGTCTGTTGACCAGAAGACTGGCGCTGACTTCGGGGTAACTTCTCTCTTCCATAGAGGAACAAACCTGACACTGGAACAGCAGGGGGAGTGTGACCATAGTGCAGAGTTTGAACTTGTATTCTAAATTCTAAAATTAGCATAAAGCTCCATCTCCAGGGCATCACACTCTGGCGGGATGATGCCTGTTGTAAGGCATCACTGATGGATTCCTGTTGTTTGAAGCTATAGTGTAACCCCGCATGGAGACTACCGAGTCTTGTGCCTTGTGGGAGAGACAAGACTCTGAGAGAAGAAGAACATCTGGCTGGAGGTTGACCATGAGGGGCTACAAAACATCCAGCTTCGGAAGGAGGCTGCATATGTTAAGGTGGGCAACGCGCAGTCCTTTGGGAAGCTGCATTGGTGAATAGGGAGCAGGACAAAGGACTAAGCTTGATGTCACCTGCCTTCAGGAGGAGAAAGGTTATAGAAAGCTCAAAGGAGCCACGGAGCTACTTAGAAAGAGATGGGTGAAGAAGTGTAAAAAGGGAGAGAGGTAGGGTGGGAGCAGGAGATACCAGACAGCTCATAAGTAGAGCCAAGGAGTAGGTAGGAGGCATCACCCAGGACACCAGGGGGAGTGGGTAAGAGAGAGTAGGGAAGAAGATGAGTAGGTGGGGGAGGGAAAGGGGTGGAGGTAGTAGAGGGAGGAACAGAGGGGGCAGTGAATTTCATTTGATTTTGACGTGATTGATTTATTAATAATCTTGCAACTGTACACAGAAGTGCAGGTTGAAGTTTACATACAATTAAAAAAAACCTCATCATACATAAAATCACAAGAAGTCATGTATGCATTAATATAATAACATCATGATTCAAAAATAATAGAAACGTATCTACAACACTTTATAAAATCACAATATACATATCAACTCATACTTCAAGACACTCATTAAGTCATATCTAAATAACACACAAACAGAGATTTGCTGTAAACTTGTGTTTTCCCTGATGGTCTTTCCCACCTTAACTGTTTACGCAAATTATATCCTATAATATCCTTTAGTAAAAGTAAACAAGTTTATGAGTTGAATCACAGACTTTTTGAAACATTTCTTTTGCCATCTTTTCCCGTCTTACATCCAACCTTTCAAACCCACACATAAGTAATACCTCCCTATAGCTCATTTCACACCCTAACATTATTCTGAGTGCTCTTTTCTATAACCTTTTTAATTCATCTGTTTCATTTTTTGTAAGCCCTCCATGCCAAACAACTGCCCCATATTCCACCACAGGCGTGACTACTGCAGAATAATGATAAATTACATCAGATAAATGAATGGTGGGAGATGAGGAGGGGAGAATAGATAGGATGTGGAACAACATGGTGGATGAGTCTAACAGGATTAGGAACAATATAGAAGCATTGCAGAGGGCTGATCTGACTAGAAATAGGGAGTCTAAGAAGCGCAGGCCTGACCCTAATGAAAAAATTACTTACCATAGTAATCTTGTTTCTTCCCAGTGATACTCACGTATTCATAACTTCTGATGTGTCCCTATAATACTGAACTGCCCGGAGAGATGGAATGCTATGCAAATGACAGAATCTTTGAGCGTGCTATTTTGCAAATGCTGACTTGAACTAACTGCCCTGGTTCTAAACCCTCAGATTTCCTTGGAGCCTGGAAAGACAGGCCTCAAAAAACGAAAAGTTTATATATAAAAATCTTAATAATTTGGAATTATAATAATAAAATAACACCCAAATGACCCTAAGAGGGGAATGAAAAAAAACCAAACTGGGGGTCATAAAATGCAACAGCACCCCTGAATGTCAGAAATCACCTGAAGGGAAAGGAAAACAAGAAGAACCCAAATCGCAAACAATAGTGCCTGATTGTGGTACCTATATAGTAAATCACAATAACATCCCCAGGAATGCAGAGGCTACTCGTTCTTGAAGGGGAGGCAGGGTGGGAAGTTACGAATACCTGAGTATCACTGGGAAGAAATAAGATTACTATGGTAAGTAATGATTCCTTCTAACCCCAGTAATTCTCAGGTTTTCATAACCTCTGTAGACTAAGAAGCAGTACCTTTGGAGGTGGGCACAGAACCTACTTTGGAAACAGACTAAACCAGACTGCTGTGCCAAACCTGGCGTCACTCCAGGACAGGATGTCCAAATTGTAATCCTTTGTAAAGGTATGCACTGTTTTCCAGGTAGCTGCTTTACAGATGTCCATTAATGGGACATTTCTGGCAGCTGCTAAGATAGCAGCTGTGCCCCTTGTGGAATGGGCCCGCAATGCTGTTGAGGGTTCCCTTCCAGCTTTAGAATAGCAAAGCTGGATGCACTGTACTATCCAGTGAGAAACTTGACCTTTTATATGCTGGGTTACCCTTTCCCACATCCCCATAAGTCAGGAACAGATGTTTTCTGTCCTGCCTATGGTCCTTAGTGGCTGCCATGTAGTAACCAAGAGCTCTCTTAACAGCCAAACTGAGGAGCCTCCTTTCACCAGAAGTGGAGTGCTCAGTGAAAAAGACAGGCAGGGTAATGGTTTGGTTCAAGTGGAAACCAGAAACCACTGTAGGGAGAAATTTCATTTTTTTCTCAGGACCACTTTGTCCTTGTGGAAGGAGATATAGTCCTGGTCTATGCAACGAGTCTGGAGCTCGCTGATCCTTCTAGCCGAAGTCATTGCCACTAGCAAAATATGGGTTCAAAAGGGTCCCCCATGAGTTTGGCTATACATACATTGAGGTCCCATGCTGGCACTGGTTCCCTGTGAGGGGGGTGCAAATGGGAAAGACCCTTGAAGAACCTCTTAAAAATAGGGTCTGAGGCTAAGGAAAACCTTCACCTGGCTGAAATGTAAGCAGAAGCTGCAGCCAAATGTACCTTCAGGGTACTGGTCTGAAGGCCCAAAGAATGTAAGTAAGTAAGATAATCTAGCATGGCTGGTACCCCAGCCTGTTAGGGCTCAATATTCTGGGTGGAACACCAGATAGAAAACCTTTTCCATATTGCAGCATAGGTTTTCTTAGGGGAGAGCTTCCTGTAACCCCTCAAAATGTCCAGGACACCTTCGGAAAAGTTTAAGCCTGCGTATTCTAGGTCCTCAAGGACCAGGCCTTGAGCCTGAGGGATCTGAGGTTCGGGTACAGGAGCCTCCCCTGATTGGAGGTTAACAGATTGTGCCTCCTGGGAAGGTGTATTGGTTCGGCCACAGACATGGAGAGCAGCAGAGAGTACCATGTCTGCCTGGGCCAATCTGAGGCTATGAAGATCATGGATGCTGACTGGGACCTGAGCTTGAGCAACACCCTGTATACCAAAGGGAAAGGAGGAAAAGCATACAGGTGTTTCCCTGACCAGTCCAGAGTTAGAGCATCCAGGGGGCTGTTCCCCGCTCTGGTGGTCTGCAATAATATTTTGGCAGGTGGTGGTTCTGGTGGGATGCGAAGAAGTCTACCTCTGTAGTGCCCCACCTCCTGAAAATCACTTCCACCACTTGCCTGTTCAGAGTCCATTCGTGATGGGCCTGATTGATCCAACTCAAGGTGTCTTCCAAGGTATTGTCCTTGCCAGGCAGATGAATGGCCTGTAGGGAAACTCCCAAGGAGTATGCCAGACTCCATATTTTCATATTTTCTGTGCAGAGAGGATCTGACCTTGTCCCTCCATGCTTGTTTATGTAATACATGGTGGTGGTATTGTCTGTTCTGATCTGTACCACCTTTCCCTGTAGCAGAGGTGTGAAGGCCTTCAGTGCTAACAATACTGCTCTCAGCTCCAGCAGGTTTATGTGCAGGAGTGACTCTGCACTTGACCATGTACTTGGGTAGTGTGATCTCCCAGGTGGGCACCCCACCCCAGCAGTGATGCATCCGTTGTGAGAATTACTGATGGAGGCTTCTGTTGGAAAGGAACCCCTTCTCTCAGATTGTTTTCCTCTTTCCACCATTTGAGAGCATGTAATCGAGTTCCTATAACCGGAATCAAATTTGAAAGAGGGTCTCTTTTCTGGCAACAGTGAGCTCCGAGGTGAAACTGGATCCCAGTACGACTTGCAGTTTTTGATTTGTTCGGGATGAATGAACCAGCTAACCACTGGATGCTCCTTGCCCTGTCCAGGGGCAGGTATGCCCTGCCCTGCAGAGTATTTAACTTGGCTCCTATGAACTGCAATACCTGAGCAGGCTGAAGGACTAATTTTTTTAGATTTATCAGGAATCCTAGACTCCAAGAGCTTTTGAGTGAGTTGCAGCTGCTCCCTTAAGTGCTGGGGTGATTTTCCTATCACCAGCCAGTTGTCTAGGTACGGGAAGACTGTGACACCCTGCTTTCGAAGGTTTGCCACTACCACTGCTAGGCACTTTGTGAACACCCTTGGTGCTGAAGTGAGACCGAATGACAAGGTTGAGAACTGATAGTGACCTGAAGGGAGTCTGAACCTGAGGTATTTTCTGTGAGATTCCCTTATAAAGATGTGGAAATAGGCATCTTTTAGGTCCAGTGCAGCCAACTGGTCTCCTTTTTGGAGGGTTGGCAAGATCAGTGCCAGAGTTACCATTTTGTACTTTGGTTTTGTTAGGTATCTGTTTAAGACTCTGAGGTCTAAGATGGACTGCCACTCTCCATTTTTCTTTGTGGTAAGAAAGTATCTTGAATAAAATCCTTTTCCCTTTAAGTTGATTGGCATTGGTTCCACTGTTTGAGACAGGAGCAGTTTTTGAACCTCTGCTTCCAGGAGTCTTTTGTCTACATTTGAGGATGGCTTGAAAACTCGAGTTCTTAAAGGTGGAAGGGATTTGAAAGTTAGAGACAGCACCTGGCTCACTACTTCCAAGACCCACTTGTCTGTGGTGATGTTCTCCCAAAGATGTGAAAAGTGAGCCCATCTGCCTCTTACAGGCAGTAGGGAGGTGGCCTGTACAGACATGTCACAGTGCCTGATTTGCTTGGGGTTGAGCTTGAGACTGGGAACCATGCCGGGAACCCCCTCTGCCCCTATCCCTGAAGTAGCCCTGATGTGGATACTGCTGGTATGGAGTTATAGCCATGGCCTGGAAAAAGGGCCTGCTTTGTAGTAGTAGTAAGTAGTAATAATTTCTATTCATGAAATGTATATGAAAAGGAAAGGTGGTGTAAGCTCCATTGAGCCGAGGCTCATTTCCAAGGAGGTCCTATTTTTACATATATAGTGTTACACATAAAAAATACAATACGTAATTTTGAAATTGAAAGGATCTGTCCCTGCCTCCCCTTCCATAGGGTCTGGAGGATGGGGAAGCTTTATCTTTTGCAGAGTTGCTTCTGTAGGTGGCCTTGTAGTCATCAATCTTTTTCATGTAAGCCTCTGTCTTCTGCCCAGAGAGGGAATTTTCTGCTAATGGGAAATCTAATGCCTTGGTCTGTGTATCCTGGGTAGGGTTTGTGGCTCTTAACCAAGCAAACCTTATCTGAGCCACAGTGTTTGCCATCCACCTGGCAGCTGTGTCATTCGAATCAGCTGCCATTTGAAATAGATATTTGGCTGCTCCTAGACCAAATCAAGCTGTTTCAGCTAAGTCAGCTGAAAGAGGAGACTGCACCTTGTTTGACATAGCAAGGACTGATTGACAGAGAGATTTCTGGTACTATGCAGCATAGGCCTGGAAGTTTGCCTGCCTGATAGCCAAAGAGACCAAAAGGTAACCCTTTTTGGCAAAGCTGTCGATTTTCCTCGAGTCCTTGTCTGAAGGATGGGAGGCTAGTGGAACCCTTGCCTTGTCACAGGCTGCCACTTGCACCACCCCCTGGTGGTCAGGGTGAGAAAAAAAAATTCAGCACCCTGCCTCTCTGATACTTTTTCTCCAGCCTCTAATCCAGAGGTGGGACAGTATTTGGTGTTTGCAGTATCTTTGAAGTATCTTTTTTGAAGAATTTGTTAATGGGAAGAAGAAGAAGCTTTTAAGTGGGTGTTAACCCCATCATTTCCATATATTCAGCTTCTTCTTTATTCTCAATAACCTCACTTGTAGGGATGTCTAATGCATCTACCATCCTTCTTACAAAGGTAAAGTGAGAGGAAAAATCCTCTGATGTCCTAGGAGGAGAGTCAAATTCTTGTTCAGGGGAAACCTCCAGTTTAGTGGGGTCCCCTTCCTCCTCCACATCAATATCCACATGCTCTTCTTGCTCATAAAGAGAAGACTGAGAAGAAGAGCCAGTCTGTTTAGCTGGAGTCTGGGGCAAAGGAGCAGTCAGCCCTTGTAAAGGCGGTGTAACCCCCCTACAAATGGGGTTTCCCGAAAAGTCTTCCTTGAGCTGGCCTAAATGCTCACTGCCAGGCTGGTGTCCTGTGTTTTAGCAGTTCAAATGTATTGCCAGAGAGTGCCTGTAAAGCCTCCGTGTACTGTCTCTGTAAGAGCTGCCTAGATTGCAGTCATAATTAATCTGGGAGGGGGGCTGAGTGTTTCTATGCTCGAGTCCCGCCCGGGCTACCAGATAATCGCTCCATTCTGCCATCACTGTTAGTGCAGAGGGAGCTCTGTTAGAAGCTGTACTTATTTGCTGATTATCCATTAGAATAGTAATGACACTGTAGATTGTCTAACCTGCCTTCTTTGCAGCATGGACCTTACGTATTACACCACCATTTTGGTTTTGGACTGCCAGTCAGTACCAATCAGTACGTTTGAGGACTCTAAAATGGAGCCTGTCCCCAGGGGTCTTGTGGGAGCAAAATTCTGTAGGAATTGCAGTTTTTGCATTTTGGCACTCAAACAGGCCTGGAGGGGGAGCCCTTGAACTGACTGACAGATAGATCAGCCAACCGAACCTTTTGGATCCTGGGGAAAGTCCCAGGCTGCTTGCAGCTAGAGTCAGTCTGAATTGGGAAGTGAAAGTGGTAACAGCCTGAGTGATTCAAGCAGCAGCCCCTGTGTAATTCACGCAGGAGAACTGTGAAAGGGCTGAGTTTTGGCCTGCCTTTCTGCCTGCTATCCCTGAGAGGTAAAACAGAGCTTATTTGGACTGAATCTGAATTGTGAGGATGATTTAAGCCACAGAACTGTGACCAGGCTTTAACCTGAAGAAGACAGAAGATTTGCTGAATGTGATCGGCCTGTCAGGATTTCCAGCCACCTTTGAACTCCAGGTTTGTGCAGAGACTCTGTAAGTGTGACCGGATAGCAATCTGCCTGGTACTGTAGAATTTCTTACATGTAAATGTGCTGTGTGCTGTTAGTGGGTCGTGATTTGGTTCCCCACTGTGTGCTGAACTGTGTTCTGCTTGCTGGAGGCTGCATCCCAGCTCCAACGGACTAAATCTGTTTGCATCTCCATTTGGCCTGGGCCTTGCCACACTAGCCCAGTCAGACTACCCGCTACATAGAGAAAGCCATCGACGAGAGACCTCCCTGGGGATTAGCCCCCTGCTCAACGCCTTGAACAGGAACAACACCTCGGTGATTCGTGTGGGCCCTGCTTCTCCCGGAACTCCAGCTCAACAACCTGCACTCTCGATTTCGTCCTGCTTGTGTCCTGTGTTGGGTATCGTGAGTAAACATCAGGGTAGCTCCCTGCAACAGCAGCTAAATCTAAAGTGTTGCCATCTGACTGCTTTGTTGTCTTTTCCTTCACGAACTGAGCCCTCCGGCTCTGGATTACAAATAGTGTGTGTTGTGCATGTTGCTTTCTTCCATCACAGAGCCCCAACCAGCTGCGATTCCGGCCTACCCCAGGCAACGATCCTGGCTAGCCCACCTGTTTCCTACCTGGGTACCCAGAGTGTGTGATTGTGTAGGGATTCTGAAGTGCATGCATAACTGTCTGATTGATTTAGCCTTTAAGCCAATCAACCTGATTACGCCCCTCCCTTGTTCAAGTCCCCTGAGTAAATCAGATCTAACTCTTTTTGCATTTAACCTGACTGTGATTCCAGTTTGTGCCAAGAGTACTGTACTGTTGCTATTTGCTGTGCATAACCTTGTTTTACAGGGGGTCCCCAGGGTCGAGCTGGAGGAATCAGCCCTGGTGGTAAGTGCAAACAGTGTGGGTAATTGCATGGTGAATAAGGGTCATCGTGAAAGTGATTACTGTATATTGTTCAGGCACTAGAAGGGAAAGAGTGGGGTTACAGTGTCTCGGAGGGCTGTGCCCAGGTTAGCTTGACCACTAACAACCATGACCCCCGGGTGGAGGCACCCGTTTCAGTACCCAGGCCCCTTAACCTGCTACTAGCCAAGCAGGCAGGGGTAGTAGCCCTTGGGATAGCGCCACCTAGGGGTTACACCTGGATAACTTGAAAGGCCTGTGGAATCTCATCTGCAGCTGGCATTTTTACTGCAGGCACAGAAGTCTGCACTGCTTTTCAGCTGGGGGTTCTGTGTGTTTTGTCTTTTTGGATTTCTTAGAGGGAACCAGAGAGTCAGCCAGTTCAGCAAGCCTCTTTGAAACTGCTTGTGTACCTGTCTCAGGGGTGGCAGTTACAGATGTTGAAATCAAAGTGGTTTCACCCACAGAAACAGAGGGTGTTGGCTGGTCAGAGCTCGAGGACCCTTGGAAACAGATGTCTTTTTCTTGCGCCTTTCAGGGTGCTTTTCCACTGTTTTTTTCTGGAAAAGTTTTACAAATATCACAGTCTGTTTTTAAATGTTAAAAGCCCAAACAGACAACACAAAGATTATGCCTGTCTGCTTTTGCAAAAATCTCACCACAATCAGTACAGGGTTTGAAACTGGGCTCACCGGTTTTTCCTTTTGGGTTTTCAGACATTCTGAGTGAAAAAAATAAATCAAATCAGTAAGCACTAAATAAGAAGGATTTTAAAACCTTATTTAGTTCTTGAGGTCAGTTCCTCAACTGAGAAAAACCTTTCCGAACCAGGGACTGAACCGAGAAACAAACCGGAGCTAGCGGTTCAAGAACCGGGATTAGCAGTTCACAATTTAAAATTAAAACTTAAATTTAAATAAAACTAATGGGGTTCTTTAGTCAGGGAACGCTGGAAAACACTAAGAAAAGCCCCGGTTTCCCACCGGTTAAACCGAATCGGGAGAAACCGAGAAAGAAATTATTTAACACTGAAACAACAGTTTAGCAAAACAAAAACACTAGCTAAAGGCCGCAAAAGAAAAAGGATAAATAATACTTATGTATTTTTTAAGTTTTATCGCATCAGGACTAGTAGAGGAGGAGAGGATTTCTGAGCTTTTGGTCTTGACAGGCGGAGAGTGAAATCTGAGGGTTTAGAACCAGGGCAGTTAGTTCCAGGCAGCATTTGAAAAGGTATCACTTTGCAACAGCAACAGGAATACCGTGAAGATCATCACAGCAACATTTTCGGCAGTTTACTGTGATGGTCTCCACATTTCCCGACACGGTTGCCACTGGGGTGTGTGCCCTCCTCCCTGAACTAACTCCAACTGGAGTTAGTAATCTTAAGTGCAGAGGGTCTGGGGGGACAGAGCCCCCTGCATGGGGATGTGTGGAGGGCAAAATCCCCCACAGAAGACACCAGTTCCCCCAGTGATGGCACAACACCAATTGGTGGTGTGCCATCGCTGTGCTGACGGTCGACAAATTTCATGTTGCCGTGGCATGGTGGAACCTTTGAAAAATAGCACGCACAAAGATTCCATCATTTGCATTGCATTCCATCTCTCCGGGCAGTTCAGTCTTAAAGGGACACTGCAGAAGTTATGACTACCTGAGTATTACTGGGGTTAGAAACAAGGCTTACAAGCTTTAACCAGTAATCCTAGATAAACAAATTTTCAAGGATGTGGCTACACCAAAATAGGAAGTAAGCATAAAATAAACACATTTTGGAGGGTGCAGGTTTTACCCATACAGGGTGTAAAGCTAAATTAACAAATATGGGGGATGCAGACTTTACCTGGATAGTGTAGAAGCGACCACCCAAAAATTGCTAAAAATACATGTTGTGCAGAGTGTTTTAATTTGTATGTGAAGTTCTCCTTACCGCTGACTGCTATTAGGAGTTTTTCCTAAATTAGCCTGCTAACTTTATGCTAGTTTTATGACCTCTGGGGATCTTCACCTGAGACAAGTTAATTGTATTCCTTGTTCCCACAGTGCATCTTGTCTCATGCGACAGTGATGTAGCAGAGACCCAACATTCAGCACACACATGCCAAACAAACTAAATATCTTGGATGCTTTACAAGCTGCACAAAAAGAAAAAATTACTCACCTTAGTAATTGTGTTTCTTCTAATGGAGTCTTGCTGTATTCTGACAATATGCAGTTAGCCCCAGCACTTGAACTGCCCTGGAGAGTATAGGGTTAACTCTATGGAGAAGCATAGAACGTTGAGCTTGAGCTCGGTTTTCAAATCTCTGTCTGTGGTGCTTCAGAGTGTAACCGTCAGATTCTTACGAGCAACTAACTACACCGTAGGTGTGGAAACTGTAAAAATATGAGCCAAAAGGCAACAACTTGGGTCCATAAGACTCAAGTCAAAAACCCAAGAAAAACAGGTAGTGAACACATACATGAATATATATAGATAAACTCAAACAGAACAGCAAATCACCCCATCTTGGAAGGGAGGGGTATAAGGGTACACCCCTGAGGTGCAACACTGTACCTGCCAGCCCACATCCCAAAATCTAGGTTCTGAGAGGGGAGGCGGGGGGTAGGTCAGAATACAGCAAGACTCCATCAGAAGAAACACAGTTACTAAGGTGAGTAATTTTTTCTTCAAACAACATGAAGTCTTGCTGTATTCTGACAATATGCAGACTACCAAGCAGTTCCTCCATGGAGGAGGGCTACCAAACCTATTTTGGGAATAAGCTCTGCAGTACTGCTGTACCAAAGCTGGCATCACTCCTAGCCTGGATGTCCAGAGAGTAATGGTTGGTGAATGTATGGACTGTTTTCCAGGTGGCTGCTTTACAGATCTCTAACAAGGGTACATCTCTGGCAGCAGTCAAAGAAGCAGCTGTACCTCTAGTTGAGTGGGCCCTCAGGCCTGAGGGAGGTTTTTTACCTAGTTTGGCATAGCAGAATTGTATACAAGAGACAATCCACCTGGCAATAGTTCTTTTAGTAGCAGACCTACCTTTTCCCACTTCACCATAAGTGCGAAACAATTGAAGACAGTCATTCCTGTGTGCCTTAGTATGCTCCACGTAGAAGCAAAGAGCCCTTTTAACATCCAAACTGTGTAATCTTCTTTCTCCTGAAGAAGAGTGATCAGTGAAAAACACTGGAAGAGACATAGACTGGTTCAGATGAATATCTGATACCACTTTAGGTAAGAACCTCCTATTAGTTCTGAGGACCACCTTATCTCTATGGAATGAGATAAAATCAGATTCAACTGACAGGGCCTGTAATTCACTAATACGCCTGGCAGAAGTAATAGCCACTAAAAACACAGTTTTCAAGGTCAAGTACTTAAACTCAGCAGAAGCCAGAGGTTCAAAGGGTGGCTGCATACGCTGAGTAATGCAGATATTGAGGTCCCAAGCTGGAGTAGACTCTCTAAAAGGAGGGTTGATATGAACCAGACCTTTAAAGAACTTACTAAAAACAGGATGAGATGCCAGGGAAGAGCCCTTCCCTGCTGATAGGAATGCAGACACAGCTGCTAAGTGAACTTTTAAAGTTGCTGGCCTAAGGACTAAGCCATTAAGGTGAACCAAATAGTCCAAAACTGTAGCAATGCCTGCAGCCTCTGGTAGAATATCCTTGTGGGAACACCAAATGCTAAATCTTTTCCATTTGGAATCATAAGTTTTTCTGGTAGAAGGTTTCCTAGAAACCCTAAGAATGTCCAAAGCTCCCTGAGAAAGATGCAGGCCTGCATATTCTAACTCTTCAAGAGCCAGGCCTTGAGATTGAGAGACTGGAGATTGGGATACCAGATCCTCCCCTGGGAGGAGGTACATAGATACATAGACAGTGTCAGCAGATAAGGGCCTACGGCCCACCCAGTCTGCCCATTTGAGCTTGTAAGTTTACTTCATGTTTTCCTAGAAGTCTGTTGCCCCTTAACCCTGACCTCCAGAATTCCTTTATGTAGGTGAGGAGATTGTGTCTCTTGGGAAGAGACAGGGGGAGTTACACTGCCAGGGACAACAACAGAGGATACCAAGGTTGTCTGGCCCAGTCTGGAGCCACTAGAATCACTATGCAGGGTTGTGACCTGATCTTGACAAGAACCCTGAACAACAGGGGAAAGGGAGGAGGAAAGGCATAAAGGAATCTGCCGCTCCAATCCAGTATAAGAGTATCCAGAGGAACAGTCCCTAGGACTGGACGTCTGCAGCAAAATAGGGGAAGTCGGTGATTGTCTGGGGCTGCAAAGAGATCTATCTCTGGAGTGCCTCACTTGGTGAAAATTACTTTCAGGACGAGGGAATCCAAGGCCCATTCATGATGGCCCTGAGAGATTCTGCTCAGAGCATCTGCTAGCACATTGTCCTTCCCTGGAAGGTGGACTGCTATCAGTGAAGTTTGAAGGGAGAAAGCTAGAGACCAAACTTTCATGGTCTCCGTGCACAAGGCTGTGGACAGAGTGCCCCCTTGCTTGTTGATGTACCACATGGTGGTGGTGTTGTCTGTCCTGACCTAAACCACCTTGTCCCTGACTAAGTCCGAGAAAGCTTGAAGGGCTAGGAATACTGCCCTGAGCTCCAGAAGATTGATATGAAGGAGAGACTCTTGTGGAGACCAAACACCCTGAGCTGTGAGGGCTCCCAGGTGGGCTCCCAGCCCAGGAGAGAAGCATCTGTGGTTAGGACCACTCAAGGAGACTGACTGAGGAAAGGGACACCCTGTCTGAGATTGTCCTGATCCAGCCATCACTGGAGAGCTTGGACCAGCGTCTGAGTCACTGGAATCAATTTGGTAAGAGGATCTATTTTCTGAGACCAAAAGGACCTTAGGTGGAACTGAATGTCCCTCATCTGGAACCTGGCTCCTTTTACTACTGCAGTGGAAGCTGCCAGGTGGCCTAGGAGCTGAAGAAAGTGTCTTGATGGACGAGAGACCAGAGGATGAAATGAGGAAGCAAGATCTGTAAGTGCCTTTACCCTTGCTAAGGGTAGGAAGGCCTTTGCTTGAACAGTATATAACTATCCCTATGAAAGTGAGAAGTTGTAATGGTTCGAGAACTAACTTTGGCAGATTGAGAAGGAATCCCAAAGAACTGAGCAAGGCTTGAGTGACTTGTAGAGCAGACTTGACCTTGTCGGAGGACTGACCTACAATGAGCCAGTCGTCCAGGTATGGGAAGAGAGAAATCCCCTTCCTTCTGAGGAAGATCACTACTACTGCAAGGCACTTTGTAAACACTATTGGAGCTGATGTAAGGCCAAAGGGCATGGCTCTGAATTGATAATGGCCTGAAGCCAACTCAAACCTGAGGTACTTTATGTGGGAGCACCTGATAGGAATGTAGAAATAGGCATCCTTGAGGTCCAGGGATGCTAACCAATCCCCTGGCCTTAGAGAGGGAAGAATTACTCTCAGAGTCACCATTTTGAATTTTGGTTTTAAGACGTGTTTGTTCAAATACCTTAAGTCTGGGATGGGTTGCCACTCCCCTGTCTTTTTTGGGGTAAGGAAATACCTGGAGTACAGACCTTTGCCCCTGTGTAGAGTAGGAACTCTCTCCACAGCTCTGAGAGCCAGCAGACATAAAACCTCTGCTTCTAAAGCAATGGTTTCAGAGATGTTTGCAGGTGGAAAAGACCTGACCCTCATTTTTGGAAACCTTTTGAAAATGAGGGCCAGTCCCTGGCTTACTACCTCCAGGACCCACTTGTCTGAGGTAACAGACTTCCAGACCTGGAAGTAGTAAGCCAGCCTGCCTCCTACCTCCTACTGGAATTGGGGAGTTGACCCAGGCTAACACATAAGGGAGTCTGCTTGGCAGGAGCCTTGGACTTGGAAGAGGATGCAGCCCTGCTCATCCTCCTCCTGCCTCTCCCTCAGAAGAACCCCCTCTGTGGGAAGGGAGAGGAGGCCTGGGCTGGGTAGAAAGGCCTGTGAAGAGGCCTGCGCCTACCCCTAGACTGCTGCTTTTGAGGAGTGGCTTGCCTTTCTTTGGCCTGTGCACTCCTGTAGGTGGTCCTATACTCATCCATTTTCTTTATGTATGCCTCTGTCTGCTCCCCAAACAGAGAATTACCCACCACAGGAAAATCCATGGCCTTAGCCTGGGTGTCCTGAGAAAGGCTACTGCATCTGAGCCAAGTAAATCTCCTGAGAGACGCAGATGTAGCCATGACTATCGATGCCACATCGCTGGAGTTCACAGCAGCATGGAATTGCACTTTGAATGCCTCAATCCCATCAGCAGCCACCTCCTCCAGCTCTTTGGCAAGCTGGGGGAGGCCTGTTTAGCCAGTTCCAGAACCGTATCCCATCTGGACTTCTGGTACCTGGCTGTGTAGGCCATATAATTAGCCTGCCTGAGTCCCAAGGGGCATGCCAAATATTGTTTCTTGGCCATAGCATCCACCTTCCTGGAGTCTTTATTTGGGGGTGTGCGAGGCCAAAGGTATATTAGCCCTGTCACATGCTGCAGCCTGCACTACCCCAACATGGCTGCAATGATTGTACAAAAACTCCGTACCTGAGCCTGACAGCATATACCTCCTGTCAATTCTCTTATCCATAGGAGGTAAGGAATTTGGTGTCTGTAGAATCTTTTTTGTCTGTTTCCCCAAAGATTTGTGGAGGGGAATAGACAACCTCTTGGACTCTGGGATGTCCATCACTTCAACAAAATCAGGCTCTTCTTCCTCCTCAACAGCTTCTACCATAGGGAGCAGAAGGGTATCAGCCACCTTTTTTATAAAACATATAGTGAGATGGGGACTCAGAAAGCCTGGGAGGGGAGACATTGGAGGGTCTGTCTGGGGAGATGTCCAGTTCAATGGGCACATCCAGACCTTCAAAATCATTGTCATCATCATCATCTGGTAACTCTTCGTCCCCCTCCCACTCCACTTCATAATAAGCATCCGGATCATAATCCGATGGACTATGATCCGACCGAACGAGTGTCTAACTGGCGGCGCCGGTTCGGACGGAACCGGGTGAAGCAATTGCACTATACTGATTAATTTGGCTATTTCTTCAGCGGTCGGAGTGTGGGGTGCTGGATCCAAAGCAGCTGACTTTTGTCTTTTTTGTCGGAACCGCTTTTGCCCGAAGACATCTCGCCCAGGTCAGTGGGCACCTCCTCAGGTTCGGTCGGAACCAAACCGGGGCTGCTCATCCGGGTCAGCAGACTTCTCTGCCTCCTTTTCCTTTAGCCTACTCAATCTTTTTTCCAGAGTGGCTTTAGGAAATTTTTTACAAATCTGGCAGTCTGTTTTGAGGTGGTCAAACCCCAGATAATAAACACAGACGAGGTGGGGGTCAGCCTTGGCAAAGGCCACCCCACACTCCGTACAGTGTTGAAACCCAGTGGGACTGTTTTTTTTCTTGGGTTTGGCCACACTAACAAAATTACCCTTTTCAGCTTTTAGCCAGGTACTAGTCTCCTATTGGTTACCAACTGTGTTATGGGTTGCGGAAAGAAACCGGTAAAAGTCCGTTTTTTTTTTAAACCGATAGGAACTGGCACACCACTACTAAAATCCCAGAATTTAAAAATAAACACACAAGGTCGGTTCCCAACTGGACGACCGATAAGGAACCAAAAGATTACAGTTTCCACAGTAAAACAGAAATAACAGTCCACTACCTATCTAACCTACTTACTGTACCATAGACAGAGGCTCGAAACCGAAAATAAACAAATTGGTTGAAAAAAATAACGCACTTTGAAACTTTACCGAACCGAAGGAGCAATCTCCGGAGCGACTTCACAGTTAGGCGGAGTAAAGAATCTGACGGTTACACTCTGAAGCACCACAGGCAGAGGTTTGAAAACCGAGCTCGAGCTCAATGTTCTATGCTTCTGCACAGAGTTAACCCTATACTGTCTGGGGCAGTTCAAGTGCTGGGGCTAAATACATATTGTCAGAATACAGCAAGACTTCATGTTGTTTGAATTACCAACAGCAAAGTTCTTCAGGACAGTAAAACCTTTACGATGAGGGTAGTCACTAAGCTGAATTCTATAGATTTTAAAATATAGCCATCTCTACTGTTGTGAACTGATTGTAAAGCAATGCTTTCTGCTGGATTTATGGTCTCCTCTACATCACTGTCACATGAGACAAGATGCATTCTAGGACAAAAGAAATACAATTAAGCTGTCTCAGATGGAGGTCTCCTGGGGTCGTAAAACTACCCTAAAGCTAGAAGACTAATTTAGGAAAACCTCTTAATAGCAGACAGAGGGAAGGACACACAACAACTTAACATACAAATCAAAACACTCTGCACAACATATGTTTTTTGCAAGTTTTGGGTGGACTACTCCTTTAAATAAATTAATTAGGGGTAAACTGGGCTAACGGCTAAATAGGTAGGACAGGACAATAATCAACAGCAGGTAGGTGAAAGCAGCATGGGCCAGACAAGACTCACAAAATGCAGCCAAAACAAAGTAAGCACAGTTATTTAGTGGTTATAAGTGTAAGTTAAGTTTGGCAGTTGAAATTCAGTGCAAAGAAGTGCAAGATAAAGCATATGGGACACAAAAACCCTGGCACAATATATCAGTTGGGGGGTGAGAATATAGCATGCACCAAGCAGGAAAGGGATCTTGGGGTTATCATCTCTGATGACCTCAAGGTAGGGAAACAGTTTGACAAGGCAGCAGGTAAAGCAAATAGGATGCTGGGATGCATAGGCAGGGGCATCACCAGCAGGAAAAGGGAGGTCATAATTCCACTATACAAGACACTAGTGAGGCCCCACCTGGAGTACAGTGTACAGTTCTGGAGACCTTACCTACGTAAGGACATAGACAGGGTAGAGAAGGTTCAGAGGAGGGCAACAAAGATGGTACATGGATTGCATCACAAGTCCTATAAGGACAGGTTGAAGGAACTGAACATGTACTCCTGAAGGAGAGGAGGAGAGAGGGATATGATAGAGACATACAAGTATCTTACAGGGAGGAACAGGGTGCAGGAATACACTATTTTTAAGCAAAAAAGATGTTCCAGGACTAGAAGGCATGGGATGAAGTTGGAGGGAGGACGATTCAGAGGAAACGTGAGGAAGAATTTCTTCACAGAACGGGTGGTGGACAAGTGGAACACCCTGCCAGAGGAAGTGGTGGGGGCTGAAACAATCATGGGATTTAAGAATGCATGGGATAAACATAACGGAATTCTGGAGGTCAGGGGTAAGGGGCAACAGACTTCTAGGAAAACATAAACTGAATTTACAAGCTCAAATGGGCAGACTGGGTGGGCCATAGGCCCTTATCTGCCGACACTGTCTATGTATCTATGTATCTAGCCACTACTAAACAGTGTATGGCCAGCAGCTAGGCCCCAGCTAGTAGCAGTAATGAACTAGTAATTACATTTCCAAATTAAATGCCGAAGCAGAAGTTACAGTGAGTAACAGCGCCCATTGAGTAGCATATGGTGGTAAATGAGCCCCAGTTAGTAGCATTAAACAAAAGCAATTACGGTTCGCTACATGTAAACAGTACACAACAGGATTACAGGATACTAAGAACCCTCACAGTATGCAGGAAGGGGGTTGGGCAGAGTCTCCTGGTGACCTGGCATCTCTTTCTGGTGACTCCCTTCAAGGACTCCCACTCCTGCTGTGCCACTCACGCTGGGACCACTAAAGGGCATGGGGTTAACAGAACAACAGCAGTCCTCAATTAGTGGTGCGCAACAGTTCAAGACAGCAGCTCCTGCTGCTTGCAAAGAGGCATCTAACGATCTGAGCAAGGTGGGATGGAACCGATTAGCGGACTGACTGTATGGCCCCTATCTAATGGCATCTTTCTCTTCATGGTCGTGACTGGAAAATGCTGAAAGTGGCTCCCAACAGAGAACAGTAAGGCCCTCCTCTAACTAGGGGCAGCAGTCCCTGACTGGCAGAGGGTAGTACTTCAGGAAAGCCATCCCTGCTTATATGCTATTAGTGGGCATACTAGTAGCACACAGAAGGAGGTGAAAGCAAAGGGCTAGAATTGATTACCTAGTCAGTTTATTGCACTTTTATACTTGTAACCCCTAGATGGCGCTATCCCAGGGGCTACTACCCCTGCCTGATTTGCCACTAACAGGTTGAGGGGCCTGGATCCAATGGCGGGTGCCTCCACCCAGAGGTCAGGGTTTGCAATAGTTAAACTAACTTGGTCACAGCCCTCTGGGACACTGCAACCCCCCTTTCTTCCCACTAGTGGCCCATACAATATATCAGAATTACTCTCACAGTATACACTTACCCCAGGTCTGGTTCCCGCACTGGGACCTCCTGTGAAATGAGATACAGTGCAACAATCACGGTACAATGCTTTAACATAGACAAATACCTCAGGCAGTATAACTTTGCTGAAACAAGCAGCTCTGATTTATTTAGGGGATATAACAAGGACAGGGAAATCAGGTTAATCAGCTTATCACTCTAATAATCACTATGGCTCTGTGCACAGGCCTATCCCTATCAGTTACTGTCCCTGGGTACCCAAGCCCTAGTGGCTAGTCAAACCGTGGCAGCTGGTAGGGCCCTTTCACACAGAGAAAAGGAGAATTAAACAGTCAGCAGTACAGTAATTCCATTTGGATTTAATGTGGCACTCAACAGGGAGCGACCCTGAATTAGTACTCACGACCTCCAAATAAGATAGGGTCCTTCAATGTCAGCAGGGCTCACTTGAGGTACACAAACCTCTTCACACATCCATATAAAAGAAAGCACTATACCAGGCAGGCTGCATCTGTATCCCGATCGCAATTACTGCACAATACCCGGAGAACACACAGCAGATTCAGTTCCTGACAGACCGAGTGCAATTTTAGCAATTCCTCCAGTCTTCTACAGGGTGAGCCTGGTTTCTACTCTTCAGAGATCCTTTGATTCTTTTCACAGGACGGATTCAGTCCTAACAAGCTGTTACACAAGCTGCAGACCGGAACTCTGGGCCTCATACATGTTTTTGACTAAAACTGCACACTGAAAAGCACAGGGCTCCTTCCTTCTTCACTGCCAAAGCTCAACTGAACTCCAACCGACAAAACCGGCACTTCCTTTGAGTTCCTCCCAGTTCTTGACTGGATTGGCTGTCACTCACAATAGACTGCTGCTGTTGGTCCAAAAGGCACTGAAGTCTAAACTACATCTCCCAGAGTCACTGCCCATACAATCCTCTTGTGGCTGGCTCAGATTATGAGTCCAAGTTCTGATTCGTCCAAGGCACCATTTTAGAGCTAGCTTACCCCACACTGATTGGTCCAGTTCAGCAGTTCAAAACTAGAATGGGGAACTAGCAGACACAGTTCTTACTGCAAAGAAAGCAGGTTAGACAAACTGTAATTTCATTATTACTCTAAATAATTTCTGGCAAACAGTTACATCTTTCAGATAGGTTCCCTTTGCACTCCTAGTGACTGCAAAAATGAAGTGAATTGGCAGCAGCTCGAGTGGTACTCAGAGAAGCACACAGTCCCCCCATACAAACTAATTATGTCTGCAAGCAGACAGCTCTTAAAGAGACAGTACCAGAGGCTCTAAAAACACTCACTGATAAATGGCTTAAATGCCAAACACCAAACACCATTCAGGCTTGGAGCATTCAAGCAAGCTCCTGGAAGTCTTTTGGGAACCCCCATTTGCAGGGGGGTTACATACTGCACTGCTGTTTAAGCTAGGGCAAGATTATGTCACCATCTCATGGGAATTGTTGCATCCACAGCCCCCACTTGCATACTGTGTGACCCTCAGCAAGTCACTTAACTTCCGACCTGGAAACAAGCTTTGGCTCAGTGTGCCTTTCCTGGTTAAACAATTTCCCCTTCCCTTATAAGAGAGCAGCAGCAGAAATAATGAGAAAATGGAGATCCCCAGAATGAAAATAGAGTTATGCATCCTTTAGAGACAAGGCAGAGATAGAATGGCTGCAGGAGGAGCTCAGGGAGTTGGGGAGGGGCCTTGGGCATGTAGCAAGCTCCGGGACCTTCTCGGAGGTGCTGTCTGTCCACGGCAAAGGGGAGGCTTGGAATCTCCACATCCGGGACTTCAATGCTTAGCTGGAGAACTGGTGCAGAGAGAAGTGTTTCGGCTTCATTGAGGACTGAGGACACACCTGGAGGAATGTGTACCTGTACAAGAGCAACAGCCTGCATCCATCCAGGGAGGGGACCGTTTTTCTCAGTGAACTGTTTAAATGCTTCATTGACAAGCATTTAAAGCAGCAGTGCAATGAAAAAAGTTATTCCAGAAAGCTAATTTTCTGCTATGGTTATGAAAAATATTGGCAGAACTATTGCTCTGGGTTTTCTGGATTTTCCCTGTGCTGTGTACTGTACATTTGCATTTTTGCCTGGGTTCTTACCCTCCTCGGAGCCTCAACATTATTTCTGTGCAAAAATGAGGCAGCCATCTTTTTTTCTTGAGAAATAGTTACTTTAAAACTTTCATAAAATTCTTAAATGATAATGAAAACTGAAAATGTTACTACTAAAACTGGAAGGCATGTGGCATAGATTAGGAAGAAAAAAAAAGTGGGGTCAAAGTTTAGCCCATCTTCGTTACACTGCTGCTTTAAAGTAGCAAGGGGGTTGCGGAAGGAGGCAGGGAAAATTAAACTCCCCCCCCCCCCAGGATAGTGTAGTCAACATGGAGGGCCGTACATTTATGATAGCGCCAGCAGTAATTAAACTCATAATGGGGGGATCAGGAGGAAGGGGGTTAAAAAGAGGAAAGACAAATAGAGGAGGCAAAATGCAAAAGAGGGATGATAAAAGGGGAAATGGCAAAATGTGGAAGGCCATGTATACTAATGCCCACAGCCTAGGAAATAAAATCCCAGACCTGATGGCCTTGATGACGGAGGCTGACCTGGACATTGTAGCTATTAGTGAGACATGGCATACTGGTACTCACCAATGGGGACAGACTTGCAGAAGTCAGGGTGGGTGGACACCTAGGGTCCAGTGATCATCACACGTGGTTTGGTTCAGTATGAGTACAGTGGCAGAGTCAAGTGACACAAAGGTGAGGGTCCTGGATTTCATGAGGGCAGACATTACTAAGATGGGGATATGTTTCAAGAATGCCCTGGCAGGGAGGGATGAATTTGTGGGGGAGCTGAGGAGCAGTGGCCCATCTGAGAGAAGCCATAGTGAGGTGACAAACCTTTGCATTAGACAAGTAAACAAGGGCAAGAAAAAGAGAAAACCACTATGGTTCTCAAAGGAAGTGGCTGTGAAGGTGAAGGTAAAGGTGAAAAATATGGCTTTCAGGAAATACAAGGAAACACAGACGGAGGAGGACAGGGTAGTGTACCTGGATAAACAGAGGCAGGCAGGGAAAGAGTCAGGAGTTCAAAGGCACAAATGGAGGAAAAAATAGCACAGGCGCTAAAAACATTTTTGCCTCGTGAGCTATTTTTACAGGTACATTAGTCAAAGGAGAAAAACCAGGGGTGGGATTGTAAGGCTTAAAGGGGAAGAAGGGGAGTATGTGGAAGGGCACCTACAAAAAGCATCAATACTGAACAAATATTTGTGTTCTGTATTCACAGAAGAAGGAGAAGGTGAGGGACCACAGTTAGGCAACATGAGCAAATATGGGAGGGAGGTGGATGCCAGTCCATTTACAGAAGAGAGAGTCCTAAAAGACCCTCACAAAACTGAGAGTGGACAAGGCAATGCAGGACTCTCCTCCTGCACCCCTTCCCTTTGACCTAACTCTATTTTTGCATCTAGCACAAGTGTTCCCTGCTATCTCTGTACCCTTGGTACATGACGCTGTCTCCTGCCTGGCTAAGACAGCAAATGTCTCTCTCTTATTGTAAATGTATGTACACTACCAACTGTAGATTTACTGTAATCATACTATGTACGCAACCAATTGTCTATCTACTTTATTCATAATATGTAACCAATGTACGTACTCAACCTATGTTATCCACTCCAATCTCGTTTATGTACCTCCTTGTCTGTATATATGTCTATGACATGGTGCCTTTGGAAATGAGTCTCTGATTCAAAGGTTGTAAATCCGAAATCTAAATAAATAAAATAAATAAAAAATGGTACCAGATGGGACACACCCTAGTATATAGAGGGAACTACAGGAGCTGCTGGCAGCACCACTGGCAGCCCTGGTCAAGGAATCACTCCATACGGGAGTGGTTCCAGAGGACTAGAGAAGGGCAGATGTAGTCCCACCTCACAACAATGGGAGTAGGGAGGAGGCTGGGAACTATAAACCAGTCAGCCTCACCTCAATAGTGATGAAAAGTATGGAATCACTACTTAAAGAAAGGATCGTGGAATGCCTTGTATCCAGCAGAGCACAGGATCTGAGACAGCATGGATTCACAGCAGGAAGGTTATGTCAAACAAATCTAGTTAATTTCTTTAACTGGGTGACTGGGGACGTGGATTGGGGTAGGGGGCAGTGGATGTAACTTACCTGGATTTCAGTAAGGCCTTCAATACCATTCCAAATAAAAGACTTGCGAAGAAGCTGGGCAGCCTGGGAGTGGGTCACAAGGTGGTAAACTGGGTTAGGAACTGGTTGAGTGATAGAAGATAGAGGGTGGTGGTAAATGGAGGAGAGACTGTGAGAGCTCAGTGTGCATACCCCAGAGGGGGGGAGAGACAGGGGAGATATGACAGAAACCTACAAATATCTAAAAGGCATAAATAGAGTACCAGAGGGTAGCATCTTTTAGAAAAGGATATGTTCAGGAATGAGGGGGCATGACATAAGGTTGGAAGGGGTTCTCTAAGGGGTAACGTGAGGAAGTATTTCTTCAATGAGATGGTGGTGGGTGCATGGAACAGATTCCCAGTGGAGGTGGTGGGGGCAAACACAGTGGGGAATTCAAACATGCATGGGACAGGCATAGGGGAACAAATGAGCAGATTGAATGGGCCTAGCAGTCCTTATCTGCTGTCAACTTCTATGTTTCTATGTATTTGTGTTTAAAAAAATCAGTAAACAAAACTCTATTACTGGAACACAGCATAGATAGACTAAACTGTGCATACTGGAAAACATAATTTTAGGGCTCCTTTAAGTCTCCTTAGGTGCTAGACAGAGTTGTGAAGAAAAAGAAGATCCATCTGAAGCCTACTTCCCTCCTTCAGTGGTACTTTTCACCATGATTCATACATACTGTAGGGAGCTTTACATGAGAGCACTCTCCTGGAGCTGCTGTGAAAGTTGGTGCAGACAAATTGTGATGTTTAGCTGCCCATTTTTATGTTTGCTGTATGCAAATGTGCAGCAATCATTTTGTTAGGGGAGTGTCTTTTGAGGGGTGTGACGCTGTCAGGCCAATGCAGAGTGGCCTGCAAGAGGCTCATCAGTGTCACACCAGTCATCAGCCAGGCTGATCATGGCAGTATTCTGGCTTGCTAGGTGGAAACTTTGTGTACTTCACAGGAAAGAGCCAACCCACTCATAGGTCAGCTCTTTCCTTTAAGCCACGCCACCCAGCACGAACAACTGATCTGTCATGATTAGCCTGCTGAAGAATTACACCATTACAAAGAAAACCATCTATCCATGTCCGTTGCTGGTGCACCTTAACTGTTCTTCCCACCAGACCCTCCATCTCAGCACCCAACACCCACACATACCACCACAGACATAACACCAACACTATGAGAGGGTGCCCAATCCCCCAGTGTCGCCTCCTGAAATAAAGGAACCTGTCCTCAACGTTTTTTTAAAATAGACCCTGCAAAAAGAAACCATCCATCAATGTCTGTTACAGCCACCATAACTGCCCCCCCAAAGCCCAACCCATGTTAATATTCCAGCACAGGGGTGCCCAATCCCCCATTCCATCTACTACCCCCCACCCTGCCCATTTTACATACCTCTGACACTGAGGGGGCCAAATCCCCCAGTGTCGCCACCTGAAATAAAGAAAACCATCTCTTGTAGTTTTTTTTAAACCCTCTAAAAAAGGAAACTGTCCATTGAGGTCTGTTGCAGCCATTACTCTCCCCCCACTCGACCCTCCCACTCAGCAACCACCACCCCACACTGCTACAAGCCCTTACTTACCCACCGGGGGTCCAATGCAGCAATCCTCTCTGGACTGCAGACATGTCTTCGTTCTTCAATGCTGGACCACAAACTGAAGAAATCAGGTATGCAGTTCAATGTATTTCAATGGGGTCTTGAACTTAGTGGCATAACTTGGTAATTTTTGAAAATTTTTGCCCCATATTTGTAACATGCCTTTTTTGGGACCCCACCTCATAAACAATGGCAGTGAAATCAGGCAAATGTGTTCCGAAAGGTGATTTCACAGTCGCTGTGTATAATCTCCTTTCGGACAGGAGTTGAACATTTTCTCAACCCTTGTTCATGAGGAGGGGTCGTAAGAAGGCTATGTTGAAAATCTGGGGTAAAAATATTAAAAAACAACAACGTTATGAATCTCTATTTAAATTTACAAATGCAGGCTTATAACTTTGGTAATTTTCAATATTTTGACCCCAGATTTTCAACATAGCCACTTCTTCACAGCACCTCATGAACATGATAGCTGTCATTTTCAAGGCCTGGCCAAAATGTGTTTTTGCACTTGTGGCACAAAATCACCTTTTGGGCAGGATTTGAAAACGTTCTCCTTCCTTGTTCATGAGGTGGGCTCATGAGAAGGCTGTGTGGGGTCATAAGAAGGCTATGTTGAACATTTGCGGTAAAAATACGGAAAAAAAAAAAGTTATGAGTTTACATTGCAGTTTTTCAACGCACACTTGTAACTGTGGTCATTTTCAATGTTTTGACCCCAACTTTTCAACATAGCCATTATTTCACACCACCTCATGAATGTGACAACTATCATTTCTCAATTCCTACCCAAAATGTGTTTTGGCGCAAAATGACATTTCAGCCACTGTTTTATAAATGACACCTGCCATGCTTAGAAGAAGTGGTCCTAAAAAGATTATGTTGAAAATATTACGTAAAAATGTGAAAACACAAAGTTATGAGGAAATGAACTGCTTCAACATTTACTTATAACTTTATTTTTTGTAGATTTTGGCCCCTAATTTTCAACATATGCCTTGTGTTACCCCATCTCCTGAACATGGCAGGTGTCATTTTTCAAATCCCCTCCAAAACTTGTTTCCACAGTCGCACAGCGAAATCACCTTTCAGATGGTATTTTAAAAAAATCCACCTGTCTTGATTATAACGTCAGGTCATGAAAAGACTGTTGGACACTTGGGGTCAAAATGTGGGAGCCCACTTGAAAGTAGATATTGTCTCTCAGCTGACCTATCCTGGGTAATTACAATATAACAATGTATCAAAGCAGGACACCACTGAAAATGAGACATTGCATCTCATCTGCTCTATCCTGGGTTAATCAATCATCAATCAATCAATCACTTTATTTAACCAGGCATAAACACCATTGAGCAAGCTCATTTTCAAGGTGGTCCTGGGCATTAATACAATACAGTACACTTCATAAGATTACAATTACATGGACAACGTTGCAAAAAAAAAAAAAAAGGAAAAACATTGTGAAGGTGCCAGTCAATATGGGCCTATACATACCGGTCAACATAATTAACATGCAAAGGTACATAATGATAAGCCTTACTGAAATGAGAAGAGACAACAATCCCATATAGTCTCCGCTAAGTAAGAGCTCATACCTAAATGATAAAAAATAAGGAGGTATTAAGGAACAGGGTAGAAATTGGGGTGTAAAAGTAGGCAGCCAAAAGGAAGGCCAGAATAGGTAAAAGGTAGAGAATAGGCAGGTAAATATACAGTAAAAATGTGTACAAGCAAGACCCAGTACAACAGCAATACCAGCAGCAAATATTTGGCATTGACAAATGCTTGTTTCTTTGTTGTTAGGTAGAAAACTTTCAAAGTTAAGATCTGAGCCCAAACAATCAAAGCAAAGGTTGTGGCCATCAGCTTTTACTAACAATGCTCACTAGATCTATACCACTTAGGTCCTCTAGGCCTGTCTTCTTTTTTTGTTTAGTTACTTACATGTAACAGTAGATCTTAGAGAGAATCTTCTCCATAGAGCCACATCTTCAGAACTGTAAGTCTGGACCACTTGTATACTTTTGCCTAACTGGGGCCACCCATATTGATGTATGTCAGTACCTATAATATAGGGAACTGAAATCCGGAGAAGAACGTACCACAAATGGCCCAGGTTGGGAGGGGTGCGGGTAAGGGCGGGTGGCCTAAACAGTATACCAAATTCCAGAATACCTTTGCTCTATTAGAGCCAAAATATACATCACAACTCACTCCAAAATATTCCACCACTGTATATATAAGCTATAAAAGACAAATATGAGTATGCAGACCTCTCCGCTCAGGAGAGGTCTGTGCACACTCACATTTGTCTTTTGCTTAAGTGTGCAGACCTCTCCACTCAGTAGAGGTCTGTGCACACTCACGTTTGTCTTTTGCTTATGTAACCCCCAGGGGGCGCTATCCCAAGGGCTACTATCCCTGCCTGATTTGCCACTAACAGGTTGAAGGGCCTGGATCTGATGGCGGGTGCCTCCACCCAGAGGTCAGGGTTGAGACAGTCTGATATGACTTGGTCACAGCCCTCTGGGTCACTGCAACCCCCCTTTCTTCCCACTAGTGGCCCACACAAATCAATCACAGTACCCTTGCAATATACACTTACCCCCAGGATTGGTTCAATCAGCTTGACTCTGGGGACCCCCTGTAAAGTAAGATGCAGTTATACAATAACCACTATACAGTAATTCAACACAGACACACAGTTCAAGCAGTGTAACTTTGCCAAACAACCAAATCTGATTTATCTAGGGGATAGTAACAAGGACAGGGGGAAATCAGGTTAATTGATTCAGTCACATTAATAATCACAGTACTGTGTACATATTTCAGAGTCCCAAATGTCACTCTTACTGGGTACCCAGGCAATAAGAGGCTAGCCTATTTGGTGCAGCTGGCTGGGGCCCTGAGGATGGAAAATGCATGCACAATACCCACTTTGTAATCCGGAGCCGGTAGGCTCAGTTCGTGAAGAAAGAAAGGAAAAGTAATCAGATGGAACACTTGCAATTAGATGATGGCAGGGAGCTACCCTGATTTGTGCTCACAAATTCAGTGCTGAAACTGAATGAATGCAGATGGTCCTGGATTGCCAGGAGAAACAGAATAGCTGGTCCAGCCCTTGTAGGAGGGCTCACTTGCACTCAATGCAGGCAGATGCAGTCCAAGTGATGCTGGCTGCAACTTCCAGCTCGCTGCACGATTTATATGTACACAAAACACTACCAGGCAAGCAGCTGGTCACCTCAGGAGACTGAGCCTGGCTACCGAGGCATTCTTCTCTGACTTCAGTTCGAACCCTGCTAGGGAATCATACTCCCAGCACAGCACACATTTCACAACATAGGGAATTACTCAGAGCTCAGTCCCCACAAGCACTCACACCTTTATATGTAAGGGTCACTTACTGTACCAGACCACAGAGTCCTGACAGGCCGATCGCAATTCTGCACACTTTCGGTCTTCTTCAGGTTAAGTCTGGTCCCAAAATGACTTCTGCTTCTTCTCTCACTCTGAAAGCTCGGAGTCGCTGTCCGAATTACACTTGCTAATGGATGCAGGCCAACTTTATGGCCTCACACGCGCTTCCCGCGTGAATCTACTGCACACAACGGCTGCACGAACACTCGGGGCGGTTTCCCCCTCAGCTTCCAACTTCAAACACAGTTCTCTTCTGCCCCAAACCTCAGGGCACTTCAGCAACAAGGTTCCTCTTCGGAATTGCTGTCCGAAAACCAAGGCTCCTCTTCAGAATCTCTGTCTGAAAATCAAGGTTTCTTCTTCAGAATCTCTGTCTGAAAATCAAGGTTTCCACTTCAGAATCTCTGTCTGAACACTTGGTTGCCCATGATCTAGGCCACAACACTGCTTTCCTTTTTCACATAAGTTCAGATACTTGATCCGAGAAACACAGTCCTTTTCTCTCCCCTCAGGAGAGCTGACAAAAAACAGACCTCTTTCAGGCCTCCTGTGCGGTTCCCGCGCTGCCACGTGGGCAGCAGCCCCACAAGCTGCTCACTCTTCCTGCTCCATGCTCAGACTGACTCTCCCAGCAGACAGTCCGGGCCTTTCCTCCAAATCCAAAAGGTTGCAGTTGTCTGATTCTCCTTGTCAGTCACAACAGGCTCCCTCTATTGGCGAAAAAAGGCACCACGGTCCAAACTACATTTCCCAGAGGCTCTCGCCATACAAGCCCCTTGTATGGGCTCCCATTTGAGAGTCCAAGTGCTGATTTGCCAGCAGGCTCCATTTTAAGGAGCACCTCCCTATTAATTGGACCTATTCAGCAGTTCAGATCTGAAATGGAGGGGCTAAACACACACAGTCCCAGCTGCAAGAAAGGCAGGTTAGACAAACTGTACTGTCATTATCACTCTAACAAATTACCAGCAGATAATTACATCTTTTGAAAGTGCTCCCCCTGTGCATATAGCGACTGCAGAATGGAGCGATCTGCTCAGTGGCCCAGGCAGGACTCGAGCAGGGAAACACACAGTCGCCCCAGTTCAAATTAATTCCACTGCAGTTTGGCAGCTCTTAAAGTGACACTACATGGAAGCATTATGCACTCTCACTAAATTATTTTTTAACTTGGCTGAAATACAGGACACCAGCCAGGTGGAGAGCATTTAGGCTCACCCAAGGAAGGCTTTTTTAGTGACCCCCATTTGTAGGAGGGTTACACTTAATAAAGCACATCCAATGGTGACTATTTTGGAGTGAGTTGTGCTGTATGTTTGTTATTTTCCTGTACAGTGGGGGCCCATTCCTGCTGGAGACAAGCCCAGAGTTGTACCATACTGACAGGAATGAGAGACCAGAACCAGGGCAACAGGAGAGGTGGTGGTTCAGAAAGTAAAAAACAAGACCAAGTATGCAGTAATTGGTACCTCTTCCAGAATAAGCCGTCTGAAACATAGAAGAGGGTAGGTGGGAAGGTGAGCTGTGGCTCTGTGGAGAAGATTCTCATGAAGATTAACTGTTATTGGTAATTATACTATAGGCAACAGAAATCCTGCAAGCTGATTGGCTGAGACATCTGACTTGCCGTGAGTAAATCTCATCACTACCCATGCATAAATTACCAGCTGACCACTTCATAAAAATTACCCAAAAATCACTAGGCCTCAACTTTTTCAAAACATTACAACCGCCATTTTTTTCCTCAACCGACAAGCCAGAAAGGTAGTGGCACAGAACAAAGGTTTGGAAACACTTGTAGTCCATTCCCAACAGCAAAACAATAAAAATTAGGACCCCCAAATATATCAAGAACAAATCTTCAATCAGGCTGTCACACATCCAAGGGCTGAAGTCACTGCTCCCAAACTGCCAGAAACCGCAGCTGCAAATTAAACCTTTTCCGATCCTTGGGCTCTCGCTCCTTGACTGTACATGCCGGTCCGATCTCCATACAGGTACTGTCCCATTTGTGGTCCATGTTGACAGGGTCACAGAAGCGAGAACAGAGGCAGATGTATTTTCAGAGGCTAAATGAGAGAGCTGCAGCAGTGAGTACAGCAGCGCCCTATCTGCAGAATTCCTCCCTCCTGCTTTCAGCTCTCTGCTCCATTTCAAAGTACCATTCAGGGCAGAAAGGAATACATTGATTAAACAAATTAGCAAACACTAATGGATTTTTTAATTTAAAAAAAAAGCCAGCAGCATATGAACAGCTGGAAATAGCAAAACTATTAAAATAAAAAGTTAACCTGCTTGCTTTCTTGTCTCCCCGCCTACAGGTTTACCAAGATTTTGTTTTGTTTAGTATAATTAATAGTTTTGCAATTGCCAGCATAGCAGCCACATGAAGTGTGGACAGGAGTTCCTCGGGTCGGTGCCGAAGTTTCAAAAATTAAACTGCGCATTGCTCGTAGCGGGTAGAGAGCTGAACTTTCATTCCGGTGAACATTTCAAATTGCTGTATCTTGATAATGTGCTGTCTGTATCTCACCCTTCCCACTATGGTGTCTTTCTCTCTCTTCCCCAAACCTTTCAGTCACGTCTCTCTCTCTCTCTCGCAACACAACTTTACCGCCGATGACACACTTGTACTGCCCAGCTCCAGCAACTGTTTCAGATCACATGTTTTTCACCCGGACTGCATGCCTTCCTGCAGCTGTTTCTCTCCACAACACTGGCAGTTACAACAGTTCTCTTCCCAGCTCCGATGCCTCACAGTACAAATGGGAGGGACTTTTTTATAATCAGTGGAGGGATATTATCGCTGAATATTTGAAAAAAACTCCAATAAATTATTATTTTACTTACTATATTAAAACTACTACAGCATTTCTTTTAATTTAAGGCCATGGTATAATCACAATAATCCACTCCAGGATGTGGATTATGTTTGGATTTACACACTTCTGGTGTGGATTTGGTCACGAGGCCACACACCAGACATGGGTAAATCTCAGCATAACCCACACCCTGTCATGGATTATTGCTAAAGTAACTAAGCTATCTTCTTTGAGAACCTCTCCCTCCATAAAGCGACACCTTTGGAATGATTCCCAAGCAGTACCAAACAGTAGAGTGGGAGGAAGGCCAGACAACAGGGATGGGGAAGACTCATGTGACAACAGGCTTTGAAGGATGGCAAGGGTGCAGCCAACCAGTCTGTGGGTCCGCAGATCCAGACTGTAGTGTTTAGTGAAAGTATGGACAAACCTCCATGTGGTGGCAAGATGCATGTCAGCTGCCAAGACTGAACAAAAACATGACACAGAAAAGACCATGCTATGAATGACATGCCCATGGATAGGACCAGGAAGTGCCCCACCATGCTTTGGGGAACAAAAAGTGCAGGATGATTGCCGGCTCACTGGCGAAAGGGCAGAGTGCCGACCTGTAGTGCCGACGACCCGGGTTTGAAAACAGATTCGGGGATGTCGAAGGGCCGTCTGGGGGAGAAGGATCAAGCATCCCACAACTGCTCTCCTTCTCCAGGGGGGAGGCAGGTAGAGTGTCCAGTGCACTGCAGACACCCAGCGGAAGCTGGGTGTACTGCAAAAGCAGGTACCAGTACGCTGGGAGGTGGGACAGACGCTGATCGCCACTGCATGTCCCCGCCCCCATAAAAGGGGAAAAAAATAGCCTGCCTGCCACGTTCAAGAAGCTAGCCCCTACCTTAATCAGCCTCCAGGGCCGGCTCCCCGTCCTTTTACAGTGCTCGAGGCACTTAGGGCTGGTGCCGTGGCCCCACCCTGGGACGTAAGCCAGGGGAGCTTCAGGGAAGCCGTGCTAAGCTGGAGGTTAGAGGGGTCTATGATTGGGCTGACGCAGGGTGGTAAGGTAGGCTATAAAAAAAAAAAGAAGTCAGGATGATAACCATTTGGAAAGGTACTGCTTAGAGACAGAGGCACCTACAATCATGAGGGTGAATGAAAAGGGGAAGGAAAAACTGTAGAAAGTGGATATTCTGGTTTAATGTGAACTCAGAAACGACCCCTAGGAAGAAACCTAGGATGGGTACATAATGAAACCCAATTCTGGTGAAAATCAAGGTATGATGCATCTGAAACTAAAAACTGTAGCTTACAAACTCTCTAAGCAAAGGTAACTGACACTAGAAGAAAAAATTTACTTACCACAGTAATGTTGTTTCTTCCAAGGGATCTCCCTGTATGATTAGACATATGCAGTTAGCCTAGAATCTCTGATTAGCCAAGAGCTGTAGTGATGTAACATGGAATGTATGCAAATAATGGAATTAGAATGTTACATTCAAACTGCTGCCTCTAGGCGGACTGTGTTCCAGCTAACAGTCAGATTCATTTTCTCCATTCAGACAACTAGATGCCCCGAAGAGCTTCTCTCACCAACTTTGCTTCAAGTTTGTTTATTTCTGTCAAAAAAGTATTATTTCACTATTCTTCTTATTTCTCTACCCCTAATTGCTTTTTTGTGAAAATCAGTGCTATTTAAAGATTTGTTCTCGGTGCCTAGGTGTTTCTTTGCAGTTCCCAGGGATCGATGCCTTTCTCAGTTTAACACTGTTTTAGCATTTTTAACCACTACTTTATTTGATGAATTTTCGATTAAAGTACCTTATTTTGAGCCGGCCCGGTGTTGCTGAGTGTTGAAGTGCTGGACGCCACACCTCGCACTATGCTGGGGACCCGAGTTTGGGAGTGAGCTCGGGTGCCAGGGGTTGGCTGGGGAGGGTAATGGGGTTGTCCGGCATCCCAGCGACCTCAGTGGAGATCGGGGGCACTGCAGGAAGCAGACCAAAGACACGGGCAGAGCGTGGCAGACGTTGGTAGGTTTGCTGTGCACCATGGCGTCATTGCACACCACACTCAAGAGGAGGGAGGAGTGCAACAGAACAAAGGAAACAACCAGCTCTGCGGGGTAGGCGACGGCACCTGACCCCCATGCCCACCGCTAGATCTCACCCATCCAGCCTTCCAGTTCCTCCACCCGGACCCTCAACTGCAGCTTGGCCAGTCTATAAGAGAGTGCCCAAAGAGAAGGGGTGGCCCCACCTCGGAGGGATTAAGCCAGGGGTACTGGCTGCAGGAGTGGGGGAGAGAGGAGGTTCAGGATGGGGAGACCTCAGGTGGGCAGGATCAGGCCAGGATGCCTAAGAGAGGTCCCTCAGGCTGCAACAGGTGGGAAAAAGACATTTAAAAAAAAAAAGTTTATTTAACTTATTTTGGGGAGCGATTTACATTATTAGCTTTCAGTTCCCTTTTTCTGTCTGGAACTGATCACGTTTGTTATAAAAATAAAGTTATATCAATTTAATCGCATTTCCCTTTCTCCCCAGGAAACCAACTGTAATAAACATGTCACAAGTGGCAGCAGGTTCAAAAGGAGCATGTGTAAGAGACTCCTGAGCCAAGTTAAGGCCCAAAAGTGGAAGCAACCTATGGACTGGGGGGCACAGATGCTGGGGCCTTTTGAGAAACCCACGGGACATCTTCAACTTGGCCAGTCTTGCCTCCAAAGAGGGCATGAAAGGCTGAAATGACCGAAAGGTATACTGTCATGGAAAAGTACTGAAGGCCTGAGTCTGAAAGTGACAAGAGGTAGTCCAAGACATGCTACGCCAGACAAGAAAAGGTGTCCATGGAGTAAGAGGCACACCAAAATACTGAAATGCTTCTGTTTCAGGCAGTAGTGGTCTGGGTAGACAGCCAACGAGCTACAGCAGAACATCCAAATCCACATGGGAGACCCTGAAGCGGTACATTTATATGTTCTCAGATGAAACTTCAGGGAACCCAAGGTCAGGGTACAACAGGCAAGGCAAGGCAAGGAAAATTTTATTTTTCTAGGCCTCCAAACCCAGAGGCTCCGGACACCATAGACATCAACACAATTATCCAATAAAACAATAAAAATATCAGCAATAAATTAACAGACCATATGATTAAAGAAGTAAGGCCTAAGCTAAAAACAGTAGCTAGAAAGAGCCATCCTGAAGATAGGATCTAATATACAGTGTCTGGGAAGGCCTGATTGAACAAGTGGGTCTTGAGGCAGGCCTTGAATACCTCAACCGAAGGAGCCTCGCGCACAGATGGTGGAAGTGAATTCCACAGGACAGGGCCGGCGACACTGAACGCTCTATTGCCGGCAGTTTTCAACCTTGTCCTGGAAATTGCAAGGAGGCCCCTAGAGGAGGAGCGGAGGAAGCGGACCAAGGCAGTGGGTGAGAGAAGGTCAGACAAGTATCCAGGGCCCAGCTCATGTAGGGCCTTAAAGGTGAGCAAGCCCACCTTAAACAGGATCCTCCACCTGACCGGCAGCTAGTGCAGTTCACGCAACACCGGGGTGATGTGGCAGTATTTCAACTGCCCTGTCAACAATCTGGCAGCCACGTTCTGCACTAGCTGCAGCCTGCGGAGGGTACCTCCCAAGACCCCAAGGTAGAGCACATTACCGTAGTCAAGCATGCTCTTGTTTTGTGACAGCAGTCTTGCTTGTAGAGGTAGCAGAACAGGAGGTTCCACTGCAATCTACTAGAGCAGACAGAACCAAATTTGTGTGGGCCAGAAGGCGGCCACCAGTATCATTGTGGCCTCATTCATCCAAAGCTTGACCAATACTTAAAGTATTAGAGGCATTGGGGGAAAGGCATACAGAAGCCTCCCCTTCCAGGAGAGGGATAATGCATCTCATGAAAAGCTCCAGGCCCAGGGACAAGCATGCAAATAAGTAGCAGTTTTTTGTTGTTTAGGGATGCAAAAAGGCCCAACTCTGGACAAGCCTAATAGGAGAAGAGGTCCTTGTCATGGTCATCTTGGAGCTTCCACTTGTGAACTGTGCAACTGACTTGCTAAGATTGTCCCAGGATGTTCAGCGTATCGGGTAGAAATGTGGCAACAATGTATGTGTAGTGTGGCAAGACCCACTGCCACACTCACATGGCATCTCTGCAAAGGAGGTAGGAGTGTGTACTTCCTTGTTTGTTGAGGTAGAACATGACACAAGGGCTGTCTATCAAAGGATGTCCCTGAATGTGAAGGGCAAAGACCCGAAAGCGAAGAAGAATATCCCTGATCTCCAGAATGCTGCTGTGGAGTGAGCAGTCCAAAGGGGAACACACATCCTCGGGCATGAGTGCATCCAAATGGGCCACTCAATCCACCTTGGTAGTTTACTTGGTAGATTAGGACAAAAGAAGGCCACAGCCCATCGAGATTGTCCCCCACAACACTGTGGATCATTTTACCTAAATGTTGTTGTTTTCCACCTAGTAGGCATCTGTGGTGAGGACCTCCCATGGAGATGGACAGAGAAACACGGACCTTGAAGCAGATGGTAGCAGTCTTACTACCGGCAAAGAGCCCCGTGTTAAGGGATCCATAACTAAAACAGGGTGGGCCAAGGATTGGGAAGGATGCGGCCACTGATCATGAAGCATCCACCAAGGAATGTTCATGTGGAAGCAGTCCTTAGGAACTGTCACAATGGCAACCATCATGAGGCCAATGGCCAAAGCATGGATCTTACAGGGACCTGTGCACTGGAGCCAATCACAGTGTCAGCATTGGCGTCCATAAAGAATGTCTGAGCCTGAGTTATATCTAAGACAGTACCTATAACCTGAAAGTGTTGGAAAGAGGTGAGAAATTTTTTGGGTTGAGCTAGCCAAGTGGTGTGGCAAGCTAAGGCAGGGGGACCACGTTGCCAGCTGTGCTGGTGACTTGGGTTCCGGGCAAACTGGAGTCACCAGAGGCCAGCCGGGGAAGGAGGATTGAGCATCCTATGACAGCTCTCCTCCTTCAGGGAGAGGGGGACAACACCAACCGCTGTTTGATCACCAACAAGTGGAAGCTAGGTGATGTCACAGTGGTCCCTTCCTGGTTGACTGGGTGCAGCTCGCTGAGGTGTACTGCATCTTCATGCAGCATGTGCACACCATAGTATGCATGCCAGCTTGGGGAAAGAAAAATACTCTCGGGGGGGGGGTACCTGAATGACCAGGATGATGGCGTGCGCTAGGCAGGCTCTGCACCACCCACCTAGCTACCTACCATATAGGTGAGAGATGTGGAAGCTAAGTCCTGGGGTGGGTGGCTGACGGGGCTGGGGCAAGACACCAGAAGAGGGCCACCCAGGTGTAGGTGAATGAACAAAGAATGGGAAAAATAAGAAACAATTTGGGTTAACTGACCAGGGCACTGAGGTGATCGAACAACTGGTAAGTCCAGTACAAAGTCTACAGAGTTGCTGCCCTGGATGGTTCTTTGAGGAGCCTGTCGTCCAAGTAAGGGTATTTCCTGGCATAAGGCTGCTGACATCACATCCAAACACTTGGTGTAGACCCGCAGAACTGAAGAAAAGCCACAGGGTAAGACGCATATTGGTAGTGTGGCTCCTCCAAAAGGAAGCTCAGGTATTGGCACTGGCTATACGGACTCAATGTGCAGATGTGCAGAAATGCAACCTGCATAACCAGAGTACAAAGCCATTCCCCTGAAAGAACAGAGGGAGGCATTACAGAAGACAGGCCATGTTATACTTTTTTTTATGCAGTGTATTTTTTCAGATCTCAGAGGTCCAAAATAGGCATAGATCACCTATCTTCTTTATGACTAGGAAATGTATTGAATAGAAACTGCAGTGCATATAGACCAGGGGAAGAGGCTGAATATCCCTTTTGTTCCAAAGAGCATGTACTTTCGTCAACAGGAATGATAAGTGCTCTGAAGTGTAGTGACAAGGGCTAAGAGGATGCACAGAATGGGGTGATATTAGTTCTAATGCATGACTCTTCCAAACAATATCAAGGACCAACCAGTTGGACATGATCTTCTGCCATTTTGTCATAAACAGGAAGATCCTGCCCCCTACCTAAATCCTTAGGAGTGGAGTGTTGGGAAGAGAGCGAAAGGGAGTCAGAAGGTGGAGGGCACAGAGGAGGCACTGACAACACCTGGACATTTAGAGATCTTAAAATGTGCCCCTGAGGACTGAGGCTTGTGGGCAGAGGCCCCGGAGGCAGATGAACTGCCCAGAACCCTGGACTCCAAAGGAGTGGAAGCCTCCGTGAGAAGAAGAGCTGGTCAAGACAAAAACTGTGGCAAGTTTGAAGGGTGGGACAGGCATAGGAGGCTGGTGAGGGGGTGGATAAGCATGAACCTATAAGAGGCATAGACTTCCACACTGGGCAGACTTGACAGGCCGCAAGGCCTTCTGTGGCCACATTTCTGTGTTTCTATGAAAAGAACCACAGCAACACCCATGTGGGAGCTGGGAAGCAAGGAACTTCAAGGAGCTAAGAGTCATTTTTGATGGCTGTAACACGTTCATCTTGAGCTCCTGGTTGTACTAACATACTAAAATGCCAGCAGAATAGGCCTAACGGTCTCTCGAGTCTGCTCGATTTTCAGCACCCGCACTGAGGGCCAATTTTGGTGTCCCCCTCCCCCTTAGGTTATACTGTCCCCAGTACCAGATGTTCCACCTGTATTGTGCGTGGTCAGATCTACCCTTCCCATGTACCTGTCCCATCCCTTCTTAAACCCGTCCACAGTCTCCATCTCTACCAGCTCCCTGGGCAGTGCATTCCATGGCTCCACCACCCTTTCAGTGAAATAACATCTCTTCTCCCCTCTGAACCTGCCCCCTTACAGCTTACACCCGTGACTTCTTGTTGCCCCACCCTCCTCCCTTTGGAGTACCCTGACTGGGCCTCCTTTATTGATCCCTTTCATGTACTTAAAGACCTCTATCATGTCCCCCTTGTCCCTCCTCTCCTCCAGGGTGTACAAGTTGAGTTCCTTGAGCCTCTCCTCATAGGTCCTCTCCCCCAGGCCCCAGTTCATTTTGGTTGCCCTCCTTTGGACCCTCTCTAGGAGTGTAATGTCCCTCTTTAAATGTGGTCTCCAAAATTGTACACAATATTCGAGGTGTGGCCTAACCAAGCAGTTATACAGTGGAAGGATCACTTCCGCCTTTCTGGAGGTAATCCCCCCAGCGAAGCATCCCAGCATCCTATCTGCCCTTGCCACTGCCCTCCTACAGGTCTCAGAGTTGTTCATTTTGACATCTACCACTACCCCCAGGTCCCTCTTACCCTCTGTGGCTTGAATCATGTCTCCTCCCAGGGTATATCCCTGGCCTGGATTTCTGACTCCCAGGTGCAGAACTTTGCACTTCTCTGCATCGAATTTTAGTTTTCATTTTCCTGACCACCTTTCCAGAGCCTTCAGGTCCTCCTGCAAGGCCACTCTCCCCTCCTCCCCATCCGCCACTGCACCTAGCTTTGAGTCATCTGCAAGGAGACTCATCTCACTTCTGATCCCCCTCCTGATGTCTGCGATATAGGCGTAGAACAGGAGTGGTCCCAGCACTGACCCCTGGGGAACCCCACTAGTAACCCACCTTGGGGATGAGGCTAATCCTCCAACCACCTCCTTCTGAGTACGCTCAGAGAGCCAATTTCCTATCCATCTTAGCAACTGTCTTCCTACCCTCATTTCCTTCAGCTTAGCCAGCAGGCCACTGTGGGGGTACCAAACAATTTTTGTTTTCAAATGGGTGAGTTTAGGACTGACTGTTGAACATCAGTAGCAAAATTAGCAACATGCAACCACAAATATCAGTGAAGGTGGATGTCAGATGCAGCCGAGCGAGCGGAAGCTTCAGATGTATTGTAACCAGGATGTGGCAAAAACTTACTGGCCTCCAATCCAATCACATCACACTGCTGGGCTTCAGTTTTAGTAGCGTCTTCGACAAATTTATCCATCATAGTAGATGATAAGTTCCACAGGTTAGTCTGAATTTAATAATGTAAGGCTGGTAACTGGCCATACACAGGCACAGTGCACTGGATGCATATGTCTATTTGCCCATAAAGTCCAGTTTTCTGAATTATTTGTCAGGGGGTAATAAGCACATATGATGGAGGGCCCAGAACCTATAATGAGTAGCCATAATGACCGGGTCAGTTTCAGTCTGGGTAGCATAAAAAGCCTTGGCAGAGGATGCTGTTCATCTGTCTTGCAAGGGAAAGCCAGTAATGGACGTCATGCACTTATAGTATGTGCCCAATCTCTGTACAGGACTAGACCCCACAATCTTCTCACCCAGCAGCATAAATGCTACTAAGTGAACCAAGCTGACACATCAGACACTTTACCAATGGCAGGACTCATCACTTCCAATAGCTTCATATGAAGTCCGAACTATCCATAGTTTACCTGACACAAAATGGCCACCCAGGTAATAATGAGTTAAGCAAATAATTAAAAAAATAAAGTGGTTATGGAAGCAGAATGGTTTGGCAATGCCAAACACAGAGGGCACAATAAATAAATATTGATTTTTTGTTTAACTTACTGGAGACAGTATGTGGAGGTGGGAGTGGGGACAAAAACGAATAATTATAAAAATTAAAACATAGGAATTAGTTATAATTAGTCTTTTTAGTTGTTGTTTTGGTTTTTAACATACCCTGGGTGTGGGATATCAACATACACTTTTTAAGCTTTGCTCTTGAGAGTTACGGATATCACACACATTAGGTGTGCAAAAATAATTCTATACGCTACTGTCTATGCATTATTCTACTGTGTGTGGAGATTGTGAGAGGCAGAGACAGACAAAGAAAGAGACAGAGACAGAGAGAGAGAGAGAGAGAGATTTTACCTTTGAAGTGGTAGAACCCATGCGTACAGGGTAGTATTTCAATGCACTCGTGTTCTATGCTGTTGCACTGCAAAACCTCAAATAGTTGAGAACTTCCAATGTAGCCATATCTGCCACGCAGGATCAAGAACGGACGATTTGCCACACGCAACAGAAACTCCTCATTCGGCCCTACAGTACGTATAAAGAAAACAAACCAAAATTAAATATGTTTCCTATAAATTTTGGAAAGACAAAGTGCACAGTAAGTAAACAGTGTCCTACAATTTTTAGGAAACCTGTAATTCATTTGCAATGGAACTACAGACCAATCTGAAGTCAGCACTTTAATAACCTATGATATCATTCCAAGACATCCTAACTGGCTGAACTCCCAGTAACCTCTTATGAAATCTTCACAAACTATACACTCTACAATGCAGCCATAGGGTGGTAATTTCTTAACATTTGTTTTTACTTCTACTGCTATTCTTTTTACATAAGAAAGCAATATAATATCATTTATAATAAGGAGAGGTGGCTATTGTGCTTAAAATGGATCAGCAGGACTGTTCATTTGTCACAAAAGGCCACGGATACCATAAATTTCCCTTTTTTTATGAAAAGTCCATGATTTTTAGCATTTTCCATGATCACCCCTTGCTAGTCCACATTCTCTGAGACCACCATGACCTTTAGCATTTTCCAGGAAACCGCCACCGTTTGTAGTGTTTGCATATCTCCGATCCATAATATTTTTTCCACAATGGGTCTCCAGGCCACCCAGTGTAGGATTTTAGGACTCACCCTAGGAATGGGTGAAACAGATCAGGTAAGTTCAGAACCACCCAGAGCTGGTGCCATTTTCCATAACATAGCCTTATTAGAACTTTTTGTCAGGTTCTGATCATTTTTGAAACCTTGATTTTGAACCTGAATGTATTCCCCCAACAAGTCTTTATCTAGTAAGAAGGCTGATGGTGGAGGTAGAAAGCCCCAAGAGGAGGCTGGAGGTAATGCAGGCATGCAGCAAACATGAAACTACAATGTAATTCACTGTTGCATGTAAGAAAAAAACTGCCACAGTAATAATGTTTCTTCCATGGGATCTCCTAGTAGGATTAGACAATTAGCAGTCAGCCCAGAATCTCTGACTTCCCCCAAAACTCTGAGTTAGAATGTATGCAAATTAGGGAATTTGGAATGCATCATTCAAACTACTGTCTCTAGGTGACCTGTGTTCCACCTAACTATCAGATTCGATTTTGTAAATGAAAGCACAAGACGATTCTAATTAAATATAGAGGATAATGTATGGTCCTCTATCGGTAACCGGTCAATTAACTGTCGAGAGGTTGCCAGGGCGACCGAATAAACCTCGAGAGCGAAGCTCTCGAGGTTTATGTTGCCATGGCAACCCCTGAGATGGTTAACAGTGACCAGTTGCTGATAGAGGGACCACATTATTTTATAGTGTATGGTCCCAATGAAAAGTAAAACGGCTGCTTACTTTTTGAAAAATAGTCACCGCCACGCCGTTCAGTCCTTCCCAACCGCCATGCTCATCCGCCGATTCCCATTGAAAAAGCTGCCATTACGCGCAGAGATAATTACTGTTGTTAATTCCATCGATGTGACGTAGCATCGATAGGTTAACAACATTTCTACGTCACATCAATAGGTTAACAACCTTACGAAATGATGATTTCCTAAGGTTAACAGCGTTCTACCATACATTATAATTGCATTTAGGTGCCTTAAAAGCCTTACCCCATGATAAAAAGATAGGTTCCAACAGAACAAGAACGCACAACAAAATGGTGAGCTAGGTATCCTAGCCACATTTGTGTGCATTAACAATTATATAAAGTTAGGTCAATGATTAATGGTAACATCAAAAACTCCCATAAAAGTATTGCTAAACCTATTCAGGTTTTGTAAGGGGAGGTAGGGATGGGTGGTCTCATCCTACTAGGAGATCTCTTGGAAGAAACAATATTATTAAGGTATGTCATTTTTTCTTCAAACCTCAGGAATCTCCTAGTAGTATTAGACAATTGGCAGACTACCAAGCAGTGCCTTGGGAGGTGGGTACAGAACCTATTTAGGAAAAAGGTTCTGCAATACTGCAGTGCCAAACCATGCATCAGTCCTGGACTGGACATCTAGGCAGTAGTGCTTTGTGAAGGTGTGGACTATACTCCATGTAGCTGCTTTACAGATTTCCAGCAAAGGAATGTCCCTTGCAGCTGCCACAGAGGCAGCAGTTCCACAAGTAGAAAGTGCCCTTAGGCCATGTAGTGGCTGCTTGGGCAGCCTTACTGTAGCAGAATTGGATGCAGGATACTATCCAACGTGCAATCAACCTCTTTGAGGCAGGCCTGCCTTTTCCCACTTCACCATATGTAGTGAACAGTTGTAAGTGGGAGCTCCTGAGGTCCTTAGTACGAATAATGTAATAGCTGAGAGAGACCTTTTCACATCCAAGATATGAATCTTCAATTCACCTGAATTAGATTTGGCATTAAAAAATACAGGAAGAGTGATGGACTGGTTCATGTGAAATTTAGAAACCACTATTGGAAGGAACTTCTTGTTTGTCTTAAGGACTACCTTGACTTTATGGAAGATAATGTAATTAAATTAAGATCAGTGCAAAGAGCTTGGAGCTCACACACTCTTCTTGCTGAAGTGATTGCCACCAGGAAAATAGTTTTCCATGGGACATATTTCATGTCAGCTGTAGCCACAGGCTCAAGGAGAGATTCCATGAGTCTGGCTATGCACAAATTCAGATCCCAAGGAGGGATTGGTTCTCTAGCAGGAAGGAACATATGTGCCAATCCTTTGAAACATTTTCTAAAAATAGGGTGTGAAGCTATTGTTCTCTGAGCACCTGCAAACAAATAAGCAGATACTGCTGCTAAGTGAACCTTAAGGGTTGCAGGTCTGAGGACTAGAGCATGCAAGTGCACCAAATAATCAAGCAATCAAAACAAGCCTGCCTTAAGGGGATTGATTTTCTTGGGCTTACACTGAAGGAAACTTTTTCCATTTGGAAGCAAAGTCTTTCTTCTGGAAGTTTTTCGAGAAACTTGTAGTATCTTAAATACCTCTTGTAACATATTAAATTCAGAAGATTCTAACTCCTCAAGAACCAGGCTTTCAGGTGAAGGCTCTCAAGGTTTGGAAAAATGATGTGCCCCTGAACAGCTGTTAAAAGATTGATCAGGGTGCGCAACAGAGGGTTCCATGGCTGCCTGGTCCAGTCTGGAGCAACCTGTATCATAGCTGCAGACTGACTCCTCAGCTTAAGAAGGACTCTCGACACCAGAGGAATTGGAGGGAAGGCATAAAAAAACTTTCCCTTCTAATACAGAGCTAGTGCATCCATGGACACTGTGCCCAAGGTGAGAGGTCTGCAACAATTGCGTGGAAGCTGATGTTTTTTTTTTTCTTTTGAGGCAAACAGATCTATTTCTGGAATGCCCCGACATCTGACAATTGTCTCCAACACTTGCCTGTTCAAAGCACATTCGTGAAGATCCTGGATGATTCTGCTGAGTGAATCTGCCAGTGTATTGCCTTTTCCTGGGAGATGAATAGCAGACAGATGCACCTCCGGGAAATATGCTAGGGACCAGATCTTCATGACCTCTGTGTACAGCCTTGAAGATCTTGTACCACCTGCTTGTTGATAAACCACATGGTGGTTAGCACTGTCTGTCTTGACCTGGACTGATAGACCCCTCAACTAAGGGGCAAAGGCCTTTAAGGTGAGGAAGACTGCTCTCAACTCTCAGAGGCTGATGTGCAGCTTGGATTCCTGAGGCGAACAAGTTCCACTGATTCTAAGGTTGCCTGTGTGTGGCCCCCACCCTGGAAGGGATGCATCTGTTGTTACAACCACTGGGTAAGTGCTGTTGCTGAAAAGGGATGCCCTGTCGAAGGTTGTCCCTTTCTTTCCACCATTGTAGAGCCAGTAAGAGAGTTCTTGTAACTGGTACAAGCTTTGAAATGGGATCCTTTTTATAAGGCCAATGTGATTTGAGATGATACTGAATATCCCTCATCTGAAATCTGGAGCCCGACACTACTGCAGTAGTTGAGGCCATGTGTCATAGTAATGCTAGGAAGTGTCGTGCAGTTCTGGGTTGACCCAAGGTAAAGGAATTTGCTAAAGTCAGTAGATGTGACACCCTCTCCTGTGGGAGAAAAGCTTTTCCCTAAACAGTGTTTAGTTCTGCACCAATGAACTCCACTGACTGAACTGGTTCCATGAGTCTTTTGGGCATTGGTTAGGAACCCCAGTGATTCCAGGGTACTCTGATGGAATCTTTTACTTGCTGGTATGAGCTCCTTATGACAAACTAGTCGTCTAGGTAAAGAAATATTTTTTAATTTTATTTAGTATTTTGTTGACCGGGTAAGTGCACTAGACAAATTCTGCCTATTTTCAGGCACGACCCGGGGTGGGGGGATACAGATGAATGGCAACTGACTTTGAACCAGTTTAAGCTGTTGGTGGTATTTATAGTGAATGAGGGAAATTTGGCCAGGACACTGGGGAAATTCCCCTACTCTTTTTGATAAGTGCCATGGGATCTTTAACATCCACCTGAACTACCACCAATCCAGGCAGATGGGACCTCGGTTTAACGTCTCATCCGAAAGACGGTACCTCAGAAGTACTGCACCCCTCTCATGCTGCACTACAGTGTCAGTACTGGGATAGTAACCCAAGTGTCAGATGTGGAAACTGAACTCATGGCCCTCTGATCTCCTGGCCTCAGAGGCAAGTGTGCTACCTACTAAGCCACTGACACTGCAATATATAATGATCCCCTGCCTTCTTAGGTAAGCCGCTACCACTGATAGGTACTTTGTGAATACCTGTGGGACAGACTTGAGCCCAAAGGGAAGTGAAACACAGAAACATAGACTTTGATGGCAGATGAGAACCACTTGGCTCATCCAGTCTACCCATTTCCCTACCTTTCGGATAAGCTGCAGATCCTACTTAACCAACTGCCTACTTCCTCTTACCCACCATTAGAACTGCCTTATGTCTGTCCCATGCATTCTTGAAATCCCCCACTATTTTTTACACCACTACCTCATCTGGAAGGCTGTTCCATGTGTTTACCACCCTCTCTGTGAAAAAACACTTCTTTATGTTGCCCCTGAGCCATCCCACGTCTATCTTCAAATTGTGCCCCCTTGTTCTTGCACATCTCTTTTTCTGAAAGATGCTACCCTCTTGGACTTTGTTGATTCCCTTGAGGTACTTGAAAGTTTCTATCATGTCCCCCCTCTCCCTCCTTTCCTCTAGGGTATACATATTAAGCTCCTTCAGTCTCTCTTCAAATGGTTTCTGGTGCAGACCCTGCACCATTTTTGTTGCCTTCCTTTGGACTGTCTCCATCCTGTCTACTGTATGTCCTTGCAGAGACGGGGTCTCCAGAACTGCATGCAGTACTCCAGATGGGGTCTCATTAACTGTCTGTACAAAGGGATAACAACTTCCTGTTTTCTATTGGTGATGCCTCTCCCTATACATTCCAGTATCCCCCCAGCCATCCTTACTGCCGGTTCACATTGCTTGCCCACTTTCAGGTAATCTGCTATGGCTACTCCCAGGCCCCATTCCATTTTTGTTGTTAGTATCTCACCCCCCATTGTGTACTCTTTCCCAGGGTTTTTGTTTCCCAGGTGCATTACTCTGCACTTCTTTGCATTGAATCTAAGCTGCCATACCTTTGACCATTCCTCCAGCCTTGCCAAGTCCCTTCTCATCTTTTCCACCACCCCTTGTGTATCAACCCTGCTGCAGATCTTTGTGCCATCTGCAAAGAGGCATACTTTTCCTTCCAGCCCCTCCACAATGTCACCTACGAAGACATTAAAGAGGACTAGTCCCAGTACTGAACCCTGTGGTACCCCACTAGTAACCCCCCTTTCCTTGGTGTGGACTCCATGTACTATTACCCTCTGCGTCCTGTTGTCCAGCCAATTTTTTACCCAGGCTACAACCATGGGACCCACTCCCAGGCTGGCTAACTTGTTTATTAATTGTTTGTGTGGGACTATGTCAAATGCTTTGCTAATGTCTAGGTAGGCCACATCCACAGCCCCTCCCTGGTCTACTACTTCAGTCACCCAGTCAAATAAATCTTATAGATTCATCTGACATGACCTTCCCGCTGTGAATCCATGCTGCCTTGGGTACTGTGCCCCGCTGACCTCTAGGTACTCAACAATTCTTTCTTTCAGAAATGATTCCATAATTTTCCCTACCACTGAGGTCAAACTAACAGGTCTGTAGTTTTCTGCCTCTGCCTTGCTCCCACTTTTGTGGAGGGGAATAACATCCACCTTCCTCCAGTCCTCAGATACCACACCATCTTCCCATGATTTGTTAAAAAGGGTAGTCAGTGGTGTCACTAGTTCTCCACTTAGATCTTTCAGAAGTCTGGGGCATCCCATCAGGCCTCATTGTTTTGTCCACCTTGAGTTTTAGGAGTTCATTCAGGATCCATTTTTTCTGTGAATAGACTGGTGTCAACCCCAATCCAGAGTGCTTCTTTTGTTTGGTTTAGGAACATCCCCCACCTCTTCTTTTGTGAATACTGAGAAAATGTATTAATTCAGGATCTCTGCCTTTTCACTGTCACCCTCTGCCCACCTCTTCTCCCCTTTATTAAGTCTCACTATACCTCCCTTGGTCTTTTTTGCTCCCTAATGTACCTATAAAATGTTTTATCCCCCTTTTTAACCAAGTTGGCTATCTTTTCCTCTGTTTGGGCCTTTGCTATTCAGACTGCCTTCCCTGCTTCCTTCTGCTTTAACTGATACTCGGGACAATCAAGCAACTGAAGCACAAGCAGCTCACCTGAGTAGCTGAGGAAGCCAAATCTCCAGCCTGATAACTTTCGAGGCAGCTCCCCAAGCTAGGCACTCGGGACAATCAAGCAACTGAAGCACAAGCAGCTCACCTGAGTAGCTGAGGAAGCCAAATCTCCAGCCTGATAACTTCGAAGGTAAAGAGAGCCTCTTCTCTTCGTCTGGACGCCTGCAGAGGGTGCTACCTGATGAACACTTATATTTTATGAACTTTGTTCCTGTTCACCACTGGGTGGGCTTGTTATTTGATTCTCTTTGTGCTGCTAATTGCTGAAGTGTAAAGCTAGGGACTCACTGGCTTTTCTAGAGTTGCCTTGCTGATTTCATCTTAAAGCCAGATATACCAAGCAGCTAATATAGATCAGACTTGTTTAATATGGTGGTATTTGGAGCTAATTGCTGACTTCATCTTAAAGCCAGATATACCAAGCAGCTAATATAGATCAGACTTGTTTAATATGGTGGTATTTGGAGCTAATTGCTGACTTCATCTTAAAGCCAGATATACCAAGCAGCTAATATAGATCAGACTTGTTTAATATGGTGGTATTGAGCTAATTGTGCTTGTTACTGAAGGCATTAGGTTAGCTGGGTCCTAGTGTGACCTCATTTTGGAATAGCCCTGTTTGCTTAGAGTGGAGCTCCTTTGTGTAAGTCACAACATATTCTCCCTCTGCATAGTAATGAGAGGCTTTATTTTCTCCACAACATAGGCAGCTCCCCCCCCCAAGCTAGGCACTCGGGACAATCAAGCAACTGAAGCACAAGCAGCTCACCTGAGTAGCTGAGGAAGCCAAATCTCCAGCCTGATAACTTTCGAGGTAAAGAGAGCCTCTTCTCTTCGTCTGGACGCCTGCAGAGGGGTGCTAGCCCGACGGCTGTCAATTTAAGGATCCATCCCGTGACATCACATCCGGTGATATCACGTCCTGTTGCCCAGAACCTATCTCCCCACTTTCCCATTTGCAGGTTATACCTGCTAGCCACTAGAGGACCCATGCTCCCTCTCACTACTTCCTACCTCTACCTGTACAGCACTACTTCCCTGGGATCTTGCTCACCACACAATGTATTGGCCCTGCCTCACGCCTGCCTGTGCCTATCCCCACTAGCAGTGCACTTACCCACTTACCCATCTGCAAGTCCACACTGTGCCCTGGCACCTCCCTCCCCTTGCTCCTGAACCTCCTCTCCTGCCCTTGGGACCTCTGTGTGTCCCTGTCCCCCTGCCCTCCCCTAGCTTTCTCTTCACCTCAGGCACATCTGGGTGTCTTCTATTCTTGCTTTCCCTCCTGTACCTCCCTGCCCACCCCTGCTCCTTAGCCTCCCCTCCCTCCCTCTCATGTCAATCGTGGGAAACCTCTCACCATCTCCCAGCCAGGGTGTTAGTCATGCTACTACTCCTGTCAGGGAACATTCATCAAACCCTGGCCCGGTTCCCAGGAGCTCCCCAACTCGCACCACAGGCCTATGCATGGTCTCCATGAATATCTGTAGCCTCCTAAAAGTTTGACTCACTACAATGCCTGGTCACATCAGTTAACCCTGATGTCATCACCTGGTTGAGACTTGGCTGTCAAAATCCTCCCTGACTCCCTAGTCTCCCTTCCCTGGTTTCACCCTTTTCGGTCCGACCGTGTTGGGAGACGGGGGCGGGGGCTGCGCTCATGTTATGTCGAGGAATCTCCCGTACTAGCCCTGCCCACTCCCATCCTTGACTCCAGGGCCCAGGCGCTACGCTGAAACTAACCCTGACCCTTTAAAGGGACCCTTTATCTGACTACTACTCGTGCCCCCCCAGGACCAAACGCAGGCCATTGTCTCTCTTACAGAATACCTTACCTCTCTACCTCCTTCCGCTGATCAAATTCTGGTGGGTGACTTAAATGTCAACTGGCTCAGCCCTCCTCCTCCTCTACCCGAGACTCCTTTTCTGCAATAGACCCTAACGCAACTAGTCACCCACCCTACCAGGACTAACCCCAAGAGAGCTCCAGTACCCTGCTTGATGTGTACTCACCAACCGCCTCTAATCGGATCCCCAATGTACAAGTCCTCCCAGACTCTCTCAGCGATCACCCCCATTCTATTCCACTGGTCAACCTCAGTCCCCAAACCCATAGCACAGTCCACATGCCGCAGCGCTAATACCTGGTGGACTGATAAAACTTAGGAACTTCTGTCCCAAATTGACTGGTCTCCTATACAGGCAACTCCTGACATCGACACAGCTCTCTCTCTCCTTTACCCAAACTTTAATAATGCCTGTGATATCTTTGCCCCAGTGTTGACCACTGCTTCTAAAAGGAAGAATGCCCCCTGGGTTACCCCAGCTTTGATCCACCAGCTCAAACATAGGGACAACCTATGGCACCGTGCCATTGAGACTGGCCGGCCCAATGACAGGCGGTTATATGCTGCCGCCCGAAACAAGTGCACTCGGGCCATCAGAAAGGCCAAGTCTGAGCACTATCGGTCCTCACTCACTGCCTCATGGTGGAATCCCAGAACCTTCTGGGATAACATTAAACAGTTAAATGGGAGTGCACACTCCCCCACCCACCCAGATCAACATTAATGGTGTGATCTCCTCAGACCCAGCCCTCATAGCCAACCACCTCAACACCTCATTCACTGACCTTAGCCCTATCCTCCCTACAAATTTTTTTGACCCTCCTCCCCCAGCACCTGCCGTAAATCTTTCTCCCTTATTTTCTCCTCCGCCGTGTTTCTGCCCAAGAACTTAGGCCGCACCTTGTCACTGCCCTCAAGAGTAATAGTACAGGCAGTGACACCCTGGATCCGTGTATCCTACGGCTGGTCTTAGACACAGTCCTTACCCCGATCACATGCCTCATCAACCACTCTCTTTGCCTGGGGAAGGTTCCAACTGCCTGGAAAGTCGCCACTGTCACCCCTATCTTTAAAGGTGGTGATAGGACTGTGGCTGGACTGTGGCTGGAAACTATTGACCGATCTCCATTCTCTCTCCTCTCTCCAAGGCCTTGGAAAAAGTGGTGGCCTCTCAAATCTCTGACTACCTCTCCACCTACAATGTCCTTTGTCCTGAGCAGCATGGCTTCTGAGCGGGCCACAGTACCAACACAGCCCTCCTAGAGTTCTCCAATTTTCTCCACTCCTCCTTAGACACTGGTTCTCTGGCTGGTGCTGTCTTCATTGACCTCTCGAAAGCTTTCGACACTGTCTCCCACCCCATCCTTCTTGATGCCCTTAGTCTCTCTGGTTTTGCTGCTGGGCCTATCTCCTGGTGCACCAGTTATCTGTCTGACCGCTCACAGCGTGTAAAAATTAATGGGACCTACTCAGACATCTGTCCCATCTTTTCTGGGGTTCCCCAGGGCTCCATTCTGGGCCCCTTACTATTCTCCTTTACCTTAACACCCTTCCACGCTCTTGCTCGGGAACATTCTATTATGCGCTGATGATGCAGTCACCTTTGCCTCAAGTCGTAACCCTACTGCCTCAGGACTCGCTGCAGAAGTCCTTCACTGAAGCCGAGGGCTGGTTCAAGGAACATAGATTGGTGATAAATCTTAAAAAAACAAAAACCATGTTCTTCACTCATCCCCAAAACAAGTCCTGCAACTTCAAACTCCTCATTCACTCTGGGTCCTCATTCCCACTCGAACAAGTTTGCTCCTATAAATACCTAGGGATCCATTTTGACCCTCCCTCTCCTTCCATGGACACATCGCTGCCCTAGCCACTGCCACTAATATCCGATTGGGCATCTTACATCGGTATAAACACTGCCTCCCCCCGGAGGCTTTTCGACTCGCAGTCACCTCCTCTATCCTGTCCCTAGTGGACTATGGACTGCCGGTGTATGGTGCTGCTGATCAGACCGCACTCCATAAAATTCCTTTTCTCTGAATAAGGCCGCAGGTTAATTACTGGAGCACCTGGGATGACACACACCTGTCTGCTGTATGCTAAAGCGCTGGTACTTGATCTCGACGAGCGCCTCAAATATCTTACCTGTACCCTTACAAAAAGACCCTCCTTGGGCTTTCCCCACGGGATTGACCACCACCATCGCCGCTCTGTCCCACTGGTTCATACTCGGACCTCTGGGAAAACCTCTCTTGTTATCCCTAGAGCTAGGACCTCTCACGGCCAAGAGCCTTCAGCTTTAGGGCCCCTCCTGGTTCAACAACACTGCCCCCTCCATCTCCGAGCTCCAACTATGTGTGCTTCAAAACTTCTTACGTAACCACCTTATTAACACCCGATGCTGTAACTGCCACTAGTCAAGCCATACTCAATACTTATGACAAAGCTTATTACTAAGCTGCTAAGGACGACATAACTCTGGTATTGTTTGCATCCATCCTACCTGTACCAGCTTGTTTGTATCTATGTCTTAATTTTACTGTTATACCTATGTGTTGTACTGCTATACTGTGTATTTTTGGTTTGTCTTACTGTGACAAGGTACCTTTGTAAATGAGCCTATGGCTCAAAGGTTTTCCAAACTGCTGTTTAAATAAATAAATAAATAAATAAATACAGTTTCCTGTCCTGCTCCCTCTGTGGTTCCTTATACTTCCTGAATGCCATCTTTTTCTCCCTAGTCTTCCCCGTCAACTCTTTTGAGAACCATAGTGTTTTTTTTTTCGTTTTTTTTTTGTTTTGTTTGTTTCACACAAAGGCTTGTTGCATCTGTGATGGCAGTTTTGATTTTTCCCCATTGTTCCTCCACCCCTCCTTCCTGCCTATTTGCTAGTGCATTCTTATGTGCTCTCCCATTTTGCTAAAATCAGCCCTCCTAAAGTCCAGTACCCTTGCTTTTGCACGGCTTGACTCTTCGGCTGTGTGTATATCGTGAACCACACTGTTTGGTGGTCACTTGTTCCCAGATGGCTACCCACTTCTAAATCTGAGATCTTCTCTTCATCCCCGTTTGAGAGTACCAGGTCTAAGATTGCTCCCTCTTGAGTGGGTTCCAACACTAGCTGTCTAAGGCATGCCCCCAGTACGGCATCGAGATGGACCCTGCTCTTGGATGTATCTGAAGCAAATGTGCTCCAGTTAACATCTGGCATATTCAGGTCCCCCATCAATTACATCTCCCCTTTTTCTGCCATTCTAAGGATGCCTTCTATCATTTTCCCATCCCTTTCCTCCCCCGAGACAGGGGTCTGTAAACAACACCTGTGCAGATTGTAGTGCCATTTCCTGTCTCCAAGGTGACCCACAGTGCCTCCTCCCCTTCACAAAAGTGGAAGCAAGGCAGAAGCAGGAAACTACAGACCTGTTAGTTTAACTTCAGTGATAGAGAAAATGATGGAATCACTTCTGAAGGAAAGAATTGTCGAGTATCTAGAGGCCAGAGGGGCACAGGACCCAAGGCAGCATGGATTCACAGCGGGAAGGTCATGCCAGATGAATCTGATAGATTTCTTTGACTGGGTGACCAAAGTAGTAAATCAGGGAGGGGCTGTGGACATGGCCTACCTAGACTTTAGCAAGGCATTTGACACAGTCCCACACAAAAAATTAATATACAAGTTAGCCAGCCAGGGAGTGGGTCCCAAGATGACAGCCTGGGTAAAGAATTGGCTGGAGAATAGGACACAGATAGTAGCAGTAAATGGAGTCCACCCTGAAGAAAGGGGGTTTACTAGTGGGGTACCGCAGGGTTCAGTATTAGGACCGGTCCTCTCCAATGTCTTTATAAGCGACATTGCAAAGGGACTGGAAGGAAAAGTATGTCTCTTTGCAGATGACTCTAAGATCTGCAACACAGCTGATGCACAAGGTGGGGTGGAAAGGATGAGAAGGGACTTGGCAAGGTTAGAGGAATGGTGAAATGTATGGCAGCTTAGATTCAATGCTAAGAAGTGCAAAGTAATGCACCTGGGAAACAAAAACCCTGGGGAAGAGTACACAATGGGGGGTGAGATGCTAACAACAACAAAAATGGAAAGGGACCTGGGGGTAGTCATATCAGATGACCTAAAGGTGGGCAAGCAATGTGAGAGGGCAGCAAGGAGGGCTGGGGGGATACTAGGATGCATAGGGAGAGGCATCACCAGTAGAAAACAGGAAGTTATTATCCCTCTGTACAGACAGCTTGGCAGACCCCATCTGGAGTACTGCGAGCAGTTCTGGAGACCCAATCTCTGCAAAGACATAGACAGGATGGAAGCTGTCCAGAGGAGGGCAACTAAAATGGTGCAGGGTCTGCACCGAAGACATATGAAGAGAGACTAAAGGAGCTTAATATGTATAGCCTCGAGGAAAGGAGGGAGAGGGGGACATGATAGAAACTTTCAAGGACCTCAAGGGAATCAACAAAGTCCAAGAGGGTAGCATCTTTCAAAAAACAGGTGTGCAAGAACAAGGGGCATAATTTGAAGATGGGGGCGGCTCAGAGGTAATTTAAGGAAGTATTTTTTCACAGCGAAGGTTGTGGATGCATGGGAATGCCTCCGGAGGAGGTTGTGGAGTCAAAAACAGTGGTGGAATTCAAGCATGCATGGGACAGTCATAAGGCCATTCTAGGGGGTGGGGGTAGGAAGAAGTAGGCTACTGGTTAACTAGGATCTGCAGCTTATCCATTAGGTAGGGAAATGGGCAGACTGGGTGGGCCAAGCGGTCCTTATCTGCTGTCAAATTCTATGTTTCTATGTTCCTCTCTGTATACCCTTTAGTTCCATTGCTTTGATCCCTTCCCTTACGTAGAAAGCTACTCCTCCTCCTCCTCCCCTTTTACCCTCCCCATCCCTCTTGTAGATTGTGTACCCTGGTATGTTGACATCCCAGTCATGGTTTGCTGTATACCATGTTTCTCTGACTGCCACAATATCCAACTATCCCTCCTCCATCAAGGCCACTAGTTCAGGAAGCTTGTTACCCAGACTAAGGGCATTGATACTCATCGTCCTCCATTTCTTGATGGTTTTACCCCTTTTAGTCCCATCCCTGCCCTTACTGCCTTTGCCTTTTTCTCCACTGACCCCTGTCCTGCTTCCTATTGACCTCCCTGCCTTGGTGTTTACATCGCTAACTACCCTGTTTTGTGAGGGAAGGCTGGGAATTCCCTTCTCTTTTTCAGTGCCTCCCCCTTGACTAGTTTACAAGCTTTCATATGAGGCATTTAAACCTATCACCTAAGACCCTGGTTCCCCTCCTGGACAGATGCAGACCATCGTGTCAGTATAGGCATGCATCCCTCCAGGTGGGCCCCAGTCCCCAAAACCATGTGCTCTGCACCAATTTTTCAACCATTCATTTAATCCAGTGGTGTGGAGTACCCTAGCCTCACTCATGTCATTAGCAGGCAGCACCTCCAAGAAGGTTACTGTGTGTGTTGCTTGTCTAAGGCCCCTCCCCAACTCCACAAACTCCTTCTGCACTGCTATGATCCCATTCTCAGCTAGGTCATTTGTCCCTAGGTGGACAATGATGTCCAGCTCCCTCTCCCGTGTAGCTGCTTCTGTGATCCTGAGAATTCGCTTCCTGTCCCTTCAAGCCATGGTGCCCACCTTACCTCCCTTTCCCCATCTCCTCCAGTCCTACCCCCCTAACAACTGAGTCCCCCACCAGAAGCAGTCCCATACCGCCCCCCATTGGGCCACCCTTGTGGAGGTTCCCAGCATCCTCCTTGGTCTCCACTGCGGGTGCCTCCACAGAGGAACCACGCTCTGCCAGAACTGTGTATGAATTGTGGAGAGGTACAACTGGAGGGATGTGCCTCTGTTTCACTACCATCACCCTCACCAAGCCCACTGTGGTCCAACCGCTCCTCTTTCTTGGCAACCTCTGAGGCAGTCTACAGTTCAAGCAGAGGCTATTCTTCTGGAGTTAGAGGTAAAAAAAATTCTGCAAGCCAGGGCAGTAGGGCTTACAGGAATGTTTTTTACCTCGAACTCCAGAAGAATAGCCTCTGCTAGAGCTGAAGGCTGGAAAACCCTGCAGTCTTGGAATTTTGAAAACTGCATGAACTGTAGACAGAGACCCTGACTCACTACATCCAGGACCCAGTTGTCCATGGTCATGTTTCCCCAGTGTTGGAAGTAGTGAGCCAACCTTTTCCCTACTGGAGATGGGGGTGGGGGGGCAGCCTGATCTGAGCAGTCAAGGATTCTGTCTAGATTGGGGTCTAGGAGCTGGAGAAGGACTGACACGCCGAGCAGACCTCCTGCCCCTGTAGTATCCTCTGACCTATGTGTACTCTACAGGCATAGAGTATGGGGCATATGACCTGTGGTAGTACCCTCTAGACCTATCTCCCCTTTCTGTGGGTCTAAAAGAAGTGGAGTCTCTCTCTCTCGCTCTCTGAGTTACTACTGTAAGTGGTTTTGCACTCTTCCACCTTTTTCATGTATGCCTCAGTTTTGTCACCAAAAAGGGAATTGTTTTTACAAGGAAATCCATAGCCTTTAACTGAGCATCTGGTGTAAGATTGGTTGCCCTGAGCCAAGCAAGCCATCTTAATGAAACTGATGGGGACAGCATTCTGGATGCAGTATCACTGGCATCTACAGCCATGTGAAACTGGTATTTTGTGGCATCCAAAGCCATTCTGGCAATATTTGCCATATCGTGAGCCACGTCACCTGGTACTTCATCAATTAAAGCCAGCACAGAATTTCATAGGGCTTTCTGGTACTGTGCAGCATTAGCCATATAAGCTACCTGTCAGAGGAGAAGGGAAGAGCCTAAATAAAATACAGTTATGTAAGAACTTGCCGGAACAGAGAGAAGCTCTTGCAGCAGGTTCAAACAATGAGAACTGGCGTCACCTGGTGGCGGTTCTGGCAACTTTTTCTCTAGCAGTACCAATGTGGGGAATGCCCCCACCGACGTCGGCTCCACCCCCCCGACGCACCCTATATAAAGGAGGAGTTCCCCACGTGCTTCAGTTCTTGGATGCCCCCCACCGTCAGGCAAGGAAACAGGCAGGTCAAAAACGACAACTGGTAGTCAATGGATGACCTTTCAAGCAGAATTATGCCGACCTGGAAAGGACCTGATCCCTGGGGGAAGGAAGGCGGGAAATATACCTGCTACAAGAGCTTTTCTTGAAGATCTACTGTTGCGGTAAGTTCTTATGTAACTGTACTATCTTACTTCGAGTAGAAGCTCTTGCAGCAGGTTCAAACAATGAGGACTGAGTCCCAAGCAGTATAAACTTATGACAATCCCTTGGGAGGGGGAACAAACAGGAGCAGGAAAAAACAGAGGGAAGAAATCTCAGGAAACCAGGCCCTGCAGGAGCGCAAGGCCAAACCCTGCTCTGCACCTGGAAACAATGTCCAAGCTGTAGTGCCTAACAAAGGTGTGCACGGAGCTCCAGGTAGTGGCAGCGCAAATATCTACCATCAGAACTCTTTTAAGAGCGGTGAACAAAGTGGCAATAGCCCTCGTAGCTTGAGCTTTAATCGTCCCCAAGGGTGATCTATGGTGTGCCTCGTAACAATATTTATTTATTTATTAATTTTCAGAATTACAACCTTTGAGTCAAAGACTCCTTTGCAAAGGCTCCATGTCTGGACAAACAAACAGTTTTGTGAGACAGGAGATGCAATGGACTAACCAGCATGAAAGCATCTGTTTGGTGACAGGGCAACCTGCCGACTGAAGAGCAAAGGAAACAAACAACTGATCAGACTGCCTGATCCCCTTGGTTCTAGCCAAGTAACACCTGAGAGCCCTGTGGACATCCAGGAAATGGTGAAGGTCCTCTCCCCTATTGGAATGCTCCGGGTAATAAACTGCGAGCTGAACCAACTGGTTTAAAGTGAGATCTGAGACCACTTTCGGCAAAAATTTCTGATCTGTGCGCAAGTCAACCCTGTCCTTATGAAAGACCAGATAGGGTTCCCTACACATGAGGACTTGCAGTTCAGAAATGCGCCTAGCCAAAGTGACAGCCACCAAAAGCAGCATTTTCCAGGAGAGGAAACAGAGCTCAGTGCTCATAGCCAGTTTGAGAGGAGGAAGAGAGAGCTTCTCCAGGACAAACAGAAGATCCCAAGGAGGAACAGGGTCCCAGATGGGAGGTCTGATATGCAGAATGCCATGGAAAAAAGCTTTGGAAACCTCCATCTGAGCCACCGTCATACCTCACACGAAAGAATGGCAAGCGGAGATGGCAGCTAGGTGTACCTTGATGAAGGAGTAACTAAGGCCTTTCTCAAACAGAAAGAGCAAATATTCAAGGACGGTATTAACTGGACAAACAAATGCATCCACCTGCTTCGCTGTGGCCCAGATGCAAAACCTCTTCCATTTCAAAGCGTAAGTGGCCCTAGTGGCAGGTTTCCTAGCCTCAACCAACACCTCAGCAACCTGATCAGATACCCCAAAATGGACCTTTGCTAAGTCCCGAGGAGCCAGGAGTGCAGGTGAAGAGAACGCAGGTTCCGGTGTAACAAGGACCTGTTGTCCTGTAACAAAAGATGCGAGGATAGAGGAAGAGGCATCAGAGGCGCTGCTGCTAGACGCTGTAGTAATGGAAACCGAGGCCACAACGGGGCAATCAGAATAATGGTGGATGACTCTGACTGGGCCTTGAGGAGGACCTTCTGAAGAAGAGGGAAGGGAAGGAAGGCATAAAGGAACCTCCCGCTCCAACAGAGGACTAACGCATCTTGCCAGGAAGCACCAGGCTCTGGACCGAGCAAGTAAAAACTGCGCAGTTTTGCATTGTATTGGGACACGAAAAGATCCACCTCTGGTGTCCCCCACAGGCAGAAGATGTGATCTGTCATGTCTTGGTGCAATTCCCACTGGTGAGCTTGTGACCGTGTCCTGCTGAGCACGTCTGCTAGCATGTTCTGAAGCCCGGGAACGTGTACTGCCGTCAGGAACAGATGGTGTTCCAGGGCCCAATCCCATACCCGCATTACCTTCCTGCAAAGGGGGTAGGAATGAATGTTGCCTTGTTTGTTGATGTAAAACATCACTGTGATGTTGTCTGTCTGCACCAACAGATGGCCCGGTGAAAGAACCGATACAAAGGCTTGAAGGGCACAGAGCACTGCTCTCCTTTCCAGAACACTGATGTGCAGATTTGCTTCTAGGGGAGACCAAGTACCCTGTGTGCGATGGTTCCCCAAGTGTGCCCCCCCATCCCAGGGACGAAGCATCCGTTGTGAGGGACTGGGTCAGTACCCTCAGTTGAATCGGAATGCCCTTTAGGAGATTTTTGGACGACATCCACCAGCGAAGCTCTCAGCGGATTGGCTCTGATATTGTGACCAAGGCGTCTAGATCATCTGACGTCTGGTCCCACTGAACCCTCAGGGACCATTGGATGGTCCGCATACGGAGACGGGCCAGAGGAACCAACACTATGGCAGCCACCATGTGTCCCAGCAACCTGAGGAGCAGGCGAGCTGGCACCTCTGAGGCTGAAGAGACCTGGTATGCGATGGTACGAATGCGACCCACTCTGTTGCAGGGAAGAAAAACTTTCCCAAAAGTGGTATCCCGAGAGGCTCCTATAAACTGGAGTATCTGGGATGGAGACAGGTGGGACTTTTCCCTGTTGATGGTGATTCCGAGACCCTGAAACAAGGAGATGGAATCCTTGAGAGTCTCCCACAAGTGGGGCCTGGAATGGGCCAGGAAAAGCCAGTCGTCCAGGTATGGAAACACAAAGTGGCCTTGTCTTCGAAGTGGTGCGGCTATGACTGCCAAGCACTTCATGAAGACCCTCAGGGCTGAGGAAAGACCAAAAAGAAGGACTTGGAATTGGTAGTCCTTGTTCTCGAACCTGAACCTGAGGAATCTCCGATGGTTTCTGGTAATCGGAATGTGTAAGTAAGTGTCCTGCATGTCCAGGGATGCTAGCCAGTCTCCTGCCGAAATGAGAGGGAGGACAGTGGGAAGAGAAACCATCCTGAATCTCTTGTAGGAGACCCACTGATTGAGATTGCTGAGGTCCAGAATGGGTCTGAGATCTCCCAACTTCTTCGGAACCAGGAAGAAGTGGGAGGAAAACCCCTTTCCTGACTCGACCGGTGGAATCGGCTTGATGGACCTTTTTTCTAGAAGGGAGAATATCTCCTGTCTGATCAGGGCTCTGTGTTTCCTTGGGTACCTGGACGGGGGGGGTGGTCTGTCCGATGGAATGGATGTGAACTCTATGGAGTGCCCAAACTCCACGAGTTCTAGAACCCAGTGGTCGGAGGTCACCTGAGCCCATGCATCCACGTAGAGTGAAAAGCATCCTCCTACCGGCTCCCCTGGTGGAATTACCAGAGGATTAGGGTCGCCTGAATAGTCAGGCATTGGGTGGGGGAGGGAGGGCGGCAGTGGCTGCTCTGGGAGGTCTACAGGTGGATGCAGAGGCACCTCTGGCTCCGCCCCTACGACCAAAGCCATCTCGTTGAGCATGCTGCTGAAAATGAGGTTGCTGTGATTGGTGTCCCCCACGGCCATGAAAACGAGGCTTTCTGGCTCGCCCCTGCTTCGTGCAGTACATGGACTGCACGGAACGGAACAGACAGCCTTTCCGGAGTCCTGCAGCCTGGTAATAACCCACTCCGTGTCCTCACCAAAGAGCACGGGGCCTCTAAAGGGAGCATCCAGAAGGTTGACTTGTACGTCTAGATCAAACCCAGATACCCGAAGCCAAGCATGGCGTTGGAGGCAAATGCCAGTGGAGGCAAATGCCAGTGGCGGCCGCCCTAGAGGAGGTGTCTGCAGAATCATAGGCCGAGCGCAGAACATGGGTACCCATGTCTGAGCTGGTCTGCAGTAGTTTGGCGAGCTCAGTCTGCTGAGGACAATTGGGCGGGCTCTGCACTAAGTCCAATCGTTGTTCCCATAGGGCGTTCTGGAACTGGACCATGTGGGTTAAGAAGTTAAGACTCCTTATGCTACAGGTGGCAGCAGAGTACACCTTACGGCCTATGGAATCCAGCTGTTTTGATTCTCTATTAGGTGGCTGGGTGCTCAGGTGTTTGGGCCTCTACGAATGATCATGAACTGCCCAAATCACCACTGAATCCGCAGCGGGTGGTTCGGTTAAAAAGGGGTGGTCAGCAGGCGCCCGGTAGAGCCGGTGGGCCTTTTTTGGCACAGAAGAAGAAGAATAAGGGCATTTCCAGGTCACGTGGGATACATCAGCAAAGGTGACGACCATGGGAGGGATGACCACCGGCTTTGGATCTTTTTGGCAGAGGTACTTAGCCAACCGCAAGCGCTTGGGGTCCAGGGCCTCAGTGTCCCAGCCCATGTTGGCCTGGATGTGCCTCATTACTTCCATAAAACTGGGGTCATCTGGGGGGGGGATTTAGGAAGCTCTTCCATGTCCACAGTATTTGGCTCTGAGTAGACTGAGGAGGAGTCTCAGTCTATGTAGGAGGTGGTGGAGGAAGAGGGGCTATGCCTCTTTCCTTTCAGCCTCTTTTCCGGAGGAGAAGAGGGAGACCGGGAGGAACTGTAGGAACGATTCCTCTTAGATTTTTTGTCGTCCTTCTTTGGAGGAGGCACGTCGTCCTCCTGACCGCTCGGTTCAACTCGGTCAGGAACTGGCTCCGGAGTGGGTGGAGGTGCCCCAGCTGGCAGGTCCTTTTTTATTGTGTCCCACCAGTGGGCAAAGAGCTCCTTCACTTGAGAGAGGTTCAACTTTGGAGAGTCAGGTGTAGGCTGAGAAGCGCCCGAGCCCATACCAGTGCCAGCCCCATCGTCCGGGGGGGGGCTGTCGTCGGGTCCAAACCCTTGTCGACCGGCGTCGGCCTAAGGGGAGACATCGGAGCAGCATCAGCACCACCGTTGTTGGGGTCCAGAGTCAGGTGGACCGGCGACCGTGGAGAAGGAGTGTCCGAGCGGGCGTCGATTTCACCACTACCAGCGGCAGAATAACCTTCGCCGGGACCAGGGCCGATGGGGTAGCGGGCGAACGAGGGTCCAGCGTCCGCTTGTCCCTATGCTCCGACGGGTGTCATTCTTTGTCCTTAGATGGACGACGGTCGTGCTTTTGGGTTGAAGTTTTCTCGGCCGAGCGTTGGTCTACAGCCGGAGGCTGGCGTCAGTCCGAGGCCTTGTGTTTTGGCGGGAGGGAGGAAGCCCTACCGGCCATAGGCCCAGAGGCCTTACTCGACTTCCGGGAGTCGAATTTAGAGAAGGAAGCCGAGCAGGAGGAGCTCTTACCTGAACCCTTGGGCTTTTCAGGCTGAGAAACCTTCAAGGGCTGGAGGGAAGTAAGAGAAGAAGAAGAACCCACCGATGAAGGCTTGACCATCATAAGGCAGAAGTCATGGCCCAACGATCCGGATTTCGATCCCGAGGACCGATGCTTCGAGTGGGATCTCCCTCTGTCCTGGTCCCGATGTTTTTTATGGTGCTTGTGGGCATGCTGAGTTTCAGATTCCCCCGACGAAGAGGCCCGTTCCAGAGTGGCGAGTTTTGATTCTGCTAAAAAGGCCGCAAGGGACTTCTGGCGCTGGATTCGCGTCCGCAAATTAAAGGCCTGACAATGAGGGTAGGCGTCGGTGCGATGGTCGGGCCCTAGGCAATAAAGGCATGCAGAATTTCCGTCTTTAGCGGGAATCTGTTGCCCACAAGCGCACTTGTTCGAATGAGAGGACAGAGTATCGGCATTCCGATTTTGAAGAGAAATCTACCGTGTGGAGAAGAGCAATCGGTACTAGCCGAAACACTGAACTAACCCTGACCGTGCAGCGGGAAAGAACTGGAGCATGTGGGGAACTCCTCCCTTGTATAGGGCGGTGTCGGGGGTGGAGCTGACATCGGCAGGGGCGTTCCCCACATCGGTACTGCTAGAAAAAAGTTACTGAAACCATTGCCAGGTGGCACCAGTCCTCATTGTTTGAACCTGCTGCAAGAGCTTCTACTCGAAGTAAGATCCTTGCTTCCCCATAGTGTCAACTGTCCGGAAATCTTTGTCTGAAGGATGAGATGCTGGGGTACTCTTGCTTTATCACAGGCTGCAGCCTGTATCACACCTTCATGGTCTGGATGGGTGTACAAATAATCAGCAGAAGCCCTAGCTGGTACTTCTCCACCTTCCTATCCACTCCAGGGACACAGGAAGGTGTCTGCATGACTTTAAAAGTAGCCTTTTTAAGGGAATTAAGATTAGGGAGAACCACCTTTTTTATGGGAGCCAAACCCATCATCTCAAAAAAAATCTGCCTCCTCATTGTCATCTACAGATTCCTGTGAGGTGAGGCCAAAGGTGTCAGCCATTTGTCTTACAAAAGAAAAACCGGATGAAAAATCATCATGCCCACGAGAAGGGGAATCAAACTCCTGGTCTGGGGATGCCTCTGGTTCAGTGGGTTCCCCTAGATCCAGTTCCTCCTTAATGTATAACTCCTGACCTTGGTCACTGGGAACCGGTGGTGGGATTTGAACCGGTAAACCCAGTATGGAACCTGCTGTCGATGGAGCCTGGATGACTTGAAGGGCTCTGGCAATTTCCTACGCAGGGGTATTTTATCTTTGTCTGTTAAGAGTCCCTTTACTTTTTCAGCAGGAGGCGCAACAACATGTTTTTCTTTATATTTCTTTTTTGGCAGGCACATACTCAGGAGCCTGCTCTGTTGTTCTTTTGTGCTTAGCATGTTGAGACCCCTTTTCAGGAATTTTGGGGTCTGATGAATCTTTTGAAGAGTCTTTAGAGGGTCTCTCCTTTGTTTTGGAGTGAGATGAAGAAGGATCCTCTTCAGTCTGCTTTGGTGACACTGAGGTGGGAGCAGAAGCCATTTCCTCTAATCTTTTGGCTCTCTTGTAATAGTTTTTGAACAAAAGCTACTGAATGCTTCGCAGTTAGAGAAAGTACGACTGGGACCCAAGCATTCTATACACAAATCGTGGCAATCAGCCTTTGCAAAGATTTGAAAGCACTTGATACCATTTTTAAAACCTATGGGTCCCATCCTCTCTTTAGGTCTGTCTGACATGCCAAAAATCAGGAGATTGTAAAAAAACTCCCCCAGAAAGGATTTTGAAACAAATCATGGTTGGTTCCTACGTAAATAAAGGTAACCGTGATTTAGTTCAGTTTACTTCAGTTTAAGTAACGTGCGATTAGTTCCTAGCTAGAAAAGGGAACCGATTGCAAACAGTACTCAATACCAGAAAAATACAGGTTACTCACCTGTAACAGGAGTTCTAGGAATGGTATATGTTTTTCATCCACACTGTCTGGCAGGTTCCTTGCCGCTTTAAATCTTGCCGGAAGGTCTTCAAGCTGGCTCCTCCCACCCATCCGGGTGGTAAAACCCTCGGCTCCACCCCATGATGCCAGATCTAGCCTGCTGGAAGCCAGGTTGTGCGTTGAAGCCGGGGAGGCTGGGTGGGTCGTGTGCATGAACAACATATACCATTCTTAGAACTCCTTTTACAAGTGAGTAACCTGTATTTCTAGGGACGTGGATATGTTGTTCATCCACGCTGTCTGGCAGACTCCTAGCAGTTCTCCAGGAGGAGGGAGGCAAGGCGCACACCCCCTACTTAGGAAATAAAGACTGGAAAACCGAGGCCCCACAACCAGCATCCTGGCGTGACTCAAGGTCGATGTGGTAGTGGGTGATGAAGGTGTGTGCTGACTTCCAGGTAGCAGCCCTGCAGATTTCCTGGATAGGGACATCCCTGGAGGAAGCCACCGATGCAGTACTATGGCAGGTAGAATGAGCTCTTATCCCTCTGGGAGGCTCCATGCCCGCTTACCTATAGCAGAGATCTATGCAGGAGGTGACTCACCTGCCTATTGTCCGCTTGGCTGTAGGTCTGTCAGGTGCGGCTTCAGCGTAGGTGACAAAATGCTGGCAAACCTCTCCCCGAACTTCAGCCGTCCGCTCCTTATAGTAAGCAAGCGCTCTTCTAGGGTCCACAGTATGGAGCCTATATTCAGCCTCCAAGGTGTGACTGGGGTAGAACACCGGCAGAGTCAACTCCTGGTTAAGGTGAAACTCCAACACCACCTTCGTAGTAATTTCGGGTGGGGGCGCAGGACAACCTTGTCCCTGTGGAAGACCAGATAAGGAGACTCGATGGAAAGCGCCTGGAGCTCTCCCATCCTTTTGGCTGACATGATAGCCACCAAGAAGGTGGTCTTCCACAACAGGTGAGAGATGTCACACCTGTGCATCAGTTCGAATGACTTACCCATGAGCTTAGCCAATACCAGCAGTAGATCCCACGGAGGTGGAGGTTCTCGCACCGGAGGGGATATGTGATCAAGGCCTTTGAAAAAGCACCCGACCACCTTCTCCTGCGTCACTGACTGCTTCCTGGCCTGCGCCCGGTTAGCAGAGATGGCTGCCAGGTGCACCTTACAGAGAATAGAGGAGCCAGCGCTGTTGGCGCTGCCCAAGAGGCCAACACATTGCATGGCACTCATGGGTTGGCCAGTAATGGCCGTTGGTTCCTCCTCCACCTCAGTTCTGCACACCAGAGAGACAGAGGAAAAAAAGGATAGAGAAATACAAGGTCCCTGGACGGCCAGAAAGGGCAGGAAAGGGAACAGAAGAGAGAGAGAGGGAGAAAGAGAGAGAAAATAAGGGGAGAGAAAAGGAGAGGAGGGACCAACATCCATCCAGGACACAGAGCTTGCAAGAGCAGATCTTTCAGGGAGGCAACAGCCCATCACTTGGGAAGTTTCCAAGGCAGAACTCGGGTTAAAAGAATCCCGATGAGATGGAGAAGGTCCACCCCTCTGGCCCCTAACCCCTAAAAGGATTCCCCCTTCCCCATTACCGTTTACCAGGAGAACCCACAGAATTCAGAGTGGGGGAGGACATGGGATCCCATCTATTAACGCCTCCCCCCGAAGGAGAAGGAGAAAGGAAAGGAACAGAAATAACAACAGACGGAGCGAAGGAAAGTTCCAGTCAGCTCCAAACCCCCCCCATCTCAGGGGACCCAAGAGTTGGTGCATCCCCAAGGGGCTAGCCGACCCTGGAGAGCAGGCCCAGGACAAGGGAGAAGAGCCCACCAGAAGTCCCCCCTTTAGCCCAGAAAGGAGCCCTACTTGCCATCCTCCGAGAACCTTTTAGATGTCTTCTAGGGAGAAGCCACAAGTAGAAGAGGGGGGAAACTCAACCGGATCCCCATGGAGGAGGGCGAGCAGGGAGGGGGGGAAGACCCAGGTACTGAGGACTTGTGAGGGGAAGGTGGGTGGGATTCAGTGATGAATGGTGAAGATACACAGGAAGATCAAGAATTACGGTAGGTTTGTAATTTTGATATCTTCCCTATGTCAATTTTCACCATTCATCACTGGTGGGTGAGTTCCAAGCCCCCCTAAAGGGGGCCCAGTAGTTCCCTGAGAGAATAGCATCCCTCAGCCCCCATGTGGGATACACGGGGGGGGAGACCCTCCACTGACCAGTTAGGCCTGGGACTGATCAGGGCGAGGCGGTGTCCCCCATCCCCTGGGAGAAGGAAGGCACCCCTGTTGTTCCCATCTCACCCTGCAGGAGAAGAGATGGGTCCCCCAGAAGGAGAAGGCCATTAACCTGCGCCAGGCCAAGGGTGACAACCTCGAAAGGTGAAGCCATGCCGTCCGCCTAATGTAGACTGCTGTCCCTGCAAGTCGTGAAGCAATTTCACTGGTGTTGTAAGATGCCCTTGACTGGTGCCTTGACAACTCCAGACCTATAGCAGAGAGGGCTATGGCTTGCCGGGTAGCCTCTGAATCAGGCAGCGATACTAGCACCTGGCCAGGGGTGCCAAGTTTTGAAAAATGTTGTGGGTGCTCAGGGTAATTATAAAAGGCTGGGGGTCTGGGGGTCGCCTTGGCTCCCAGAAGCTATAGGATCTTTCATGCTCTGTGATGCATTTTGGGGGTTATTTTAATACATTTTAGAATGTATATGCACCACTACCTCTACTCCACTGCAGAGGATGTAAGTGTGCCTTTGTGGGCTCTTTGATGCCTGACAAGGTGCTAAGACCCATAGGAGGGTGCTCTGGGGATCTTTGATGCCTCCAGGTGTCGCAAGCATGCCAATATAGATTTCAGGTTACAGTACCACCACCCCATGAGGTGTAAGTGTTCCCTGGAGCACTCCATACACTGTATTGAGAAACTGTACCAGTTATTATGAAAGGAAATAATGCCTGTGCAAGGTTTGGGCTGTGAAGATTTTTCGCACATCGTAGGCATGTGATAATCTAATAGACCCCCTCAAGCGAGGGTTTTTTGTGCTTACCACACATCTCAGACACACCTGCACTGCATACCTCTCAACTGCTATGAAAGTCACATAGCACTATCATTATTTCAATCAAATTTTTGAACTAAATTGATAAAAATGTTCCTAACACTAAACATTTGGGGCCCACAAGGCCACAATTCTTAGAGATATTATTCTTTAAAATAAGAAAGTGATTCACATTCTGGCCATTTCCTCTAGATTTTGAAGGTCAGTGCTATGCATTTCAGTGATGAGACACTGAGAGGTATGCTGCATGGGCATGTTTCTCTAAGTATTCCAAAGAGTAAACACACACACACATATAGACATACACATTTCATAGTGCAACGTCTCTTTTTTGTTCTGCCATCACACTCAAGCTCTTGCCTCAAAAATCAGGGACAAAGTGCCAGAATCAGGGACACATCTTAAAATTTAGTAATATTTACTCAGAAAACTGATAGAATCAGGGGATTTGTGTAAGATGCATTTTCTGAAGAACAGGTCTGTAACTTTAATGTTTAACATTATTTTGTGCTCATACTATCACCACAGTTCAGTCACAAAAACACACATTTTATAAGGGACAGGGGAACATTCTGAGGTAAAAATCAGGGACATCCCTGAAAATAAGGGACAGTTGAGAGGTCATATTTTCAATGGATCAAAGCGAAGGGAAGCTCAATGGCGTTATTTGAAATTAGAAGAATATTTATCATCCCTGATCTTTCAACGCTGATCAGATGAGGAGCTTATATCCTAATATCTTCTTCTCACAGAGGGGAAGGTTGTAGTGGCCCTGCTCCCTTGTTCTAAATAGGGCTAACCAACAGCAGAAGCTGCAACAAATTAGATCAAATTAAGCCAGCAAAAAACAGCCTTGAATATTAACCCTACTGTTAGTACCAAGGCATCAGTGGTACAAAAATGCATGTATCACACTTTAAAGAACCTGCACCTCTTAATCAGATTACCTGTGGTGCTGCTCCCTAAGCATCTGAGTCAATACTGTGGCAAACTATGATGTGTCTTTGCCACTAATGAGCTCCTGACAGAAGGGCCGGGTGATGGGGGACTGAAACAGAGAACACAGAACTGGGCACTAGGGTGGGAGGCAGGAGAAAGGGATGTTTTGGTGGCATGGGGTGCAGGGCTTGGGTCCTGGTACCAGTGCTGGAATTACAGGGGGCTTGTTAGGGCTCGCCTCCAGCTCTGAAAACAGCCCAGGTAGCTCATGACTCACTGCCACTGACTTATAATGGGAAGTGGGCTCAATTTAAAGATATGGACCTCTGCGTCCCTCCCCCAGCTCCCAAAACTCAAAGTTCCAACACAGCTTGGGACTGGGCTCTGGAGATAGGGTTTGGGGACAGTGGGAGCCAGTGCCAATAAGTAGAGTAGGGCTGGGGAAAAAGGGACACAGGGCTATGGACAGGGAGACACCTGGTCCGGGGGGCAGTGAGGACACAGGGCTAGGAACAGGATATGCAGAATCTGGGACAAAGAGCACACATCTGAGGGCAAGGTACACAGAACTTGAGACAAAGAGCACAAATCTGAGGGCAGGGTACACAGAACGTGGGACAGAGAGCAGAAATCTGACAGTAGAGTACACAGAACTTGGGACAACTGCCTAATATAAGGGCAGGGTACACAGAACTTGGGACAAAGAACACAAATCTGAGGGCAAGGCAGAGGGGACACAAGACTGGGGACAAGGGGACACATAACATTGGGGCTGGGGCACCAACAGTATCTGGATAAACAGGAGAGGACTCATATGCACAGACACACAGTGTAAAATCTAATTGCAATGTCTCTTCTTGTATCCTGTTACAGTAACCAGATTACAAAACTTATTTCCATATTTTTATGTTAGTCCATACCCATTCACATTCAATCAAGCCAAGCAGAAATCAAAAACTGGGGAACTATTTACTCAGATGTGCCATCTCTACTGGTTTGATTTAATGTCTCCAAAACAGACACTGTTTTTCATTTTTGATGAGCCTATTCAGGCAGAACGTTGAACAAAAATAAGAAATAAGTGATTCCTGAATCCTTCCTCTGCTGTGCAACAAGTCTACTTTGCTCTCCTGTTTTCAAAACACACATTCACCATCCTTCCCTATTCCTAACAGAAACAGTTACTCAACTTCTCTCTCCCTCTGACCTGCTCTGTGCAGATCTTTTTTTCCCTTTTAGTTTAGTTTCTAAATTTTCCGTTCCAGATGAGAGTGAGACATAAACAGTTTCAAATTCTCACTGACCTTCTGCAGTGCGGGAGGGAAGGCTCACTTAAGTAGTGTAACTGAGATTGTGCGACCATAAATCGTAGCCACATGGCACGTCTCTGAGACTCCCAGGCACAGGATCATGTGATGCAAAACAGTGAGACTTTTAGAGGAGAATCCTCCTGATTTGTATACACACCCACACACAGACGGCTCGCTGCCAGACTGAAGTGGAACGGGACAGCTAGGTGCATTCACAGTTAAAGCAGCAGCAGTACAAGAAGTACTGTAATGTAAAATATAGAAATGGGCAACTGCACTGCTGCTTTCAGTTGTTTTACAGTGGATGGAATGAATTAAATCTAGACTGCTCATATTCTCGGCTAATATAATGAACAGTCTGTTTTTTGCAGGTGCCCAGTTTAACTCTGTGGGTGCTCAAGCACCTGAGCACCTACACTGTCGGCGCCCCTGCCCCAGCATCACCCACAGATGCCTGTTATAGGCAGTGTGGTGTGCGTGATGTGAAACAATGGACGGTATCATCCATGCAGAGGAAAAAACTCTACACCCCGGATGATCGAACTCCGCAGAGTCAGGATCCGGGGGTCTGTTGCGGACTGGATGTCTATGCCCAGAAGGGTTGTCCAGATGCGTCAATCCCAAAGTGGGATAAGGCAGAGAGCCTAGAGACCCCTTGGGTGCCCAATACCACCTCCGTCAGTCGATGGGGGCTGGAACTGTGGCATATGGAAGCGGCCAGGTGCTGTATGACGCCTTCTGGAAGGGAATTGCCCAGGAGGGAACCACCAAATGGTATACCCGGAGTTGCCCAAGAAAGCTTGCGTCAAAAGCTCAGTATTGTGATGGGCAAAATAGGTAATATGCAAGTCCTTGACCAGCCTCGCTAGGAAGCGCTGATACTGGGCCTGATCAGCACCAGAGGATATGTGGACAGAAGACTCCTCTTCCTCAGGGGAGGAAGATGAGGAGGCCATGGAACTTGAGGAGCCAGACTCTCGTGCGGAGGGGGAACTGGTCGAAAGATCTGTTCGTCCATGGCCCTAATGTACTGGGGGAAGTCCAAAGCCCAGGATCGGAACTGTTCCCAGGTCAAAGGCCCCGAAGGACTAACATGGCCTGGTAGAGGAAGAGCTGGACGCAAAGGCATGGGAGAACCAGTCACGTGCCTCTGCCAGGGCAGGAGACCCAACAGGCGAGCCTGGCATAACAGGGAATCCACAGGTCTGCAAAGTCACTGTCCTATTGAGAGCAGTCGGGACTGTGCCCTGTAGGGGGAAGCTTACCTATGAGGGGACCGAGCTGCATGGATCCAGAAGGGCGGTCCCCAGCCCCACACAATGAGGACTCCCTCGAAGGAGATGAGGGAGAGAATCTGGGTCCAGCACTGTGGCTCCTCCACAGGCCCTTGAGGGCCACAGAGGGGTGCTGTTGCTCCTCACCCCATTCCTGCAACCCCACCGACTCAGAGAAAGACCTCTTCCTCGTACCTTGTGCCAAAGAACCCTCCAACTCCACAGATTCCCAGAGGAGAGTCACAGAGGAGGGGGATTCGGTCTTGACCTTGAGAGAGAGAGGATGGGACCGGGGGATGGCAGCTGACCCCTCTTCCAAAGCCTGGACCACCACACCCGTAGCAGCGGGACCGCCAGCCCACACCTGCCCGAGAGTCAGCGCGAGCTGCAGTCACCAGAGCTGCAGGTTGAAACACATAGGGAGGCATAAGAGTACTAGGCTGTGGAGAACCCTCCGACTCCGAGGGTTCAGACCACCAGTCCAGATCAGCCTCCAAATCATCCGGCTCTGAGGAGGAGACAATGCAGAAGGGCTCTGGACCGGTGGCCCCAGGGGTTCTCCTGCCGCCCTCGCACCCCTGACGGCATCACCCTGATCACCGGAGCAGCGAATGGCTCCGGGATCCGAGGCAGTGCCAACAGGCAGCATCGAGGAATGCCCAACGCCTGGAACCACAGCTGTGGGCCTTGACAATGGAGGAGCCTGCACCTCCAAAGAGGTGACTGCCTGGGCGGTGCTCTTGGCCCGGCCCCGAGAGGAGCCAGACCAGACCTCTGGCACCATGGTAGAGACCTCCTCCATGGCAAGGCTGGAAGAAGTGGAGCCCCCTCTTCACTGGACCATATAGGCCCAAGAAGGGACCCGGAGGAAGGGCTGAGGGTCCTAGGTTTGGACTGAAGAGAGCGACGATGCCCCCAAAAGTCAGTTGAGCCCTGCCAACCTTCAACGTGCGGTGCTCCAGAATGTGACAGTCCATAGAAAAGCAGGCATCGCAGATGTCTATGTCATGCTGGGGTCCAAGGCAGGGTGAGGCAAACATCGTGCCAGTAGGTAATGGAGATTTGCCGGCCGCAGGGACACCGACGCATAGGAGGCCAGCCCATTTTTGATGAATGTTTCTTGTCCCAAGGATCAGGCATGATGTGACGGTAACTAAAATTCAAAACACAGAAAAGACTTGACGCCGTTAATAAAAAGGAAAGATCTTACCGGTACTTGACAAATGGCGCCGCATGGATGGCAGAACCAAGGCGGAGTCAAGTGGTGCCTTGAGGTTCAGAGTCAAGAAGGATCACTCCGAGGAGCGGCCACTCCGAGACTTGGAGTGACTGAACCCTCGAACTAGGCCTAAATGGCGTAGAAGCAAAAGTGAGCTACCAGCGGAGGTGCTGTCTCTGCGGTGGGAGAAGCAGAACTGAGGTGCAGGAGGAGCCAACGGCCATTACTGGCCAACCCGTGAGCACAACACAGTGCATTGGCCCCATGGGTCTCCCTCTTACAAAAAAAAAAAAAAAGCTGCCGCAGGGTGCTTGTCTCCACCTGATCACCCACCAGTGATGAATGGTTAAGACTGACACACGGAAGATCAAACAATCCCCTGTATTTAAAAATGTGGGCAACACTAAGACTTAAGTCACTAAAGCCCAATAAAAAAACACTTACAGGTTTCAAACAGCATGGACAGCTGTAATGTAGTGTACATAGGTTCTAGTAGGGGAGGTAGGGTGGGATCTTAGAATACAGTAAGATTCCCTTGGAAGAAACAAGATTACTATAGTAAGTAATTTTTTCTTCAAACCCCAGGGAATCTTACTGTACTCTGAAATATGCAAACTACCCAAGCAGTATATCTGGAGAAGGGTGGAGAGCCTATTTAGGAAAGAGGATCTGCAGTACTGCTGTGCCAAATCTGGCATCACTTCTGGCCTGGGTGTCCAGGCTGTAGTGTTTGGTAAAGGTCTGAACTGTTTTCCAGGTAGCTGCTTTATAAATTTCCAACAAAGGAATATCTCTTGCAGCTGCTATTGAGGCAGCTGTACCCCAAGTAAAATGGGCCCTAAGTCCTAGAGGGGGCTCCTTACCCACTTTGCTGTAGCAGAACTGAATACAAGCAACAGTCCAGTGGGCAACAGACCTCTTTGAGGCAGGTTTGCCCTTTCCCACTTCTCCACAGGTTAGGAAGAGCTGAGTGCTATCCTGCCTGTGGCCCTCTGTGAGATCCAAGTAGTAGCTGATGGCTCTCTTGACATCTAGGCTATGCAGCCTATGTTCCCTTGAACTGGAATGGTCAGTAAAATACACTGGCAAAGTAATGGACTGATTTAGGTGAAAGTCCGACACTACCTTGGGAAGAAACTTCCTGTTAGTCCTGAGAACTACCTTGTCTCTATGGACTGATATGTAATCTGGCTCTGTGGACAAAGTCTGGATCTCGCTGATCCTCCTGGCTGAGGTGATGGTTATCAGGAACACTGTTTTCCATGTTACATACTTAAGCTCTGCTGAAGACATGGGCTCAAACGGTGGTTGCATTAGCTGGCCAATGCATATACTGAGGTCCCATGCAGGAGTGGGTTCCCTCTGAGGGGGATGCAAGTGCAAAAGGCCCTTGAAGAACTTTCTGAAAACCTGGTTAGCAGCCAGGGATGACCCATTACCAGCTGAAAGGTAGGCAGAGAAAGCTGCTAGGTGCCCCTTGAGGGTGGAAGCCCTAAGGCCGAGAGAATGAAGGTGTGCCAGATACTCTAGAGTGACTGACAAGCCAGCCTGGCCGCAGTCTATGTCTTTTTGCTGGCACCAAATGGAAAACCTCTTCCACTTAGAGATGCAAGTCTTTCTGGTAGAGGGTTTTATACTCTAAGGACCTCTAGCACCCCTTCAGAGAGGTGCAGATCAGCATACTCAAAGTTCTCAAGAACTAAGCCCTGAGCCTGAGGGACTGGATATAGGGGTAAAGGAGCCTGCCCTGTGAGAAGGTCAATGGGTTGTGCCTCCTGGGTAGGGAGATTGGTTTGGTTATTGACAGGGTCAGAAGCAGAGAATATCAGGGCTCCCTAGCCCAATCTGGAGCAATGAGGATCACTGTTGCTGATTGAGCCCAGAGCTTGTTTAGTACTCTGGGAAACATGGGAAATTGAGGGAAAGTGTACAGAAACCTCCCTGTCCAATCCAACAGCAGTGCATCCAGAGGGATTGTGCCCATTGCAGGAGGCCTGCAATAGAACTGTGGCAGCTGGTGATTGTCTGGGGCTGCAAAGAGGTCCATCTCTGGGGTGCCCCACCTTCAGAACACCACTTGCAGGATCTGCCTGTTTGGTGACCACTCATGGTGATTCTGGTTGATCTTGCTGAGGGCATTTGCGAGGACACTGTCCTTCCCTGGAAGATGAACTGCTGAGAGGAAGATCCCCAGGGAGTAGGACAGATTCCAAAACTTCATGGCCTCTGTGCACAGGGGGGATGATCTTGTGCCCCCTTGTTTGTTTATGTAGTACACTGTGGTTGTATTGTCCGTTCTAACCTGAACTGCCTTGCCCTGCAGCATTGAGGCAAAGGACTGAATGCCCAGGTAAACTGCCCTGAGTTCTAGCAGATTTATGTGAAGCAAAGACTCCTGCTGGAGCCAAGTACCATGTGCGGTGTGCTTCCCCAGGTGGGCACCCTATCCTAGGAGGGAGGCATCCGTTGTTAGCACTGTTGACGGTGGCTGCTGGAGGAATTCACACCTTCCCTGAGGTTGTCCTTTTCCTGCCACGACTGGAGTGCTTGCAGAACGGTTCCTGTGACTGGTACCATTTTTGACAGGGAACCCCTTTTTTGAGACCAGTGAGATCTGAGATGGAACTGGATGTCTCTCATCTGGAACTTGGCACTGCTGCTGTTGACGCAGCCATGTGTCTCAACAGCTGAAGAAAATGCCTTGTTGTTCTGGGGGTATGCAGTTGGAAGGAGCTGGCTAACTGTACGAGACTGTCCACCCTCCCCTGAGAGAGGAAGGCCTTTCCTCTTAGTGTGCCCAGTTCCGCTCCTATGAATTCCAGGAGCTTAACTGGTCTCAGCACTGACTTCTTCTGGTTTACCAGGAAGCCCAGTGACCAGAGGGTATCTTGAGTGGTGGCCAGTGCATCTTGGACCTGCTGGAGTGACTGGCCTACTACTAACCAGTCATCCAAGTACGAGAAGATTGTAACTCCCTGCCTCCTTAGGTGTGCTACTACTACTGTTAGACAGTTGGTAAACACCCTTGGAACAGAAGTCAGGCCGAAAGGCATGGCTTTGAACTGGTAATGGCCTGATGGCAATCTGAACCTAAGGTACTTTCTGTGGGATTAAGTGATAGGAATGTGAAGGTAAGCATCCTTTAAATCCAGGGATGCCAGCCAACCTCCCTGTCTGAGTGTAGGGAGAACGATAGCCAAGGTGACCATTTTGAACTTTGGCTTGTCAAATGCTTCTTTAAATGTCTGAGATCCAGTGTGGGTCACCACTCCCCTGTTTTCTATACAGCGAGGAAGTACCTTGAGTAGAGACCCCTTCCTCTTTGGGCCAAGGGGACAGGCTCTACTGCCTTGTCCTGAAAGAGTTCTGCTACTTCTGCCTCCAACAGAGCTGCTTCTTATAAGGTGGCAGGTCTAAAAGTCTTGCCCTCAGACTGGGTAAGACCCTGAAACTGAGGGCAAGCCCCTGACTCACTACCTCCAAGACCCACTTGTCTGTAGTAATGGATTCCCAAGCCTAGAGACAGTAAGTCTGCCTGTCTCCTACTTGAAGTGGGGAGGCGACCCTGGCTTGTGCACTTGGCTGAGTTCTGGGGCCAGCACAGCTGCTGCCCCTCCTGCTTTTGCCTCTGAAGTACCCTCTCTGAGGCTGATAAGCTGGCAGGGCCTGAGTCTGGAAGAAAGGTTTGCAGTGGATTCTACCCCTACCTCCTCTGCCTTGGTACTTCTGAGGTGTTGCTGTTTTCTCCTTAGCAGCAGCACTCTTGTAGGCTACCTTGTACTTGTCCATCTTCTTCATGTAAGCCTCTGTTTGCTCCCCAAAGAGGGATGTGGGCTCACGAGGAAAATCCAAGGCCTTTGTTTGGGTGTCCTAAGACAGATTAATGGCCCTTAGCCAAGCATACCTTCTCAGGGACACTGAAGATGCCTGTTGCTTGGCTGCAATGTCACTGGCATCCACTGCCATCTGAAATTGGAATTTTGAAGCCTCTATGCCCCTTTTTGCAGCTTCAGCAATCTCTAAAACTGTGCTCCAGAGACTTTTTTGATATCTGGAAACATAAGCCATATAAGTGGCCTGTCTATTGGCCAAAGAAGAACCCAGGTAGGACTTCTTAGCCATATAAATCATCATTCTAGAATCTTTATCAGGTGGGTGTGATGCCAGGAGAATAACTGCTTTATCACATGCAGCAGCCTGCACCACCCCTTCATGGCTGGGATGACCAAAAAGGAACTCAGCTCCAACCTTAGCCACCCAGTACTTCCTATGCATCCTCTTATCCACTGGTGGAATGGAAGTGGGGGTCTGCAAAATCCTAGTGGCCTGTCTCTTTAGGGATTTGTGGATAGGCAATAACAGCCTTTTAGTTGCTGGCACATCCATCATTTCTATATAATCTGTCTCCTCCTCCTCCTCCTCCTCCTCTGTAGATTCCTCAGTGGAGAGTTTCAGAGTCTATGCCACTTGCTTCATAAAAGCAAAATGTGTAGAAAAATCCTCAGCTCCCTTGTCAGGGGAGCCTGGACAGTGAGGATCAGGGGAGATATCAGGCTCAGAAAGCTCCCCAAAGTCCTCATCATCATCCTCACCCTCAACATAAAAGTCAGGATACTATTCAAAAGAACTGGGAACCGAGGAGGAACCCAGAACCCGAACCAAGGGCTGTGAACTGGGTCACTGAACCAGCACTGCAGTACAGGTTTGCAGTACCTGGATAATTCTAATAGTGTTAGCTATCTCCTCAGCGGTAGGAACTGACAGACTTGTTGGTTGTGGTTCCTTATCCGAGTGTTTCTCCTTGTTTTTTTTTTTTTTTTTTTAGCATAACTTGCCAGTCCAGAGGCAGTATCTGTGGTTCGTTTTCTACCCAAGGAACCATCACCCTGGTCAGAGGGCTGTTCTGCCGGTTCCTTGGGTTTCTCTTTCGCATGAGAAGGAAACGGTTTATCTGAGGCCGGGTCAGCAGCCTTATCGGACATTTTTTCTCTCGGTTGGTTCAATCACCTATCAAGCGTCGACTGAAGAAAGATTTTACCAATTTCACAATCTGCCTTCAGGTGGTCAAATCCTAGGCAAAAAAACACAAATCAAGTGAGGATCTGCTTTGGCAAATGGTTCACCACACTCTGTACAATGCTGAAAATCCATAGAGCTGGTTCTTTTCTTGGGTAGTGAGATAACAAAGAAAAAACCCTTAAAACTGGGTTTGTGTGAGTCAGATACCCACACTAATAAATAAGGCTTTTTTTTCGGTCGGTTCAGTGACAGATGAAAGAACCAAGAGTTACTCCGGTTTCTTTTATAACTTAAATAAAATCAAATAACTGGCCCTGGGAAGTAGTTTTAAATAAAAATTATCTTAAAAAACATAAACATGCCTTCAATAAAAGAATGGTTGTTTGACTTATCTGCAAGAGCTAGTTATGAAAGGGTTGCTTATGTAAATATGTATCGTATAGACAAATTCTTAGAGATTTGGGAACCTTACATGAAATGCTCTCTAAATTGCAAGAATATATAAGGTTATAACGTGTTTTTTTCTCTTCATAAATAGTTTTGGTTAAAATAAGGGAACATCATATGTTAACTTAGTTTTTATATAGTCAGATATGTATTGGACAATATATAAAGCTTCAGATTCCTATTCAGGTCCTTTTTTTTCCCTTTCTCTCTCTCCCTTTCTCTCTATTTAACTATTTAAATTTTTTAAATAAGGATCCTGTGACAAAGGTTAAAATGAATAAGGAGCTGTTTGTATAGCAGCCACAATAAATTAAATAAAATGAAAGGAATGAAATCCTATCATTAACAACAGTTGATTTGGAACCAAGTAGTTACTGAAACATCCATCCTAACCCTGACCCATTCACCTCCAGCTCTATCCACCAGGAAAACCCCTCAGGAGCACTCTCCACAGCATCTCTCAGCATCTGTAGTCTACTCCCCAAGCTGGATGCCCTACAAATCTTTACCAATCAGTACAGCCCAGATATCCTGGCAGTTGTAGAAACCTGGCTTACACCCAAAATCCTGACCTGGCTATCGCTCTTCCAGGCTACAATGTTTTCAGGCTGGACCGGAAGCCCAAAAGAGGTGGTGTGTGCGCAATTTACCTTAAAGATTCGCTACTGGGACACCCCATCACTACCCCCCTCCCAGCCACTGCTGCGCAGATTCTCACTATAAGAATCTCATTAGGTGCCCATAACAAATCCCTCACAGTTGCCTCAGTGTATATCCCCCCGAAAGAACAAGGAAATGGCCTTAGCACTGTCTTGGAATTCACCAGGTCCCAACCTCCTGACTCTGAAATGATTCTGCTTGGAGACTTTAATATAAACTAGCTCGTGTCTGATGCAGGGGTCCATAAGGATGCCATCTCATTGGCCAATCTCACCCAGATGGTCATCTCTCCGACCAGGAAAAACTACAAATCCAGCACCAGCACCTTCCTAGATTGGATTCTTATCAGACACCCAACTTGTATCACAAATACCTCAGTCCTCCCTGACTCGCTTAGCGACTATTCCCCTGTCATCTGTGAATGGTCAAACAAATTCCGCAGGCCCCCTCCTAATATCATCACTAGTAGAGTCCTACCACATGGGCAGTTGTTACACCTCAAAACATGCCCCAACCTCCAAGACTGGTCCCCTATCTGCAAAGCAACAGATGTAAATACTGCGCTGGATTACTTCATTAACACTTTCAATGCAGCCTGTGACTCCTACACTCCTTTTAAAAAGCCCAAAGTCAAAGCCCTTTGCAATTCCTGGCTCTTGGCCGATCTCTTACATCAATTAAAATCTAGAGATCGCCTCTGGGATCTGGCCAGAACCACTGGTAAAGAAACTGACATCCAAAACTATGAACATGCACGGAATGACTGTACCAAATCTATCCGGCAAAAGAAATCTACCTACTTCAAGAACGCTCTCACGGATACCTGGGGTAATGGGAGGGCATTTTGGAACAATATTAAAGAGGTCATTGCGAAGCAGCCAAAAACCTCCCCTACCTTGCTCAGCATAAATGGGTCTACTACGCTTGACCCTAAAATCATAGCAAATACCTTCAACGCTGCATTCACCAATCTCAGCATTGTTCCCCCTCCTGACTTTTTCAAGACTATGACTCTCCCTCTCCTCCCCCCAATGCCTCCTCCTCCTCTAGCCACCCGCCTTTTTATTTCAAAGCAGTCAAGATGCATGATGTCCGCAAATACATTATCAAAGTCATCACCAAATCCAGATCCAGCAGTGATACACTTGAGCTTAAACTGCTGTCCCTCACCCTTGATGAGGTGCTATAGCCTCTGACATATATTTTCAACCTCCCACTTAGGCTCGGCCAGTTCCCTGACAAATGGAAATCCGCCACTGTTACCCCTGTCCATAAAATTGGTGGCAGGGCCACTCATGGAAACTACCGTCCGATCTCTATATTGCTACCCCTCTCCAAGGCCCTTGAACATATTGCAGTAGATCAGCTCACAGATTTCCTGGATAAATACAATATCCTGTGCTCGCAACAACATGGCTTCAGGAAAGGACATAGTACCTCATCTGCGCTACTGGAATTCTCTGGCATTCTTTATAGCTCACTGGGCAATGGTCAGTTAATTGGGTCCATCTTTATCGATCTGACTAAGGCGTTCAACACTGTCCATCATCGCCTACTGCTTGTGCAACTTCTGAAAGCTGGACTCTCTCCCGACTCCACTGCCTGGTTCAAAAGCTACTTGGAGAACCAGTCTCAAAGAGTAAAAATTGCAGATGTCCTCTCTGATACCAGGCCTGTTCGCTCAGGTGTCCCACAGGGATCCATTCTGGGCCCCCTACTAGTCAGCTTATTCCTGAACTCCCTTCCAAATTCTTGCTCAAAACAATCATCCTATGTGCAGATGATGCTGTAATTCTTGCCTCCCACAAGGATCCTAAGCCTCTACAAGATAACATTCAGCTTGGCTTCACATCTGTTGAAAATTGGTTCTCAAATCACAATCTGGTCCTCAATAATAAGAAAACAAAGTCTATGATGTTCAGCAGCTCTCATAACAAGCATACGCTGCACCCCCTATCCATCAAAACCAGTCATGGAGTCACCCTGGAACAGGTTCAAGCCTTTAAGAACCTTGGGATCACTCTAGACCCTCATCTAACTTACAATGCCCACACTGACTCTGTAGCCAAAGCAGCAAATACTCGGCTTGGCCTTCTCTTCTGGCATAGGCAACATCTTACCCCAGAAGCCCTGACTGTCACCGTTAAGAGCTCTGTTGTCTCCATTATTGACTATGGGCTTATCATTTATGGCTCTGCCCCCACTACCACTCTTAGACGTTTATCCACCTCCCTCAATAAGGCCTGCCGACTTCTCACTGGACCCCACCACCTCACACATACGTGCAACCTCTATGCACAAACTGGATGGCTGCAACTCACCAGTCAGATGAAGTGCCTAACCTGCATCATGGTGAAGAAAATAACTATGGGCCTTGTGCCCCCTGGAGTGTGTGCACTCCTGCACCCCTAGCAATAACCCCCGCTCAACCAGGGAGTCTGAATCATGATTTCCCAGGTTCCAGCGTTCGCATCCTCACAAGGTCAAAGATCTTTTGCCTACAGGGCTCCAGCTGGCTAAATGGTCTAAACAGTTACATCTCCTCCACCTCACCCTTGGTGCATTTAAATCAGGCTATGCCCTCTCTCACTGCCTCTAGTTCCTGTGACTGCCTCCACTAGCTGACCCCATGAATATTTCCCTAACCTTGTGCAGTTCTCTCTCCTATTAGCACTTGGTTACCCCTTAGCATGCACTTCCCCATTTTATGTCTACGACAACGCCTCTGGCTGTGCTCCTCTTCTATAGCTCTCTGCCCCCCTCTACTCTTCCTCCCTCTTGTCCTCTATCCTCTCTGCACCTCATCCGCTATCTCCTTGTAACCTAGCCTCCAAAACTTGTTTTGTTTCTCAGATGCTTTGTAATTCTGTTTAGCTTACACTTTTGTAACCTTGTCCTATGTATTGAATTTGTAATCTGACTTACATGTCTTATGTTTTGAATTGTAACCTGACGTGGAACCTTTGTAAAAGAGCCCAGGCTCAAAGGTACTGTAATCCTAGACCTAATAAATAAATAAAAATAAATAACTCAAATGCAAGAGTTTCCAAGCTGACAATGCAGCACGCATCCTCCTCTCTCTGAGCCAGTGTAACAATGTCATTTTTAAAACATTAAAATCTTTGCTGACATGCTTGTATATGCAAATCACAGATTTTTATTTTTAAACACAATGGATCCATGACTATATGCAACATTTACGATAAGTCCCACGATTTTTGTCATTTTGACCATGACAATACTGTCATTTTCTTCAAACATAGAATTTGATGGCAGATAAGGACCACTTGGCCCGCCCAGTCTGCCCATTTCCCTACCTAACAGATAAGCTGCAGATCCTAGTTAACCAGCAGCCTACTTCTTCCTATCCCCACCCCCTAGAATTGCCTTATGTCTGTCCCATGCATTCTTGAATTCCCCCACTGTTTTTGACTCCACAACCTCCTCAAGAAGGATGTTCCATGCATCCACAACCCTCTCCATGAAAAAATACTTCCTAACATTACCTCTGAGCCATCCCCCCTCTATCTTCAAACTGTGCCCCCGTTTTTGCACATCTCTTTTTCTGAAAGATGCTACCTTCTTGGACTTTGTTGATTCACTTGAGGTACTTGAAAGTTTCTATCATGTTCCCCCTCTCCCTCCTTTCCTCGAGGGTATACATATTAAGCTCCTTTAGTTTCTCTTTATATGCTTTCTGGTACAGACCCTGCACCATTTTGGTTGCCCTCCTCTGGACAGCCTCCACCCTGTCTATGTCTTTGCGGAGATGGGGTCTCCAGAACTGCATGCAGTACTCCAGATGAGGTCGCACCAACTGTCTGTACAGAGGGTTAACAACTTCCTGTTTTCTACTGGTGATGCCTTTCCCTATGCATCCCAGTATCCCCCCAGCCCTCCTTACTGCCTTCTCACATTGCTTGCCCACCTTTAGGTCATCTGATATGACTACCCCCAGGTCCCTTTCCATTTTTGTTGTTGTCAGTATCTCACCCCCCACTGTGTACTCTTCCCCTGGGTTTTTGTTTCCCAGATGCATTCATTTGCACTTCTTTGCATTGACTCTAAGCTGCCATATACTTGACCATTCCTCCAACCTTGCCAAGTCCCTTCTCATCCTTTCCACCCCACCTTGTGTAGCAACCCTGTTGCATATCTTTGTGTTGTCTGCAATGAGACATACTTTTCCTTCCAGGCCCTCTACAATGTCACTCATAAAGACATTAAAAAGGACCGGACCCAGTACTGAACCCTGCAGTACCCCACTAGTAACCCCCCTTTCTTCACTGTGACTCCGTTTACTATTACCCTCTGCGTCTTGTTGTCCAGTCAATGTTTTACCCAGACTACCACCCTGGGACCCACTCCCAGATTGGCTAATTTGTTTATTAATCTTTTGTGTGGGACTGTGTCAAATGCCTTCCTAAAGTCTAGGTAGGCCATGTCCACAGCTCCTCCCTGGTCTACTACTTCAGTCACCCAGTCAAAGAAATCGAATAGATTCATCTGACATGACCTTCCCACTGTGAATCCATGCTGCCTTGGATCCTGTGCCTCACTGTCCTCTGGGTACTCAAACATTCTTTCCTTTAGAAGTGATTCCATCATTTTCCCTACAACTGATGTCAAACTGACAGGTCTGTAGTTTCCTGCCTCTGTCTTGCTCCCATTTTTGTGAAGGGGAATCACATCCACCCTCCTCCAGTCCTCAAATACCACACCATCCTCCCATGATTTGTTAAAATGGGTAGTCAACGGTGTTACTGGTTCTCCCCTTAGTTCTTTTAGAATTCTGAGGTGAATCCCATCTAGCCCCATTGCTTTGCCCACCTTCAGTTTTAGGAGTTCTTTCAGAACCCTTTCGTCTGTTAAAGGACAGATATCGACCCCCCCTATCCAGAATGCTTCTATTGACTGGATTAGGTACCTCCCCCTCCTCTTGTTTTGTGAATACTGAGCAGAAGTACTCTTTCAGTATCCCTGCTTTTTCACTGTCCCTCTCCGCCCACCCACCCTCCTCTTTATTCAGCCTCAGTATCCCTCCCTTTGTCTTTCTTCACTCCCTAATGTACCTATAAAAGGTTCTATCCCCCTTCTTAACCGAGTTGGCTATCTTTTCCTCGGTTTGGGCCTTTGCTATTTTGACTGCCTTCCCCACTTCCTTCTGCTTTAACTGGTACAGTTCTCTGTCCTGCTCCTTCTGTGTTTCCTTATACTTCCTGAATGCTATCTTTTTCTCCCTAACCTTCCCCGTCATATCTTTTGAGAACCATAGTGTTTTTTTCTTTCGTTTTGATTTATTTGCTTCACACAAAGGCTTGTTGCCTCTGTGATGGCAGTTTTGATGTTTCCCCATTGTTGCTCCATCCCTCCTTCTTGCTTGTTTGCTACTGCTTTTCTGAGGCACTCTCCCATTTTGACAAAATCAGCCCTCCTGAAGTCCAGTGTCTTCACTTTTGTATGGCTTGACTGTACAGCTGAGTTTATCGTGAACCACACTGTTTGGTGGTCACTTGTTCCCAGATGGCTACCCATTTCTAGATCTGAAACCCTCTCTCCGTCCCCATTTGAGAGTACCAGGTCTGATTGCTCCCTCCTGAGTGGGTTCCAACACTAGCTGTCTGAGGCATGCCCCCTGTAGGGCATCGAGAATGGCCCTGCTCTTCGATGTGGATGCAGAAAAGGTGCTCCAGTTAACATCTGGCATATTCAGGTCCCCCATCAGCAATATCCCCTCTTTCTCTGCCATCCTAAGGAAGCTTTCTATCATTTCCTTGTCAATTCCCTCCCCGAGACAGGGGTCTGTATACAATCCTTGTTCGGATTGTGGTGCCATTTCAGTCTCCAGGGTGACCCACAGTGCCTCCTCTCCTCCCTGTTTACCCTTTAGTTCCGTTGCTTTAATCCCTTCCCTTATATAAAGAGCTACTCCTCCTCCTCCTCTTCTATCCTCCCTGTCCCTCCTGTAGATTGTGTACCCTGATATGTTCTCTGTGTACCATGTTTCTGTGACTGCCACGATATCTAGGTATCCCTCTTCCATCAAGGCCACCAGTTCAGGGAGCTTGTCACCTAGACTACAGGCATTGGTACTCATTACCCTCCATTTTTTGATGGCCTTACCTCTTTTTGCCCCATCCCTGTCCTCTTGCCTTTCCATAAGAAAAGTACAGTTCTAGCAGGCAACATATCAAAGAACTAGTGAACTGCTTGGAATCAACACTAATTTTCAGAAGTAATTAGCTAACACTTCATATCGCTGAAGTATTTTTTTTCTGTTTTTCTAATTAGAAGATTTTGTATCTGACAGTACTAGGTGTGATATGTGGAACAGCACTCAACCTAGAGGCTGACATGGACTGTTCTGTTCCTCCCAAGACATCAACAGCACTGTGACCTCACTGACTATGACATCTGTAGTTACTGAGAACAGCCAACCTCTTGCTGTTTGATTGGTTACTTTTGACAAAAGTTACCAATTCAGGCAGTAGGACTTTTGATGTAACAAAGAGTGAGGTCACATGCTGATGATGTAGGGAGAGGAACAGAACTAGGTAGTTCATCTTTCAGAAAAAGAGATGTGCAAGAACAAGGGGACACAATTTGAAGATAGAGGGGGGACGGCTCAGGGGCAATGTGAGGAAGTATTTTTTTCACGGAGCGGGTGGTGGACACATGGAACAGCCTTCCTGAGGAGGTTGTGGGGTCAAAAACAGTGGGGGAATTTAAGAATGCATTGGACAGATAGAAGGCAATTCTTGTGGGGGGGGGGGGTAGGAAGAAATAGGCTGTTGGTTAACCAGGATCTGCAGCTTATCCAGTAGGTAAGGAAATGGGCAGACTACGTGGGCCAAGCAGTCCTTATCTGCCATCGAAGTCTATGTTTCTATGTCTATGTTAGTCTGCTTCCAGGTAATAGCACTGCTTTTTACATCATTCCCACTACTATTAGGTAGAAAAACATCTAACGAGCACACAGAAAAAGAAAAACAGTTCAGAAACAAACAGTAATGAGGGACTACTTTTAAAAATGATTAATATTTTCTGTCTGCTAATTTTTGGGGCTACCTGCTCTTTAAAGGAGAACTATAAAGAAACCTTTAAGTCATTTATTCAAGGAAAAGCTATCTTTAAAATAAGGGTGCCAACTGTAATATTGTTCCATCTTTATTGCTGTTTTAGTAAACTAAGTTGTGGTTTCTGATGTGCACACTGGCATTAGGCACAATTTTATAACTGTCTGATATGGTTTATGTTTATGAGCTGTGAACGAGCTTGGTACATCCAGCAGACCAGGGTTTAAATCCCACAACCTCCAGTTGCATACTATGTGACCCTGATCAAGTCACCTGATCTCCTTGTGCTCTGGGATGTACCTGGAAAAAAGTGTTGGCTCAGTGTGCCTTTACCTGCCTAAATGGTAAAATAAATAAATGTTATATTTTACCTCCTTCCCAAGAACCACAAGTGCTCATCTCCTTCAGATCTCATAACCTCGACTTCTTTGGCTGCCAGACTCACTTCTGCAGCTGCTGCACACCATCAGACTTCTAGTGCTCTCCCATCCCTGGACCAAAGTCTATTCCTCTCTGGGGGTCCTGCCATTGCCACTGGAGTGCAGCAGACATGCTTTGAGGCCCCGACATCATGGCTGGGTGAGTGTGAATGTTGCAGAGAAAGGTTGGGTGTAGTGGGGAAGTGAGCACACTGAGGCCCTCACCTGCAGCAGCCTAGACAAGCTACTTTTTGGCACATTTTTTTATCTGCAGTCTCTCTCATACAGAGGAGCAGGCTATGGCTGGCCTGGAGGTCACCCAACTGTGCACAGACACCTATGCCATCAGTGACACCTCCACCGACAGGAGTCACGACTAGTGTGGTATCTCCTCCACCTCCACTCCAAGGAAGCGAGTGTTTTCACAGATGCTCTTGGGCCCTCCTTTCTAGACTCCTCTCCTGAAGTTCCAGGCTCGAGGCACGACCTTGGTTCGCCAGAGCACTCAAGCAGTTCCCTACTGCTTGGCATCATAAAACTGGCTCAAAAAACAAGTTCTGAAGTAGAACACAACATGTCTCCATTCTGCCTATGATGCCAAAGCTTAGCTAGGACATAAACTACATCAAGCAGTTCAAAAATTCAACAAACGTTAATGTCAGTCTCAGTGGCTCAGTGGGATAAATGCGTGCCTCAGGGGCTAGAAGAGTGGAAGATTAAAATGATTCCCCCAAGCCCAGCTCTAACTTACAGTGGTAGCTGTCACTACAGTGAATGATGTCAGAGGTAATGGTGCACAATGAGGTGATATCATTAGCTCTATGTTACCCAGTGTATATATAGTGATATCAGCGTGTGGCATGGTCCAACATTGACCTGATATCCTACCAATGGCATTGGCTACCTAGTTTTCAGCATTTTATCTAGTTACCGATTTATTCACTCTTTCAGTACCTGGTTTTACTGCACTGGCTGTTACCAGTCCAATTGGTTTTACTGCAAGATAACATCCATTGTTGGCCCGTAAGGTGACATTGCCGGTCTGCCACTTCACTTCAAAGGTCGTGGCAGCTTTCTCTTCACGGTCCCCATTGGCCAGTAAGCTCTGCTGTCCCCTCTGACAAAAAACAAAACACAGACAACTAAATAAAGCAAACAATAGTTGGGGTGGGGTTGTCTAACTCATTAATTCTTGTTAAAGATCATATATCATATTAAACACAATAATAAAACCATTCTGTTTCTAAAAATTACAATTAACATTAATGTTTCCTACAGCATGTTTTTGGATTCGTACTTTCATCAGTATTTCAATTATTTCTATCTTACTAAGCTTTAAGTTAAATTATATACAATTGCTGCCATAGCATCATTGAGCTGAAAAATACAACAATGTTTTTTCTATATGTAATGTGCTTCTCTCAATAAAAATGGTATTAAAAAAATATTTTAACTATTGCTTCTCTCAATAAAAATGGTATTAAAAAATATTTTAATTATTGCTTCTCTCAATAAAAATGGTATTAAAAAAATATTTTAATTATTTCATCAACCATGTAATTTACAGAAAATAATACAAGGTTAGGTTCATGTAACCAGAATTTAATACACACTCGTTGGATGCTACATAAACCCTGAGAGCAAGGCTCGAAGAGTTCATTAAAGCATCTCACACTGAAGGTGTGTATAAAATTCTACAATATGCATACCAACCCATGTCTTCTTTTTTATAATTACTGTCCAACATTTTTAAAAAGGCATAGGTTAAGAGATTAAATTAACCTTTGGGAAACAGACAACAGAACAACAGAAAAAGGGCTTAAAACTTTGTTTAGGCTGGTCCAGTGGGTTAATGCGCTGGATACTCCATTATTAGTTACTCTGGCAGCGTGGGCTCAGGCTGCGAGGGGTCAGCCGGGGTAAGAGAGTGGATTGAGTGTCCAGTTACTGATCACCTACCCTGGGGTGAGAAGACTAGACATGCCACTCTTTTTTTAATTTAATATACTTTATTTGTTTTTCAAAAATAGTAATAGAGACATAAAAAAACAAAACAAACAGCCATCAAACAGGAAAACTATAAAACCAACATATAAAAAGCGAGGAAAAACAGGACACTGCATACCCCAACAATAGTGCCCCCGACTGCTGCCATCTACAATATTAAAAAGGACCAATGTCTTATATCTGACAAGACAGATTTCAAAAAGGAATGACCTAAAATGACACAGGCGCAGTAGTAGTAATAATAAACAATAAAGATCTGAATAAAACAAATACAACACAGAGCTGAAAAAAAAAATTAAATAGCTAATGTACATATTATTAAGTAGTTACATAAGCATATAATAATCCCCATTTCTCCAAAAAGGATTGAGTTTTATGCCTTATATTGATAATGTGTAACTCAACATTCAAGGTGCTAATCTGCATGCCATTCTGGCCAACTTGAAACTTTGTCAGCTAACCAATGACAGAGAAGGACTGTCTTAGCCGCTTCAGAAATCAGGGTGATGTAGCATTTTCTGTAACCTGGTGAAATCCCCTTATAATTCCCTAGTAAACATACCTCAGGGGTGAAGGCCTCATCCAGGACAAAAGAGGGATCTAGATGGAGCTTTATAGTGGACCAGCATGGTGAGGCCTTTTCATGGGTCCATAGTATATAATATAAAGAGCCTTCTGCTTGATTCCACCTGGAGCAGAGGGCGTGAGTCAGTCTGCCGAACTTATGAAGTCTTTGGGTGTAAAATATAAATTATGAAATATGTTGAATTGGAGCAATCTGCAACAATCCTGTTTTATATATTTATAAAGGTCTGTCCATATCCTTTGCCAGTCTAAGGGGGGGGGTCCATTTGAGGGGGAGAGCATATTCCAATGAAAACAAGTTCCGGTTAATGTCATTAGGTCTGCTGTTTGAAATTATAGTGGCACGACATCGCCACTATAGTTAGGATTGAGTAGCCTACTTAATGTTACACCTAAACATTTGAACATTAATATCTTTGCCTCCCTTTGACGAAAAGAGCAGAAATTTTCTATGTGTGGTCTACGAACCAAGATCTTGATGTGTGAAAATATTTGTGACAGCAGCTTGTGTGGTTTCTGAGATACTGCTGTGTCATTTCTAGAAAAAAACAAATTTTTTTCCTATACTGTACTTAACATTGTTTTTTTTTTTTTGCGCTTATCTACAGCCTACATGGAATGGAATTTTTGCGCCAAACTTGCAGGGGACGTGTGTCATGTCTCACGGTAGTGCCTTTGACTGGTCTGGTGATAAAATATGAAGGGGTTCCAGAGTAATAAGGATTTATATTTTAGTGTTTAGTGTCCGTGTCACGCTCTTTTTGTTATCATGGCATCAAAAAAGGTATCACTGCATAAAAAAAGGCGTCACAGCAACATCTATGGTTTCAGGTTAAAATAAATAATGTCGCATCACTAAATGAATTTGCGACACTACTTTTCCGGACATGTCTGTTTCTTTGTCACTTCACTGCAAACAAACGCTTTGCATTTATGAGCTGAAATTTTCAGGGTACAAAGGGCTTGCCCCACAGATGTGCCTTTTGCTGGTTTGCTGAGAAAATATTTATCAGTTGCATAGTTATAATATTTTGAAGTTTTGTGATTTCCCATAGGATAACATTGCAATGGTCAGGGTAACTTTTGGTAGCTATATCTCATAAACGCTTCGAGATACAGACTCACTGCGATACGCAGCTTCATACACCTTTAGGCAGGTTTCCAGGCCTTGTTTCCAGGTGCGGGGGGAAGGGGGGCATGTTTACAGGTACAGGGAATTTTTTATGAATGGGCCAACAGTGACTGTGATACTGTGCCATGCACTCACAACGTGACATCTCTACTGATTTGCCTACACAGAAATAAGGGCTACTTACAATATGCATGCATGGGAGCACATGGACATATAACATTATGGACAGATGGCACCGTACGGCTCCAAAGGCCCTGTGCTCCCACAGGGAAATGAGGGCTCATTATAATCTCTCTAAACTTATGGATAGATGGGAGCATAAGGCCCTGTGTTCCCACACACATATGAGGGACAATTACAACATGCATGCCCACATGCACAACATTTTTTTTTGGTGTCATGCTTTTTTTGCTATTACAGCATCAAACAAGCATTTGTCAATGCTGAATGTTGTCTCGATGGCATTGGTAGTGCAGGGGTTAGAGATGCATAATAGGAATGGCAGTGATGCATTGAACTGACGCCAACTCCACCCCCAACCTGCAGAGACTGACAGGCATTGGGGTGTGCCTTTGGTTCATCAGCTATAACGCTCATGCCATTTAACCTCACCCTACCCTGTAGACACTGACAAGTGTCATGGTGTGCTTTGGGCCTTATACTTACCCCAATCCATAAGGAAATACGCTGAGATGGGTGCAGTATAGGAGAGTGGGGTGAACTTTAGGGCCGAACACTCCAAGGCACACCTCAATGCCTGTCACTGGCTGCAGGGTGAGGGGGGTGGAAAGGCATGAGCATTACAGCCAATGATCCCAAGTCACATCCCCTGATGCCTGTCAGTCTCTACAGGGTGGGATGTTACAGTTGGAAACCCTAACGCCGTAGGCGTTTGTTGGTATTTTCACTCCAAATTTTCAACATGGGCTTTTTGTGACCCCACCTGATGAAATGCGGCACTATCAGTTTGTTAGCTGAAAGGTGGTTATGCACAGCGACTATACCATTTGGCAACACAGGCACAAAGACACATTTTGGGTGGGATGTGAAAAATGACAGCTGTACTCTTCATAAGGAGGCATGAAAAAATGCCAGTGTTGAAAATCTGGCAAGAAAACATTGCAAATTTGCGAAGTTACAAGGGTGTGTGGAAACTGCGCAATGCACGCTTGTAACACAGTCATTTTATAGACTTTCATCACCAGATTTTCAGCATAGGCATTTTAGGACCTCTGCTCATGAACAGTGTCACCGCCATTTTTTCAAACTGTCCCGAAAACTGATTTCGCACAGCAACTGCACTATTCTGCGCTGGATGTATGAAAACACATTTCGGCCAGGATATGGAAAAGGACAGCTGCACTGTTCATAAGGAGGTATGGAAAAAAACAATTTTGAAAATTTGGAGTGAAAATATTACAAATTCACTGTGTTACGAATGTGTGTGGAAACTGTGTAATGCACACTCGAAAAACAGCCATTTTTTGGATTCTGTTCACCAAATTTGCAACATAGGCTTTTTGAGAGCCCCCTTCATGAACAATGGCACTGTCATTTTGTTAATCGGTCCCAAAAAGTGATTCCGCACAGTGACATTCAAAATCACCTTTTGGGACCGAATAATGCCATGACAGTAACTGAATTCATGAGGAAGGGGTCCCAATAACCCCATGTTGAAAATCTGGTGCCAACATTCCCAAAAATGCCCAAGATATGCACCAAAGTTGAAAAACCCCTATTTATGCCATTATACAGCTTACTGGCATTTCTTCAGTTTGCAATTGGCTTTGAAGAATGCAGACGTGTTCCCAGTCCACCGAAAATTGTCGCGCTCTGCTCTGGAGGTAAGTATGGGGTGAGGGGGATGTGGGGAGGCACCCTGCGCAGAGGGTGGGCGTGGGCTGTGGAAGGGCCACCGGAGTCGATGAGGGACTGTTTTCTGGTTTGCAGATTTAAAAAAAAAAACATTGAGGGACAGTTTTTGTTTTACAGGAGCATTTGGCATGCTGGGGTGGGCTCCCAGCATGCCACCTGACTGTTTTTTGAAGGGGGGGTGCTGTAGCCGACGGGGGATTGGGCACCCCCATCAGCACATACTGAGGAGGGGGACAAGAGCCGAGGGGGATTGGGCACCCCCCTCAGCACACAACAAAAACGGACGGGGAGTAGGCTCCCCTGTTGGCGAAATAAACAGGGAAGGGGGATTGAAGCCGATGGGGATCGGGCCCCCCATTGGCAAAGAAAGACTGTTTGGGGGCGCATGATGCCGAGGACCAGGCACCTCGCATACACTTTAAATGGGAGGGGCATTATGCCCGTTAGGGTGGGCCCCCCTGTTGGCAAATAGTGGGTTGGGGTACTCTGCATGGTGGCATTCAGTGCCGCCATGTTTATTAAACTGCTTCACCAGGAAAGGCACACCGCTGCATGACGAGCTTGGCTCTCATTGCAGCTGACCTTTTCTTAGATCTGGTGGCCAGTTTATGTGTTGGTGGTGTCAACGACTGCAGCTGCCTTATTGGGGAATGAGGGATGCACCTACTGATTCATGCCCTGCATTTGCCCACAGTGACCGCACCTCCAAATCTGCTACCACTGCAATGTGTTGGATGGCGCGCATGCGTGAGTCAACATAAAAAGGTGTCAGAGCATCATTTATGGTTTCGCGGCACAATAAATAATGTCATGCCACTAAATGAATTAGCAGCATTACTTTTTCAGATATATCTGTTTCTTTGTCACTTCATTGCAAACAAATGGTTTGCATTTATAGGCTGTAATTTTCAGGGTACAAAGAGCTTGCCCCACAGATGTGCCTTTTGCTGGTTTGCTGAGAAAAGTTTCATCTTGGCATAATTATAAGATTTTGAATTTTTGTAATTTCCCATAGGATAACATTGCAATGGTCAGGGTACTCTTTGGACGCTATATCTCGAAAATGCTTTGCGATATAGATTTGCTGCGATGCACATGTTCCAACAGGTTTCGGGGGGGGGGTGCCTTGGGGTTGTCGACTCCAACACTCACCCCATTCTCCTATACTGTACCCATCTCAGTTTATTTCCTTACAGAATTGGGGTGAGCATTAGGACCGATGATCCCAAGGCACCCCCTCTGACACCTGTTGGTGTGTGCAGGGTGGGTGTGGGGGTATTAGCTTTGAAAACTCTAATGCTACATTTCCCTACGTTTGTGGCTTTGACCATAACTAGAGCACTAATGCAGTTTTTTGCAATTTATGTTGTTTATAGTTGACAGACTGCACAATATGAGTAAGTAGCCTGAATCAATTCCTCATAGATGGGAGGCTTAGGGTAGCCTATGGAAGGGGCTCCAGGTGAGATAATAAAGCCTGGGAGAGTTGTAAGTATTTGAAAAAATGCATACGTGACAACTTGTATGTGGACTGTAAAGAAGGAAAGTCAAGTAATTGATCAGTAGTAGGCATGCCACTCTAAGACTGCCACCACATGGAGGCATGGCAACAGCACAGCAGGAGAGACACCAGAGGGGACAGCCAACAGCCGGTGGCAGGTGTAAAGTATGTGTGCACTTGCATGCAAACATCAGTGCATGCTGCCTGGTTGGGGGAAGGAAACAGAGAAGTGCAGCTGTGGCAGGATGAACCTTGATTGCCGAAGCACATGTACCACCTACCGGGCCCTGGGATGGTTGTCTCTATTGTGCTTCGGGGCGGGGTGCCCTTCCCTTGAATCCACAATGAGAGGAATATTTATGGGGGATCTGTCCACCAGGTAAGCTCCTGGAATGTTGGGTGATGAGGGTAGGTGACCAAGTAAGATGGTGGCAAGCTATGGGGATAAATCATATTAAAAAAAGTGTTTTACTTGAAAATCTGTAGATACCGAAAACAATGATCTCATTGCATATTAGTTTCAGTCTGTTCATTAGCAGTTTTTTCCTGTTCCCATGGTGACAGATTATGTCAGAGCTCAACATCAGTTTTGCATGTCTGTACAGAGACACAGAGTGAGAGGGATAGTGTTTTTTTTTTCCCTCATACATACTTCAGTGAACTGCTACTTACTGCAGCAAAAAGATAACACTCAATGGACACAGGCACACAATTTGTATGAAGATGTTTTTGTTTTTACTTGCAAAAAGCATGTTTTGTGTCTGGTTTTAATTAATTTAAACAGGTGGCATTTGTCTGAGTTGGGTGCTTGGTTTGAGCGAAGCTAGCTCAATTGACAGATCGTGGTTACATATGACCAACTTTATCCAAAAATTGCAACATTGTTATATATAAATTAAAAATGCTGGCCAGTTATTATATAGGTAATAATACATGGGTGGGTAGATGTGTGTGTGTAGTCAGAATTTTACACACACACAGACACACACACGCCCAAGGTGTGGGATGCTTCACTCTTCGGGGTTATAAAAGCATTGCACATCGAAGGTCATTGTAGAACTTTGGTACACACACACACACACACACACATATTTATATATATATATATACACACATACACACACACACACACATGTGTATGTGTATATATATATATATATATATATATTTTTTTTTAAATATTAGTGAACATTTTAAATTAATGTGGGGTCTCTGCGATGTGCTTACCTTACTTTTTTTTTAACTCTTTTTATCATTCTTCTCTGGCCACATAGTACTCTCTCTGGCAGAAATCAGGGACTGGCCTATCTCCCGCTCTGCCTGAAGTCCCCTCAGACCAAGCCTCCATCCCAGGACACTCCCCTGCCCCACTCACCCCCACCCCGTTCTGAACCCCCCAAGGTGGGGCCACCAACTCCTTATCTGGAATCTAGTGGGTGATTGGAGTGAGGAGGAGATGGACGATTCGGCATTGAGCGTGGGGTGCTGACCGCAGGACCTGCCTTCACATTCCCGGGTGCCAGGGCTTTCTCCGTTTTCTGGTCCCAGAGGCATGGACATGCAATGACGTCCATCACGTGGTGGGCGTACTCCCACACCCACCTGCAGGACATCCACCGATGCCTCCATACCCCTTGACATGTCCCCCACAAATTTATGGACAGAAGGTAAGGCCTAGTTAAGTAACAGTATGCTGGGTCATATTACATGAACATATATCAGTGCTCATGAGGTGTTTACAAAAGTCGAAGGTCACTCTTAAAGACACGGTGAGACTGAGTGTGATTTAAAATCACAGGGAGGGAGTTCCAGAGTTTGGGCGCAAATACAGAAAACGCTTGCTCACCCATCTTTGTCATACTTTTAGGGACAAAAATCTGCATTAATGCTCATTAGGGTTGCTACTGCACAAAACTCAAACCTTCCACGAAGGGTAGAAGTACACTATTAGGGTTTTAAATACAACGCCTACAAAGTCTGAAATTGTGCTATTAGGGCTTTATTTCTGTGTCAAACCCACCGTCACCACGTCCCCTACCCTAATGACCCAAGGACAGTCTACAGGTACAGGGCCATGCATCAATAGTATGGTATTTCATACAGAGTCACCATATTATTAACTGGCATATAGCAACCCTAATCCACACCCTCCCCTAGCCTTATGACCGACGGGCAAGGTACACTTCTGATCTCATGCCACACAGCTCTGGTGCTTCATACATATGGTACAAATTCTAGATCTGTAATTAATTTGTGATAAATATTGTACAATTACAAAATAAGGTACAACTAGATGCGGTATATAATGGCATATTGCCAAGCCTTGGGTGCACTGAGAGTCACAAGTGACCCATGCACCTGAGAAGTGGCAATATCCCATGATATGACACCTCCTATAGTGCATTATTACTATAATCCAAGGGTTTTGTGTGTATATAAAAATCGGTAAAAACAAAAAAGCTTTTAGAACTATTTCTGTGCAGGTACACATTCATTTCTTTGCTATATGGTCAGTAGGTGGTGAAGGTGGCACTGCAGTAGTAGATACCACAAGAGGGAAGAGCAGGAAGTGATGTGATAACAGTAGGAAGAAGGAGGGCTCTGAGTTTGGACGGCAGTTGACTAGCCTGTTCTTGTTGTGCTACAGACACCCAGTGCCTGAGTGCAGCAGCAGCAGGTAAGGTGCGTTGGAAACCTGGGACCATGAGAGACAGGCACTAGTGGTTGTACTGGCCGAATTGGGGACTTTAAAAAACTGTGGTGAGAAACAAACACCTGGCAGCCATATTATATTCTTTTTGTTTATTTATTTAAGTATTTTTTTTGTCTGAGTGGGAATTTTAATGCTCATGAAAGGTGCTGGATTGACAGCCCTGGAATCTGAAGTCCTCTGCTTGTCCACAAGACAAGTACAGCACAAGCTATCCAAGTGCAAACTGGTGACCAAAATGGTGCATGGCATGCAAAGGATGACCTATGAAGAGAGGTTGGAAGAGCTCGACCTGCATTCTCCATGAAGCAAGGACAGAGAGGGGGGATACGATTGAAACTTTTAAATATTCGAAGGGGATAAACAAGGTGAGGGAAGGAAGCATTTACAAGTTAAAGGACAACTTGAAGACTCGGGGTACAGTTTAAAGCTGGAGGGAGGAAATTTAAGAAGAAACAAAAGAGGGCACTACTTCAAGAGAGGGTGGTGGGTCCACGGAACAGGCTACCAGAGGGGGTGGTGGGGTCTAAAATGATGGGGGAGTTTAAGAGGGCATGGGATAAATATATGGGTTTAAACAAGGGAGAGAATGGAATAAATCCTGGAAGAGAGGAAGGGACTGGAATCTCCATGGGGGGCACAGGGGTGGGGTTTAAATGGGAAAGGCCAGGACTACCCATGGGGATGAGAAAAGAGGAAGACTAGATGGGCCAATGGAGTCATTTTCTGCTGACAGATTTCTATGTTTCTGTTTCCTCACACTGCCACATCAATGTACCTAAACCCTGCCACAAAGGGACCACCTCATAGGTGAGAGAGTAGTTTGGACTCTTTGTCCATACAGTCTTTGACTTTTCATGTGAGAGAGCCAAGAAGGATGCCAATTAGTGCCAATTGTGTTGGTGGTTTTATGATGTGGACGCCTGCCCACTGGCAACTGGACTTAGAATACCACATCTCATTTCACATAGACCACTGAACAGCCCTCAGGTGATAACGGCTTTCAGCTGCTACCAGCCTGTGTTGGATATGAATCAGTAACCAAGAGGTGAAAGGCTCCTTAGCCTGCTACCAATCCACTGAGTCATTCAGTTCCCTCAGCCATATAACATGTGGGTAAACAGTGGGCAGAGTACTCTGAAAGGAAACAATCATTCTGTTGGCAGGCACATTTTTACCATGAGTATATGCAGGGATGCCCCCATGGTTGTTATACAATCAAGTTCACGCACTGCTTTTAGCTATTGCATAGTTAAGTAATAATACATGACAGAACAGGGCATATAATGGAATACTGCCATACCTCAGGTCTCAAGCGCATTGTCACAAGACTGCAGCCCTAGTGACTCATGCACGCGACAAGAGGCAATATCACAAGATATACCACACCCTGAAGTGTATTATTACTATTATCCAAAGTGCTTTTTGTACAAGTACAAAAAAACAAAAACTTCTAAACAAGTTTTAAATCTTTTTCTTTTACAGTGCAGGGGCATGATATTGGAATATGGGCAAACGTGGAGTGCAAAGATTTGCGCTGTGCTTGCCCATGACCATGAGCAAGCTATATTCAATCAGATTGCATGCTAGCCCTATCTGACTGAATATAGTAGCATGTCCCTGAAGAGCAGGGAACAGTGCCCCTAGAGCTGATAGCGCTGGGAGCCCCCAGCACCATAATCAGCCGGCACCATGCAAATGAACCCATTGGGCATGCACAGCATTAAGGGGCCATATGCATGCCCATTATGGGCTCTTTTGCACGAGGAACGGTGGTGAGTTTGTGCCCCTCCTGTGACTGCCCTCCACCCCAGTCGCACATCCCCCTAAAAGTCTAAATATTCCCAGTGTCCAGTGGCACCCCCTACCCTCCGATCCCCATCCTATAAATGATGAAACATTCCCAGGTGTCCAGTGGCACCTTCCCCCTGCATTCCGATCCCCATCCTATAAATTAGGAAATATTCCCTGGTGTCCAGTGGCAGCCCCTGCCCTCTGATCGCTGGCCCCCATAGGTGTCATGATAGTCTCTGGTATCTAGTGGCACCCCCATCCTCCATTCGCCATCCCCATAGGATTAATGATAGTCCCTGGTGTCTAGCGGCAGCCCCTACCCTCCAATCACTCACAGCTGTTTATTAAAAGAAGTCCCTGGCATCTAGTGGCCTCTCCACACTGCCCACGCTGGGTACACCACCCTGTCACTCCCCCTTACCATAGTTGCCGGTGCCATGGGGAGCCCATACAGTGCCCAGCATAGCCCTCCTCTCAGCATCTCGGTCTGCCACTGTATGCAATGACAGGGAGCATGCATCCTGAGAACTGTAAAGTGGTTGGCCTTAGGTTGGGAGGAAAAATTAGAGGCAAGGTATGTGGACATTTTTAATTATTTGGGAATGTCACAAAAGGTTATGGAGGCTACTAGGGGTGATAATATCTTGGATGTAGTGCTTACTAATATGGGGGATGAAGTATGTAATGTTAGTGTGTTGGGGTCTCTGGGTAATAGTGACCATAATTCTATATTTTTTGGAATTAAGGAATTGCAAAAGCCTTTAGTTAAGAGTTATACTATTAAAATGAATTTTAATAAGGCTGACTTTGGTCAATTTAGAGAAGAGTTGGCATTATGGGATTGGGAAAAGGAATTTAAGAGGCTGACAGTAAATGAAATGTGGAATTTCTTTAAAACAAAAATAATACTTCTGTCAAATAAATATGTTCCCACCAGTAGGAAATATACAGGCACAAGTAAAAAAAAAATGTTGGTTGGTTCATGTTGTCAATAAAAAAAATAATAAGAAAAACAAGATGTATAAAAAAATATAAAAATGATAAATCTGATAAGAATCTGCAGATAGTTAGGGATTTAAATAGAAAAGTTAAAACCACTATAAGACAAGCTAAATTACAGTATGAGCTTTTATTGGCTTCTAGGATTAATGATAATAAAAAAAAACCTTTTCAGCCACATAAACAAATCAAGGAGTATCCCTAGTGTGGTAGGTCACTTCAAATCACCAGGCGGGCCAGTAACATCTGATAAAGAAATGGCCAACATACAAAATGATTATTTTTGTTCAGTATTTAGTGAAAAGCTGCCTTATCATTTACAATGACTAACTGCCCAATTGCTAGTAATATATTAATAGACCCAGTGGATGTACTGGAAAAACTTAATAAAGTGGATGTTAATAAGTCTGCAGGTCCTGATAATATTCATCCAAGAGTTATTCATGAATTGGCTGAAAGTATGGTGCTTCCTTTAATGTATATTTTTCAAGCATCCCTGGACAGAGGAGAAGTTCCAGATGACTGGAAAGTTGCTAATGTGGTACCATTATTGAAAAAGGGGGCTAGAACTGAGATATCAAACTTTAGACCAGTTAGCTTGACTGCTGTTCTGGGCAAGATATTGGAAAGAATCATAAAGCAAAGGATTACAATTTTTCTAGAGGAGCAAGGTTTGGATGATCCCTTTTAGCATGGCTTTAAAAAACATAGATCATGTTTAACAAATCTCTAAACTTTTTATGAGAAAATTAATAAGGAATTGTATAATGGTAATTCTGTGGACGTGGCTTTTTTAGATTTTGCAAAGGCTTTTGATAAACTACCCCATTTGGAATTGTTAAATTTATTATCGAAGATCAACTTAGATAGTAATATAATACGTTGGATTTCAGTTTGGTTGCAAGACAGGAAACAGAGGGTTAAAATAAGGGGCGAATACTCTGATTGGAGGCCTATTTCTAGTGGGGTACCACAGGGGTCGGTCATGGGCCCATGTCTGTTTAATATTTATATTACCACCCTTTGGGTTAAGCAGTCTGGTGTTTGGGGTTATATAAATTCACAGATGATTGTAGGGTGGGAAGAATAGTTAATAACAAGGATGATGCAGATCAGCTACAGGAAGCACTGAATGATATTAAGGCTTGGACGGAGAGAAATAGATTGGAGTTGAATTCATCCAAATGTAAAGTAATGCATTTGGGTAGGCATAATATCTACCAGAGCTACAGTATGGGAATGGATGTATTGATGGAAACTAAGGAAGAGAGAGATTTGGGGGTAAATGTTACAGAAGATATAAAATTCAACATGCACTGTTCAGAACAGGTGAGAAAAGCAAATCAAAATTTCAATTGTATATTGAGTCACATTTCCAGTAGAAAAAGTGAGGTGATAAATGCCGTTGTATGAAGCTCTGGTTAGACCACACTTCGAATATTGTGTCCAAGTGAGGTCTCCATCTAGAAGGGAGGACATTTTAAGAACCGAGGGAGTCCAGAGAAGAGCTACTAAATCTATTGTGAAACTAAAAAATAAGATCTATGAGGCAAGGCTGGGGATACTGAATTTGTACTCACTCCATTATAGAAGATTCAGAGGAGACGTGCTTATTATTTAGGGCTATGGGTGACATACATCTGAAAGACGACTTGGGATTCGTAGCTGCAAATAGAAGGGATAGTAGTAGAAGACATGATAAACAGTTGTTTATAGCTACGTGCGATCAAAATAGTCGAAAATATTTAGTCAAAGGGTGTTAGTAGAATGGAACAAGCTACCACATGCATTAATTGATAGCTCTAATACGGATTCCTTTAAAAAGAGTCTGGATGTGTTCTACAGTGATAGAAAAAACATATTTTAAAAAAATGTAAAATGGAAAACTGTATGGACAAGTTCTCTTAAGTTTGTAAAATTCCTATGATTCTTATGATTATACCGTCTACAGGAGACAGAAGATGAAACCACGTGTAATGAACTCTGTTGTGACCTATCAGACAAATACTGTAACTTTGAAACCAGCAAACTGAAGAAGAAAGTCCCACACCACTGAGCTTTGAAAGTAGGTGACCGTGGTGCACTAAATCAAAGGCTTTTGAAAGATTTAAAAATAATCTATTTATCTGAAAATTGGTAACCAGGGATGCACACTGAGCCAAGGCTCATTCCCATGTGTGATCCTGGGGAATGGGAAATACTGTAATAAAAAGCATACACAGTATTAGTGACTGGTACTAAGTAAAATGCAGACAGAGTATAATTTAACATGGTACGAGTGCAAATCAAAGTCCAGCTGTGCTAAGCAAATATACAATGAGTGGATCTGATGTGTAAATAAAGAGACAAAATCAGGTGGGATAAATGGCAGTGGAGGTGTAGAAAAATAAAGAGCCTGATACAGCAGGCTGAGGTGGAACCCAGGAGGAATAAAATAGTAAATAAAGCCCCAGCCACCTCCCCACTGTCCAAGACCCCATGCAAAAATAAAGTAATGTCTGGAAGAGAAGTAAGTGAGCCAGCGCTGAGGTGCAGGATGCCACATCACGCGCCATGTTGGCAACCCAGGTTCAGGAACAACCTTGGGTCGCCAGGGTGCTGGCTGGAGGGGAGGGCTGGATTGGGATTTCCCCTCCAGGGGTGGACGTCCACTCCTCCATAGTCCTGCACCCATTTTGTGCAGGTCCGATAGGTGCGCAGGTGGCAGGAGCGGCAACATAAGTCTGGGATGGGGTGGAAGGGGTCACCGGATCCTGGCATGCATGCCTGCCTCCATGCACACATATGCATGTGTATGCCATGACCCCGGGAAGGGGAGAAAAGGGAAAAACAAAAAAAACTGTATATATTAAAAAAAAAACCAAAGAGCAGTTAGTAAGTACTATAATTCGAGTGAAAGCCACGTTGATGTTTGCATCATAGTTCAGAATCATCCAAATACTGTAGAAATGGATCATCATGAACAATTTTTTTCGAGGACCTCGGACAGTGGGGCGAACAGGAAGACTGGACGTTAGTTCTTAGCCTTTGTTCAATCTCCAGATTTTAAAATCGGCATCACGGTCATCAACTTCCAGAGCACAAGGAAGTACTATTAGTGTGAGAAAAATTAAAAAACTGACAAAAAGGATGGTCCATCACTAAGGAAAATAACCTCAAGTCGACATTGTCAGAACTTTTTCAAGACTTTAGGTTCATATTCAATAAATATTATTTATTATTATTATTATCATTGTGATTTATTCTGCATTATAAAATGTCAAGAAAAAATCTAGAAATTTCATTGGCTGAGAGATTTCACATGACTATGCATTAACACTCTATAAATGTACAGTCAGGTACAGAATCTCATTTTCCTCCACTAAAAATCTACTTAGAGCAATTTTATAAGTGTAATAACCCCCTTCAGTGAGTGCATCATAGGATTTTAATGCATTTCCCAGGGGTATAGGGACACAGCCTTCGGCCTCGTGCCTTACTACACCCCTGGGCTGTGCACTAAAACCATATAACACACACACTTTGTCATGTCATATTACTTTTATTATTTCTTTACATGGAAACAGGATCCTCCTCCTTGCCCCTAAAGTTAATCTAGTGTTGTTTAACCCTTTGCAGAAGTCACAATCCTCTGTTTATGACATCATAATTATTTCCACAGCAACAAACTGTGATGTCACAAGCCAAAGACTAGGATGTAAACAAAGGGTTCAGCAGCAGAAGTAGATAAACTCTATAGGACATGAATCCCATTTCCTTGCAAATAAACTTTAGCAATAAAGAACAAAGGGCAAAGAGAAGAAAAAGCAATCTAAAATATACCCCGAGTTGTATCTAAACATTATGTTTTTCAAAGTTTTCCCACAGTAACAAACTTACTTTAACTTTAAAAGCAAAACAAAGCTTGATTATACAGACGATGATGGAAGGGAACCAGTTAACAACCATGCTGCGTTCCCATCAAAAGGTTGTCATGACAACTTAGTAAACCTCAAAAATTAAGCTTGAGAGGTTTACAGTTAGCTGATAACCCTGAGATGGGAAAACGCCCTGTTGTTAACTGGTGCCCATCCATTGTCTTTTATAGTGTATGAGCATCAGTTAAAACAAATTTGCCCTTACTTTTCTTTTTTTTTTTTTTTGTAGTGCCACTCTCTGTCTGGGCCAACTCTCACCTTCGCAGCTGTTCATCTGAAGCCCCATGTTCAAGAGATGTGCACGCATAGTGCCGTTTGCGTTGTTATGGTATTGATGCGACGTACTCAAGCGGGTATAAAGGAAAATTACGTAGCTACCATAATTATTCATCTTCCCTTGTATCTTCACCATTCATTACTGCTGGGTTAAGCTAGAGGTGCGCACCTGCTTGGGAGTGTTTTTTTGTTTTTTTTTTTCAATGAGTGGGAGGAGTTGGCACCGACAGCGCCACTCATGAGGCTGACACACTGCGTGGTGCTCCTGGGTTGGCCATTAGGTGCCGCTGACTCCTCCTCCTCCACCCCAATTCTGTTCTACCAGAGAGAAGGAAAAAGAGGGCTAGAGAAAATTAAGACAAGGCAAGGGAGCCATGGGATAGGAAAAAGAAAGGATATAAACTGAAAAAAGATTAAGCTGTCCAGAGGACAGAGGGGAAGGAGGATTCCAATAGCTGGACATTAGGGCCCCAGTCCCTGGGCAGCAGTACAGGAGAGTAGGAGAAAGAGAGGGAAAAGAATAAAAAAGAAAAAAAGACAGAAGATAGGGGGAGACCACTGCCATGCTCAGCCAGGAGACTGCTGGTGTATCATTATCTCAAGAACTGGGAAGGTGTGAAGACTTGGGTGCAAGGCTTCCGTCAGGCTCCAGAAACCAATGGACTTCAGTCCAGAACAGGAGTGCTTCAGGTAATCTTGGAGAATATAAGGCATGGCGGTGTCGGCGCCCTCCTACCCCTAAATCCGTATTCGGGATGAAAGTCCCAGAGCAGGACCCTCTCAAGCCTGCCGCTTGAAGGCTTAGCCGGGGTGGAACCTCTACTTAGGAGAGGATCCTGTCCAGAAACAACCATTATATAGAGAGGGGATGGGGGAGTCCCCATGGGTCCTCTTGCAGGATGCTCTGAAGGAGTCCCCACCCTTTTTTCTGAGTTGGCATAGGACCAGACAGGTCCGTGCCAAGTTACAGAAGGGACCCCACACTGCATCCAACTGAGAACCCCAGGGAGTTCCCTCCAAGGCCAGAGTGAAGACCCTACTTGCCATCCCCCTCCGGTTGGGCTCTCTGAGACTTAGAGAAGAAAACAGTGGGCCTGAGGCCCAATTGGCCTCATACAGAGGGAGGGCAAGCAGGGTGGAGGTGGCGCACAGAGGCTGAGGCCCAAGAAGGGAAGGGAATCAGTAATGAATGGTGAAGATACAAGGGAAGATCAATAATTACGGTAGGTACATCATTTTCATATCTTCCCATTGTCAGTCTTCACCATTCATTACTGCTGGGTGAGTACCAAACCCCCCGGAGGGGACCTGGCACTGCCCTGAGGGAACAGTTTCCCTCAGCCTAATGCAGGGGAGTCACAGAAGGGGAGACCCTTCTATCCATTCTAGACCATAAATGACCTAAGGCCGTGTCCCCCGTGACTGGGGGGACAGAAGACACCCCTGCAAATTCCTCCTTGTCCTGCGGGATAGGCGGAGCCGACGCAGCATTGACGCTGCCCTTGAGGCCGACGTACTACGTGGCGCTCGAGGATTAGCCGTTAAGCTGCGTCAACTCTGCCTGCCTACCAGTTCTGAGTCGCCGGAGAGGTAAGAGGAAGGGATGGAGGGTGGGACAAGAGAGTCTAAGGGACAGAAAAAGGAAGAGAAAACTGAACTAAAAGGAGAAATAACGACTGAGAGGACAGCATAGAGGAAGTAGAAACTAAGGGGATTGGGTAGGGGCCCCAATCTCTGGAAAAGGAGGAAGGGGGGGTAGAATTTAGGAGAGAGTGAGAGGTAACAAGGATCCAAGACCCTTGTCCGTCACCAGACTGTATAGGAACTGCAAGGAGTGGCAAAGCTCACTTGCCAGAATTCAAGGCACAGAATAACTGGCAATACCCCAAAAGCAGAGTCGGCTATTCTGGAGAAGGACAGGGTACAGGGACTCAGTACTCTCTCTGTAAAGATATTTGGTGAAAAAAACCACCAGTTCTCACCCCGTAGGGGTGAGGATAAGTAGTAGAGAGGAAGTGCCGCTTGAACTGTACCCCTTGGGGAAGAAAATTACCCTCCTGTGTGTCCCAACTTTACCCCGCCAAAAGAGAGGGGTAGGCACAGAGGAGGAGGATCCAGAGACTGGAGCCCCAGGGGGATGGCGGGCGGGATTGAGATGAATGGTGAAGATACACAGAAAGATCATAATTACAGTAGGTACGTAATTTCTATATCTTATCTGTGTCAATCTTCACCATTCATCACAGATGGGTGAGTACCAAGCCCCCCGAAGGGGGTTGATTAATTGCACCCTAAGGGACAGTGTCCCTTAGCCCTCAGTGGGTGACACACTAAGGGGGGGAACCTTCTGGACCTGAGGAGGCCCGAGAGTGGGGAGAGCGAGACGGGGTCTCCCCGGAGGGGAAGGAATTTGCCCCGACAAATGTCGTCTCGCCCTACGGGAAAAGAGATAGGTTCCCTGGTGAGCGGAGCAAATCACCCTACGCCGGGCCAAGAGTGACAACTGGGAAAGGCGAAGCCATGCCGATTTCCTGGTGCAGATCGCTGTCCCTACTACCCTGGTAGCTACCTCATTGGCATCGTAAGATGCCCTTGCTTGGTGCCTTGCTAGCTCCAGGCCACGTGCAGAGAGTGCGATGGCTTGCCTGGTTTACTCCGAGTCAGGCAAAGCAGCTAGGATCTGACCCAGCGCTGACCACAAGAACCTGTTGTAGGCTGCATAGTGGGCCTGATGAGCGGAGATGGAGAGAAGCAACCGTGTAGTAGAAAGTCCTCCTCCCCAGAAATCAAACCAAGAGTCCTGATCTGGGGCTGGTCATGGTGGAGGGCGCGAAGCCCTTCAGGAGTGTCCAGGTGCGTCAATCCGGACTGTGGATGAGGCATAGAACCTGGAGGCTCTGAGGGAGCGCAATACCTCTGGCTGAGGTCCCTAGGGGCAGGAACTCCGGAGAAGGGCCTCTGCCAGAAACGCATGGACGCCTCCCGAAAGGGAGTAGGCCAGGGCGGCACCACAAGGGTGGCCGCACCAAAATCGCCTAGAAAGGCGTGCGCCGCATGCTCAGGATTGCTCATGGAGAGGGGAGAAAGGTGAAGGTCCTCCAGCATCCTCACGAGGAAACGCTGATACTCGGAGAGATCAGCGGCAGGAGAGATATGGACAGACGGTTCCTCTCCCCCTGAAGAGGGGGATGAGGAGCTGGAGGTCACCATGCGCTCTGAGAGTGGCTGCTCGGGGGGAGGCTGAAAAACCTGGCTGTCCATAGCCCTAACATAGGCAGGGAACCGAGCAGCCACTGCTCTGAACTGTTCCCAGGTGAGAGGACCGCTAGGACCAAGAATACCTGGGAACACTGGAGAAGGTGGCAGAGGGGAGGGGACAGAGCCGAGAGAGGAAGTCGGCTGACCTCTGCCAGGGCTAGGGAGCAGACCATGGGCACCTGAGGAGGGTGTCCCAGAAGACTCCGCAGCCGACAGCTGTACAACCACGTTGGTACTGCCTAGGCTGCGCCCAGAAGAATCCCCCCAAGTGAGGCGACCGGGGCCGTATAGGTCCAGAAGGATGGTCCCCTGCCTCCAAAGAATGGGACCCCCTCAAGGAACCAGAAGGGGAAGGACTGAAGTCCGCGCTTCGGCTTCGTCCAGGGCCCGGGTGGGTCCCAGAGAAAGGTCGACGCGCCGACCCCACACCCCTCGACCCCTCGGAGTCCGAGAGAGTCCTAGTCCTCGAAAGGGCCAGCCTAGGAAGCTGGCAGCTCTGAGCTGCCCCCGAAGGGGAGACCCAGGAAGCAGCACCCTCCCCTCCTGTAGGCTTCCTGATGGGCCCCAAAGCTGGGCGATCAAGACACACTATCGGAGGGGAACCACCGCTGAGGGGTCGAGGAACCCACCAAGGCCAGGCTGCATGGCAATGGTGGCACGCACCACAGCCTGCTGGTCAGTACCACTGACCCTGACCTCGGGAGTCACCTGACGCTCCTCAGAAGGGGGCTGGCTACGACTTGTCGTGGAGACCACTGGCTCGCCCTCCTCTGCAGACAACCCCAAAGGGTGTGACTGCCCATCTGACTCCGAGCCCGACTCCGATGAGGTAGAGTCTGAGGCTCTAAGCCAAACGGTAGGAGGGCGGGGGAAGGCAGCCTTACCAAAGGGCCTGGCAGTCTGAGCAGTGACCGAGGCGGCACCCGTGCCCTCCACAGCCCCGTAAGTGGGGCTGACAGAAGGCGCCAGGGCAGCTCGGGCCAAAGGTCCAGAGCCAGGGCCAGCCACGGCGCCGTCAAGTCTACTGGCACTGGGAGCGGTACCAGTGACAGGGACGGCACCGACGGCAGCCCCAGCTACGAAGGCGGACTCGGCGCCGAAGACGACACCGCCAGGCCCCTCGGCACCACGAGCGGCACCGAGAGCTCCAACGGCGTCGAGGACGGCACCGACTGACGCCAAAGGCCCCACGGCACCGTGCTCAATGCTGAGGCAAGACATGACGAAAGGCGACGCCGAATCCAGGGTCACGGTGCCGGACAGGCCTGCATGGCACCAAAGACGAGTCGGCACCGACAGGGCCAATAGCACCGCTGAACGGCGCCAAGGCCCCGACGGGACCGGCGACGGCGTCGAGGACGGCGCCAACCCAGGCCTTCCGGACTGCGGGAGCGACACTGGGAGCTTCACCCTCGGCGGGCGATGTCGAGCGGCGCGCTCCGCCCGCCTCCCGGGAGGAAGCGGACGGCCTCCTGCGCCGCTGGAGGAGCTCAACTAAGGCCAGGCTACAGAAGCCGAGGCTCTCCTCCTCGGTCCGTATAGAACCAGGAGGGGACCCGGAGGAAAGGCCGAGAGAGCGCGGCTTGGCCCGACGAGTGCGAACCCTACCCCCGAAAGTCGGCGGAGCTCGCCCTACTTTAAATGCGCGCTGTTCGAGGACGCGGCGGTCCATGGAGAAGCAGGCATCGCACGAATCCATGTCGTGAAGCGGGCCAAGACACGCCAGACACCGGTCATGTTGGTCGGTAACGGAATACTTGCGGCCGCACGGGCACTGACGCATAGGGGGCCGACCCGCCTTGGAAACCTTCTTGCCCTCCGACCAAGACATGACCTACGGAAAAAAACACCAAAACAGACTCGACGTCGCACACTTTGAAACAAAACGGAAAGATCTTACCGGCGACGTCGAGTAGAGGCAAACCCAGAACTAGCAAGACCGACGAACTTAAGCGTCGCAATAAGGCTGACAGGCCTAGATTTCTATTCAGCAGTTTCCCACGAGGTGACCTCGACGGCGGGAGATGAAGAACTGGTAGGCACGCAGAGTCGACGCAGCTTAACGGCTAATCCTCGAGTGCCACGTAGTACGTCGGCCTTGAGGGCGGCGCCGATGCTGTGTCGGCTCCGCCTATCCTTTTAAAAAAAAAAAAAAGCTCCCGCGGGGTCCTGATCTCCGGCCAGTACCCCATCTGTGATGAATGGTGAAGATTGACACAGATAAGATCCTAGAGACTCCTGGGGTGTGCAATACCTCCTCCTGCAGTCCACTGGGGCTGGGGGTGAGGCGGCTGGTGACTGCCAGCTGCAGATCGGCACTTCCTGGAAAGGAATAGGCCAGGAAGGAACCACAAGGTGGCTTGTACTGAACTCGCTCAGGAAAGAGCACATCTCATGCTGAGTATTGCACCTGACCACGTGGGAAATATGGAGCTCCTGAACCAGCCACCAAAGGAATCGCTGACATTCTGTGAAATCAGCATCAGAGGATAGGTGGAGCGAATGTTCCTCTTCCTCAGAGGAGGAAGTTGAGGAAGTAGAGGAGCTCAGACATTCAGAGTCCTCCTGCGGCAGTGGGGACAGATGAAAGACCTGCTCATCGATAGCCATGACATACCTGGGGATGGCCGCTGCAGTAACTCTGAACATCTCTGAGGTCAAGGGTCCCATAGGACTCACTTGTCCTTGGAGAGGAAGTGGTGGCTACAGAGGGATTGGGGAAGGGTGCCCGGCCTCTGCCAGGGCTCTGAGACCTCGCAGGTGATCCTCCCGCATGGGTGGATCCAGTGGTTGACCCAGTCAGTGAACGCTGCAAATGTGAAAACAAATCCTGGCTAAGTACTGAGGGTAATTCTCCCTTGCGGTAGCACCAGGGCGGCATGGTTCCAGAACAGCAAGCCCCAGCACCGCCCACCAAGGGTAGCTCTAAAGTCTCAGAGGAGGAGAAGCGGGGTTCGGCACTGTGGCCCCTTCCCACCCCTGAAGGAAAGTGGAGAAGGGCCCTCATGCTTCAGCTCAACCCCTCAACCCCCCGGGCTCTGAGGCCACCCTCTTCCTCATACCCAGTGCCAAGGGGACCTCCAATCCCGCTGGCCCCTCAAGGAAGACCGCAGGAGAGGAGGCCCCTATCCCAGCCTTGGTACCCAGGGCAGTACCAGGAATGGCAGCTGCCCTGGCCCCTGAAGCCAGGACCATCAACCCAGTGGCCCCCGATGCCGCCATCAGCGTGGGAGCCCGCAGAGACTGCAGCCTCCGGGGCCACTGAAGGACAAGCACCAGAGCGCCTGGTGTCACATCCAGGACGGGCTCCGCAACTCCAAGGAATCAGGCTGACAATCTGGGTCAGCCAGCGGATCGTCCCCCTTTGAAGAGGAGGAGGAGGAGGAGGAGATCATGCATACTGCCAAACAGGTGACCCTGGGAGCCCCCCTGCCAACGACGTTGCGAACAGCACCACTGCAGGACGTAGCACCACCCCGATCACCGATGCCGCGAATGACACTGGGATCTGAGACAGCGCCAGTGGACGGCACTGAGGGTCTGCCGGTGCTGGGCCCAACAGCCGTGGGCCACAATGCCAGGGGAGCCTACACCTCCAAGGAGGCGACTGCCAGAGCGGTGCTTTCAACCCAGCTCCAAAGGGAACTGAGCCATTCCTCCAGCACTGTGCAATAAACCTCCTCAGTGGCAAGGCTTGAATCAGATGAGGAGGGTTCCTCCTCATTGGGCTGTACAGACCCGGGTGGGGACCCGGAGGCAGGGCCAAGAATTCTCGCCATTGAATCCCTATAATGACCCTACCCTCTAAAAGCCGGCGGAGCCCTCCTGACTTTACACGTGTGGATTTCTAACACGCAGCAGTCCATGGAGAAGCAGGCGTCACAGTTGTCCATGTTGTGGTTGGTTCCAAGGCAGCACATACAGATGTCATTTCAGTCCAATATGGAGAAATGCCAGCCACAGGGGCACTGAAGCATTGAAGAGTGGCCTGCTTTACATTTCTTTCTAGCGCCCAAACCTGAAAGGAGGCCAAAATAAATGTACAAAAATTACAGAAAACAGAGCCGGTGCTGCCGGTAAAATTTAAAAAAATAAATGGAATGTGCTTACCAGGTGAAAACAACGCCGGATGAGCAACTTCAGAACCGGGATGGAAGGAAACCATCGAACAGTGTCACTGGAGAATGGCACTGAGGCGAAGTAAGCTGTTGATGCAATTTTTTTTCTACTGGCGCAAGCAGGTGCTTCCTCTACGGTGGGAGAAACAGAACTGGGGTGGAGGAGGAGTCAGCGGTGCCTAACGGCCAACCCATGACCACCACGCAGCACATCATCCTCGTGGGTGACACAGTCCACTCCAGCTCCTCCCACACACACACAAAAAAAACTGCTGAGCAGGTGCACACCCTTCCGCTTACACCCAGCAGTAATGAGTGGTGAAAGACTGACAATGGGAAGATCAACCTCTTGGTGTCACATCGATACCATAACAAGGTTAGGAATTCATCGAATTCCATCCTTAACAATGCCCTCCCATACATTATAGGAGTATTTAGTATAGACAGGGAGGTGCATACAAGCAGAAATATGACTCAAACTGAAGGGGAAGGGTAAGAGGAAATGTTTGAAAGCATTACTTCACAAAGAAAGCAGTAAACTTGTAGAATACCCTACCCAATGAGGTTCTGGTCAGGAAGCTACCACTGTTTAGGATTTCAAACATGGCTAGGTAGATTCTTGAGGGAGCCTGACATCAAGGATTACAAGCATAAGAAGGGGTAGCATTTCAGTAAAGCTTGGCTGCAAGATGGACCCAATTCCCTTTGGTCACCACAATACTATGTTGAAATGTTCCTGCCTTTCCCATGGAATGGTTAGCAGAGTGCAGCACACTCTGGGCAATGTGTGATCTGAACAACTAAAGACCTGCCCCGCAAAGTCAAATGTGAAAGCAACGATTGACCTCCCCCCCCCCCAGACAGAATTATATCATGGCTTTGGTAATGGGATGGCAGATGTAAAAGAAGCAGAACTACAGGTGTTACTACCTGAGCAAGATATTTCTTATTAGATGCCTTTAGTCTGGCTCGTTGAGTTTCTCGGTCCACTTCATACTGGAATATGGCGAGTGGGCTCGCCTCCTTGAAATTCGCACAGACTTCCACTTCTAAAAGAAATTTAAAAATAGTTACAATAGACAGTCAGTGGTGTTTTCTTTTACTATACCACAATTTAAAAAAAAAAAAAAAGGCTTTTCGTAACAGTCCATGCCTCTTCCTACCAAAAAGGAAAGAGAGACAGTGCAGAAATACCAATTCATTTTTTCTGATCCTGTTCTTTTTCTGTATATATATCTCGACCCGCTCCCTAAGTTCTCAGCCTAGCTACCCCATAACCAACATACATATATACTGTTTACACTGTTTTTTGTCTTTCTCTGAAATTCCTTACCTGCACTGGGATTTTATTGTGCATGTTCATGCACCTATTCTTGTCACTTTGTCACTGCTGTTTCACACGCTATAGTATTCCCTCCCCCGGGTCGCACACGTGCCCCAGCTCAGTGTGCCTATCCTGACCACCACATTTTAAATAAATAAAGCTCTCTTTTCTTTCTGTCTCCTTGGTCAGTAAAACCAGCTGTACATGTAGCCCAGCCACAGTACTGTACCATTATGAATGTTCCAGGCAGTGACATCATCAGCTGCTGTCAGTTAACGGCCTCTGCTGCTGATGCCATAGGAACACAGGAATAATCAGACAAGAGGGGGCACAACAGCCCATCTAGCTTGTCTGCCATTCTTCAATGAGAATAACCATTGATGCCCATAGTTGGCAGATGTTTATTTAGAGCTAAGATCAAAACTGCTGTTCCGGATTCTCACCACTCTCTGTGAGAAACGTGCTCTCCTCCTTTCAGTCACAAAATGCATACCCCTGTGCTGCAAATTATGACCCCTAGTTGCTCTTTCATTGTTTGAAAATTCAATATTCAGATTTGTTCTCAGGTCTTCATTAGTTATGGCTTTAAAAATTAATATTGTATCACACCTGAGTCTCCTCACCTCCGGTTTGTATAAACCTAAATTACCCACCATTTCCTCGTAACCTAGTCCTTCCATCCCCCTAATGATCTTTGTAGTTATCCTCTGTACTCCTTCCAGATTCTATATACTTCCTTTGTTTAATGGTTCCATAGTGGACCACAGTATTCCAGATGTGGATGAATCAGTGATCTGTACAATGGCAACACCACGTCTCTCTCCCTACATGTTAGATTTTTTCTTACACATCCCAAGATTTCATTACATTTTGACACAATTTCGTCACAGTGTCTGGAATATTTTAACTCGATATCTACTATAACACTCAGAACTTTCTCACAGTCTGAAATTCTTAGCTCTTTGCCACCTGTATATTTTGCCTGCATTACGAGTGTGCATTGAGCAGTTTATACGCACGCTCGAAACTTCACCAATTTTTTAATATTTTTACTTATTTTGCCTGCATATTATTAATACCAAAGTGCATTACCACGCACTTGTCAGGGTTAAAGTTAATTTTGTTCCTTAACGAATATTTGTATAAATTATTCGGATCATCTTGTAGGGAGGTAATACTCTGTTCAGTGTCGTAGTGTTGTCTGCAAACTTTGCTAGCCATTCCCCTTTGCCCACCTGCATATTCTTGATGTAAATACTGAATAGGGATGGCTCCAACACTGGCCCGTGGGGAATTCCACTGGTCACTTTGATTTCTGCTGATTCCTGACCATGTATTTTAACTGTCTGCACCCTGTTTTCTAGCCAAGATTTAATCCATGTTACTAGCCTTGAGTTAAAATTATTACTTATCATCTTCCTTATTAGACGGAGGGGTATACATGATGCGGACAGGGGGACTGGGCACCCCAATCGGCAATGGAAATGGGCTGTTGGGAGGCTTCCGACACCAGGAGTTGGCATCCCGGTATTGGAGTTATTAAAAGAAAAACATTAATCTGGGCACACTGGGGTGGGCTCCCAGTATGTCACAATGTTGGGGGAGGCGGGGATACACACTGACAGGTGTGAGGCATTCATGAGGTGGGGTCCCAAAAAGCCTATTTTCCAAATTTGGTGAAAAAATGACTGTGTTACATTATTTTCACTTCAGATTTTTAACACTGCCATTCTTTTTACACCTCCTTTTGAACAGTGCAGCTGTCATTTTGCACACCCTGCCTGTGTTTTCGCATATGTGGCGCAGAATGGCATGATAGCTGTGCGAAATCAACTTTTGGGATGTATTAATAAAATTACAGTTGCACTGTTTATGAGGGGAGGTTCCAAAATGCTGATGTTGAAAATTTGATGAAAAAAGTCCAAAAAATGACCGCGTTTCGAGTGTGCATTGAGCAGTTTCTACGCACACTTGTAACTTGGCCAATTTTTCATATTTTCACTCCAGATTTTCAACATTGCCATTTTTCCACATCACCTCATGAATAGTACAGCCGTCAATTTTTAAATCCTGTCAAAAATGTTTTTCCAAGGGTTGAGGCACTAGACACCATACCTGGCACCACACCAACGACCAGGGTTCAGGAATGAACTTGAATCATTGGAGGTCAGCAGGGGGAAGAAGGACTGAGCATCCCAATGGATGCTCTCCTCCTTCGGGGTGGGTTTCCAGGGGTGCTTCATGCACCCGACGTCCCTGAGGGTTGGTGGGAGCACTGACTTTCGGGGCTTTGGCGGCTCCAATGGTGCTGGAGTCGGGGAAGGGAGAATGCCGTTAGGCACTTGGTAGCATTGTGCTTCAGCACATCGTCTACCCGAGCCGGCGTCCTCAGGGGCAGAAGGGAACCACAGAAAATGGAAGAAAAACCTCTTCGGTCCTAGATGACGACTGATCCATGCCTCCCAGCCACCAATCCACAGGCCGACCCCGTTGTGCAGGCTCTCTTCTGAAGGCTGAGGAAGATGGGACCTTCATCACTCCACCGGGGATAACCGGCATCAAGAAGTACAATGGAGAGGCCTGGCACTCTAGGGAGACTCCGTGATGGCGGTCTGAGGGGTTGACCGGTCCGAAGGAGTGGACAAAGAGGGTAGGACAGGTGGGATAAAAAGAAAGTTAAAAAAAAAATGTAAAAATGTTTATCTGAACTTGTGGTGCAAAAATGGTGTTACAGTTGCGTGGAATTACATTTCGACAGGGATTTGAACGTTTTCTATACTATGTACATGTGGTGAAGTGATAAGAAGGTTATGTTGAACATTTGGGGTGATAATTATTTAAGATGGTACAGTTATGACCATTTTTGCAATTTCGCTATGCCTGCTCGTAACTTAATGTGTGGAAGTGCAGGGGCCAGAGATCCCTGTGTTTCCATAGCTACATACATATGTGCATCTGTGGAGGGATGGAAGAGCAGGGTCCAAAGGACCCTGTGCTCCAACTGTGACATATGGACATTGTTGCACTATCTCGATGGACAGATGGGAGCGCAGGGCCCCATTGTGACATATGGACACTGTTGTTCTATCTGGAAGGAGGGATGGCAAAACAGGGTCCAAAGGACCCTACGCTCCCACTGTAAAACAGAGATACAATTACGCTATCTGAAAAACAAGGGAAATTCTTTGCAAATAACTTTGTTAATGCATCAGTTAGAGTGAATAACACAGAGACAAAAGCAGGGAAATTAAGTACTAGAGTTTTCAACCCTAATGCTTCACCCCCACGGTTCCCTACCCCTACTTATCTTCTTCATTAATACCAACAGGTAAAACAGTAAAAGCATGAGTCATCAGGCCCAACTCTCACCCCATTGTCCTATATTTAAGCGTGTAAGCTTGTTTACCCATGGAATGGGGTGAGAGTTAGGCCTGACAACCCATGGCACCCGACGCCTGCTGGTGTGTGGAGGTGGGGGATGGGATGGGGTGGCAGGTGGAACCCTGGTGGGGTGTTAGGTTGGAAACCCCAACACCTCATCTCCCTGCTTTTGTCACTGTGGTATTCACCATAACTGACGCAATAACGTTTTAAAAAAAAAATATATATATATATATACACATATGTGAGTGTGATACATGATGGGAACAAGTGTAATATGGAAAATATTTTCACTCCTCTAGAGTGACCTCTGAATACTCAAGAGTGACAAAGACACGAGTGAGGTTTCAGAGGTCACTGTACAGGACTGAACATATTTCCCATATCACACAAGTGCACATCATGTATCCTATTTATACAATGAGGGCCTCATTGTTGCAAAAAGGTTTCCGGGGGTGTAATAAATGGCATTTATTTTAACTCTGCTGATGTCATCAGGACTTATTTCACTGCAGTGAAAATAACTTGTTTTATCTCACTGGAATATGTCTCACCCCCATTGTATATATATATACACACACACACACACACACACACACGCACATGCATATATATATACACCATGCAATTTACTTAATCAGCTGCTGATGCCTCAAAGTAAACTTTGAAAAATATAACAATTGGGTACAACTCTGCTTGCATTCTGCATTCATTCTACAGATTTCTCCTCCCAGTTATTTATTACTGAGGAAATTTACATGAATACATGAGCTTTAGCTCTTTGAGTTCATCTGCCTCTATCGCCTACTCCCTACTTTGAGTCATAATCCTGTGTTGCAACATCACAGTCTGTTGCCATGGGAGCAACTGTGATGTCACAAGGCATGAATTATGACCTCAGGTAGGGAGAAAGCAACCAAAAGAAACAATTACTCACCGAAGTAATATTATTTCTTCCAGGGTATTCTTTAGCATTATTGACAGATCCAGTATGCCAGCTGGGTTCAGTTGCCTCGGAGAGGAGGAGTTAATGCAGATGAGAAGGGCATTGGCCAATCAGGATAGCGATAGAGTAGAGTGCTGCCTGCAATCAGCCTGAGGGACCTCGGAACGAATTTCGGAGCTGAAAAAGAGCAAAAACTGTGCCCAACAGGGGCAAAAAAACTGTCAACAACACACCAACCATCTATTCTAATCCACTATTGTGAAAACATTTTATCACTCGGATCAATACCAGTTAGCAAGTTTGGCTAAATCCCCTAACAGAGCCCTTAGACAAGGTTTCCAGGGGAAGAAGAGTGGGAGTGTCAATAATGCTGAAGAATCCCTGGAAGAAGTAATATTACTTCAGTGAGTAATTGTTTCTTCTCACCCCAGGAATTCTTTAGCATCTATTGACAGATGCAGACTTCAGAGCAGTGCAGTTAGGAGGAGAGCACAGAAACCTATTTAGGAAAAAGGCTCTGTAGCACCGCCCTGCCGAACTTCACATCTGAACGGACTGCATATCCAAGCAATAATGCTTGGTGAAAGTGTGGACCGATTTCCAAGTAGCTGCTCTACAAACTTCCAGCAACGGGATATCCCTGGAAGCTGCCACTGAAGCAGCTGTTCCTCTGGTAGAGTGAGCTCTGAGCCCAAGAGGGGGCTGTCTACCAGCCTTGTTGTAATTGAATACAAGAAACGATCCAACGGGAAATGGTTCTCTTGGTCGCCGGTTTTTCCCTGCCCACCTCACCAAAGGTGAGAAAAAGCTGGGATTGCCCTCTTTGAACTGCTTGGTTCACTCCACGTAGAAAGAAAGGGCTCTCTTCACGTCCAGGCTGTGCGGTTTGCGCTCACCTGGGGAGGACTTATCTGTGAACACCGGCAGAGAGATTGACTGATTAAGGTGGAACTCCAAGACCACCTTGGGAAGGAACTTCCTATTCATCCTCAGGACAACCTTGTCCTTTTGGGGAATAATGTAGTTGGGATCTGTACACAGGGCCTGCAGCTCTGAAATCCGTCTGGCAGAGGTAATGGCCACTAGGAAGACAGTCTTCCAGGTAACATATTTCAAGTCAGCTGTAGCCATAGGTTCAAAAGGAGGATCCATGAGCTTGACTATACAGAGGTTAAGGTCCCATAAGAGAACCGGTTCCCTTACGGGGGGGGGGGGGGTGCTGGTGTAGAAGTCCCTTGAAAAACTTCTTGAAAATGGGTTGAGAAATAAGTGATTTCTCTTTACCTGCAGAAAGGTAGGCCGAAATGGCCGCTAAGTGAACTCTTAAGGAAGATGCCTTTAGACCTCCTGCCTGAAGATGAACCAAGTAATCCATTAAGGAAGGAGAAGAGGCCTGTAAAGGGTCTAAGTCCTTATCCCTACGCCAGAAAGAAAAACGTCTGCATAAGTTTTCCTTGTGCTGCATTTTTTGGCCATCCGTAAAACATTCAGTACTTGCTCTGAATACAAACAGTCTGGGAATTCTAAGTCTTCAAGTACCAGGCTTTGAGGTGAAGAGACCGGATGTTGGGAAACACCACTCCGGTCTGAGGAACAGTCAGAAGGCTGAGAGACAAAGGAAGTCTGATGGGTTTCTTGACCGACAAGGAGAGGAGAAGGGAATACCATGGCTGTCTCACCCAATCGGGAGCCACAAAGATCATGGTCGCCGGTTGTTCCCTTAACTTGAGAAGTACTCTGTACAGAAGAGGAAAGAGTGGGAATGTATAAAGTAACCTCTCCATCCAATATAGGGTCAACGCATCCGTGGGAATAGTCCCCAGAATTGGAGGCCTGCAACAGTACAGGGGTAACTGATGGTTCAGACTGGATGCGAACAGATCCAGTTCTGGGACGCTCCATCTTCTGAACACCGTGTGAAGGACTTACTTGTTGAGGGTCCACTCATGGTGGCCCTGACTGATGAGGCTTAGGGTATCTGCCAAAATGTTGTCCTTGTCCGGGAGATGGATGGCCGACAGAGACATGTCCAGGGAATAGGCAAGGGACCAAATCCTCATGGCTTCGGTGCAGAGTTTGGTTGATGGAGTCCCTCCCTGTTTGTTGATGTAGAACATGGCCGTCGTGTTGTCTGTCCTTATTTGCACAAACTGACCCCTGAGCTCAGAAGCGAAAGCCTTGATGGCGAGGAGCACAGCTCTGAGTTCCAGAAGATTGATGTGAAGGGAGGAATCCCTTGGTGTCCAAGTCCCGCTTAAGGACAAGTCCCTCAGATGGGCCCCCCATCCTAGGAAGGAAGCATCTGTAGTCAAAATTTGGGAAGGCTGGCGAGTTAAAAAAGATACCCCGACCCTGAGATTGTCTGCGTCTTTCCACCAGTCCATGGATCGAAGAAACGTCTCTGTGACAGGAACAAGCTTTGTAAAGGGGTCTCTTCTCTGGACCAGTGAGATCTGATGTAAAACTGAATGTCCCTCATCTGGAATCTGGCCCCTGGCACCACCGTGGTCATTAAGGTCATATGACCGAGAAGTTTACGGAAATGTCTGGCTGGTCTTGGTTGGCCTGGACTGAATGAGTTTAGCAGAGAAAGGAAAGAGTCGACCCTGTCTGAAGGGAGGAAGGCCTTGCCTTGTAGGGTGTTGAGCTCTGCCCATATGAAGTGTAGAATTTGGGCTGGCTAAAAATGTGACTTTTTTTCATTGATAAGGAAGCCCAGGGACTCTAGGATATGCCTTGTCCAAATTAGGACCTCTGAAACAGACTGGGACGAGTTGGCCACAATCAGCCAATCATCCAGATAGGGATAGACTGAGATTTCCTGTCTTCTGAGATGAGCTGCAACCACTGCCAGGCACTTGGTGAATACTCTGGGAGCGGAAGTGAGTCCAAAAGGCATGGCTGCGAACTGATAATGCCCAGAGGGCAGACAGAATCTGAGGAACTTTCTGTGGGATTGCCTTATTGGCACATGAAAGTAGGCGTCCTTCAGATCCAGTGAGATTAGCCAGTCCCCTTGCTTTAGTGAGTGCATGACCTGAGTCAAGGTAACCATTCTGAACTTTGGTTTTGTCAGGTGCTTGTTCAGGTACCTTAGGTCCAGAATAGGTCACTATTCCCCCGTTTTCATTAGGGTCAGGAAATATCTGGAATGAAAACCCTTTCCCCATTGGGAAAGCGGCACTCGTTCCATGGCCTTAGCCCACATGAGATTCTTGACCTCTACCTCCAGCAGTAATCGTTCTGCAGGGGAGGAAGGTCTTGGTTGTAAGGGCCTGTGGAGAAGGGGGAATTTTTCAAACTGAAGGGATGGGCTCTGCTCCACTACCTCCAAAACCCACTTGTCCAAGGTGACCTGACGCCAAAAATGGAGGTAGTGTGAGAGCCTTCCCCCCACAGGGAGAGGGGAGGCGACTGGCAGGGAGTGAAGAAGACTGCTGTCTAGACTGAGTAGAAGTAACAGGAGTGAGGTTAGCTCTTCTTTGACCCCTCCTGCCCCTACCTCTTAAAAAATCTCTCATCTGAGAGAAATCCACGTTATATAGCATGGGGAAGAATGTCCTAGTGGAAATAACCCCTGCCCCTACCCCATCCATGGTGAGCTCTCTGAGAGGGAAGGGGCTTTTCCTTCGCTGAATTACTCTTGTATGTATGTTTGAACTCATCCATTCTTTTCATATAGACTTCAGTAAGATCCCCAAAGAGAGAGTTATTCTCAAAGGGGGAGTCTAACGCCTGGGCTTGGACATCCTGGGTAAGACTAGTAATTCTCAACCAGGCAAAATGTCTGACAGAAATAGCCTGAGCCATGACCCTTGAGGCCGTGTCATAATTATCTACAGCCATGTGAAACTGGTACTTTGTGGCTTCCACAGCTCTTTTAACAGTTTCAGAAACATCCCTGAACATAGTGCCCCCATGTTGCACTATGGCCAGTATAGATTTTAACAGAGCCCTCTGATATCTAACTGTGTATGCCATGAAAGGAGACATGTGCAGCAAGAGAGATGCAGTAACATAAGATTTCTTACCCATAAGATCTATTTTTCTAGAGTCTTTCTCTGGTGGAAGCACAGATAGCGACACATTAGCTTTGTCACAGGCCGCTGTCTGAACTACCCCTCTGTGATCTGGATGTGTATAAAGAAAATCAGCAGTAGACTTAGCAAGCTGGTATTTATTCTCATTCCTTCTGTCTACCCCGGTAGAAGTTGAGGGCGTTTCCAGAACCTTAAAAGTACTTCTCTTTAAAAGTGCTGTGGCTAGACAGGATAAGCCTCTTAGGTGAGGAAATGCCCATCATCTCCATGTAGTCGTCTTCCAACTCGTGATCGGTTTTCATCCTGGAGAGGCAGGTCCAGAGTGTCCACCATCTGTTTTAGAAATGTAAAAAAAGGAAGAGACTTCTTCACTTGTATCAGTATCATCATTAACACCAACCCCAAGGTGGCCGTCGGAATAAGAGGGTCCCCATGAGGTGATTCACCACCATGATCCTCTCCCTCATCAAAATAAAAACCCCGGGCATAGGGGTCCTCAAGGAGATAATCACTCAGTCCCGCAGGAGCCAAGAAAATATCGCCCATAGATTGTAAAGTCTGATATAAATGCCAAGCTTTTGCTAAATCTTCTGCAGACTGCAAAGGTGTAGTTACTGATACTCCAAGTAAGCCATGGCTTACCAAGTTTAGTAGCAGGGGGTAGCAAACAAGCTGGCCAGCATTGCTCTACCCTCTCTAGTCCATCACATTTAATTTAAATTCTTTTGTTTGGCTTTGCAGGCTTTTTCTTTTCTCTTTAAGCTTTGTTTTGGGGGAGGAGGGTGGCAGAGTGGACCGTGGACATTGAAGCTGAAGGTCTCAATTAGGTCCGCATGGTCCGCCTGCATAGTGATTGACTGTGGCAACTGGTAGGGGGTGTGTCAAGTCTTGGGCCGTGAGTTTAAATGCCCCAGCAAAGTTAGAAGCTATACTGTTAGTTCAGTTGTCCTGGGAGTGAGAGACGACTCACAGAAGATTGCTGGTTATACAATCTAACATTCCCCGCACTATATACAGTATTTACTTGCCCAGAGTCATGGGGGCAGGCATGAACAACAGTGGAGGAGAGGGTAGCAGTGTGGCAGGTTGGTGTACAAATCTGAAATGCCTGGCTACACCCTTGCTGTAGAGGGCACATTTTTATCAGCTATTGTTGTCTCCGAATGCCTTTTGGGAGGAGGGACAGTAGTGTTATTATCTTTCTTAGACTTTTTTGTAGAAGCAGGCTCAGAAACCTGCTCTGAAGCTCTTTTAGAAGCTTGGCTAGAATTTTTACTTCTACCAGACTTAGTTTCACTGGAGTCCCAGAAGACTTGTCATTAATTTTGTGTTGACCTGAGGTACCCTCTTCAGCGCTTTTAGAGGAGGGGGAGGTAGACTGAGAGGCCATGGTAAAGGGACAGACCAAAGCTAACCAAATCAAAATTAACCTTACTAGAGACAAAAAGATTTTTTTTTTCACAACAGTGGAAAAGAACAGAAACCACCTCCACACTTCTTGTCAACAGAAGCCCACTGCACAGTCACACAAAAGGTGTCTCCCCAGGAAAAAAAGGGGAATACCCTTCAAATGTAATAAAACTTACATAATGAAGAAATAGAGGTTCAGAAATTCCAGGAGTGCGCAGCGAAAATTAGCGCACGGCGCGAAAAACCAATCAGATTATTTTACTGCAAAGCGCAAATAACCACATAAAATACGAAAACTACCGATTTAAGTAAAACGACGATTCATCACCGCGCACGGGTGACTTTACCTCAGAAACCACAGAAGAATAGAAAAAAACTCGACTGCACGAAACCCAGCGCAGTTGCGTAAAAATATGTAAAATGAGAAAAACATACAAAATACCTTGAAAGCAGCACTCAAAAAGGAAGAAAATAGCACAGGAAGGTCTCTGAAGAGGAACGCTCCGGGGCGGTGTTGCCAGTTCAGCGGAGAAAAAGTTCTGAGGTCCCTCAGGCTGACTGCAGGCAGCACTCTACTCTGTCTCAATCCTGACTGGCCAATGCCTTTCTCATCTGCATTGACTCCTCCTCTCCGGGGCAGCTGAACCCAGCTGGCATACTGCATCTGTCAATAGATGCTAAAGAATTCCTGGGGTGAGAACAGATGAATTCTGAAGGGGCAAATATCCTCATGTCGTGCAAATCACTTCAGTAATATATCATGGAGAGGAGTAATATGGACAGATATAGAACTAATGTGAAATATTAGGAGAACAATGTCTAAATATTATGTTTTGTTAAAGTTGTCCTGAAGGTGTCATCTGCGCTTTACGCTGTAAAGAGGGGAGACAGAAAGCAGAAGAGAAAAGAGAAGCTTATAGTGAAGAGATAAATATAGAAAACTGCATTACATACCACATGCAATGGACATGTATTTCTTGGACTTGCTCCTCAAGGTTACCCAAGTTGGGAATCTCTCTACAATAAACCACTCCTCCTTGCCTATCGGGTTTGGGCCAGGTGCTAAAACCCCTGTCCGGCCCTGTGGATAAAAGTAATTTCCTTGTACATTTTTAAAGGCCAGCTGATTGCCTGGTCTGAGGTGCACTGTCATAGCTGACTCAAGGGAAGACGTTTTAACGAGCTCCTGTCCCTCGGCGAGGTAGCCATGATCCGCGGTTTCTAGCTTATACTTCTCACTGTCAAAGGTCAGGATGAAGCCGCAGTTCTTGTCATACGGTGCTATGGCATCAACCAAAATCCTTCCTTCGAGTGGGTCTGCTCGAGCGTAGCAGTTCTTTCTCATGTTATACAGCACCACATGGGAGTGGATGGCCAGATGGGGTATCCAAAGGTGCTCATTGCGCATGGATTCTGATACACAGACAACTTCGTCCCCATTCCACTCCAGAAAAAGGTTGGTGGCCAAAGACTTGAAAGCCCACTTTCCATCAGGATAGATATTGAGCAAGAAATGGCTATGATGGTCAGATTCTGGATAGCCACATCGCAGCAGCCCATCTGGGTCAACAAGGAGGAAGAGCCCACCGGATCCTTTCAGCTCCACTAATGCCTGATTTCCTTGTTCTGCCCTCAGGCACACTTCCCAGATCTGCAGGAAGAAAGAGAACATAGAATGTAAAATGGGCCTGTAAAGAACACTGCAGCTCTGGGAAAAAGCAGTGGTGGAGTACCTCTGTGTTAAATGTTTATATACAGTAGCTAGCCTTCACTATCTCATATAATTTATACTTTATTCCTTTCCCAGCCCTTGCTTCTCCTACAGAACCTCCTTCTTCCACTTGGTGTCTAATGCTCTGGTTGGCCCTAGAACATGCTTACAGGCCACAAGTGTCTCTTGGCCAGACTCACTCCATTCTCCCATTTACCCATTAGCTTACTAACCACCCTAATGTAGGGTCCAATGTATCAGCCCACATGCAACCACCTAGCAGGGAACAATCTGTAGCTTACGGGAAGTGGACTGGGGGGACATGAGAAACATAGAAACATAGACTTTGATGGCAGATAAGGACCGCTTGGCCCACCTAGTCTGCCCATTTCCCTACCTATTGGATAAGCTGCAGATCCTAGTTAACCAACAGCCTATTTCTTCCTGCCCACCACAAGAATCGCCTTATGTCTGTCCCATGCATTCTTGAATTCCCCCACTGTTTTTGACCACACGACCTCCTCAGGAAGGCTGTTTCATGCACCCACCACCCTCTCTGTGAAAAAATACTTCCTCACATTGCCCCTGAGCCATCCCCCTTCTACCTTCAAATTGTGTCCCCTTGTTCTTGCACATCTCTTTTTCTGAAAGAATCTACCCTCTTGGACTTTGTTGATTCCCTTGAGGTACTTAAAAGTTTATATCATGTCCCCCCACCCCCCTCCTTTCCTCAAGGGTATACAAATTAAGCTCCTTTAGTCTCTCTTCGTATGGGTTTTGTTGCAGACCCTGCACCATTTTAGTTGCCCTCCTCTGGACTGCCTCCATCCTGTCTATGTCCTTGTGGAGATGGGGTCTCCAGAACTGCTTGCAGTACTCCAGAAGGGGTCTCACCAACTGTCTGTACAGAGGGATAACAACTTCCTGTTTTCTACTGGTGATACCTCTCCCTATACAGCTCAGTATCCCCCCAGCCATCCCTACTGCCTCCTCACATTGCTTGCTAACCTTTACGTCATCTGATATGACTACCCCAGGTCCCTTTCCATTTTTGTTGTTATTACTACCCACCCCCCCACTGTACTCTTCCCCAGGGTTTTTGTTTCCCAGGTGCATTACTTTGCATTGAATCTAAGCTGCCATACTTCTGACCATTCCTTCAATCTTGCCAAGTCCCTTCTCATCCTTTCCACCCCACCTTGTGTATCAACCCTGTTGCAGATCTTTGTGTCGTCCACAAAGAGGCATACTTTTCTTTCCAGTCCCTTTGCAATGTCACTTATAAAGACATTAAAAAGGACCGGACCCAGTACTGAACCCTAGTGGTACCCCACTAGTAACCACCCTTTCTTCAGAGTGGACTCCGTTTACTATTACCTTCTGTGTCCTGTTGTCCAGCCAATGTTTTACACAGGCTACCACCCTGGGACCCACTCCCAGGCTGACCAATTTGTTTATTAATCTTTTGTGTGGAACTGTGTCAAATGCCTTGCTATAGTCTAGGTAGGCCATGTCTACAGCCCCTCCCTGGTCTACTACTTTGGTCACGCAGTCAAAGAAATCGATTAGATTTTTCTGACATGACCTTCCCGCTGTGAATCCATGCTGCCTTGGGTCCTGTGCCTCACTGGCCTCTAGGTACTCAACAATTCTTTCCGTCAGAAGTGATTCCATCATTTTCCCTACAACTGAGGTCAAACTGACAGGTCTGTAGTTTCCTGCCTCTGTCTCACTCCAACTTTTGTGAAGAGGAATCACATCCGCCATCCTCCAGTCCTCAAGTACCACACCATCCTCCCATGATTTGTTAAAAAGGGTAGTCAGTGGTATCTCTAGTTCTCCCCTTAGTTCTTTTAGAATTTCGGGGTGAATCCCGTCAGGCCCCATTGCTTTGTCCACCTTCAGTTTTAGGAGTTCTTTCAGAACCCTTTCTTCTGTGAAAGGACTGGCATCAACCCCACTATCCAGAGTGATTCTACTGATTGGATCAGGTACCTCCCCCCTCATCTTCTTTTGTGAATATTGAGCAGGAGTATTCGTTCAGTATCCCTGCTTTTTCACTGTCCCTCTCTTCCCACCTCCCCTCCCATTAATTCAGCCTCACTATCCCTTCCTTTGTGTTTCTTTGCTCCCTAATGTACCTATAAAAAGTTTTATCCCCCTTCTTAACCGAGTTGGCTATCTTTCCCTCGGTTTAGGCCTTTGCTATTCTGACTGCCTTTCTGCTTCCTTCTGCTTTGACTGATATAGTTCTCCGTCCTGCTCCTTCTGTGTTTCCTTATACTTCCTGAATGCTATCTTTTTCTCCCTAACCTTCCCCATCACCTCTTTTGAGAACCATAGTGGTTTTTTCTTTCATTTTGATTTGTTTATTTGCTTCACACAAAGGCTTGTTGCCTCTGTGATGGCAGTTTTGATGTTTCCCCATTGTTGCCCCACCCCTCCTTCTTGCCTGTTTGCTAGTGCTTTTCTGAGGCACTCTCCCATTTTGATAAAATCAGCCCTCCTGAAGTCCAGTATCTTCACTTTTGTATGGCTTGACTCTGCAGCTGAGTTTATCGTGAACCACACTGTTTGGTGGTCAGTTGTTCCCAGATGGCGACCCACTTCTAGATCTCAGATCCTCTCTCTGTCCCCAGCTGAGAGTACCAGGTCTAAGACTGCTCCCTCCTGTGTGGGTTCTAACACTAGCTGTCTGAGGCATGCCCCCTGTAGGGCATCAAGAATGGTCCTGCTCTTGGATGTGGCTGCAGCAAAGGTTCTCCAGTTAACATCTGGCATATTCAGGTCCCCCATCAACAATATCTCCCCTTTCTCTGACATCCTAAGGATGCCTTCTGTCATTTTCTTGTCCATTTCCTCCCTGAGATGGAGGTCTGTATATAACCCGTGTGCAGACTGTGGTGCCATTTCCAGTCTCCAGGGTGGCCCACAGTGCCTCCTCTCCTCCCTGTTTACCCTTTTGTTCCATCGCTTTGATCTCTTCCCTTGCACAGAGAGCTACTCCTCCTCCTCCTCTTCTACCCTCACTGTCCCTCCTGTAGATTGTATACCCTGGTATGTTGACATCCCAGTCATGGTTCTCTGTGTACCATGTTTCTGTGACTGCCACAATATCCATGCATTCCTCTTCCATCAAGGCCACCAGTTCAGGGAGCTTGTTCACTAAAAAAATACCACCAACAAGCTTAATCTGGTTCAAGGTCAGTTGGCATTCATCTGTATCCCCTTCCCTGGGTCGTGCCTGAAAATAGGCAGGATTTGTCTAGTGCACTTACCCGGTCAACAAAAACTAAATAAAATAAATTACCTAGACTATGGGCATTGGTACTCATTACCCTCCATTTTTTGATGGCCTTACCACTTTTTGCCCCATCCCTGTCCTTACTGCCGTTGCCTTTTTCTCCATTTACCCCTGCCCTTCTCCCTATCAACTTCTCTATCTTGGTGTTTACCTCACTAACTACCCTGATTTTGGGGGGGAGGCTAGGATTTCCCTGCTCCTTTTCAGCATCTCCCTCCTTGGATAGTTTAAATGCTTGCCAATGAAGCATTTAAATCTATCACCTAGGATACTAGTTCCCCTCCTGGACAGATGCAGACCATCGCGCTTGTATAGGCCTGCATCCCTCCAGGTGGACCCCCCAGTCCCCAATGAAGCCAAAACCCTGAGCTCTGCACCAGTTTTTCAACCACTGATTGAATCCCATGGTGCAGAGCACCCTAGCCTCACCCATGCCACAGACAAGCAGCACCTCCGAGAAGTTTACAGTGCGTGCTACTTGTCTAAGGCCCCTCCCCAACTCTGCAAACTCCTCCTGCACTGCTCTGATCCCTTTCCCAGCTAAGTCATTTGTCCCCAGGTGGACAATAACATCCAGATCCCTCCCCTGTGCAGCTGCTCCAACAATCCTGAGGATTCGCTCCCTGTCCCTCCAACCCATGGCGCCAGGCAGGCACCTCACCTCCCTCCCCCAGTTCTACCTTCCTAACAATGGAATCCCCCATCAGGAGTTGTTTCCTTCCCCTGTGGGATCCCATACCACCCTCCTGTTGGTCTCCTTTGTGGAGGTTCCCAGCATCCTCCTTGGTCTCCACTGCGGGTACCTCCATAGAGGAACCACACTCTGCCAGAATAGCATATGAATTGTGGAGCAGTACAACTGGAGGGATGGGCCTCTGTTCCACCACCCTCACCCTCCCTGAGCCCACTGTTGTCCAACCGCTCCTCTTTCTTGGCAACCTCTGAGGCAGCAGCGGTGGCCCTGGTGGTCTCTGGGTGGGAGAGGAGGTCCCCCAAATCCTGGCCAACTCAGCCTGGAGATGAGCAACCTCCTCCCTCAGCCCAGAGAGGTGCCTGCAGATGGGACAACACCGCATCCTCCAGAACATGAACATGTTCAAGTTCAAGTTCAAGTTTATTGCAGGAAAACTCCATTGAGCAAGCTCATTCACAAGGAGGTCCTGAGACATATACACTGATAAAGAACATTACATAAAATATAATACTTGATAGAGCAATACTATAACATGTATTCAAGGTGTACACTCAGTTCAAGCAGGATATTACATAAAAGGATATAACATCAGAAAACAATAGACAGTTAGAAGACATATGGTACATAGTGTGCAAGCACTTCAAGCTAGCATGCCAGCAGTACAAGGCAGGGTAACTGGTGTTTGCACTAAATAATTTTAGTATATTGAGCAGCGGCAGGGAATAAAGGATAAATGAGGTAGTCAAGGTTTGACAAGAGTGAGGGAAGTAATATATAAGGAGAGAGAGCCAAGAGTAGGACGGTGAAGGGGAGCAGGTGTGAGATTCTTGCAGTAGTGGTCACAGCTTGGAAGTCAGAAGCTAAGAGAACGTGGTTAAGTCTTGGTTAAATGGTAGTGTGGACAATAAGGAAGCAGCATGCATAAGGGCCGGGAAGGGCTTACACATAAATATATAAGGCACACAAAGGGATGGGAAAGGGGCTTAATAACAGTTGCAGATATCTTTTATTTTAGTTGCACTTGGCACTTTGTAGAATTTAATTGAGACGATGCTAGTTAGTTTCAGCACGGATTGGAGTTGGTTCCAAATAGAGGGAAGAGCATGCACAACAGCGTGTTTACCAAAGGAGGTACGTGTCCTGGGTACGTCCAGCAGAATGAAGTCAGATTTCCTGAGAGAGTATGCACTGTGAGAAATACAGATGAGAGATGATAGGTAACTCGGTAGTTTATGCATGAGCAACTTAGGGGTCCAGAGACCAGCATGGAGCAAACGTCTAGTGGTGAGAGATGTCCAGCCAACAGCTGTGTACAGGTCACAGTGGGGCGAACGGTAAAGGGAGCTGGTAATAAACCATAACGCACGGTGATAGAGGATGTCTAGTTTGCTTAGGTTTGTGAGAGTAGTGGAAGTGTAAATTACATCGCCATAGTCAAGAAGGGGAAGAAATGTAGCATGAACAAGCCTGTTTCGAGTCTCGAGGGGGGAAAAGGGACCTATTTCTAAAGAAGAAACCTAGCCTAGCTTTGAGCCTCCTGGATAAGTCCTCAATATGGTCATTAAAAGAGAGCTTGTTGTCTATCCAGATATTTAAATTTGGAAACGATTTCCAATGGTTCGCTTACAGTAGTAACAATAAAGTCTTTAGGCGGGGTATGGAAGGTGCCTGCGGAGGTACTACGAGAGAATGTCATAGCTTTGGTTTTCTTTGCATTAAGGAGAAGCTTTGCCTTTATTAGATTATGTTCAAGTTGGGCAAAGTCTGCTTGAAGCACCCCCAGCTTCAGATAACGTTGAGCCAGAGGTATACAGCACAGTGTCATCCGCAAAGAAATGCAGATTGGATCTAGTTATGTTGGAATCAAGGTCATTAATGTACAACAAAAACAAGATAGGACCTAGAATGGAGCCTTGAGGGACTCCTCTGATAACTGGCAGAGAGGCAGAGAAAATGCCATCAGCTTTTACTTTCTGGGTTCTCCCTGTTAGGTAACTGGAGAACCACTGGGTAGTGGAGGAAGTGGCACCCAAGTTAGTGAGGCAATTGACTAGAAGGTTGTGGTCAATAGTACCAAATGCTTTACTAAGATCCAAGAAGACAGCTCCAGTTATCTTCTTAGCATCTATAGCAGAGACCCAGTTGTTAGTTACTTTCGCTAAAGCAGAGATTGTGCTGCGATTTGCCCGGAAACCAGATTGAGCTGGGTTAATGAGAGAGAGTTTCCAAGTGAGTTTTTAGTTGATTATAGATCAGTTTTTAAAAAACTTTAGAAAGGATAGGAAAGATGGAGATAGGCCTATAATTATTCACATCGCAAGGGTCACCAGATTTAAATAGGGGGAGAATATGTGCGGATTTCCAACAGGACAGCACAGTAGCAGATGTAATGGAGAGATTGTGGATATGAAGAATGGGGGCAGAGAGGTGGGCATATCCTAATATTAGGAAGAAGGGTTCTAGACCATCGTCCCCTGCACTTTTTTTGATGTCCAAGTTAAGTAAAGAATCTTCTACTTCTTTATGGTTTAGCTCATGCAGTTGAAATGGGCAAGATGCGGTGCTAGATATTGGGGAAGGGCTTGGTTGGCTCTTCGCAATGCTAGCATAAGGTGAGGAGTCAAAAGCTAGTCCAGCTGTGACAAAGTGGGAGTTAAGTTCTTCGAGGATTATGGACTTATTTCCCACCACTCTATCATTTGAGACTATCTTAGTTGGAATGGAGGGGGCAGTGGGCCGCCCTTCTATAGATTTAAGTGTCCTCCATATTTTGTGTGAGTTCCCTTTTGCTTGTTCAAGGGTAGAGATGTAGAAGTTAGCTTTGGCAGAACGAATGCTTTTTACACAGGCATTCCTAGCTGTTCAGAAAGCCTGCCGATCCAAGAGCTTCTTGGAATGTCTTGCTTTCACCCAGAGCTTATTCCGGGTTGTAAGAGCTGCCTTAAGATTTGGGGTCAACCAGCGGTGAGAGTTGTTGCGTACTCTAACTTTGATAAGAGGGGCATGCTTATTTACCAGACTAGTAAGGTTGACATTAAGGAGGGAGACTGCCTCATTGACATTTTTGGCTAGGTAAAGAGCTTGCCATCTGATCCTGTCTAGGTTAGAAAGGAAGTTTGCTGCAACAAACTTGCGAAAGGACTGTTTTGTTATAAACATAGGCTGTGTCTGGACCTTAATATGAGATCTTATGCAAACAACTACCCCATGATCGCTCATATCATTATTGAACACTGCTGAATGGTTGGTGGAACATCTGGTTGTCAATGGACTACAGGACCCAAGGCAGCATGGTTTCACCAGGGGGAGGTCATGTCAGACCAACCTCATTGAATTTTTTGACTGGGTGACTAGGGAGGTGGATCAGGGGAAGGCAGTGGACATGGCCTATCTGGACTTCAGCAAGGCCTTTGACACTGTGCCACATAGAAGACTATTACACAAACTGGGGAATATGGGTGTGGGCAGGACAGTAGTGTGGTGGGTAGGTAACTGGCTGGGTGGCAGGACACAGAGGGGGTGGTGGTAAATGGCTGTCACTCCACAGAGGGAAGAGTGACCAGTGGGGTACCACAGGGATCAGTGCTGGGACCGGTCCTATTCAACATCTTCATCAGTGACATGGCACAGGACCTAGAAGGCAGAATATCACTGTTCGCTGATGACACAAAGCTCTGTAACAGAGTAGACACACCAGAGGGTGTAGACAGAATGAGAAGCGACCTGCAGAAACTTGAAGAATGGTCAGGGGTTTGGCAGTTGAAATTCAATGCAAAGAAGTGCAAGATAATGCATATGGGGCACATAAACCCTGGCACAATATATCAGTTGGGGGGTGAGGATACAGCATGCCAAGCAGGAAAGGATCTTGGGGTTATCATCTCTGATGACCTCAAGGTAGGAAACAGTGTGACAAGGCAGCAGGTAAAGCAAATAGGATGCTGGGATGTATAGGCAGGGGCATTACCAGCAGGAAGAGGGAGGTCATAATTCCGCTATTCAAGACACTAGTGAGGCCCTACCTGGAGTACAGTGTACAGTTCTGGAGACCATACCTACGTAAGGACATAGACAGGGTAGAGAAGGTTCAGAGGAGGGCAACAAAGATGGTGCATGGATTGCATCACAAGTCCTATGAAGACAGGTTGAAGGAACTGAACATGTACTCCCTGGAGGAGAGGAGGGAGAGGGGATATGATAGAGACATACAAGTATCTTACAGGGAGGAACAGGGTGCAGGAAAACACTATTTTTAAGCGAAAAAATGTTCCAGGACTAGAGGCATGGGATGAAGTTGGAGGAGGACGATTCAGAGGAAACATGAGAAAGAATTTCTTCACAGAACGGGTGGTGGACAAGTGGAACACCCTGCCAGAGGAAGTGGTGGGGGCTGAAACAATCACGGGATTTAAGAATGCATGGGATAGACATAAAGGAATTCTGGAGGTCAGGGGTAAGGTGCAACAGACTTCTAGGAAAACAAACTGAACTTACAAGCTCAAATGGGCAGACTGGGTGGGCCATAGGCCCTTATCTGCCGACACTGTCTATGTATCTATGTATGTATCTATGAATGCGAAATTTTATGTGGGTGAGTGATTAATATCACATCTAAAAGGGAGCTATTGGCAGTGTTTAGGACATTGTTCCTTGTAGGTTTGTTGACTAATTGCACTAGGCCGAGCTCGTCGAAGAGGGATTTAAAGCAGTGAGATTTAGGGGTTAGCCAATCCATATTGAGATCCCCTAGGAATATTGTTTCTGGTTTTGCATCCGAGATTAGGGATTTCAGTATCTTAAGGACTTCAGTGCCTCCAGACGGAGGCCTATAACCACCTACGACGGTGATGCATTCTGAAGAAGGAAGATGAAGCTTCATTGAAACAATCTCGAATTCCTTAGGTGAAGATTTACAGCTGATATCAGTGACTGAGTACTTGGTTTTGGCGTAGATGACCACACCCCCACCTCTAGATGCTCTGTCCACCTTAAATTGTTTGTATCCCTGGAGGGAGATTTGTTGGTTCGTATTAGCCTTTTTTTAGCCAAGACTCGGTAATAATGATAAGGTCTGGGTTAGTATGCGCAGCCCAAGCTTGTTACTGGACACATTTTTTGGTCAGGCTTAGTATATTGACCAACATCATCTTAAGTCCTGGGGCCTCCGAGAAATCTGAAGGAGAGGTGAGTTGCAGAGGGGGACCAGGGTTTAGCTCCATGTTACCTGAGCAGAGAAGGAGCAACAATAGCAATTTCTTTAAGGAGCTCTTTAGGAAGGAGACAGCTTTTTTCCTTTGGGACTGCCTATGATATGTTGCCAATGAGGTATGTGTGGTGCAGGAAAGAGTACCGCTAATGTGACAGTTTAATGTAATCATTGTGAGTGCTCGTATAATCATAGGTGAAGGTAGTAGTAAGGGGAGGGGGGCATGATGGGGGGTATAGGCATGGAGAGGGAGTGTTGATGAAAAAAGGAGGTACAGTGGGCTGTAGCAACATAGGATGTTGAGACAATGCAGTCCAGGACTGGATTATATTGTGGTACTTTGTGGTGTACTGTATCATAGGGCACACTGTATATTAGGAACAACAGTATAGCAATGAGGCAAGCCATGATGCCAAGGAGTGAGGTCTGCAGGTTAGTAACGGCCTGGTGCTTTTTCTGTGTGTGAAACTGACCCACATACAGACACTCTCTGAGCCCGAGATGGAACTGCGATAAGAAGGGGGAGAAAGATAAAAATAAGCAAAATAAGATTGGTGGCTAGTAGCTGCGATGGTGCTTCCACAAGGATCAGGCTTATTGGCTCCACTCAGCTACCAATGTCTGAATGGCAGCAGACGAGAGTAAGCCAATGGTACGACAGAAGAACTAGGGAGGGTGGAGCACAACTGTATTTAATGGAGGCCTGGGAGGGTGGGGGGAATTCTGTTCAGAAGTTAGAAGCACAGAGGCAGTGCAGGGAATGCTGTAATAGTCTATGGGGAAGGGTGCACCAATCAGAGTGAAGATGGCGAGCAGGCAGACCAAGCAGTGTCCCCGTGAGTCAGCGCCGCACCAATCGTGATCACCCTAGCATACTGGCTCCCAGAAAAGCCTGGCAGTAGTACCTGGTGAAGGATCAGTGTCCTGAGGCCCTTAATCCGGCAAGGGCTGCTGAAAGGGGTCGGGCTGCGGCCGTAGGAATGGCTGTTGCTGGCCACTTTGTTTCCAAAGCGCCACTCAGATGCAAGACCCTAAAAGGATAATGAAAGAGCAGAATAAGTATGTAGGCAGGACAGGAGTTCAGGGGTGGGGAAGCTGACGGCAGATTGTCAGCGGGGGTGGGGTGGGGTGATGGTTGGTGTGGACAAAGAAAACGATTAGAGAGGCAGGGTAGGGCAAGACAAAGGTAAAGGGCAGAATAAAGCAGGACAAATGGAAGCCATATGAGGGGGGATTGTCTCAGGAGAAGAGGAAAGCACAAGTAAACTAGTACAGAAGACTGCTGCTCCACAGCCAATGCACCACTTCCAACATGTCTTATTTGTGGCCCCTTAATTGTTGTTTTGTATACTTACTCTTTCCTCTGTTTATTTTTTTATTTAATTTTTTTTTCTCCCTACTTTCCTATTGCCTCCGTGACCTTAAATGTCCTGATCTTCCTGTTCTGGGACAGGAAGTTGCTATATTCCTCAGCAGTCTCCTCCTTACTTGCTCAGAGGCAGACCTCCAGCAGCTAGGCGGGGATGGAGAGCTACTCTTTTATTTCAGGGATGGTGAGTCTTTTGTGCCTCTGTGATCACTCCCTCCTGCTCCCAAATAGGAAGTTCCTGTTGTCAGTCAAATCCTGTGCCTATAAAAGTACAACTAGCTAAGGTTGGAGGGAGGGCAATATAATCCCAGTACTGTAGTAAAGTTCTAACAGCACCTCCTTCCTCTTGCTGTTCTCTGCCAAAAGCTATCTAGGGCAGTTTTTAAATCCAAACACTTGGCTTCCTTCTGCCTAAGCCACTCCCCCTAATTCACAGTTTCCTTCCACACCTAGCTAACTCCACAAATAACAGTTCCCTTCACCCAACTCAGACAAACACACTAACTCTTTTTTTGTTTGTTTTTTTGGTTTTACCCTAAATTGAAGGTCCCAGTAGTAGAGTTCTAGTTCTTTAGTCCCAGGAGACGTTGTTGGCAGAATCAAAGTGGGCTGGCAGCAGCACCATCATGCATGTAGGGTAGACATATTTCTCCCGTATAACCCTCCCACCTTCTTGGCTTAGGTCAATGTGTACTCTTGGCACCATCCTATGGGTGGGGTGGCTGAATGTTATTGCCACCATGCTCCTGTAACAGGAGATGTTCAAGAGGACTGCAAAGTCAAACTGAGTGGTCATACTATGGTCTATAGGGTAGCAGAAAGCCTAGAGACCCATATATCTACCCTCCTACAACCCACTGGTAGTATTCAATAACTGCCCATGGCATGTGCTTTTCTTTAAAGGATGTTTTTATCTCATAGTTTTCTACATGTTCTGGCAACAAGTTCCAAGTATTAACCACTTACTGAGTGTAATAATATTTCCTTTTATAACATGAGCTGCTGAAAGTTAATAAAAATGTCAGTTCCCATTGGCTGAGTCCCTCTGCATGGCCATTGCTTAATCCCCAATATACGCACAGCTGCTGTGAAGGGGCAGCCAGCAGTTATCAGTAGGCAGATCGGCTCTTGTTACATATTCCTGAGATCCCAAAAGTGAACAGCAGCTATCTGTAATTGTGGGGATGTGAGATATCCCTATCGGCTGCTATTGTCCCTAATGCCCTTTACACCGAGCCAGCAGGTGTATGTGTTAATTCCCCAAGCACAACATTCACACCCTCCCCTAACAGGAGTCAAAGCCCGACAGCAAGTTCTGTAGTGCCATGCAGGGTACTGTCATCATTCTAGTGTCAATATACAGGGGAAAGAGAGGGTTGTCAGTTGTTGCTATTCTGAGTACCGAGCCCCCACCGTTGTGTCTGTGTCACTGTTCAGTGGCAAATGCGGGAGACAGACACAGTGACAGTGAGTGCAGACAGCGGAGAATGGGAGCAGCTCAAAGCAGTTGTGACCCAGTGGCATGGCAGTGCAGGGGAGAGAGAAACATCGCCAGCAGCCTGCGACAGAGCGAGTGACAAAGAAGCAACACCATGGAAGTCAGGAGAACCCCCAGCCAGCATGTTGTCATTATTGTCCTGGCACCACTGGGATACCCACCCACTTGCCCCACGGATCTCCATGCACCAAGGGCACAGTGAGGTCCCCAAATGTAGCACACCAGTATGTGCTCAGCGCTGTCATTATTATTATCCTGGCACTGCTGGGATACCCACCCACCCATTCTGCGGATCTCCATGCACCAAGGGCACAGTTATCCATCCTGAAACTCTTCATTTTTAGTTCTTTTTTATGACTCTGTAGTTGTATATCTATAGTTGAGAATTGAAGATTGAGTTTGTTCATTAGGTAAATGTCACTACAAATATCAAATAAAAACAGTAGATCACTCTGATTCTTCTTCTCTCTAAGCTATGCAGCCCTAATTTGTGCCCTAATTTATTTAACCTGTCTATATTTAAGTTATTCATTACCCATATTGTTTTCATAAACCTCCTTTGTACTCTTCACCTTGCTGATATCACCTCTCGGGGATGGTGCCCAAAACTGCAAGGCATAGTCTAAGTGTGGTTGAACATATGCCCTATACATTCTGCCCCAGATCTGTTTGTTCCTACTGATCACACTACATCAAATATTATAACAAACTGTATTATCCCTCATTATAGCCGCATTGCACTGCTTTGTGTGTTTCAATTCCTCATCCACTGTAACTACTAAATCCTGTTCTGATTTCTTTGTTTTCATTAATACGTTGTCTAATTTATACTGGAAACACTGATTATTATGTCCTATACGTAACACACTGCGTATTTTTATATATTACACATCATGCTATATGACTTTGCTCGTGACATAAGAGTGTGCAGAACCTTCTGCATATGGCATTATGGTGTGTTCCTAAAGGATCTGCTCTCCCACCAATTTTGGTGTCATCTGCATATTGTATAAACCAACTACATATCCCCTCTTGCATGCCCATTATAAAAATTTGGAACAAGATCAGCCCCAAAACTGATCCCTGCAGTACTCCACTAGTGACCTGCCCACTTGTTGATCTGTATGCTATGAGTTAACCCGGCTGCTATCCAATTCACAAGAGAAATGCTGACCTTTATATTGTGTTTACTTATAACACCCTTGTGTAGAACAGCATCAAAAGCCTTACTCATAATCAACAGAATCACATCTACTGGGTGACATTTGTCAAACTCATGGCTAACTCAAAGAAACATAGCAGGTTTGTTATGCATGACCTGCCTTGTTTAAAAAAAAAATGCTGTTTTTCCTCACTATATCCATAAATGTGTAGATGTTCAATTAGTTCTGTTTCGGGAGGCAGTGTAGCATACTGGTTAGGAGCACTGAGCAGCAAAGCTGGATAAATGGGTTTGAATCTGAGTAAGTCACTTAACTTCCCTGTGCTCCTAGGTCGTACCTGTAAATGAGCTTTCAGATTAGTGTGCTACTGCTGGTTAAACAATTGGAAAAAAAAAAATCTCACAGCCACCACTTGCATACTGTGTGATTATGAGCAAGTCACTTAACTTCCCTGTGCTCCCAAGATACACCAGGAAAGAAGCTGCAGCTTAGTGTGTCTTTCCAGGCCAAAAATTGTAAAATTAAATAAAAAGTTAGCAGTTTACAAGCCTTACATGTCAGACTAATTGGTCTGTAATTTGAGACCTGCTCTTCATCTCCCTTCTTGTATCTAGGTGTCACATTCTCCCCTTTCCAGTCACAATGTCTGATGTTATTGATTGATTTACTACACGTAGCCGAGGCTCAGCAACATGGGGTGGGGTAAGATCTGGGAGGACAGTAGTTTATTTGCTAGGGATAGACTACACTTAAGTGAAGAGGGCAAGAAGGTGTTGAAACAGAGGATTGGAGAGTACATTGAGGTAGCTGAGAATTTAAGCTAGTAGCGGGGGGGTGGTGGCAGGAGGAGAGTTGGTGTGCAGAGTCCACAAGATGGGAAGTCACATAGGCTTACCCCCCAAAACAGGAGCAAGGGATTGGGAGAAGGTACTAAAGGGGAAGCTGGAAGGGGAGAGCAGGGGGAAGGGGCGGAAGGAGGGGGATGGAAGGTGGTCACCTTAAATGCTAGAAGCCTGGGGAATAAAATGACAGAGTTACAGACCCTCATGGTGGGGGAGGGGGTGGACATGGCAGCCATCACAGAAACATGAGCCACCCAACACCATGACTGGGACTGGCAGCAGCAGGGTACAGTATATTCTGTAGGGATAGGATAAAAGGGAGGGGGGGTGCTTCTAGTGTTACCTTTCAAAATAAATCTAACTCCATTGTACCTAATACTCTATGTTAAGGATGTTTCTAGCTGTAATTTTATGTAAATTCTCTCTATTTCCACTGTGGTATTTCTAACTGTCTGCTTGCAGCTATTCTGCCGTTGTCTGTAAGGCAGTCTAGCCTTACCTCGCGCTGCTGTTATGTCTCAAGCTTACATGTGCTACCTGTTTTGTATTGTGGGCTCTAGCCCCCAGGACGCATCTGGAATCGAGCATATGTTGCTCAGTATGCTTTCCTGGTAAAACTCGTAAATAAATAAATAAAAATAAATGAGGGAAGGACTGAAGTGTGTAAGGGAGGAGGGCAGCATGGAATCCTCATGGTTGCTAATCCAGGATTCCAAGAATAGGACTCTTCGGAGGGGAGTGGTGTACAAGCTGCCCTCCCAGATGGAGGAGTTGGACAGGGAAATAGCAGAACAGATTAGGAGGACGTGCGGGAAGGGGAGTGTGGTAGTCATAGATGACTTCAACCTACCAGGAGTAGACTGGGGCACCCCAGCCACAAGCAATAGATGGGAACAGGTACTGCTGGATGCATTCCAGGACAGCTTCCTGGAACAGAAGGTCAGCAAACCAACCGGGGGGAAAGCACCCTGGATCTTGTGCTGACTAATGGGGATTATGTGAGGGATCTGAGGGTGGACAAACTACTGGCGAGGAGCAACCACCGTTCAGTATGGCTCACATTAAAGATGGGTAAAGAGGGAGTAGTATCCAACACGAAGGTACTGGACTTCAGGAGGGCCAACTTTGGGAGGATGGGGGAAATAGTAAGAGGGTACCAAGCCAGAATCCAACCTAGCGTGGACACTAACCAGAGATGGGAGCTCATAAAGATGGGGATAGTGGAGGCAACCAAATCCTGCAGCAGGGATCAGAGTAAGAAGTCTAGGGCAAAAAGGCCAAGCTGGATGAGCAGGTATGTTATGGAACCGGTAAGGAGGAAAAGAAAGGCCTTTAGGAGATACAAGAAAACATGGAGGGATAGGACAGGGAGGAGTACATGAAAGTAGCAAAGGAGGTGACAAGGGCAGTAAGAGCTGAAAAGATGTCAAAGGAGCGCAGGCTGGCGCAAGACATTAAGAAGGGAGAAAAGGACTTCTTCAAGTATATCAGGGAAAAAATGAGCTGCAAGGAGCAGACAGTGAGGATTAGGATGGAAGGGGGATGGGTGGAAAAGGGGGGGAGAAAAGGCAGAAGCACTTAACGACTACTTCTCGCTCGACTATTAAGGAGAAACGGAGGGGAGATATCTGGGGAGGGCAGGAACGGGGGGAGAGGTGACAGACAGGGTAATCACAGAGAGTAGGGTGCTGGAGGGATTGAGGGTGCTGAGGATGGACAAGGCACCAGGGCCAGATGGCGTCCACCCCAGGGTACTGAAAGAACTGGCAGAGGTCCTAGCAGGCCCCTTGGCAGACCTGTTCAATGCCTCATTGGATGTGGAGTGTGAACCTCAGGATTGGAGGATGGCTCACGTAGTACCCCTCCATAAGAGTGGCCCCAAGGATGAACCTGGGAACTATAGGCCTGTGAGCCTCACATCCATTGTGGAGAAGCTAATGGAGACAATCCTGAAGAAAAGGCTGGTGGCTCTTCTGGAGGCCAGTGGAATGCAGGACAGCAGACAGCACGGCTTTGTCACTGTCGGGTCCTGTCAGACCAACCTGGTAGAATACTATGACTGGGTAACTAGACAGTTGGAAGGGGGCCATGCAGTAGATGTTCTGTACCTGGACTTCAGCAAGGCATTCGACTCTGTGCCACATGTCTTTCAAATGAGATGTTAAACCAAGGTCCCATCTGCCTGTTCTGGTAGTAGTTCAGGCAGATGTTAAAGATCCCATGGCATTTCTCAAAAAAGAGTTGTGAATTTCCCCACTGTCCTGTCCAAATTTCCCCCATTCACTAAAAATACCACCAACAGCTTAATCTGGTTCAATGTCAGTTGGCATCCATCTGCATCTCCCTCCCCGGAACAAGGCTGAAAATAGGCAGAATTGTCTAGTCCTCCTTTCCCTGTCAAAAAAAAAAAATATATGGGAGGCTAGTTTGTAAGCTGGAAGGCACACGGGTGGATGCTAAGATGGTGGGATAGATAAGGAACTGGCTGAGTGGAAGGCAAAGAGAGTGGTGGTGGTTGGGGAGCTCTCATCCCTAAGGAAGGTGACAAGTGGAGCTCCATAGAGCTCAGTGCTAGGACCAGTGCTATTTGGGATATTCATTGTTGACTTTTCAGTGGGTATCAATAGCAAGATCAGTCTGTTTGCTGATGACAGCAAGATGGGAGCGGTGGTGATGACCAAGAGGGATGGCACGGGTTGCAGGAGGACCTGACAAAACTGGAGACCTGGTCAGACAACTGGCAACTAGGGTTCAATGCCAAGAAGTGCAAGGTGATGCATTTTGGGGCAAAAACCCAAAAAGGAGCTACCAGCTGGATGGGGTACAGCTTGCCATGATGGAGGAAGAAAAGGATCTGGGGGTAACCATAACAGGTTCAATGAACAACTCAGCAGAATGTAAGAAAATGGCTGCAAAGGCCAATAAGATGCTGGGTTGTACTGCCAGAGGTATGACCTCAAGGAGTGGGGAGGTTATTCCGAAATTGTATAGACCACTAGTAAGACCGCACCTGCAATACTGCATGCAGTAGTGGCGACTGTACTTGAAGAAAGACATTAAGTTGTTGGAGGGGTTGCATCGCAGGGCAACAAAGATGATCCAGGGTCTGGGGAATTTATCATACGGGATCAGATTGAGGGAATTGAACATGTATTTGCTGGAGGAGAGGAGGGATAGGGGAGATATGATTGAAACCTTCAAGTACATGACTGGTATAAACAGGACTGGGAAGGAGGGGCTTTTCAAGGTGAGGGAAGGAGGGATACTCGAGGCCATGCTATGAGATTGGAGGGGGTAGGTTCAGGAGGGAGTTAAGAAGACACTTTTACGGAGAGGGTGGTGGCGAGTAGAATCGTTGCGGTGGAAGTGGTATCCAGCAGGATGGTGAACTCGCTTCAAAGGGTCTGGGACAGGGTAAGGTTAAGGGGAGGAGGGGCAGCTGCTGAGTAGTGGGGATAACTGCAAAATCGAGCAGACTTGTTAGACCTTAAGCCTTTATCTGCTGGCAAATTTCATATGTTCGTATCAGCATGTTATACAAGAATTTTGGTGAGATCTCATCTGGCCCCATTACCTTGTTTATGTTTAGATTTTTTATTTTTGTTTTTAATTAATTTAAAGTGAATTTTTGGATTGTTTCACTATCTTTACCAATTATAAGGCTCTTATCTCCTCAGGGCAAGGCTCCAGCTGGAATACAGAGCAGAAGCAGGTATCAGATATGTCTACCATTCCTTTATCTGAAGTTACATTAACATTATTATTAACAATGGTTCAATACACTACTTTCTTATAAAGGTTATGGACTGTTTTGGTTTCCCCCATCAATTCTCAGAGTGGATTAAAAATATATGCAAGCTTCCATCAGCTAAAATTACATGTAACGGAATAACATCAGTGTCATTCAGGCTTCTTCTAGGCACTAGGCAAGGTTGTCCCCTTTCCCCGCTCCTTTTTAATCTATATATCGAACCCCTCATCATGCGGATTAAACAGGAGCAGCAGATCCAAGGTATCCAGGTTTGGGGACATAATTTGAAAGTGCTAGCATATGCAGATGACCTGCTCTTGCTTGTTTCACACCCATCCTCTTCTATTCCAATCTTGCTGGATGTTATTGATGAATTTGGCACAATCGCCAACTATCGGCTCAATATAGGTAAATCAGTGGTTTTCCCTATAAATTTTAGGTCATATGCACATGACATAACTCCTCTTGGTCTAACTTGGAATGCCGAGTCTATCAGGTATCTTGGTCTCACATTAATCAGGGATACCTCCCGCCTGATGCAGCGAAATTTAGACCCGTGTTACATGACATTGAGGTTGACCTACGGAGATGAGCAATTATTCCCTTGTCTATCTGGGGCAGAATTAATTTGGTTAAAATGAATGTCTTTCCTCATTTATTTTACCCCATTAATATGTTAAACATATGGCTTCCGTTGAAGTGGTTCAAAAGAGTGCATAGAATTATATCTGACTTTATTTGGAATTATAAAAAGCCTAGATTAGCTTACTTTAAATTGTCCGCCCCTAAACTGTCTGGTGGTCTGAGACTTCCCCATTTTGCACTATATTATTGGGCCAGTCACCTCTCTAAATACCTTTGTTGGGTTAAAAATACAGAGGATGCCCTGGTTAATACTTACACACCGTTATGGTTAACCTTAGAGATATCTTGAATTGTGAGCTCTGGTTTAATGCCAAGGGCCCTGTTATATTGTTCGTTGAAAGCTCTCCCAGCTGTACTGCGTAACTCCCCTATCGAGACTTCAGTTAAAGTGCATATGCAATTATGCTCCTTCCTAAAATACCTTCACACTGGGGACCCGGCCCAACCTGTGCTGGGCAATCCCAATTTTTTAATTGATGGTAGGCCTATCAAAGATTCCTGGTTACCTCCACTTGGGAAGGTTTCGTCAAGGACCTGCTTATGGAGGGGGTAATTGCTCACCTCAGTTGAAATTTTGAGGAAGTTTTATATCCCCAGCGCTTAATTTTAAAGTATTCCAACTCCGTCACTCCTGATGGGGAGTTCTGGTGTTTTTGCCCGGATAGTCACTCGTGGGATTTCGAAGAGGTTTTGACTCCTCTGGTAGGAAAACCTCACGCAATATCGGCCGTCTATAACAGCTTGATTGGATGGTTACATCCTAATGCTTTGGCTCCCAAACGTTATTGGTCTCAACTGTTTCCGGAATATGATTTTGACTGGGGTAACATTTGGGGGGCGTGCCTTAAATTTTTATTGCAGGACAGGCTTAGGCTAATGCAATTCAAGCTTTTGCATGACATCTATTATTCCCCTGTGAAGTTAGTGGACCGAGGCTTGACCTCATCCTCTTCTTGTTTTAGGTGTCAGCAAGGGGTTGGCGATCTCCTCCACATTTTTTGGCACTGCCCAAAAGTGGCGGTCTTATGGGAGACTATTAAAGAGAAACTTGATCCCTTACTGGGTTTGGAAACCTTATTCACTCCTGAGGTTTGCATTTTAGGGGACATGTCTCAGGTGGATGTCCGGAACAGAAAATATCATATGGGACTGATATCAGCCTCAGTTAAAAAGTAGTCCTGAGACACTGGAAGGACACCATAGAGATCTCATATGGCGAATGGTTACAGGAATTTTTGGCAAATCTCAGAACGGATAGAACCATAGCAAGTTTACAGTATAAACTTTTTAAGTTTAATAGTATTTGGGGTTCCTTATATACCCTTTTTTCTGCTCATGTGTGACTTGCTTTTTTTTTCCAGTCAATTGACATTTAAGTGCTGTGCAATGGGGGGGGGTTCTCGGGGGTGGAGGGGCTTGGGGGGTGGGATAGGGACTGCAGCCACATGATCTTTTCAAAACGGGCATGTTTTATTTTCTCTTTCCCGTTATGCTGTTTTTTTCTTTCTAGATGTGGTCCTTTGTTGGTGGAAAACCTTTAATAAAAATTGAATGGTAAAAAAAAAAAATAATGGTTCAATACAAAGTCAGCCCGGTGAAACAGAGGGTTGAGACGCTGTACGGCACACCAGCGACCAGGGTTCGGAAATGGACTCAGGCGCCAAGGGTCAGCAGGGGAAAGAGAGGATCAAGCGTCCAAAGAACTGTTCTCCTCTCCTGGGGTGGGTGGTTGGTGCCCCTCGCCACTTTGGCAGCTCCTGGTGTAGGCTGAGAGATTGCAGCGTGATGAGGAGCTTGCATCTGGGGCATGGGAGTGACGGTGGACATCCTGCAAGCGGGTGTGGGAGCGTGCACGCGTTGTGCTGGATGTCATTGCACGTCTGCGCTCTCGGGGTAACAAAGAAAATCCCCATTCCTAGGGATAGGCGATGGCACCTCTGACTCCAGACCACATTACCAACACTGGGTCCTCTCCTCTTCAGCCCCGCTCACAAAGACTGACACTCTATACTATAAAGTGCCTATGGCGGATAGGGTGGCCCCTCCCCAAGGGAGTTCAGATCCGGGGACAGTGTTGGTTGGAGCGAGGGAGAGGAGTAAGAGTCTCAAGTGGGAGGTAGAGTCCGGAAGTTGGAGGATGCTGGAGAGAGTTTTGCTGGAGCGGAGCAGAAATAAAATAAAAAAAAATAATAATAATGGTTCAATACTGCTGCTTTTTGCCTTTGTGTTGAACTGATATATCTACAGAATACCTTTTTGTTTCCCTTTGCAGCTCACTTGTACTCTAGCCTGTGATGCTCCCTCTTAATTTTACTCTTACATTTCCTCAGTGACTCTTTGTTGTCATTTGCCAGTGTTCTATCTTTCTTAAAGTACTTATATGTTCTCTGCTTTGCTCTTATTAATTTCGTCAGCTTCCTGGTGAGCCATGATGTGTTTATCCCTACTGTTAGATTTCTTCTTTGTTGGAACAGAACTGCTTCTCTGCTGTAGGATTTTGCATTTTAATATAAGCTAGGCATCTTCTGTATCTCAACTGGATACTTCTATTTCACAATTCCAGTTTTCGAAAGTACAGAACAGTGTTTTCTTTTGCCTTTGCATAGATAGTGTGTTGTATTTCAGAAACACTACTATGTTATGGACACTGTTTGATAATGGTTGCCATGGAGCACATGGTACCATGGCTGTCTCTGGTGAATTAAGGACAATATCAAGTACTGTATACTGTTCCCTCTTGTTGGTTCCCAACATGCTGAACTAGACTGTATTCTGTTAGTGTGTCAGCCAATATCCTTTCCTCCCTGCCTCTGTTTTTATTTCTGTTTTCCCAGTTCATGCCTCCAGCAGAAACTGAACCCAAGCCTAGTTTTTATTTTTTTTTTGTGTGTGTGTATAATTCATGGGGTAGTCTGGTGGGCTGTGGAAGTACAGGGCCCTGTGGTCCTGCACTTCTATGTGGCCACAGCTACAGAGGGCAAAGAGTGCATCTGTCAGCCAATGCACACGGTTCTCTGCCACCAGGGGGGGGAGAGGTACAGGGGCCTATGACAAGAGAACAGTTGTCTTCACTATATGGCACCCATGCCCATGTGGACAACCCTGCACCTTTCATTCCCTGGCTGGGGGGAGGGGGTTGCATAATAGCACCATTCCCTCACACTTACCCCATCCATCTGGGTCACTGAGCTCACCCCCGAACTCAGCTCACCAGCATGGGATCACAGAGCATACCAGCTGGGGGTCAAGAGTGGCACTACACACAAAGTTTGTTAACAATTACATTTTTTTTTTCAAATTTTGACCCCAAAATTTCAAGATACTCATTTTATGATTTGCCCTATAAACACAACTACCATTTATAGTATACTGGCCAAAATGTCATTTTACGCCAGAAGAGTGAAAACACATCTCATCCAGGATTTTAAAAATGACACATCACGTTTATGAGGAGGTGTGGAAAAATGGCTATGTTGAAAGTTTGGAGTCAAAATATTGAAGCTTAGCAAAGTTATGAGTGAACATTGAAATATTGCAATGTTCACTCATAACCTGGGCATTTTACCACATTTGCAGTTAGTATGGTCCCATAGGGTTCTATGTACTGTAGATATATAGTTTTAATTGGTATAGATATTTTTTCTTAATTGATACTTTAGTTGCAGGTATACAGTGAATATATATTTTTACAAAGTACAGTTACATAAGAACTTACCGTAACAGTAGATCTTCGAGAACAGCTCTTGCAGCAGGTAACACCATTAGGACTATGTCGCCAGGCACTAGGACCCCACAGAATTATTATAGCTAGCAGTCAAAGGTAGGGGACAGCCCCCCTGATGTCAGCCCCGCCCCCGATGTCACCAATAGTATAAAGGGGTGATCCCCCGGCACCACCTCAGTTTGCCCGCTGGAGACCCAACTACCATAAAGGAAAGGGAACTGAAGAGGTTCTAACATCCCCAAGAGAGAAGAAACCTATATAACCACAGGGGAAGGTGGGAGGGAAAGCATGCCTGCTGTAAGAGCTCTTCTTGAAGATCTACTGTTACGATAAGTTCTTATGTAACTGTACTATCTCACTTCGAGATAGAGCTCTTGCAGCAGGTAACACCATTAGGACTGAGTCCCCGTTAGTACAAGGATAGAATCCAGGTCAGGAGGGTGGTGGTTATAGGCAGAAGTAACCATCGGTACTCTTAAGAGAGTAGTCCCTGGAGAACGGCAAGGCCAAACCTGCCCTTCTCCTAGAAGCACTGTCCGGACTATAGTGTTTAACAAAGGTGTGGCCTGAACTCCAAGTGGCAGCTAAACAGAGATCAGCTGTCGAGATGCTCCTTAGGGAAGCAAAGGAAGTGGCAACACCACTAGTGGAGTGATCTTTAACCGGTGTCAGTAAAGGTTTGTCGTACTTTTGGTAGCACAAAACAATACAATTGACCAACCATTTAGCTAATATCTGCTTAGTCACAGGTGCCCCTAACATTCTTTGGGCAAATGAGACAAACAACTGGTCTGACTTTCTAGTAGATCGAGTACAATCTACTGTATATACAGTAGTAATGAAGAATCCTGTGAACATCCAGAGTTTGCAACAAGGCCTCCCCTTTATTCGAATACTCTGGGTAATAGACTGGAAGTTGAATGTCCTGATTAAGAGTGAATTCGGACACTACCTTTGGAAGAAACTTAGGATTTGTACGCAGGGATACCCTGTCCCTGTGAAAAATCAAATAAGGCTCTGTACACATCAGAGCCTGAAACTTGGAAATCCTCCGAGCAGAAGTAATATCAACTAAAAACAATGCTTTCCAAGATAGCAAGCGGAGCTCACAACTTGAGGCCAGCTCAAAGAGAGGCAATGCAAGTTTTTCTAACATGAACAAAAGATCCCATGGGGGAACAGGGTCCCTCCTGGGAGGCTTGATATGCAGAATACCGCGAAAGAAGGTCTTAAACAAATCTTGTTGTGTCAGGTTCCTGCCATCCATTGGTACATAATAAGCTGACAGTACAGAAAGGTGTACCTTTATGGACGAATAGCTGAGGCCCGCATCAGACAGGGAAAGAAGGTATTTCGGGACCGAATACACTGAACAGGTGACTGGATCCAGGAGATGGGATGAAGCTCACAGGCAGAAATGTTTCCATTTCATGTGGCCCTGGTTGAGGGTTTCCTAGTGACCACTAGGACCTCTGCTACCCTTGAAGACACCTCATACCTGTCCCTGACTAGGTCTGCAGGAGCCATACTTGCAGGTGTAGAGACTGAAGATTCAGGTATACTAGAGGTCCCTGTTCCTTGGAGAGCAATCGAGGAGACAGGAGTAAGGGAAATGGGGGTTTTGATGCCAACTGTTGGAGGAACGGGAATCAAATCTGTCATGGTCAAAATGGCACTGTGAGGATCATAACAGCTTGTTCCGCTTATAGCTTGAGCAGTACTCTCCGAAGTAGAGGGGAGGGAAGGGAGGAGTAGTAGTAGTAAAATGTTTATTCAACTGAAAAATGATAGTGAATAGTTACATTTGACTGAGACAAGCTCATTCCAGCGAGGTCCTGAATTGTATACAATAATAAATTAAACACACTATAATTACACGGTAATAAAATAATAATCATCAAATATATTATACTACAGATACATTATAATAAAATACAATCTATGGAAAACATGTTTATACATAGAACATACAATATAATAAAACAACAGACTTTATTACACCTTCAATTTCAGTCACTCAGGTTGTAAGTTACAAAGAGGTGATTTTACTGATATTTTCTGCATCAAGGCACTCCCTCTCTAATATTCCTAATATTAGAGAGGGAAGGCATAAAGGAACCTCCCTGCCCAAGAGAGGGAGAACGTGTCTCACCAGAAAACACCAGGCCTTAGATCTAGCGAGCAGAAATTGGGCAGTTTGGCGTTGAGAGGGGATGCAAAGCGGTCCAGTTCTGGAAGACCTCAGTTTTCGAAGAGGTCATTTACTATGTCCTGTAGTAGCTCCCATTCATGAGCCTGAGACCAAGAGTGGCTGAGGCTGTCGGCTAAGGTGCTTTGAACTCCTGGAACGTGAACCACTATGAGTTCCTGGTTGTGCTCCTCTGGCCAGTACCAGACCCTCATGGCTTCTCTGCAAAGGGGGTAAGAGTGTGTGCCCCCTTGCTTGTTGATGTAGAAGACCACTGGCATATTGTCTAACTGGATCAGTAGGGGCCCTGGAAGAAGAATCGTCTGGAACGCCTGTAAGGCATACAGAATGGCTCTCATTTCCAACATGATGTGGAGATTGTGTTCCAAAGAGGTTCACGTCCCTCTGTCTGATGGTCTCTGAAATGTGCACCCCACCCTAGTCCCGAAGCATCAGTTGTCAGGATCTGCCGAGGACTGAGACTTGGAAAGGGAGCCGTGGATTCTAGTCAGGAAGGGGTGAGCCACCATTCCAGAGTCTTATCTACTGCTTTGGAGATTTGGACTGGATGCTTGAGATCGTCCAAGCACTGGTCCCATTGAACCCTGAGGTTCCACTGGAGAACTCTCATGTGCAGATGAGCTAAGGGTACTGTTACAATGGTGGCTGCCCTATGGCCTAGTAGCTGCATTACCATTCTGGCTGGAATCTGGTTTGTGGAGATGACCCTCCGGGCCAGCACCCTTAGTTGATCTGCTCTGTCAGAGGAAAGAAAGGCCCTTCAATGGACAGTGTCCAAGATGGTCCCTATGTATTGTAACCTCTGGGCGGGCCAGGAGGATGACTTGGGAAGACTCAAGGTAACCCCCAGATCTTGGAACAGAAGGAAGGTGTCTTCCTGTGTGTGACACAGCTGTTCCCTTGAGGGAGCTGTCAAGAGCCAGTCATTGAGGTAGGGGTTATATAATGTCCCTGCCTCCTGAGAGCTGCTGCCACCACAGCCAGGCACTTGGTAAACACCTTGGGTGCCGAGGAAAGGCTGAATAGCAGTGCTCTGAACTGGTAGTGCTCTCCCTCACCTCCTGCTATGCCAGTGATCTGTGTTTGGAACAGACGTGGGTTGCTAGGGGGGCCGGAAGGAAGAGGTAGGCTTGAGCTTCCCTAGGATGGCTCTCCTCACTTGGAGAGGGGAGACAGTGTGTCCCGCTGCTTGTCTGCCACATGGAGATTTCTGGGTGGCAGGGCAGTGGGACTACATAGGGGGACAGACCCCATACAAAGAGTGCTGGGGGCGTCTCCTCAATGGTGGAGCTTGCACATCACGCCCATTGCATGGGAGGTGGGCCTAGGGCAAAAAAATAGGAGAAAAATGCCTCAACTGCAAGACGAAGCCCAGTCCCTTGCAGGCTCCACAACAGCGACAGGGCACCTCTTGCAGCCCTGTAATACTGGATAAGGATGGGAAAGGTAAGCCAAAGAAGCTAAGTGACAGGGCCAAGGGGATCACTCAGAAGGGAGCGACTGGGATGAACAAAGTGGGCAAAACATAAAAAAAAAAATTCTCACTTTATGTCCAGACACAACATGGAGAACTTAGGGTTGGACTGAAAAGTTTACTGACTGTATGAGGACTTTTGCATGTACACTGAGAGTCTCTTAGATGAATGGCTTTACAACTTTGGGACATTTGCTACCTAACCATGGCTTGGACATCTCTTCACTCCACAACAGATGGAACAAACTTGTACAATTTATTGGGACCATTGCTGACGATCTAAACAGAACTGACATATCTTAATTTGTACCTCTTGAAAGTTTCTTCCTAACTGCTTACAAAAAAATGTTTAGGGAAGCTTGTTGGGAGGGGGGAAGGAGGGCTGCACTGGACACAACAATTGTTGCTGCTGAAATTCTTTTACAGATAGGCCAACCGCATGGTCAAAATGACAGTTTCCCACCACAGCCCTCCTCGCACGTCTTCCTGTCAGTGGTTTCTCTAGCGAATGCAGTATTTTAGTAATGGAGCAGTGTGAATGGTGGATGCAAAGAACCCATCAAAATTAACTTCTGTACAGGGTAAAATTAATATTAACACTGTTGGTTGTGTGTGTGTGGGGGGGGGGTGCGTGGAAAAGTTTAGAAATGTTCAGAACACTCCAGAGTTCAACATAGTACTGTACATACTTTTAAATGTACTGATGGCATTGTATTCTCCTTTTGAGTATTTACCACCAGTTTAACATGACTCTCTCTCAGGACTGTAAAGTTGTTGCAGCAAGTAGAGGGGTAAGGGATAGCATAAAGCCCAAATGCAAACAGGGTCTGGGATATCAGTTGACAGAAGGTACCCTGCATAGCTCTCAGGTGTATGCCCGTGGTTATTATAATAAGCTTGCTTATTAATTTGTCTAAGAACCCCCGAAAGATAGTATCTAAAGAGAAGGGGTCCTAGTAATCCTTTATACTATAAGTGTGTTTTACGACTGCTACCAAATGCTTTCCTTCTGTGTAACGTTGTGAGGTGTAATGCCGGCAAATTTATTCATAACATTTAAAAACAAAAACACTGACTGGAGCTGCCTTGACCTAATCCCAGACGTCGACTTGGCCATCTGTAGCCCCCCCAGCAACAAAATTCAATCAATCAATCAAGCAATCAGTAAATAGCTAAAGCTAAAATGTCATGAAAAGCAGGGTTAAAACCATTACATGACCATTAAATGACCTTCACACTGCCTGTGACACCTAATCCATTCGTTATGCCGTGCACCTGAGCAGCAGCACGTCCCTTGCTGACCTGCAAAAAGAAACACAGGCCTCCTTGTCCTCAATCGAGAACTGGTTCTGTACTCATAAAATTGCTACTTAACTACAAGATAACCAAGGCCATGCTTATATCCAGCCCACACAGCAAAATAAGCATCCCCCCTCATCATCACCAACTCCCACAGTGAGCCACTCGAACAAGTCCATACGTTCAGGTATCTGGGGGTCATGCTGGATGAAACCCTCACATTTGCTCACCATATTGACTCTCTGGTCAAAACAGTCAATACTAAGATTGGAGTCCTATTCAGGCATAGGCAATATCTCTCCCCCGAGGCCCTCCTCCTCACAGTCCACAGCTCTATCTTATCTCATATCATTTATGGACTAGTGGTGTATGGGGCAGCAATGGATATGGTGCTAAAGAGGATCCAGGCGGCGCTAAACAAAACCTGCAGCTGCAGGCTTGCCATTTATGCGAAGTGCGACACGCATACCTGTACACTTTATGAACGTGCAAATTGGTTATCCTTAAGAGACAGGGTCAAATACCAAACTTGCATCCTAGGGAAGAAATCACTCCTGGGCAAAACACTGCCTCATGATGGAAACCTTTTCGTGGCAACTAACATGCCACAGGCCACCAGGGGGAGGACCAGAGGGACCCATAGGGACCTTGGCCATCCCCTTCCATCACACATCACTTGGGCAACGTGCATTTGTTTACCTGGCCCCACTGTGGATGAATGAACTCTCCGGGCACCTCCTGGCCACCAGCTGTCTGGCCATATTCAAAACTGACCTTAAACACCACCTTATAACACTCTCTGAGTGCACTTGCGTCTAGGAGACTGACCAGTGGTACCAAACCTCTCTGCTCATTCCTAAGACTGACAGAGCATTTGGCACGACATGCCTCCCACTGCTCACCCTCGACACAACCCCACACTTGGCTAACAACCCCCATTCCCCCAATCCTCTGACAAGGCTCTCTGTGGCTGCACTAGTTTTGCCAGTACCTGTACACTTAAGTTAATGCACTAGCACCGTTAGTCTTTACAGCCTGGATATCTGTAACTTTGTTCTTATAACTCTGCTTTCTCATACGTAACTTGCTTGTAATTTATGACATGAAACCTTTGTAAAAGTGCTTGCACTCAAAGGTGTTTTCCAAATCAATAACAAATAAAAAAATTAAAATAAATGAAACATAGTAACATAAGTGCATTTTGACAATTATAGGTTTAAGTCATGAAGTGATTAGATGCTGTTTTATGTGGCAGGGGTCAGGAAAAAGGGGATGGGCTAGCTGAGGTTTTAGTCTCTTCCTTGGTAACCGGATAAGGCCCACTAGACACAAGTGCCTGTTTTCAGGGGCGACCTGGCAGCACTGGGGCGATTAAGTGACTTACTCAGAGCCACACAGTATGCAAGTGGAGGTTGTGGGAATCAAACCCAGTTCTACTGGATGTACCAAACTCATTCAAAGCTCATTACTCTAATCTCTAGGCTATACTGCCAGCCATATCAGTTGGAAAGGATGTATATAGATACATATGTTAGCAGGCTCAAGATCTGCAGGTACTGGAACCATAACTCTTGGGCTGCTGACACAATAAGAACATATCGGAATTTGCTTACAGTACAGCAAAGAGTTGAAACTGATAACATTCGGCAACTATGTGTTTTGACCGGTATTTTATTTATTTATTTACTGAAGTCTCAGAATTACAAACCGTTTGAGTCAGAGACTCCTTTACAAAGGCTCCACATCAGACAACAAATGGTTACAGAAAGGTTGAGATACAACAAATTAGATAGATTTCAATACATAATAACACAATAACATAAACTGAGTAAAAAATTCAGTTTGTAAATTACAGGCATATTCATCAGGTACTATAGTAGGCAAAGAGAAATCATTCAATAGCTAAAAGGTTTAGAGAGTTGGACTTTGTCACAGCAGCAAAAGGGGAGGGAGGGGGGAGTAGACACGAAATTAGGAGGTGAAAACGGGTTAGAGTCAGTCACAACGCCCTGAGCCCAGGAGAAGCTGATGACGGAGATTAGGTTTAAATTGCCCTAATTTGGCGAAGACAGAGATCTCTCCAGGCAGGGCATTCAACCACAGGGGGGCCCTGTACATGAATGCTCTCTGGCCAAGAGAGGTTCTGCAATGGGGTACTTGCAAGGGAGACTTAGCGGCACTTCTGGTGGTCTTAGTTGGGGGTGCCTGTGAGACGAGATGATTGAGAGAAGGGGGACAGACTAGGGTTACCACCTGTATCTATTTTCGCAGGACAGTCCTGATCTGGGCAGCTGTGTCCTGCAAAAAAAACATGAATACTATATGTCCTGACTTTGTAGTAGTAAACATATTTTCTAATTTTCCACTAAATGTTGCAGAAAACTATCATATCTTAACTAAAGTACCTTAAAATGATAAGAAACTATAGAAGCAACTACGAAACTACAATACTTGGTCTTAATTCTGATTATATAGAGAAAACACATCTGTTGTATTGGTTGAGCTTACGTACTGTCCTGCGAAAAATCTTGTTTCAGTAAGAAATGTCCCACTTTGGGCTTCTTAAAAGGTGGTAACCTTAGGACAGAGATCCAAGGCAGTCTTCTTTTCAAAGAGGCGTGTCTGATATTTGAGCTGTCCCTTGAAGTTCAGCCAGTCTGTCGGCAAGTAGAGATCACAAGTGTGTGTAAGCATACTACACCCAGCCACAAGCTGACAGGCCTTGTTTAGTGTGACCGTTATCCTGTTTAGGGCAGTGTTCGCTGCAGACCCATAGTTAATAATGCCATAATCAACTAAAGAGAGGGACGAAAATGTTACAGTTAGGCGGAGGGCAATAAGGGGCAGGCAAGATCTGTGCCTATAGAATAGGACAATTCTATTGACAGCAGTGCAAACTACATTAATGTGATCATGAAAGGGTAGGGAAGCATCAAGAATGACACCAATATATTTAAACTTGGGGATGTATTCCAGAGGGGTGAGCTGACAGTTAAATATATATATTTTTTTACACTCTCGTTATGCTCCCCTGCTCCCTGGGCCCTGCACTGTCAGGAGTCACCTATGGTGTCTTCCCCTATTTTCCACCTACCAGGAGCCTGGAGGCAATTCCCCATGGAGCCTTGGTTCTACCATCCAGGCGGGGATGAGGTGGGGCCTGTACACCCCAAACTTTCTTGTTTCATCGGGTTGCTGTCACAGGACAGGCAGGAGAGTTGTGGGGTCTGCACCTAGAAACATAGAAGTTGACGGCAGATAAGGACCGCAAGGCCCATCCAGAGTGCCCATTTTTTTCCACCTTATGAATGTGCCATAGACTGTTACTCTGTCAATGGCCTATCTATTCATACTCACCTGTATTGCTCCCTTATGCCTATCCCAGGCCTGTTTGAAGCCCTGCACTGTATTCTTATCCACCACTTCCTGAGGTAGGCCATTCCATGCATCCACCGCTCTTTCTGTGAAAAAGAACTTCCTCACATTACCCCTTAATCAGCCTCTCTCTAATCCCATGCTGTGTCTTCTTGTCCTGCTATTTTTATGTTGGCTTGTGTGCACGTGCAAGCAATATAGTGCCACCATACTACTTTTAGAGGTGTGCCGCCCACTCTGCAAATGTCCCGCTTCATTTTGCAGGTGAGACCACACTGCACCAATGAATGGCCCAACTGTCTATGACTGTAGTTCAGATGCAGTGGCGTGCAGTTCAAAGGAAACCACTGCTGCAATCAGCGGTGGTAACATGTACCAATTTGCATACTGGCACTGGTAAGCAGTGGCTGTCATCAGCAATCTGCATACTGCCAGCATCAGAAAGCAGTGGCTGTCATCAGCCACCTCTCCATCCCCATGAAAGCCGACAGGGGTGCCCAATCCCCTATCAGCATTCCTCTTCCCCAGTTCACTTGCCGATGGGGTAGCCCAATCCCCATCAGCATGATGTACCCCCCCCATGTGTTGTGTGCGGAGGGAGTACTCAATCCCCCTCAGCTCATGCGCCCCCCCAGCACACTGTATGTCCGATGGGGTGCCCAATTCCTGTTGGCTCCACTCCCCCCACCAACAGACATCCATGGGGCACGCTGGGAGCCAACCCCAGCATGCCAAAAGTCCCATGTCTCTTTTTTAAAACCCTGTAAAAAAAGAAAATGGTCCCTTGTTGACTCTCTTGCCCCCCCAACCCCTGCTCACCCTCTGTGCACCCCACCTCTCCACACCCCCTCACCCATATTTACCTCTGGAGCCTAGCACAATGATCTTCGGTGGACTGGGAAGACGTCTGCACTCTTCAAAGCCAACCACAAACTGAAGAAATGTCTTGTAAGCTGTATAATGGCATAAATGTTTTTTTTTTCCAACTTTGGTGCATATCTCAGCCATTTTGGGGAATTTTGGCACCACATTTTCAACATGGGGTTCTTGGGACCTCACTTCATACATTCAGCCACTGTCATCTCATTATTTGGTCCTGAAAGGTGATTCCGAGCAGTGACCGCAAAATCACCTTTTGGGACCGAGTAATGAACAGACAGTGTCACTGTTCATGAGATGGGTTCCCAAAAAGCTTATGTGGCAAATTTGGTGAAAAAATTCCAAATGATGACTGTGTTCCAAGAGTGCATTGCGCAGTTTCCACGCACACTCATAACTTCGCGAATTTGTGACCTTTTCACTCCAGATTTTCAACACTGGCATTTATTCACACCTCCTTGTGAACAGTACAGCTATCATTTTTCACATCCTGGCTGAAATGTGTTTTTTCGCATTTCTGGCGCAGAATAGCACGGTCGCTGTGGGAAATCACTGTTCAGGACAGATTAAGAAAATCACAGTGCCACAGTTCATGAGGAGAGGTTCAGAAATACCCATGTTGAAAATCTGGTGGAAAAATCCAAAAAATGACTGCATTACAGGCGTGCATTGTGCAGTTTCTACACACATTCGTAACTTTGCCAATTTTTCATATTTTCACTCCAGATTTTCAACATTGCCATTTTTCACACCACCTCATGAACAGTACAGCTGTCATTTTTCACATCCTGCCAGAAATGTGTTTTCACACCTGTAGCACCAAACGGTGCAGTCGCTGAGCAAAACCACCTTTCTGGATTGAGTAATGAAATCATAGTGCCACTGTTCGTGACATGGGGTCACAAAAATCCAATTTTGCAAATTTGGAGTGAAAATACCAACAAACGCCCAGTGCGTTAGTGTTTCCAACCATAATGCCCTACTCCGTGCAGACTGACAGGCATTGGAGTGTAACTTGGGATCGTCGCCCGTAACACACACGCCTTTCCATCCCCACTTTGCAGCCACTGACACGCAGCGAGGTGTACCTTGGGGTCTTCGGCCCCAGAATTTACCCCATCTTCCCATACTGTACCCATTTCAGCATATTTCCTCATGGAACAGGATAAGTGAAAGGCCCGAAGACCCCAAAGCACACCGCAACACCTGCCAGTGTCTGCAGGGTAGTGCGAGATGAAATGGCGTGAGCGTTATGCCCAATGATCCAAAAGCACACCCCCAATGCCTGTCAGTCTCTGCAGGGTGGGGTGGGGTTGGCGTTAGTTCAATATTTCACTGCCATTCCTATTATGCATCTGTCTAACTCCAGCACTACCAATGTCAATGCCAGAAAGCCAACATTCGGCATTGACAAATGCTTGTCTTATATTGAAACATGTTAGACCCTTTCACCTTGTTAATGCCCTTAAGATGTTTGAATGTTTCCATCATATCACCTCTCTCACTCCTTTGTTCTAGGGTATACATCTTCATGATTTCTGATGCAGTCCCAGCACCATTTTGGTTGCCCTTCTCTAGACTACCTCCATTTTGTTAATGCCCTTGTGCAGGTGCGGCCTCCAGTACTGCACGCAGTACTCCACATGGAGCCTAACCAGTGTCTTCTAAAGAGGGAATATTACCTTCCTCTTACGACTTGTGATACCCCTGCTAATACACCCCAAACATCCCCCTAGCCTTACCTACTGCTTTAGTGGTCTGCTTGGATAGTTTCAGGTCATCTGTAATGATGATGCCCCAAATCTCTTTCTTCCCGTGTGATCGCCAGCAACTCCCCTCCCAACCTATTGGTGGCTTAAGGGTTTCTCTTCCCTATGTGCATGATCTTGCACTTCTTTGCATTAAACCCCAGGTGCCACTCTTCCGGCCATTTTGCCAGTCCATCCAGATCTCTTCTCATTCTGCCCACCTCATCTGGATCATCTACTCTGTTGCAGGTCTTGGTATCAACTGCAAACAGACAAACCTTACCCTCCAGTTCATCTGCAATGTCACTGATGAAAACACTAAAAAGAACTGGCCCAAGAACTGATCCCTGAGGTACCCCACTTGTGACTTGTATCTGTTCTGACTGTATACCATTCACCACCACTCTCTATGTTCTGCCAGCCAACCAGTTTGCCACCCAGTTGACCAACTTCTGACCCGCCCTGAGCCTACCCAGCTTATTAATCAATCTTCTACGTGGAACAGTATTGAAAGCTATGCTAAAGTCAAGGTAGGTGACATCAACTGCACCCCCGTGATCCAACATTGTGGTTCCCAGTCAAAGAAATCTATGAGATTAGTTTGACAGGACCTTCCTGTTGTAAACCCATGCTGTCTTGGATCCTGTGCTCCTATGGATTCCAGGTGTTGCACTATCCTTTCCTTAAGGAGTGCCTCCATAATCTTGCCCACTACTGACGTAAGACTGACTGGTCTGTAGTTCCCTGCCTCCTCCCTGCTACCACTCTTGTGGAGCGGGATCACATGAGCCCTTCTCCAGTCTTCTGGGACCTCTCCTGTGCTCAGAGACTCACTAAACAGTTCTGATAATGACTCTGCTAGTTCCACCCTTAGCTCCATTAGTACCCTGGGATGTATGCCATCAGGACCCATTGCCTTATCCACCCTGAGCTTAGCAAGCTCTTGTAGGACCCTTTCTTTTGTGAAGGGATTTGTGCACTTCTCCCTATGCCCTATGGGTCCATGGTGCTGAGCTATGGGCTCAGCCCTACCTTCTCTTCAGTAAATACTGAGCAGAAGTATCTATTTACGATAGATGCTTTTCCTTGGTCCTCCTCCACACACTATCCTGTATCCCCTTTGATCTTAGCAATACCTCCTCTGGACTGCCTCCTTTCACTAATGTATCTATAGGAAGTCTTGTCCTCTTCTTTTACTGTTTGTGCTAGTGTTTCCTCAGTTTGGACCTTTGTCTGCCTTACTGCCTTCCCCGCTTCCCTTAGGGAAGTTTAGTATGCCTCCCTATCTTCATCATGCTGCATTCCCTTACATTTCCTAAGACCAACATTTTGGCTCTCACCTTTTTTGCTACTGTTTCTGAGAACCAAAGTGGTTTCCTCCTTCTTTTGTGCTTGCTTTTCTCCCTAACACAACGGGATGTTGCTTCAAGTATTGCATCCTTAATGCTTGCCCACTTTGCCTGTACCCGCTCACCTGTATTTTTTCTTGCCAGAGCTAGCTTAACTCTGTTGGCCATTGTATCAAAGTCAGCTCCTCTGAAGTCCCATATTTTTGCCTTGGAATGGGATGATTTAGTTCTAGTGGCCAAATTGAACCATATTATATGATGGTCACTGCCCCCCAGGTGACCTTCTACCTGGAGACATGTTATCCTTTCCCCTTTAGTACTAGATCTAGGATAGCCCTGTCTCTTGTGAGTTGTTGTACCAATTGTTCGAGGCCCTCCCTCTGCAGGGAATCCACTATGTGTCTAATTCTGGCAGATGTTCCTGCTGGTATTGACCAATTTGTAACTGGTATGTTGAAGTCTCCCATTATCAGAACCTCCCCTTTAGCTGTCATGTTTTGTATATATTCTAACAGTAATGTGTCCATGTCCTCCACCAGTCTGGAGGCCTGTAAACAACTCCAGTTCATATGGCTGTCCTATTTCCTGTTTCCAGGGTGACCCACAGTTCTTCTGGCTCCTTATATGTATTCTGAATTTCTGTAGCTTTGATATTTTCATTGACATAAAGGGCTACCCCCATTTTTGCACCTCGGTCTCTTCTGAACAGTACATAGCCGGGTACTGAAGTCTCCTAAGTGTGGTTAGTGGTGAACCATGTCTTGCTAAAGGCTACTATGTCCAGTTTAGCCTCTGTCATTTTTACCTGCAGGTCTGGGATCTTGTTTCCCAGACTGCGGGCATTTGTGTACATGATTTTCCATTGGCCAGTTTTCAGTGTGTTAATTGTTGGACGAGGTCCGGCATTTCCCCTGTGCATCATATGGGGAGCTGGACCTTTTTCCTTACCTGGGAATGCAAATGAACTACAAACATGATTAACTCCTGTTTGATCACTAGTTGAAGGGGGAAGGGTGTTCTTCCCATGCGATGTACCTGTTGCTGCACCCCTCTCCCCACTGGCTAGTTTAAATATTTTGCAAAGACATCAAACTTCTGCCCCAATGCACTGACTTCCTCCATAGTCAGATGCAGTCCATCAAATTTAAAAAAACTTTCGCTCCCAAAACTGTTGCCAGTTACCTACAAATTTGTGTCCTTTTTCCTGTCACCAGCCCTTGAGCCACATGTTTAGCTCCCCTAGCTCTCCTTCATGGGACAGACATAAGGCAATTCTAGTGGGGGGTAGGAGGAAGGAGGATGTTGGTTAACTAGGATTTGCAGCCTATCCATTAGGTAGGAAAATGGGCAGACTAGGTGGGCCAAGCGGTCCTTATCTGCCATCAAATTCTATGTTTCTATGACCTTCGATCCATCTGCCCCCCTCTCCCAGACTGGCAGGATCTCGGAGAACATCAATGTTTTCTCCTGCTTCCTGCACGATTTTAGCAATGTGGTCAGTGTCTCTCCATGCTGATGTACCTGGGAGACATCTGACCATTACCCCTGGCTGGAGGTAGGTATCAACTCCCCAAATCATGAAGTCTCTTATTGGTCCTTGTTTTGGGTGACTTTTGTAGCGCTAGCTCTGGTACAGCAGTGTCCTGCTCTGCAATGTCCTCTACCCCTTTGTTTGAATTTGGAGATAGAGGCAGATAACTGTTTGTAGTTTTTATGTGGTTTGTGAGAGGTGATATGTTGGAGAGCACTGAGTGATTGGGCACTCGATTTGCCCCTCCTAACCACCTGACAACCTCCTCGAACAACTATCCTCTGTGGTTGTGGTGCTTCAGTTGGATGTTGGGGAAATGGCAGATGGTTCTTAAATTTCCTCCTGAATATGAGAGTTGAGGCGTGCAAACTCTGCCCATGCTGCCTGGAGCTGAGCCCTTAGATCTCCAATAGTCCAGCACACCACCTAGGCACTCCGTCTTCCCGGTGCCCAGGGAGCTGATTTTCCAATGTTCTTGGGGGCGTGCCTTGCGCCTAGACGTCAAGGTGCACTCACCAATGTCCGACACGCACCAACCCCTCAGAAAGATTCTAGTGCTTGCCTTGCCTCCAGCCACTGACAGAGGCCAGTCAGGTGCCAAGCCCCCACCAGAAAGGCAGCAGTCCTTTGGATGCTTGAGCCTCCTTCCCCCGGCCAGCCCTTCATCTCCCCAGGCTCATGGTAGTGCTACCGCTGCACTGATAGGCCAGCCAAAACAGTTAAATATATTAAAGGGGGAGCCTTTATGTTTGTTCTGTAGTTGAGCAAACAATACTTTTGTTTTTTGAGAGATGAGGATCAGCTTACAGCTGGAGAACCAGAGTTCAGACTCAGTAAAAAAAACCTTTGGAGGTCTTTTTGTAGGAGGGCAGGATCCAGGTGGCTGCAGAAAATTACTGCATCATCTGCATATAAAAGCATCTTCCTAAAGCAGGCAGAAGGGAGAGTGTTCAGAAATAGACTGAAGAGGAGTGGGTCGAGGACTGAGCCCTGTGGAAACCCTGACCTGACAGGAAGACAGGTAGAGAGGGTACTGTCGATTTTAACTTGTTGAGACCTCTTATTTAAGTAGTTGGCGACCCATGAGGTGGCTTCAGATGATAAGCCCATGGAGGGGAGGGACTCCACAAGAAGGGAGTGACTGACCATGTCAAATGCTTTAGTCTGGTCTATGTAAACAGACCCGACTAAGTGACCTCAGTCAAGTGCTTTCTGAATGTAGTCCATGAATTTCAGAAGGGCCGTGGAGGTGCTATGGCCCTTCCAAAATCCATGTTGCTAGGGACATTGTAAATTATAGTTCTTCAGATATTCTGTGAGTTGATCTGAAACAATTTTTTCAAGGGCTTTGGAGATAAGGGGAAGGATAGAGATAGGGTGATAGTTTCCATGAGAGGTTCCTGTCACCACTCTTAGGGGTGGGAGTGACCACAGCCAATTTCCACTGGGAGGGGAACTGGCTGAGACACAGGGAAAGATTGAGTATTTTTGTTAGAGGGGAGAGGATAATGTCAAGAACAAGATGCAGGAGCTTTAGATCCAGGGAGGTCCCACTAAATCATGACTTCCCAAGGTCCATAGATAGGTAAAATTTACCTCCTCGTGGTGAGATAATCATGAGTCGAAATGGGGGGCATTGCTAATGATAACATTTTCCTACCTACAGGGTTAAACTTGACAGGATGCCACAGGAATCTAGTTCCTCCTTCTCTTGCAAAGTTGTACATCAGAGTTACAGTTCCTTTGACATCTTTTCTTCTCAAATACTCTACAGGAAAGTTCCATCTCCTTGAGTTAACAGCCCCATAACCCACCCTCAAATGTGGAGATGTAAGTTCCCCTACCTAATCAGTTTCCGTTTAACCACTGCTTACCTGTTTTCTGTCCAGTTTGGTCCCAGAGGCACTGACAGAGTTCCTGTAGTACTCCATTGTGAGATACTTCCCTTTCCCATTCAGTAACCCAATCTTCATGCCTCTTCCCTCTGGTGCTACCATGTTTATGAACTCCTTGTCTGCAAGGAACCAGTCCCCAGCAGACTCCATGTGCACAGGCGATGACAGTGAGGAATAAATAAGAAAATTACTAAATTAATAAAACTGAGGCGAAGAGGGCAGTTTCTAATGGATTTTGCTTTTGTAGTTGTCACCCTTTCAGATCCTGTCCAGATCCCACTCAAAGGCTTTATGTCTCTGGAAATATAAGCTAGAGCATCACCAGCAACATGAATTATATGCCTGTGACATCACAATGCAAGGGAGGGGGAAGGGTGAAACTGCAACATTGACTGTGGCGGCTGCTGAATTTAACACCTGTAAGACACTACAATTATGACATCACTGACCCTGGCAACCTACTGGTGGGGGAAGGGTGTAAAATATTTTTCATGTCTTTATTTTATGCTCAAGCAGGTACGAAATTAGGATTCTATAGACCGTAGCTTAACTGTGGGTTTGGGTGTGATTAGCACCATTAGATTTAAGGTGTGATATGAGGCAGTATAGCGCAGTGGTCTAAGGCTCTGAGCTGCAAATCTGGTGACATCCAGCAGACCAGACCTGGGTTTGAATCCCACAGCTTCCACTTGCATACTGTGTGACCCTGAGCAAGTCACTTAACCTCCTTGTGCTCCCAGGTCGCTCCTGTAAAAAAAAAAAAAAAAAAGCTTTCAGCTTAGTGTGCTATACCTGGTTAAACAACTGAAAAAAAATAGCTGGAGATGGGACAGGGGGTAACAAATACCTTGGCTTAGACCTCAACACGGCAAATTTTGAAAGAATGAAGACTATGCTAAGAGAAATCAGATACCAGGAAGCAGGGATACAGAGGCAAAGTAAATATTCAGTAAAAGGTTATAACTCATTTTTGGCGAGCAATATGGACCCCGGTCTTTTTGAGCTGTGATATCCTATGAACCTATAAATAGGAAGTGTTCAAAGAAAAATTACTATAAACAGGGGCCTTCTAGCAGCATGAATGAGGTCACAATACGAAGTCTGCATCTATACTACACAGGTTACTGTTTCCTAATGTACCTTACTGTCTGGGGGAGGGAGGGAGACAATGCTGCAGCCATTAGGTGGGGGGTTGGAAGGGTCCAGGACCAACACTGTGTCCCCAAATCTGGTACAGATTATGAGATGGAGGACACTGAATGCTGCTTCCATTGTGTGTGTATGGGATGGGGGGGCCACCGCAGTATCCCACAGTACTCCATAATCTGAGGAATGGGGGGAGATAGAATGCTAGTAGTATATGTGTGTGTGTGTGTGTGTGTGTGACTGTTCTGGGTGAAGATGGCAAAGTACTAAAGGAGGAGTTGGCAAGACTGGAGGGATGGTCGAACACATGGCAACTTGGGTTCAACACCAAGAAGTGCAAAGACCTGCACATTGGAGCCAGGAACCCTGGAAATAGTTACTGGTTGGGAGGAGTGCAGTTATTCACGTCAACAGATGAGAAGGATCTTGGTGTACTGGTAACAGGGGAAATTAACCACTCAGCTCAGTGCAGGAAGGCAGAGGGGCAAAGGTCAACAGAATGCTGGGTTGCATCGCAAGGGGAATTACATCTAGGAGAGGGGAAGTCATCTTGCCCCTGTACAGGTTCCTGATGAGGCCACATTTGCGTGCAGTACTGGCACCCCTACTTGAAGAAGGAGATCAAGCTACTGGAAGGGGTGCAGCACAGGACACTGAAAATTATCCTGGGATTGGGAGACAAACCTTATGAGGAGACTGAAAAGAGCTCAACACAGTATTTATCCCTGGAGAATAGAAGGGGGATATGACTGAAACCTCAAGTACCTGAAGGGCATGAACAGAGTAAACACCAAGAGTATTTTGAAATTGAAAGGCGGAAGGGAAACCAGGGGACACAGTCTGAAATTGTAAGGAGGCAGATTCAGGAAGGAAATGAGGAGGCACTATTTTACTGAAAAGGTTGTCACAGGGTATAACGGCACTGCCGGAGGAGGTGGTGTCACTGCAGATAGAGAGCAGCTTCAAGAGGGGGGTGGGTCGGGATCAAATGGAGGGTTCAAACCATGACTGGATGGGGGTGGTGTGAGTAAGAAAGGAAAAACCAGTGGGGGGGGGGGGGCAGGCGAAGTCTAAATGGCTGAAGTGCTGCACACCTGACCAGGCTAGATAAACTGTAAGACCTGTATCAGCTGGCAATTTTGTATGTTCACATGTTTTGGAAGCATCACTATTCCAATGTGCTTTACAACTCAGGTGAAGGAGGAAGAATACCGAAGCCAAAACAGTAGCAGAAAAGCTCAGAGTCAAAAGGCTGGCCTTCACGAAACATAAGGGAACACAGCGGGATGAAGATAGGGAGGCATACCAAACTGCCCTAAGGGAAGCATGGAAGGCAGTAAGGCAAGCAAAGGCCCAAACCGAGGAAACACTAGCATGGACAGTAAAAGAAGGGGACAAGACTTTCTATAGATACATTAGTCAAAAGAGAAAATCCAGAGGGAGTATTGCTAAGATCAAAGGGGATAAAGAGGAGTGTGAGGAGGAGGACCATGTGAAAGCATCTATCCTACTGCTCAGTATTTACTGAGGAGAAGGTCGGGCAGGGCCCATAGCTCAGCACCATGGACACAGGGGGAGGGAGGTGGGCACTAGTCCCATCACAAAAGAAAGGGTCCTACAAGAGCTTGATAAGCTCAGAGTGGACAAGGCAATGGGACCTGATGGCATACATCCCAGGGTACCAAAGGAGCTAAGGGTGGAACTAGCAGAGCCATTATCAGAACTGTTTAGTAAGTCTCTGAGCACAGGAGCGGTACCAGAAGACTGGAGAAGGGCTCATGTGATCCCGCTCCACAAGAGTGGTAGCAGCGAGGAGGCAGGGAACTACAGATCAGTCAGTCTTACCTCAGTAGTGGATAAGATTATGGAGGCACTCCTTAAGGAAAGGATATTACAACAGCTGGAATCCATAGGAGCACAGGATCCAAGACAGCATGACAACAGGAAGGTCCTGTCAAACTAATTGCATAGATTTCTTTGACTGGGTAACCAGAGTGGTGGACCAAGGGGGAGCAGCTGATGTCGCCTACCTTGACTTCAGCAAAACTTTCAATACTGTTCCACATAGAATATTGATTAATAAGCTGGGTAGGCTCGGGGTGGGTCAGAAGCTGGTCAACTGTGTGGTAAACTGGCTGACGAGCAGAAAACAGAGAGTGGTGGTAAATGGTATACAGTCAGAAGAGATGCAAGTCACAAGTGGGGTACCTCAGGGATCAGTCCTGGGGCCAGTCCTCTTCAATATCTTCATCAGTGACACTGCAGATGGACTGGATGGTAAGGCTTGTCTGTTTGCAGATGACACGAAGATCTGCAACAGAGATCGGGGAGGGCAGTAGATGTCACTTATCTGGATTTCAAGAAGGCATTTGACTCCGTGCTACACAGAGGACTCCTGTACAAGCTCACATGCCTGGATCTGGGGCAGACGGTGGTTTGATGGATGGGAAACTGGCTGGGGGGGCAGGAGACAGAGTCATTGTAAATGGGGTGGCATCAGGAGAGGGCATGGTCACCAGTGTGGTCCCTCAGGGGTCGGTATTAGGGCCACCACTGTTCAATCTATTCATAGGGGTCATCGCAGAGGGCCTCGAAGGGGGTGTGAGTCGGTTTGCAGATGATATTAACGTCTGCAATAGGGTAGACACTCAGGAAGAGGTAGAAAAAATGCGGAGGGATCTGGGGGGGGGCTCGAGGCATGGTCAAGGAAGTGGCAGCTTTCATTTAACAGGGATAAGTGTAAGATCATGCATCTTGGCTACAGAAACCAGAGGGTCGAGACCTGGAAGTGATAGAACAGGAAAGGGACCTAGGCATTACTATATTGAGGGACTTGAAGGTGGAAAAGCTGTGAGGGAGCAGAATGCTGGGCTGCATCGGAAGGCGGGTTACCAGCAGGAAGAGGGAGGTCATAGTACCCTTGTACACCAATCTGGTTAGGCCGCATTTGGAGTATGGGGTCCAGTTCTGGAGGCCATATCTCAGAAAGGATGTGGGGAGGTTGGAGTGAGTTCAGAGGAGGTCTACGAAGATGGCAAAGGGGCTCAGCCACCTGTCCTATGAGGAAAGGTTAGGGGAATTGAACATGTACTCCCTGGAGCAGAAGAGGGAAAGGGAGGACATGATTGAGACTTTCAAGTACCTAAAAGGTATAAACCAGATGTCAGTGGGAAGCATCTTCCAGCTGAAAGGGAATCAGAGGACTGGGGGCATGGGTTACAGATTGAGGGGGGACAGTTCAAGGGTAACATTAGGAAGTACTATTTCACAGAGAGGGTGGTGGCTAAGTGGAATAGGCTCCCTGAGGAGCTGATTGAGAAACAACAGTGGAAGGCTTCAAAAGAGCATGGGACAGATACAAGGGATTGTTGAGGATGGGCAGGAAAGGGCATGTCCTAGCAGACAGTTTGGCAAGTGGTATGCAACATTTCCTTTTCAGAGATACTGCCAGTACCAAAGGCCTCAGTGGAGAAAAAAGTGAAGATCACAGAGGTTAATGACTGGCTCAGGAAGTGGGGTGAAGAGGGTGGGTTGGGGGTGTTGGGGAACTGGAAAGGAGTTTGGGAGGATAAGGAACTGTATGCCAAGGACAGGCTTCATCTTGCCCCATTAGGAAAGGAAGTCCTTAAACAGAGGATGGCTGACTACATTCAAGAAAATTGGGGTTTAAACTTGTGAGGGGGAGGGATAAGGGAGGGGCTGACAAAGCCTTCTCCTCGGATGAGGAGTAGCCTTCAAACCCAAGGGGAGGGAAACAGACTGGGCGTGGAGGTTTCAGGAGGAGCAGAGGGAGGATGGAAGTATAAGGAACCTGAGTGGGTTTGACAAAGGGATCAGGGATAAGGTGGGGGTGGTGTTAGTAAATGCCAGAGCTTGGGAAACAAGTTGCAGGAGTTCCAGGCCATGCTGTTCGGGGGTGGGGTGGATGTGGTGGCAGTCATGGAAACGTGGACAACAAAACCATGACTGGGACCTAAACGTGGGGTACACTATGCTTAGGAAGGACAGAAAGGAGGGCAGAGGGGGTGGAGGGCATGTTCATTAGAGGACCATAGGAAATTGTTAGGTAGAAGAGGCAGAGGAAACGTGGAGGCCTCATAGGTCACCTTACGAACCGCAGCAGGAGGTAAGGTCAAGCTGGGTGTAGTATATAGGCCCCCTGGGATGGGTGATGTTCTGGAGGATGGTTTGCTGGACAACATCATTGCCCAGTGTGGACCAAAAGGGGAAGTAGCGGTGTTGATGGGGGCCCTTAATATGCCAGGTACAAACTGGGGAACCATGTCCTCTAAGCTGGCCAAGGAGCAGAGGCTGCTGGATGGCTTCCAGGATGTGTTCTCAACACAGCATGTGATGGAGCCCACAAGGGAGGGGCATGTCCTGGACGTTGTTCTGGCAGATGGGGATCTGGTAAGGGACCTGGTTGTAGAGGATCCCCTGACTGGCAGCGACCACAATACTGTCTGGTTTCAAATAAGCATGGAGGGGGTGAGATCTAGGACACTGGCAGTGGACTTCAGGGGGACAGACTTTGTGGGCATGGGAAATATTCTCAAGGATCACTTGAAGGGGACTGCATCAATGACAAACGTGGAAAAGAGATGGGAGGTCATAAAATGGGGACTTCATGAGGTAGTCAGGACCTGCGCTAAGGTGAAACGTAAGGGAGCAAGGTCACATAAAACGGCCTACAAAAAATATAAAACAACAAGAGGGGATAGGGATAAGGAAATGTACCATCTTGCATCCAGAAAAGTCACCCGGATGGTGAGGGGGGCAAAGTCCAGTAAAGAGCAGCGGCTGGCACAGGGGATACATGGAGGGGAAAAGGGGTTCTTCCGGTACATTGGGGAGCGGAGAAAAACTAAGGGCCATCTCAGCAGATTGAGATCAGAAGAAGGGTGGGTGGAAGAGCCGGGGACCAGGCAGAGGTATTAAACGATGAATTTGCCTCTGTGTTCACTAGGGAGGTGGATGGGATATCTACAAAGCAAGGCACGATGGGGATAGAAGCAGCAGTGAGTGGGATCAGGGGAGCAACAGAAATGGAGCAAGAGGGAGGGAGAGGTACCCCAGGGCTGTCACATCAGGATAAGGATAAAAAGGCCAGTAAGGTGGAGGAGACAGATGATGCTATCTTCACCGAAAGGGTGTGGTTAGCCCTCAAGGCCCTAAAGAAAGACAAATCTCCTGGGCAGGATGGCATTCATCCGAGAGTACTATGGGAATTGGTGGACATACTGGCTGCACCCCTGGTGGAGCTCTTCAACAGGTCAGTTAAGACAGGGGCTGTTTCTATGTACCTAGGGATTGGCGAGAGGCACATCTGGTGCCAATCCATAAAGGGGGGTCGAGGGAAGTACCAGGTAACTATAGACCCATCAGTTTGACCTCGGCGGTGGGAAAATTAATGGAGAGTATACTAAAGGAACGATTGGGGTGTATTTGGAGGAGGTGGGAGGTCTGGATAGTCAGCAACATGGGTTTTTGCCAGGTAGATCATGTCAAACCAATCTTGTGAAGTTCTACGAATGGGTAACGTCACAACTGGACAGGGAAAAGCCTGTGGATGTATTATTCTTGGACTTCAGCAAGGCGTTTGACTCTGTCCCCCACAATGGTCTGGTGGAGAAACTGATGGGGTTGGGAGTAGGCCCTTTGATGGTCACATGGATTGAAAACTGGCTAGCTGGATGCACCCAGAGAGTAGTGGTCAGTGGGGAGCTCTCGAACCCTAGAGAGGTCGGTAGTGGGGTACCGCAGGGCTCGGTCCTGGGTCCGATCCTGTTTAATGCATACATATCGGACATCAGGAAGGGTATAGGGTGTGAAATAAATCTCTTTGCTGACGACTCCAAGATGGGAGCAGTAGTTGAGGGGGAAAAGTGGAGGTTGGCCCTGCAAGGGGACCTGGACACCCTGGAAAGCTGGGCTCACACATGGAAATTAAATTTCAATATCACCAAGTGCAAGGTGTTACATCTTGGGCGGGGAAACCCTAAACACAGATACACTCTGGGAGGGGAGGTGCTGAAGGCCTCGACAGGGGAAAAAGACCTAGGGGTCATGGTGGATGCATGTATGAATAACTCTGAGCAGTGCAGGAGAGCGGCTAGCAAGGCAAACAGGATGCTGGGATACATCGTAAAGGGGATCACCTCTAGGAGCAGGGAAGTGATTCTGCCGCTGTACAATGGACTGGTTAGACCACACCTTGAGTACTGTGTACAGTTTTGGAGACCACACTTGAAGAGGGACATGCAGCTCCTGGAGAGGGTAGAGGAGGGCAACTAAGATGATAGGAGGACTAGGGGATTTGACGTATGAAGACAGACTTGAGGAGCTCTGCCTGTTTTCATTGGAGGAGAGGAGAGATGAGGGGGACATGATTGAGGTCTTCAAGTACCTCAAGGGAATAAATAGTGTAAACATGGAGGGGATCTTTAGACTAAAGGAGGGAGGTATCACCAGAGAGCATGGTTTGAAGTTGGAAGGGTGAGGGGGGAAAACAGGAGGAGGTTTTTCACTGAGATGCTGGTGGATCCTTGGAATGCACTGCCTGGCGAGCTGGTTCAGAGATCCACAGTGGAGGGCTTCAAGAGAGGGTGGGACAGACACAGAAAGTGTAAGTATCAGATGATGGCCTGGCCCAGGGGGGTGGGGATGGATGATAGGGGTTTCTGGAACATGGGGCCTCAGCACCCAACTAGGGATTTGAGGTTCGAGCAGACTCGATAGACCGTAAGGTCTAATCTGCTGGCAATTAATATGTTAGTAAGGGGTCACACTAGGTAGGCCTCGCGGTCCTTTTCTGCCATCACATGTCTATGTATCTATGTAAGACAAGGATACAAGGGTAAGTTGTCAGAGTACCTTTTATGGAATAACTCCACAATGAGATCAACTACTACACATAACAAAATATACAAAGTGGAATAAATGTTTTCAAGTCAGAATACACCACTCAATTATAAAGGCAGTGTAGCCATTTACAGAATTAAGAGCAAGATTGTATGTTGAAATAATGAAACTTTTTCTGTAATGAACACAACAGCATGCTGGCTGTATCTGTCCAACTTTAGGACGTGATACTATGTGAAATGGTGCCTTGTAATCTATTCAATCTAATCTATATTACATTTTGCTGTAATCCAAAGTTATATATGATGGAAGTACGATGCTTATACCTACCGTTTTTTAATTACACAATAACAAATGTTTAACTTCAAAATGAGAGTAGACTCTCTTACTCCAGATGTTTCTGAGTGTGTTCATTACCACTTTACTCTGGGGTTCATTTTCAAGTCGATTCTACCTCCTCTTCATTTATTTTGTTCTATTCTACTTTAGACGAACCGCGCGAGAGAGACTACAGTTCCCGAAATGCAACACTCTGGCTGTTAGTTCCTCGCCCCCAGTCGATTAATTCTCCCTGGCGCGTGCTCCGTTGCTCCAACTCGATGAGCATGGCTGACCGCCCGCGGTTTTCGATTACTTGTGTTCAAGATGGCAACAACCGAGCGGGCTGTCACGAGTGGGGGCATGTCAACGGCGCAAGAGGAGGAAGACGAAGAATGGGAGGAAGAGGTACGTGTGGGGCAGCCGGATGACTTATTTGGTGGGGGCGTTGTCGTCGGTTGGCTGCGTAAGTCCGGGCTTCGCTCCTCTGTTGTCTCCGATTCACAGGTAATTGTGATGGTTCCTGATCGTTTTGCAGCAGTCTTGAGTTGTCCATGGTTGCTTTAATGTGAACTAGAAGCATTTTGAAGAATGATTAGATTTGATGCTTCACGTCTCTACTTCAGTACCAAAATGCTAAATTTAGGAGGCACCGATGGCATTTTGCAGCTTGCAGAAATGCCATCGGTGCCTCCTAAATTTGGCATTTTGGTGCTAAAGAGTCGGTGCCTCCTAAATGTGGCATTTTGGTACTGAAGCATGAAATCTAATCATCCTTCAAAATGCTTTTAGTTCACATTCAAGCAACCATGGACAACTCAAGCTACTCCGTGATTTTTGGTCTGCCGTCTGGGAAGGAACAGTAGGATCACCACCTTTGGATGAGGTAAAAACCGGATGCTAAACCACACCCCAAACTCCACCTCTGGCTCCACACTCTTTTATGACTGGCGAGTATATCGCTCCTCCTCCTCCAAAGCCATTTGTAATGTTGAAATAGACATTAGTAGTGATAGGAAATCATTTGTATACTGTTATTTATTTTATTTATTTTTATTCTTTGGCAACCAGGTTAATGTCCATAGGCCACATGGCCCATGTTACAGGAGCACAGGAAGGTAAAGTGACTTGCTCAGGGTCACACAATACTCAAGTGGAGGCTATGCGAATCAAACTTAGGTCTGCTAGATGTGCCAAGCTCATCCACAGCTTATCGCTCAGCTCTCTGGTAAACATGCTCCCATTTTCCTTTCCATGTCAGTCATGTATTCTGATGCGGTGACCAATTTTTGATAACTTAATTATCGATGCTTGTGGTACCCTTAATACTGCACTGTGTCCCCCTTTACCTCAGCGGCTACTGCTGTTTCTTTTCATATTTCTAAGACATTCTACAATTAAGTGATAAGGCAGGACAGGATGTGGGTTATTGGGATTTACCACGGCTTGTGTGGTGTGTCACTTATAAGCAGGCCGAAAGTGACTTAACCACAAGGAGTGGGTTAATCCCCAAATAACCACACCCTGGAGTGCCTTATTGCGATTATACAATGGACCCATGTGTAAAATAAATTTTAAATGTGTTTTAAGTATGTTTTTTATAAATGCCATTCCCCAGCCGTGGGTTATGAAAGCATTAATCCACAACAAAAGATGCCAGCTTCGGAGTGGATTAATGTGCTTGTAACATGGTGTGCAGATTACTATGGGTGTCAAACATCAGTCTCTACTGCTGTGATCAATTACACAATGATACCATTTCAGTTAGAAAGTGAACTTTACTGTTACTTTGAGAGAGTAACGTGACACTCTCTTATATAGTGCTGGACTTCAGGAGGGCCGACTTTAGGAGGATGGGGGAAGTGGCAAAAGGGTACCTGGCCAGAATTCAGTCTAGTATGGACACTAACCAGAGGTGGGAGCTCATAAAGCTGGGGATAGTGGAAGCAACCAAAACCTGCTGCAAAGCCCAGAACAAGAAGGCTAGGGCTAAGAAACCGATCTGGTTGAGCAACGAGGTCATGGAAAAGGTAAGGAGGAAAAGAGCTGCCTCTAGGAAGTACAAGAAAACAGGGAGGGGGGAGGACAGGGAGGAGTACTTGACAGAATCGAAGGAGGTGACAAGGGCAGTAAGGGGAGCCAAAGCATCTACGGAACTCCAGGCTGGCAGAGGGCATTAAGAAGGGGGAGAAGGACTTCTTTAAGTACATCAGGGAGAAAAGGAACTGTAAGGACCACATAGTAAGGATTAGGAAAGAGGGGGGGTTGGGTGGAAGCAGGGTGCGATAAGGCGGAAGTACTAAATAAGTACTTCTGCTCAGTATTTACTAAAGAGAAGAGGGAGGTGACACCCAAGGTGGGAGAAATGTCAGAAGCAGGGTGGGAAGTGGTGACAGATGGGGAAATCATGGAGAGCAGAGCTTGAGAGGGTTTGAAGGCACTGAGGGTGGACAAGGCGCCAGGCCCAGATGGCATGCACCCCAGGGTTCTGAAGGAGCTGGCAGAGGTCCTTGCAGGACCTTTGGCAGACCTGTTTAATGCCTCACTACATTCGGAGTGTATACCTCAGGACTGGAGGATGGCTCATGTGGTGCCCCTCCACAAGAGTGGCCCCAAGGATGAACCGGAAACTACAGACCAGTGAGCCTCCACATCCATCGTGGGTAAGCTAATGGAGACTATCCTGAAGGAGAGGCTGGTGGCCCTTCTAGAGGCCAAAGGACTACAGGACAGCAGACAACATGGCTTCATCGTGGCAGATCCTGCCAAACCAACCTGGTTGAGTTCTATGACTGGGTAACTAGGCAACTGGACAGGGGCCATGCAGTGGATGTCCTGTATCTGGACTTCAGTAAGGCATTGACCCAGTGCCACATGGAAGGCTGGGAAGGAAGTTAGTAGGCACAGGGGCGGGTGCAAAGCCGGTGAGATGGGTGGAAACTGGCTGCAGGGAAGGCAACAGAGGGTGGTGGTTGGTGGGGAGCTCTCACACCCAAGGGCAGTGACGAGCGGTGTTCCACAGGGCTCGGTGTTGGGACCAGTGTTGTTTGGGATATTCATTGCAGACATATCATGGGACATTAGGGTTACCACCTGTCCTGCGTTTCGCAGGACAGTCCTGATTTGGGCAGCTGTGTCCTGCAAAAAAACATGAAAAATACTACATGTCCTGACTTTTTAGTAGAAAAAATATTTTCTAACTTTCCTCTAAATCTTGTAGAAAACTATAGTACCTTAACTAAAATACATTAATATGATATGAAACCATAAAAGCAACCAAAATACTACAATACTTAGCCTTAATTCTGATTATATAGAGAAAACAAGTCTGTTGCACTAGTCAAGTTTCCGTACTGTCCTGCGAAAAATCATGCTTTAGTAAGAAATGTCCCACTTTGAGCTTCTTAAAAGGTGGTAACCCTATGGGACATCAAGAGCAAGATCAGTCGGTTTGCTGATGATACCAAGGTAGGCGCGGTGGTGGATGACCTAGGGGGATGGCAGGGGTTGCAGGATGATCTGGCAAAGCTTGAAACCTGGTCAGACACCTGGCAACTGGGCTTTAATGCCAAAAAGTGCAAGGTGCTACATTTTGGGATGAAGAATCCAAGAAGGAGTTACCAGCTAGGGGGAGTGCAGCTAGCCCAGACAGAGGAGGAGAAGGATCTGGGTGTGCTCATTACAGGGTCAGTGAACAACTCGGCACAATGTAGGAAGGCAACTGCAAAGGCCAACAAAATGCTGGGTTGTATTGCAAGGGGTATATCCTCGAGGAGGGAGGAGGTGATTCTGCCACTGTATAGGTCATTAATTTAGACCATACCTGGAGTACTGCGTGCAGTACTGGCGTCCGTATCTGAAGAGGGACATTAAGTTACTGGAGGAGGTGTAGCGCAGAGCGACAAAGATGATCAAGGGGCTGGGGGACTTATCATACGAGAGGAGGTTGAAGGAGTTGAACATGTACTCACTGGAGGAGAGGAGAGACAGGGGTGACATGATTGAAACCTTTAAATACATGAAAGGAATAAACAAGACTGGTACAGAGGGGCTGTTCAAAGTAAGGGAGGGGAGGGCCACCAGGGGCCATGATATGAGACTGGAGCGAGGAAGGTTCAGGAGGGAGATGAGGCGACACTTTTTTACAGAGAGGGTGGTGGCTGGGTGGAATGCGTTACCTGCTGAAGTGGTAAGCAGTACAACAGTGAACTGCTTCAAATGAGGATGGGGCAGGACAAGGGGGAGGGTTAATGAAGGGGAAGGGTGGAAGGGAAGGGCAGCTGCAGAATAAGGGGTGCTAGCTGCACATTCAAGCAGACTTGATAGACCTCTAGGCCTTTATCTGCTGGCAAATTTCGTATGTTCGTATATACATATATGTTCTTTTAATAGTTTTGCATGTAAGTAGATATATGTATTGCTTAATGATTACTATACATTTTTCAATATTTCTGATGGCTGTTCCTTTCTTATCATTCTCAGGCGGACCCCAACTTGCTAGTTTTACTCTCTCGCTGTCAGGCTCTGTGACTGATTTGCATACAGCGTTAGCCGGTTACTACCATTACATCATGGTCTTTACCTGACCCACTCATCTTCAGACTGCTGGGTGTATTACGGCAGTGACAGTTTTGTGCTGTCTTTCTTCTGTTCCATCTCCATCGATAGTCCAGGATAATTGAAGTTATTGGTGCCATGTACCATAAATGTCTCGAAATGAAATGCGTTTCTGGTTCCTTGCTGAGGCACTCTGTGTTCCGTTCGGTTCCCTGACATTTCACTGGCTCCCTTTGCCACAGGTTCCTCATATATCTCTCTGTGTGCTGCTGTGGGCTCTCTACTTGTTGGTTTTGCGATATCTGCTCTCGCCCACATTTTGCTGTTTCTGATCTGCCTCCGTCCTTGTGTTAACAACTGTTATATGATTTCTGATAGCTGGTCCGGCACATATATATATTTTGTCTCTCTCTGAGTCTCCATTACACTTCTCCTACTCCCCATCGTGCCTACCTACTTGCTCTCACAAAATTTACTTGCTGCCCTGGTTTACCTGTTCTCTTTTTCTACACTGCTCTTTTCTTGCCTGTGGCTAGTTTCTGCATTTCACAAACAACATGGCATTATCGTGCCATAATGCCGTGTTGCTCTTGTACCACCTGATGAAATTGAACCAGTTGCCTTCCTTATTTTACCTCTTGCCGTTTTTGCCATATTACAATACAGGATATACCACGGTCATGTGATGTGTTTTGACCAATGTGGTTACAGGATTTCCATACCCCATTGTATAATTTCAGACACCATTCCATGCTGTTTATCTGAATGACCTGTAAAAGTATAGCTAATATCATGGAATGTTCAGGCAATACAAAAAATTTGAGCAAATGTGGTGGTAAAGGCAATAAAAGTTAGATTACTAATGTAACAAAAATGGGTCTAAAACATACCAGAATATAGGACAAGCAAAAAGGAACACATGAGAGCATATAAAGGTGTAAAGGCTGTTTCCTGTGATGGCAGTAAAAGACCATACTTAAAATTCAGAGTGGAAAAGATTAGATTAATTTACTGTTAATGATCTTAATGGCCATACTTTACACCTCCCAGACAGTCTGGTTTTGCAAACAAAGGTAGGTGTGAATGACTGTGACATCAGAACTTCTTTGTAACCTGGACAAGCAATGCAGCCAAAACAGTGAATGATTTGATACATTAGTTTTAACAGTATATGAGTACTCAAAATGGCCAAAAACTGGACTGTATTTAATCAAAACTGGATGACTGGATAAGGACCCTAAAAACTGGATTATCTGGTCAAAAAATGGATAGGTGGCAACCCTAATTGGTTTCCTGGAGCCATTAGTAAAGGGAGGCACTTTAGTGACAGTAGTTGGAGTGCAGGGCTGGGAACCATGCTACCAGGGTTCAGTGACACACTGAGGCCCTGTCCACACTACCCCTCTGTAACGTTACAGAGTGTCCAAACTGTTACCGCGACGGTTTGCATTTGCACCTGTAACGTTACAGAAGGCGTTTTCTTAACTGTTGTTGAAACCACATATGGGGTGGTTTCAACAATGGTTATGAAACCGGTTACCGGTAACGCGATCGGATCGTGAAGTGTGGACGGTGGCACTGGTCCCCTAGTGCAGCGCAAACTACATTGTGGGAATGGGTGCCATGGTAACGGGTCGCCTGCTTCTGAAGTGTACCGCAGTGCCGATCCCGTAACGGACACCATGGCAGGTGGACACACCGCACCGCTCCCCGGTTGTAACGGTTTCTGTCCGTTACGGGGTATGAGCGGTGCAGTTTGGATGGGGCCTGAGTGGGTTAAAGGTGGATTGAAACAGGAATCCACTGGGTCAAAAAGTAAGCTCAAGTACACAATTCAAGAGCAGAGTAAGTAAAGTGACAAGGGAACAATACAATGCAAGATATATGACCTACTGTAAATGTCTACTGTAAATATTGCTAAAGCCATTGCATTTTGTAAATGAATACTGTAAATAGGGCATACATGATGGGCAGAAGTGTGATATGGAAACTATTTTCACTCCTGCAGAAGTGAGCTTTGGATACTCACGAGTGCCGAAGGTACAAGTGAGCATATCCAGAAGTCACGATGCAGGAGTGAAAATATTTTTCATAGCACATGACTGCACATCATGTGTCCGATTTATACAATAGGGGTTTCCAAAACTTTAAATTTTTTTGTTCACTTTATCTTGTGGAATAAACAAAGACGACACAGGACAAAAAAAGAAACTTCTGCTAAGACAAGTCGAAACATTAAATTGCCATATGGGACGAAGCCGGCGGCATTCATGGTTGTGAAAGGCTTTGCTGTTTTTTGCCTTGTTGTCAATATGAAACTGGCTGTTGTTAGCTTGCTTTGCTTCTCTGCAGGAACACAATGTGCTTTTCTAGGGCTAACAGGCGAGTTGCAGGTGGAACTGATGTACTGATTAGTTTACTAGGCTACTGAGGGTTTGATGGAGTTCTTTCCTGATTGCTATGGTAGGGAAACCTGCCTAGAGTGTGGGTATCTACTACAACATAGTCAAGCTGAGTTTTCTGATTGGTCAGGATGTACCTTGTTGATTGCTATACCTTGTCTCTGAGTAGTTGTTATTACCTGTTCCTTGTCATTCTCCGAGGTCGCACCTGAAAATAGGCACTCAACTGTCTAGCGTGCTTACCTGGTTCACAAAAGCTAAATAAAATAAATAAGAGATTGGGATAGTGATTGTTTTAGGCAGGGTTTCAGCCTGTGAGGTAAGCGCAGTATGTATAAATGAAAATATTACCACACTGTGATAATATTTCTGGTAAACAATCACAGTGTGATTTTTCTGCCAATATTTACATCACTGTGTATAAGATACATGGATTTTATCCACTACTCATTTGTCTCACCCCATTGTATAAATATTGTATCTACTGTATTATGTATCCCTGCTCTTGCCTGTGCTACTGCACGCTGGTTGTGCCTGAAATAGGCTTCTGTTGCCAGTGTACTTATGCAGTCACCATTGTTAAATAAATAAATTTTGGGGAGGGTGGCCACCTTTTCCCTTTTGATGCATGCTGTTGCCGTCCTTGACTGGATTTAAAGGGGAGCTAAAGTCAAAATTTACAAATAAATACTTTGTGCAGTGTGTTTTGGTTTGTAGGTGTACTCCTAGTAAGTTCTTTCCTTTGTTTGCTTGAAGGAGCTTTTTCTAAATTTGCTTGCAGGTTGTATGGTCGCTGTGGATCTCTATGTTCATATTTTTTGTGTCTCTTCTTGTTACTGTAAGCCCCCCTCAATGGCGGTGTTAGGCACAAGAGAACCAAGTGGCTGCTTGAAGTGCCAGCATAGAAAGGGTGCACGTGAATGAAAAGTATAAGCAGAGATCAGCTTGAAATGCAAAACAAGTTAATATAAAAACAAATATTGTTGTTGTTCTCCTTGTATTTATAGAATTTTTACCACATTGTGGATGTGGGGTTGGCAGAAGGGTGAAGGAGCACCAGAAGTATTTCAACTTGTAAAATCAAAAACAAGGTGCTGCGTCAGCATGTGGTCTGAAAGCAAAACAAAACACTAATATTAAATGCATGCTGAAATAGAAAGTAGAGTTAAAAATCAACGTTTTGACCTTGGGTGGTCTTAAGGAAATATCTAAAAGAGAAAAAAGCTAACTCTGCTTTTTTCTCTTTCAGATATTTCCTGAAGAAGATCTAAGGTCGAAACATCAATTTTTAACTCTATTTTTAGCATGTATTTAATATTATCATTTTGTTTTGTATTTGTAATTGGGGCACCATTAGGTTTGAAACTAGTAGTACCCTCCCCCCCCAATCTGGGGCTTACATATTCTGACTTCTGTGTTGCCTGGACCCCATCTTCACCCTCTGGTCCCCAGGACTGCCAAGGTGGGAACCGACAGGGCCAGCAACTTGTCAGCCAGGATCCTAGGTGGAAGTTTAACCAGGGCTCCATGGTCATGATCCGCAGCTGTTGTCACACAGCTCCTCCTGCTCTCGGCCACCAGAACTGGTAGTATAGCTAAGGCAGGGGGCAGAAAAGAGGACACCAGCAGCAGTTTTGATTTCCTCAAGCCCAGAACAGTCCGTAGACCTGGGGAGTGGAGTCATGAAGCGCGGCGCTAGTGTCGGCTGCCACACATGTGCAATATGTGTAAAACAGAGCCGGAGCTCTGTCGGAGAAATCAACCATTGGGCCCACACCCTGTCACTGTTCCAGCTCCACGGTTGACAGCGGAGCCAGGAACAACTACCCACCGCACCATTGGGCACCCTGTAAGATACTTCTTAGCTCCAGGTCATTCAGCGGGACCAAAAAGAAAAAAGAGCGGTGTGCACGTGCGCCATCAGGTGAGCGGCTCAGACTGCCACCTCCCACAAAATAAAGCTTTGTCTCTGAAACGGGCTATGTACCGAGGAAAATAAACACATCCCTGGTCTCAAAACCGCAAGCAGTACCATGGTAATAGTAAAATAAATGAAGACTGTAGTTAAAGTGGCAGCAAGCTGCCAGAGTTGAACTTGATATGTAAACAAAGATGGTGACACCAGTGAGTGCAGATACTGCAGAGCACCATAAGAAGGGGGTGGTAGGTCCGATCCAATTTGCCTGCAAATTTCAGCCAATAGGGAAACTGCTCGAGCCAGAGACAGTTTGCCTAGGATCAAGCCTGGCCAGTCAGGCACCAAGTTTCAAATAGGGTAAAAGGGTCTGATTTCAAAGATCATGGCCGTTCAGTCAGAGGACTGTGACTGTCAGCGTGTGTGCCGGTCTGTCCAGGCTCTGCAGGCCTGGCAGACTAAAAGTGTTGGGATCCCAAAGTAAAGTGTTTGTGAGAAGGAATAAGTTTTCCATGAACTGCACTTTAAAAAGCGAGTTGGAGCTCAGGTTTTCCTGGCCTTCCTCATACTTTCCCCCTCAGGGGAAGCAGCTCCTACAGCATCTCCATTCCAGTCCAAGAAAGCACGTGCCTTGATCCTGGTCCTGTGCCTCAGCCAGACGGCCTGATTAATGAGAATCGAAGCATAGGGAAGCCACCAGCAAGCCTGGGGAAGTCTGTGTCCCAACCAGGAGCACTGCATCCAGTCAGCGACCTGTTCTAGCTCTCTGTGCCACAGGTATCCTTTGAGGCATCAAAACTGTGTGTAAAAACCCAGGGTTCAACCCCTGCAGCTGGGGAGAAAGTTTGTTGTGCCAGGAGTTAAGGGAAAAGTTCAAGGCAGAACTGTGCCATTGTGAATTCTAGAACTCTGAGCTGAGTGGCTGTGTTTGAGAAGAGCTCCCAAAGCGAAGTGCTTTTTGATATAATTTTCAGTTCAAAAATTGTTTTGTTTTATGTAAATTTAGGTGATTGTGAAAGACAACCCTGTAGACTCCAGGAAGATATAAAATTTGTGCGGTAGATATTCGTTGGAAGTCAGAAGGATCAACACATTTATTTAGTGTGATCTTTCTACTCTGATGTGGTTAATTTTAATACTATAGTTTAAACCCTTTCTGAATGTGCCTTTGGTGGTGTCTGATATTGAGAACCTAAGTGGGTATCCTGTCTGTTTTGGTAGGTACTTTATTTTCTCTGTTAAACAACTGAGTATACCTATTGCCTAATACTTTATAGTACATTGTATCTTTTTGCTCAGTCTCTAATTTTTCTCTTCTTTCTCCAATGTTTTAGAACTGTTTAGTTATTGTGGCAGAGGTGTGGTACTGTGTTCTTTCTTGTAGTTCAAGGTGCTTTTGGAACTGCTGATTTCTATTGGTTTAAACAATTACATTTTCTTTTCTATTTTAAAAAGCTACATCAACTTGGTATGTTGTCACCTGTTTGTTGTTGCTAAGTAGCAGATGTTTTTGCATTGTGCTCTGATTCTGTGATAGAATCTGTATTAGTAGAAGGTAGATTATTGTGATTGTAGTTACGTTTTGATTGTAAGGATAAAAAGCTTAGATAGAAGTGTATGTATTTTCAAATATTATAGGGGAACAGTGGCAGGATTTTTCGTACAGTAAATTAACAAAAAGGGAACTAGGAGAGCTTCAGTAGCAGACAAGTAGTGGAATTGCAGTATAATGTGGGGAGTGGTGCAATGCAGTGGCTGTGGGGCAGCCATATTCAGGCAGACCTTCTGGACACTGAGGTGCTGCCCTATCTGCATGCATCTATCTGGACTGCGGGATGAGGTAGCCAGACTCAGAGTGAAAGTAAACTGGGTCAGGAGTACCATCACCCCTATCCAGGGACCACCCAGTCCAATGCAACTGCCTCAAAGGATGCCGAGAACGAGGAGCACTTGGATGACAGTGGCTCGGGAGGTTAGAGCAGTCAGGCAGAGGCACATCCCAGATCCTATTCCACTAAGAACTCATATGCCACACTGGCAAACGAGGACAACCAAATACAGGTACCCAGAGAAGTGGAAGGAAAGGATGTGGAGGTTAGCCAAGGAGGTGACCTCAGCGGGAAAGCAGTGGACCTCAGAAGAGGAGGCAGAATCCTGGTGGGGGACTCCATCATAAGAGGGATCCAGCTAGAACACAGGAGGGAGGGACAGGGAGGCGAGGTGCTACCAGGTGCCACGGCATGGAGGGATGGAAGGAAGATCCTGGGGATCACTGGAAGGCAAGACGGGAGGGTGAGCTGGATGTCATTATCCACCTAGGTACTAATGACCTGGCAAATTGGGAGCCAAAGGAAGTTCAGGAAGAGTTTAGGAAACTGGGGAGGGGTCTCAAGCAAGTAGCTACTTCTGTCACTTTCTCAGAAGTACTACCTGTGAGAGGCAAGGGAGAGCATAGGAGTGCATGCACCAGGAACTTTAACTCATGGTTGAAGAACTGGTGCTGTGAGGAAGGGTTTGGATTCATTGGTGACTGGGGACCCACCTGGAGGGATGGAGGTTGTTCAAGCAGCGGGCCTGCATCCATCCTGAGAGGAATCAAGCACTCAATGATAAGTTTAAATGCTACATTGGCAAGCATTTAAACTAGCAAGAGAGGTGGCAGGCCAGCAAGGAGGTACCTACTTTCTCACCCACCACAGCTAGCAGTGGAACCAGTGAACCAGAGGAGTGGCTATCTCTGCAAAGCAGTGTGCAAAAGATGGAGATTAGTGCCCAAGAGGTGGATAAGCAGAAGGGGCAACATTCAGCAGACGGGCAGACAGCAAGGAGAACCAGGGATAAATGACAACCAAGGAAGGGGCTGGAGTAGAACAGTGAGACAGTCTAGGGAGGTCAAATCATGGAAAGCCATGTGTGCAAATGCCAGGAGCCTTAGCAACAAGATGGAAGATCTGGAGGCTGTCATGGTGCAGTCAGACCTGGCACTTGTGGCCATCACTGAAACCTGGTGTAATGATAACCACGACTGGGAGATGGCCATACCTGGCTACAACATATTCAGAAGAGACAGAGCAGGCAGGAAGGAGGAGGAGTGGCACTCTATGTGAAAATGACATAAGGGCCACAGAGATCCAGGAGGAACAAAATGGGGGAGAGATACTGTGGGTTAAGCTGGAAAGGAAAATGGGGCCAGCCATCCGCACAGGTGTGATCTATAGACCATCAGCCCAGGAGGAAGAAACAGATAGGGAGCTGATGCTAACCATCCGAAGGATGGCAGACAAGGGTGAGGTAGTACTGGTTGGAGACTTTAATATTCCAGACGTGGACTGGAGCATCCCAGCAGCAGCATCAACTAGGAGCAGATTTATCCTGGACTTCCTTCAGGGTGCCTTCCTCAAGCAACTGGTCATGGAACCAACTCAGAAGGCAATACTGGACCTTGTGCTCACAAACAGGGACAGTGTGGTGGGGTAACAGTGGGGAGCACCTGGGAAATGGTGACCACCAGTCATTGTGGTTCAAAATCACAGAAAGAGCAGAACCAAACCACACAAAACACGATCCTGGATTTTAGGGGCAGACTTTGGGAAAATGGGAGATACTTGAAAAGAGGCATTAAGAATGGGACAGGAATGGGTTGAGGAACAGTGGGCAGTATTTAAAATGGGATTACAAGAACAACAGAATTATGTATTAAGCAGGTTTGCAAGAGGAAAAGGAAGAGAGACCATTATGGTTTCTAAAGAGGTAGCAAAGAAAGTGAAAACCAAAAGATTGCATTCAGGCAATACAAAAGACACAGGCAGAAGGGATAGGAGAAGTACCAGGAGAAGCAAAGGGAGGCAGGGAGGTCAGTAAGGGAAGCCAAAGCTCAGACAGAAGAACACATTGCAAAATCAGTGGGTAGAGGGGACAAAACCTTTTACAGGTACATAAGTGAAAAAAGAAAGACAAAGGGAGGGATAGTGAGACTGAATGGGAGGATGGGGGCCGCGTGGAGGATGACAACAGTAAAGCTGACATACTGAACAAGTATTTCTGCTCAGTCTTTACTGAGGAAGAGGAGGGTAATGGGTCTGAAGGGAGTATAAGGGGTGAGAATGGTGCAGAAATGGGCACAAGTCCCTTTACACGAGAAAGGGTCCTGAAGGAACTGGAAGTAATAAGAGTTGATAAAGCAATGGGGCCAGATGGGGTGCATCTAGGGTCCTTAAAGAACTAAGAGAGGTGGTGGCTGAACCTCTGGCTATCCTGTTTAGCCGATCACTGGAAACAGGGGAGGTACTGAAAGACTGGAGGACAGCAAATGTAGTCCCCTTATACAAAAGTGGGAACAAAGAGGAAGCAGCGAACTACAGACAAGTCAGCCTCACCTCGGTAGTGGGGAAGATCATGGAAGCACTACTGAAGGAGAGATTGGTGGAACATCTGGTTGTCAATGGACTACAGGACCCAAGGCAGCATGGTTTCACCAGGGAGGTCATGTCAGACCAACCTCATTGAATTTTTGACTGGGTGACTAGGAGGTGGATCAGGGAGGCGGTGGACATGGCCTATCTGGACTTCAGCAAGGCCTTTGACACTGTGCCACATAGAGACTATTACAAACTGGGGAATATGGGTGTGGGCAGGACAGTAGTGTGGTGGGTAGGTAACTGGCTGGGTGGCAGGACACAGAGGGTGGTGGTAAATGGCTGTCACTCCACAGAGGAAGAGTGACCAGTGGAGTCACCACAGGGATCAGTGCTGGGACCGGTCCTATTCAACATCTTCATCAGTGACATGCATGAGGACCTAGAAGGCAGAATTTCACTGTTCGCTGATGACACAAAGCTCTGTAATAGAGTAGACACAACAGAGGGTGTAGACAGAATGAGAAGCGACCTGCAAAAAACTTGAAGAATGGTCAGGGGTTTGGCAGTTGAAATTCAATGCAAATAAGTGCAAGATAATGCATATGGGGCACAAAAACCCTGGCATAATATATCAGTTGGGGGGGTGAGGATATAGCAATCACCATGCAGGAAAGGGATCTTGGGGTTATCATCTCTGATGACCTCAAGGTAGGGAAACAGTGTGACAAGGCAGCAGGTAAAGCAAATAGGATGCTGGGATGTATAGGCAGGGGCATTACCAGCAGGAAAAGGGAGGTCATAATTCCGCTATACAAGACACTAGTGAGGACCCACCTGGAGTACAGTGTACAGTTCTGGAGACCATATCTACGTAAGGACATAGACTAGGTAGAGAAGGTTCAGAGGAGGCAACAAAGATGGTGCATGGATTGCGCTCACAAGTCCTATGAAGACAGGTTGAAGGAACTGAACATGTACTCCCTGGAGGAGAGGAGGAGAGAGAGGATATGATAGAGACATACCAGTATCTTACAGGAGGAACAGGGTGCAGGAAAACACTATTTTTAAGCAAAAAGATGTTCCAGGACTAGAGGCATGGGATGAAGTTGGAGGAGGACGATTCAGAGGAAACATATGAGAGAATTTCTTCACAGAATGGGTGGTGACAAGTGGAACACCCTGCCAGAGGAAGTGATGGGGCTGAAACAATCACGGATTTAAGAATGCATGGGATAGACATAAAGGAATTCTGGAGGTCAGGGGTAAGGTGCAACATACTTCTAGGAAAACAAACTGAACTTACAAACTCAAATGGGCAGACTGGGTGGGCCATAGGCCCTTATCTGCCGACACTGTCTATGTATCTATGAAAAGCTCAGGCAGAAGACCTGTTGAGGCCAGCTGACCACCAGATCCCATTTGAATTACAACTAGGGGCCCCTTTTCCATTTGTTGTACCAGTTTAAAGTTTGTGTTCAGCTACTGTGTGTTTTTAAAAAACAAAAGTATTTAACCTACAACAGTTTAAAGCAGCCACCAAGCTCCACTTTGCTAGCAGCACCAGTGTCTCCAGTGTGGTACCCACTGCAGCTTATTGGGAGAGCTCTCACCCATGGCCATTGGGGGGAATTAAGATGGGTGCACCTGCATTGGGGTTTGAGGGTTACCAGAAGGTGGGCAGAGTTTGTGGGGCAAAATATTGAACTGTTCATTGCCTTGAAGTCTGCTTAGACCATAGATCACTGCTAACCCCATTACATCTGTTTTACCGTTGCTGCCAGTTTTTCTTTCCATACTCTCCTTTTTAAATAAATAATTTGTATGAACTGCAAGTTATGGTTTTGGGACTGTCCTTGCTTTCTGTGTCATTTGTTTCAGGGGAGGGATTGTGTGGGCAGTTTATGCATTGTTTCCTGGGGTGGGTGGTGGGATGATAGCCTTGTATTTCAGCACCCAGGTACCCCATATCATCACCTCGGGTGGAGGCACTGCACCACATTAGGCCAGTGGAGCACATTCTTAGGGAAGCCCTGCCAGCCTCCTCGGGAGGGGTGGAAAGGTGAACCCTGTGGGCTCCGCAGTGGCGATCTCTTTACACTACAATGCCTCCTGTCCCATGTGACAGTGATGCATCCAGGACCATTGATTCAGAGAGTAATAACTGCTGCAGCAGCAATCTGATGTTAGGCGCCTGATATTCTGGTTTCAGTTAAATAACTCTTTCTAATACAGACTTGCTGTTTTCTAGGTATGTGTCTAGGTCTAGCCAGCAGAAGTGAATGTTTTGATTTTTAAAATGTTTTTGTTTCAACAAACTATACACAACCTTTGGAAAAAAATACACAAATCACCAAAGGTCACAAATGCTATAATCAATGAAGACTCTAGCTGTTTCCTTACAGCGCAGCCCACTCGGATATCCCTCAGGTGTTTGCTATTTGTAAATGTAGCCTTCATTAGAGATCACTGGACAAGGAGAATCACTTAAAATCATAGCTGTAATACTGTAAACTTGACAAAACAATAGTTCTTTTTGAGTTAATGGTCTTGAACGCATCACTGTCACATGGACAAGAGGCACTGTAAGAACAAGAAGAGCCATAAAAAAATGCAAACATACGAAATTACCAGCAGAAAAAGGCTCACAAGTCTATCAAGTGTGCCCGATTTTGCAGCTCTCAGTTTAATGCCCCTTGGAGATCCCCAAGGACCACAAAACCAAGAAGCAAACTTAGGGGGAAAAAAAACTCTTTTTCAGCAAACAAAGTTAAGGACTTACTAGGAGTACACCTACAAATCAAAACACTACACAACATATATGTTTTTAAATTATGACTTTTGTTTTCCTTTCACCTTCCGCCTTCCGACGATAAGGAGATCACTTAACCTTCCTAGCATTCATAACATAGATAGCATTCAGGAAGTATAAGGAAACACAGAAGGAGCAGGACAGAGAATTGTACCAGTTAAAGCAGAAGGAAGCAGGTAAGGCAGTCAGAATAGCAAAGGCCCAAACCGAGGAAAAGATAGCCAACTCGGTTAAGAAGGGGGATAAAACCTTTTATAGGTACATTAGGGAGGAAAAAAAAAACTAAGGCAGGGATACTGAGGCTGAACAAAGAGGAAAGTGGTTGGGCAGAGAGCAGCAGTGAAAAAGCAGGGATACTGAATGAATACTTCTGCTCAGTATTCACAATGGAAAAGCAGAGGAAATACCTAATCCGATCAATAGAAGTACTCTGGATAGGTGGGCTGATATTAGTCCTTTCACAAAAGAAAGGGTTCTGAAAGAACTCTTATAACTGAAGGTGGATAAAGCAATGGGGCCTGATGGGATTCACCCCAGAATTCCAAAAGAACGAAGGGAAGAACTAACACCACTGACTGCCCTTTTTAATAAATCATGGGAGGATGGTGTGGTACCTGAGGACTGGAGGAGGGCGGATGTGATTCCCCTTCACAAAAGTGGTAGCAAGACAGAGGCAGGAAACTGCAGACCTGTCAGTTTGACCTCAGTGGTAGGGAAAATGATGGAATCGCTTCTGAAGGAAAGACTTGTTGAGTACCTAGAGGCCATTGGGGCACAGAGCCCAAGGCAACATGGATTCACAGCGGGAAGGTCATGTCAGACAAATCTAATTGATTTCTTTGACTTGGTGACCAAAGCAGTAGACCAGGGAGGGGCTGTGGACGTGGCCTACTTAGACTTTAACAAAGCATATGACCTGATCCCGCACAAAGATTAATAAACAGATTAGCCAGCCTGGGATTATAGGGTCCCAGGGTGGTAGCCACAAATGACTTACTGGTTGGATAACGGGACACAGCGGGTAATAGTAAATGGAGTCCATAGTGAAGAAAGGAGATTACTAGTGGGGTACTGCAGGGTTCAGTACTGGGCTGGTCCTTTTTAATGTCTTTATAAGTGACATTGCAGAGAGACTGGAAGGAAAGTATGTCTCTTTGCAGATGACACAAAGATCTGCAACAGGGTTGATACGCAAGGTGGGGTGGAAAGGATGAAAAGGGACTTGGCAAGGTTGGAGGAATGGTCAAATGTATGGCAGCTTAGATTCAATGCAAAGAAGTGCAAAGTAATGCACCTGGGAAACAAAAACTCAGGGGAAGAATACACAATGGGGGGTGAGAGACTGACAACAAAAATGGAATGAGACCTGGGGGTAGTCATATCAGATGACCTAAAGGTGGGCCAGCAGTGTGAGAAGGCAGTAAGGAGGGCTGGGGGGATACTGGGATGCATAGGGAGAGGCATCACCAGTAGAAAACAGGAAGTTGTTGGCCCTCTATACAGACATTTGGTAAGACCACATCTGGAGTACTGTGTGCAGTTCTGGAGATCCCATCTCCGCAAAGACATAGACAGGGTGGAGGCTGTCCAGAGGAGGGCAACCAAAATGATGCAGGGTCTGCATCAGAAGGCGTATGAAGAAAGACTAAGGAGGCGACAGATGTATAGCCTCGAGGAAAGGAGAGAGGGGACATGATAGAAACTTCAAATACCTCAAGGGAATCAACAAAGTCCAAGAGGGTAGCATCTTTCAGAAAAAGAGATGTGCAAAAACAAGGGGGCACAATTTGGAGGTAGAGGGGGAGTAGCTCAGAGGTAATGCGAGGAAGTATTTCTTCACAGAGAGGGTTGTGGATACATGGAACAGCCTTCCTGAGGTGGTCGTACAGTCAAAAACAGTGGGGGAATTTAAGAATGCGTGGGACAGACATAAAGCAGTTCAATCAATCAATCAAATCTTTATTTATCCAGGCGAACATCGTTGAGCAAGGCTCATTTGCAAGATGGACCTGGTAAGGTCAAGGTTCAATTTACATGAAATATAGCATTCAGAATATTTACAATTTTGAGAATACAGAAGTGAGAGTTATACAACAAATCCCAGTAATTATAACAGTCGGAATGTACACAAATTTGAGAAGACAGAAATGAAACAATATATCAAATACAGAGCACATAAATTGATATGTTAGAAAAACAAGGATATAATACATATATACACGATTCATGAAGTAGCCAGCTCGCTAAAATAGGTAATGGGAGACACTTTAATACTGTCACATTTTGATGAAGGGTTTGAAAGTATCAGAGAATTCCTTAGAAAAATTATTAAACTAATATGTATGGATGTATTGGTAGCTGAAGATATGACTCAAGGGAGGGTTTGTGGCTGATTTGAGTTGGCAGGATGGATACCTGCAGTAATGGTCAGGGGTAGGGAACAGGGTGGGGGGAGGAATCACAAGAGTTGGTGCAATAAGAGGATCTAGAGTAGGTCTAGGAGGAAGAGGAGAGGGTTAGGCTAGAGAGGTAGGAGCTGGGAGTGTTAAGAGATTAAAGTATTAAGGGTATAGGGAAATGAATAAAGAACTGTTAGTGAACTATAGGGTAACTTCACAATGGGTGCTGGTAAGCTTGTCCTGTCTTTCTATAAATGGAAGGTTAATCTAGTGTTGATGGAAGCAGTTACATTTTTCTTTGAAAATCCTATTATATAGATATTTGAAGGCTGTAATAGATATAAGCTTCTTCACTTTCAATGTCTTCTGCATTGTGTTCCATAGAGTGGATAACACATAGCTAACTGCATATCTGTTCTGGGAAATCTATAAATTCTGGGAGGGGTAGGAGGAAGTAGGCTGTTGGTTAACTAGGATCTGCAGCTTATCCATTAGGTAGGGAAATGGGCAGACTAGGTGGGCCAAGCGGTCCTTATCTGCTAACAAATTCTAAGTTTCTATGTTTACTGTGCTTAACCTCTGTATGAGCTACCTCTTTGATATGTGAATCTCGGAGGAAAAACTACTGCACTTAACACTATTACTATTGGAAATGTTTTATTTAAGGAATAAACTGTGACAGGGTGTGGGTTGTGCTGGGATTTACCCACGCCTGGCATGGTTTGGACACAAGGTCACAGGCTGAGGGACCAGCCACAACAGGTGTGGGTAAATCCCAGCCCAATCCACACCCTGTCATGGATTATTCCGATGATACAATTAGGAAACGTGACAAATAGACAAAAAAAGAAAACACTTTTTTTAATTTTATGCTGATTTTAATAAAATATCATTCTCCCTACACAAAATTATTCTTTGGTAAAAGCCATCCCATGCCTATGTAATTGCTAGTGGTTCGCAGGCGGTGATGAGTGAGGTGTGACTGAGAGTGCATGGCTCTGTAAGCTACAGCAAGAGAGCTGGGCGCGTTGTGAATCAGCTGAGCGCTGTGAGAGAATGTTTATAAGTGAAATTGAGAGCGGTTTGCATTTAACAGTGCCAGTTAGCAGGAACAAAGATGGTGGCATTTAGGGTGTAATGATTTCTTTTTATTGTAATTTCTGTGTGCGGTCAGCTGATACTTTATGCGGTGGTTATGCAGAAATTGCCCTACGGCATAAAGTATGTCACCTAGTCAGGAGAGAGAATTTTTAGATCCCATTGTATAATATCCACTTCAACCCATTTTGTATTCCCCATTTCTTTTATTTTTTTTTTCATCCTTGAACTGAGAGATGTAGCTTTGACATTTTTAAAATTCATTGCTCACTTGCCGCACCCACCATGAAAAAAATTAAACATCTTGGTGTAGTGCTGGGTCATTTACCACCAAACATGTAGTAGTCCTATCCTAACGCATCCACAGTATGAATCTAGTATTTAGTATATGGTTGTGTTGTTCAATATAGATTTCTGTACACTCAGAATCCTTGTTGTGACTAGGCAAAAGTTGTTGTGCACATTTCAAAGGACATAAAATGTAGTTGTGCACAGTTCAAAGGTCATGACAAGTTACTGTACATAGGTCAAAGGTCTGAATAAGTTGCTCTGTATGGTTATCTCCTGTTAAAGGGAAGGTCCCCTTAGCCTTTTATTCTGTTTACCTGTGTGGTTTGTAGGCATGAACATTGGCTATATTGCAGCCTCCTAATTTCATCAGGATTTAAATGTAAATTAAGGTACTTAAGTCTGGGGTGAAAACCTGCTTGACTCCATTGCAAAGGTTGTGACCCGACTCATGTAAGGCATCACAGAATTTTATAATGTTTTAGGGCTAAAGCCTGCCAGTAGTTATACTGTACTAGTCAGTGCTGTTGCTGACATCTGCAGTCCCTATATTCTTGTCTTATGCTGGCCATGAAACTGTACAGGGCATAGTAAGTGCTCTGCTGTTTTCTGAAGCTTAAAGTATATATGAGTTAGAAAAAAATGATTTTAGAGAATACAGGAACTTCATAAGACATGTAACAGAATTGACTGAGAGTATAACTTCTGCTGGTTTGTGCAGGTACGCATCTTCAACTGTCATAAGGGTTGCATGAGTGGGGTCATGACCTTTGCAATGGAGACAAATGGGTTTTCATACTAGGGCAAAACAGAGTGAAGCAACCTAATTTTATGTTTAAATTAGAAGGAGGCAAGAGAGGAATCGGTGTTCATACAAACTACAGAGGTATTCAGAAAACAGATTGTGGGATCTTTCTCTTTAAGCCCCCATCAAGTAAGCATTAAGCCACGGCGGTGTGCTCTAATGCTGGATTGATGCATGGGGGGCGGTGCGTGCCTGAGGCCCAGAGCCGAGGGCTACCACCCGCCCCATATCAATCCAGCAGTAGAGCACACCGGCGAGTGGCTTAATGCGCCTGTAACAGGGCAGAAGAGCGCTCCACAAATTCTAAACCATGCACTGTGACAGCAACACAACAGGACGGAGACGGGTGCAACGTTTCAGATACTTTATTTGAATAACAGAAACTGGTCTACTAGACCTTACATACATACTAGTGTACTCGACTATGCTTGCTGCTGTACTTGGGCTCAAACAGCGACATAACATTTCAGTGATCTCCTGCACTGTTCCGTCCGGGTGCTGAGCCGTTATCCGTGCTCGGAGGTCTGGATTTCTCATTTCTGCGGGTCCATTTACGCCCGTCCGGTGCCTTGAGGGATGTCGAAGCTTCGCTACTTCGGATCCGCTACCATTCCTGCCCGGGTGGCTTGCGTTGCCAGTCGTCTCTGTGCTATGCTGGCCCCACTGATCTCCCTTCTCGTCATGTGCAGAACTAGTCGGTGGAGGCGTTGGCGGCGCCAGACCATAGAAGAAATTAACCGTGCCTTGCACAGTGAACGTCTTGCATCTGATTCCAGGCCACTGCTGGGTCAGGTCCGGAATGGTGAGTGTCTGCGCCTGTGCAGGATTCCAGGGGTGCCGTTCGTCGGCCGGATACCCCCGGATGTTGTCCAACTATCGTCCGCCACTGTAGCTCACAGAAGCCGCTCGTGCCGCTGCTCGTCTCCGTGCCACATCGCACCCAGTGCTGCTAGGCAGGGGTCTGGCTGCGGCGGTACCTACCAGCGAACCCGCGAAGCGTATGCGCTCGCGTTAATACCCGCTTCGGCTGCCGTCACGTGACCGCCCTAGCCCTATCGGGTTGCTCCCTCACAGGCACACTATTCATGCCATGTTACAACATCATTTATCTTTTATTTTGTAGAATAATAAATACATGGGATGGTGTATATAACTAAAATTTTATACACACCCAAGTGGGATGCTAAATAAACCTGAGAGCAAAGCTCGAGGGATTTATGGAAGCATCCCACACTGAGGATGTGTATAAACTTTGAGTTTTACACACCACGCCACCTATGTCTTGTTTTATTTTAAATTAATTGTTGTGGTTAGTGTTTTTTGCCTTAAAGGATTTGATTAGTGTCCAGTTTGGCCACCAGATGGTGTTGTTTCCACACTATTACTGCTTATGGTACCTCAGTTTCTTATCTTTCTCAGTGGTGGTTTTAATTTTTATTTAATTTTGTTTGCTTACTTGTTACAGCCCAAGCGGTTTTGGCAGTGGAGGGCAGAGCTTCACAGTAGCACTATGTAGAATATATGGCTGGGTTAAGGTGTGATTCACAGTTTAAAAAAAAAAAGAGGTACTTTCTCTGTTTTGTTCTGCAATTAGGAACCAAAATACTGTGGTGAACAGTATACAGACAGAATATGTGGTGAGCAGGTTAGAATGTGAGGATGCAGCCGGCCCGGTGGTGCTGAGGGTTGAGGCGCTGAATGCCACATCTCGCGCCACGCCGGCGACCCGGGTTCGGGATTGGACTCTGGTCGCTGTGGGGGTTGGCCAGGGAAGGACGGACTGAGTGCCCAGAGGACTGCTCTCCTTTCTTGGGGAGGGTGGATTGTGCTGTGCACTGTCAACTGATACCCAGTGGTAGCTGGGTGTCTGCACAGGCACATAGCCACGTAAAGGGGCTGGCCCACATCCAGGACGATTGGCTGCCTCTGCGGAGGAGGAGACAGCCTCCCCGCCCATTGCATGGATGTAGGGTGTGGGAGAAAATGGTGGAAAAAAGCGGGACCGGGCAGGACCCATGATGGCCCGATTGTTCCTGCGAGGCCGCCCTGATTCTAGATTTGTGTTTTGGGGGCATGCTACTGTTCCTGCCCCCACCATGGAGGAATCTGCGGAATTCCAGGGGGTGGATGTGCAGAGGCGGTCGCATGAGGCCGAGGATGTACCCTCTGAGGAGGAGACATAACCCCTGTCAGGTCTGCGGAAGTGAGTGGAAAAAGTACTACTAATAATAAAAAAAAAAAAAAAAAAAAAAATGTGAGGTCACATAAGCACAATATTATTTTGTTTTTAAAATTAATAAGGGTAGAGTTTCAGCTTAACTATGATACATGATTTTTTCGTAGGGAAACCCGGCAGATGTTCTCCATTTTAACTAGCTGGGTATAATACCTCAGGGTTCAGTTCTTGGCCCACTGGTTTTCTCATTCTATATGAATTCTGCCTCTTTGGTTTGTTCCCATTCATCAATGATACTTTACGCTGTTGACGCAGTAATTTACACTGTCGGGTCTGCTCCTAATGATGCTTTGGTTGAGGTTCAGTCCGATTTTGATTCTTTCCAGAAATGGTTGTCATCAAATTTTATGGTACTCGATTCAAGTCAAACTAAAGTTATGTTGTTTGCAAATAAGACTATTGAGTCTAGCAGCCTCAATCCTGTTGTCACACAGGATGGAAAAGTGATTGAATTAGTAGACAGTTTTAAATATTTAGGGATATTGACTCAAAATTATCCTTTGAACCCCGTCTGAATAATTTTAGGAAAATTCTTCATCAGAGATTGGGTTCACTTTATAGAGCTGAGCAGTTTCTGACCAGAGAGTCTAGGTTTTTACTTGCCCATAGTTTTTGTTGAGTGCCCTGGATTATGATATTATTATTTATTCTTCCTTTTCTTGTAGTTTATTTAGTAAACTTGAGGTAACGTATAATTCCTTTCTACGCTTTCTGCTTAATGTTCCCTTTTGAACTCATCATTGTTTATTGCTTAAATATTCTAATAGTTTATCTCTTTAAAAAGAGAATTTTGCATAAACTGGGTATCATTATGTTCAAGGCAAAGAATGGTCTTATATTTCCTGTAGTTTCACTGTTGTTTCCTAGATTCCTTAATTCCAGTGGCACTAGATCCCTGACAGAATTTACTTACAAGACTCGCTTGTTTCGTACTGCATTTGGCCAGAGATCTATGTTATACAGGGCTCCTTTGTTTTTTAACTTATTACCTGTTGATATTACAGAAAGTATGATAGTGTGGTATTTTATTTTAAAACTAGACTAAAATACTGGATGATGGACAATGATATTTGCACACGCTTAAGTTAGATACTTGATTGTCATATTTTCTCTGTTTTATGTATTTTAACACACTAACATGCTAAAAGCCAGCAGAATAGGCCAAATGGTCTGTCTTTTCTGCTCGAAAGCCAGCAAACTAATGGCTGTCTGCCTCACCACCCCCCCAGCCTCCAAGAGGGTCTTCTCTAGATTCAGTTTCCCCTTGTACCTGTCCTACCCCTTCTTGAAGCCCTCCACTGTGCCCTCCTCCACTAGCCTCCCGGGAAGCGCATTCCACGGCTCCACCACCCTCTCAGTGAAAAAATGCTTCCTATGTTTCCCCCCCTGTAATTTCCCCCCTCCAACTTCCACTCATGGCCCCTGGTTACTCCCCCCTTCTTCCGCCTAAACAGCTCCCTGGTTCTACTCCTAATTATTCCTTTTACATACTTGAAAACCTTTATCATGTCTCCCCTATCCCTCCTCTCTTCCAGTGAGTAAAGCCCAAGCTCTTCCAGTCTCTCCTCATAAGGCCTCCCCCCATGCCCCGAATCATCCTGGTCACTCTCCTCTGGACCCTTTCTAGCAGCGCTATGTCCTTCTTCAGATGAAGTCTCCAGAACTGTACACAGTACTCGAGTGGCCCCAGTACTGAACCTTGAGGGACCCCACTGATTACCTTCCTGGGGGAGGATATTATCCCACCCACCATTACCCTCTGTAAATGCCCCGAAAGCCAATTTTCAACCCAGTTTAGCTCCTGTCCTCCCACCCCCATCTCCCCCATTTTTGCTGTCAGTCCATTATGGGGCACTGAATCAGATCCCTTGCTGAAATCTAGGTATAGGACATCCACCAGCCTATGTCTGTCCAAGGTCCCCGTAACCAATCATGAAACTCTACGAGGTTGGTTTGACACGATCTCCCCGGGACAAGGCCATACTGTTTTATCATCCTGGTGTCCTAACCCTTCCAACTGCCTCCCAAGCCTCTCCTTGATAAAGCCCTCCATTACTTTGCCCACTACAGACGTCAGACTGACCGGCCTATAGTTCCCTATCTCCTCCCTAGACCCTCCCCTTTATGTATAGGCACTACATAAGCCACCCTCCAGTCCTGTGGCACCCATCCTGTCTGCAGAGAGATGTTAAAGAGTGCAGCCAGTGGGGCTGCCAACACATCCGCCAGTTCCTTCATAACCCTCAGATGTATTCCATCTGGCCCCGGCGCCTTATCAGTTATCAATTTTCAGATTCCGAAGGACCTCCCTCACCCTATCCACTGTGATTTCTCCCCCCCAATCCACTCCCTCATGCAACCTTCCTGCTCCTTGGTCTGGTCTAGACTGTGCCCTAGTCTCTTGCCATCCTATGGGCTCAGACTGAGACTGACCTCTCGCTTTTACTGGCTCCTTATCTCTCCCATCAGGCTGTAGGGATCCCTTGTGACCCTCTGCAAATATTGAGGCAAAGTACTCGTTTAGCACCTCTGCCTGTTTCCCTGCTTCCAGAACCCATCCCCCCAGTCTTAATCCTGTTGTTCTGTGTCCTCTCTTTTCTCTTCTCTCTTATGTATCTATAGAATTCCCCTTCCCCGGATATCCCTAGCCAGGTTTTTCTCCATCCCTGCCTTGGTGCATCTCACCAATCTGGTGACCTTCTTGGCCAATAGTTCATACTCTCCTCGCTCCTTATCCCCCCTAGAATGTTTGAAACGTACGTAGGCAGCCTTTTTATCCCTCACCGCCTCCTGCACCTCCCTGGTCCACCAACATGGCTTACTGGTTCCACCATGTTTACGCCTTACTTTAGTACAGGACCTAGTAGCCTCTTGTACCCCTTCTTTAATGGTCTCCCACAATCTTCCAGCTTCCATATCTGGTCTAATCATGTCCAACCTCTCTCTTAGAATCCTACCCATACCCACAAAGTCTGCTCCCCTGAAATCAGCCACTACTGTATGAGTGCGGCCCCCCCCCCAAAGATACAGCAGGAACCAAACCGTGGCGTGGTCTCCACTCACCAGTGGACTGCACACCTCCAGGCCTCTAATTTGTTCACTGTCCGCTAGGACAACGTCCAGTATCCGCCCCTCTCTAGAAGTTTCCCCCACCTGCTGGATCAGGAAGGCATCCTGAAAGACATCCATCAGTCTCTGTTCCCTGCTTACAGAGGATGTCACGGTGTCCCAGTCCGCCTCCAGCATATTAAGATCACCCATGACAACCACCCTACCCTTTCCAAGGTCACAGTGAGCCTTGATGTTCTCAACCAACTTATCCTCCAGAGCCTCCTCTCTATTGCAGGGGGCCTGCATACCAACCCTATCTTCAGTTTCTTCCCTTCCCTCGTTTACAGTGTTACCAAAATTGCCTCCACACCCCCTCCAGCCTCCTCCACTCCACTAACCACTATGTCATTTCTGACTATGAGCGCAACCCTCCCCCTCTTCCCACTCCCCTATCTTTCCTGAATATCTTGTAGCCCTCTAAGCTTAGGTCCCAATCATTTCCCTGGGTGACCCATGTCTCTGTAATTGCTGCCACATCCACTGTTCCCTCAGCCAACCTAGCTTGGAGTTCAGGCATTTTATTGCTCATACTCCTGGCATTGATCAGGAATGTCCTCCACTCTGACTTCTCCCCTCACTCCAGTCCCCGCAATCCCTTTTCTGCCCAGTTTTCCTAGAATTCTTAACATAGTCCCTCCCACTCCTCATGTGCCCTAGACCTGGACCCTCAAACAGCCCCCCTGGGGTCTTTTTATTATTAGACCCCCCTTTACAAGTTTAAACCCCACCTCTCGCCTATAAATCCAGCAAGCTTTAATTTCAAGATTTCCCTCTCCTCCATGTTGAGGTGTAACTTATTCCTGGCATGTAGCCCCTTATCCTCCCAAGTATCCCCCCAGTCATCTACCAGCCCATACCCCTCTACCCTGCACCAGCCCCTGAGCCACTTGTTCACCTCTCTAAGTTTTAGGTTAGTCTCATCAGATGCCCTAGGTACTGGCAGAATCTCAGAGAAAGAAATGTTACTTCCTACAGAGTGACTAACCCTTGCCAGCTCCCAGAATCTAGCCTGTATTTGTAGCTCACTATTCCCTTCCAAATAATTTGTCCCCAAATGTACTAGGAAGTCTGGGGATCCCCCACAATCCAATGCCAACAAGTATTGGTGGAATTTGGCCTTGTGTACGGATAGACCTGGTAAACATTTAGCCTTGACAGGGCTGCTTTTATTCTCCCCCTCCCCCTTCCACTGAATACCCCTGATCATGGAACCCCCCCCCCAGCAATATCACCTTCACTTCATCCCCCACTTTATTAGCCCTCTGTAGTCCTTCCAGACTCAAACCCTTGCTTGCTCCTACCTCTCCCATCAACCTGAGGGTCTTTATTAGCCCGGTTAGTACCATCCAGGCTCCTCCTTCTGTCAACAATCCCCTGCTTGTTTCTCCCCCCATCTTTATTCTTATTGTTATATCATATTTATTCTTATTATTATATCATATTATTCTTTAACGTTTGTATGTGTGTTATATTTTGTATGTTTAGTAACTTGTCGCTGGTGAAAATGGGCAGTTTTGCTCATTCTCCTTACAAGTATAAAAAATAAAAATGAAATAAACGCACATTATAACTGGGTTACCTACCCTCTGGGGAGGAGAAACGGAGCCCAGTTATTATAGTTGCTGACTGTGAACGATGAAAGGTAGGTGTGGGAGGAGTGGATGGGTGCTGGTTACTACTGCATATAAACTGAAATGTTCACTCGTGACATACAGTAAAACCATAACTAGTCAAAATTGGCACCGGTATGCTGATGAGTCCTGGTAGGATGAAATACGTGTCTATGTCTTTCTGTTTGCACCCTTTACAAATTGTGTGAGAAGCTTTTTGGCACCATGTATTCTTACTTAAATCTGAATAAGCCTAACATTTCATGGTGATTTGCATATACATTCCATGATGCTTTGCACTGTGGTAGTATTTGTAATTTTGTAGACCCACTGGCTAGCCCACTATCAAGACATGTGGATTGTAGTATAAGAGGGGTGAAATTTGCACCAGCCCATTAGCTAAACGCTGGTAGATTTTGTATTGGGCTAGTAAAAAAAAATTTAAAGTAACCCTGTAGCTTTGTATTAGGAAAGGTAATATTTCCATAAGTACACCAGCTGGGCTAGTAGAAAAGCATGTGGGGCTACTGGATTTTCCCAGCTTTACTGACTAGTGGCTGCAAAACTTAAATTTGACCCCTGCTATAAAAACTGAAACATGGGTAACCATGCCCAGCGTGGCTGGTGTTTCCATCTCGGGACTGAGATGACATCATAGACCTCTTGAGGCCTGTTTTTTTTTTTTTCTTTCCTCCATGTACATTTTTCTCCCCTCTGGGGTGCACCATAGGCAGTTGGTTCCCTCCTCCTCCTTGCTATGTTACCTATATCCGTCCGCTCCCCTGGTACTGCGAGACTCACTTTACCCACAGATTTCCCCGTGGCGGGTTCTGGAAGGGCGTCCCCCAACTCACAATCCAGATTGTGGTTTCCAGCAAACCGGTAATGGGGTGGGACGCCAGTTGTCCGGCAGGGCTCCATAAGCCTGTGGTCACCTTTTTCTGTTTCGTCCCTTCCTTTCTGCGACTGAGCGCACGCACCACGTAGCGTCGTTCTTGCCTCCCTAACTCCAGTGCTGCCACCCAACCTCCACCAGGAGGCAGTCAAGGAGCGGGACAACATTTCCTCCCTCTCTGGGAGAGTGAACCATCTGGACGCTCGATCCTCTCCCTCTGACATCCAGCAAACCATGCTTGCTTCTGAGCCCAGGTCGCCGTCATGGCACAAGGTGTGGTGTCCAGCAGCACCAAGCTGGCCACTCTCAAGGTTGCCCATGCATTATTCTCTATGTACAGTCAAAAAGTAGCCTCAACAGATGAGATACAAAAAAATTCTTGGTGTTGGACATATTTATTGAGTCATGAAAGAGCAACTCTGCACTTCAGCATGTATTTATGTAATGTTTGCATGTCTACAGTTTTCCAAATACATGTCTTGTTGTTTTCAGTTTTCCCTTCAGAATTTATACCACTTACTGGTAGCCTATCTTAAAGCAGCAGTGTGTAATAATAGTGGAAATGTTGACCTATACATTTTTTTTCTATTTTAGATTGTTCCAAATCTCTTGACTTGCATGGTGCCTTTCTTTCCCAGTTTTTTAATTTTTTAATTTATACTTTATGCTCCTACTCGTCCCTGGACGCCTCTCTCTGACTGACCTCCCCATCACTAGTGCCCTCTCACAGGGCTGTGGGTGTCTCCAGCAACGAGATGTAGGGCCGGTGAGGGATCGGTTGTCATGTCGCCGCCATGGGGGGTTTCTGCAGATTCCCAGTTCCACGGACTTGCAGTGGGCAGAGCAGTCGCGCTCTGCTCCCACAGAGATGGCCTAACGCCTCTGAATGTAGGATCCCTTCCACAAAGTGGTGGCGTGCATGTGCTGGCACCCAGCAACTGTCAGGCAAGCAGCACACCACGCAGTCCCCCCCTCTCCAAGGAAGGAGAGCTGTCTGTGGATGCTTGATCCTTCCTCCCCGCCGGCCCCTGAGCAACCAGAGTCTGATTCCAACCCCGGGTCGCCGGTGTGACTGCAGGGAGGTATAAGTGCCTCAACCCACCACACTACTGGGCTGGCCTTCTTTCCCAGTTTTGAATCTGCTTTACCATTTTTCATTTAACATTTGTTTAGCTACTATTTTCTCCTCTGGCTCCTGGTCGGCTGTATGTTCTGATCATCCTCCCATCCCATACCCCGATATCAGGCCAACTTCTTCCTTTATCCCCCATGGGTTCCCCTCCATGGCAGGGTGGTGAGAAGGCCCCCCCCCCAGCTCAACTCACCTGAAACTGATCCAGACTTGGGGGGTGCGGAGGATGGAAGCTCATGCCTGACCAGGAGACCCTTGTTTTCCTGTGTTCTTGTCAAGGCAGAGCATACAGGGATGCAAGCGACAGTACCGTGCATGCTCACATGCTCGCACCTCGTCAAGCGTCTGCCCCACCTCTTAGCCAGTTGTTGCAGCGTCCGTGTGGCAGTCCCCAGCCACCGCTAGGGACCAGGCATGCACTGATGTCTGGTTACCCCCCCATGGAGAAGGAGAGCTCTCCCTGGGACGCTCAATCCTTCTCCTCCCCTGCCAACCCTCAGCAGCCCGCTTTCGCTCCCGAACATGGGTTGCCGGCGTGTCATCCAGCGCCTCAGCACCACCAGACTGGCCCATTTTATTTACATTTGAAATAATAAAATGAGCGCTGCTTTTAATATGGCTCAGACTAGATTTTCATCAGTATTCTCAGCTTTTTTTTGTACACCTGTTATCCTGTCAGGTCATGGAGCGGAGTCTAACCTGCTAATTCATTACAGTCACATGAAAAATTATCTTAAACAGTGGGCATTTGCCGGCTCATTGGTGCTGTGGTAGCACCACCACTCGCGATGCTGGTGACCCAGGTTTGGAGGTGAGCCCAGGTCATCGAGAACTGGCTGGGGGTTGAGCATCCCAGAGGATGCTTTCCTTCTGTGGGAAGGGATGATCGCTGCCTCTGTTGCACTGTTACCACGTAGGTGATGATGGGTGGCAGTGCGACAGAGATGAGCAGGACAGAGCATGGATAATGGCAGGCTCGTGTATCGCATGCCTTTGTGTGTGCGTGAGTATGCCCTTGCCCTTGTGTGCCATCATCCAGTGGGGAGAAACCTGGAAAAAGACCAGCCCTGGAACCAGAGGCAACGGAACCCTGATGTAACGAGGCCCTTGCGACATTCATCAGGCTGGACACCTGACAACCCAGTGAATATTTGGGGGTACATTCCTCTGCCCCTCACCCAGCTGAGTGGGGTAAAAAACATTGCTCCGTGGAGGGGCTAGCAGGAACAAGCTTGTGAGGCAGGTCAGCATGTACCTTGGATACCATGAGAGGTGCAGGGGGGCCAGAGTCCAATTGGGCATAAACTGTGATTTAAAAAAAAAAAAATGCTGTTCAAAAATAAACAAGAATCCTGATGAAAACCTGGTACGAGCCATATTAAATGAGTATTCCTTTACTATTTCAACTGTTAAAAAAAAAAAAAAAAGCATTAGATTCAAAACGGGGGAAAAGGTATACAGTTAAGGAGATAATGGTAGTCTGTGTATCACCTGGCATTTAGGCAAAGTCTGTGAAACTAGAGCATGGCATGGGAGATATGGGCACCAATGTTTCATAAACTATGTGCCAGCGGGGGGATCGGTGTACAGAAGCCGCGATGTGTGCAGCGGTCGCTGCTTCATTGCTGCCAGTAGCTCTCCTGTAAGGTGCCCTCATCTGTGATTTTACTGATACTTAATTATTTCTGTGTCAAGATTGATTGATTGTTTCTTGTTTTGATCATCGGCGGGATTTCATTTACATGATCAGTATATATAATGCGAACTCCCTGAAAGTAAATCACAATTAAAATCAGTGTTTTGAGTATGTGTGATGTGTGGAATGGGCCTTCCATAGCAGACAGAGGTCCTAGCAGATGGAGGTATCGGCACTCAGAAAAGTTTCTCGTAAATGGGAAATTAAAAAAAGAACCGGTTTTTGCTTTCAGTAAGATCCCAAACTATTTATAGATCCTGCAAAATATCCTACTCATAAATCGAGTCTTTTGTCACTACTATCCCAAAGAGACACTGTTTATGAGTTTTTGGTGTGTGAAGGGGTCCCTGTCGAACTGACTGCTTGTAATAGCAGTGAACCTGGGTTTCTGATTAAAAAAAAAAAAAAAAAAAAAATTTACCTCAAACTGTGGTTTAAGTTAAATGCGCTTGCAATAGTGATACATCGCTGGGTGCCACACTAATTGAAATACAGACTATCTCTGATAGCGAAATGCACGCAAAACAGCTATTTTGTGAGATGCAATGAGGGCTTCCTTGATGGTTCTATCAGTTGATTGTGACTTGCAAGGCCCCTGGAATTCTGTGGTTGCGGAATTTGCCACAGAATTTGCATCATGCCGCAGAATTAATTGTTTTTGGTGTACTTTCATATAAATATACTGTTATTCCATAGTGTCAGGCTTTCTTTCCAACCTCGTTTACCCTGAAGCCCCTCCTCTGTGCTCAGCATATGGTGTCCTCGATGACATCACATCATATTTAGCCAATGACAGGGCTGCATTCTGCCAGAGAAATGAATAAATCACACCGCAGAAATCAGAAAATGCTGCCGCAGAAGTCAAGGAGCCCTGCTGCAGAAATCAGAAAATTCTGCCGCAGAACACCAGGGGCCCTAATTGTGAGTCGGCTATTCAGTGGCTCTCGACGCTCAGCTGGTTGGTGGGCAGTGTCGTGCAGAGGAAGGAAGGTAGCCACTGTCTGATAGGCGCAGCTACCTCTTGTTTAATAGAGCAATAATAGGAAAAAGAAAAAAAAAAAAACACTTGAAAACCCTCAAGTTAAGCATAATTGTTGTAAATAAAGCTTTATACATTTTATTTCAGTAGAGACTTGTTCTTTATTTATAAAACTAGCAATGAAAATGCGTAATAAAATCTGAATTTCTTTGCTGAGTATTGTTGCTTTAGTGACTTTGATCAGAGTCACACTGAGTAAACAGGTTTCAAACCTGGGTCTTCAAAGTTGCAGCTCTGCACTCAAATCACTAAGCTACACTGCTCCTCAAACTTGGGTTGTACAGAACTACGTGGGTGGGGGGGGGTTATATTCTCCATGACTTCTTTCCATCTGTGATGACATGTGAGTCCTGCACAAGTGGACTGCTGTATTTCTTTTACTAGTTATATTTTATTGATTTTATGCAAAGTGTAATGCACAGCTCTCAACCCCTCACAGGAGCAAAAATATAAAAAAGGAACACCGTGTGAACCATACAGCTGTATTTTATTCCAGGTGTGTGTTGGGTTGTTTCTGGTTTGATTTGCAGTTTCATGACTCTGGTAACATTTTGGTATTTTCCTCTTGTTAGGAGCAGTTGGTACTGGTGGAGTTGTCAGGAATTATCGATCCGGATTTTCTTACCAAATGTGAAAACAAGTGCAAGATACTGGTGAGTGCATGTGTGCTCGTATATAAAAGCGGCTACATCAGTGTTTAAACAGAAATTAAGTTGTAGATAAAGCATGTGATGTTTGTAAATGCGAGTAAATAAATATGCAGGTGTTCGCTAAAAAGGAAAGTCGAGTTGGAAAATATGTAGTATTCAAACAGTAGAAACAGAGGCACATCTTTGACCGGGATCTTTTTTGTGGGGGCCACTTCCACCCAGAAGAGTCTCAGCTCTGGGCACTCCCAATTATGTCCTTCTGGCCTCATTACATCTACCACAGATGGGAGATACCCCTGCATTAAATTTACTCACTGTGTTCGGGAGTGTAGGAACTTGTATTGGACCTTTCTGTATTTGTTACAAACTAGCAGTCCCATGTGCATTTCATGTGGTGTGGCCCATGCTTCCACTGGAATCGGATACAGCAGATCCCTTTCCCATAGTGTAACAAACAGAATCCAGTGCTCAAACCCCCCCCTTAAAAAAAAAACATGTTAAATCTGAGAAGTAAAACATTTCAAGTCCCTGAATTAGCTGTTTTCTTTCTTTTAACTCCATGAAAAGGGGTTCTCTTAGTTTTCAGATTGGAATTCCAATGTGAGCAAGCCAAACCACCATACACCATTGTGGAACTCCACAGTTTGGTCTTGACTATGAAATGCCTGCAGTCACTACTCTCAAAATAGAGTGCATTGCCTAAACGGGATTACTCTTACATTGAGCGCATTGCCTAAACGGGCTTACTCTAACATAGAGCGCATTGCCTAAACGGGCTTACCGTTACATAGAGCGCGTTGTCTAAATGGGCTTACCCTTACTTAGAGTGCATTGTCTAAACGGTCTTACCCTTACATAGAGTGCATTGTCTAAATGGGCTTACCCTTACATTGAGTGCATTGTCTAAACGGGCTTACGCTTACATAGAGCGCATTGTCTAAACGGGCTTACTCTTACATAGAGCGCATTGTCTAAACGGGCTTACTGTTACATAGAGCGCATTGCCTAAACGGGCTTACTCTTACATAGAGCACACTGCCCAAACGGGCTTACGCTTACACAGAGCGCATTGCCTAAACGGGCTTACTCTTACATAGAGCGCATTGCGTGAACGGTCTGTGGAGCGCATTGCCTAAACAGGCTTACTCTTATATAGAGGGCATTGCCTAAACGTTCTTACGCTTACATAGAGCGCATTGCCTAAATTGGCTCCTTTAAAGTAAAGTGCTTCTACCCAGGTAATTTTACAGGTCATCAGCGTTTTTAACCACTCTTAGAGACCCCCCACAAGCACTTGCTTCCCCTCCCATTCCTGGGCACTGTGGTCCTTAAGGCCTGGTAAGAATTTGAATCCTGTGCTGTGGGTGCCAAGAAGGTTCCCTCCCCTCCTGCAGCCATCTGTTTTCTCACCTTCCCCCAGGCTTCTAGCAATACGCTGACAGCGAGTCCTCTTCTCCCAAATTTCTAATGGCCCACATGCCCTTTGATTCAGATAAGCTGTTGTGTGGCGTGGGAGCTCCCGCCTCTCAAGTGAGATCCAGCTTGCACCCTTCTTCCTCTTGACCCACTCTATGAGTTGCCTTGCTTGTGTTGCCAGGTGGTATGGTAGAGACTGACATGAGGGTATGTCAGTTCCCCCCCCGCCCCGTTTGTACTACGCTTGAGCCTACTTTGACTGTCAGCTGTTCCCTGCCCAGATAAAATCTGAACACGACCTCTTGAATCCCTGTACATCCCCTTTCCTTAGCAGCATCTGTATCTGATATAATTCTCTGGGCAGGATGTTTATTCTGATTGTTAATTCTCACTAACCAGGAGATTGGGAGCCCCTGCCACTGGGATAACTCATTCGTTATAGTACCCAGTAGGGACTTGTAATTCGGGTCGTATAGTGTGTGAAGCGAAGACTCCTTCCTTATGTCCATGATGTGTGTGTTTACTTGCTTGTATCCAGGGTATGAAATTCGCAAAAAAAGTACATGCCCATTCAGGCATGCAAGCAATAAAAATACATGCCCAATACATTTTTTACATGCCGCACCTTGTTTTTTATAAAGTTTTTTTGGTTTTGTTTCTTAATTCCTCCTACCAGCCTTCAGACCCTGACTGGCCACTGCCCTAGTTCCTCCCACAGTCCTTAAGAGAACAGTTGGTAGCCCCCGAGCCCTGAAGTTTTCTTTTCTCTCCTGCCTGTTTTCACCCTCTGTAGCCACTGCCTAGTGCCCTCAGCCCTTAAAAGGACAATCAACAGCCCCCCCACCCGAGCACTGAAAATGACTTTTGTTATTTCCTCCCCCTCTGGAGCCTCTCTCTCTCTCTCTCTCTCTCTCCTCTCAACCTGCTGCAATTGCTTATTTTTGGAGATAGTACTACTGTCTTTATACCAGTATTATACCTGCCAGCAGAAATTATATCACCTGTTGCTAAAATCCGCTCTTAATAGAGCTTCACTGGTACTTGTACTGCTCCCTCGAGTCCTCCCCATAGACTCCACTTACAGTGTGTTGTTAAAACATTTTTTCAGAATCAGTTTGTTCAGGCTGCCTTTGAAATTATAACTCAAACAGCTTTGCTTGTGCTCCCTCAGACCCTCTCCTTCTCCTCCTATCCCCGCTGTATTGTTTTCTCAGAATTTAGCTCTTGAAAGAGCTTTTATTGTAGCTGTTCTCTCGAGTGAGTCCCTCCTCCTATAGGTGCCTGTCTCTTAGCGCTACTGATCTGTGCTCACTCAATCCACTGTACAATGAAACACAACTAAGAGCTCTTAAAACAGCTTGTTGAAAGTCAGCAAAAGTCTTCTTGACAAAGCTTTTAGTTAGTCCAATTGGCAGTTGCTACAGAAATCGTAGGTAGTGCACTCACCGCGACACTCCACCACAGAACCCCACTCAGTCAGTGATCAGAGGAGATTGATGCGCTTTGCAGGGACCACACATCAGCACCAGTGGTTTGGGAGCAGGAGAAGTAACACAAGACATTCACCATTGGTTTCTCTCTGCTCAACCCACTGCTACCATTAACAGGCTGGTAAGGCTGTCAATTGAAAAAACAGACTGTCAGTCTGCTCGTTTCAATCTCCAGCAGCAGACTGCTTGTGTCAGCTGATCACTCCTCTCCTGTTATCTGTGCCCCATGATCGCTGGTGTCGGCGCTTCTCCGGCTGTGTCTCCCACTGACTAATGAGATCCATCCTGGCCACAAACAAACAAAATAAAATGGACGAAACTGCAAAGCAGCTTTGTTGTACAAATACCTTAGGTGCCCCAGTGGGCAAGCACAGCATAGCAGTAGGTGTCCGGACACAAAAGTGCCTGCCCCGGGGTACCTAATGTATAGGAATTTCACACCCTGCTTATATCTATGGCCCCTTTGTTCTCTATTGTCCTCTACTGCTATCAGTTCGACTTCTCAAAGTTTATCTTGTACCCAGAGAATACTGCAGAGGACTGTACAGTTTAAGGTACTGCTGGGATTGATGTTTCTGGGTTACTTAAAATGAGGAGGACGACATCTGCATATAGGGATCTCTGGAGTTGCTGTCCCCATGCCCCTTCTGTGCCCATCACTTTCCCACAGCTCCCAATAGCTGCAGCTAGGGGTTGAGTTGTAGGTGTGAACAACAGTGCGGAAAGGCTGCAGTCATGGCGAGCTCCTCGCTCCAGCTAGAACCCCTCGGTAGTCCCCCATTAATCAACATATTTGCTCTTGGCTCTCTTTATAGGAGCTGCACTGTTTCAGTAAACTGCTCTCCCAGCCCAAATGCCGTCAGGATTTGGAACATGTAGGTCCATTCCATCCTATCAAATGCTTTCTCGGTGTGCAGGATGAGCACACAGGCCTCCCTCCTGGATGCTGAGCCTGCCACTGCAGGACCCCAGTAGTCTCCTGCCATTATGGTAGGAGTGTCTTGCCTTCACAAACCCTATCTGGGCCACCCCTGCTAGGTCTGGCAGTATGTTCTCCAGTTTACAGGCCAGAACCTTGGGCAGGATCTTCAGCGTCACAGTTGAATAATGAGGTTGGTCTGTAAGCCACATAGTCCAGTGGAGCCTTCCCTTCCTTATGGATTACTGTGATGGCCACCAGTTTGCAAGTTACCTGGAGTCCCCCCTCTTCCCTGCCTTCTTTAAACATGTTGTGCAATAATTGCTACATGGCCTCTCCCAGGGTCCTTTAAAACGCTATTGGCTGGCCGTCTGGCCTTGCCCTCAGCAAAATGCGAGGCTGCCTCCCTGACCTCCCTCAGTGAGATGGGCTTGTTTAACACTACCAGCTGTTCTTCCATAGTGTATGGCGGCACCACATCTCTTAGCAATGCCTCAGCCTTCTTCTCTGTATTCTGGCATTCACTCTTATATAGTTTGGAACAGAATGCTACAAAGGCCTTCCACTTCTCTATTTCCTCATGTATCCTAGTACCATCTTCTTTCCTTGCTGTGGAGATAATATTTAATTTTCTTCTTCTCCTTGCTTATCTGGCTACGTTGGGGCTGGACATATTTCCCCATTCTTAAAAAGTTTGTTGCACCCAAAACCATGCTGTATTGGTGCTTGTCAGCTCTCTGTTCACTGGCTCTCTCACTTTTCTTAGCAATCTATGCACTTCTTCAGACAGCTGTCTGAAAGCCTTAACCTTCAATTGTTTTATTTTTTTTCTCCCTCTCTTGACACTGTTCTCTCTCTTTTTCTTTTATTTGGCCACCATAAATGTCACTACTGACCCTCTTATAAAAGCCTTGCCTGCTTCCCAGAGGACAGTCTTCAAGGGGGGCTGTGGCTGCATTTGTGCCCCTGGTAAGCGTGTGGTGGTTCCCAAGGTGTTTCTTAAACTGCTGATATTTTAGCATATAGGCAGGGAACCACCAACACTTCTCCAGCAGCTTTGTTTGGGGCATGTGCAGGGTCAGCAGTACCCTGGCATGATCTGATACTAGAATTGGGTATATCTGTGTAGTAGTCATTCTTTGGTACCAGGCTCTGGGGATCATCAGTCGCTCGATGCTGGAGCATGATCTGTGGGGGTCCAAAGAAAAGTGTACTCTGATTCGTTGGTTGGCCTCCCTCCACACGTCCAATAGATCTAGCTCACTGAGCCCACTTCCCCACCTTGCAGTTGCTAGCTGTAGTCTGTCATCCCCTCCTGACCTATCCAGTTTAGGATCCAACGTGTAATTAAAATCCCAACCAAAAGCAAGTTCGGGAATTATTCTTTATGCTGCAGGGCCAGTATCTGATCATAAAAGACTGGATTATGGAGTGGATTATGCATAGCAGGGCCTACACATTCCCCGACATGATTCATTCTCTATGGTTCATGCCAGTCACAAAAACGTATCTGCCATTACCAGAGTCCACCTACTTTCTTTGAAAGCCAGGTTTCTGTGCAGCAATGTGGCCACCCCTCTCTTGTGCCCATTGAAAGAAGCTGCGTAGCAGTGCCCAGCCCACTGTCTGACCAGTTTTAGGTGCTCCCGATCAATAAGGTATGTTTCTTGCAGCATTGCAGTTTGTTTGCTGCGGCATTTGAACACATCTAGGATTTCTTTCCATTTCAGTGGGGAGACAATGCCCTGGATATTCCAGGTGGACTCTGACTTTCTTTAACATTTATTCACACGTTAATGGATCGGGAGGAGGGGGAGGCTCTACCAAGGACAGATACTTCTCCACCAGGGGTGTAGTCAGGAATCTGTGAACTGCACACCAAGTGTGGAGTCACTGCTACCCCGCCCCGGTTAGGGTGAGCTGCCCCTCCCCCATCCATACCCCCTCACCCAACGCATCATTTTCTGTATTATATACCAGTACACCGCTAGCCGCACCAGCAAAAGGTTTAACAGACTGGCTTTTGGTTACAATATTTTACTGTGACCAGCCTATACCTGATTATCAAGGTAGCCAGTCCCACAGAGGTCCATTCCCACCACTCCAGACATGCCACACCAAGAGGTTTCAGACTAACAGACTGGCTTTTGGTTACAATATTGCATTGTGACCGCCTCTGTACCACAATAATGTAACTTGCCTTTCAGCCGAGATATCCTGGATAAATGTCTAAAAATGGGTAAAAGCAGGGCTTCAGACAGGCATAGGATGGGCATAAGGGAGCAATACAGATGAGTATGAATAGATAAGCCATCGACAGAGCAAAGGCCAATGAAAAATTTATAAGGTAGAAAAAGAAATGGGCAGACTGGATGGGCCTTGCGGTCCTCATCTGCTGTCAACTTCTATGTTTGTTTCTATATGTATATTGGGAAAAGCAGGATTCTCTGAAAACAAGATAGCATCCGAGCTGCACTAGCCTTGGGAAATACAACCTCGAAAATGTGGCAGTGCAGGGCCCCATTGAAAATGAGATTTTATTCCAGCTGGATTATTCTGGGCAACTATACTGCAAAACTAAAAACAGGACCCTACAGTCGAGCTCCACAAACAAGGAGATGTTGCATTTAGGATGATTCATTCTTGAAAAAACATAAAATCAGAACCACACTAAAAATGAGATCTTGAATCCTGGGTAAATGCAGTATAAACATATGTAAAAACAGGACCCCATTGCAAATGATTTGTTACATCTCATCTGGTCTCTCTTGGATAAATATATAGTTAAAATGTGTACAAGCAGGACCCAGTACAACAGCTTGCAAGCAAACATTCAGCTCTGACAAATGCTTGTTACAGGAAAAAAAACAAAAGCCAACATAACAGGGTTTTATTTAATGCTAAAAATTGATTAGTGTTTTGCTCATAAAAGTGCTAAAACATTGTGAAAATGCATAGCACTTGCCTCACTTAGTTCAACATACATAACACTTCTAGAAAACCCATAAAAATATCTTCCTTACTGTTAGTATCATCAGAAGAAAAAAACGCTAAATGTTAGCTACTTACAATAAGTACCCCACATGTGAACAGTATAAAGAAGCCAGACAAAAGGAATGCATTTTATTCCTTCGCTGGTCCATTCTCACAGTGAAGTAATTTTTTTTGCAGGATGCTAGGTTTCACTGTTTACAAGAAGCATTTAGAGCACAGAAAGCATAGGTTCAGGGAACTTCCTTCTGCTCATTCAGGCAAGAGACTTGCTCGGGAGTAGGTATATTATTCAAAATACCTGATGTAACTTATTATTGACCTAGTTCCAGGGAGGGTACTAATTTTAGACCCCAAAATTCTAAACACCCTAATATGTTTTATTAATTTGCATGCACCACAAACAAAGACAGAACACAATTAAGTACTAAAAATAATGCAGCCTTATCTATTTTCTCACAACAAGTAGTTTTTGGGGGCGACTAATTAATTGTTCTATCATAGCAAGACAAAGTCATCACACAAAACAAAAACATTTTGGATTCCTTTTTTTTTTAAATCACCAATTACTACTGCCAGACTAAAAGATGCATATGATGTGCACTCAGGGCTACATACCCCTCGTTCCACAAAGGAAATCTCACCACCAGGATTGATTTTCTGTCCTCTAAACATATGATGACCTGTTGTACATTTGCTATGCCCGTAGAGTTCACAGACCATAACTTAAGTATTTCAATTGGACAGGCTAAACTTATACAACAAGGCCCAGGCACATGGAAGCTGAACTCATCTCATCTCATTTAAGTAAAATGAAGTTTGCTGCAGCTATCCATCAGTTTATAGCAGCTAGGAAAACAGTTATTATATGAGGACCCCATTATCTGGTGGCAAGACACTAAACAAAACCTAATTAACTTCATACAATTTCTAAGTAAATCTAGCCCTACTGATAGTTATTTACAATGTGTTAAGAAAAAGGCATCATTTTGCAACAGTTGCTATCCTATTCGTATGCAACTAAGCAGGATTACTCTAGGAATGTTAGAAATGTAGTTATATCCCCATCTCTGTTTAATTAGGTTTTGTTTAGTGTCTTGCCACCAAAAAATTGGGATCCTCATATAATAACTGTTTTCCTAGCTGCTAAAAACTGATGGATAGCTGCAGCAAACTCCATTTTACTTAAACAAGCTAACAAGACAGCAGCCACCCTAGTCTAATGAAACAAAGGTTTAGGTTACATACAGGGACTACAGATTGTCCTCAGCTTTCCAGCATAGCTCCTCTGAAATACCCAGATCTGCGCTGACTGCAGCGCGGTGGCTGCTTAGTGGCTAGGCTCCTAGTTCTTACCTTGGGTCACGGACAAGTTCGGCAAGGGTGCAAGGCAATAAGTCAACAGCCCAGGACTGCAATAACTTTGCAGGCAGCGACTCAGTCTCCACTTGCCCTCTGGCTCGTCCCACTCTTCTCCTTGGCTCATCATCCACTCCAACCTTGGGCAGCAGCACTACTGCAGTCCGAAGATTCCGAACTCACTCTGTCTCCAATTCTGCCCCTCCGGACTCCGCGTCTCTACTGCAGCAGCAACCGAACCAGCAAGCAACAAAGTAGAGACTATGTACACTATTTCATCGGCATTTAAGGAGCCCGCCCAACTCCACTCCGCCCCTTACTAGTCAGTGTGCCACGCCTCCTTTCTCTTATGCGGACCTGATTGAGATGATCGACATTTTCCTCAATCAGGTTCGATGGAGATGGTCAACATTTTCCTCAAGTCAGGTCTGATGGGTCACGTCACATCCCATCCCCCCCCTTTAAACATTTGAAAATCGGAGTCAGAGCAGCCAGGAAAGCCCACGAAAAAAAAAAAAACACACCCACACACAAACAAAGGAATGCGGGCAGGACAGCTGGTTTCTGCTACCTCCCTGATTTACTGCTGCACGCCCTGGCGTGTCAGGCGTATCGGTAGCTACGCCCTTGTTCTCCACTGTATCAGTGTTACTCCCCAGCCATTTTAGTCTGCCATTTCTTATTGGTATATACATTTCAAATACCCATTCATTTTCGTGTGTTAACAGTAAAATGTTTAGAAACAGCATTAGCCAAACAGAACGAAGAAAGATGCTGTATCCTCTCCTGTGCAGGCCATGAGCCAGCCCCTATGTCGGCCTTTTGCAAATGCTACTCCCTGTTGCACTCCTCCCCCCTCCCTCCATGGCACATTGTTGTCTCCCTCAGCTGAAGAACACATTGGCATGACTACTGCATATCTGGAAGACCACCAAATGAGGAAGCCATAATGGCTTCTACACCCTCTACCACATTAGTTTATTTACACAGTAGTCTGCTTCTTATCAGATATTATCACATCCTTCCATCCCATCTGCTGTGCTGCCATTGTGGAGCAGTAGCCACCTCTGTGATGGCACCCAGACCCGCCCTAGACATGGCATGTTAGAGCCATAATAAGTTCTCTGTCTCCACCATTCGGCCGTTTTTATGGTCATGGTCTCACCCTTTTGCTGCCCTCTTTCAGCCTGGGATGATTATCCCGGCCCGGCATAATGCACACATTTTAGCTCTCCCCAGCGGCTACTTGGCCACCTGCTCCTGTGTGCCCCCCCATGCCCTCCACCCTCCACTACAAGCTTCAAACTGTAGAGTTCAGTAATAGTCTTACAAGGTGGATGAGTGCCCTATTGCATATAAACATGGGGTTCCATCCACCACTGCAGTCTTTGCTTGGTAGCGGGCAGTGGCAGGCGGGGAAACATCGGCAATGTAAGTCTCAAGGGTTCAGCATGATGGTGACCACATGCACAGTCTTGGTGTTCATTAATGTAACAAAAAGTATTTTGTGGCACGCCATCCCCGCTCTCTGGTAATTGAAGCCTCCATAAAGTGTTTCAGGTTACCAAGCAGTGTATCCTCAGTGGCGAGATCATTAAAATCCCTCAGACAGTCAAAAGCACGGGGGGAGGTACTGGCCGCCTCCAGGTCCATTCACCATTGCCATGCGTTCTGCCCTTCCCTCACAAGTCTCTTGTTTCTCCTCTGTAGTCTGGTCACATTTGGTGTGTTTTTTTGTTTGTTTTTTTTTTTTTTTAAATAATTTGTTTCTCCCCACAGAAGCAATTTGCCTTTTCAAGCTCTCAAAAGGAGTAAGAATGACCCCTCCATTCTAACGGTTAGTAATGCACGGTATGCAAAGCGGAATTCCATACCCTTTGCCCTTGGCTCATTCATAAAGGTAACGGAAGACTTTCTTTTTAAGCTTAATGAGGCTGGAAAAATCCTGACATGAATAAATCTGATTGTCTCCCACCTTCAGATTGCTCGTTTTCCGATAAGCCTGGAGTATTTTTTGCTTATCCGGGTATTGATGCAGGTGAAGTATTACTTATCTAGGGGGTACATCAGACTCTGGTTTGGGCCCTAGTGCTTGATGAGCCGTGTCAGTCCGGATTCTGTTCTCGGTGCAGTTCATCTGCTTAGATCAACCTCTAGAGGAAGCCCAGGATATCTATTCCTTGTGTGCCCCCAGGTAAACTCCGGCTTACTCTGAAGCTGTTGTGCCACTAATTGTTTTCTTGGGAATCCATAAGGCCTTTGAGTTCTGCAAGTTCTTTCTCGAGCTTTTGCACTTTAGTTGGAATATCTGTCAGGTTGTCCTCCACTTGGGAGATTCTCTGCTTCAGTTGGGCGATTCTACCTGCTTGCTTCTCATATTTGTGCCAAGGTGTTAATTTTGGCTGCTACTGTCTCAATATCTGGAGCCAAGGCACCCAGGACCAGCACCAGGACTGCCCAACCCAGTGCCCCCATCACCTCCCCCAAGGTCTCTCGGGCACCATCGGCGTCAGTCCCCTGTCCAGGCTTGGCCTTCCTCGACTCTTTCTTGTCACTCGTGCAGATTTAGGGCATGGGTTCACCAGGTGCATGTCCATCCTATTATATTTGTTGATTCAGGTGCTTAAGGACTTATTATCCCACAGAATAACGTAGATTTTAAAACTTTTTGTGCCACAGGGGAGCGGATCCCTCGAAAGTGCGTCTAGCTACAGGGGGCACACATGTGCAGACCCACATGCTGTGGGCATATTAGAGTAATATGTTATTAAACCATCTTGGGTATCCACACCACCTTTGCAGTTAGGAGGGAGTGGACCCCTTTTCTGTTTGTATAACATTTAACTTCCATTATATATTTCTAAATGAAAATGCGCCATAGTAATGATGTTTTTTAAGAGGTTTACTAGTAATTCATACAAAGTCACTCTGTTTGCATGCTGCCTGTATCCTTGATGGATCTTGGATCATATGTTAAACTGCCAGTGGGAAGAAGATTTGGGGGGGGGGGTGGAGGGAAGACTGGTGTCATTCATGTGTTTGGAGATGTTTGTATTTCCCTCCAGCATTACTGTTCCCCATGAGATGTCCGAGGGTGGGCCAACTGCCCCCCCAGCAACTTAAAGAAAGGACCCAGATCCTTCAAGTTCTTCAACAGAATCATGAACTCCAAGGGAAATCATTAATATTAAAAAAAAACCTAGGGTCTCTATCATGTGGAGATAGCTCTTTATAACGTAATTAGGTTCCTCGAGACACTTTCCCTTTCAGCACATTGCCAGCTTTTACAGTGAAAGTATGTTGGTTACTCAGAAACAGACCATAATTGTTTTCAGTGGTACAGTGTCTATCTGGCTGCTGGGAATGGCTCACACCCTACCCCCACTCCTTGCCCAGTCTCCACTGGGTGAGGGGATAGGGTGGTTATATTGTAGAACATTATGAAAAAAGATACAATTTTTAAAAAATATTGTTCCAAAATACTTCCTTGATGTTACTTTTAGAGTCTAGAATACTTTGGCCCCAACTCCAGTTGCAGTAGACTTAGTCTGAAGTCTGTGTGTGTGCATGCGTGCTTGCTTGTTTGTTTAATAAAGTCCTATCTGTGTTTTAATCTGTAGGGTATCGACACAGATCAACCTATCATACAAGTGGACAGACATGTGTTTGCCGGGCAGTATGAAGGTAAAGACTCAATAAGTTATTTATGTATTTAAATTATGGAGATCAAGCATCTCATTTGTAAAGTGGTCCCACGGTACAGCTGACAAATATAGTACAGATGCTCTACATTATATAATGCAAATATCCCTCTGCCGTAGATCACTTCTGTAACCTAGGACCGAGCGTGGGAAGCAGTGAAGAAGGATCAGTAGAGTTCAGAGAATACACATTACATCACAGTGCAAAGTACCTGGACAGCCTATAGGAACACTGAGTGATTGCCATTGGGAACAGGTTTGTTTTTTCCCTGCAGTGGAAATGATTGGGCAATTGAAAAAGCAGGGGCCGGATTTTCAAAGGCCTGAAAACGGCCCTGGGACCAAGTCCCGTGATGCAGTCTGCCGATGCAGAAACATTTTTTGCATTGGTGGACATTTCTATTTTCAGCCCGTGGTGCACACTGGCAGTGGGCACAGCTACGGAGGATGTTACACCTTGTACTACCAGGTGTGGCATTCCGATGCAGCTGCACCCGGAAAATGGGCGCAAGCTGATGTAAATCACGGAGCCATCGCAGAATGGCTCAGTGATGAGGCACATGCAGAAAAACCTGCGGATGCACAAGGGAAGACACACTTAGGCAAGTTTTTTCCACCTGTGCAAGAATTTCAGAGGTTTTTCAAAATCTGGCCCCAGGTTTTCACTTTAGTTTGCACGTTAAGAATCATGACATTTCAGGTGGTGCAGTTTACTAGAGAATCATTTTCCTTTTTCTGTTCTAGGGTTTATACTACATCTCAGTACCCTATGCAGAAAGGTCTGCATAAAAAGTATTTTGCTATCCACCTCTGACTTTAGTGCCTTTGTCTAGGACATCATAGTGCTCACTATGACAACAGATGCTTTTTGAAAGGATGAAATATGCACTGTGTTATCTAAAATCCACAGTAGAATGAGCACTAACTGGAGAAAGTAGTAGATACCTGCCTTAGAGAAGATTTAGAAAGGGAGAAAGAGTATTTTTTTTGTATGAGAAAAAGGCAGTCTGTGCAAAGCAGTGCCATTTACTAGTGAAAGCTGTGAATAAGCGGCAAAGTGGTGAGGAGTAAGTAGGAGAGGAGACTCTAGTTGTGGTCTGTGGGGATAACAAGTAACAAGTATGAAGGTTAAAGGAGTAGTAAGGTCGGATGAGTATCCATTTTTTTTCTTTCTTTCAAACAGTTTAGTTTTTTGTGCATCTCGTCATCATCCATCGTTGAGCACTAAAATAAGTGTGCTTTGTGCGGTGCGCAACTACCGCACAAGGATTCGCACTCCCTCTGCTTCTTCTGCTTGGGCCCACAGCAAAAGGTTGACGATTGCGAGGCCTGCGCCAGCTTCAACCTGGCTACATGGAAGCACCGCCAGCAGGCCCTAGAGGCCCATTTGCTTAAAAAGAGGATGGTCACCATGGAGAAAGGGTTCCAAAAATTATGCAGCGCTTCAACCTCACCCACAGAGTTCAAGCATGAGAAAAAGAGGAAGGAGAAACAAAGGGACCAGGACCAGTCTCCATCACATCCGAAGTTGCCTGCGGGCCCTTCGGATGAGCACCGACCGTCCTCCTGGAAGTTGGCCGCAGCGGCCCAGCCTGCTCTCCCCCCCCCCAATAGCAGCCCTCGGGGTGGGGGCCCACTGATCCTGTTGGCCTGCAGGATCCTTGACTGCACTTAGACCCATCTCCATGGGGGGGTCTAGTGCGAAGAACCACTAAGTCATTCGTTGGACCCCCCCCCAAACGAACGTCCAGCTCAAGCTGTGGTGTCAGGCTCTGGATCCTCCGAGCTTCGCCGGCTTCGACCACTAAGCTGAACGTCGGCTGGCCCAATGTTCGCACGGTCATGTCACACAATAAGTCTGACACCGGCTCTGCCGATGCCCGACTGACGTGGCGTCGGAATCGGGCAATGGCCCCAACAAACTCCTACTGCTGGATCTACCTCAGTAATCCCAATAGGGTTTTCCCCATCGGGCCTCCCCTTCCCCACTGGATGTGAGCCCCCTCACTCGCCTGTCGATCAAGGGACGGGAATTGGGGAGCTTCCGTCAGGTTTCCCAGATACACCATCGATCTGGCAATGGAGGCGGACATTATACCAGATGGCTTTCGGCCACCTCTTCTACCATCGGGGGCTGTCGTGCTGCCAATTTGCCCGCCACTGGATCTAACCCTATCAGGACCGTCCAGGTTCAGCGTTCCGCAAAGGCCTCCATTGGGGCCTCTGGCCCTGCAGTCGGGCCCTCCAGGTTTGCCTCCATTGGGCCCTCTGTCAGGGTATCCTCTGTCGGGACCTACTTCATGGTTCCTGCATCAGGGTATCCAACGCCATAGGCACCAGTGTGTAACCCACTGGGTTATCCCCCATCAGGGTTTCATACGCCAGAGTACGCTCCAGCCTGCCCCTCCCCCTACAGTCAGGATACTAGCCGTACTGTACGCCGGGTTTCCAGCCTTATCCTCTGGCTTACCAGCCTCCTTCTCAACCTTTAGTAGACTTCTGGTCAATTTTACAGTCCTGGTGGTTGGAGATCAAGGCCCAGTTAGTAATGGAGCTAGATAACCGTCAGCCTCACAGGGACACCCCTAAGAGCCCTGACATCCAGCAACCGAGACAGGTTCCTCAGCCGATGCCGGCCCTTTTGAAGGACCCAACACTGGCCGGACCCTCAGGCAAACTGATCTCTGAGTCCCGAGAATCTTCTGACTCAGACCAGGATTCAGACTCTTCCAAGTCGTTGGGATCAGGATTTGAAACCCTGCCTATAGGGGAACCCCAACCAAAAGAATTCCCCAAGTCTCCAAGGAAATCCTTTGTTTTCGGACCTCCTTAGGAAAATTGCGGAGGTATATGACTGGAATCCGGATGCCCAGGATCTAAAAAGGCAGCCTCTGGCAGAGCACCTGGATGTGCAGGAGGTGGCACCAATCCTTACCCACCCTGGCTTGAACCACATGAGGATCTGGCATCAACCATCTGGATGGTGCCCTCCTCTATCCCAGTGATGACCAAGAAAGCTGACCGTACATACCATACCATACGTCAGAGGGGAAGGATTATCTCAGCGCACAGTTAGAGGCCGATTCGGTCATCATAGCAGCTGCTCATGACCGGTCCTCTAAGCCCTGGCATATGAGCACCTCACCACCGGACAAGGAATCATGGCAATTGGATCAGTTTGGTCAGAAGTTTTATTTATTTTCCACTCTGGCCATGAGGGCTCTTAATTACATTGGGCATATGCTGGTCTAGCAGAAATCCTTATTTGCCCAGCTAGAACTGGCCATTCAGGCACTACCAGATTCGGATTCGAAAACCATATTAGTGGATTTGATCTGTTTGGCTAAAAGTGGCCTGCAGGCATTCGCTGAGAGCCACCTATGATTGAGTAGACTCTTCTGTGAGAGGGGCTGCCACAGCTGTCAGCCTACGTCGCTTCTCATGGCTGAGGGTGTCGGGCTTGGCACAAGACATGCAGAGTGCTGTCAAAGATGCACCTTTCAGGGGACATCATCACCTCCCTTCAAGACAAACGCACAGCACTTTGATCAGTACAAACGATGCACCGCCCGAAGTTTCAACAAAAGAAGCCATTTCATCGCCAGACCAAATGGCAGACAAGGCAGCAGCAACAGATGGCCCGACATCAGAATAAACGTAGGGCTCAGTCAGCCACAGCCGCCCACTAGACCAAGTCAAGAGAGCTTCAGGTGGAATTCTCCCAACCCCCCATGACTTGCCATCGCCCTTGCCCCAAAATCCAGTAGGGGAGAAGATGGGTGGAAGGTTTGCTTGTCACCTGCAAGGGTCGCAAGCGGTGACAACCGACTCATAGGTCCTTCAGCTCATAGAGCACGGCCATACCCTGGAATTTCTCTTGAAACCTCCAGACAGGCCTCTGGTTAATTCTCATTACCCAAAGGTGCAGATTCTTCTCCTCAGATAGGAAATTCAGGCTGTGTTTCAGAAAAGAGCAATACAGCCTGTTCCTTCACACCAGATAGGAAAGGGATATTGCTCCCACTTCTTTCTGATCCCCAAAAAGATGGGAGATTTGCGTCCCATTTTGGATCTCAGCAAGCCTGAACCTATATATAGAGTATAAACGGTTCTGGACACTGACCCTCCTGGGTCTGCTGCCCCTTCTGCACAGGAGTCATTGGCTTTCTGCTCTGGATATGCAGGATGCCTACCTGCACATCCCTGTCTTCGCTGGTTGCAAGATGGTGGCCGCGCTGGGCCGGCCATCGATTTAGTACATTTTAGCACAGTAGTTTCGTTGTTACATATTTGTTATTTATTTGTTTTTTGTTCTTTTGTTTATTTGTTTTGCATTTTTATTTGACGCTTTTAGGTTTGGGTTTTCCCTGTCTGAATATAACCCTAGCATCGAAAGTCACGATCATGTTCCCGCTGCTTTGCCTGAGGGCTAAGGATTTTAAACTGTAGATTGTTTTATCCAGCTTAGGAGTTTTTTTTTTCTGCCTGCCTGCACTGTTCATTATGTGCATTCTGCATTCTGCGTGTGGAAATTGCGGCGGTGTGCCCTTTACCTCGATCGAGGGCTGAAGACCATTGGATTGCAGTCTGCTTGTTACGGGATCGATTGGGCTGTTTTTTCTCGGCACCTGTTTTCCTTTGTGGTGATTTCCGGGAGTGTTCCTTGTTGCCTTCAGTCCTGTGGTATGCTGCAGACTGTTGGGAGTCTGTGTGTGGATTTTGCTGATGATTGTTGGCCATCGTGGGGACTGCTGCATGGGAGGCATCGCCCGGTCAAAAAGTTTGACTATGTCAGGTTGGCTGTTAAGCAGAGGGCTTGGTAGTGTGTGTGCTCGGGGATCTGTAGCGCAGAGAAGAGCACGAAGACTGCATAATTTGGAAATCGTATGTTTTTTCCCCCTATTTGTAAGATCTACTGGCTTGATTTGCCTTTGCTGGTGGTGCTTAATGTGTACACATAGAGTCCCTTAGACTGGATTATAGACCCCGTAAGTGTGGGTGGCCAGTAGCGGGAGTCTGGTTCTACCCGGGAGGTTTGGGCCTGATTGAGCTGGGGAGCTGGCTGGTGGTCCCAAGATTTCTCCAAGGCCGCTTACTGGCCTGCTGGTGGGCTGGCATTAAGTGAGGTGCCAAGGTGGTGGGGGTTGACATTTTCTGTGGCTAGGCCTCACAGGAGGGTCTTAAGGGACTCTGTCGTTTTTGGGATCTGGACTGTTAAGAGCTTTGTACTTTGAAAGAAGACTTAGTGGATGCTTCTTGCCGTTCAAAGAATATCTCTTGAAAAATAAATTGTCAAAAAATCTCTCTATGTTCCGAGCAGTGAGAGTGCCCGGTTATTTTGGGCCCCCAGGTAGTGAGAGAACCTAGGTGTCTTACAAACTATACTGTTTATTTATTTTATGTTGGATGCTGAAATTGCAGTTTTTATTTTATTTTATATTAATTGGTGCACCTTGTGAGAGGAGGTGTACTTAATTATACTGGTGCAGTTTTATTTAGTAATCTGGACTTCCTGAAAGTGACTTCTGATGGTGACTTAACATCCTTTTTGGTTTATCATTTATTGTATTTATTTGCATTTACGAAGTATATTTTTGTTTATTTTTATCTGTTATAATAGAGTGTTATTAGGTTGGGTGGGATGCTTCGCTTAATTTGTTTCCATCTGAATCTCTTCTCCTGGTGAGAGCAAGTGGAGAGTTTCGGAAAAAGGGGGTATATTTAGATTTGAGTGTTTATTTTTGGCTTTCTTTGAGGGTGTTGTTGAAGTTGCGTATATATTTTTATATTTTATTTGTTGGGATATTCTTCCTTGCTCTGTGTCTTGGGCCTGTGATATGTGTTATAGATCTACCCCCCAGGTCATGCACTACTCAGCCTCCGCTCTCCGCCCTTCCTCCCCCCCCCCACCTTTACTATTTTCTACTTATCAGCATTGTAGAGCATTGGGCATTGCCCGTAGGGGTGGGGGCCGGGTGTGGGGTGTGAACAGCGGAGGTTGGATGAGTGGTGCACTTGCATCGGGGTAGTTAAGTCCAGAAATGGAGTCTGGAACGTGGTCCTCCATGCCTAGTCTCCATACCCAAGGGCACCACCATTATTGGTGGGCAGGTGGATAGGGGTGGCCCAGGACTTTCGTCCAACTTTAGCGATGTTATGCAGCGTCAGATCTGTTAAGAACAAGACTGCAATTATTGCGAATCTTGTAGGGACAACAGATCTGGTGTGCATCACTGAAACCTGGCTAGATGAAAACGCGGGCCCCATATTTGAGGCTGCGATTCCGGCTAGGTATTCGGTGATTCACCGCCCGAGAATAGACCGCAGGGGAGAGGGGGTTGTGGTCTGTTTTATGACCAAATTGGGTCTCACTAGTGTACCAGTTGAGGATGCTAGATCTTTTGAGTGTGCCATAGTAGCAGGTGTAGGTTCTAGGGTGGCTCTCATCTACCGTCCACCGGGGGGATGAGAATCTATTCCTTCAGGAAGTAGCGGACTGCGTGGTCGATCTGGCATTTGTTGCCCAGGCTGATGGTCCTGGGCGACTTCAATGCCTGGATCGACGATGAACTCTCACAATTTGGTCAACACTTCCTCCAGTTGATGATATCACTGGGCCTCACACAGATTGTTACCTCCGCTACTCATAAACACAGCCACTCTCTTGACCTGGTTTTCCTCCTGGGGATCGAGGCCTCTGATGTGGGGGTGGAATCCGTTGGATGGTCTGACCACTACACTGTGAGATTCAATTTTTGTACCCCCCTTCGTAGGCCTACCCCTGTGGAGATGGTCAGGAACCACCCTTTACGAGATTTGTGCCCTGATGACCTAGCGGCGGTGCTTGCTCTATCGGAATTTCCTGTGGCAAGCAGGGACCCAATGGCTTTGGTTCCGGCCTATAACAAGGCCATTACTACAGCTCTGGATTCTGTTGTTCCTGTCCGCGTTCATCCTCTCTCCTTCCGCCCTCGGTCCCCGTGGTTTGACGGGACCTTGAGGGAGCTACAGTGATTAGGATGAAGGTTAGAGCGTTGCTGGCGGAAATCCACCCTGGAGGTTGACCATCTTAGACTGCTAGAGCACTATTGACTCTACCAGTCAGCAGTCTCCTGTAAGAAGGCAGAGTTCCTGTCTGGGGAGATTGCTGCCACTCAGAACTGACCAGCTCAGCTCTTCCGAACCGTAGACAGGCTGTGCAACCCAGCCTGTCTGCAGGTTCGGAGAGCCTTTTCACAATTGGAGTATGAGGAGCTTGCTCGTTTTTTTTTTTTTGCTGATAAGGTGGCCGACATCAGGGCAGAGATTCGATCGACACACTGTATGGGAGTTGCTGATGATCAGTGCCTGGCCACTGTCCCTCACTTCTCTTGGAGTACCTTAGACCGACTGGAGATTGTGGATGTCATGCAGATTGTCCAGGGTATGCGCACTATGTGCTATAGTTTAGATCCAGGCCCAACTTCTCTGATCATGGGTTGTTGCAATATTATCGGCCCAGTCTTGGCGCAGATAGTCTGGTACTCTCTTGAGTCGGGTGAGTTTCCTAGCTCCCTAAAGGAGGCAGTGGTGACACCCCTCTTGAAGAAAGCTTCTCTGGACCCAGACTGTCTGGCAAACTACAGACCTATCTCTAACCTCCCCTTTGTGGGGAAGGTAATTGATAAAGTCGTGACTGTACAGCTGGAGAACTATTTGACCATCCATAGCATCTACAAACCTCTCCAATCCAGTTTTCAAAAAAGGCATAGTACCGAGACTGTGCTGATTCGGGTGCTCAGTGATCTCCTGATGGCGAGAGATCGAAAAAAATGGTCCATCTTGGTGCTTCTTGATCTCTCATCAGCTTTTGACACCGTGGATCATGGGGTACTGCTCGAGCGCCTGAGGTTCATCTATGGCCTGACAGACTCAGTTCTCAGATGGTTTATGTTCTTCCTCACTGGCAGAACTCAGAGGGTGATGTTGGGGATTAATTCCTCCAACCCTCTCTGTCTGTCATGTGAGGTTCCTCAGGGCTCTGTGCTGTCCTCCATGATATTCGAGGTGTATATGCTGCCCCTCGGAGGCATTGTAAGACGGTATGGGCTGAGGTTTCACTGCTATGCTGATGATACCTAGCTCTACTTGTCTTTTGCACCTGACCAGGATGGAGCACTTTCGGTTTTTAATAACTGCCTCGCTGAAATCCTGGATTGGATGAATTTCAGCTGGCTGAGGTTGAACCCAGGGAAGACTGAGGTGATGGTTGTGGATCCAGGATGCTGGATAGGGGGCTTGGGGGCAGGTCACCTCTCGGGGCTTTTCCTTGGGGTTCCCAGCTCCCAACTTCTGAATAGGTGCAGGACCTGCGGGTGATACTTGACAATGGGCTGACACTACGATCTCGGGTGTCTGCCGTCGATAAGTCATCCTTTTACCATCTGAGGATCATCGCTAGAATCAAGCACCTTGTTCCGTCCGATGATCTTCCCACACTGATCCACGCCTTTGTGACCTTGCGCCTTGATTATTGCAATTCCCTTTACTTTGGGCTTCCGGGGGTTGATATCCTCCACCTGCAGCTGGTGCAGAATGCTGCAGCCCAGTTGTTGACGGGGACTCCTCGGACTTCCCATATTACAACGGTGCTGTGCGAACTGCACTGGCTGCCAGTTCAGTGGCGGATCACCTTTAAAGTCAGATTACTGACTTATAAAGCCCTATGTGGACTCAGCCCTGACTACCTGAAAGAGCTTCTGTCCCCTTATCACCCTGAGCGATTGCTCCATTCAGCAGACAAGGGGTTGCTAGAGATTCCAAGGGTAGTTTTAAAATCTTCAGGGGCCCGTGCCTTCATGTACGCAGCCCCAGCCCTTCGAAATTCTCTACCCCGCCTGATTCGGGAGTCGCGATCCGGGGAGAGGGGTTAAGCAGGCATTGAAGACTTATTTGTGGATCAAGGCATACTGTGACTAATAGGGTAATTTCTGGATTTTATTATGCATTTATTATTGCTGTTTTTATTTGTTATTTTATACTTTGTAATGTGCCTTGATATTTGAAAGGTGCGAAATAAAGATTATTATTATCTTTAGGGCCCACCATCACTACCTCCAGTTCTCCTTCAAGGGGGAACATCACCAGTTCAGGACTCTGCCCTTTGGCCTTTCCTTGGCACCTCAAGTTTTCATGCAGTGCCTGGCGGTAGTAGTGGCATCCCTGAGGTGTGTGTTCCCTTACATCAATGACTGGCTTCTGTCAGCCCCATCAAGAGAGCAGCTGGAACTCTCCCTTTCTACAACCCTGGATCTTTTTCAACAGGTTGGGATTACTGTCAGTTTTCCCAAGCCTCTGCTTGTTCCCTCCCAACACCTGCAGTTTATTGGGGCAGTATTGGACATGGTCCAGGATATGACTTTCCTCCCTCAGGCAGGGCGGAAAACCTGCTGAGGCAGGCTTTTTTAGTGGCCTCCAGCTGGAAGGTCTCAGCCAGGTTGATTTGACTGTTGGGCCTAATGGCAGCAGCTATCCCCACAATTCCTTTAGCCAAGCTTCACATGCGTATCTCGCAGTGGACGCTCAGGGCACAGTGGGATCAGCAGTCTAATGACCTAGACCAGATGGTCATGGTCTCCAATTCCATGCAGACAGATCTCTCGTGGTGGCAGGATCTTTCCAATCTCACCAAGAGGGTCCTTTTTCAGTTCCTTTCTCCTTCTCAGACAACAGATGCGTCAGGGACGGGATGGGGTGCTCATTTGGGAGACCTCCGGACTCTAGGCACGTGTTCCCTAGTGGAGTTTTCTCAACCCATCAGTGTGCTGGAAATGAGAGCAGTGTTGTATGCACTTCAGGCTTTTCAACACCAGCTTCTCCAGGGCACTCTGCTAGTCTAATCAGACAACATGTGCATAGTCTGGTATCTCATCAAGCAAGGAGGCACCCGCTCATACCCTCTATGCAGGGGAGGCGATGCAAGTGTGGAATTGGGCTGTTCTGCATTGGATTCACCTCACAGCCGTTCCCGTTCCAGGCGTGCAAAATGTTCTAGCAGACAGTCTCAGTCTCACCATAGTCAGAGCCCATGAGTGGGAGCTAAAACAAGAGGTGGTCGACTCCATCTTCGACCTATGGGGACGGCCGGAACTGGATCTGTTCACCTCCCCATACAACACAAAACTTCCCAAGTTTTGCTCGCTCACTCCAGGGCATGGTGTTTTCTGGCAAGATGCTCTATCTCTTTGCTGGATAGGGAGGTTCCTGTACACCTTCCCTCCCTTTCCAGTTCTGCAGAGAGTGCTGCTCAAGCTATGGGTGGAAGGGGCCCATATAATTCTGATGCCCCCTTTTGGCCCCTTCAAGTTTGGTTTCCACTGCTTCAGCAGCTTGTGGAGGAACCTCCAGGTTCCCTGCCTCTCTGCAACGACCTTCTGACCCAGGAGGGGGGTATGCTGGTCCATCCAGGACTGAAGTCCCTTCACCTGCATGCATGGCACCTCAGGACATAACCACTTCACGCTTTGGGGTATCCTCCAGAGTGGCTCAAGTTCTGGTGGAGGCCAGAAAGCCATCCATGAGGACCACTTATGCCATGAAGGGGAAGCATTTTTCTATTTGGGTCAGTGTGAAAGGTTGGGACCCTTTCTCGTGTCCACCTCAGTCGGTCATGGAATATCTCCTGCACCTCTGTGAGTCGGGCCTTGGCTATTCATTGCTGAAAGTTCATTTGTTGGCCATCTCTGCCTACCATACCCTGGTTGATGGCAGGACACTGGCCCAGTTAGAAGTTTCTAAGACTTTCCTGAAGGGGATTTTACACCTGAAACCCCCGGTGCGCAGCCCCACATCACCGTAGGATCTTAATTTTATTTTGGAAAAATTGACCCTGCTTCCTTTTGAACCGGCTGCTTCTTGTGACATGCGCTGTTTATCTTGGAAAGCGCTGTTTTTGGTGGCAGTCGCTTCCACTCGAAGGATTTCAGAGCTTCAAGCCCTGATGTATAAGGAGCCTTAGTTTCTCACAAAGCTTTGTACACACCCCAAGTTCTTAGCAAAAGTGGTTTTCTGAGTTTACGTTGAACCAGTCGATTCAACTACAAGTGTACTACCCCAAGTATTCTAATCAGGGAGAAGCGCTTCTTCACACGTTAGATGTTCACAGAATCTTGTGCTATTACACAAACAGGACAAAGCCTATCCAAAGAACGGATCAGCTTTTTGTTTCTTTTGCACCCAAGAGAGAAGGTGCAGTAGTTACCAAATAGTGTTTATCCAAATGGCTGGCAAACTGCATTACTTTTTGTTACCAGAAGTATGGTAAAACCCTCATGGGGGGAAGTCGAGGGGCATTCAACTAGGGGTGTGGTTGCCTCAACTGCTTGTTTCAGGAATGTGTCAGTCACTGACATCTGTGCCATGGCTACTTGGTGTTCAGTCCACACTTTCACAAAGCATTACAGTTTAGACCTTGCTTCTAGGTGCAGGGCAGGTTTTGGCCTAGCTGTACTTCAAGGCCTCCTGTCATACATTTTCTGTGTCAGTAGCAGGTTTTCAGTTCCTTCCTCCCATGTTTCAGTTTATTTTTCTGATTCACATTGTTTGGGACTCAGTCCTCAAGGCGATTACCTACTGCAAGAGCCCTCTCAAAGTAAGACAGTATAGTTATGTAAGAACTTATCTTCTTAAGACTCCATTCTCTACCACTTGCTCTTGCATCCTGCCCCACTGAATCCCTTGCAGTCTTGTTGTCAGTTGTTTATTTGTCTCTGCTATTTTTTTTTCCCTATTGTTGACAACCCTGCTTATTGTGTGATGTTGGTTGAGGGGGTATATATGTAATTTCAGTGCATGTTGTTCCCTTACCTATACCACCCTGTCTGTATATTTGCTATTTTGTATATAAGGATTTTGACTACTCTAATATGATTGCAATTGAACATGTACATGTGTAACTTCTACTGTTACTGTATCCTGCCTATCCCCATTCCCCCAGTGCGCATCTGGAATCAAGCGGTACACTGCTCAGTATGCCTTCCCGGTAAAACTCTTAAATAAATAAATAAAAGTAGATCTTCGAGAGAGGCTCTTGCAATAGGTAATCTTTTTTTCCCTCCCTTCCCTCCCTTTATTTTTTCTGCTCTTTATTTACTGGCTCATTCTGAGCTCCAGGAGCCTCTTATCCTTTCTCTTGTCACACCTCCTTGGAAGTCTCCAGTGGGAGAACTGGAAGGCGGGCGTGGGGACCGCCCACTATATAGGATCACGCTGAAGTCAGTCACGTGATTGGTGGGCGGTTCCCCGTCAGATACTGCTGGCTAAAGTTTCTGTGTGGTCCTGACGCCAGGGGGCACAGTCCTCAAGGTGATTACCTACTGCAAGAGCCTATCTCAAAGATCTACTGTTATGGTAAGTTCTTGCGTACCTGTACTTTTTGCTTTTAAAACTTTTAATTTCATCAAAGTACAAACAGCCATAAAAAGCACATACATCACCCCAAATCATTAGTGCTACAATTAGTAAAGACTATAGCTGTTTTCTTACAGAATAATCCACTCGGTTAGCCCTCAAGTATTTGCTAAACTGTAAATGTAGCTATTGGTGCTCACTGGATAAGGAAAGTTACACAGCTCAGCTGTTGTAAACTGACTCTAAAGCAGTGCTTGCTGAATCCATAGTCCTGGCTACATCACTGTCACATGAGACAGGAGGCATTGTAGGATCAAGAAGAGCAATAAACCTTGCTGAGATGGAGAATCCTCAGGGGCCATAAAACTACTGTAAAACTAGCAGGCTAATTAAAAAAAACAAACAAAAAAAAAACTAATAGCAGACAAAGGGAAGGACGCACGAGGACCACACACAAATCAAAACACTCCGAACAGCATATGTTTTTGGAAATTCTGAGTGTACTGCTCCTTTAATGGAACACTCTGCCCTCCTCTAGGAGAAATTTCCTTTTAACTGACCAAGGCAGAGTGTCTGCAGACTGGGTGAGTAAGACAGTCGTGCTGTGAGTATTTGCCTTAATAAATCTGCTAACTTTTGCATCATAGTTGCCATTTTGTTCTTTTTTTTGTGTGCTCTGTTTTTTGTGTTTGCTAAATGAGTCCCACATGAGGAGTTAGTTGACCCAAGAGGCTTGATGGGAATAGAAGGAGCTTCCAACCTTTCGTGGGGGGAGGCAGTTTTGGTCTATGGTGAGGAAAAATGGGACTCAGAATGTAAGTACTGTCCCAAACAAAAACGTAATGTTAGTCCTGCAGTGGCTTCCTGAAATCATTTGCAGTGATGTATCATTTCTCTGCTGAGTAGAACAAGCCAAGTATTTAAGAAATACATCTAGCGGAGGAGGGAACGGTCAGGTGACATGGTACTGCCAAAAGCATTCAAGAGCTAGTGTACTGCTTGGAATTAATAGTAATTTTCAGTTGCAGTCAGCTACCACTTCCAGTATCTGAAGTATTTTTTTATTTTCTGTTTGCTAATTAGAAGGTTTTCTACCTGGCAGTACTAGGGTGATGTGAGGAGCAGCACTCTGTCTGGAGGGAAAAAAAAAAGTCAGTTCTGTTCCTCCCACTACGTCAGAAATGAGACCAAACACCTTGAGGCACCACAATCCTTGCAGCCTGAGCAGTGACTTTCACAAGCTGCCAATCAAAATGCAGGAAATTATGACATCACTACTAACCAGGGAGAGCCAGTCCCTGCTGCTTCATGTGAAAGTGAAACATGGCAGTGAGAAATGGTTCTTCTTGGTTACTGGTCAGTGTGGTTTCAGTGTTGATGTAGTGGGAGGAAAAGAACTGACTTTTATTCCCTCCAGAGTGCTGCTCCACACATCACCCCAGTACTGCCAGGTGGAAAATCTTCAAATTAGCAAACAGAAAAGAATAAATACTTGAATTATAAGAAGTGATAGCTGACTATATCTGAACGTTACAATTAATTGCAGGCAGTTTCCAGGCAGTACACTAGCTCTTTAAGTCAATGGAGAACTGGCCTAGAGATGGATAGCCTTGAGGGGATTTTCTGCTGCAGTTCATTTTTCCTTAGCTTGAGGGTCAGAATGGATGTTGTATTGTATTTTTTTTTTTGAAATAATTTTATTAAGGTACATTTTGTTTTTTCCACAAACGACGACAAGACATACAAAAAAGGAAAATAGACAGCTTATACAATAAATATGTAACCCCTAGATGGCGCTATCCCAGGGGCTACTACCCCTGCCTGATTTGCCACTAACAGGTTGAGGGGCCTGGATCCAATGGCGGGTGCCTCCACCCAGAGGTCAGGGTTTACAATAGTTAAACTAACTTGGTCACAGCCCTCTGGGACACTGCAACCCCCCTTTCTTCCCACTAGTGGCCCACACAATACATCAGAATTACCTTTACAGTATACACTTACCCCCAGGACTGGTTCCGGCACTGGGACCTCCTGTGAAATAAGATACAGTGCAACAATCACAGTACAGTACTTTAACATAGACAAATACCTCAGGCAGTATAACTTTGCTGAAACAAGCAGCTCTGATTTATTTAGGGGGATATAACAAGGACAGGGGGAAATCAGGTTAATTAGCTTATCACTCTACTCATCTACCTATGGCTCTGTGCACAGGCCTATCCCTATCAGTTACTGTCCCTGGGTACCCAAGCCCTAGTGGCTAGTCCAAACCGTGGCAGCTGGTAGGGGCCCTTTCACACAGAGAAAAGGAGAATTAAACAGTCAGCAGTACAGTAATTCCATTTGGATTTAATGTGGAATTCAACAGGGAAGCGACTCTGAATTAGTACTCACGACCTCCAAATAAGATAGGGTCCTTCAATGTCAGCAGGGCTCACTTGAGGTACACAAACCTCTTCACACATCCATATAAAAGAAAGCACTATACCAGGCAGGCTGCATCTGTATCCCGATCGCAATTACTGCACAATACCCGGAGAACACACAGCAGATTCAGTCCCTGACAGACCGAAAGCAATTTTCAGCAATTCCTCCAGTCTTCTACAGGGTGAGCCTGGTTTTACTCTTCAGAGATCCTTTGATTCTTTTCACAGGACGGATTCAGTCCTAATGCTGTTACACAAGCTGCAGACCGAACTCTGTGCCTTACACGCTTTTTGACTAAAACTGCACACTGAAAAAGCACAGGGCTCCTTCCTTCTTCACTGCCAAAGCTCAACTGAAACTCCAACCGACAAAACCGAGCACTTCCTTTGAGTTCCTCCCAGTTCTTGACTGGATTGGCTGTCACTCACAATAGACTGCTGCTGTTGGTCCAAAAGGCACTGAAGTCTAAACTACATCTCCCAGAGTCACTGCCCATACAATCCTCTTGTGGCTGGCTCAGATTATGAGTCCAAGTTCTGATTCGTCCCAAGGCACCATTTTAGAGCTAGCTTACCCCACACTGATTGGTCCAGTTCAGCAGTTCAAAACCAGAATGGGGAACTAGGCAGACACTGTTCTGACTGCAAAGAAAGCAGGTTAGACAAACTGTAATTTCATTATCACTCTAAATGGTTTCTGGCAAACAGTTACATCTTTCAGATAGGTTCCCTTTGCACTCCTAGTGACTGCAAAATGGAGTGAATTGGCAGCAGCTTGAGTGGTACTCAAACAGAGAAACACACAGTCCCCCCATATAAACTAATTATGTCTGCAAGCAGACAGCTCTTAAAGAGACAGTACCAGAGGTTCTAAAAACACTCACTGATAAATGGCTTAAACGCCAAACACCATTCAGGCTTGGAGCATTCAAGTAAGCTCCTGGAAGTCTTTTGGGAACCCCCATTTGCAGGGGGGTTACAAATAAATAAATAAAAACAGAATATGACAAAAAGCATTGATCTAAATTAATTATTAAGAAAAGGGATACAACAACCCTAGACCCAATCCCGTACAGCCAAAACATCCACTGGATCGGATGTTATTGGGCTCCCATACGTTATGTAATGCTTCAAAATTTAATCCTCTCTCTATACCCAAAATAACAAGGAGGTAAACACGCTCCCTTATCAGGTCACAAACTCCATTACCTAAAACACATTACCAATTACCCAGCTTATGCGTTTCAAAGTATGTAATGCAACCTTCTAAACATCATTGTTCACAATAGACGTAATGACTAAGACATCTAATTCAGTTATGACCACAAACAAAATAAGAAATGAGGGAAAACAAAAAAAGAGATTAAACTGAGTTGTAGATTCCCCTCAAGGGGGCAAATATGAATCTACACCTATATTGGCCCTACACATCTCTGTGAGGGAAATAGTAATTAGGATTTTGTATACAAGGAAATCTCTTATCTGGTATCAAAGGGGGAGGAATATGGATTTGTATGGAAGCCATCCACTAGGCATAGACTAAAATGAGAGAACCTCTTGGCTTAACCCCAACGCTACATAGTATGGAAAGAGATAATCATGTATTAAATATAATCCGCTAATATCGCCAAAATAGTTCTCTTCTCTTTCTTTCTCCGCTTGGTAGTGGAAAAATGGTAACCACCTGGATTTAAATTTCTCTAGATTCAATTTAAGTTTAGCAGTTAATGTTTCCATCTCCAACAAACCAAGACATATGGAATACCATGAGTCAAGGGAAGGGCGGGTCTCCAAGAGCCAACTTTTAGTGATGGCTTTATGAGCTGCAGCCAAAAGGATAAAAAATAAATATTTCTGTTAGCAGCGTTTAATATCTAGGGGTGAGACCCCATAACCAAATCCTTGGGTCTCAAGTAGTTGGAGCTGAAAAATCAACCCCACTTAATGTATTATTTGTTCCCAGAAACCATCCAATTTCCCACAGGCCCAAAAACATGTGTGTGATTACCCACCTCTCCACACGTCCTCCAACATAACTCAGAGAAAGAATTCTTACAGTGTTTGGTGATTTGAGGGGTGAGAAAATATCTAATAGTCACCTTCCACCTAAACTCTTTCCATGGTGGAGAGATTGTAGTGGACTGCACTCCTTCCCAAGTCTGATTCCAGTCTTTTCCCTCTAAATTAACCACTTCTCTTCCACAGCTGTCAAAGCCTGAGAGTTTTTTGAGGATAAAAAAGCCACAATTTTAGAACTCCGACCTCTCTGACTTTCATGTGAGATCAAAAGGAGAAAAAGTTCCCGGAGGGGATTAGTCTCTTCAAGTGTTTGGGAGTTTAAATTCTTACCCTTCAAAAAATGACGTAATTGCAAAAACCTAAAAAAGTCTTGCTTAGGTAAATTGAAGTCTCTGCTTAGTTGATTAAAAGTCTTAAAGACCCCACCCTCCTATAGCTGGCCTGTATACTGTAAACCAGATCTCAACCATCTGAGAAAACCTCCATCCATCTGGAAAGGGAGAAAATCAACACAGGCCCGCAAGGCGGTCAAGACAGAGACCCTGGGCTGAACTTCCATATATCTGACTACCGGTATCCAGACTTGTTTCATAGTTAAGGACCAGGGACTGAGGGTAATAAATTTAGATAAACCCTCTTGGTCCATCAAAATAATATCTGAAAGTTTTGCAATGGTAACTAAGGGTTTCTCTAACTTTGTCCATTGTGAGGGGTCAGACTCTGTACACATGGGGATTAGGGCCTGAAGTTGGGCTGCCCAAAAATATTTGGAAACCCCCTTTCCCTCTTTGCTCTTTGCAAAATCTGCCATTTGATCCTAGGTGATCTATGCATCCATATACATTTAGAAATAGAGGTCTTTAGACTTTTCCAAAATGGGGGGAGGGTGTCTAATAGGGAGCACGGTAAATAAAAAAGAAAATGGGAAAGGACATTCATTCTGATAGCCTCAGTACATCCTGAAAGTGAGAGGGGGAGTTCATTCCAACGGTTCAGATCTTCTTGAACATTTTTCAATAATTTCAAATGATTCATTTGGTATAAATTACTAATTTTGATAGGTATCCAAACTCCTAGGTACCGAAATCCCTCTCTTGCCCATTTAAACTGGCCTATTTGGGGAAGTGAGTTTAGGGAAAAGGAACCCACTGGTAGCATCTTTGTTTTTGTATCACTGATTTTGAATTCAGAGATTGACCCAAATTCCTGCAGGAAAGTGGTCAAAATCGGTATAGTTTACCGGGTCTGCAAGATATAATAAGGTATCATCTGCACACAAGGAGATGTGTAACTCAGTTCCCTCTGCCCTAATTCTCTTATATATCTCTGACTGATTAAGGCCACCAAGGACTCCATACTCAATGCAAAAAGGACAGGAGAGAGTGGGCATCCTTGTCATGTATCCAGTTGAATATTGAAGGATTCTGAAATTATTCCAGTTACTTTCACATGAGCCCTGGGATGACTATACATATTCAGGATTTAATCCCTAAACTTTTCCCCAAACCCAAATTTTGCCAGTGTTAATTCCAAGAACAGCCAGTCAAGATGATCAAAGGCCTTTTCAACGTCTAATGAAACAACCACATTAAGTATGTGTGAAGGGGACAAGTTGCTAGAGGAAAGGGTGTTAAGTAAAAGGCGTATATTGTCTTGAATATGATGTCTGGGGATAAAGCCGGTCTGATCTGGGTGAACTAAATCAGGAATAAAAGCTTGAAGCTGTACCCCTACCAATTTAGCACAAATGTTTGCGTCTATATTCAAAAGTGAGATTGGACGATAACTTGCACAACACTGGGAGTCTTTCCCCGATTTTAGGGATCAATGAAATCCTAGCTTCCCCCCGGGTATCTGGAGTGGCCCCCAGTATATGCACCGCATTGCATATTTTTGAGAAAGTGGGGATCAAATCCCCCGCAAATAATTTATAAAATTCTACGATGAAGCCAACTGGGCCTGGGGCTTTGCCTGAGCTTAGAGTTATTTACTAACTGAATCTCATCTTCAGTAGAAGGTCTCTCCAGCATTTTTACCTCAGAGACTGTCAATGAGGGTAGATTTATTTTGCCAAAAATTGGGCTATTTTCTGTGCATGTTCAGGGGACCTTTCCTTAGAATATAATTGCTTAAAAAATCAACAAACTCTTTTGCAGTTTCCGGGGGTTGCGTCGTTGCCTGACCTGGGGAATTCTTAATTGCAATTTTGGGAATATAGCGATCTGCTGCCTGTCTCCTGAGACGGAGGGCCAACAGTCTGCCCGCTCTCTGCCACCTTCATAATCTCTTTGATTAGTAAATCGCATTGCATTAAGGGTACAACATTGCATTAAATCTTTGTAATTTTCTCTAGCTTCCTTAAGCTTTTTGAGAGTGGACTGATCTCTATTAACCTTATGTAGTTTCTCTAAATCTTGGATGGTAGTCAATAAAGATTCAGCCTTGGCCTTATGCAATTTATTTCGGTGGGCAGAGTATCTAATAAATTTGCCTCTCAGTACAGCTTTAAGACCATCTCATATGAATTTTAAAGGGGCGTTGGTCTCCCTGTTCTCATCAAAATATAACTTAATAGTATCTTTCACCGAAGCCAAAAATGCCTTATCTGTTAGCACGCCTGGGTCCAGTCTCCATAGCCCTTTGCTATTATACGAATCCCAGCCAACCTTAACTTGGACCATAGCGTGGTCTGAAAAGGAGACTGGATGGATAATAACATTATTAAAATTATGTACCTCAGTTTTCCGTGTATAAATTCGGTCGATTCTTGAATAGGAATTTGTAATTGGAGAGTAAAATGTATAATCTTTCCCCATGGGATTTTGCCAACACCAACATCTATTACCCCAAATGCCTGGAACTAGATGCTGGTCCCTTTTTAGTTGGGGGGGGGGTTCTTATCCAGGGCACAACTCTCCACACAGTTCCAGTCCCCAAAAGAGTCATCTGACCTGCAGGGAGGGCCGCTATTTGGCAAAATAATGCCCTGAAAAAAGACCCAGAGGAGGGGGTAGGAGCATAAATTGAAGCTATGTGTAATGTCCGTCCATAAAAATCGCCTGTAAGAAGCACCCATCAACCATCTCCCTCCCTTTGGAGTCTAGAAATTTTAAATGGAAGACCCCTCCGAATCAAAATAGCTGTGCCTGATTTGGGCGCCGAGGGGTGCGAGTCTGAGGAAACAGAGCCCACCCAGGATCGTCTTAATTTGTCATGTTCAATTTGTGATAACTTAGTCTCTTGAATACAAGCTATATCACAGTTCGCCCTTTTGAGTTCCTGTAACATTCTGGCTCTTTTCACTACATTATTTAAACCCTTAACATTTAGTGAACATAAATTAAGTGATGCCATTGGTACCCTGCGTAAGTATCATCCCAAAAGTCCTCCCCCCTCCCCACACAAGAAGCCTGCCCCAGCCTAAGTAAAAAGGAAAAATGAAAAAACATACCACACTGAGACACAGGTAACATCCAAAAACACATAAATATTAACCAAGTAACGGTCTCAATCAGGGACCTAGGTTTAACTACTGAGAACCCCCTTGAGGAGGTAGATTGAGGCAAAATGCGGTGGAACTTGCCTCTAGGGTGTCAACTTATTCCACCCTAATGAGCCCAATACTACTAGAATGGGCTCGAGGAGAAGTAATATTCTCCTCGCACAGAAAAAAGAATTAATAGAAGAGTATGGTACCTAATGTACCAAGGACAAATCCACGAGTCTACACTTGTGAATGTATTCATTCCCTTCTACAGGTGTCCCTGATGACTGGCGGCCCAGTCAGCTTACCACCGGCCCAGGGCTCACGTATTAAAAAGTAATAAGAGAATCCTTTAATATGATTAGTACAAATAATGACTCAAAATTACAATTTTATAGTGGTTAACTGTATATATGCCTTCCAGCCAATAAGTTGCCATAACCATATAAACGAATCCCATCCCCCCAGTTCTCTTTCGTCTCAAGAAGAGGATAGAACAAATCTTGCATTTCCTGCTGTATTCTCCACCTCCCCCCCTCCCCGGACTGTTCTGACAAAAATAGCCATTAACAACCTCATATTCTGACATCACCAAACTATGTATTAAGTTACTCTCTAAAATGGTCCAAATCAAATAAAATAACTTCTGGGATCCCCCTTAAATCCTTCTGAGGGGGTCTTCAGCTTGTATTAATAAGTCACCAGTCTGAGAGCAAAATAAATTAGGCAAGGTCGAGGCAGGAACACTGCTCCCTGATTTTAACCCCCACGGTAAATAAAACAATGTTGCCAGTCTTGCTGCTTAAGAATAAATGAACTAAACACCAAGGAAAAATAATATTATACAGTACTTGTGGGGGAAATGCCACAGGCAAAATCCAAGCTTGCGCTAAGATGGGGAACAAATAAATGGTGCTCTCTCAGTGTTGTCCGGTCCCCTGTCAGGAACTACCAAAACATAACCCGGCTATGAGAAGGTTCCGAGTTATAAATTAACATTCCCCTAGTGGCGAAGAAAAAAAGTGTTCGCAGAAAATTCTACGACACTCCAATTTCAGTTTCCTTGCAGCAAAGCCCAACAAGAAGCCTCCTGAAGCGAACTCCATGTCTCTACATGGCGTGGAAAAAAGGTAACCAAACTGAAGAACTTTCCATCATCTTTCAGGTTGCGTGTTGCTTTGGGGCTATCCATTTAGCTACATTAGCGTGGAGTGGCAAGAGGGAGTCGACCCTCCTTCTATGTATTCGCCGTCACCGGGGCAATGGCCCAAAACAGCTCCTCAATTTCCTGTTGTGCTCGTTCCTCGCTGTTATCAGGAACCTGTATGCCTAGTGCCTCCAACATTGGAATCGCTTGCAGGAGCAAGTCATAGACGCGGGTCCCTTCTTTATCCTGCACCCATAACCAGCCGGATACCTCAGGAAAGCTTTCAGTCCCTTGTCCCTACGCGCACGCACTACTAGAAGAATTTTTTTTCCCTTTGGCCAGCATAAGTGGTGGATAGACTTGATCAAAATAAACTCTGTCCATCAGGGTTTTTATCTCTTGTTCCAGGCCAGGTGCAGGATTTTCTCTTTCATTGGAAACCTCAGAAATTTAATTAAAATTGATCTGGGGGGAAGGGGCACACGGACAGGGTTTGGGAGCCACGGCCCTGTGTGCCCTTTCTATTTCCAACTGTAAGTCCTCCTCCAGTGATAGCTCTTGTTTTATCCAACATTCTAGATATGCTATCATATCAGCCTGTTCTACTCCCTCAGGTATACCAAATATGCAGATAATGTTTCTTCTTGCCCTCGCCTCTGCGTCCTCGGCTCTAAAAGTGAGCTCCTTCTCTCTTTGGTGCAGAAATGCCAGCGAGCGGCCGAAGGCCATATGTTCGTTTTGTAAAGTGTCTAGGGTGGCCTCAACAGCAGTAGTTCGAGACTCTAGCTTTTTGAAATAATTTTGCAATCCCGTAATTTTTGAATCGATTCGGTGTAAGATCTTAAGCATGCGGTGACTGTCCGCTTTCATAAAAGTGGTGTTGCTTTCTGAACTGGAATCATCTTCTTTGTTGGCTGATACGGTCAACACCAAGGATCGGGATGTACCCAGGTCTTCTTACTTGAGGTCCCCTTGGTTTGATGGGGAGCTCAAGGTGATGAAGACTATCGGTCGGAGGTTAGAGTGCTGCTGGCAGAACACCAGGCTGGAGGCAGACAAACTGGCCCTGTGTGCTCACTGTTGTGAGTACCAGGGAATAAGCAACCGTAAGAAGGCAGAATTCCTGTCCAGGGAGATTGCTGCCAGGAGGAGCTGACCAGCTGTGCTTTTTCAGACTGTGGACAGGCTGCTAAACCCAGCCTGTCTACAGCTGAAAAATATTTTTTCAAAAGAGTTATGTGAGGAGTTTGCTCGGTTCTTCTCGGACAGAGTATCCGGCTAGGAATTCCACCAGTGAGCCATGTTATGGCCGGCAGTGATTGCCTTAGTTTTCGGAGAGCACTCCATGTGGTTGGGGTGAGTTTAGACCAGTGGAGGTGGCTGAGGTCATTAAGGTTGCTTCCAAGCTGAGGCACACACATTGTGAACTGGACCCGGTGCCAACACGTTTCTTGATTGGATATGTTGACTCCGTTGACCTGGTGTTTGCCTTGATTGTCTGGTGTTCCTTGACAGAGGGGGTTTTCCTGGATGTCTTGAAGGAGGCATTGGTGAGACCTCTTCTGAAAAAGCCATCATTGGACCCTGACACCAAAGCAAATTACCATCCCATCTCCAACCTCCCATTTGTGGGGAAGGTTGTAGAGAAGATTGTGGTGCTTTAGCTCTAGGAGCACCTCTTGGACTATGCTCTATACAAACCTTTCCAGTCTGGGTTTCAGGCGAAGCATAGCACCAAAACTGCGTTAGTTCGGGTGCACAATGACCTTCTCAGGGCAAGAGATCGAGGGGAAGGGACAATTCTTGTTCTCCTCGATCTCTCCTCAGCTTTTGACATGGTGGACCATTGTGTGTTATTTGACCGCCTGAGGGAATTTTGTGGACTCACCAACATGGTTATCTGCTGGTTTTAGTCCTGTCTCACAAACAGGAGGCAAAGGGTGGTGATGGGGAATTTCTCCTCCTCCTCCCCTGGCCAGGATCAGTCTTGTCGCCAGTGTTGTTCGCCGTGTATATGCTACCCCTGGAAAGGATTATTAGGAAGTATGGCTTGGGTTTTCATTGCTATGCCGATGATACCCAGCTGTACCTCTCCTTTTTCCCTGGAACATCTGACGCAGTGAACGTGATAAATAATTGGCTCGCTGAAATCAGTGACTGGATGGCCTCCAGCTGGTTGTAACTGATCCTCAATAAGACGGAGGTACTAGTTGTGGAGTTGAACAGAGGATATGCTTGGGTGGCCTCGGGTGCAAATACAGGATTATTCCTGGGATCTGTACCCTTGAAGGCCGCCTCTAGGGTGTGGAACCTGGGCACTATTCTAGATAGTGGTCTGACGCTCGAGGCTCAAGCGTCAGCTGCTGTCCGTGTCGGTTTCTGTCATCTGAGGAATATCAACAGGGTCAGCCCCCTAGTTCTACCTATGGACCTCCCAACTTTGGTGCATGCCTTCGAGACGATGAGGCTCGATTACTGTAATGTGCTGTACCTCAGGGTCTCTGGGGGTACCCTCCGCTGGCTGCAGGTGGTGCAAAACACAGCCACCAGGCTGTTGACGGGGCAGTCTAAATACTGTCACATTGCTCTGATGCTGCAGGAATTGCACTGGCTGCCAGGCAGGTGGAGTGTCTTCTTCAAGGGGGGGCTTGCTCACCTTTAAGGTCCTACATGGATTGGGCCATGGCTACCTGGCTGACCTTCTCACACTGGCCGTTTTCAGTCTGCTCCCTACGTTCCTCCTCTTGAGGCCTCCTAGCAATTCCCAGGATAAGGTTAAAAACTGCAGACGATGGAACTTTTAGTGTCGCCGCACCAATCCTGTCCAATTCGCTTCCACCATCTATAAGGGAGGCCCCTTCAGCTGAGGTATTTAAGGCCCACCTCAAGGCCTTCCTGTTTGTGCAGGCATTCCCTGATTTTGCTGTGTAGCATTCTTTGCCTAACCGTTATGTAGACTGTTCCTGGCCTTTGTTTTTCCCTTATTTAATTGTAATTCAAATGATCTATTATTTTTGATATTTATGATTCTTTTATTATGTTGTATTATTGCACTGTAATCAATGTAGTCTTTTACCATTGTATAGCGCCCAGAGCCTCTGGGGTTGGGCGTCTTTTAAATAAAATTTGCTTTGCCTTGCCATAGCAGTTTAAGGTTAGTTGGAATTCTAGGTCCATCGTATCCAGCCCTTCCCTCTTCCCCTTCCCCGTACTTCACAAGCAAGGAGGAATAAGTACACTGTGCAGTCATGTACTATTTAAAAGTGTTCCTTATCCACTCTACTACCCAGGGCATCCAGTGAATCTAGAGGGTAGTGGATGTAGTTCCACCTCCACGAGGGTGGGGACAAGGACCAACCGGGTAACTACAGACCAGTCAGTCTTACCTCTGTTCTGGGTAAATTGATGGAGATACAAGTCCAAGAGGACCTACTGGACTACCTGGAGAGTAATGGGTTCTGGGTAGTAAACAGCAGGGGTTTGTAGCAGGGACGTCTTGTCAGACGAACCTGATAGTATTCTTTGTGTAACTAGGGCAGTAGATAAGAGACAGTCTGTAGATTTCAGCAAGGCATTTGACTCTGTGTGACACAGAAGGTTGCTGAAGGATCTAGATGTGATAAAGGACATAAATGGGTGAGTAGTTGGTTAGGGGGGAGACAACAGAGGGTATTGGTAAATGGAGTTTATCTGGGAGATGGGTGACAACTGAAGTGCAACAGAGTTCCGTCCTGGGTTCAGTCCTTTTCAGTGTGTTCATCAGTGACCAACTGACTAACAGATTGTTCTGGTCCTTCACAAGCTTGTCGCCATCATCAGGGAAGTCCATCACCTTGGCCAGCTTGGTGTCATCAGCAGAATTAAGCAGCCTGCTGGAGACCTGTGCTTCCAGATCATGATGAAAAGTTTGAACAGCACTGGCCCAAGCACTGATCTGTGAGGGACATCACCGAGTACCCCTGCCCACTTGGAGTAGTGCCTGTCCCCCATAGCCTTCTGCTTCCTCCCTTAGCTGGTTAGCAGTGTACCTTTTGTATGCTTTATGTATGTATGTATTTATTTATTTATTTATTTATTTATTAAAATTGTTTCACCAGGAAAAGCACACTGAGCAAGAACTGCTAGTCTCCTGGTGCGACCGGGGGGAGGGGTACAGTGGGGAAGAGAACAAGGGTAGTCTAGGTCCTGACATATATACATACAATTACAATACAGTTGAAAACATTTGACAGAAGTAGTTAGGTGTAGATGGCAATTAACCCTTACTTGTAGTATAGTAGCAATTACATGGGGAAGTCATGCCTTACATACCTTGAAAACATATTAGATAATACAGCTGCATATGTTTGACAGGAATAGGTGAGTGTGGATTAATACATATACCCTAATAGTCAAGAGTAACAGTTACAATGAGGAAATCCTGCTAAGTTATTGAGTTGTGGTATATAATGAGATAGGGGTAAGTGCAAGCTAACTAGCTAGCTCAGAAGTTGGGATCAGGTGCAGTAGTTGAGTGTGGTTAGCGAAGTAGCACCATTGGGCCTACTGGGAGAAGAAATAAGGAATATAGTGTATACTGCACTGGTGTACTTTACCCGGAAGCTTGTTATGTGCTACAGTGTCAAAGGCCTTGCTGAAGCCCAGATGGACTATGTCTGTGACCCTGCCCAAGTCTTGCCTCCCTGGTCACCTCCTCAAAGAAGGTGATCAGGTTAATTTGGTACACTGTGCCCCTCACCACAATCTAAAACCCTGCTGAACAGGAGCAAGACCCTTGGCTTCAGCCAAGTGCTCTATTATTCTGTGCTTAATGACTTCCACGACCTTGCCCAGCACTGATGTCAGGGCAATCATTGTTTCAAACCCCAGGAATCCCTCATTATGCTTAACTTAGGCAGTTAGCCTGACAGCTTGCGCTGCCTGGAGTGCATGGAATATTATGCAAATTATGGAACTTGGAACTTCACTCAAACAACCACCTCAGGGTGGCGCTGTGTTCTGCTGGATAATGCCAGATTTATTTCTCTGTTACTAAGCAGGAAGACCCAAAGAGCTCTCTCATCTTCTCTCGGTATTTTCTGATTTTTATTTCTGGATGTTTAGTACTTGTTTCTTTTAGCCTCTCGTTAGTTGGCTTAGCAATTTTTGTTTAGTGTTTCCCGATTTTCTCTGATTCCCTTGTGGTCCCAGAAACTAGAGGAAGTCTGGTATCTTTTGCTAATAGTTTTCATTTATACCGCATTTCATGTTTTTAATCTAATAAAATGTTTCATTCAAGCTATCGCTGCAGTTTTTGTTAAAGTACTGCTTCGATTCTTGATATTAGTGACCAAGCTGCCATTTGTATTTTTTCTGTCTCTTTCTGAATAAAAAAATGAGGGAGAGAAAGAGGGAGTCATGAAGACGATTTTGTGTTTCTGCATAGCGGTCCTTCTTTTTAAGACTGGACTGCATTTTCTGTTTTTCCAGGCTCAGTCTCAGTATTGACATGTAAATCGGACCCAACAGGGAAATGGGACCTATCAGCTTCATTACTGTCTTTACTTAGCGGTCCTGTATTTTGGAACCGGACCACAAACTACGCCTTCCCTTTTCGAGACCATACTGTTTCAAAGGCATCAGACAGACCCAAAGGAAACAGGGATCTCAGGCTTAAAATTGCTTTTAAATGCTACAGCTTCTTGGCAGACTGCCATGAGTTGTATTCCAGGTGCCTAGGTCCTTAACACTTGTACTGATGATATCAACATATATGTATATATGTTTATACGTAATTGTACTTATACCCGTGTACAGTTCAGTTTTCTAACTGTCTGTCTCTGTGTAACTAAAGCACTCAGCTGAGGACCCTTTGCCCCATACAAACACAAGGGAAAGTCCTCAGAAAACACATGCCATCCTACAGTTCCTGACTAACAGAACACTGAGCTGTCCCAGTATAAAGATCGTGAAATAGGTCCTGGATCCTGTTCCTGTTTAAAAAAAAATAGAGGAGTAAAATGTTGCTGCCCCTCCTACTGAAGAAGGAAAGGAGCCATCGATGGACAAAGCAAGAAAATGCCCTCGATGGAGCACATGACTAAAGTTGGGCAGTTCTTCTACAGTGGGGTCCCAAATGGGCATACTGGTTTCCCCTGCAGTGTTTGCCCCTCCTGGTTCCTCATGACCAGGGGCTGATTTTAATTATGATAAATAAAGGAAACCTGTTTTGAACTTGAGTGTATTGCCAACTCCTGCTGGAGAAGCAAAGGAAATGTCGGTGGATGAAGTAAAGATGTCCTCTGTGGAGGAGATAACTGATATACAGTTCCTCCTATGGTGTCTGCTTCCCTCCTGGTTCCTGAAATACAGGGAGCTGAGTTTGCTTAACTGGAACAGGAGGGAGGGGAACCTATTGAACCGACTATTCTTCTGCACAGGAGTTCGGTTCCTCTCATCGGAACGGAGGATCTCTTCCCACTATACCTTTCTAGGGCAAATGTTTTCTGCCTTTTCATCCAGGAATCTGTGGAGGTGGCTGAAATTTGGACATGAGGGTGGTTTACCCTATCCAAGAGGTTGTTTTCTCCAGTCCTCAAATCCCTTTAGAAGGCAACGTACATGTTGTTACAGACCCCTGCTTTTTCCTGCCTGTGATTAAGTTAAGTTTCCTTTTCCAACTGATTCCCAGACAAGCTTTCCAGTAATCTCGAGAGTTTGGGGAACAAAGGGTAGGTCCCATCCTTTTTTTTTTTTTTTGTTTTGCTGTTAGGACTGGCTGCTTTCATGGCTTACACGGCCCGATGCAGAAAGCCATCTGGAACTCTGTGCTGGCAGTGACAGAGAAGACTTTGGGGGTCTGGCACAGAGTACAAAACCACTTACCAAAGTTACACTGAGTTAGTCTCCACTTCCTATGGAATGGAAGGTAGGGGCAAGGATTACTTCCCTCATACTGTCATAGCCATGCCCTATAATTACTCTCGGATGAGAGGTTTTGTTAGGGGAAGAGGTGGAAGTGGCAGTAAATGGGCTAATCTAGCCCTAACTTGTAGGCTGAGACTGATCAGAACCCCTGAGAAGTTGGTGCAGGTCGTCCATCCATTGTCAGTGGGAAGAACGATGGCCCACTCCCTTCAGGAATGGGAAAGCGTCACCAAGTGGGTCCTGAATGTGGTAAGTCAGGGGCTTACTCTGCAGTTTAAAACTTTTTCCCAGTTTGCAGAAGCTTAAAACATATCACCCCAACAGGAAGGATTCTGCTGGGGTAGAATATCAAACAGTGGCTGCAGGCAAATGCAGTAGAAAATGTTCCTCCCTTTCAGTGATGGAAGGGCATTTTCTTAGTTGTTTCCTCACTTCTAAGAAAATTGGGGGTGACCCTTTTTGGTCTTCAGATTGTGGGACAAGCTCTCGAAAAAGGACAAGTTCAGAATGGTCTTCTGTTCACAGCTGTACCATCTCCTGCATCATGGAGCCTGGATTGGAACTCTGAACCTGATAGATGTGTATTTCTGCATCCCAGTCGAGCACAGTCACAGGAAATATTTAAGTACTGGGCTGTCTTCTGGTGAGCCCTCCCATTCAGTCTCCCTCCTGTCCAAGAGTGTTCACAAAGTGCTTGGGCATAGTGGCAGCACATCTCAGCAAGGAGTGATAATTAACTCAGAGCACCTGGGAGACACTGGGATTCCTGTGAATATTAGAGTCCCAGACAGAGCCAGTATAGGTACTGGAGTTCAGGGGTGCAGAGCTGGATGCCCTCTGAGGCAGGGCACTCCCTCCCCAAGAAGGAATGGAAAGCCCTCTATTTCTGTCAAGTCCCTTCATCCTGGGTCACCCAGACCAGCAGAACTCTTCTTTCAGCTTCGGGATCATATGGCCCCACCCATAGCCATGGTGCCAGGGGCCAGATTCCAAATGAGTGACATTCAGTATCACTTAAAGGACCCACTGACCCCAGAAGAGACATCCTCTTTCAGGGCTGGTGTCTGTCACAGAAATCCTGTCACAAGCCCTAGACTGGAAGAAAGAAAGAAAGGGACAACTTCAGGCAGGGAATGCCTTTTCAACTACTAACTCATGCGGTTATACTCACAACAGATGCCTAACTTCATGGCTGGGGAGCCCACCTGGACAACCTAACTGTACCGATATGTGGGCCTCCTCAGGAGTCCAGAGAGCACATAAACCTCCTGGAACTAAGGGCAGTCTTTCTAGTCCTCAAGTCATTTGTTTCCCAGATAATGGGCCAGTCAATCCAAGTCAGGACAGACCGCACCACTGTCTTGCATTTCATCAAGATCCCCAAAGCTGTGCATGGAAGTATGAAGATCCGGAGTCTGTGGATCACTCATTGGAAGCATAGCTACCAGCATTCATCTTCTACGAATGCAAAAAGTCCTGACAGATTCCCTCAGTAGGATCAGCCACTGGCCTCCCAGATGGTATCTGAACAGACAGAATTTGGCCACAATCTTCAGGAGATGGTGCACACCAGATATAGACCTGCTCACCTCCAAAGAAAGCTACCAGCTCTTTCTTTTTTGTTGCAGGCCCCCAGCAGCGGCCTCAGTTCACATTGGACTTGGTCCAATCAGGAAGGTACCTGTATGCCTTCCCTTCTCACCCTATACTGCTACGAGTGAGGAGCCGGACTGCAGCCATGATACTAGTGGCTCCAGACTGGGTCAGGCAGTATAGCGAAGTGATTTAAGGCTCTGAGCTGTGAATCTGGTGACATTCAGCAGACCAGACCTGGGTTTGCATCCCACAGCTTCCACTTGCATACTGTGTGACCCTGAGCAAGTCACTTAACTTCCCTGTGCTCCCAGGTTGCACCTGTAAAAAAAGCTTTCAGCTTAGTGTGTCTCACCTGGTTAAACAACTAAATAAATAAATAAGGCAACCTTGGTGCTTCCACCCCTGGCCTTTTCCTCCAAACATCCCATTTGTCGTACCCTGTGACACAATCTGCTTACCATGTCTCAGGGCAGAGTAACTTTTCCAAACCTCAAGTCACTGCACCTCAAGGCTTGATTCTTAAGGAGCTAGAGTTCTCTGATTATCTGTTCTCAAAGGAGGCCCTCAAAGTCCTCGGGTTTTCCTGGAAACCTGCTACCAGAAAGCCATATGCTTTTAAATGGCAGCAGCTTTTCTCAGTCCTCTACAGGCAGATCTGCCCATTCTTTTGGACTACTTTCATTTTTTATTTTTTAGACTTGTAAGCAAGATGAGCATTATTGCCCGTTTTCACAAGCGACAAGTTTTACAAAATGCATTAAGATTCATAGATTGTGTAAAATGAACACACAATATACATGAATACGTAAAAACAATACAAAGAACAGGACATTTATGAGTTTGAATCACAAAAACAGTCATTTTCAGTGGCAACCCACGATTTGAATCTATTTTTAAAAGATGTTACAGTGCCACTATTAGTTATGTTTTTTGGGATTGTATTGTATAAAATAGGGGCCCTATATTGTAATGATTTCTGTCCGAAAGATTTTTTTGCAGAAAGGTGGTTGGAATACTAATTTACTCTGAGATCTTGTTCCTTGTTCATTAATACTGTGGAGGAATAGGGACTGGACTGAGCTGGGAAGCAGGTTAATAACTTTATATAGTAATACACCCATTCTTGGTACACTACTACTTGGTACACTTACAAGCTGTGGGCCTCAGGCCTTAAACCTTAAGGCACACTTGGCAGGTATTACTGACGATGTTTTGGCAGGTAATAAGAAAAGGGTGGCTTCACACCCCATTTTCAAGAAATTCTTTAAGAGTTTCTGACATTTGTTTTCCCGTTGGGGAACCAGTCCTCTACCTGGGATTTTAATCTGTGTATAGCCAAGCTCTTGGAACTTACTTTTGAACCAGTGGCCAATGCAGACCTGAAGTATATCACCTGGAAGTCAGTTTTCTTGGTGGTCATGACTTCTGCCAGGAGGGCGAGTGAGCTGCAAGCTCTCTGTAATCACCGTAACTACATGGTCTCCAGGATGCAAGGCAGCCTGGGTTCATGGCGGGGGGGGATCATGTCAAACAAATCTGATTGACTTCTTTGACTGTGCCACTAAGACGGTAGACAGGGACCAAGCGGTAGACATCCTCTAGCTTGATTTCAGCAAGGTCTTTGACTCTGTGCCCCACAAAAGGTTGATCAGGAAGTTGGTGGATCTTGTGGTTGGGGGAGAAAAGATGGTCAGATGGGTGAAAAACTAGCTGAGGGACAGAACCCAGTCAGTGGTTGTTGGGGCAGAGTTATCTTGCACCAGAGAGGTAACCAGTGGGGTCCTGCAGGGCTCTGTGCTGGGGCCGGTGTTGTTCAGTGTCTTCACTGATATTGGAGGTGGCATTAAGGGCAAAATGTGCCTATTCACGGATGACACCAAGCTTTGAGGGAGAGTGGACACAGCTGAAGGGATACAGGACCTACAAGAAGATCTGGAAAAGCTGGGGAGGTGGTCCAGGATCAGGCAGCTTGGCTTCAATGCCAAGAAATGCGAAGTTATGCATATTGGAGACAAGAATCCCAGGACAGAGTACTACCTAGGTGGAGTCTAGTATCTGCATCAGAGGAAAAAATGGACCTGGGAGTGATGATCACTAGTGTCCTCAAGCTCTCCACGCATTGCATATGTAGGGGGATCAGTAGTAGGAGAGAGGAGATTATACTTCCCCTTGTACAGGTCACTGGTAAGGCCGCATCAAGAGTATGGAGTTCAGCACTGGTGCCCACACCTCAAAAATACATTAACCTGCTGGAGAAGGTCCAGAGGAGGGCTACAAAGATGATATCGGGTCAGCAGGGTAAGGCATACAAAAAGAGATTGAGGGCACTGAAGTGGAAATTACATACCTACCTACCGTAATTCTTGATCTTCTTGGACGGAATCTCCACCACTTATTCACACTAATGGGGAGTACGCTGGAGGCAGTAGGACCCAGCCAGAGCCAAACTTTTTCTGGAGGGCCGGCGCTGAGGTGGCGCCGTGAGGGAGCGGCACCGTGAGCTAGGCTTGCGCAGTATAGACTACCTTGACGTCGACCCTCCAACTGTCTCAGTGCCTTTTTTCCTGTGGAAGTGCAGCGTAACTAACCTAGAGAGGCCAAACCTAAATAACGGACATAAGATAGACCGAATGCCTGTGTAAGAAGGGTCAAAGAATAAAGTCTTCACAGCCCAAAGACTGAAGGAGTGAAAACCTTAAACAGAGAAGTGAGCTCGGGGGATGGTGAGTGGGCGTGTGAATGGGTGGTGGAGACCCAGTCCAAAAAATTAGGAATTACGGTAGGTACGTAATTTCCATATCTTCCTGGACATAAAGTCTCCACCACTTATTCACACTAATCAGAGAGTACCGAGCTAAAATAATCACCCGAGATGGTCGGCAGGAGAGAGTTGCTCACTTAGGACAGAAGTCCATTAAGAATTGTTCTGCCAAAAGACTGATGCTGTTTGGCATGGACATCTAAGGCATAATGCTTGACGAAAGTATGCACAGAGCTCCAGGTGGCTGCATTGCAAATGTCAGCAGTGGGAACTTTACAAATTTCTGCCTGAGATGCCGCGACTGCTCTAGTAGAATGAGCGTACACTTTGCCTTCCAGCTTGACCTGTGCTATGGAGTAGCAGTGGTGAAGGCATGCCCCTAACTATGCTGAAATGCACCTGATAGCAACAGGTTGACCCAGCCGGGTCATGCTGAAGGAGACAAACAGTTGTTGGGCCTTGCAGATCTCTTTTGTCCTGTCCAGGTAGAACAGCAAAGCTCTCTTTACAGCCAAAGAATGAAGGGTATGCTCTCCCTCATTCTGGAAATTTGCAAAGTAGATCGGAAGGACTAAAGGTTGATTCAAATGAAATTCCAAGACAAAATTATGAAGGAACTTGGATTGAGTCCCAAGAACCACCTTGTCCTTGTGAAACACAGTGTACAGAGGGTCTGTTACCAAAGCGTGGATTTCTGATACTCTACGGGCGGAAGTAATGGCCACCAGAAAGGGTGTCTTCCAAGTTAGAAATGTCAACTCACAAGTGGCTAGAGGCTCCAAGGGTTTATGAGTGAGCATGTCTAGCTCGAGGTTAATGTCCCAGGCTGCAACTGGACGTCTAATGGGCGGTCTGGTATGCAGAATGCCTTTAAGAAACCGTTTAACTACAGGTAACTGAGCCAAGGACATAGAAAGTACAGGCTAATGGTATGCAGAAATTGCGCAAAGATGAACTTTGATTGTAGAGACCTGTGTTAAAGAGGTCTAAGAGATACTCCTGGACTTTACTCGGGCATGAAAAGGGATTCCAAGATGATTTTGCACACCAGCTCGAGAAACGCTTCCACTTAGCTGTGTACATTTTTCGAGTAGCTGGCTTGTGCGCAACTTGGAGAATATCTGAAACGTTATGAGAAACATTAAACCTGTTCACCTTCAGGAGCCAGGCATGGCGGTGAAGGGACCTCAGGTTGGTATGAAAAACAGGGCCCTGAGTCAGAAGGTTCATCTGGAGTGGAAGTGGTTTCGGGGAGGTTTCAGATAGCCTGTTGATTAGAGGAAACCAGATCTGGCGAGGCCAGATTGGGGCAGTGAGAATCGGTCTGCCCCCCCGTACCTCCAATTTGAGCAGCGCACTCTGAAGTAGGGGAAGAGGAGGAAATGCGTACAGAAAGTGTTTTGTCCATTGCAGCCTGAATGCATCCTGACAAAAAACGCCAGGTCCTGGATTTCTGGAGCATAAGAGAAGCAGTTTTGCATTGAGTGGGGACTCAAAAAGGTCCAGGTCTGGAGTTCCCTACTCTTTGAAGAGTGTCTGAACGGCGGTTAAGTCAAGAGACCACTCGTGAGGACCTGTCTCTCTTCTGCTGAGATGGTCTGCCAGTTCATTTTGTACTCCTGGCAGGTAGACTGCCTGAATCAGAGCCTTGTACTCCAGGCATCATTCCCACACTCTCATTGTTTCCCTGCATAATGAGTAAGAGTGTGCACCACCCTGCTTGTTGATGTAATATATCACTGCCTTGTTGTCTGTTTGAAGGAGAATGGTCTAGTGACGGAGTATGTCCTTCAAAGTTTGGACTGCATAGAGGATGGCCCTCATTTCCAGAATGTTTACGTGGAGTTGAGCCTCATCCTGGGTTCACGTGCCCTGGGTGTGGAGATCCTGGCAGTGAGCTCCCCAGCCCAGTGCATCCATGGTAATGGAGATCTGGGGATCTAGAGGGATGAAGGGATATTCTTCCAGAAGGTTGTCCTCCTGAGACCACCAGGTGACTGACCGTTTCAATGGTTCTGTCACCTTGATGTGAAAGGACTGAGGGTGAGTGGTTGGTGACCACTGAGTGCTGAACATCCACTGAGCGGTTCTCATGTGGAGACGAGCCAGAGGTACAGTGAACATCGAGGATGCCATGAGACCCAGCATCTGCTGTATCGAAAGAGCTCGAACTGAGCTGTCCTCTCTGATGAAGCAGGCCATCTGTAGGATATCGTTTCTTCTGTCTTCGGAAGGAAGGCTTTTGCACAGGAGGTGTCCAGAAGGGCTTCTATGAAGAGAAGCTTCTGTGAGGGCTGCAGCTGTGACTTTTTCAGGTCGAGCAGAACTCCCATGGACGTGAAGAAGTCTGAGACCGTAGCCACAGCCTCCAGAGTCTCTTGTCTGGAGGAGTTTGCGAGAAGCCAGTCGTCCAGATAGGGGAATGCTTGAATTCCAATTTTCCTTAGGTGTACCATGAGAACTGCACAGCACTTTGTAAAGACTCGAGGCACCAATGTTAGCCCAAAGGGCAGGACTCTGAATTGGTAGTGCTGACTCAGTGCCACAAACCTTAGATACTTGTGGTGCGTTGGGTGTAGGAGAAGGTGTTGGTAGGCGTCCTGCATGTCCAGGGAGGCTAGCCAATCATGTTGATGAATCAAGGGTAACAGGGTACTGAGTGATATCATCTTGAACTTTTCCTTGTAGAGGAACTTGTTTAACTTTCTGAGGTCGAGAATAGGGTGCATACTGCCTGTTTTCTTTGGAACCAGAAAGTAGTGGGAGTAGAAACCTGTGTTTCGCTGATCCAGTGGAACTACTTCTACTGCCCTGTTGTTCAGAAGGCCTTGCACCTCAGAAGCAAGAAGGTCTGACTGCGCAGCAGACAGCTTGGGCTGCCGCTTGGGAGGATGATCCGGAGGGGTTTCTGACAGGTTGAGAGAGTACCCCTCGCAGATTATCTTGAGGACCCATTTGTCCGATATTATTGACTGCCACTGGTCATAGAAATGAGTCAGACATCGTCCTACTGCCGAGGAAGAGTCCCCCTCGGACAGCTAAGGTGGGACCTGGGCCGGAAACTCAGAGAGTGGCACTGGGCGCTTTTGGGCCCTGTGCCTTTTGCTGTGTTTTCTTTTGCGGCTGAGGGGTTTGGTTTCTGTTAAAACCTCCTCTGCTTTTGCCATGAAAGGACTGACTGTTATGAAACTGTTGCTTCTTCCCGCCTCCTCGAGAGGCAGGAGGAGGGGGTCTAGCAGTCCTAATAGCGGACCTAGTTTTCTGAGTGGCCTCTAGTGCTTGCTCCACTTGAGGTCCAAACAGATGCATACAGTCGAAAGGTAAGGCTATGACCTTTTGTTGGACGTCATTCGTGAAGCCTGAAATGCACAACCAAGAATGGCGACGGGTGCAAATACTAGCTGCCGCCGCTGTGGAGGCAGTATCGAAAGCGTCCGTGGCACCTTTTAATCTGTTGATTGTTGGACTCGATACCTCTAGCAATGGTCTGTAGTAGCTCTGAATTAACTTCGGATTCGGGCAGAGCTTTATACTGTTGCTTTGAGCGAATGCCAGAGTACATTACTCATATTGAGAAAAATAACCCTGGTAGCTAGCAATGCTCATGCCCAGAGTTGAAGCATCAAAGACTCGCTGACCCAAGGTGTCGATTTTGCAACATTCTTTGTTTATAGGATGAGCTGTGGATTTCTGAGAAAGGACAGCCTTGTCATTCTCTACCGGGACCACTATGGCATCAGCAAAGGCTTGAGACGCCAGGATGGGACGATCCTTGGGAGGGGCATATTTCCTATCTATGGACTATGCCACAGAGGGAATAAAAGCCAGATTGCTCCTCACCATCTGGGAACGGGTCTCAAAACAGGGCTGCACCGGAGGGGTTAAATCCATAGGGATTTCCAGAACATGAAGATACTGGAGATGTAAAAGCTTCCCAGGATCGATTTCCGTGGTCTGAAGAGAAAGGGTAGAATTTAAATTCTTGAGCAGAGACTTAAAGGAAAGGTCTTCGACCACAGGCTCCGCAGGAGGATTGATCCCCGTCCCTAAGGCGGACTCTGCATCAAAATCATCACCCAGCCAAAGATCAGGATCAGGCTTAATGTCATCTCCTGACAGTCCACGAGGGACTGTATAGACAGGAAAGGGGTGAAAACCGGGAGGAAGAGGAGAAGACAGAATTGGAGTCGAAAACCTCTGAAACGCAAGTGGTGCCTCTGCTAATTACAGAGGCAGCGCCGACACAGAGGCGCCGCGCGCGACACTGACATCACACCTGACACTGAAAACTACACCGGCAGTGGATGCGGCACCGTGCTGACACCAAATGCAGTGCCGCTCCCTCGCGGCTCCACCTCGGCGCCGGCCCTCTTGAAAAAGTTTGTCTCCTGCTGGGTCCTAGCGTCTTCTGCGTGCTCCCCATTAGTGTGAATGAGTGGTGGAGACTTTATGTCCAGGAAGATCATGTGCTGCCTGGAAGACATGAGCGCGAGAGGGGACATGATTGGGACCTTCAAGTACATGAAAGCGATAAATAAGGTTGATAAGAAGAGTCTCTTTAAGCTGAGTGGCAACCGTAACACAAGGGGGCACAGTCTTAAGCTGGTAGGTAAGAGATTAAGAAAGGAGGGAGAGAGGAGGACTACAAAGATGATATCTGGTCAGCATGGTCAGGCATACGAAGAGAGGCTGAGCGCACTGAATATTTGCTCCCTGGAAGACAGGAGAGAGAGAGAGGGGACATGACTGGGACCTTCAAGTACATGAAAGGGATAAATAAGGTTGATAAGGAGAGTCTCTTTAAGCTGAGTGGCAGCCATAACACAAGGGGGCACAATCTTAAGCTGGAGGGTAGGAAGTTTAGGAGGGAGGTCAGGAAGTACTTCTTCACAGAGGGTGGTGGACACTTGGAATGCGCGGCCGGAAGAGGTAATCTCGTTGAAGACTGTGGGCAGCTTTAAGAGAGGCTGGGACAGGTATGGGAGAAGGTAAGGATCATGGGTAGGGAGAATGGGAAGAGTGGGGAGGGAGGGCAGGGACAGTAGCTCAAGCTGTGGACCTTGCGATACAAGCAGATTTGACAGACCAAATGGCTTTCTTCTGCTGTCTTCTTTGTATGTTCATACTATATCCCACAGAGATAACATAATTATTAGGCTTAACAAGAAAATCCTCCCTAAGGTGGTGTCAGACTTTTGTCTGAAAGAGTCCATCACTCTCCCACTGTTTTTTCACAGTTAAATCCAGTTCTTGTGAGCTCAAGCTGCACAGCCTGGATGTCAAGAGGTCACATAGTTATTATTTGGAATGTACTAAGGACCTCAGATCTTCCCAGTTTCAGTTGCTTCTCACATATGGCGAACTGGGGAAGGGCAGACTAGCTTCCAAGAGGACCATTGCATGCTGGATAGTCTCCTGCCTCTAGTTCTGTTATTCCAAAGCTGTCAAGCAGCCACCAAAAGGCCTCAGGGCACACTCCACTCGTGGCACTGCTGCCTCAGTGGCAGCTGCCAGGGGTGTCCTCTTATGAGAAATCTGTAAAGCAGCTACCTGGAAAACTGTACACACCTTTACAGAACACTACTGCCTGGATGTGCAAATGCAGAAGAGATGCCAGGTTGGCACTGCTGTCTTGCAGTACCTTTTCTCCAAATAGGTTCTGTACCCTGCCTTCCAAAGTACTGCTATGGAGTCTGCATACATGAAGCATAATGAGAGATACCTGGGGTTTGAAGAAAAAATGATGTACCCCAGTAATATTTTTTTTTCCAAGGGATCCCTCATTATGTTTAAATCTCCTACCCTACCTCCCCTTCCAGAGCCTGGAAAAGATTCTAGAAGAATCAGTTGTCATTTAATGTCCTCGTGCTTGAACATTCCTTGTTGTTCATTCACAATCAGGTTTTACTGTGTTTTCTGGGTCTTAGTTTGCCATAGCTTGGCCAGGGAGGCCAACCTATTTGGGGTTTTTCTTTGATAGTTTTTTTTTCTTTATAGGTATAGTTTAGGATACGTTAGTAATACTCGTGGCTTTTGGCCTGTTGGTTTTCAAAGTAAATCTGGCGTTATCCAGCAAAACACAGCGCTACCGCAAAGCATTCGTTTGAATGAAGATCCAGGTTTCATAATTTACATAATATTCCACACGCTCCGGGGCAGTACAGGCTAACTGCCTAAATTAAGCATAATGAGGGATCCCTTGGAAGAAACAATATTACTATGGTAATTTTTTCTTGTTGCCCCCACCATATGCACAACTTATTCCTTTTTCCCTGCTCCTCTTCCCCCTTTTCTGCTTGTAGCAATGAGTGTACTGGTGATGTCATACACATGATATCACCTCAGTCCTGGAGTTGCTCTTAAAGCAGTGGTGCATGATAATACCGAAAATTGTACCTATACCTTTTTTATTCTTTTTTAGGTTGCCCCTTATCTTCTGACGTGTGTGATACCCTTCTTTCCCTGTTTTGAGTCTGCTTTAGCACTTTTTATCACATTTGAAATAATAAAAGAGGCACTCCATATAATATGGCTTGAACCAGGTTTCCATCAGTATTCCCAGCTGTTTTTGGCACTTCTTGTCCCATAAGGTCGGGGGCAATGTCTGCTGCATGCTAGTTCATTTTATAGTCACAAGAAAAGTAGTCTTAAACACTAGGTGTTTAAAAATGACTGACTAATGATGCCATATTAAAAGGAGCACTCCTTGCATTATTTCACTTGTAAGAAACAAGTAGAAAAGCAGACTCAAAATGTAGGAAAAAGGATATTATTCAAGTCAAGAGTTGGGTGGAAATATAAACTGAAAGTGTAGGTAAAAATTTTCAAAGCTATCATGCAATGCTGCTTTAAGCTAGAACTTTAGAAAGTACAAACTCTGCAGTGTGGTCTTGCTTCTTCTGGCAATCTAACAGCAGATTTATTTCTCTGCTGAAGAGATCAGTCACCCCTAGAATCCTGTCCCTCTCTCAATAGCAAGGTTTTCCTAGTTTTGACTACCATTGTATTATTTTTTAAATATTCTATAAGGAATAATGTATTGGCACCTATACACAATGAGCCTGTTTTTCCATCGAAGGGTTGAGATACCAGCATGTGGACCTCAAGAGCGAAGCTCGAGAGGTCCATGCTGTTATCTCAACTTCAAGATGGAAACACAAGGCAAGCTGTGTATGGGCATCCATATTGCATTTGTTATAGTGTATGGTTTAAAAAAAAAAAATCACTATAAGCCTGAGGTACAGTTAGCAAAGAAAGTGAAACCAGGCAGCCAGAGTCAGCGTAAGGGAATCACAGATGCAGTTAATGATAGAACATGCACAAAAAGGTGTTTACAACATGCACAATAAATTTAGAATGTGCACAACAAGGTTTATGAGCTGCCTGAATTCCATGCACAATAAGCCCGAACCATACATTATAAGTTTATTTAATACTCTGTGTTAGTTCGTAGTATCATAGTACTGTGTCAGCAGAAAAGGACCATCTAGTCTGCTCATTTCCCTCCCACCCCTGCTTGTCTCCACTTCCCAGAGGTATTTTCCTCTGCCCACCAGCCAACCTCTTGTGTCTGTCCCTCGCCCTCTTGAATTCCTCCACTGTTTCGGCACACACCATCTCATTAGGTATTCTGTGCCAGGGTTCCACCACCCTCTCAGTGAAATAACATCTCCTTACATTGCTCTTAAATCTTCCCTTTTCCAATCTTAAATTATGACCCCTTGTCTTAACTCCTACTTTCCTTTTGAATAATCTACCTTCATTCACTTTATTTATTCACTTCATATACTTAAAAGTCTTTATCATGTCACTTCCATCTCTTCTAACCTCCAGCAGGTATAGATTTAATTCTCTTCATCTAATCTCGTATGGCTTCTCTTGCATACCTTTTACCATCTTTGTTTCTCTTCTCTGAACCCTCTCTAACCCATGTATCCTCTTTCTTAAATGAGGCCTTCAGAACTGTACCTGTACTCCCAGTGCGGTCTGACCAATGGTCTTATATAAAAGTATCAACACCTCCCACTTCTTACTTGTTACACCCCTTCTTATGCATGCCATCTTTCTGTTAGCTTTACCTACTGCCTTACTACATTGGTCTCCTACCTTAAGGTTGTTTGAGATCATTATCTCCAGGTCCCCTTCCTGTTCTGTTTGCTTTAGGAGTTCTCAGCCAGTGGATTTTTGCACCCCACATGCATCACTGTACACTTCTTAGCATTGAACTTCAGCTGCCAAATGTCTGACCACTTCTCTAGTGTGCTCAGATCTCTCCTCATGGCCTCAACCCCTCCTGCTGTGTCAACCCTATTATATAACTGCATCATCCCAAAAAAAAAAAAAAAAGCACTTTAAGTCCTGCTGATATATCACTGATGTAGATGTTAAAAAGGACTGGTCCCAGTACTGACCCCTGAGGAACACCACTCATCACCTTCATTATCCTAGAATGGACACCATTTATCACCACCCTCTGACTTCTGTCCTTCAACCAGTTTTCCACCCATCTAGTTGTTTCCTGTCTCACCCCCAGGCTGTCTGTCTTATTTACTAGCCTGCGGTGAGGAACAGAGTCAAAGGCCTTACTGAAGCCACATCAACTGCCCCCCCAGTCAATAACCTTTGTTACCCCATCAAACAATTTGATCAGATTTGTCTGGCAAGATCTCCCACTAGTGAAGCCATGTTGCTTTTCATCTAATAGTTTCTTGTCCATTAAATATTTGACCACTCTTTCCTGTAGTAACACCTCCATCAACTTACCACCACTGATGTGAGGCTGACAGGGCGGTAATTCCCCTCCTCCTCCCTGCAGCGCCGCTTATAAATTGGTACTACATTCGCCATCCCCCAACCCCCAATATCCATGGATAAATTAAGTAACTTTGTCAGATGTGATGCCAGCTCATCCCTCAACTCTCTCTCTCTCTCTTTACGAACTGATGGATGCAAACCATCAGGCCCCATTGCCGTATCTAACTTTAATTTTCCAAGTTCTTTCTTTACTTTGCCCTTACTTAATGGGCTTTGATCAAGCTCAGTTTTGTGTATTTTGTCATTTTTTCACTGGTTTCATAGTGGTTTCCGAAACCTTAAGAGAACTGTATTTCAAGCCCCAGGAATCTCCCAGTATGATTAGACATATGCAGTTAGCCCAGCTGGTCTCACTGCCCCTGTAGCCAGTGGAATGTGAAAGTGGAAGTTTGAACGTAATGCTGCTAACAGTCGGATTCATTTCTCTGCTGTGCTAGCAACATGGCCCGAAGAGCTCTCTATAGCAGCTTCGTTGCAAATCTTTTATTTTTTTCTGTAAAGTCAGTATTTTTCTTTATTTTTCTGCACTAGTGTGTTTATTGTGTTAATTTAGTTAGTTTAGTGTTTTTACCGCTGTTTTAGCTATTCCCTTCGGTTCCTTAGTGGTTCCAGAGAACCGAGGGAAAATACTCTTTGCTTTTTAGCAGGTTTTTCTTCCTGAATCTAACATTACAGTGGTGTGAAAAAGTATTTGCCCCCTTCCTGATTTTCTCTATTATTGCATATTTGTCACACTGGATGTTTTCAGGTCTTTAGACAAAATATAATATTAGATAAAGGGAACCTGAGTGGACAAATAACACTTTTTTTTTTTACTTATTTCATTTATTTAATGAAAAAAGTTAACCAACACCAACTGGCACTGTGTGAAAAGTAATTGCCCCTAGTTAAATCAACCCAATTAAAGGATAATTAGAGTCAGCTGATTAAACACAGCCAGGCTTGATTACAGCCAGCCCTGCTCAATATAAACCTCACTTATTTTGGCCCTTACCATCAGAGTCACATTGCCAGCACAAAGATTCAACAAGCACATTATGCCATGATCAAAGGAAGTTCCTGAAAGATCAGAAAAACATTTTGTTGCCCTCATCGGTCTGGAAAGGGTTACAAAGCTATTTCTAAGGCTCTGGGACTCCATCGAACCACAGTGAGAGCCATAATCTCCAAATGGAGAACACTTGAACAGTAGTGAACCTTCCCAGGAGGGGCGGCCTGCCAAAATTACTCCAAGGGCAGGTAAAATCATCCAAGAAGTCTCAAAGGATCCTAAAACAACATCCAAAGAACTGCAGGCTTCACTTGCCTCAGCTAAGGTCAGTGTTCATGACTCCACAATCAGAAAGAGACTGGGCAAAAATGGGCTTCATGTGAGAGTAGCAAGGCGGAAACCACTGCTAACCAAGAAGAACATAAATGCTCATCTCTCATTTGCCAAGAAGCACCTGGATGATCCACAAGCCTTTTGGGAAAATGTTCTATGGACAGATGAGTCCAAAGTGGAACTTTTTGGACAACATGGGTCCCATAATGTCTCGCATAAAGCAAACACAGCATTGCACAGTAAGAACACCATACCAACAGTCAAACATGGTGGTGGTAGTGTGATGGTGTGGGGATGCTTTGCTGCCTAAGGACCTGGATGACTTGCCATAATTAAAGGAACCATAATTCTGCTCTGTACCAGAAAATTCTTAAGGAGAATGTCCAGTCATCCTTCCGTCAGCTGAAGCTGAAGCGTAGTTGGGTCATGCAGAAGACAATGATCCAAAACACAAAAGCAAGTCCACATCAGAATGGTGAAAAGAAGTAAAATTAAAGTTTTGGAGTGGCCTAGTCAAAGTCCAGACTTAAACCCAATAGAGATGCTGTGGCAGGACCTGAAACGCGAGCAGTTCATGCTCGAAAACCTACCAAATGTTACTGAATTAAAGCAGTTCTACGAGGAAGAGTGGGTTAAAATTCCTCCACAGCGATGTGAAAGACTGATATTGAATTATAGGAAGTGTTTGTTGCAGTCATTGCAGCTAAATGTGCCGTAACCAGTTGTTAAGTGTAAGGAGGCAATTACTTTTTCACACAGTGCCAATTGGTGTTGGTTAACTTTTTTTCATTAAATAAGTGAAATAAAAAAAAAAAACAAGTGTTATTTGTTCACTCAGGTTCCCTTTATCTAATATTACATTTTGTCTAAAGACTGAAAACATCCAGTATGACAAATATGCAATAATAGAGAAAATCAGGAAGGGGCAAATACTTTTCACACCACTGTATATTCTTTATTTTATTTAAAATCGCTTTATTTATTTGCCATATTTCTCAGTTCCTTTGGACAAGGAACAGAGTATTTTATTACATTTTAATTATTTTAATCATGGCTCCATTTGTTATTGGGGACCGACCATGAATTTCTTTATCCCCCCATTGGGAACCGATTTTCAGGTCTTTTTGACTTTTTTGGCATGTCAGTTTCATCTAACAAGAGAACGAAACTTACAGGTTTTAAAATTGCTTTATGTGCTTTTAAATTTTGGCAAGACACCATTTGTGTTTAAGGTGCCTGGGTCCCAGCCATATTTTTGCTGTGTTCTGTGCAGTAAAAAACAATTAGAGTTCTGATCACAGTAAACATAAACGACCTTTCTGATCAGGCCCCGGAATCAGTTCCTTAACAAAACAAAAAAATGTTGTGCCTCCTGCTGAAGAAGCAAAGGACTCCCAGCTGACAAAAAACAAGTTACCCTCTATAGAGGACATATCTAAGGCCTCTCAGCAGGTTCTTTAGGCCATCCAATCTGTGGGTTCCCTTTTGGGTATGCCGGGTCCTCCTCAGGCCCAGACCTGGTTTACCTGAATTTTGTTATGAGGAGGATGATGATGACCCAGAAGTGGGTGAACCAATTGAGTCTGATGTTCCCTGACCAGGAGTTTGGTACACCTCCCCGGGGTAGGAGGGTTTCTCCTCTCATTACTCCTTTGTCAGGCAAATGGCAGATACCCTGAGTCTCTCTTCACAAAAGACTGTGGAGGATGAAGAGGAGGCCAAGTTACTGGACATGATGGGGCTGGTACCCACAAAGAGATTGCTCCTGCCTGTTCACAATTGTCTTAAGAAAGCAACCCTCAAAATCCTGCAGACCCCTTCCTCGCTTCCAGGGGTCGATAAAAAGGTAGAGAAAAAGTATCAGCTTGACAAGGCTAATGCCAAATACTTGTACACCCATCCAGATCATGAGGGTGTGGTTCAGGATGCAGCCTTCGACAAGGCCATGATTCCCCTCTCATTCCAAACTCCTGATATGGATTCCAGGAAACTGGACAGTAACAAAAAAACAAAAAAGTTACATAGCTGCCTCTTTCCTAGTAAGGCAGGCAGCCTGTATGGCATATACTACTTTGGAATTCTGTACTGGCCATGACTGATAAGTTGTCAGGTGTTGTGGCTCACGTCCTTGCAGACACTGCCAGGACTGTCAGATGCCACCAAATATCAGTTCCACATGGCAGTAGACACTAATGATACTGCATTCAGGTGCATGGCTTTGGTTGTCTCCATGAGGAGATTTGCCTGGCTCCGAACCATCAGTCTCACCCAGGTTACCAAGGCTAAGGCCTTGGATTCACCATGTGAGAACAACTCCCTCTTTGTTGACAAGACTGAGGCATGCATGAAGAAGTGTAAAACCACCTACTAAAGTAATTTCAGTTAGGAAAAGGCCTCCACTTCCTATAGGACTCTAGGAAGGGGAGTTAGTGGTAGGGGTTACTACCCTATGGCTTGCATTCCTGTGCCTGTGCTCTGGACTACTCACAGTAAGAGGTTACTATAGAGGCAGGGGTAGGAAACCTTCGAAGCGTGCTGACCCTGCACCTCCTTCCAAGGCTCAGTCCAAGCAGACCCCCTTCACGAGACAGTTCAGGTCGCCATCCCTTAACCAGTCAGGCTGGCTCATTACTTCCAAGAGTGGAAAAATATTATCCCAGACAAGTGTGCACTGGAAGTGGTGAGCCTGGGGCTTTCCCTACAGTTCAAAAAGTTCCTAAAACTACAGGCTTGCAGAGTTTTCAAAACTTCAAATCCTGCAGACAAAATTCTGCTGGAGTTGGAGGTCAAGAAGCTTCTGCAGGTAAATGCAGTAGAACCAGTCCCTCCATCTAAGCAGGGGAGGGGCCTGTACTCAAGATATTTTCTTACTCTGAAGAACAGTGGGGAATAGTGACCCATTTTGGATCTCAGGTTTTAAACAAACACCTCATAAAGCCCAGGTTCAAGATGATAACCTTTGCCACGGTTGTTCCCTCCCTACAGCAAGGGAACTGGCTAGTTTCCCTGGATCTGAGGGATGCCTACTTAAGTCAGACCCATTCACAGAAAGTATTTAAGAATCTGACTCCCCTCAGGGCATTACTAGTTCTCTGCCTTTCCCTTTGGACTCGCATCTGCACCCATGGTGTTCACAAAGTGCATTGCTGTAGTTGCAGCTCATCTCAGGAGGCAAAGGACCATAGTGTCCCCTTATCTCGACGACTGGTTGATCGCTGGGAACTCTCACCCATAGGTCAGAGAATCCCTCAGGCTAACCCAGAAAACCCTAGAGTCACCGGGATTTCTCATAAGCACCCAGAAGTCTCCGTTGGGGCCTGTCCAATTCCTGGACTTCATAGGGGCAGAGCTTGATACCTTGCAGGCAAAGCCTTCCTCCCTCGAGAGGGTAAGCAATCTGATACCCCTGGCAGTCACCTTTGTCCTGGGCCAGCCCAGGCCAGCAAGGCAGTTTTTACAACTCCTGGACCACATTGCTTCTACCACAGCAGTGGTCCAAGGTGCCAGGTTTCAGATGAGAGGTATATAGTACAGTACCATTTGAGAGGTAGTCACAGAGAAGAGAGCCTCTCGCCAAACTACTTCCAGTTACAGAAACCTTGTTGCATGCTCTTGACTGGTGGAAGAAAAGAGACAACCTCAGGGAGGGAATCACTTTCCAGCAACAGCCTCCCTCTGTGGTCCTCACAGCAGATGCTACCCTTCTTGGCTGGGGAGCACACTTAGGCGACCAGCCAGTAGGGGGAGCCTGGTCCCCTTGAGAGTCAAGACAGCACATCAGTCTTCTGGAACTGAGAGCAGTCTTCCTTGCCCTGCTGTCCTTTCCTCCCCTGGTACGAGGTCAGTCAGTCCAGATCAGGACAGGCAACACCACAACCATGCATTACATCAACAAGCAGGGATGCACCAGATCCTCAACGTTCTGCACGGGGGCCATTAAAATGTGGTCTCTGGCCTATTCCATGGACTTGCAATTGCCTGCAATCCACCTCCCAGGAAAGGACAATGTTTTATTGGATTCTGTCAGTAGAATCATCCAGAACCATCATGATTGTGCACTGAACAAGCAAGTACTAGCTACAGTTTTCAGGAGGTGGGGCACCCCAGAAATAGATCTGTTCACCTCATCAGAGACCATCAGCTTCCTCTCAATTGTTGGAGGCCTCCAGTAGTGGGCACAGTGCCAATGGATGTCTTGGTTCTGGATTGGACAGGCAGGTCCCTGTATGTCTTCTCTCCCTTTCCTTTACTGTTAAGAGTACTCCTCAAGCTGAAGAGCCAGTCTGTGACTATGATTCTGGTGGCCCCAGTCTGGGCCAGGCAGCCATGGTACCCCCTGCTGCTAGTCCTGTCAGCCAAGCAGCCCACTCGTCTACCTCAGAGCCATAGACTCTTGACCATGGCTTGGGGGATGCCAAAGCTCAGACAGAAGAACACATTGCAAAATCAGTGGGTAGAGGGGACAAAACCTTTTACAGGTACATAAGTGAAAAAAGAAAGACAAAGGGAGGGATAGTGAAACTGAAGGGGGAGGATGGGGGCACGTGGAGGATAACAGTAAAGCTGACATATTGAACAGGTATTTCTGCTCAGTCTTTACCTGAGGAAGAGGAGGGTAATGGGTCTGAAGGAGTACAAGGTTGAGAATGGTGCAGAAATGGACACAAGTCCCTTTACACGAGAAAGGGTCCTGAAGGAACTGGAAGTAATAAGAGTTGATAAAGCAATGGGGCCAGATGGGTGCACCCCAGGGTCCTTAAGAACTAAGAGAGGTGGTGGCTGAACCTCTGGCTATCCTGTTTAGCCAATCACGGAAACAGGGAGGTACCCAAAGACTGGAGGATAGCAGATGTAGTCCCCTTTGTACAAAAGTGGAAACAAAGAGGAAGCGGCGAACTACAGACCAGTCAGCCTCACCTCAGTAGTGGGGAAGATCATGGAAGCACTACTGAAGGAGAGATTGGTGGAACTTCTGGTTGTCAGTGGACTGCAGGACCCAAGGCAGCATGGTTTCACCAGGGGGAGGTCATGTCAGACCAGCCTCGTTGAATTTTTTTGACTGGGTGACTAGGGAGGTGGATCGGGGAGGGCAGTGGACATGGCCTATCTGGACTTCAGCAAGGCCTTTGACACTGTGCCACATAGAAGACTATTACACAAACTGGGGATATGGGTGTGGGCAGGAGAGTAGTGTGGTGGGTAGGTAGCTGGCTGGGCAGCAGGACACAGAGGGTGGTGGTAAATGATTGTCACTCCACAGAGGGAAGAGTGACCAGTGGGGTACCACAGGGATCAGTGCTGGGACCGGTCCTATTCAACATCTTCATCAGTGACATTGCGCAGGACCTAGAAGGCAGAATGTCACAGTTCGCTGATGACACAAAGCTCTGTAACAGAGTAGACTCACCAGAGTGTGCAGACAGACTAAGAAGGGACCTGCCGAAACTTGAAGAATGGTCAGGGTTTGGCAATTGAAATTTAATGCAAAGAAGTGCAAGATAATGCATATGGGGCACAAAAACCCTGGCACAATATATCAGTTGGGGAGTGAGGATATAGCATGCACCAAGCAGGAAAGGGATCTTGAGATTATCATCTCTGATGACCTCAGGGTAGGGAAACAGCGTGACAAGGCAGCAGGTAAAGCAAATAGGATGCTGGGATGCATAGGCAGGGGCACCACCAGCAGGAAAAGGGAGGTCATAATTCCACTATACAAGACACTAGTGAGGCCCCACCTGGAGTACAGTGTACAGTTCTGGAGACCTTACCTACGTAAGGACATAGACGGGGTAGAGAAGGTTCGGAGGAGGGCAATAAAGATGGTGCATGGATTGCATCACAAGTCCTGTGAGGACAGGTTGAAGGAACTGAACATGTACTCACTGGAGGAGAGGAGGGAGAGAGGAGATATGATAGAGACATACAAGTATCTTACAGGGAGGAACAGGGTGCAGGAATAAACTATTTTTAAGCGAAAAAGATGTTCCAGGACTAGACGACATGGGATGAAGTTGGAGGGAGGATGATTCAGTGGAAATGTGAGCAAGAATTTCTTCACAGAACGGGTGGTGGACAAGTGGAACACCCTGCCAGAGGAAGTGGTGGGGGCTGAAACAGATTTAAGAATGCATGGGATAGACATAAAGGAATTCTTGAGGTCAGGGATAAGGGGCAACAGCCTTCAAGGAAAACATAAACTGAACTTACAAGCTCAAATGGGCAGACTGGGTGGGCCATAGGCCCTTATCTGCCGACACTGTCTGTGTCTATGTATCCATGTAACCTTTCCCAATCTCAAGTCTCTTCACCTCAAGCCTTGGTTCTTGAGGAGTTAGAGTTTGCCGAGTACCAACTTTTGGAGGATGTCCTTAAGGTTCTCCTGGTATCTAGGAAGTCTGCAACTAGGAAAACCTATACTTCCAAATGGAAGAGGTTTTCTCTGGTGTAAACCCAAACAGATCAGTTCCCTAAAGGCAGGATTACTTGTACTTCTTGACTACTTCTTAATTCATGTACAGGCCTCAAGTCTGCAACCCTGAGAGTTCATCTAGCAGCTGTCTCTGCTTACTATATATTTCAGCAGGTAGTAAACATGTCCTGTCACTGAAAAACAGAAAAGAAATATGATTTGATCATCAGGACACATAAATGTATTACCTCATTAATCTGCTCGAAAAGGTGCCAGATCAAATTGACCTTTTAATTCTGGCCATTCTTCTGCCCTCAGGGTGTAGTTTCAAAATGCCTCCTGCATTAATGTTTTGGCATTATAATTGCAACCCATAGTACCTGGCCGAACCGTCTCAATGCGAATAAACTTAAAACAATGGTAACCAGCATTGGCCTTGGAAATGTGCTCAGCTGTAGTATAATCGGCATTCTGCTTGGCAAGAGCATGGCAGCGCTCCCCTACATGGACTTTAAATTTTCTAGGCATTTTGCCAGTATAAAACACCCCACACTGGCAAACAGACAAGTAAATTACCCCTTCAGTTTTTTTGTTTGTTTTTTCTTGTTTTTGAAGTTGGTGATGTTTCTCTCCTGGACCGGAGACACCCTACAGATGCTGGCCACCCCAGCCTCACTCCCCCAACTTTTCTCCAGGACTTACCTTTGCACGAAGGCAGCATGGCCTGCGTGCTTACCGGGGTGCAGGACTACCGGCCTGGGGTCAACGGCAGCTCTGAGACCATTTTTCTGTTTTTCTTCTCACGGGGTGTCATGCAGTGCCACCCAGACATCCCCACGCATGCGTCTGTGCATCGAGTGTCAGCAGCCACCACTCCCTCCTCCTGTGTTGATAGTTCCAGACTGCCTTGCCCCAGCCAACACTAGGGGCTAGGCAAGCAACCCTCCCTCCTCTGGAGAGGAGAGTAGTCCACCAGAAGCTCTATCCTCTCCCTCCCTTCCTGGCCGACCCCTGGCAACCCATGTCTGTATCTGAACCCAGTCGCTAGCATCCAGCATGATGCGATTTGTGGCATCCAGCACCTCAATCCTCAGCGCCACTGGGCCGGCTAAAATTACCCCTTCAGTGTTGCATGTTAGCCACTTATGAGTCTGTGGTGGTTTTTGTGTGCTTTGGACTGAATGAACTGAACTTTAGAACAAACTCTACACTGCAACCTAGAAAAGACAGGAGGCTTCTCTCAGATTCATATATATAAAAATTACTGGGGGGAGAAAGCCAAAGTGATGTGGCTGTCTGTGGTGATTTTAATGTCTTGTTGCATTTACGTTTCATAGAATACATAGTAAAGATTATTTGAGTAGTCACTGCTCTCATCTGGGAATATGAAAGGATGCAGGGGAAGGAGGCCAGGGAAACTTCAGGAAGAAGCTGAGGGTGACAGGTCAGAAGATTAGGAAGGCGAAAGCAGAAACAGAGGAGAAAATTGCTGGGCAAGCTAAAAGGGGTGATAAAACTTTTTTTTGGTACATTTGGGAGAAGAGGAAGACACGGCAGGGGATAGGGTAAAGGGAGTGGGGGAGTACAGGTGGAAGGGGACTTCAAGAAGGCAGAGGTGCTGAATAGATTCTTCGGCTCGGTCTTCACAATTGAGACAGAAGGAAGGGGATCAGTGTTAAGAAGAAACGGAAGGGGCGATGGAGGGGTGAATCCTAGTCCGGTCAGGGAGGAATTGGGTAAACTGAGGGTAGACAAGGCTATGGGACCAAATGCCCTGCATTCTAGGGTCCTCAGGGAGCTAATGCCACCACTACCGAGGTTAATTAACCTGTCCTTAGGTACAGGGTGGACGCCAGAGGACTGGAAGAGGGCAGACATGGTGCCACTTCACAAAAGTGGCAGCAGGGAGGAGGCGGGAAGTTATCGCCCAGTCAGTCTCACATCGGTGGTGGGTAAGGTGATGGAGGGGATATTGAAAGAGAGGGTGGTTAGCTACTTGGATGGTAGTGGGCTGCAGGACATTCGTCAGCATGGCTTCACACGGGGGCGGTAATGCCAGATGAACCTGATAGTTCTTCGATTGGCTGATGAGGGTGGTTGATCAGTGGGGGGGGAAGGGAGTGGACGTGGCCTATCTGGACTTTAGAAAGGCCTTCGACACCGTGCCCCACAGAAGACTGATAAATTATCTGGAGAGTTTGGGGGTGGGACAGAAAATAACAAGGTGGGGGGAAAACTGGCTGACGGGAAGAAGCCAGAGGATGGTGGTAAATGGGGTGCATTGTCTGGAGGTAGGGGTGACGAGTGGGGTTCCACAAGGGTCAGTGCTAGGGCCCATCCTATTTACCATCTACATCAGCGATGTAGTGGAGGGGCCGCAGGGGAAGGTCTGCCTTTTTGCAGATGATATGAAGATCTGCTGCATGGTGGACACCCCAGAGGGAGTGGAGGCTGTGAGGAAAGATCTAAGATTGCTGGAGGGGTGGTTGGAAACAGGGCAACTAAAGTTCAGTGCCAAAAAAATACACAGTGATGCACATGGGGCTGAATATTCCACAAGCAAACTATACACTTTGGGGGGGGGGGGATGAAAGACTGAGTAGGAGAAGGATCTAGGAATCATAATCACAAACAACCTTAAGGTGGGGACCCAATGCAGCAAGGCGGTGGGCAAAGCAAATAGAATGTTGGCGTGCATAGGGAGAGGGATTACTAGTAGAAGGTGGGAGGTGCTGTTGCCACTCTACAACTCCATGGTGAGGCCACACCTGGAGTACGGGGTTCAGTTCTGGAGACCTCACTTATGCATGGATATAGGTGGCATGGAAGGAGTACAGAGAAGGGCCACCAAGATGGTGCATGGGCTAAGTGGGAAGCCATACGAAGAGAGGCTGAGGGTGCTGGGATATGCACCCGCTGGAGACCAGGAAGGGGTAGGGGGACATGATAGAGACATTCAGTTATGTGAAGGGGATTAGTAAAGTGTGTGTGTGTGTGTGTGTGTGTGTGTGTGTGGCTTATTCACAAGGAAAGTAGGCACTAGAATTAGAGGGCACGGATGAAGAGTGGAGGGAGATAGTTTTAAAGGTAACGTGAGGTGACATTACTTTATTGAGAGGGTGGTGGCACCCTGGAACAGTCTGCTGGAGGAAGTGGTGGAGGCCAGAACTGTGAGGGATTCAAAGGGCATGGGACAAACAAAAGGATTGACTAGGGAGCGGAGGGTGGAATATATGGAATCTGTGGGCGGGGGGCAAGTGAAGGGGGGAATGGGAAGACTCGATGGGCCAAGAAGGTCCTTTTCTGCCATCACATTTCTATGAAACTATGAATCTGGTCGTCAGCTACAAAACTGCTGTTAGAATGCCAGGGGGGGCATAATCACACTGCAGAGTACGAATGTTAACATTCTAAACTTCTGTCTGTGGGGCAGTACTTCAGGACTGAGATGACACAATTTGTATGGGCCTGATGCAGACATGCAATTACCTTGGTGAGTAATTTTTACTTTGATCCCTGACTCTTCTTCAGGTTGTCATTCGTGCTGCTGCATGGGTTTGAACAGCCTATTTTAGGGAGGGTTCAGTTCCCCATAAGGTCCTGGGACCCCAGGGAGAAGGGGCAGACTAGATGGGCGTACTGGTCCTTTTCTGCTGACAGTCTGTGTTTCTGTGGGACAGCATTCCCATGACTTGTGCTCTCCTCTATCCAGATTCAGGGCAGTGGCATTCTACAGACAGCCAACATTCCCCCTCTTCCCCTACATCTGTTCTGTAACACACCCTGTTTCAGCCGACGCAGGCTTCCTTCCCAGAAGACAGTAAGAGGAGGCAGTATTGTACTGTGATTTAGGGCACTGAGCTGCAAACATGGAGATCTGGGTTTGAATCCCATAGCCCTACTTGCATACTGTGTGACCCTGAGCAAGTCTTTTCACTTCCATGTGCTCCCAGGTCACACCTGAAAACAAGTTTTGGCTTCTTCTGCCTTTTCTGTTTAAACAATCCCCCCCCCCCCCATAAGACTGCACTCCTGCTTTGATGCATATTGCACAGTGACTGGTGACCCAAGACAACTGAAGCAGTACCATCCTTCTTCCTCAACTACAATACTTAATGACTTCCCTCTGTTCTGTTAGCAGATACACTTGGAACATGTGTAATATTTGAAGAACATGCAGGCCAAGGTGAGTGGTTTTCTATCGCTGCTAAGTTAAATACCAGGATTGCTGCTTGAGAACGAACTTATCATATCGTATGTGTATATATGAATATATATATCTATATATAAATATATATAGATATATATAGAATATGACATGGCGAGAGCGAGTTAGTAGGATTAGCTTTATGAGTTATACTTGCTGTCCTTATCTCACGAGTGGCTTCAAGAAGTCAGGTATAGCTAGCGAAAATATTTCTGTTATCTCACTTTTACCCATGTCATATTTGATTTGTACTACAGGTGTTTAGGTAGTTTTGTATCAAAAATGATAAAAAGTTACAAAAGGAAAAAAGTACAAAATGTAAACTGTCTCGCTAATCAATGGCTCAGCATAAAAGAAACAAATCGGTGCAGTGCAGATCAATATGATCTATGCAGATGTGAAGTAGAAAGCAGCTAAGTCTTCAAAGCATCTCAGCATCTGCTGACTTCAGTGCTGAACGTTACTATTGTGATGTCATCAGCATTGTTAAAGCTGCTCTCTGATTGGGTCAGTGTTCATTGTGCCATACCCAGCTGTGCAAGATAGTAGTACATGTAAGGAATAAGACATGACGAGGTGTGGTTTATGGCCTGATTAGAGCACGTCCCAGGTGCACACACCGCCCCAGTTGTGTAATGAGAGTACTTATAGCACCTGTGAAGTGCTCTTATCATGCCATGAACCACACCTCATAGTGTCTTATTCTGCTTATAAAATGGGTTCCCCAGTAAAGAAGTTAATTAAAAAATGCATAGAAAAAGTGCATATAAAAGTAGTAAAAAAAAAAAAAATGACATGAGTAGTAAAAAAAGTAAAAGTAGTCCTTGACATTGTCTTGCCATGGAGCTGTTTAATTTATTAACTGTTAATTATTTAATTACAATTATTGGTTCATGGCGGGCATGGCCTAGCTGAGGAGCTGAATGGATGTGTACTAGAAGAGCTCCGTCCTAATCCGCTCAAAATCTGCAACATCCTGAGGTAGAACCTACAAAAAGCTGCTTAAACTGGTGGATCTGGAAGCTCCAATGTCTCCTGTCTCCAAATCTGCAAAAATACAGGCTAAATTTAGATTTTCCCAGACCCCCAGCTCAGCAACATCCTCACGGCCTATGAGCTCTCCTAGCAGTTCTCCAGTCCGGGATCAAGAGTTACAGAAAGATCCTGGGAGGGAAGGGGAGCACAAACATTTACTGAGGCTGCCAGAACCTGGAAAGATAAATGTGGGACCTAAAATACGACCTGGGCACATGGATGCAGTCCGGATTCGACAACATGACGGCACAGATTCAGCATCTGCAGCAATTAGTCAGTACTACCTCTGAGACCATGGAAGTCCAAGAAACGTGCATTGCAGAGACCGAAGCCCAAATCAGTCGCCAAGAGTAGTCTACTACAAGACTATCTACAGATTTGCAACACGCATTAAGAGACATTGAAACTCAGAAACAAGCCGTGGACAACCACGAAACAGAGAGACGCTGTAATATAAGGATTGTGGGCCTTCCGGAAGGATTAGAGGAGAGAGAGACTGTTTGATGTTCATCCAAACTTGGCTAAAAAACACTTGCAAATATCCCCAGATCTTGTCCTGGAAATCCAGAGGGCCCATCATTTTCCTGGCCAGTGACCATCTCCAGAACAGAGAATGAGACACATTCTGGTTAAATTTCTACGGTTTCAGGACCGCCACGCAATCTTAACAGCAGCCCAAAGGTCTGAGCCTATTCTAATCCAGGGCTTCAGGGTCTGTATCTTCCCTGATTTCTCATGTCCCTTGCAGAATAGAGGACAAGCATTCGCCGACGTGAAAAAATGGCTTTGTGAACTGAATTGCCCCTTCACAATGGCCTATCCGGCGAGACTCATCATGTGCTATCCAGGAAGCAGACAGAAGCATTTACCGACCCAGTGGCAGCCATGGAGTTTGTGAGAGGTCTGCAGAGGTGGAACCCAGAGGAGCGGGCGGAGAGAGATGGAGACTGATTATGGTGACTGTACTATAACTGGATTTCATTTTATTATTTCCTGGGAAGGGGGTTTTCGGGAGTGGACCGCTGTAGCATACAACTCCGGGGTTGGAGGCCTATCAGGCGCCAGAGCGGACCACAGAACTAAACCACCCTCCTAGCCGGGAAGGAATTCGCACTCCAAAATGCTCAGAATTCTTGTTTCATAAGAGCGGTTGTGCTCCTTTTGGTTCTGTTACACTCCAGGGCCTACTCATTTCGGACTTTGAAGTTGGACTTCTGGATTTTTGAATTTTACTTGGCCAGCCATAACTATTTTACACAAAGCTGATTCCCTGAATGCTGTTATGTTTTTACATTCGGGATGGCACTCAGTGATCTGGGGGGTGAATTTTTCGACTAATGGGTGTTTGGGGGGAGAGTGTCTGGATGGCGCCCCACTGGGACAATGTATGCTACACTCACTCCCACTGTTTGGGGGGGGGGCAATGCTATTAACTATAGGAGCGAGCGCCGTCTCCTGGGAGGGGGCGGGATTGGGCCCCCACCTACACTCTATTGTTCAAGGGACAACATACCAGAAAGGTCTTTTTAGTGCCTGTCACATCATGCAGGGGGCCTAAGCTTAACTCATGAAGACAATGTAAGATAACTTGAGCGAGACATAATGGGCAGCAGTCCATGGGGGAGAGAAGTACTGACGTGAAACTCCATTTTTATGTTTTTAAGATGGACCCTCTTACTGACAAGCCACAGCTCTCTGGAGCATGATCGGGGGTATAAATTACCAGCAAGGTAGCGTAATTTGGACAAATCTTTTGGAAGCATTCTAGTTTAGAGAAGGGCTTTGTACCATGCCGGTTTGGGGGTGGGGGGCTTGTCATTTTGACACTGCCCTGCTCTGGGCACAGGAGAGAGAACCTATTGGGAGGGAAGGCGATAAGGCATTTCTCTCGAGCGCCAGTCTGTGACTGGTGGAGTCCACCAGGTGCGGGTCTCCCCCATACGTTTTTTTTTTTTTTTTCGTTCAGTAAAGTGGATTTGTAAGCTCACTCCACGCGGAGTAGAAGGTGACAGATCTTTTGAGAATTCAGGTAGGGAGTGGATTGGGGGGGTACAGGGTTTCCAAGGGTTTGAGTGTGGAAGGAGCGATACAATGGGAGAAATAAAGGAGGAAGCCAAGGGATACTCAAGGCTTTGGGGGAAGGGGGGCATTCCTCTCTAGAGAGCGTTGCCTTAGATAAGGGGGACATGGGGAATAGTTTAGTGGTATATTGTTGAAGTGGTCAAAGCTTGTTCAGGGTCAGTCAGGGAGGGAGAGGGAGGGAGACTGTAAGGATGGGGAAATGTTAAAAATTAAAAGTTGTGGACTGTTTGGACAATACCTTGATATTTTTGTTATCAGGAATAGGTACCACCTTGTGGAAGAAGCCCTTCATACTTTGACATTGAAACAATGGCAGACTTAACAATATTATCATGGAATGTCAATGGATTGAAAACTATGGTTAAATGGAAAAGGGTCTGGTCATATATTAAGAAGGTACGAAGCAATGTGGTATTACTCCAGGAAATACATCTTACAAGGGACAAGGCAGATAAACTTGCCCAGTCATTGGCGGCACCCTTCACCTCTAGAGCTAGGGGGGTGGCCATTTGGATTTGTTCTGGTCTCCCACATAAGGTGAACAGTTTTGTGGTGAACTCCCAGGGTAGATGTGGTATAGCTAAAATGGACCTGAGGGCTGCAGGGTGCATACCCTTGTCTCAATCTATGGCCCTAATTTTGACTCCCCAGACTTCTTCACATACCTGGGAGTAACCCTGGTCCCTTATCAGGATAATTTAGTGTTGGGGGAGACTTCAGTACCCATCATGACCCTAGGTTGGATCATTCAGGGACAAAAACAAAACCGTACCCTAGAAGTGTGGCGGCATTGCAGGAGCTAATAGGAGGGAGAGCAAGGTTCGAAGCCCGGAGACGCTCTCACCCTAATGACGGAATACTCGTTTTACTTCCACTCTCATAGAGTTTATACTAGTCTAGACTACATTTTTTTTTTTTTTTAGTCTTTGGTAACTAGGTAAGGCTCACTAGGCACAAGTGCCTGTTTTTCAGGAGCGACCTGCGAGCACTGGGCGGTTAAGTGACTTGCTCAGAGTCACACAGTATGCAAGTGGAGGTTGTGAGAATCAGACTCGAGTCTGGTCTGCTGGATGTATCAAGCTCGTTCACATGTCATTCCTGTAACCTCTAGGCTATACTGCCGGCCCAGTATATTTGTATCCTCCCAACTGGTCACAGACCAACTGAGAGCAATGTTCGGGCCCACACTAATTTCAGACCGTGCTCCACTGCAGTTAAACCTATCAAGTGGGGCCACAGGCCTCAGTGGAGACTTGATCCCATCATGCTCCTCGATGATCACTATCTTAAACATATAACTGGGAAAATTACAGAATTTATTGATCTAAACAAGGATGATAAGGGAGCACATATAACTTTTGTGTGGGATGCCTTAAAGGCTTTCATCCATGTGGAAACAATTTCCTATGCAGCATACAAAAAATGACAATCTCTTGAGGAGGATCAACTCATGAACAGGGTTCAGGAGCTGGAGAGGAAAGCTATGGTTCAGCCCCTCCCCACCCACATTTACTACAAAATATAAAATCATTAAAGGGGAAACTGCACCATATAGTCTCCCGAAAACTTGAACGAGATCTAGTGGTCACAAAGTCATATACGCACTTTGAAGGGGGGGGGGACAAGTCCGGCAAATGGTTAGCCAGCTTAGTGAAACACAGAAAAGCAGAAAGGACAATACTTAAGATGACCAAACCAGGTGGTTCCCTTACCTTTGACCAAAAAGAAATCAATGAGGTTTCCAAGGCATTTTGCTCCCAGTTGTATACTACGCAAGTACCACCTGGGGATGACTCAGAGGACTTCCTACAAAAAGTGGAAATGCTGTGCCTGAGTGGAGAATTAAGGGACGAATTAAACTCCTCCCTATCACCGGAAGAAATCAAACAGGCTGTCAGGCAGACAAACAAGGGAAAGTCACCGGGCCCTGACGATATCTCTGCAGAATTTTATAAATATACCTGGGATGCTCTTTGCCCTTTCATGGCAGAAGTCCTAGAAAATGTGCTGACACATCACTGTAGTGCTCCCTAAACCAGGGGAGGACCCTACCAAATACAGGTTTTACTGTCCTATTTCGCTCCTCAATGCGGACTATGAAATCTTAGCCAAAATCCTGGCAAATAGGTTGGGGGGGGTGTTAGCAGGTCTGGTGCACATAGACCAAGGAGGATTTGTAAAAGGACGACAAGCTAACCACAACCTCCATAGGTCTATTAATGTCATTTATAAATGGAACCCAGGGAGGTGGGGGGTCCAATGGTGGACTCCTGGCACTCGATGCCGAAAAGGCATTTGATCGATTAGAGTGGCCCTTCATGTTTGTGGTGTTGCGCAGGTATGGACTGGAGGAACCCTTGCTCACCTGGGTAAAAGCTTTATACACCAACCAATACCACTGTCTCGGCTCCCTTTGCACTGTCTAGAGGAACTAGACAGGGCTGCCCGCTATCGCCCTTACTATATGTCCTCACTATGGAAGTTGTGGCGAATGCCATAAGGAGAAATAGTGAGATCAGGGGATGCAGGGTGGGAGGTGAAAACCAGGTGATATCTCTATTTGCCGATGATATTTTATTATTTCTGGATAATCCTGGTGAGACTCTGCCAGCACTGAGCAGGATTTTTGAGAAGTACGGTCCCCTTTCGGGACTCAAGATTAATTAAAATAAAAGTGAGTGGCTACCTTTGGGACCAAGGAAAACCTCAATAGAGATAACAGGGACCATAATAAATCCAACTAAACAAAATACTTTGTGATTTTACTCCCGAGCAAACTGTCTCAAATCATCCCAATTAATTATAGGCCTCTGATACAGAAGCTCAAGACAGACAGCTTTAACTGGAGACCCCTTCCCCTCACCTTACTGGGTCAGGTTAATCTTATCAAACTGTACATCCTACCATGGGCGCCTTACCTTTTCCAGTCCATCCCAATTTCCCTTCCATAGAAGTATTTAAAGGCACTGGAGGGAGCATGTACGCAACTGTTGTGGCAGGGAAAGAAACCTAGAATTAGAAAGGGGATAATGTGGCTGCCAGAGAGCTTTGGAGGACTAAGCCTACCCAACCTGCGTTTATATTATATGGCTGCTCAGCTGGCCTATATCCAAGATTTAGTATGAGATGGGGAAGGAATCCCAACTTGGAGGAGAATGGAGAGTGGAAGAGACCCCCACCTATATTATACCCTATTTACAAACTCCCTGAGGGAGAAGACCCCCCAACCCCGCATCTCCAACCCATGTACCAGAACAACCTGGAGGGCATGGGAGGCGGCCCACACATTAATGGGCCATACCCCAAGGCTGTCCCCAGACATAACCCTGGAAGCACTTCTAGTGGGGGGACTAACCAGCAATGACACCATGGGCCTCAGAACATGGAAAACACGTGGTCTTTCTAGGCTCAGTCAGTTCATGAAGGAGGGGAGGCATGCCAGTTTGCCTCCTTAAAAGAGGAATTTAAACTACACACATCTCAATATTTCCTTTTCCTTAGAATTCCAACTAAAACACTGGGAGAGCTATCAAGACTCCAGCGCTATCTGGCAGTACGGTGCTGTCCACTGCAGGAACTGTTTGTAAAATTCACCAACACCAAGTGTTTTAAGCCACTAAATAAGTGCTACAGAATCTTACTGGGGAGTCTGTCGGACCCTATGGAGAGAATAAAAAGGGCCTGGGAAGAGGACATCTACCCAGAGGGGCTCACGGGGTGGGGGTTGGAGATGAATCTTCAGAAACATCTTAAAATGTTCAGTTAACAACCGGTTGAGAGCAATTCAATATAACTTTCTATTAAGAACACACCATACCCCTAAACTAGCACATAAAATAGATCCTGAGACATCCCTACATTGCTATAAATGCTCCACCCAGGGGGGTGACTTCATCCATATGGTCTGGGAGTGCCCTAAAGTTTACAAGTTCTGGACAGGGATAATTGATGTTCTATCGAAAACCCTAAGTGTTACACCTAGCTTAGATGCAATAGAAATGTTGTTGGGGCTCCCTACACTGGGTAGTTGGAAACCTAGGGGAGGCCAGCCATTGTGGAGACTTGGGCTGGTGGTAGGAATGCGGGATCTGGCATTGTACTGGAGACTCAAAACAGGTACCTGCTGTGGCCTCCTGGATTACATCCCTTATGCAAGTCATGAAATTGGAAAAGACGCAATATCTAGTCAGAGGGCAGTGTGGTAAATACTAAAATATCTGGCTTCCTCTGGAACGAGCCCTCCAGAGGGACTGATTCCCTGTATTTTGACAACTTGAACAATCTCTTGGCATTCCTTTATATATTCATTTGTACATTTACTTATTTACTTACTAGTCTGTACATATACTCTACAACGACATGAGAGATTAATTTGAGTATCTTAAAACTCTTAAAGGAAACAGATCATTGACTGTCTTATTTCTAATACTTAGAAACGTTTATTATAATCTTATACTTTTAACAACTGAGGTTTTATTGAATGTAAGATAAAACATGAGCTTACTTTATGTACCTGTATTTTATGAAGGTGGATATACCCTCCCATTGTTGGGAGGTAAGGTGTGTCTGAATATGTCCTAATTCAAATAAAGTTTACAAAACAAAAAAATATTGTTTCATTTGATTTAGACAGATTATGTCTGTCTTTCTGTCTCTTCTCTTCCTAGCCCCCACACACACACACACACACAACTCTCCACACACACTTTTTTTTTGTAGGGTGTCTTTGGCAGGCAGTTAAACAAAAGCTGGTTTCACTGAGCGATGTTTCTCTTCCCGCCCCACCACAGCCGCACAAAGAGACAGCCAATTTTTTTTTTTCTTATCTTTATTGTTGTTGTTTAGGTCTTGTTCCACTTTGTGTCTGCCAGGATGACCATCCTGTGTAACTGCAAGTGAGCTGCCCGTTTTAATTTGGAACATGTGTGTCCCGTACTAGCTGCCGTACTGAGTGGTTTTGCTTCGCGCTTCTGAAGCAAGCATCTTTCTGATCACTGGGGTTTCATGGCGCCGCAAAGCCACTCGCTTTGAGCTTTGAGATGCGGTTTTTTTTTTTTTTTTTTTTGTGGTTTTAAATTAGGCTTAGCAACACAGTTCATATAAACAACAACTGTTTTGTGGCTAGCAAATGTCGTGGGTGACTTTACGTATGGCAAAGTGGGTGGGCTGAGATCGTCTGGTATTGGAGTCTGAGGATTAATGGCAGCTGTGATAACATAATCAGAGGTACAATGAAAACTGATTAAACTTTGAAAATGTACATGTTTTTTAAACTGAAATGAATACTGATTTAAGTTTGGTTGGTTATTGTTTGTATTACAGTGGCAGTGTTCTGGTGCAGCTGTTGCAGTTCCGTTGGTTGCTGGGTGTACAGTTGTAACAGGAGAGCCATGGCAGGCATTGTTCTCTCATTGTGCTCTGTTTTGCTTGGCAAACATAGTGCCAGTTGGCAGTTTATGGCTGTATAAGGACACACCAAAATATGCCTTTTAGACAATCAGAAACATGGAAATATATATGTGTTTTTGTATATGTGTGTATATATATATATATATGTGTGTGTGTGTGTGTGTGCATATATATATATATATATATATCTCCCGGAGCCACTCGTTGTGGAATAAGAGTAGATCTTACTTTGAGAGGAAGCACTTGCAGCAAGTAATTACATGTAGGACTGATACCACCTGGTGGCAGGATCATGGCATAATTCTTCTAGCAGTACCCAGGGGACCACTCTGTTGACGTCGGCTCCACCTCCAACGTCCCATCCAATATGTAGGAGGCAACGGTCCCAAAGTGCTCCTGTTCTTTCCCGTTGTCGCACGTGTTGGTTGGCTCTCTGCTAGCTCTTCGCCAGTACCAACTGTAGTTTATTTAAAATATTCCCGTTTTCACGTTTTTCTCTGATTAATCTTCTGCGTGTCCACTCCACTGATGGGGCACACAAACGAGTGCTCATTTTGAAGTTAGATCCCCTCCAAGGATGGTCACTGTGCCTGCTTGTTCTGCTTGGGCCCAGACCACAACACCGGCACCTGCTCCCACTGCCAGGCCTTTAACAGCAGACCCGCATAAGGCTCCAAAAATCGTTCCAAGTTTTCCTTGCGCAGCAACAGTTGGCGTCCATGCAGCGAGAGTCTTCCTGCAGAGGAGATTCCCCAGATCATTCGCCTGCCAAGAAGCACCATTCGAAGAAGCAGTGTGAAAGGCACAAGGAGTGGGAGAGATCCCACTCGAAGTCCCGGTCCTCTGGATCACAAGCAGCCTCCAGATCAGGCTCTTCAGGTCACAAGTCCCACCTGACAATCCTGAAGCCAGCCACTCCTGTGGTAGGGTTGGTCTCTCTCTCAAAATCCTCTGGCTGTTCGTCTTCCCTTCAGCCGATCAAGGTCCATCCTCTCCCAGTTGCATTGGGAAGATCCTTTGACCCAGGTAAGACTCCCTTCCGCTCGGCCTCCACCTCTGGTGCCAAGTCCCGGGAAGGGAAAAAGTCCTCCGGACATATTTCTGGTCGGGCTTCATCTTTGCCACCCAAACACAAGACTTCTGACTGCCGTCGGCCTCCGACGTTAGATTGGCATCCATCAGACAAGACTCCCAAACCGTCTTTGGATCGTTGCCACCAGCCGACGGTCCCCTGGCTTCCACTCCGCCACCACTGGTCAGGGTTACTCCAGCGCCAAAAACTTCCGCCAGACCCGATGCCAGCACCGACGACGTAACATTGTTAGTAGAGTGGATGCTGGTTCGTCAGCCCTCCTTCGAACCTGACGATGGCCTCCAGGACCAGGTTCCACTGTCGAAACCCATACGGCTGCCACCGATGCCGGACCAGCCTAACGCAAGTACTGGGACACCGATTTCTGACCCAGCTCCTAGCTCCCCCAGACTCAGTATGTCCCAGGTTAAGGAGCTTTTCTCTTACTGGTGGGAGACCGTAAAACCGGACATGCTCCCCAAACCGGTTCCGGCTCCCTCTCCTCAACCCAATCCAGTGCCAGTTCCTGAGCCTCCTCCTAAGAACAAAGAGGCCCCACAGCCTCCCATTGACAAAGATACTGGGAGACTCCCTTTGCCTCACAGTCCTAGGAAGCATTTGGACAAGCATAGATACAGACGGTCTTGCTGTAGGAACTCCTCCCGTTCTGGCTCGCCCAACCAGCACAGACATAAGCAAAGGAGATGACGCTGTACTTCCTCTTCCTCTTCTGACACATATGTCTACTCAGAATCCTCTCCTCCCACTTCTGAGGATGAGTCTCTACCAGGAGATCCAGAGGATCAACCACAATCTCCTCCTGATGACCCCAGTTTCGTGGAGGTTATGCACCACATCCAGACGAACATGGGGTGGGACACGGAATCCCTTGATCCAGAGCGCTTGAGGTTGGCAAAGTATCTACGCCAAAAGTACGCCAAGCCCGTGGTCATTCCCCCCAATGGTGGATACCTTCAAAGATGTCACCCAGGCCACCTGGAGGTGTCCATATTCATCCTTTGCTGTCCCCAAGAAAGCACACCGTCTTTACCGGGCACAACCTGCCGCAGATTCGGTGGTGATTTCAGCGGCACATGACCATTCGCAGAGGCCCAAACCCCTGAGCACCCAGCCACCTGACAGGGGGTCTAAGCAGCTGGATTCATTGGGCAGAAAGGCGTATGTGTCTGCCACTTGCAGCATCAGGAGTCTCAACTTCCTGACCCATATGGTCCAATTCCAGAATGCCCTCTGGGAACAAGGGTTGGACATCCTGCAAGGCATGCCTGACTGCCCACAAAAGGCAGAGCTTGCAGAATTGCTCCAGACAGGCCCGGACACAAGTACGCACGTTCCGAGGTCTGCGTACGACTCTACGGACACATCAGCAAGGGCGGCTGCTATGGGCATTTGTCTTCAGCGTCACTCCTGGCTCCGGGTTTCAGGGTTTATGCCAGATGTTCAGTCTAACATTCTGGATGCCCCCTTCAGAGGCCCCATTCTATTCGGGGAAGAGTCTGAGAAAATAATCCCCAGGTAACAAGACTCCGGTAAGGCTGTCCATACCGTGCAGTCTGTGTATCGCCCAAAACAGGGACAATTTTGTCAGTCCCATTTTCGTGGCCGAGGGGTACACCAGCCTCAGCAACCCTGTTTTCAACCACAACCTCAGCGGGGAAGCTTTGGTCGAAGAGGCAGAGCCAAGAGATCCTTGGCCTCCGCCCCTCAACAGGCTAAACTAGCCCCAGCCGCTTTTCCTCCTCCTCCAAACATCTGACTATCCAGGCGACCCACCTCTCCACAATGTCCTGTCAGGACAGCAGGTGAGAGACTGTTTTTCTCTGTACCCAGAAGCATGGAGAGAAGTGACTTCTAACCAGTGTGTCCTTGAACTCGTGGAGTACAGGCACTCCATCGAGTTCGAAGAACTTCCTCCGGACAGACCACCTCCCCCATCCTGCCATCTGAGGGGACACAGGGATCAAATATGTCATGAGATTCGGGCTCTGCTAGCCAAGAGGGTCATAGAACCCATTCCTCCTGCAGAGAGGAACTCTGGGTTTTATTCTCACTTCTTCCTGGTCCCGAAGAAGACCGGAGACTAAAGACCCATCTTGGACCTCAGCGATCTGAATCAGTGGATTTCATATAAACGATTCAGGATGGTTTCCCTACCCAGTCTCTTCCCCATGGTCTCCAAAGGAAACTGGTTGGTATCTCTGGACATGCAAGATACATATCTTCATATCCGTATCGCCAAGGGCACAGAAGATTCCTGAGGTTCTTGTTCAAGGGAAAGCACTTCCAGTTCTGAGTCCTTCCCTTTGGTCTCTTCTCAGCCCCAAGAGTCTTCATGAATTGCCTGTCGGTGGTCGCCGCAGTACTATGCAGGACGGGCCACTTTGTGTTCCCTTATCTGAATGATTGACTCCTTCTGTCTCCCTCCAGGGAGCCAATCTGGGACACCCTTGCCCTGTGTCGGCATCTAGGCGTCATGATAAATCCCGACAAGTCATTTCTGGTTCCCATACAAAACCTGCAGTTTATAGGGGCGTTATTGGATACCATTCAGGGAAAAGTTTTTCTTCCGACAGACCGGGTAGAGTGCACTCGGGCTGTAGCCAGCCTAATCTCTTCAGTCTCTCTGGTGCCCACCAGACTCCTGCTCAGGCTGCTAAGCCATATGGCAGCAGCCATAGTCTTCATTCCCCTCACCAGACTGCAGGTGAGAACAATTCAGTGGACCCTCAAGGTCCAGTGGGACCAAAATCGGGATGACTTCAATGTGCGGGTCAGAGTCACGGAGCCAGTCCATCAAGAGCTTCTTTGGTGGATGTCATCCCTGAAGCTCCGAGAGGGAGTTCCCCTTTCAGCAGGGAACTCCTTTACAGACACTGTCCATGGATGCCTCAAACATGGGATGGGGTGCGCACTTGGGGGATCACAGGACACAGGGTTCCTGGTCCTCAGCAAAGGAGTGTCTACACATAAATGTCCTCAAGTTGAGAGTGGTCCTTTATGAACTGCAGACACTGGACTTGGTAATTCTTCCAGGTCACCTTCTTGTCCAGATGGACAACATTTTGGTGGTTTTTTTTTTTTTACCTCAACAAACGGAGGTACTCACTAGCCTGTCTGTTGAGAGGCCATGAGAGTTTGGGATTGGGCCATCACTCATCATCTGATCATTTCCGCTATTCACGTTCCAGGGATCCAGAATGAATTGACGGACACTCTTAGGTTGAGGTCGCAGGCCCATGAATGGTCTGTCCTCCAGACCATGGCCAACGAGCTGTTCGCCAAGTGGGGGACACCAGAACTGGACCTTTTCGTGTCTCCGTCCAATACAAAACTGCCCAGTTTTTGCTTACTAGATCCCGAGCCTGGTGTTTATTGGTGAGGCGCATTGTTCCTCTCTTGGAAAAGGAAGTTTCTTTATGCCTTCCCCTGTTTCGGCTCTGACAGAGACTCCTCCTCAAAGTGCAATCAGAAGGGGCTGCTATGATCTTGATTGCGCCACTGTGGCACGTCAGATATAGTTCCCCTTGCTATGGCCTCTTACTGTGGAACCTCCAGTACTTTTGCCAATTTCGAACCATCTTTTTTCTCAGGACAACGGGTCCCTGGTTCATCCAAACCTGTGTTCCCTCAACCTTCATGCCTGGCTCCTCAAGACATAGCTAAGCTTAGATTCGGAGTCTCTGATAGGGTGGCGACAGTCCTGGTGGAGGTGAGGAAGCCCTCCACGAGAGCTACTTATGCCATGAAATGGAAGCTTTTCTGTTTGTGGGTCACAGAGATACAACTGGATCTATTGCTCTGTCCGATCAACACAATTCTGGAGTACCTGCTTTCCTTATCGGAGTCAGGTTTGTTATGCCTCCATTAAGGTATACCTGGCTGCTCTTTCTGCCTACCACGCCCCCATCCAGGGCAGATCAGTTGCTCAATTGGAGGTGTCCATAGCTTTTCTCAGAGGCATTATACCTATCAAACCCGAATCCGGGATCCTGTTTCTCCTTGGCACCTGCTTTTTGTGTTGGAGAAGCTTACACTTCCTCCTTTTGAGCCAGCCACGGCTTGTGAGCTGTGTTTTCTCTCTTGGAAAACGTTGTTTTTAGTTGCAGTTACCTCTGCTTAGAGGATTTCTGAGCTTCAGGCTGTCATATGTAAGGAGCCTTTCCTGATCTATCACAAAGATAGGGTAGATTTGCGTACTAACCCTAAGTTCTTACTTAATGTGGTTTTTGAGCCGACATTGAACCAGGCGCTACAACTCCCTGTGTACTACTTAAATTACTCCAATAAGGGGGAGGCTCTTCTCCACACTCTGGATGTCCATCGCACCCTGTGCTTTTATTTGTCCAGGACCAAGAAAGTCAAGAAATCCGACCAATTATTTCTGTCTGTCGCTTCCCGGTCCTTAGGCCGCCCGGTCTCCAAACAGACCCTTTCGCACTGGTTGGTAAACTGCATCACCTTCTGCTATCAGAAACATGGCAAGCCTCTTTAAGGCCTGGTAATGGGACACTCTGCTAGAGCAGTAGTGACATCTTTCTCTGCTCTCAAGAGAGTACTGGCTGTGGATATTTGTGCTGCAGTTACTTGGCATACGATTCATACCTTCGTCAAGCATTACAGTCTGGATATAGCTTCCAGACGCAGAGCAGGCTTTGGCCTTGCGGTCTTGCAGGGCTTGATTTCTTGAGGGAACTCTCCTTGACCTTCTGTTCTTTTGCCTCTCCTTTTCCAGCCTCCCAAATAGTTGTCTTTAGTTTTATACTGCTTGGAAATCAGTCCTACATGTAGTTACCTGCTGCAAGAGCTTCCTCTCAAAGTAAGATAGTACAGTTACGTAAGAACTTACCATAAAAGTCGATCTTCGAGAGAAGCTCTTGCAGCAGGTTCAGCTTTCCCTTCCTCCATCCCCCGAGAATTAGGCTCTACCTGCATTGGCCATTATGACTTCTTTTTGTCTGATGAGGGGAGTGCGGACCGTTTTTCTTTATCTCGCCTGGATCCTCAGGCAAGATCTGCTGTTTTCTTGTATACGAGAACTGGAGCACATGGGGACTGTCACCTCCTATATACTGGATGGGACATTGGGGGTGGAGCCGACGTCAGGAGGGTGGTCCCCTGGTTACTGCTAGAAGAATGTTGCCATGATCCTGCTGCCAGGTGGCGTCAGTCCTACATGTAATTACATAGTGCAAGAGCTTCTCTTGAAGATCTTCTATTACGGTAAGTTCTTATGTAACTGTACTTTTCACATGTGTTCTGCTTAGGAGAACAGCGAACCTGAGCTGTTCTGGTTCAAGCAGAACACAAGTGAAACCCTTCTTACACGCAGTGTGATGTATTAATTTATTATAGATTGAGGGAGTGCTCAGTGTTATTTGTTTCTTTCAAAAAATGATCCTGGAATGTGCCTGTTTCCAGGGCATCTGCATGTGAGAAGCTCTTCACAGAATAAGAGTGTCTCACTCAGGGAAAGGAGCATTCCAATTGGTCAGCAGCGCTCCATCGATATATAATTCAGAATGTGAGATAGTAGTACTGTCTTGTAAGTTGATCATAAGATAGTTTTTATATTGGCTAATCCAGACCTACGCCTGTTGCATAAATTTATATAAATGTATTGTAATAAAATACTGGTTTTAATTTAAAAATGTTCTTTGAGCTTACCCCGTATTCTTTTGTTGCTATTCCTTTCCTATTTTTTCTTTTTGCCTTTTAATGGGAAATAATTTCTCCTAAAACTAGTAGTCCTTGGCTTGTTAAGGAAAAAGGTGTCAATCTGTCTTTTTGTCTGTCCACCCCTATTAAGCTGCCAGATGTAGTATGTGGTTATGTCCCCACCATGACCACGTGGCTGCCAGTCTTTCTTGAACTGTATTGTATTAAAAAAAAAAAAAGACATTCCCGTTGTGCCCCCACTTTTTACCTCTGTATTTGTCCGCCCTAACCCAAGAAGGTCCAGTAGGTGGCAAAGTTAGGCAAACATTTCCCATACCTAGCTACCCTTCCTCTTTCCCTGTAGCAGTTTTAGCTTTGGCATAGGATTCTCTGAGGAGACAGGCATGTTTTACACTTCAGTCAGTGGCTCAGCTGTTTATATTAATGCTAAAACAATGATGCTGAATGCAGTTTTGAAGCATGTAACAATGCAAAGAAAGCTGCACCTTTTCTACAGACATACTAAGAAATACCTAAATGGCTACTGCACTTAAATCTGGACCTCCAGATAAGTTCGGATTACAGCAGCACCAAACTAGAATGCAGATTTGGAGACAAGCAGTGGACAATGTCCAGGAATGAAAGAGGTAAAGGTGAAGGCCAGGAAAATACTTGCCTATAGTGAAATGGGAATTAAAGAGGAAGGGCGACAGTGGCACCAGTGTTCTGACTAAGTAACTTGTTAGCAACGAAATGTCAGTTGAAATTCACTGCTAAGACATGCAAGGTAATGCACGTAGGGGCACGAAATCCTAGGATTGAATACAGTAGAGGGACCTGAGGGTAATATCGGGAAATTTGAAGACAACAGCACAGTATGAATGAGTAGTGAGGAAGGTGGACAGGATTTTGGGATGTATAGGAAGGGGGATTGATAGCAGGAGGAAGAAGGTGATTCTGCTACTGTACAGGTCCCTGGTACATCCTCACCTGGTGTAGTATGTGTAGTTCTGAAGCCCGCACTTGAAGGAGGATGGGGGAGATTCAGTGCCAAGAAGTGCAAGGTGATGCACCTGGGAAACAAAAACCCAGGGGAAGAGTACACAATGGGGGGGTGAGATACTGACAACAACAAAAATGGAAAGGGACCTGGGGGTAGTCATATCAGATGACCTAAAGGTGGGCCAGCAATGTGAGAGGGCAGCAAGGAGGGCTGGGGGGATACTGGGATGCATAGGGAGAGGCATCACCAGTAGAAAACAGGAAGTTATTATCCCTCTGTACAGACAGCTGGTGAGACCCCATCTGGAGTACTGCGTGCAGTTCTGGAGACCCACTCCAAAAGACATGGACAGGATGGAAGCTGTCCAGAGGAGGGCACTAAAATGTGCAGGGTCTGCACCGAAGACATATGAAGAGAGACGAAAGGAGCTTAATATGTATAGCCTCGAGGGAGAGGGGGACATGATAGAAACGTTCAAGTACCTCAAGGGAATCAACAAAGTCCAAGAGGGTAGCATCTTTCAAAAAAAGAGGTGTGCAAGAACAAGAGGGCACAATTTGAAGATGGGGGAGCTCAGAGGTAATTTAAGGAAGTATTTTTTCACAGAGAGGGTTGTGGATGCATGGAACGGCCTTCCAGAGGAGGTTGTGGAGTCAAAATCAGTGGTGGAATTCAAGCATGCATGGGACAGTCATAAGGTAATTCTAGGGGGTTGGGGAAGGAAGAAGTAGGCTGCTGGTTAACTAGGATCTGCAGCTTGTCCAGTAGGTAAGGAAATGGGCAGACTGGGTGGGCCAAGCGGTCCTTATCTGCCGTCAGATTCTATGTTTCTATGTTAAGGGCGAAAGTGATACAGAGGAAGTCTAGAATCAGAGAAAATGACAGCAGGTGAAGGCCCAGTGGACCATCCAGTCTGCCCAGACCTGTCTAATTTTGGGACTGGACCCTTGTCTTTCCTCGCTACCAATTACCCTTGTAGTGTGCCCCCTTACGCACTATTCCCATGTGCCTGTCCCATCCCCTTTTGAACCGTCCCACAGTTTCCACCCCGATGACCTCCTCTGGAAGATTGTTCCACTCTTGTCACCACGCTTTCTTTAAAAATTAAAATAAAAATAAAAAATAAGTTACTGACATCCTTCTTACCCCTCCCACCAGCTGTTTTGGTACCCATGTTGCCACTTGTTGTGAATGGCTCCCACCTGTCCACCTGGTTTATTCCGCAGAGATACTTTAACATCTTGGTCATTTCCCCCCTTTTCTTCTGCCCCTCCGGCATGTAAATGTTTAGATCCTCCAAGTGCTTCTCATGGGATCTGCCCTGTTGCTCCTCTTATCATTTTGGTGCCTTGTCTCTGCACCGCCTCTAACCATTCTCTGTCCTTCCTTACGTTTGGGCTTCAAAATTGCACACAATACTCCCAAGTGGGGGTAAACCAGAGATCTGTACAGGGGCTGTATTACCCCTCTCCTTCTGCTATTGATCCCTATCCTTGTGCACCCCAGCATCCGAATTATCTTGCCCACAGATCTACTACACTGTACTGTTGCCTCGTGTTCGCCATTATTAAAAGCTTCAGGTCTCTTTCTTCTGATATGCTGTCCACTGCTACCCCATTTATCCTGTAGTCAGCTCTTGGGTTCTTGGCCCCATGTGCCTTATCTTGCACTTTTTCATGTTAAATTTCAGCTGCCACAGCCTTGACCACCACTCCAGAGTTTCCAGATCTTTGTTTGTTTGTTTATTTAAAATCCATGGGCCAAAGACCCGATTACATGGGCTACTAGATACAAAAAAGAAAATATACAAATATTAACATACAAACAGTATATAAACATTATACTAACTGTATGAACAAACATTTATTTATTTATTTATTTTACAGTTATTTTCTCTCCTGCACTACCAGCTTGTCCTCAGGAGGACGCCCCAGCCCCATCCCCCAGCGTCTACTAGCTGACGCTGACCGGAACCCCAGGGCTTGCCCCCCCCCCGGCAGGGTCGGCTGGGGTCTGCAATCCCCCACCGAAGACTGGATTTAGTGGGCCAGCGCCATGGCTAGCTGGGAGCGGAGCCTGCGAGTCACCCTCTGCCATTGTGCACGGTAGTGCTGCTTTTTCCTCCTTGTTCTCCCCAGGAGTCGGGACCGTGCAGTGATGCCAGCAGAGGGGAGCGCGCTCGTGTCTGCACGCACTCCCTCCAGGCGTCTGGCCTGACTCCTCCCCAGCTTGTGGTACGACGCCTGTCCCCAGCCTCTGCCGGGCTAGCAAAGCCGCTGATCGCAGGAAACCCCCTCCAGAGAAGGGAGTAGTCCATAAGATGCTCAATATCGCCTCCCTGCCGACCACTGCAGCCCGGTGGCTCTTTCCCAAACGTGTAGCCGCGTAGCACGCAGGTAGGCGCCAGAGCCTCAGCCCTCGGCACCACTGGCTGGCATGAACAAACATTTATAATAAATACCCATTTATTTTTATACAAATTTAAATAAAAAGAATACATCAGACATTATTGCACTCGCATTCACTTGTGGTAGGCAACCATTTCTTCAGTTTCGACTTAAAAACAGATAATGAAAAATGTGAGTTTTTTCAGATCAGTCAGAAGATCATTATAAACAGACGAGTGTCCTTTATCCCCACCTTGGAGTCCACTCTTCCAGAGACATTGGTGTCATCTGGGAAGGATAGCTTCCCCTGAACACCCTCCCCTATATCAGAAATAAACAGGTTAGAGAACTTGGTCCTAGAACCGATCCCTAAAGCTCCCACTTGTGACTTCTCTTCCCCTGAGGGTTCTCCTTTTAGGACCACCTTCTGGGTACTCCAACCCAGTTTTCACCCACACCGTAATCTTGTGCCCCAGCTTTTTTAGCAGTCTTCCATGTTGGACCAAATCAATGGCTTTGATGAAGTAATTGTACAAGACTTCAACTGCCTGGTCCCTATACACTGCCTTTGTCAACTGATGGAAAGAATTCAGTCAGGTTTGTTTGGCACAGTCTCCCACCGGTAAATCTGTGCTGTCTGGAATCCTGCAGTTAACTGTCAGCTCCTGGCAGCAGTGGTAAGGGCTGTCCTTTTCTGTCAGCTGGAGCAGATTGAAGAAGTCTGAGCATTAGGACACCCCAACCCCTTTCCTATCACCTTCAGTCATCTTCAGTCTGCTTGTAGCTGAGAGAAGGGACTTTTTGTCTTTTCTGTTTACATTTGGATATCCCTTCAGTATTTTGCTTTCAAGGATATCACGGGCTGCTGCAACTCAGCACTGGAGGACTTTTGCATTTGAGCTACAGTTATCAAAAGGGACATACATCGCATATGGAACCTGGGTTGCAGTTCTTTGCTGGGTTGCTATAGACTACCCTCCTATGTGTCCAAGTAGGTCCATTCTTGCCCTCAAGCCCCCTCAGAAGACTGCAGAATGGTAGGAGCTAAGTTGAATCGGGAATGGAGGGTCCAGTGTGCAGGATCGTCGCTGCAGGAGAGATCAAGTAACTTGGAGGGGTTCTTCTGCTTTTTCCAGCTAGGCAAATCGTGGCAGCGCTATCATGGGATGCTAGGATTGTCAGAGAAAGAGGCCTTCATCTTGGTCATGATGAGAGTTGTGCCCCTTAGAACAGTGGCCATGTTGTTCTTCACAGCCACGCATGTCCTTTTTGCACAAGCTTTAATCTTTCTTACAGATGCACATGGACAACTATCAGCGTTATCAGCCGTTATTCTTCAGCTTTGGCTCATTTCGGTCTGTGCCTCCATTCCAAAATGGAGGAGAAACTGAACTGGCATCATGGTTTGTTTACTGCAGCTGCACAGTCAGGCATCATCTTTACATGCTGAAAAACTGTGAAGCATCTCGTTTTTGAGTGCCAAATCGCGAGTAAACTGCTTCGGTACTACCTGCACTGTACCAGTCAACCTCTACTCTGGATAACTGCTGTCAATTCAGGTACCTTATAAGCCACAAAGTCCCTATAGGCTGCGTTTCCCTTTTTCCAGCAGTTAGATTAGTGCAGTACCTCAGGAACAGCTACATAGTTTTGGAACTGTTTAAGTCGCTATGGAGTTCTTAGCACCAGTGAAGGACACCAGATCAAAAGGTCCCCAAGTGCAAGGGGTGACATTCTAGGTTCCACATCAGTGGCTGTGGCAGTGGCTTAGTATGTATGGAGTCAGTTCTCAGGATGCCTTGATAAAGCCTTCTCTGGATATATGTTTGTCAGAGGATCCTCTACAGAAGTACCATGTATAAACGAAGACAAAAATGAGATTCCACTCCTATGTTGCTCTTTGATATCAATTATTTTATTCCACAAAATTACGCTGAGGTTGATGTTTTGTGACCATTGTATGCCACAGGTATTTTTTTTTTTTTTTTTGGTATAATCTTTTTTTTTAAAGAATTTTCTGTTTTACATCCACAGACATATGTAACAATAACAATACAAACAAATATATCCATATCACAAGTTAAACTTCCATAGGTACACACAATATCCTATAATCATTTCATAGTTTGTCAATTATATCTGTAAAATCTTTCTCAATTTGGAGTGGCTGAGTTCAGACAGGTTCCCTAACCTCCTTTGACGTTGCGGGTCTGATCTCCATTAGGGGTGTCATACCCCCCTAGGGCAGGTAGCTCCATTCCCCTTTGTGGCTATCTCTCAAAACCTTCCTGCAGAGTCAAGGTCTCCGCCGGGCTCAGTAGGGCTAGGTAAGGTGCCCAGCTATGAAGGAAGCCTTCCCCCCTGCCCTTAACCACATGTGTTAGCCTCTCTAATGCCAGTGTTTATAGTGATAGAATACACCACTGTTGAACCTTGGGTACAGCATTCGAGACCCAAGTATATTGGATTCAGTGTCATGTCAGTATCAGCAGGACCCTAGCCCATCTGGGAAGCGGAATCCCATCCCCGCCAAACATTTTCCAACCTAAACAGACCTACCAGGGGGTCTAACTGAAATGTTGTGCCCACCATCGTAGACACCTTTAGCACTATTTTCTTTCAAAATTCTTGCAATACTGGACGGGACCAGAAGCAATGAAGGTAGGTTCCCATTTCCTTATCACATCTACCACATTTGAGCGAGACTGCCGGGTGACATGGGTATTTTTAATGTTTCATATTTTCCTTTTAAGCTGGATGTACCTTTCTCAAACAGTTTTTTAGGGACACGGATATGTTGTTCATCCACACTGTCTGTCAGGTTCCTTCGCACTTTAAATTTTGCCGGAAGGTCTTCAAGCTGGCTCCTCCCATCCACCCGGGTGGTAAAACTCTCGGCTCCTCCCCATGACACCAGATCTTCCTTACCGCTTGGAAGCTCAGGTTTCCTCCTTAACGCTCTACGTGTTAGACTGAATCCTAATTCTTTGGTTCGTCCGAAGCTCGTTTTAAAATTTTCAAGAATTCAGTCATCCTTTTCCCTCGCGGCTGTGATGGACAAATCGACTCCCGGTTTTCGGCGGTGACCTTGTGGGCAGAAGATGTCCAGGATGAATCCGCACTCCACATGCGTCTACTGCCTCGGCCTAGAACACGACCTGCAGGCCTGCAAGTCATGCTGTTCATTCTTGGCCAGCGTCCTGGAGGACCGTGCTTCCCGGTTGAAGCTTGGGCGCCCTGAGAAGCACTATCCGCCGGTAAAGTTCAAAGAGGCCTGCTGGGCGCTACCACAGCTGCTGGCTTGGCTGAGCAGCTCGAGCAGATGATCGCCTTGAGGAGGAGGCAGCCCAGGCCGCATCCTCCTTCCTCTCGGTCGCTGCATTTATCCCGGCTCTTTGGGTACCTCGTATTCTGCTTCGTTCAGGGAGCTTTGCCAATCCCTTTCCACGAGGGGAGAGGGGCCATCTGGACATTCCTCTCAGTCCAAAAAGAAGGATTCTAAGGGTAAGTCCCATCATCGGCGTTCGCGGGAGTGGGAGAGGTCCCCTTCCCCGGGCAGCTGACTGTCGATTTCAGTCGAGGTTGCGGCTAAGGCTGCTGGCTTCACGGCGTCCCCATCAGGTTGGCCGGCCGAAACTCCCATCGACACGGTCGAGATTTTTCTCGACCCGTCGGACGGGTTATTGACCGGTGAAGCTGACAACCCTTCTTCGCCGGTTCCCCTGGTGGAGGTCGAGGATCTGCATGCGCCCCCGGTGCAGCAGTCCCTGGTTAAGGTGTCCGAGCCGAGGGAAGAGCGGGTGTCCCCCGCTCCTTCCCAGGCTCATCCTCGGAAACACCGAGGATCTCAGTCTCAGTCTCGGACTTCTTCTTGGTCCAGCCGATCCCGCCGACACCAGCGTTCTCGGTCTCGGCACAGAGGTAAGCGGTGTCGCTGCTCATTCTCATCTTCCTCCCCGGGCAGCTGACTGTCGATTTCAGTCGAGGTTGCGGCTAAGGCTGCTGGCTTCACGGCGTCCCCATCAGGTTGGCCGGCCGAAACTCCCATCGACACGGTCGAGATTTTTCTCGACCCGTCGGACGGGTTATTGACCGGTGAAGCTGACAACCCTTCTTCGCCGGTTCCCCTGGTGGAGGTCGAGGATCTGCATGCGCCCCCGGTGCAGCAGTCCCTGGTTAAGGTGTCCGAGCCGAGGGAAGAGCGGGTGTCCCCCGCTCCTTCCCAGGCTCATCCTCGGAAACACCGAGGATCTCAGTCTCAGTCTCGGACTTCTTCTTGGTCCAGCCGATCCCGCCGACACCAGCGTTCTCGGTCTCGGCACAGAGGTAAGCGGTGTCGCTGCTCATTCTCATCTTCCTCCTCGGAAGAGGAGAGGCTTCGGTGCAAATTGCGCCAACGCTATGAGGACCTGATGTGGCAGCAGTAAATTTTGTCCGGGAGCAAGTCAACACCGACACCCTCCCCGGCCATCAAGTGGCTGTCACCCGAGTGGCTGAAACAACCTCTCGCTGCAGTCGAGATGCCCAAACCTGGGCCGGTTGTTCAGCCGAAACCTGCTGCCCCACCGATTGTGGTGGAACCTCCGCCTCCACAACCGAAATCGGGAGCGCCGACCGAGGACTCTCGGTCAGGTCAAGGCCTACCCCACAGGTTGTCGGTCACTCTCACTCCCGACTGTCCTCGGCAGGTGGAGGGTGGCTCAGGCCCTAGGCAGCTCTTCGTGGACTCCTCAGAGTCCAACGACAACTCCTCCCTGTTCTCCAGGCCGGTTGACCTGGAGTCCTCCAGGGGCCAGTCACTGGACAAAAGCCCATCATCCTTCATGGGTCTGCTTCGGCTCATCTCGGAGTCCACCGAGATGCAGCTCGAGCCCATATCCAAATGGGCCAAGTGTCCTCTGATGGAGATACTGGTCCGAGGAGATTCACCCACGGAGGCCTTTCCAGTGGCTGAGGCCATTGTAGGCCCAGCCTTGGAGCTTTGGCAGCGGCCTGCTTCCTGTCCTGCACTCTCGGCCAGGATGACCAGGAAGTATGCGTCCCACTGCCTTCCTTGTCTGGAGCCAACACCCCTCTGCTGAGGGGTTGGTCACTAACAGCGTTTTCCGGCGTTCTGGGAACACTAGGGATGTGGACAAGCTCCCCGACAAGGAGTCCAGAAAGCTGGACTACGCTGGGCGCAAGGTGTATGCTGTGTCCTCCCTTGGCCTCCGCCAGAACAGCTCGGCTGTGCTGATGGTACACTTCTCCCACGCCCTCATGGGCTCCCTGGATGAGGTGATCCCTCATCTCCCAGCCGACCTGCAGACCACAGTCTGGCAGGTTCGGGACCAGGGTAGGGCGGTGGCGAAGCTGCAGCTCCAAACAGCTCTGGACATAGGAGACCCCTGTGCCAGATCTGTTGCTGCCATGGTGGCCATGCGCCGCAGAGCATGGCTGAGGATATCCACCTTCACGGCGGACACCCAGCACAAACTGGTGCACGTCCCTTTCTTGGGGACCGACCCCTTCGGCTCTGGAGTGGAAGATCACCTCCAGTGGATTGAGAAGTCCATTGCCACCCTGGACTCAATCACCTCCGCTCAGAAGGACAAAGGCCGCCGACAGCAGCACAAGCCCTTTCATCCTTCTGCATCTGCAGCACGTCCGGCCCACAAACACCAGCACCAGGGCCAGCAGGCTCGTGCTTGGCATCCCAAACCCAAGCCCGTGGCTTCCTGTAGTGGGAAGCAGGGAGGTAAAGGCCCAGGAGGTCCCTCTGCCAGTCTCTCCTCCAAGACTGCCTAGTGACGGGTTGAGGAGTGTCGCTCCCAGTCTCATCAGTTGCCTCTGGGTTCCCCCTGTGGGGGGACGGCTCCGCCACTTCCTTTCCGCCTGGTCCGCTATCACCACAGACTGCTGGGTGTTGGAGGTGGTAGGAAAGGTCCTGCCTCTGGAGTTCAAGCAGGCTCCACCCATTCCAACTGTTGCCCCTCGGGGGGGGGGGCCACGGGGTCCGCAGCCTCGCTGTTGGCCCGCTGAGCCGATATTGCCCTGCTTCTCAAAAAAGAGGTGATCAGGAAGGTGGCGGATCCTCCTCCAGACCCGGGGGTTTGTGTCCAGGTATTTCCTGGTCTCAAAACGGATGTGGGACTGATGCCCCATTCTCGACCTGCACGACCTGAACAGGTTCCTAAGGTCTCAGACCTTCAGGATGGTCACTCTGGCTCAGATAATACCATCTTTGGAACGAGGCATGTGGTTCTGTTCCCTGGACCTCCAGGACGCGTTCTTTCATGTCCCAATCCATCTGTCTCATCAGAGATTCCTCCACTTCAGAGTGGAGGGATCCCTTTACGAGTTCTGGGCCATGCCCTTCAGCCTCTCCCTAGCTCCCAGGGTCTTCACCGAATGCATGGCAGTGGTGACAGCATTCCTGCGGCACCAATGGGTCCGGGTGTGCCCCTACCTGGACGACTGGCTGATTGCAGCCCCCTCCAGAGCGGAAGTGGAGCGGTCCAGAGATCTGGCCCTCCAGGTTTGCTCTCAGATTGGCCTCCTCATCAACGAGGCCAAGTCAGAACTCGTGCCAAAGCAGGTGATACATTTCATCGGGGCAGAGCTCGACTCTCTTCGAGCCAGAGCATGGCTCCCGGCGGACAGGGCCGAGGTTCTCTCCTCCTTTGCCCAGTCATTTCAGGTTGGGCAGTTGCGCTGTGCCCGGGACTTCCTGCGCCTCCTGGGCTGCATGGCGGCCTGCACCAGCATGGTCCGTTGGGCCCGCTGGTACATGCGTCCCCTTCAATGGGGACTGGCCAGCCAGTGGTCACAGCACTTCGATCCGTTGGATCAGCTAGTGACACTGACCCAGGGGCTGTGGAACGCTGTCCAGTAGAGGACCGTTCCAGCACATCTGCAGGAGGGCATCCCATTTGTCCGCCCTGAGCCGATGGTCTCTCTATCGACCAATGCCTCTCTGATGGGTTGGGGTGTCCATCTGGGGGAGCACAGAGCGCACAGCCTCTGGTTCCCTCGGGAGTCCCGATGCCACATCAACCTGCTGGAGCTTTGAGCGGTTCGTCTAGCCCTCACCACCTTCGCTCCATTTCTACGGGGTCAAGTGGTTCAGGTCCAGACAGACAATACCACGACCATGTACTACCTAAACCTCCAGGGTGGGACGCGCTCCATGCCTTTATGCAGGGAAGCTGTCCGCATTTGGTCTCGCGTGTGCAGCCTGGAGGTGGATCTCCTCGCCATTCATGTGGCAGGAGCCTCCAACACCCTGGCCGATGCCCTAAGCTGGATAGGGGCTGTGTCTCACAAGTGGTCTCTCCTGCCAGACGTAGTACAAGATCTCTTCTCCCACTGGGGCACGCCTCAGTGGACCTGTTTGCCTCCAGGGAGAATGCAAAGCTGAGACTCTTTCATGCCCGCCCCCCTTAGCAGGCCTCGCTGCAGGGGGATGCCTTCTCGAGGCCGTGGACCCCGGGCCTCTTCTGCGCCTTTCCCCCATTTCCCTTGATCCACAAGATGCTTCTCAAGGCGAGGAGGGACAAGTTGCAGGCGATTCTGGTAGCTCCAGACTGGCCCCGCCAGTTCTGGCATCCAGATCTCCCCAGTCTCAGCTCCAGGCTCCAGCCCGCCCGGACCTGATCTCAGTCAGTCAGGGGAAGGTATTCCATCCAGACCTTCAATCCCTGCACCTGACGGCCTGGTTTCTGAGCGGCTAGAGTTCCAGGTATTGTATCTTTCCAATGAGGTCCTCAACGTCATTGAGTCAGAGTCGGAGTAAGGAGTCGACCAGAAAATGCTATGCCTTCAAATGGAAGGGATTCTCCATTTGGTGTCAGGGCAAGGGCCTGAACCCTTCCTCCTGTTCCTTGGCAAGCATACTGGACTACCTATGGTCCCTTTCTCAGCTAGGGCTTCGGTCATCAACCCTTAAGGTGCACCTGGCAGCCATCTCTGCTTACCGGGCGCGGGATGGGAAGCAGTCGGTGGCACAGGAGAAGGTGGTTGGGCGCTTTTTCAAAGGCCTTGATCACATATCCCCTCCGGTGCTAAAACCTCAACCTCCGTGGGATCTACTGCTGGTATTGGCTAAGCTCATGGGCAAGCCATTCGAACCGATGCACAGGTGTGACATCTCTCACCTGTCGTGGAAGACCACCTTCTTGGTGGCTATCACGTCAGCCAGAAGGATGGGAGAACTCCAGGCGCTTTCCATCGAGTCTCCTTATCTGGTCTTCCACAGGGACAAAGTTGTCCTGCGCCCCCACCCGAAGTTCCTTCCGAAGGTGGTGTCGCGAGTTTCACCTTACCCAGGTGTTGACTCTGCCGATGTTCTACCCCAGTCACACCTCGGAGGCCAAATATAGGCTCCATATTTTGGACCCTAGAAGAGTGCTCGCTTATTACAAGGAGCGGACAGCTGAAGTTCGGGGAGAGGTTCGCCAGCTGTTTGTCACCTACGCTGAAGCCGCATCTGGCAGACCTGCAGCCAAGCGGACAATAAGCAGGTGGGTCACCTCCTGCATAGATCTCTGCTATAGGTTGGCGGGCATGGAGCCTGCCAAAGGGATAAGAGCTCATTCTACCCGCCATACCGCTGCATCAGTGGCTGCTTCCAGGGATGTCCCTATCCAGGAACTCTGCAGGGCTGCTACCTGGAAGTCAGCACACACCTTCATCACCCACTACCACATCAACCTTGAGTCATGCCGGGATGCTGGTTTTGGGGCCTCAGTTCTCCGTTCTCTATTCCCTAAGTAGGTGGTGTGCGCCCTTGCCTCCCTCCTCCCGGAGAACTGCTAGGAGTCTGCCAGACAGTGTGGATGAACAACATATCCGTGTCCCTAGAAATACAGGTTACTCACCTGTAACAGGAATTCTAGGAATGGTATGTGTTGTTCATCCACACGACCCACCTGACCTCCCCGGCTTCGACGCACAATTTGGCTTCCAGCGGGCTAGATCTGGTGTCATGGGGCAGAGCCGAGAGTTTTACCACCCCGGTGGGTGGGAGGAGCCAGCTTGAAGACCTTCCAGCAAGATTTAAAGCGGGAAGGAACCTGCCAGACAGTGTGGATGAACAACATATACCATTCCTAGAACTCCTGTTACAGGTGAGTAACCTGTATTTTTTGACCCTTCACCTATTACCAGTTTATCAGTAGCTTTCACATAATATTTTCTCTGGGTTTTGAGCAGGATGGACTGTCCTTCACACTCTCCAGACTGAGGCAAGAAACATTTAGCTTAAAAGGAAAATGTGGAACATTAGAAAGGAACCACCAGTAGATCTGATGAAGTGGCTTAAAATGGCCGTGAAACATAGAAACAGAATTTGTCAGCAGATGAGGACCACTTGTCCCACCCATCTGTCCATTTTCCCCATCTATAGTATCTCCATAGATCCTATTTGATCTCTGGCTCTTTTTCTCTTCCCCCTTTCTTTCCGCTAAGTTTTCCTCATGCCTATCCCGTGTATTCTTGAACCCCATCACTGTTTTCGCTCCCATCACCTGGGCTGGTAGGTTGTTCCATGAAACCACCACACTTTCTATGAAGAGGTTCTTCCTCATATCTCTCCTGAAACTACCCTCCTCCAGCTGCATAGCATGTCTGTCTGTTCTTGTGCATCATTTTTTCTGAAATACTTTCTTCCTGTATCTTATTTACCCCTTTGAGGTATTTAAAGATCTCAGTCATATCCCCCCTCTCCCTCCTGTCTTCCAGGGTGTATATATTGAGTTCATGTAGTTCCTCCTCATAGGACTTTTGATGCAGACCCTGCACCATTTTAGTTGCCCTCCTCTGGATCGCTTCCATTCTTTCGCTGTCCTTCTGGAGATGTGGCTTCCAGAACTGTACACAGTACTCCAAGTGAGGTCTTACCAGCAATTTATACAGAAACAACGCCACCGTCCCAACTTCTGCTGGTTCTACCTCTCGCTATGGGATGGCGGATGAGGGTGGGGAGATGCACTCTGAGAAGCAAGACTGAGCTGCACAATCGAGAAGACTTGATAGAGCACGAAGGCCTTTTTTTCTGCTGACAGTTTTTGTATATTTGTATGCACCCAAGCATCTCAGTTGCCCTCCCAACTGCTTTGTTGCATTGCCTGGCCACCTTTAGGTCAGAAATTATTAACCCCCCCCCCAACCCCGGTCTCTCTTCTGCTTGGTGGTGATCAATAACACTCCCCCAATTTTGTATTCTGTTCCTGGGTTTCTATATCCTAAGTGCATTATTTTGCACTTTTTCGCATGAAACCCAGATGCCATACTCTTTGACTCTCCTAAGTTTTCCCTGATCACTTCTCACCCCAGAGTATCCACTTTATTGCAAATTTTGGTGTCATCAGCAGAAAGGCAGATCTTTCCTTCCAGTTCCTCTGCAGTGCCACTCACGAAACGTCAACCCTAATGTAATTTGGTGTAATAAAATAATTGAATATACAAGAGCTACACAGGACTGGATTCCTTTTTTGTCTTCCCTTAAAAGTGGCTCAGTAGGTAGCATGCTTGCCTCTGGGGCCAGAAGATCAGAAGGCTCTATCCTCACGCCAGGAACTTGGGGTAATGCACATAACTGACAGTATAGTGCAGTACGAGGGGTGTATTACACTGCTTGATGTGCCATCCTTCGGATGAGACAATAAACTGAGGTCCCTTCTGCCGATCTGTGGTCATTGTCCAGGCGTAAGTGAAAGATCCCATGGTACTTATCGATGAAGACTAGGGGAACTTTTTCATTACATGAAAAATATTATACATTCATTACATGCGCAGGACAGAACAAAAATGAAACATAGAGCAAACCCAAATTTCCATATAGTTAATCACATACCACCCCCAACAAAATATAGAAGATTGTGTATGAGCAGTCATACATAACAAGGATATTCTTGTATCGAGAGGTTTCCTTAGTAACAGATGACTGCGAGAGCGCAGCTCGAGAGTTGCTCTGTTACCAAGGGAACCTCAAGATGCAAGAATTTCCTTGTTTGCATATGTCTGCTCATACACAATCTTTTATAGTGTATGGGCAGCCTCAGCATAGAAAATAGCACAAAACCAGCTGGAGAAGACAACAGAGAATAGAAATTTTAACATTTTCTTTTTTTTTTAAACTGACGCAGTGTGCTGCAGATGTTTCTGCAAGTTCAAGTGTAAAAACAAAAAAACACAACTTCCAGCTTAACTGGATTGAGGAAAGCAACTATGTTGCAGCATTCCAAGTTGTTGTGCTGCAGCAGTGACATAGCTAGTGCATCACAACAGCTGTGATGACATAGCTACTGCAGCATGACAACTCCATTCTAGTTATGGATTTCTATCCATAACAGCATTCTACCATACACTATAGTACAGTTCTGTCGTAGAAATCTAATGCATATGTTTCCACAATAACTGCACTTGCGAATGAGATAGAATATTGCATACACAATTAAAAATAGCCTATAAGGAATTTGTGATGACTAAGATAGATCTCATTGAGGGATGCATTTCTGATGTAGTGCAAGTTTGCATTTACTGTAGTTTGCCATATCTGGAATTTAATAGACTGCAAACATAATTATAACTGAGAACAAGGCCCCAAACCAAATTTTTATGTTGGAGAGAGACCAAAAATGGGCTCTTTCCAAGAGGAGGCCCCAAATTCCAAAAGGAAATGATGTTGATATGATTAAGAACATTTTTTTCATGCGTAACATAAAATATATAACAGAAATACACAGCAAATGGCTCCATTAAATCAATTTACAAATTATGTATCAGTATTGCAGAAGAAAATTTCGACAAGAAAGAAAAAAACTGAATAAGCTAATGCAAATGAAAGAAAATACAACCAGTAGAGTGCCTTCAAGAGGAGGAAAGTACATACAGCCACCATCATAGCTACATACTTCTGTATAACAACTACCTAATTTAGGTCCTAAAAAAAACAAAACAAATACATTTGTTCCATAATGATGGCAACTTGGCTTTAGAGCAATTAATGTCATCTTTTTTTTTTTGTAATTTCTGTTTCTTCACCGGTGGACCAGGGCATCTCTCGGGAGTACCCACTCAACTTTTGGCCTCTACTCCCATCTTGAAACCACCCTCCCGGGAGACACTTTGCTGAGCATCCCCACCCCAGACCCACGAACCTCTTCAGTCCCCCAGAACAGGAGGGCCCACCTACCTGGAGGCCTATCTGCGATTAGAGGAACGGTCCTGGTCTTGGCCGAGGAGCTTGGGAGAGCCGGTGGAGGGCTGGTCCAGCGATTGGATGTGGACCTCTGTTCCTGGGGTCTCCATAGCCTTGCTGGTCCTCCAGGGTTTTTGTCATATTGTTTCCCCCTCTGAGCGCGGACATGCGATGGCATCAGAGCACCTACGTGCAGACGTCTGTTGCCTAAATCCTGCATCGCTCCCTGCAGGGTCCCCAATCTCCATGAGGGGCCGCTGAGGAGCGTACCTCACTACCCACCATGGGAGTGGAGAGCAGTCCTACTGATACTCAATCCCCTGCTGACCCCTGACGACCCAAGTCCGTTCCTGAACCCGGGTCACCAGCATGGCAAGAGGTGTGGCATCCAGCACCAGCCTTTTAATTTCATCTTACTTGTAAACTTTCTATAAGGTGATTGTAACATTTTTAACCATTTTCTGGCAAAACACATGTTTTTGTTACAGTACCCATGTACGTCTAGTCTGCCGCAGACATTTTAAGGCTGCGCTGATGATGTGTATTGTGCTGCTGTTGTACTTTTTTTCAAGAAGAGGAAAGCAGGCCCAGTATTAATTCAGGGTAATCCAGTGAGCCAAACAAAGGCTCCTTCCACACAATCACCAAATGTCCCTAAAAGGCACGTGTATGGGGGCAGTCAGTAAAACAAGTGTTCCTGGAATTCCTGGACAGCTGTACATATGGACCTTGGACAATACCATTCACTAAGCTGTTTACGTTTATGGGAGTTTCTTACCCCTAGGCACTCATGGCTACTAAGCCACGACACGTCCCTAACAAAGGGGGGGGGCATCCTTGAGTTCATGAATTGACCCAAGGCTATTGGTGTACCTGTTGCAGGAAACAAGGGAAGAATCTCATCTATTCCAAAAGCTTTATCCATGATAGATTGGTACAGTTGCATTCTGCTCATGGTGAACATTGCTGTGCATGATACAGACCATTTTCTAAGATTTTGAAAAGAAAATATATATTCCAGAATAAAGGTAGACATGAGTGTACCCTGCAGCTTATTATTTTGCCATGCTGGAAGATGGGGGATTATCCAGTCCCTTACCCCTGTTATTCAGATCCTTTCAACCTCTTTCACAGTTTATCCAGTATTACTGTATATAAAAAAAACTGTAGTAAAAAACGAACAGATTTATCATCCCCAGGCCTCCCATCAGTACTGGTTTATATGTGATCTCCCTTTTGAGAGGGTTGAGTTGACTCCCCCCACAAGGCTGGAAACAACACACTGTGCAGCTTGGCCTCCAGCTTTGATGCAGGGAGAAAGATGTAACTAAGGTATAAAAAAAAGTTGGTAATATTAGTGTTTTAATCAATGAAATTCGTTTTAACTTGAACATTCTTTTATATTTCTACTGATGAACTCTTTGTTCTGCTACTCTGAGTTCCCAGTTCTGTGCAAGATTTCTCTGCCCAGACATAGTACCTAAAATTTTATTATGAACTGGCGATCGCAAATGGAGGAAGCTGATTGGCCGAGAGGTTTTGGAAGCCGTGATGATATCGGGCTACATCATCACGGCTTCAGAAAACCTTCGGTCACCAGCCTCCTCACTTACCACGCAAAGTTTCTCTCTGTGTCACAGTCCGAAGTGACTGAGACCTCTAGTCGGCTTAACACCAAATCCCCCGTCCATCTTCCCCACAGCACCCGCTCTCCAGACAGAAGACATTTCCATTCTCACCCAGCTTCTGCTCGGAGCACCAGCACTACATTTTCCCCACAGCATGCTGCCTCACGTCAAAGGGCAGTTCATGTACATCTACGAACTGCTCCTTCAGAATCTCCCCATCGAGACAACGACTTTAAACTGCTGTGGCTTACATTTACTGTTCCCACAAAAGCAGGACATTACCGTGCCAGCCGTTACGAATGTTTTTTTTTTCACGCTGAGTTTGGGAGATGACACAACAGAACACACAGGGAGATGTCCCTACACTACACTACCTCCTACCAGCTCCTACAATATCGCCACCTCCTGACAGCAACCCTAATAGAACTATTTTCTGAAACAGTACTCCTACACTGTCCCTTACAAAGCTTTTTTAAATATTTGGGAGGTTTTTTGGTGCCCAACCACCCGAGGCGTGACGATATCCCACGATATACCACACCCTGTCGTGCCTTATTGCTTAATTATACCATGGTCATAAGTGAACAGCCAATGAAATGGTCAGCCTGGCAGTTTACCACCGGTGTAAATCCTATGATAATCACTGTCTGATGAGCACATATGAAAGCTCATCCACAGCCTAATCATCTGCAGCCCAGGAATAGATGCAATAAAAAATTAAAACACAAAGCAACCTCTTTAATATTTGTATTTTATTATAGTAAAAAAATTAACCTTGGTATAATCGCAATAAGCCACTTGGAGGATGTGGGTTGTCGGGGGATTTACCATGGCTGGTGAGGATTTACCCACTCGGCTGCGCCTCATGGGCAAACCACTCCAGCCATGGTAAATCCCCTGATAACCCATACCCCCATGTGGCTTATTGCTTAAATATCTTGCGTTAGAATCAAAACTGAGACTATGTGCTGTGGGTACTACTCTACAGAGTTACCTAATGGGCAACCAACATTCTTTGCAAAATTAACTCGTGAACCTGATCTTGACACAAAAAAGTTCAAATCGCTCAAAATAGCCAAGCCTGACACTTTTGTTTGAAACAAATATCACAGTATCATCCTCATGCACCATAACTTTTATCTCAGGTGCCTCAGGATACATGGATATGCCCTTCGCTTCAGGGTTTTGATTGCTGTGTCTTAAAGATGTGCCAAGTGCACTTCCGCAGTACGATATGCATGGCTAAATACTTCTAGTCTACCTTCCAGACCAATTTGGGGGAGCAGTTAGGAGGCAGTATAGCACAGTGGTTTAAGGTTGTAAGCTGCGAACCTGGAGACCTGGGTTTGAATCTCACAGCCCCTACTTTTGCATTCTGTGTGACCCTGAGCAAGTCACTTAAGTTCCTTGTGTTTCCAGGTCGCACCTGTAAACGAGCTTTCAGCTTAGTGTGCCTCTCCTGGTTAAAAAATAAAAAAAAAATTTGAATCACCCTTCAAAATTCTGGAAGGTAGTCCAAGCCCTCTTTTCCCCACCTGCCAAGCCTCCCATCCCTGTACTTTGTGTTGAAGGCTCGAGTCTGTCTGACCCCTTGGCGGTTGACAAAGAATTCAACTGTTACTTTACCACCTGTGCCTCTTCGCTCCTCTCAACCCTCCTCGCCTCTCTTCCTCCCCCCCACACACACACCCCTCTTCATCAGCGGACTCCCCTCTGCCCTACTGCTTCTCCTTCTCACCTGTACCCCCCTCCACCTCTCTGATGGCTCTCCTTGCCCTAAACCCCTCCTCTGGCCCTTCCCTGATGGTATTAATGCTAAAATTCATCATCTGTTTGCCACAGCCATTGCCTCCCCCCTTACTTCTTTGTTGAACCTCTCTTTCTCTCTTGTCTGAGTTCTGCTGGCTTGGAAGAATGCCACCGTCCTCCTGCTTCCCAAAGGTGGTGACCCCTCAGCTCCAGGTAATTACCGACCCATTTCCCTTCTCCCTATCCTAGCAAAACTCCAGAAACAGGTGGTTCTCACCCCAGGAATTCTCCAGTATTCCTAATGCTAGCAGTCAGCCTTAGAAGTAGAACTGCCCGGAGATAGAACGTATGCTAATGATGAAACCATCATTGGCCTGTGCCACTTTTCAAATGCTGGCCTTATCAACTGCCTACATTCTAACGCCTCAGATTTCATTCTCCACCTGTCAAGTACAGACGCCTCAGAGATCTCTCCTCGTCAGTCTTTCTTGATGTGTTATTATTCAAATATATAAGTATATTTTTGCTTAAGTTTTCATTTGCTGCCTTTATCTTTCATTTTTCTATGTAAGCGTTATTTAGAAATAGAGTTTTGTTTTTTTTGTTTTCTCGGTTTCTCTTGGTTCGAGGTAACCGGAGGGAAACCAAGCTTTAGGTTAGTTTTTGTTTAGTTTTCTGAGTTTTTTTAATGCAAAACTCCACTAGTGTTACTTATTATTGCTTTAGAAAGTAACTGCTAAATTGTGTAAGGAACTAATAACTTCGGTTCATTTTCTTTGGTCCCTGGTTTCCGACTGGGGTTTTTCTTGGTTCCTGAACTGACTGCAAACTGCAACAGCAAGTTAAACCTAAGGAGAAAACCAGTGAACCTGGTTTTGAAAATTGTACCAAGTGTGTGTAAGTCTTTGCCAAGGCAGGCAAACACATTTTACTTGTTGTTTGTCTTGGCCAAGAACATCTCTCAGCCGATTGTGAAATTCATAAGTCCTTTCCCCAGAAGACGGTTGAAAAGCATCTGGAGAGGCTTCAAAAGAACTTGCTTAAGGGTCCCTCGAGCTCTGACCAGCCGACACCCTCAGAACTTGTGGGTGAAGCCGCTGAGCCATTACAATCCACCCAGATATGGGTGCCTTGGCTACTGGTAAAAGAAACGGTGGGCCCGGGGGCGCTGAGGGTTGAGGTGTGGACGCCACACTCAAGGGCCATCAAGCACCCGGTTTGGGAACGGACTCGGGTTGCTGGGGGTCAGAGGGAGGAAGAGGATCGAGAGTCCCAACGGATGCTCTCCTCCTCCAGGGTGGGTTCCTGGGTGCTGTATGCACCGACGCCCAGGGGCCGGTGGAAGCATGGGCACTGGGCACAGGCGGCGAGAGCCAGGGAGGGAGGGACGTCAGGAGCACTTGACAACGGTGTGCTAGCACACTTTCTGTCTGGACGTCAGTCCTGTGTGCCGACGTCCTCAGTGGGTAAAAGGGAGAAAACGGGGGGAAAAAACCCTCGGTGGTCCTAGATGAAGACGGCTCCACCCAAGACCACCGAACCCAGAACAGACCCCAATGTGGAGTGGAGGGTGGAGAGAGGCACTCTAGGGCAGATCCTGGATAAAAGTGGTGTAAGGGGGATGAGCAGTCTGAAGGAGTGGGTAGGAAAGGAGGATAAAGAGGAGGGTTAAAAAAAAAAAAAGGAAAAAGAAACGGTGAACCTTCTGCCTTCAAAGAAGTTAAAAAAGACAAAGCACACTGAACCCACTGCCGGATGGCATTCTGGGACTTCTGCTTTGCCTTCACCTGAAGAGATTGGCCAAGCTTTTAGGGTAATCCGGGTTTTACAAGGGTTGGTACCGACCCCTACCCCACAGGCACTGGTTCAAACCCAGTCTAGGCAGACAGCATCTTCTGCCTCATCTTCATTCTTGGAAACAATGGAAAGTGAAGACTATGAGGAGGAGGAAGGGGAATCTATTAAGCCAGAGGTTTCCCCAGAACAAGACTTTGGATCTCCTCACAGATCCTCTGATGATTTCTCATCCCACTTCTCTTTTGTGAGAGAGGTGGTGGATGCCTTGGACATAACCCTAGTGAGGTTATTGAGGATGAAGAAGAGGTGGAGTACCTTGAAATGATGGAGCTTACACCGACCAAAAAGCTACTGCTCCCAGTGAATACATTTTTTAAGAAAGATATCTTAAAGCTTTTACAGACCCCTAATTCTATCCCTCCTCTTGACAAGAGATTGGATAAAAAGTACCAGTTGGACAGGGAGGGAGCTGAATTTCTTTTTACCCATCTTGGCCACCAGGGGGTAGTACAAACAGCAGCCTGTGATAGGGCAAAGGTGCCTCTATCTTCCAACCCTCCTGGCAAGAATTCCAGAAAATGGATAGCATGGCTAAGAAAGGCTGCCTTTCAGCCTCTCTGGCTCTCAGGCAAGCAACCTACCAGGCCTACGCTGCTCAGTACCAGAAGTCACTGTGGCAGTCTGTTCTAGTTATGTCCGAGAAGCCGCCATCTGATCTCTCAGCAGATTTGGCTCAGACTGCCAGGATGGGTCTGGATGCAGCCAAATACCAGTTCTAGATGGCAGCAGATACAAATGACACTGCTGCCAGATGGATGGCTAATACTATAACATTGAGGAGGTTTGCATGGTTAAGAGCTACAGACCTCACACAAGACACACAGACAAAAGCCATGGATTTCCCTGTTGAGAATAATTCTCTTTTTGGGGACAAAACAATGACTTACATGAAGAAGGTCGACGAATATAAAGCCACCTATAGGAGTAATTTGGCCAGAGAGAAACCTTCTCCTTCCTCTAGGCCTTATGTAAGGGGAGGCAGGGGTAGAGTTTCCTATGCCAAGCCTTTTTACCAGGCCCAGGCCGCATCACAATTTCAGCAGTACCTCCAGCAGACATTGTACTTCAGAGGCATGGGCAGACGGGATCCAGGCGTGGTTCCAAGCATGGTCAAGCCCAGCCATGGCCAAAATAGACTCCCTGACTTCTTTGCCAAGGCCGCCTCCCCATGACCAGTAAGGGGAGACTGGCTCACTACTTCCAGGCATGGAAAAATATAACCACAGACAAATGGATCCTGGAAGTAGTGAGTCAGGGTTTGTCCCAAAGCTTCAAATCCTTCCCTCCTCTAAGAACAAGAGTTTTCAAGCCAGCTTCAAATGCAGAAAGGAAGCTGTTGGAAAAGGAGGTACAAAACCTGCTGTTGTCAAAAGCAGTAGAACTTGTTCCTTCATAGCAAAAGGGAAAGGGTTTTTACTCAAGATACTTCCTTACAACAAAGAAAAATGGGGAGTGGCGGCCTATTCTAAACCTAAGGTTATTGAACAGGCACCTGACAAAGCCAAAGTTCAAAATGGTAACCTTGACACTGATAACTGCCAACTCTCCAAAAAGGAGGTTGGTTGGCGTATCAGGACCTAAAAGATGCTTATTTCCACATCCCCATAATGGAGTCCCACAGAAAGTACCTCAGGTTCAGATTCCCTTCAGATCACTACCAGTTCTTAACACTGCTATTTGGCCTCACTTCGGCCCCAGTAGTGTTCACAAAGTGTTTGGCAGTGGTAGTGGCTCACCTAAGAAGGTCAGGTGTCACAGTATTCCCATACCTGGACGATTGACTGGTGGTGGTAGAATCACCACAACCGCTAAGGGAATATTTGCAGGTACCCAAAGTCTTCTGGAGTCCTTGAGGTTCCTCTTAAACCTCAAGAAGACTGTTCTTCAGCCAGCACAGGTGCTGCATTTCATAGGGACAGCTGAATACCCTGAAGGGCAGGGCATACCTGCCTCGGGAGAGGGTACAGAATATCCTGCAGATTGCTGGTTCATTCAGTCTGAACAGGCTCAAAACTGCAAGGCGGTTTCTTAAGTTACTGGGCCACATGGCTGCAGCCACAGGCACAGTCTTGGGATCCAGATGAGGGACATACAGTTCCATCTCAGGGCTCACTGGTGCCAAAGGAGAGACACTCTGCAAGCTCATTCCAGTAACAAAAACATTGCTTCAGGCACTCCAGTCATGGAAGGAGGAAGACAACCTACAAGAAGAGGTTCCCTTCCAGGAAGAATCTCCATCAGTGATCCTCACAACTGATGCATCACTACTGGGGTGGGTGCCCATCTAGGGGTTTACACTACCCAGGGTACCTGGTGAAGTGCAGAGTCACTTCTGCACATAAATCTCTGCATAGCTCTTTTGTGAATTTGTAAAGCAGGAAGCCTCCCACTGTTTCCTGAGCTATAGCTAACTCCTGCTTGTCCCTTCTCCCTCAGGCGTCCTCTCATAGCCCTTTTGGCTAACAACACCTCTGTGGTTGCCTCCGATGAGGATCTACACACCTCCATGGCGAGAGGAGCCTGCTGACACACTCCCCGAGCCCTTGATTGCAGGTACAGCTCGGACAGCGCTCTGGGAACTCGAGGCTGCGTGGCTGTCTCTGTAAATTTTCAAAGGATTATTACCTTTCTCTTGGGACACCTCTTATTGATCACCTGTGGTCCACAAGCTTCTTGTTTGGCTCCTCATCCTGCCCAGCATTTTCAATTCCTCCTGACTGGACTATGTCACTACCATCAGCCAAATTAACCTTTTTCCTTTTCTGTTGACTTTTCCATTAGCAGATTATATCTTCTTGCCACTAGAGGGCCCAGTCATAAGTGCACTCACCCAATCCCTGTCTCATTTCACTTATTGCATGGTCACTCTATCCCTATTCATCAGTCTTTGCCCCCTCTCTCTTCTACTTCTATCAAGGCCTATCTCTAGCTACCTGTTTTTCTCCAGGTTTGCACAACTAGCTAGTGGCTGTCAGTTCCCTCTGGCCATGGCCACTTTTTTGCTGACACCTCTTCCAGTTTCACTGTCCCATGCCCACCCCCCACTATGCAATGTACCCTGACTGGTAAGCACCCCCTGTCTAACTACAGCATGCCCACCCCACTTTCCCTCCTTCTAATTCCCCTTTCCATCATCTCTAACACAACTCCACAAACTTCTCAATTTAAAACCCTGCCTCCCCACAATCTCCTAGCCCCTCCTTCATTCTTGCATACCCCTCTTCCCTCAAGTACTCTGGACTCACTCCCACATACCCCTTACAACGTTATTCACAGCTTCTAGCCACCTCGCTTCCTTTGTCTCCTGATTATCCACTCACCCAGCCCCTCCCCCAAACACATCATGAATACTCTGCCCACCACAAATATCCAAACTATACTTCCTTATACTTGCCTTGGGAAATGTACGTCCCAGTCCTGGTTCCTATCCCACCCCCCATCCCAAGCTGCTTTCCTCCCATTAAAGTACAACCTTCCAGCACTACATCTGTCCTTCCAAAAGGCCTAAGGATCCTTCACATAAATATCTGCAGCCTTGTCCCAAAAATTGATCTGTTACAGCCATTGATAATCTCCCTCACTCCAGACATTCTAATCTTAACTGAAACATGGCCAAATACTAAAATGTCTGATCCCTCCATTGCCATCTCAGGCTATTCATCAGTCAGGCAGGATAGGGCAGGTGAGGGAGGGTGGAGTGGCCATGTATATCCAGTCTTCTCTCCAGTACACTACCGTTCTCTCGTCTGCCTTACCCTCCACTTACAAAGCCCTGGTAGTAAATATTGCCCTGCCTTTCTCCTCCTCCCCTATCTTTATTGCTGGTATCTAATGTCGCCCAGGTATCAAGCCCTATGAATCTGTTGACCTAATCACCTCTATAGCGTCTGTCTCACACAAAGGTGAGCTTTATGTATTAGGTGATGTAAATCTAAACTGGCTGTCATCAATCACTTCTAAGACACAAAGTGATATCTCTGTTCTAAATCTCTTCCAACTCATTTAATAGCCTACCCAACTAAATCGCAAAACCCAAAACCACTCGCTGTTAGACTGGGCTCTCACCTCCCACCCTCACTGAGTCATCAAGTCCAGTGTCCTCCCGTATGCCCTCAGTGATCACCACCCTCTCTTTGTGGTCAGGAAGGTCCACAGACCTAAACCACCACATAAAATCCTGCAACTTCGCTCTTTCAGTTCTCTTGACTTAAACCCTCTCCTCAATGATGTATCCAATTCTGATTGGTCTTCAGTTGCAGCCACCACTTCCATTGACCAAGCCCTCACTTAGTTCAAAGACAGATTTATAGCTACCTGGGACTTCCGAGACCCCGTTCAAACGCACTAGAGTCTGAGGTATCCATCATCCTTGGATCACCCTTGAATTAATGACCTGCCTCAGGAAGCGCGATAAAGCATGGAGGAAACACAAGGCCTCTCAGCTCCCATCAGCCCTTACTAACTATCGCAGGCTAAGAAATGCTTGTACTAAAGCAATTAGACTTGCCAAGTCTGAGTATTTTAAATCCACTTTCCTCAATAACATAAACTCCCCCCTCCAAATTTTGGAAAGTAGTCCACTCACTATTCCCCTCGCACCCCCAACCCCGTGCTTAATCTAAACAACACACTAGAGTCTTAACTTGCATAGTGGCTCAGGAGTTCAACTCCTATTACACCTCCTGTGCCTCAACCCTTCTAAAATCCCTCCCCTCAAGCCTCTCCTCCACTCATTCTCCTTATCCTACCACTAAACCCCTCTCCCCCGTACCCACCCCCTTTCTCATTCTGTTTTATCTCCCCTGAGGAGACACTAATGGCCTTCCTCTCTTTCAGTCCCTCCAAAGGCTCCTCTCTGGATGACCTTGACCCTAAACTTCTCTACCTCTCAGCCCCTGCTATTGCCTACCCCCTAATTCTAAACCTCTGCTTTATGTCCTCCTCCATCCCTATGCCTTGGAAACATGTGGTGGTCCTCCCTCTCCCTAAGGGTGGTGATCTTTCCTCCCCTGCCATCTGTCGCCCAGTCTCCCTCCTCCTTGCCTTTGCTAAGCTCCAAAAACACCTGGTCCTCTCTCTCAACTGACCTCTTTTCTTGCTGACTCTTTCTTCACCCCGTTCCAATCTGGTTTTCGGAAGAACCACTCCAGTACGACCCTCCTCCTTAGGCTCACAGACTCTATCCTTACTGGGATGGACAGTGGCCTCATCACCTCTGCCATCTTTGTCAACCTCGCCAAGGCATTCGACACAGTATCTCATACCCTCCTTCTTGACTCCTTTATGGCTGCTTGTTTGTCTACTCCTGCTTTTACCTGGTTTAGAGCTTACCTCACAGGCAGAACACAATCAGTCAGGATTCAGAATGCAGAATGCAAGAGTTCTAGAGGGATGCAGTCTCCATCCCTCCCAATCTCCACAGGAGTCCCACAGGGCTCTTTGCTCGGCCCCATCCTTTTCTACATCTTCCTAAATGACCTTCCCTCAGTCTGCTTCCTTACTCTGTTCATATGTATGCCGAAGGCACCATCTTGTTCACCTCTGGCAAAACCACCACTGATGTAGCAGCCACTCTACAGCATGACTTCCACCAGGTGCAGCTCTGGTTTACCTCACATCAACTATTCCTAAATGCGAAAAAGACAGTCTCCATGACCTTCAGCACTAGGCAGAGACTCTCTAGGCTTCACCCCTTACCCTCTTTCCACACCCTTGATGGGACCATCCTCGCGGACACATCCTCTTTCAGATACCTTGGGGTTTGTCTAGACCAATACCTCAGCTTCCTGGCCACATTGATGCCATTCTGAAAAAACTGCACCCCAAGCTTGGAGCCCTTTACAGGAACCGTAGTTGCATCCCTTCTACGGCCTGGTGAGAACTTGTCCAGAAGATGATCCTCCCCATTTTTGACTACTGTGATGTAGTCTGTGGTGCCACTCCCTTATCTTCCCTTACCAGATTGGACTCTCTTTTCAACTCCTTCTGTTGATTCGCTCTTGACACCCAATCTCAAACCCATCATTGCGACTTTTACCATGCCCTATCCTCCCCCACTTGCTAACCGATGCCTGGCTCACTGTGCAAAGCTAACTTCCAAACTTTCGCTTGGTGAACTTCCTTCCTACCTGTCATGCTCCCTCCCCCCCGCCTTCCTCCCACACCCTCAGATCCTCAGACACTCGCATCCTGCTAGTCCCCTGTCATACTACCCTCATCTGCCAGTCAGGCTTCTCCCATTGTTTCCTCAAAATCTGGAACTCCCTCCCACCTCAAATATGACACTCCTCCTCCCACTCCCTTGCCTCTGCCATACATAACTTTCTCTCTGCTAGCTACTCCTGCTACAATCCTCCTTAACTTGTTCCCCTATGAACCTGCTTCAGCTTCATGCCCACCTCTTTCTTGCAAAACCCTCCCCCTACATCCTCCCCCAGCAACTCTCCCATTCCACTTTACTCCCACCTCCTCTGTACACCAGCTTGCCCTCACTACCAACTCGCTGTTGCTTGGCCTAGGACCCTGTCAGGGATCTCTGCATCCTGGAGGGGTCCAGAACCTAGGCAGACACCTTCCTTGCCTCCTGCTCCCACCCCATTCCTTCCTGTAAGGGCTGGGTCCTGGCCCCTCTTCTGTCCCACCTCCCTCTGTCTTGGTCCTTCTGAAGTCTACTCCCCATCGCTGCCTACTTCCCTCCTGTCATGCACTACCTCTGCTGCCTACAACCTGTTTCCCTTCTGTCGTGCTCTGTCTCTGCCTTGTGCAAGCAGGGTCCACAGCATACTGGTGGGGCCAGGCTCTGACAGACCATTCTCATCCCCCCTCTCTTCTTTCCTGACATGCTGTAACTCCCACGGCCTACAGCCTGCTTCCCTCCTGTTCATGCCTGACCTCTGCCTGGTGCAGGCAGGGTCCCCAGCATTCTGGAGGGGTCAGGCCCTGGCAGACCCTTCTCCACCCATCCACCCCTTGCCTTCTCCTCCTCCAAACCCCCCCTTTCCACCCCCCTGCTCTCTCTGCCTATATGCCCTCCACCCACCCACCTCCCCCCTTTCCAGCCATAGTTATTGGCTAACCCCTAATCTGTAATGCACTTATAGTTAACCTTGCACTTCAAACAACATGAAGTTCTGCTGTATTCTGACAATAGCAGTGAGTCCCAACCTTCGAACTGCTCCGGAGATGAAAGAGTTAACTTTCCATGCCAGGCATGGAACGCTGAGCTCGAGCTCGGTTGAGACTCTGTCTGTTGCTGTTTGAAACCAAACCGTCAGATCCTTTACTCCGTCTCACTGAACAGTCGCTCCGGAGATTTCTCCTTTGCTCGATTCAATTTGTCGGTTAAAGTATCGTTTTTCTCGGTTTTCAACCGAATTTAAACCGCAACCTATCGGTTCAGTCTCTGTCTCTGGTATTCGTGAGTACTAGACAGGTTTATATTGTTTTTTCTATTCTGTGTGGAACTTGTAAACGGTTCATCGGTTCGGTTTGAACCGATCAGGTTGTTTAAATATCTTTATTTCTACTTTTAGAGTGTGGTTACTGGTTCTTAACAGTTCTAAAAAAATGGATTTTACTACGGTTTTTTCCACGACCCGTAACACGGTCAGGAACCGATAAGAGTGTCTTGCCTGGTGGATTGCCATTAAAAGGGTAAGTTTTGTTAGGACTGGCACTATGTTTGAGAAACCCAAAAGAAAAACCGGGCCCACTCGGTTTCAACACTGTAGTGTGTGTGGGGAAGTCTTTGCTAAGGCCGACGCCCACACCACCTGTGTTTATTGTCTGGGGTTTGACGACCTCGATTCAGACCACCAGATTTGTAAACATCTTCCTGCAGCTACCCTAGAAAAGAGAGTTGGTAGGCTCAGGGAAAGGGAGGCCAAAAAGTCCGCTGACCCGGATGGCCAGCCCGGTTCAGTTCAAACTGAACCAGGAGTGCCCTCTGACCAGGGCGAAACTTCTTTGGGCAAAAGGAGAACCGATTCTGAGGAGTCGGTTCCGGTTAAGAGAACAAGGAGGGATAAATCAGCTGGTGTGGATCCAAAAGTTTCCTCTCCAACTGCTGATGAAATAGCCAAAGCGATAAAAATTGTTCGGTCGCAATCCCCGGTTCCGACCGAACTGGCACCATCAGGAAGGCGCTCGGTTCGGCCAGTTTCGCTGGTTCCGGATTATGATTTGGAAGAATTTTATGAACCGGAGGAGGAGGAAGGAGAGTATGAGGAAAGTCAGTGTGATTATGAAAGTCTGGATGTGCCTATTGACCCGGACATCTCCCCAGACAGACCTTCAGTAGTGTCTCCTCCTAGGCTTTCTGAGTCCCCTTCCCATTTCATGTTTTAGAAGAAAGTGGCCGAAACCCTTCAGCTTCCTGTGGAAGAAGCTGTGGATGTCCAGGAGGAGCATGACTATGTGGAAATGATGGATATCCCAGAGTCCAGGAGGCTGTCTATTCCCTTACACAAGTCCTTTGGGAAACAGACATTTAAGATTTTAAAGACTCCTAATTCTATACCTCCTGTGGATAAAAGAATGGACAAGAGGTATACTCTGTCAGGCTCAGATACGGAGCTCCTTACCCAGCAATGCAGCCATGTTGGGGTAGTGCAGGCTGCAGCCTGTGATAAGGCTAATATACCCTTGGCTTCACACCCCCCAGATAAGGACTCCAGAAGGACTGATGCCATGGCAAAGAAACAGTACATGGCAGCATCCTTGGGACTCAGGCAGGCCAATGATATGGCCTATACAGCTAGATATCAGAAATCTAGATGGGATACTGACATGGCTTTAACTAAACAGGTCCTTGGCCAGCTTGCCAAGGAGCTGGAGCAGGTGGCTGCTGATGGTATTGAGGCATCCAAGGTGCAATTCCATGCTACAGTGGACTCCAGTGATGTTTCATCTAGAGTCATGGCTACATCTGTGGCCCTTCGCAGGATGGCTTGGCTCAGATGTACTAGCCTGTCTCGGGATACCCAGACTAAGGCCATGGATTTTCCTGTTGTGGGTAATTCTCTGTTTGGGGAGCAAACAGAGAACTACATGAAGAAAATGGATGAATACAGGACCACCTATAGGAGTGCCCAGTCCAAAGAAAGGCAAGCCACTCCTCAGAGGCAGCATCCCGGGGCAGGGGCAGGCCTTTTCATAGGCCTTTCTACCAAGCCCAGGCCTCCTCTTCTGCCTATGCTCAGAGGGGGTTCTTTAGAGGGAGAGGCAGAAGGGGTACAAGCAGGCCTGCTTCCACCCCTCAGCCTAAACCCCCTGCCAAACAGGCACCCTGATGGGTTTGCCTGGGCGATTCTCCACCACCTGTGAGGCAGGCTGGCTTACTTTGTCCAGGACTGGAAGTCTTTAACATCAGACAAATGGGTCCTGGAAGCAGTAAGCCAGGGACTGGTTCTCGGCTTCAAAAAATTTCCAAAAATGAGAACCAGATCCTTTTCACCTGCAAATCCTTCAGAGGCACTTGCCCTAGAGGCAGAGGTCTCTTCCTTCTTGGCTCTCAGAGCTGTAGAAAGGGTTCCACCCCTACTCCAGGTACTTTCTCACCCCCAAAAAGACAGGAGAATGGTGGCCCATCCTGGATCTCAGATATTTAAACAAGCACCTTTTAAAGCCAAAGTTCAAAATGGTGACTCTGGGAATAATTCTACCCTTTCTAAGGCCAGGGGACTGGCTAGTCTCCCTGGACCTCAAGGATGCCTATTTCCATATTCTCATCAGAAGCTCCCATCGAAAATACCTCAGGTTCGAGCTGCCCTCAGGCCATTACCAATTCAGAGCAATGCCCTTTGGCCTAACCTCTGCTCCAAGGGTGTTCACAAAATACCTGGCAGTAGTAGTTGCTTCCCTAAGAAGGCAAAGGATTGCCATCTTCCCATACCTGGATGACTGGCTCATTGTAGGCCAATCCCCAGACCAACTCAAGTTACACCTTCAGATAACTCAGCAACTGCTCACCTCTCTAGGTTTCCTTCTGAATCTTTCAAAGTCAGTTCTAGAGCCTGTTCAGCTCCTCACCTTCATAGGCGCAGAGCTAGATGCAGAAAAGGCAAGAGCCTTCCTTCCCCTGGACAGGGCAAGGACCCTTATCACACTGGCCTCTTCATTCACCCTACAGGTGTCTCGACCAGCAAGGCATTTTCTGCAGCTCCTAGGACACATGGCTGCTTCCACAGCAATGGTGCAGGGAGCAAAATTTCAAATGAGGGACATTCAGTTCCACTTGAGAGCCTTTTGGTCTCAGAAAAAGGACCCTTTGACCAAACTGATACCAGTGACTCGAACCCTGATCCAGGCTTTGCAGTGGTGGCAGAATCGGGACAATCTAAGGCAGGGAGTTCCTTTTGTCACTCAGTCTCACTCTCTAATCCTTACTGCAGATGCCGCCCTCTTGGGGTGGGGGGCCCACTTGGAGACCTGACCACCCAAGGGGTGTGGTTTCCTCAGGAATCTCTGCTTCACATCAGTCTGTTGGAACTCAGAGCAGTGTTTCTTGCACTTCAAGCTTTTTCCAAGTCTGTTCGGAACAAGGTTGTTCAGATCAGGACAGACAATACCACCACAGTGTGGTATATCAACAAGCAAGGGGGCACTCGGTCTGCGGCCTTGTGCACAGAAGCATTGAAGTTGTGGTCTCTGGCTTTTTCCCTGAACACCTCCCTTACAGCAGTACACCTCCCAGGCAAGGACAGTGTCCTGGCAGATGCTCTCAGCAGGATATCCCAGGGCCATCACGAATGGTCACTGGATCCCCTGGTTTTGGAGGTGATCTTCTCCAGATGGGGCACCCCATAGATAGATCTTTTTGCAGCCCCAGACAATCACCAACTTCCCCTTTTTTGCTGCAGGCTCCCAGTGTTGGGCTCAGTCCCCTTGGATGCCCTGGTTCTCAATTGGGAAGGGAAGTTCCTGTATGCTTTTTCCCCCTTCCCTCTCCTGTTCAAGGTGCTAGTAAAAATCAGGTCTCGATCCTGCAAGGTGATTCTGATTGCTCCAGACTGGGCCAGACAGCCCTGGTACCCTCTCCTGTTGTCCTTAGCAGTCCACCTTCCCTTGTCTCTTCCCAGGAATTACAACCTGTTAACCTGTGCTCAGGGGAGGGTTTGGTACCCAAATCTCAAATCTCTCAATCTCAAGGCATGGCTCTTGAAGAGTTAGAGTTTGCTGATTTACTCCTCTCTCAAGGTGTTATGGATATTCTGAAGGCTTCTAGGAAGCTTTCCACCAGAACTACCTATAATTCCAAATGGAAAAGATTCTCCATATGGTGCACTGGGAAGCATATTTCCCCAGAGTCTGCTGACCTGCCGACGGTCCTTGACTATATGGTTCATCTGAATAGCTTGGGACTCAGACCAGCTACACTAAGGGTGCACCTAGCAGCTGTCTGCTTTTCTTTCAGCAGGTAAGCCTTCTTCTCTTTCAGTTCACCCTCTATTCTCCAAGTTTTTCAAGGGATTGCTTCTTAGCAATCCGCCATGCAGGGCCCCTGCCCCTGCTTGGGACCTTCATGTTTCCATTGCTCAGCTTATGCAACCCCCTTTTGAGCCTTTGTCCTCAGCAGAGCTTAACTACTTGACTTGGAAAACTGTTTTCTTAGTGGCCATCACTTCTGCCAGGCGCATAAGCGAGTTACAAGCCCTGTCAGTGGAGCCTGATTTTATCTCTTTCCATAGAGATAAGGTGGTCCTGAGGACTAACAGGAAGTTTTTACCTAAGGTGGTTTCAGACTTCCACCTTAACCAATCTATGTCTCTTCCTGTGTTCTTCACTGACCATTTCTCCTCTGGTGAGAGGAGCTTGCACAGTCTGGATGTGAAAAGAGCCCTTAGCTACTACAAAGAATGTACCAAGGGTCACAGGTTTGACTCCCTCCAACTGTTCCTCACTTATGGTGAGGTTGGTAAAGGAAAGCCTGCCACTTAAAGATCCATTGCCAGGTGGATTGTCTCTTGTATCCAATTTTGCTATAAAAAACTAGGTAGGATTCCACCCTCAGGCCTGAGGGCTCACTCTACCAGAGGTACAGCTGCTTCCCTGGCTGCTGTCAGGGATATTCCTATCTTAGAGATATGTCAAGCAGCTACCTGGAAAATAGTTCACACTTTTACCAAGCATTACTCTCTGGATATCCAGGCTAGGAGTGATGCTCGGTTTGGCACAGCAGTGCTTCAGAGCATATTTACTAAGTAGGTTCTTTCCCTCCTCCATGGAGGTACTGCTTGGTAGTCTGCTATTGTCAGAATACAGCAAGACTTAATGTTGTTTGAAGAAAAAATTACTCACCTTAGTAATGTTGTTTCTTCTAATGGAGTCTTGCTGTATTCTGACTCCCCCCCCCCCCCGCCTTCTCCTCTCAGAACCTTTGTTTTTGGGATGTGGGTGGGCAGTAGCAGTGTTGGTACTCAGGAGGTGCCCCACCTTGTTTACTATCACCCTCTTTACTTTGGGTGAGTGGGTGTTGTGTTTATTTCGTTTTTTGGGTTTCCTGACTTGAGTCTTTGTTTTGGAACCAAAAAATCTTTTATTATATTTAGTAACCAGTTGGCTAGTGTAGGTTTACAGCTTCCACACAGGACCCTCAGTGAGTTTAGCTCGTAAAGATCTGACGATTTGATTTCAAACAGCAACAGAGTCTCAACCGAGCTCGAGCTCAGCGTTCCGTGCCTGGCTTAGAAAGTTAACTCTTTCATCTCCGGGGCAGTTCGAAGGTTGGGACTCACTGCTGTTGTCAGAATACAGCAAGACTCCATTAGAAGAAACAACATTACTAAGGTGAGTAATTTTTTCTTTTGTTACACCTTGCAAATTTTCTTCTATCTGTGTCTCTCCTCGCAGTCTTGCCCTAGTTCAACCTCCTTGTATTCTATCCAGCCATTTTCTAACTACAAAGCTATGTCCCACCGAGTGTTTGCCAATGATATTTCTGCTATCGTAACTATCTAGTTCATACCTGTTAGCATTCCTCCTTTTCAATACTTCTGTATAGTCTGCTCACTTTACTGAATGTAATCAAATTGTATATCTGTATTGTGTACCAAATCTCTGTATACTATCTTTATGTTCCCCTACCCCCAGGTCGCACTGGGGGACAAGCAACTTGTTGCTCAGCGTGCCTTCCTGGTGTAACATTTCAATAAATAAAACATTTAAAATAAATCTGCTCGAGCTAAGAGCAGTACTACTGGCATTGCAGGCTTTCACCCCACTGGTATGAGGAAGGGTGGTACAGGCCAGAACAGACAATACCACCACAATGTGAATACCAGCTGACCACCAACAACATTGATATATGTGGTGTTACTGAGACTTGGCACAGGGACATGGATTGGAACACTGACATACCTGGTTTCACAAAGATTTGCAAGAACAGGAAAAAAAGAAAAGGAGGTGGAGTAACCCTGTATATTAATGATAGGTTTGAATTATCACACAAAATTTACTTTAGTAATGACACAGAGGAAAGTAGTAATGAAATAGTATGGGCACAAATAAAACTTCAGAATAAAGATTTGACTGTAGGTCTAGCATACCGCTTACCAAACCTTGACCCAATCCAGAATAATCAGTTCCTTACAGAATTAGAGAATATGATGGCTGGAAAAGATCTTGTACTTATGGGTGATTTCAACTTTCCAAATATAAACTGGGATACCCTAGAAGGGAAAAGAGAAATAGAAAATCAACTTCTAGATTTAACTATTCGAGACAATCTAGAACAATTGGTTCTAGGGACGTGGATATGTTGTTCAAGCCACACTTACTGGCAGGTTCCTTGCCACTTTAAATCTTGCTGGAAGGTCTTCAGGCTGGCTCCTTCCACCCACCTGGGTGGTAAAACTCCGATTTTGGGACCTTGGTTCTCCAGTCCTTATTTCCTAAGTAGGGGGTGCGCGCCTTGCCTCCCTCCTCCCAGAGAACTGCTAGGAGTCTGCCAGTAAGTGTGGATTGAACAACTTGCCTTGACAAATCACTAAACTGAGTACTCACCTGTAACAGGAGTTCTAGGAGTGGTATATATTATTCATCCACACAACCCACCTGATCTCCCCGGCTTCGACGTGCAGCCTGGCTTCCAGCGGGCTAGATCTGGCATCATGGGGCGGAGTCGATAGTTTTACCACCTGGGTGGGTGGGAGGAGCCAGCTTGAAGACCTTCCGTCAAGATTTAAAGCGGCAAGGGACCTGCAAGTAAATGTGGATGAATGACATATACCACTCCTAGAACTCCTGTTACAGGTGAGTAACCTGTATTTAAGGGCAACAGAAACAATAATATTCTAGACTTGAAATTCACTAATTTAGAAGAATAGCTGGACCCAACATATTGGCTCCACAAGGGGATATTGACCATAATGTAGTGGAACTTGAGTTTGAGTTAACACAAAGGTATAACTACTATTAAAGATATTTATAAAACAGATTATGCTAATGTTAAGCATTTTCTAGCCAATTGGAATTGGGAGGAGGATCTAACTGACTTAGATTTGTATGGAATCTGGAACAAATTTAAAAGTAAAATTAACTGCTGAGTTCCAGAAAGGAAAGAATACATCAACAACCAAAGAATACCACCCTAGTGAAATAACAATATAAGGAAAAATATTCAAAAGAAAAGAAAGATGTACATCAAATTCAAAAAAACAGCTGACTGATAAAAATTAGCAGCAGTATAGAAGGACTAACAAAACTAAAAAACTTTAGCTTCTGAGGGAAGGACTGGGTGGTCCAAAAGCTAAAACACTTTGTTTTTTTTGTTATATCTGTGTTGGACAAACATAGATGTATCAGATCATCTGCTTCTGTATCTGGCCAAATGTAAGATAATGCACTTAGGCCATAAGAACCTTAAAAAGGAATACAAACTAAATAACGTAACGTTCCCGTCAGTAACCCATGAAAAAGATCTAGGAGTACTTGTCTCAGATGACTTAACATTTAACATAGAAGGACCACTTACTGTTTTTTCTGACCCTGAATGCTGGACTTTAGAAGACTTAGCTGGACGATACTTCTGTTGTTGCTGCTGGTAACCAGTCCTGTGAAAGGCAGTCCGAGAGAAGCCCCACCGCTTCGGCTTGGATGCAGTTTTCTTGGTGTACAGACACTGAATTTAATACGATATGGGACTTATTGATATGGTGAAATTATCCTCTACCCCAGTGCCAAAAAGGTCAGTGCCCAAGAAGGGCAAAACCACAGCTTGTGCTAAGTCTCCAGAGTGAATGGGGAGGCATACAGGCCCTCCTACACATGGACACCGCTGCCACACGCTGCCCAAAGAATCATCCAAGTCCATGGTTGTCTTTCGCTGGAACTTTGAAAGTGGTAAGACCATGAACCAAAACACTTGGGCCTCAGCCTGGCTTTCTGCCAGGAGCAGAGGAACCACCATGTCGGAGAGCTTATCAAAAAGCTTATGTCCAAACCACGCTATCAGAGTCATGCAACTGGCCTGCTGGATGTCCAGGGAGGCAGCTGCATGCACCCTGCAACCAAGGAAGTACAGCGTCAGAGCTCCTTGTCCAGCAACTTATCAGACTCACCCTGCATCCGGGCGCTGCAGAAAACCATGTCAGCCACACAGCCTTCTGAAGATGGGTGTTCTGTGAACTTGAACAACTCACAGCAACTCTCCCATAGTTACTGCATATTCAAGGTCCATGCAGTGTGGAGGTACCTGGTACGAGGTTGGATGCTGTCAAATACGGAGCGCAGTGCCAAGCACAGACTCAGTGACCAGGAACACCTTCTCTGGTGAGGAATCTGCTCCAGGATCTCCATAATGGTATATAACACCCACTTGTGGGACCTCTTCCAAAGGAATGTTCAGGAAACCAGACATGCTGCAAATGTGACAAAAAGAAAGACGAGTCCCTGGAGTGGAGCAGTAGGCTGAAACTATATAAATCTGCAAGCAAACTCTTATTCCTCTACCTACTCCTCCTACTATCTGGAGACATCTAGCCCAACCCCTAAATCTCCCACTTTCTCAAAAGGTCTAACCATTTTCCATCTCAACGCCAGGAGCCTACTCCATAAGGTAGACCTCGAATCTGGGTATCACAACACTCCCCTGATGAACTCTGCATCACTGAATCATGGCTATCGTACAGAATACCTGCCATCTTACTCTCTCTCTGCCCAACTACCACCTCCTACGGCAAGACTGCTCCAAGCGAGGTGGCGGAGTGGCAATCTACTACCGCCAAAACCTACCAATCTCTCTCATTACTAGTGAGTCGGTCCCCAAGACCCACAAACTCCTCCTTAACATGCTACCCCTGTCCTCTCTCCCTGTCTTCACTGGAGTGCTTTACTTCTCCCTCTCCACTGTGGTCAACACCATCTCCTCCCCTTTCATCCACCACCAGCCCCAACAAACTCATCATACCTGGTGATTTTACCTTGAACTGGGCATCCCCTGTCCTAAAACCTATCACTCAACAAATAGGGTCTCTATACCTACACCAGCTCGTCAATGAACCCACCAGACCCAACCTCCACTCCCACAATCACACCCTCCAGGACTGGATCATGTCCCACACCCACCCTGAATCTCCGCCGCCGGTATCCTCCCCGACTTATTCAGCAACCACTTATAACTTACTGCACTAGCAAACTACAGCTCCCCCACTCCCCCTCACCTATCAGTGGACACGTTCCATCAGCTTCCTTAACACCTCTCATCTCCTGCACGATCTTGCGCCTTCAGACTAGTCCCTATTTTACACCTTAAAAGTTGCCAACACAGCACTCTTCCCTCTTCTGCCAGACACTAAATAATGTCTGGAACACACTCGCTGCCCTACATCACTGCAAGATTTCTGCTGGCATGGTCAAACTATGCAACACATGTGACTGTGCTTGGGCGCACTACAGAGCAACCCTATTCCCAAATGACCAATCAACCTATCATGCCCTAAGAAACACATGTACCAAAGCCATTAGGTCAGCTAAATCACCACATTTCAAAAACACTACACGAAAACCATAACTCCCACCCATAAATTTGGGTACACATTCTCCTGCCTTCTCAATCTACCACCTAACTCCTCCTCCCTCCTCATCAATAACACTCTAGTCTCCGATCCCCTCACTGTTGCTTCCACCCTAAACAATTTCTTTACTACCTGTGCCCTACCCTCCACCCTTGCCCACCACCCCTATCCTCAGCCCTCTCCCCCACCTGCTGCTACCCCACAAAACTGCCCACTGCAACTCCATTTCTTTTTACCCCTGACACCTTTTGTCTCTCCCCAGTAACAGCCCAGGAGGTGCTCCATGCCATCTAGTCCCTGAATCATGTAAATCCAGTCCTGACGGGCTCAACCCTGCAAAGCTGCAAATTTGGTGACATCCAGCAGACCAGACCTGGGTTTGAATCCCACAGCTTCTACTTGCAAACTGTGTGACCCTGAGCAAGTCACTTAACCTCCTTGTGCTCCCAGGTCGCTCCTATAAAAAAGCTTTCAGCTTAGTGTGCTATACCTTGTTAAACAACTAAATAAAAAAAAAAAAAAAAAACCCCCTCCTCCTCCTCCAGATCTCTGCCCCAGTCATTGCCCACCCCCGTCCCATCTGCCCAATCTCTCTTTCACCCTTGGCTCTGCACCACAGGCCTGGAAATCTGCAAAATGTATCCCCCTTCATAAAGGTGGTGACCGTGCCTTACCAGGAAACTGCCACCTCATCTCACTCCTCCCTGTCTTGGCCAAGCTCCAAGAATTCCTTGTCCTACCCAGACTCACCCATTTCCTCACCTCCTCAAATTTCCTGTCCCCATACCAATCGGGCTTTAGAAAGAACCACTCAATGGTCTTCTCATTATTCCGGGTGACAGACGCCATCCTCACTGGCATGGACCTAGGCCACCTTACCTTAGCTATTTTCATAGACCTAGCCAAGGCCTTTGATACCATTCCCATCCACTCCTACTCTCCAACCTAGGACTGGCTGGACTCTCCTCCCTATCAATCAAATTATTCCACTCTTACCTTTCAGATCAATTCCAATGTGTCCAGGCTGGTGATACTCTCCCCCCACCCATCCTTGCAGCTGTACCACAAGGCTGTGTCCTGGGTCCCATCCTCTCTTCCACCTTTCTCAATGATCTCCCCCACATGTGCTGTCACTCAAACATACACCTTTATGCAGAGACTGTCCTCTACGCTTCTGGCCACTCGGTCTCAGAGGTATCCTCCCTACTACAGTCGGATTTCAGTTGCATCTTAAACTGGTTCCAGGACAACCAACTAAAAGTAAACACAACTAAAACAGTCTCCATGAACTTGGCATCCCTCAAAAAAACTTGCTGAACTTCTCAACTCCTCCCTCCCCCAACTCTTGATGGCACTACCTTGGACATAGTCGCGCTTTACAAGTACCTAGGAGTCTGGCTCAACAGTTGCTTAGATTTCACTACACATTCATTTCAAGCTCTGCCCCAAACTTGATGCTCTTAACAGAAATAAAGATGCACTTTTCCCTCCCTCGTTCACTGGATCCTTCTCACCAAGACAATCCTACCACCTTTTGGTTATGCTGACGTAGTTTACAGGTCTGCCTCTGCATCCACTCTCTCCAGACTGGATGTCCTTTTAAATGCCCCTCCCAGAACTCATCACTGCACCCTCTACGCATCCCTATCGCACCCCTTCCTAGCCTCCCACCATAACCACCACACCTCCATCATCTCGGCCAAACATGGATTTGGCTCCCTCACCCCCTACCTCGCCTCCCTCCTATCCTTTCCCCCTACACCTCTTACTGTCTTCGCACACATGACCCCCACTCCTTTGCCCTTCCTCGACCCCACTCTAACTCTGAAAAGGTCACCTTCTTTTTCCACATCCCAAATTTGTGGAACTCTCTCCCCATCTCACTCCATATTTTACCATCGCTAAACCTTTTTAAACGGACCCTCTGCCACTCACGGCCTCCAATCTGTCCGACCCTCAGCCAGAGTCCTATGCCTCCAAAGTCCCAAACAACGACCTCCCTGATTTCAGTAATTTTGTCTGAACCAACACTAGCTTGTAGCACTTTGATCATTGCACTGCACTTTTGCTCAACCCACCTAAATTTTGTGAAAACCCCGCTCGTTTGCATTCTTGTCATACTGTATGTAAATGTGTACTTTGCACTTGCCTCTTACCCAGGCATTTTTGTATCTTGCTTGTTTGCACTGCTGTTTAAATGTATGACAGTCTGAACCTATGTATTTGCCCCTGCCAAGTTTTGTCACCTGATCCGATTTGTACCTATGTCATTTTGCTTGTCTTACTGTAACCTGCTCAACACCATGTATTTGATGCAGTGTACCTCCTCTTCCCCCCTCTTTTGGGTCGCACCCGGAAATGAGTCTTGGCTCAGTGTGCCTCTCTCAGTTACCAACTTTTAAATAAAATAAATAAAACATAAAATAAGAGGAGTCAACATCCAGTCAACACTGGGAAGATGCCATCAAGGAAGCCTCTGAGTCAGGGAAGAGAGGTTCTGAGGGTCGATTAGGAGTATGTACTGTCAGCTTTGATGGGATAACCACCACCACAAAAAGACTTAACAGACTGAATACAAGCCTAGAATCCTTAATAGGAGCATCCTTCTGCATTTTTTTGGGGGGACGGACTCCACCACAATTGGTTGCTGTGGCTCTATATGCAAAGCCAGGGGGGCACGACCACTGGATGCAGCAGTACTGGGGGCACTGAGCTGGGGCACCCATGATGGGGTGAAAGTGACCAGAAGCATCAGCCAGTCTCAACCCAGGATAAACACCTCCAAGGGGTATTGCTGCCAAGCCAGCTCCTCATATTTGCGATGAAGTCAATGCTAATGATGACCACCCAATGATAAACTTGACAGCTATTTGTTACACCAGTGGTATCAATAGGATTAAGCCCTCAACCTAGACCCAAAGGTCAATGGTAGCCTGACAGATGTGGAGCTGTGTGTGCCAATTGCTTAGGTACTGGAATCCCCACATAACAGTAGATCTTCGAAAGAGGCTCCTTCAGTAGGTAATTACATATAGGACTGGTGCCACCTGGCGTCGGACGTCCACCCAACATCACTTGAATAGCGTCAAGCGTGTACGTGCTCCATAATATAGGTCCCCATCCCTTCCCTCAATTCTTCCGCCAGAGCCAGGAAGAGGCCTGACAGCAGGAGCAAACAGGATTAGGAGTCCCTGTGTAAGAAATAAAATAAAGAGAAGGAGGGAAGGGAAAAATATGACCTACTGAAGGAACCTCTCTCGAAGATCTACTGTTGCGGTAAGTTCCTATGTAACTGTACTGTCTTACTTTGAGAGGGTTCCTTCAGTATGTCATTACATATAGGACAGAGTCCCAAGCAGTCTCTCCAAAGAGAGACCAAGAGAAACAAGGGGGGAGGAGGACAGAATTACTCCAACGGAAACTGGGAACCAGAATGGACCTAGCCTAGGACAGAAGGCCCTGCAAGACAGCTAGGCTGAAGCCAGCCCTCCACCTAGAAGCATGGGACCTGGCAGAGGTTTTTCATACTTGTGGTAACAATACCAAATACAGTTGCCTAACCATTTGGAAAAGCACTGCTTCAAAACCGCTTTGCCCTTTGACCTGGGGGCAAAAGAAACAAAAAGCTGATCGCAGCTACGGAAATCCTTGGTTCGGTGTGTGTAGCACCGAAGGATCCAGTGGACATCCATGGTGTGCAGGAGTGCCTCATCTCTGTTCAAAGGGGACGGAAAGTAAACTGGAAGCTCTACTGATTGGTCAGTGTGGTTTCTAACGCCACCTTGGGTAAAAATGTATTTATTTTTATTTATTTATTGTGTAATCAGATTTACAACCTTTGAGCCAGCAGCTCGTTTACAAAGGTACCTCGTCACAGAGAGGACACACATGGATAACATAATTTACAGAGTACAGTCAATACAGAATAACAGATTTTTTACATATTTACAGAATACAGACATACAGAATCACATAGTTTTACATAGGTTGCATGAACAGAAATACATAGTATTACATACAGTTGCTTGAACACGTGTAATTAATAAACATTTCAAGTAGTACCAGCAGGTACTGGCAGAGAGAGAGGCCCCAAGGGGAGTGGAGGGTGGGGTGGGTGGGTGTTCAGCCCAGTGGGCCTTGTCAGTAGTGCCAGAAGAGCAGCAGAGTATCTTTTAGTGACAGGTGCAGCAGCGGGTGTTGAACAGCACGTCTTGTAAGGCAACTTTAAAAGGGGCAATTTTGGCGGTGTTGGAAATGGCTGCGGGGAGTGAATTAAACCATATAGGGGCTCTGTAGCAAAATGACCTCTGAGCCCGGGTGGTCCTAGTTCTGGGCACTAGTAGAGTGACCTTGTCCGAAGTTCGGGTGGTGACACTGGGGGGTATAAATTGGATGGAGGCAGACACCCTGGGTAGAATCTTCTTGGTTAGTAGGCCGGTTTGGTAGCGGATGCGTTCGTCGAGGTTTAGGAGTTTGGCCATGTCATAGAGTTGACAGGTGTGTGTGAGTCTAGGGGCACTGGTCAGTAGCCTGTAAGCCTTATTTAGCATGAGTCTAATCTTGACGAGGGCAGTGGAGTCAACAGCACCACATACTGGGAGGCCGTAATCAATAAGGGACATTACTGCAGACGTGATGGCAAGCCTGAGGGCATCAGGTGGGAGGCAGTCCTTGTGCCAGTAGAGGATGCCAAGGCGCTTGTTTGCGGCAGTTGCAAAGGCAATAATGTGGGCATGAAAGGTGAGGGCCGAGTCATGTAATTCCAAGGTATTTGAGCGAGTAAACTTGTTCGAGTGGTTGACAAATGCTGGGGAAGATTTGGAAGGGACTTTTGCTGGCTTTGTTCTGGTGGTGGGCGAAGAGCATTGCCTTAGTCTTTTTGAGGTTAATTACTAGTCTCCTGTTCTTAAACCAATTCTCGGCATCATTGAAAGAGTGCTGGAGGGAGTCTAGGAGGGAGGTGAGATTTTTGTGAGCTGCATAAATCACGGCGTTGTCAGCATTAAGATTTGTCCTGAGGACCGCCCGGTCCTTGTGGAAAATAAGATGAGGCTCTTTACAAACCAGAACATGAAGCTCTGAAATCCTTCGAGCTGATGTAATGGCAACTAAAAATAATGTCTTCCAGGAAAGAAAACGCAAGTCACAGCTCATGGCCGGTTCAAACGGGGGAAGATTGAGCTTCTCCAACACAAAGTTCAAATCCCAAGGTGGGGTTGGGCTGTAGATGGGGGGTGGGGGGGGGGTCAGATGGAGGATCCCTTTCAGAAAGGTTTTTGAGACCTCCAACTGAGCCATGAGTTTACCATCCACCAGCTCATGGTATACTGAAATTGCCAGAAGGTGGACCATCAAGGAAGAATATGACAGAACTGAGTGTGACAGATGAAGGAGGTATTCCATGACTTGTGGGGCAGAACAAGAAAAGGGGTTCCATTTCTTGGAGGTTGCCCAGATGGAAAAACATTTCCACTTCGTGGCATAAGTGGAATGAGTGCAGGGTTTTCTAGCCTCTAAAAGAACCTGAGCTACTCGACAGGAGACCCCGAAGTGAGAAATCGCTATGTCTGCAGGAGCCACATGTGAAGATGCAGGGTCCTGAGCCCCGGATGAACAAGGAGACCTTGATCCTGAGTCAAGAGGTCATAGATCACTAGAAGTGGAACCGGTGGTTCCCTCGATAGCTGTTGTAGGAGCGGGAAACAAATTTGTCTCAGCTAGAGAGAGGCGATGAGAATCATCCTTGCCTTCTCCTCCTGAAGCTTGAGAAGGACCCTCTGGAGAATGGAAAACTGAGGGAAGGCATACAAAAATGTCCCTGTCCAGGAGAAAGACAGCGCATCGTGCCAGAAAGCACCATGCCCTGGAACACGCGAGCAAAAACTGGGAACTTTTGCGTTGTATTGGGAGGCGAAAAGGTCGCTATCCAGATGCCCCATCTTAGGAAGAGAGATTCTGCTACTTCCTCATTTAATTCCCATTCATGAGTTAGGATCCGAGACCTGCCGAGACTGTCTGCCAGGACACTTTGAATGCCTGGAACATACATGGCCACTAGGGCCAGATTGTGCTGGATCGTCCAGTTCATACTCGCATCGCCTCCCTGCACAGGAGGTACGAGCGAGTTCCTCCTTGTTTGTTGAGGTACCAAACTACCAACATATTGTCCATTTGGGCCAGCAGTGATCCCTTGGGAAGGAGTGTCTGGAAAGCCTACAAGGCGTACAAGACCGCCCTCATCTCCAAAACGTTGATGTGTAATGATGCCCCCAAGCTGGACCACAGTCCTTGAGTTTGGTGCTCCCCATGCCATGTTCGATGCATCTGTAGTTAGGGATGCCAGAGGAGCTGGGCTCCTGAAAGAAAGACCCAAGGAAAGGTTGCAGTGGTCCTTCCACCACAGCAGTTCTTTCTGAACTGCTGACGACACCAGGACCGGATGGTGCAGGTCGTCCTGGCGATGATCCCACTGCACCTGCAAGGACCACTAAGTAGATCATGTGGAGCCTTGCCAGGGGAACAGTAGTGATGGAGACTGCCATCAGGCCAAAAAGGCAGAGGATCTCCCAGGCTGGGATGGTCCTGGACGAAGCCACCCACAAAGCCTGACGGATCAGGGTCTCCACCCTGTCTGGAGGAAGAAAGGCTCTGCATTGGACTATATCCAAAACCGCCCCAATGAATTGTAGTCTCTGGGACGGTGTCATGGAATATTGGGAATATTGACAGTAATCCCCAGTCTGCCAAAGAGGTCCAGGGTAAAGGAGAGAGCCTCCAGTAAAGAGTTCCTGGACGGGGCTGAAATCAGCCAGTCGTCCGGGTAAGGGAAAACCGCAATACCTTGGCGGCATAAAGAGGCCGCCAGCACCACTAGCCACTTGGTAAACATCCGAGGTGCTGAGGACAGACCAAAAGGAAGTGCCCAAAACTGGAAGTGCTCCTCTTGGAATTGGAACTGCAGGAAACAGTGGTGGCTTTAGAAGATCGGGATGTGCAGGTAAGCATCCTGCATGTCCAGAGTGCACAACCAGTGATTCTCCAGAAGTAGTGGGAGAAGACTCTGGAGCATCAGCATCCTGAACTTTTTGTACTTGACAAAGCAATTAAGGCTGCTCAAGTCGAGAATGGGTCTGAAGTCTCCCATCTTTTTTGGAACCAGGGAAAAATTGGGGTAGAACCCCCTGTCCCTTTGCTGGAGAGGAATGTGCTCTATTTCTTCCTTGAGCAAGGGGCTTTGAACTTCTCGAACAAGAAGAGCCTAATCCCTGGAGTAAGAAGACCTTTTTGGCAGAGATTCTGGAGGAATTTCCAGAAACTCTATAGTGTGTCCGACAGACACCAACTGCAGGACCCATGCGTCGGAGGGTATCACCTTCCATTCCTGCGCATGGCGGGCGAACACCCCACCTGCTCCTCGTCATGAGACTGAGGAGTTAGTGGGGACAGGGAGTCAGGAAGTGGCAGGACATTCAAGGGGAGGACCTGTGAACGTCTCTGGTTCTTGGAGGCCGGAGGAGTGGCAGAACCTGTGGCCTTGCATTTGCCCTGGTGCCGAGCTGGGGCCTGCTTCCTCTGCCTCCAGGTCCTTTTCCAAAAGGGTTGTTGCTGCTGTTGAGTGCCTGATCGGTACATGGACCTTACTGACCTTAGGGCAAGACCTCTGTCCTGGAGATAAATAATATTGTCTTTGATGTTGCCACCAAAAAGCACCGAGCCCCGGCGAGGCCAGAGATGGCGCCGGAGCCAGGGCAGACCACTAGACCCTGGCTGTGGAAGAGTCATTGGAGTATCTGGCATCAGAATTGGAATTGCTGGATCCTACAGTGGGATCAGGACTGGAATATTCGTCTGATCCGAAGGGATCCCACCTGGAGGAGGGGCCTCCACCATAAGGCCAGACGGCTGAGGAGGAGCCTCCTTCCCCATGACCCCATCAGGGGAGCACAGGACTGACCCCAAGGAATGGTCTACGATGATGAGGGGTTCTGCACTGTCTTCGCCTGAGGTACCCTCCTTAGAAGGGGAGGGTATGGGAGAAGGAAGAGGGGCATTCTCCCCCAGTTCTGCCGGAAGTTGGGTGAGGCGTCTTTAGGCCCCAACGGGAGAACCACGCCTGAGCGGCCGTCGAAGATGGACGTCTTACCAGACGGAGCCGGGCGGGCGGGGGGAGGAGCCATCGGCCAACTTATCGGCTGAGGCCAGGCGGTCCCTGGAGGAGCCAGGGGCCGACGTAGCGGCCGTTACGGTGCAGACATCAGAGAAGCCGACGTGTCAACTGACCCAGAAGTTTTTTTCAGGGACTTATCTGCCTGAAGCCTTCTTAGACGGTGGCTGAGAGGTGGCCTTGCTCATCTAGTGCCGTGAGGCCTCAGGTTAGTCCATGGAGCGCTCCCGCTCTTGAGATTTCTCCTTGTGGTGTTCCTTGGAGGGAGAGGGTTTCTCGGAAGAGGACTCTCTGATGCAGTCCATTTGCTTCTCTAATGAAGCTAAGCAGACTTTTAGAAGGTGGGCCTCCAAAGCCTGCTGTCTCCTCTTTTTCAGTGGCCTGATTAAATGTTTGGCACTCTGAGCAGGATGTGACAGGATGGTCTGGGCCCAGACAAATCACGCACTTCAGATGACCGTCCTTATGAGGGATCTGCGTGCCACAGGATGAGCACTTCTTCTTGGGTGAAGACATTAAGCAAATGGAAAAAAAAATAGCGAAGGAAAAAACAATCCGATGCACAAACTAACGATGATCGCTGTATGGAAGTCTGCAATGCGACTGACACGAGGTGACGGGGAAAGAACTAAAGGGTGGGCGAGGGGACCGCCCATTATATATGACCACACTGACGTCGGTCATGTGACATCGGGTGGGCAGTCCTCTATCAGGAATTGCTAGAAAAGTCTGTCGTGCGGCCCGACGCCAGGTGGCGCCAGTCCTATATGTAATGACCTACTGAAGGAACCCTCTCAAAGTAAGATCTCCTGAAACTCTGAGTGATTCTAGAGTGACCAGCTCCATGGTCAGGTCTCTCACTTGCAACAAGGCTAGGGCCAATGATGCACTTATTGCTTCCTCCTGTGGGGCTCACAACTGTGCCAAAGAACCCGCGGCCCCTGAGGCCTTCCGTTCCTTTGGCCTATCTTGGAAGATGTGCACCCTAAAATTGTCAATGGATAACTGGTGCATGGCCTGCCACCGTGGGCAGCTTCCCATATCGAGTTGAGACCGCAGGCATTAAACACATTTGTCATGCCCGTCCATGCCAAACAGTTTCTGTCGTACACAAGACATTTCTTGAACCCTGGCTTCTTGTGATCCATCAGAACCTTTGTCAACAGAGCAGAATTTGGAAGATAAGATGATGTAACGAAATCAAAAACTGAATTTTTGGGTTAAAATAAGTAATGAAAATAGCACCTGAAAACTGAAAATCACTGCACAGAGCTGTAGGGACTTTGTCACCTCCAAGTTCAGTTAGATTTTTTGGGGGGAGATAGTGAGTTGGAAACACTCTGGTTATTTTTCAGTTTTGTGAATTAAACAAGTTGAGGGATCAATCCCTTCCACACAATTTCCGGGACCCACGAGTCTATGGTAATCTTTTCCTATTCCTGGAGACAGTGAGATGGATGCATTCCTTCTGGCGATGAGTGAATTACGACTTGAACAAAATTGTCAGGGTTTGGGCTTTGCCTGGGCTGGAGGAGCTGAGACAGATTTCTGCCTTGATCCATGCCTACCTCTGCTTCTCCTTTTGCCTCTCCAAGTAGGGTACCCCTAGTGCACGCAGGGTATGCTATAATCAGGGCCCCTACTTTTCTGCGGCACATTTGGACCAAGTTCTGCAGCAAGACTACCATTTGCCGCAGAACTTCTGCGGCGATCGTTTGTAATTTCTGCGGAAGTTCTGCAGCATTATCAAACTACCACATCACAGTGTCAGCTTGTCATCCTGACTTCACTTTCATGACAGTGGTTATAGCAATCAGGATGGAGGAAAGCACAGTAACACTAGTTCAAAAAATAACAGACTTATAGAAATAATTTTATGCCTAAAAAGGCAAAACAAATGTCTCTCCCTTAAGGTCCTAGCCTATTGCGTAAATGACATGTGCAGAGGGGATCTTATGTGATAAATAAGGTATTTCTATATGCATGCTGTCTATCCCACTAATGAGGTTTCCACGGTCTATCACTTATATATTTGTATGTGCTTTCTACACCCCTCATGAGGTTCCCACTGTGTATCACTTATATATTTATATGCAATCTGTAACATACATACAAATGTGTGTGTGTGTGAGGTGAGAGAGACACAGAAACTGTATATGTGTGTGTGTGTATATATATATATATATATATATATATATATATATATATGTATATATATATTTTTTTTATTTCCATGAACTTGCATCCTCATTCATACAGGTCCCATTGGAAATGGAATAGAGGAGTTATTGCAAAACTTATTTTTGATGTCAACCTGCTTTCCCTGACACACTGCATAACACCATCAGGCCATGACATGCTTGAGAACCGATTGTGAGATAGAGCTCTCCAGCCCATCACAATGTGTCCACCATGTGACAGAACACTGCACCACACCTTCTCAGGCTCCGAGCAGTGATGTGGTCCACTAATCCTTGTGCTGCCTAGCTAGCTCCCAGAGCTAATCTCTGAACCTGAGTTGCCGGCACGGAAACACAGCATGCTACTCTCTGGCCCAACAGCTGTCCCTGCACACAACATTTCTCCATAACTTTTAGGTGATTCTATCAACCAATAACAATATGTAATCAATAACCCTGGCAAAAATGCAAACAGGGCAATTATTTATTTAACAGGTCTATTCTTTCTACAGGTCTACACATTATTATATTACACTTTTCAGGGCATAATTATTTTATTTTTCTTAAAAATGACAGTTAAATTCATTTTACCAGTTATTCATTTCAGATGGCATCTCTATACCTTAAAGGCACAAATAGGTTTGTACAAAGTGAGGTATGGACTTAACAGATCTGTGCTATTGACAAGGTTTTGTTTAAGTTGGGCCTAGTGCAATAACGTAAGACTGAAAATTGTATTAGGCTGTAGTGCAGGTTGAGCAAATATCACCATGCCTGATGTGCTGTGCCACCGTCTCTGGCAGTGGGAGCTGTGGTAGTTAAGTGACTGTTCATTTCTGTTGCAGAATGCAGTCATTTCATTAGCTAATGTATGATGTTATAGCAATGATAACATCACATTCTGAGAAAATAGTGGGGGTTGGAAATAAAAGAGGGACGGGAACCAGATTCTATGGATAAACAGAAATATTAATAAAAATCACCAAGGACAGTGAATTCTGCGGCTTCCAGAAAGTTCTACGGTAGATTACAAGTTCTATGAAAACTTTATGCTGCAGAATTCTAGGGCCTGGCTATAATATTGTCTTCTGATACTTCCTCTTGTATAAGACCAAAAGGAGGAGGAAGCGTTTTCTTTCTCTCTTAATTTTTTATAAGCTGATTTCTGTTTATCAACTTTTTTTAAAGGGAAACAATCATCTTCATCTGCCCTACACCTTAGGGTGCACTGCTGTATTGAACAGAGCTCAGATGTGCTGCAGACACTGACATGGCTGTTGCAACCTCTTCTCGTGGCTAATTATTCAACTGTGGAGTTGCAATGTTCTGGTGACTGTTACTATTGCTGCCTGTGCCTCCTTGACGAATTACTCCCAAAAAAGCCAGTCATCCAGGAAGGATCAACATGAATTCCTTTCTCTCTTATATGGACTGCCAAGTTCAACATCACCTTAGTGAATACTTGTGGTGCAGTCGATAGTCCCAACGTCGGGGCCTTTCTTGGACTCATAATCTGAGATACTGGAGGTATGATGGATGAATGGGGATATGCATCCTTTAGGTCCACTGTGATGCAAGGAAATCCCCTGACTGTATCGCTGCCATTGTGGAATACAGAGTTTCCATCTTGCAGTGCACTACATTTATCCATCTGTTGAGGTGCTTCAGATCCAAGATAGCTCAGAACTCTCTCTCTTAGGGACAATGACAAAGAAAGAGCAAGTGCCTGAATCCTGTTACTAACATACTAACATACTAAAATGCCAGCAGAATAGGCCTAACGGTCTTTCGTGTCTGCTTGTTTGGTCAGCCCCCACCCTGGGTGCTGACCTTGCTGTCCCCCTCGCCTTCTCTGGCTTCTCCCTTCCCAGTTCCGGATATTCTTGCTGCATTGGATTTTGCTTCCTGAACCCTTCCCCTGTACCTGTCCCACCCCCTCTTGAACCCCTCCACTGTCTCTGCCTCCACCAGCCCCTAGGTAGTGCATTCCATGGCTCCACCACCCTCCTCAGTGAAGTAGCACCTCCTCCTTTCTCCCTGAATCTTCCCTCCAGCTTCCACCCATGCCCTCTAGTGGCCCCTTCCTCCTTCCTTCGAAGCACCCTGACTGTTCCTCCCCTATTTACCCTCTTCATGTACCTGAAGACCTCTATCATGTCCCCCCGATCCCTTCTCTCTTCCAATGTGTACATATTTAGCTCTTCGAGCCTCTCCTCATAGGTCCTGTCCCCCAAGCCCCAAATCATTTTGGTTGCCCTCCTCTGGACCCTCTCCAGGAGGTTAATGTCCCTCTTTAAGTGTGGCCTCCAAAACTGCACGCAGTACTCCAGGTGCGGCCTCACCAAGCAGTTATACAGAGGGAGTATCACTTCCTCCTTCTGGAGGTGATCCTCAGTGATGCATCCCAGCATCCTGTTGGCCTTGGCTGCTGCCCTCCTACAAGTCTCAGAGTTGTTCATCTTGACATCCACCACCACCCCCAGGTCCCTCTCAGCCATTGAGACTTGTAGTATTTTCCCCCCCCAGGGTGTACACTTGGCCTGGGCTTCTGGCCCCCAGGTGGAGTACCTTGCATTTCCCTGCATTGAACCTCAGCTTCCACTTTCTAGACCATCTTTCCAGAGCCTCCAGGTCCCCCTGCAGGGCCACCCTTCCCTCCTCCCCATCCACTGTTGAGAAAATGGAATCAACTGGATGGCGCTTATATCCATGAGGTTATGTACTGCCTCAAGTATTGCTCGCCATTTGGTTGGGCAGTGAAACTCTGGGGTCTGAAGACAGGAGAGTTGAGTTGGAAGATGGGAAAACTCAATGGAGTAGCCACTGAACACAACCTCTTACACCCACTCGTCTGTAGCAGTCTTCGTCTACGAGTTTGCAGATTTCAACAGGCTTGCCCCTAGATGGAAGAGTGGACTGGGACGTGCCTAATCTCAATATGACTGCCTGTCCTTGCAGTCTTGGTCGTCTCTGGTTATTTCTGACCCTACCTCCAGTGATGGTGCAAAAGGAACGCTGGTTGAAGGAGTTTAGCGACCTTCCTGGGGAAAAAGTTAAATATTATCCTGTGTGGTACTGGCTTGCTCCATGAAAGGAATGCTGCCTTATTGATTTCTTGTTTTGAGGGAGAGCAAGCCTGGAGTCAAATAAGTATTTAATGAGGGTTTCTAGCTCTGGCTTGAACAGCAGGTCTCATCAGAAAGGCCATTTTTAGCAGTGTGCTTCTGAGGAATTTTCAGCTGCCTGGGTGAAGCTAGGTGCCCTTTCATGACAAAAAGCACCCATCTCATAATGGGGGGGGGGGGGGCTCCAACTGTCCAGAGTCTTGAGAACAGGAAATGCTTTTAGCTCTGGATTGTTAGATGTAGACACTGTCCCCATTGAAGCCCTCTTCTCAACAGTCCATGAGGATATACGAAGGGAATCCTGGGTTTATCAGTGGATGAGTGGATAACTCTGAGCAGATGAAGCCTTGGTGCAGAATGTGCAGTATAATACTGCCACCACTGGGTTTTTTTGTCCTGTTTCTGACAGGAAAGGAACAATAAGCTGTGGTAGCTTTCTTGCAGGTTGGATAACATTAACCTGTTTTACTGAAGGAGGGAATGTTGGCCTTGACAACAGGGAACCTCCCCTATTCCTTGGTAGGGGAGCTGTTTTTCCATTTTGGCATGCCAGCCAAGACTGCCAACCATGGTGGAGATGGTTAGGATGACGATGTGGTGGGGAAGCTGATCTCTGTCCCTGCCATTCTTTCTAATGAGATTACTAAGACACAGATGAGTAAGGTGGATGCAGAGCAGGTACCAGATGTGAAGTCCAAAAGGCAACTGCCGCGACTTACCTGAAAGGAGTAGTGCTTGCACAAGAAGGGCTTCCAGCCCTCGAAAGCAAAGTCAGAAGTCCAGAACAGTGCAGGGGACCCCTAAAGAAGGCTGGGATAGCCGAAGCGCGGGGCAGAACCATACTTTGGACTTCTCAATATTTTATCAAAATAAATAGACATTAATTTGAATTTCCATTGAATTCCTTGTCTTTGTGTGTGCTGCACTGTTCTGGACTTGCTCAGGTACTGGATGTGAAAATGGACAGAGACATTGACTTGATGGATGAACCCTTGTGACAGGATAAACTGAAGCTGTGTGGTGCCATGGAAGAGAAAAAGAAGCAGGAGATAGAAATGGTGGCAGAGGAAGGGGAGGCCAGGAAAGACACCATCTCCGCGGCATGCAGAAAACTACGCCGACCGCTTGCATGTCAGCAGTGACACTAACAGACGCTGTATTGTCAAAATCAGCTGAGCCCACAAAAGCGCTTATGGGCTGGGACGCTGGACGTCCGACGAAGCTCATCCTCTGTCAAACCACCTGGCAAACACCAGACAGGAAAAAACACCATAGTGGCCAGAATGGCAATTGGAAGATGCTGGATGAGTCCAGCAGGAGACATGGGAGTGGGTCCCAGATCCATCACGCCCCATGGTGTAGCAGTATCAGCGGGAACTCGCACTGCAACAATCAGAAACAGTAAAGAGCAGTCAGGAGAATGTAAAGTGGAACTTCACAGCAATGACCTGACTACACTGATGTAGCAGATTTGCAGCTCTCTAAGGATGAGACTACAGGAGTGCAGGGCAAAAAAGGGGAGACTTTTGCTATTAATCTGAGTGAGCCTACTTTCTTAATCCCTGAAGAGCTACTACTAATGTCTCAAATGGGTCACATTTTACAGACACCTCTAGACTGTGGTATGGAAAAAGGGGAAAACCAAGCTGTAGATGCAACCTCCAGCTGTGCTGAACCTTCCCAACCAGTAAAGATGGTTACTGGACCGAGAACTGTTGGTGATATCCCCGCCCCCCCCACCGAATCACCCCCTGTGGGATCTTCAGGATTACATCTAAAAAGAACTGCTTCCCCCTTTCAGTTAGGCCCAGCTTTGTCTAAACCATCAGTTATGGAAAAAAGACACCCTGTCTCCTCCATGGGTGCCACCCACACATTACGTAAACTTATTTGCTAACAGAGAAGAACCAGCTCCAAGAAAGAACATGGTGCAGTTGATGTACAAAGGTGGCCTGGAGACGACTCCAGATATGTGGCAAAGACGTTATTAAAAGACTCCTTCAGTTTTTTGCATCTGAAATATATGCACTGATACATGCAAGTGACTACGATATCAATTTTAAACAGACTTCTGGTTTATTATTTATTAAATTTTGATGACCAGGTCAGCCCACTGAGCCCTGGAGGTCCCTTTTTCAGGGGGCACCCGGGATTACATAGCAGTTGATGAATAAACAGTGTGAAACAATAAGCGCAAATTACGTGCATTACAGGCAACACACAGTCATGGTACATAAGGAGTAGGTAGGTTTTGGACACAATATCAGAAAGTGAAGGACACCCCATTGTGGTCTCCATTTACAGCGATTCCCTTGACTTGAGCAGCCCTCAGAACAGTAACAGTTCTCGACCATTCTCTTTTTGCTTAAGCAATGCAATGAGGTACTGGATAAACCAGTATCTGTCATAGATTTGGAACAGGGCGCAGAAGATACGGGTAAAACTTTACCAAACTAATCTAGGTGTCATGCAGGTAAAACTTTACCAAACTAATCTGTGTGTTATGCATTTATCTAGTAGGTTTTTTTTAGGTCATGACAGGGTCACTTTGTTTTATCAGGGTCAGCCTAAGTCCTGCCACAAATGTGTATCATGTACACATTGCAGTAATGCCTGTGATGGTGCTCGGGGTAGCCACTGCTTAGAATATGGCCATACATCTCAGTGCGCAGGATAGTCATTGCTTAGGGTCTGGCCATACGTCTCAGGTCTGTAAGAACACCTTTTGATGCAACCTTTGTGAAGGTTGGGGCAGTCTTATTTGTCAGCTGCCCATGGGCTTCTCGCAACAGGGATGATGGCCAGCCACAGGACAGTGTGGTAAACCAAGCTCAAGAGAAAGGGGCAGCTCAATCATGAGAAAAAATATTTTTATTCTTACAAAGACCCATAACCAATAAGTACTGAACTTGTCGAGTCCTGTCCTGTCCCCCCCACCCCTGGCAGAGAGTCTTACTGAGATTGCTTCTGATGTTTTGTCAGGTAGGGATGTAAACAGTGCACTGCCTATGGATGGTCTCACTGTCCCTGTCCCACGCGACATGCCAGTGGAATCCAGAAGCAGAGGCATCTCAGGACTCTTAGGTACGCCTCACCCTCCCTACCTCTTTCAGCCTTTTCCGGTTAAAATGTCCCCTTCCCCCATCTGAGGAGGATGAAGTTGTAAAAGCAAATGGGGGAAAAAAAACATGCCTAGGAAAGAGAATAACCCCAAGAGTACTACAGGGCAGAAACCTGTGACCCTTACCCCAGTTCCAATCAGGAATAAGTACAGTGTTACAGCTCCTGTTAAGCAGTGGAGATTCATGGACGCAGAGGATGAAATTCTGAGATCTCTTCCACAGCTTCCTCCATGAAGGAACGGTTGTCTGATCAAGAGGACTCCTGGTGGAGAATGTGTTTCCAGAGATTAGTAACATAAATGCTGGGTCTCCTTTACATCGTCCTTTTTATCATGCTTGCCACTTTGGTTGTCACCACATTAAATGTGAACAGCATAAAGGGATTTAACAAGCATTTGTCAATGCCGAACATTCGCTTGCAGGTATTTGCAGTGGTGTTTGGCACGTATGGTGCTTTACCCTAATGCCTTGTGCGATTGCTGGTATTTGCACAATAAATTTTCAGCATGACCTTTTTTATACCCCCATTGTGCGCTACATAGGCGGAAACATGTTTTGGGCAGGATGTAAAAATAACAGCTGTACTGCTTATAAGGAAGTGTGGTAAAATGTCAATGTTGAAAATCTGGAGTGGAAATTTTGAAAATTCGCAAACCTACGAGTGTGCTTGGGAACTATGCAACGTACGCTCGAAAAACAGTCATTGTTAGGAATTTTTTCACCAAATTTTCAACATAGCCATTTTAAGATCTCTGCTCATGAACAGTGTCACTGTGATTTTCTTAATGTGTCCCATACATTGAGTTCGCACACCGACTGTGCTATTGTGCGCTACATGGGCGGAAACATGTTTGGGCAGGATGTGAAAATGACAGCTGTATTACCTCATAAGAAGGTGGTAAAATGGCAAATGTTGAAAATCTGGAGTGGAAATATTGAAAATTCGTGAAACCACGAAATATTGGAACTGGCGCAGAACGACGCGAACAGTTTTACCACTTTTCATCGATAGAAACCCTTCATGAAGTCGAACATGGCGTTACGAAAGGGTGATTTTGGCGAGACTGAAATCACCCTTCAGGCCCGAATAACGCCATGACAGTGACATCATTCATGAGAAGGGGTCCCAAAAACCCCATGTTGAAAATTTGGTGCAAAAATTCAAAAAAATGCCTGAGATATGCAGTAAAGTTGAAAACCCACTATCTAGCCCATTATACAGCTTGCCGGCATTTCCTCAGGTCGCGGTCGGCTTTGAAGAGTGCAGACGTGTTCCCGGTCCACGGACGATCGTCCTGCCGAGCACCGGAGGTAAGTATGGGGTGAGGGGGGTGGGGAGGCTGGGTGCGTGAGGATGATGTGGTTGTGTGGGGGGAGACTGCATGGGACCTGTTTTAATTTACAGGTTCTTTTTACTGTTGACGATGCGGACGCTTGCCACTCTGGGGTGGGCCTTGTGGCAGAAGATGGCTGGGGCCGTGGAGCTGACGGGGTTTGGGCACCCGTGTCAGCAGACAAATCAGGATGTTTGCCACGCTTGGGGTGGGCTCTCAGCGTGGCAGAAGATGGCTTGGGGGCGTGGAGTCGGCGGGGATGGGCACCCCGCCGGCAGACAACTCGGGACTTTGCCACACTGGTGTGGGCCTCAGCATGGCAGCAAAAATTTGGGGGCGGCGTGACAGGTGCCTGTAGGACAGCGGTGGTATTCTTTGAAGCGAAGACCACCGCTGTCATACATAGCTCCCACACCCATTGGTGCAGGACCGCCACGCCTGCTCAACTGAGCAGTGGATTGCAAGGGAGAGACACACCTCCAAAGTGTGCTACTCTCCCAAAACGTTCGTTGCACATGTGCGCAAGCGAATGTAAAAAGCATATATCTACCTTTGCCACTCTGCAGACCTGTGTCACCCAGGTACTACTACAAGAGACAAGATTAAAAACTACATATACAATCTTGCAGGCATCAGAATGTGGCATAAAGGCCCTTCTTTTTGTTTATCAGGCCTAGTTCAATGCGATAAGGTGGGTATTTTGCTGACTGACTCTGCTCTTAAAGTTACTAGTCTGGTTGATATACAACATGGGAGGGCTTTGTTACTTGATGTGTCATATTGTAACTCTCAGTTATGGATAACAGTAAATTATGCCCCCAGACATTGACAGAGGTCTGCAAACTGACATACTGTACACACACACTAATTTTAGTCTTAAATTGGTTACAAGTACTGTTCAACTTATAGCTGCATATAGATGTAAACGCCATAATGAGGGATGCGGGGGGACACCCATTTTACAGGCTCTTACTTCACGAGAATCGACTACAGTTTTGTTTCCAGATGTACATGTGTGTTAGATGCAAGGATGTGGAGTCGGGAAGTGTCCGACCATAGAGCTATACAATGTAGGGTAAGTTGGGGTAGAGCCCCTACACACAGAAAAGGGCCACAGATGTTCAATAACGCGATACTACAGAAACCTAATGTGGTTACAATAATGGGTATCTCTGTGGTAAGCCAGAGTCTCAGTCATTTGCATGTATGATAACACTGTCCTCTGGTGGGAGGATAGTAAAAAGGATTTTGCCAAGTTCTTTCAAAACTCTGCAGGACATCAGGCCTAAATCTGAAGTATTTGGCATGTTTACATTTCAGGGCTCAGTTTCAGAACTTGATCTTGGAAACGGAGCTGGGACACAATGACTACAGTGCACAGCTTAAAGTTTTAAGAAGGAAGATGCATAAAGTTCAGTACGACAGAGCCAAAACGCTACAGCAGGAGACGAGGTTCGGGACCCATAAGCTGCAGACCTTTGACCCCTACGGTGATTGCCACTCCAGAGTGACTCACAGAGCAATCCAGTCTATGTATACTCCAGATGGGAGGACAGTTTCCTCGCCAGTGGAGTTATTGCATATAGCTACAGCTTTGGTGGAGGACACTTTTGGTATCCATCCCAAAATGACTCCGGACCCTTCCTTCTTCTTACACTTGGATATTATTCCTGCACTTTTGGAACAAGATAAGGCAGTTCTGGTAGCTCCTGTCACCTTTGCCCGAGGTGGGAAAAGGAACTGCTTCTTTTAAAAATAACAAACCTCCAGAAAGTACAGATACGTAAGAACTTACCCGACCTCACGGAAAAATTTCTAGCTAGCAGTCTCCCACCTTCCAGTTCTTTCCCACCAAAGGCCAAAAAGGCAAGATGAGAGAGAAGCAGATGTTTCCCTTCCTGGAAAGGGAGCTGAAAAAGCTAAGGGGGATGGAGGGCGGGAAGGGAATACCTACTGCAAGAGCCTCTCTCGAAGATCTACTGTTACGGTAAGTTCTTATGTAACTGTACTGTCTTACTTTGAGAGGGCTCTTGCAGTAGGTAATTACATATAGGACTGAATCCCAAGCAGTCTGAAACAAAGAGGAGCACATGGGAGGAGGAAAACTGCACAGCAATAGAACCTCCAGCTGTAAGGGTCTTAAGAAAGAAGACCTTGCAGAATAGCCAACCTGAAGCCTGCTCTATGGCGAGAGGCAATGTCCAAACTAGCGTTTCATAAAGGTATGGACAGAATTCCAAGCTGCAGCTACGCAGATGTCAGCCACTGACACATTCTTGAAACAAGTCGCAGAAGCAGCGACTCCTCTAGTGGAGTGACCTCTGACTTGACCCGGCAGGTTCTTGTTCTACTTCTGGTGACAGAAAGTGATACAGTGAGCCAACCATTTAGATAGGCACTGCTTGGAAACGGCATTGCCCTCTCTTTTGTGAGCAAAAGAAACAAAAAGCTGATCAGATTTCCTGAAATCCTTAGTCCTAGTGGTGTAGTATCTCAGTAATCTATGAACACCCAAAGTATGCAAGAAGTATTCCCCTTGATTGGAGTGTTGTGTAAAGAAAGCAGGTAGCCCAATGGATTGATTCAGCGTAGATTCTGCCACCACCTTAGGAAGAAATTTAGGGTTCGGGTGCAGAGCCACACATTCCTTGTGAAAAATCAAATACGAGATTTTACACGTCCAGTCCTGAAGCTCGGAAATGCATCGAGCTGAAGTAATGGCCACTAGGAAGAGAGTAATCCACGAGAGTAACTTCAAGTCTGCTGAGGCTGCCGGTTCAAAAGGAAGCAGGGTAAGCTTTTCATGGATAAAGTTCAAATCCCAAAGCAGGGCAGGAACACGAACAGGGGGTCTCAAATGGAGAACCCCTCTAAGGAAGGTCTTGGAGACTCCCAGCTGCGAAAAAGTTCTGTCCCCAAAAGGAACGTCGTAAGCGGAGATAGCTGCCATGTGAACTTTCAGAGAAGAATGACTGAGACCCAGGTCGAAGAGATGATGCATATAGTCCAGAATTCTCCCAACAGGGCAAGAGAGCGGCTCAAAGTCCCTGGAAGAGGCCCAAATCGAGAACTGTTTCCATTTTATGGCATTGGTGGACCTAGTGGAGGACTTCCTGGCCTCTACCAGAATTTCAGCCACAAGCGGGGAAACCCTAAATTGAGCTTGAGATTTGCCTGCAGGAGCCACGCATGCAACTGAAGGGATTTGAGACCTGAATGAATCTGGGTCCCCTGATCCTGGGTCAGCAAAAGTTGTGACAGAGGAAGCGGAAGCGGAGGTTCCTCTGAAAACTGTTGCAGAAGAGAGAACCAAACTTGCCTGGGCCAGAAAGGAGCGATGAGAATCATGCAAGCTCCTTCTGAGCCGAGTTTGTGTAAGACCCTCAGAAACAAGGGAATCTGGGAAGACATAGACGAATCTGTCCTTCCAGTCTAGAGAGAGAGCGTCCCGCCAAAAAATGCCTCACACTGGAGTGAGCAAGCAGAAGGTGGGAAGTTTTGCATTGTAAGGGGACACGAACAGGTCTATCTGAGGTGTTCCCCAGTGCAGGAAGATAGCGTCTACTACCCCTTGATCCAGTTCCCATTCATAGGCCTTTGCTGATGACTGACTGAGGTGGTCCGCCAGCTTGTTTTCGACTCCTGGAACATGAACTGCTGTCAGGTGAAGGCTGTGCTGCACAGCCCAACTCCAAACTCTCATTGCCTCCCTGCACAGATGGTAGTAACGCATTCCTCCTTGCTTGTTGATGTACCAGACTATGCACATGTTGTTGATCTGGACAGTCAGATGACCGGGAAGCATATACGAGTTCAGAGCTTGGAGAGCATACACAATGGCTATGAGCTCAAGCACGTTTATATGAAGAGACTGCTCGATTCTGGACCAGGAGCCCTGAGCCCTGTGAGACCCTAGATGGGCTCCCCAGCCCTGTCCCGAGGTGTCTGTTCTCAGTGTTTGGGAGGAGGGTTCGAGACAAAAGGGAACTCCCTGGCAAAGGTTCTCTTGCACCATCCACCATTGCAAGTCCCGAACCATGGGGTTGGAGACCAGAACTTCCTGGTCTAGGTTGTCCAACGTCTGGTCCCACTGAGACCGAGGTGTCCACTGAGAGACGCTTATATGGAGGTGAGGGGTGAAGGACTGACCTGGCGCGACTGGACACAGACTTGCCTGAGCCTGAAGGGTATCCACCCTGTACAGAGGCAGAAAAGCCATGCCAATGGTCGTGTCCAGGATCACCCTTATGAACTCGAGCCTTTGGCAGGGGACCAGATGGGACTTGACCTTATTGATGGTGATACCCAGGCTGGAAAAGACCTGTAGGGTCAGGGAAAGAAAGCGCAGGAGATCCTCCCTGGATGGATCTGCCAGGAGCCAGTCGTCCAGGTTCAAGAATACCTGCACTCCCTGGGTATGCAGGTGAGCCACTGCCACAGAAAGGCATTTGGTGAACACTGGAGGCGCAGAGGAAAGACCAGATGGTAGGGCCTTGAGCTGGTAGTGGTTCCCTTGGAATGAAAACCGAAGGAATTTGCGGTGGGGAGGGTGGATAGGGATATGCAGGTAAGCATCTTGCATATCTAAAGCGCATAGCCACTGTCCCTGCCAAAGTAGTGGTAGAAGGCTCTGCAGGGAGAGCATTCTGAACCGTTTGTACTCCATGAACATGTTCAGGGAGCTGAGGTCTAAAATAGGCGTTACGTCTCCTGAATTCTTTGGAACCGGGAAGAAATGGGAGTAGTAGCCTGTCCCCCAAAGGTGGGTTGGGACAGGCTCTGTCGCCGCCTTCAAGAGAAGGGAGGAAATTTCTTCCCGAATCAGAGGAAGATGCTCTGGGGAGTAAGTTGACTTGGGGGGTGGTTTTCTGGGTGGTTTCTGAAGAAACTCGATTGAGTGGCCTGCTGCTGTCAGTTGGAGCACCCAAGCATCTGATGTGATCCTCTCCCAACCCTGTAGATGGAAGGAGAACCTCCCTTCTACTGGTTCCTCTGGGGGTCCAGAGACTGTGGGAAGGGAAAGGAGTCAGGAGGTGTGGGGCAACATCGTGGCTGAAGCTCCCGACGCTTTTTTGGGCAGGGGGCTTGGCAGCCGGTGGGGCCCGATGTTTGTTGGCCCGCTTGCCCTGAGGTTTTACTTTAGGTCGAGAATGTCTGCGAAAAGGGTGACACTGTCCCTGAAGGGGCTTGTACATGGAGTCAACAGACTTAAATGCGGTGCACTTCTCTTGCAGGTTGGTAATGATGTCCTTGACATCCCCGCCGAACAGCATCGAATCCCTGAAGGGTGCATCCTGAATGGTAGATTGCACTTCAGGGACCAAACCTGACACCCGGAGACAGGAATGACGCCGAAGACCTATGACGAAAGCAGAGCTCCAACTTGCAGCATCCACTGTAGTGTATGTGGCACGGAGCATGTGCCGACTTGCCGAATGAGCAGATCGGACAAGGTCACTCACTTTCTGTTTGGTCTGAGACTCAGGAAGGGAGTCCAACTTGGATTCCACCTCACTCAGGATAGCCTTCTGGTAGTCCCCCATATGTGCAACGTAGTTCAGGGCCCTGATCCCCAGAGTGGAAGAAGTGTACACCTTCTTCCCGTACTGGTCCAGAAGACGGGATTCCTTTTCCGGTGGAGACGAGCTGAGGTGTTTTGGATTTGCTGACCGGACATGAGTGGCACTAATCAAGACTGAGTCAACCTTCAGGTATGTGTTCAAGGAATCCACACCCTCAGGAACCTGGTATAGCCTATCCGCCTTCCTCAGATGGCTGTGTCCAAATGGTGGAAACAAGGTCTGAGTGAGGCTCGATCCAAGGTGGAATCAATGTTGGAGCAGTTTCAGGCAGATCCGAATGGGCAGCGAGTTTCTTCCGCTGTGGATCTGGCTCCAGAGATTGCCACTGGTGAACCTTCTGGATCTTTCTCAGCAGCTCCAGAAAAGAAGGATCTTCTGGAGGAGACTTCGGAGGAGTCCTTGGCCTGGGATGGTCTGGAGTGCGTGGCTCATCGTCATGATCGGAGCACCCCTCAGAATCTGATTCGGAGGTCTGTGAAGAGGAGGATGAAGACCCCTCCCTGCATGGGGGAGGAACGGACCCCTTCGGCAACCCTCGGGGAAGCGTATCCTCCCCGGCCCTGGCACTCAAAGACTCACCTCTGGTGTTGAGTAAGGGGGAGGGAGTCTCCGGCGACAGGCATCCGAAACCGGATCCAGCGTCGGCAGACGGCTCACCACCTCCCTGGTGAGCTGAGCCTTGGACTCAGCCCACTAGGAAGCCAGAGTCTCCTTCAGATCTGCCAGCAGCTGTGAGGAGGAGGAGGGATACGGATATTGAGGGTATCCGTAAGGCGAGTATCCATAGCCCGACAGTGGGAAGCCCGGCATCGGGTACTGAGACGTCTGGTACTGCAGCATCGGGTATGCCGGCATCTGGTACTGCGGTCCCGGGTAGGATGGCGTCTGATAAGACTGAGTCGGATACTCTGGGACCAAGGGCTCTGTCAGAGCAGAAGGCCGTGGAAAAAGCCCAGCAGGTGGGCCAAGAACAGGTGAACCCACGGGTGGCGGTTCCGGTGTCTGTCAATGGGATGTTGCCAGCATCTGAGGGTCCGGCGTTAGGGGATCTGGCCCTAAGGGAGGAAGACCTGATGGGAGTGTTCCAGCATCCTCTGTGTCGGCCAGGGAAGGAGGATTGTAATCACAGGGGTCCAGCAGAGGAGACGCTGGGGCCTCTGTTAGCAGCGGTGAGTGCTGCGGGGAACTGGGGATGGCGGACTGGTCAGCAGGGTCCAGTGTCTGCGCTAATACCGTGCGTTTGTCGGAGGAGCTGACGTCAGCCTTACTGGTGGGATCTGAAGGAGCCGGCATCTGACTTATTGGATCCGATGCCCGACAGAGGCCGTGAGGAAGAAGCGGCCTTGGCGGGCATTTTGGAGACCGTGCACTCCCCAAAGGGGTGGGCATCTTATCGGCCCTGTCTGGTTGGACGTCGGAGGCACCGGCGTCCAACTTACTAGACCCGCTTAACCCAGAGGGCCGCACGGTGGCAGCCTTCCTGGGAGCGGTTGCCTCCTTTTTCCCGGAGGCTCCTGAGGGGCCCGAGCACGAGAGATGATGCTGCCTTGGACACCGCCAAAACGCCCATTGAGGGTCAGTCCCCCAGGGGGGATGATACCTGCAACATGGCGACTCCAGCTGGAGTCACGGTGGCCATAGAAGTGGAGTCCTTGTCCCAGTGCTTCTCTTTCTTCTTGCGGTGTCCCTCGGGGGCGAAGCTGAGGCCTGCCTGAGTTTCTTCAGCTCCTTCTGCATGGAGGACATCTTTTTTCTTTAAAATATGAGCCTTCAGGGACTGCTGCCTCCATTTACGGGAGGTGGTGTTGAATTGCTGGCACTTCTCCACGGGGTGCTTCGAGCCTAGACAGAAGAGGCACAGGGAATGACCTCCTTGTTTTTATGTGAATTGGAGGGTATAGGGGACAACATACATGGCAAATTTGAAGAATAATGCGGAAAAACATAAAAACATTTGGTGATAAAACCGACGACAGACTGATGAAGCAGTAGGAACTTAAACACGAGGCACTTTCATGAGCTAAAGGCGGGCATGGGGGACTGCCCCTTTATACTGACGTCGCCTGACGCCGCTCACCTGACGTGGGGGTAGTCCCCAGTCAGAGAGACTGCTAGCTAGAAATGTTTCCGTGGGGTCCTGACCTTACTTCAGAATTTTATAAACATTTTAGATATTACTTCGAGAGTTAGCTCTTGCAGCAGTTAACACTGGTAGGACTGAAGTAGGCAGGCAGCAGAACCCCACGGAAAAAGCTAGCAGTCCATACACAGCGGGGACCACCCCCTGATGTTGACCCACTCCCGATGTCACGCATGTTATAAAGAGAGGGTGGTACCCTGCGTCCCTCAGTTCTTTCTCCACTGTTGACTCCAGTTCATCGGCTCCATGGATGCCTCTTGCTAGTTTGACCACCATTTTGCTAACTACTTAGCTTAAATTTTCTTGTTCTTTGCGATGAAACAATGTTTGCTGTTTCAGGGCCCCAAAGTTCTGCATGCCGCCTTCTCCGACATCCTCCATTGAATGGCACCCTTCCAAGTGTGCCTGTGGCAAACAAATCCGGCCCAAGGACGAGCAGTTGACCTGCCTCCTGTGCCTAGGCCCCAACCACGATACTCGAGTGAGCTCTATCTGCACTGTCAAAAGTTTAATAGCAGAATGAATTCGCCACCAAAAGGCACTCCAAGCTTTCCTCGCAGAGCAACGATTAGTGGCCGAGCAGAAAGATTCCTCTTCTCAGGGAAGTTCTTTCCACAAGAAACCTTCTGGGAAGCACCACCCTAAGGGGAAGAGGAAGGAGAGGGGAAAGGAGATATCTCTCTCGAAATCTAGGTCTTCAGGCTCCCACTCTGCCTCCCAGGGTAGTTCAGACTCTACCTCCCAGGTAACCTGTTCTCCTACCCTGCTAACGATAGTCAAACCACCCACTCCGGTCTGGGCATCGTGTGGTTAAGACAGCGGCTCGGGGTCCTTGGGCCTAGCTCTGCAGTCGCTTAAAGTCCGGCTGCCTGATCAGACCTCCGGCTGGCACTCTGATCACAGCAGGTACGCCTCAGGACCAACGTCAGTTCACTCCCAGTCGTCCTTCGTCTCTCTGGTGCCAACTTCCAGGATAAACAAGACCTTGGGGCACTCCGGGAGATCTGCATCACAGCCGCCTTGGCTGCTTAAGCCGCCGGACAGATGTCAGGTGGAACATCTTTCGTCAGTGGGGGGAACCCACAGACGACACCCAACCAACGCTGCTGGTTCAGCGGCCCTGCCATGAGCACTGCTGGTCCAATCCCCAACTTCACTGCCCCCCCCCCCCCCAAGGCAGATGAACGTCCGAATCACAGTCCTTCAGAGGACTACTGGATGTCGGCCTTAGACCAGGCGTCGGCAACTGACATCAGACTTATAACTATGGCTCCAATGTCCCCTGCAGGGCACGCACTGCTCCTGAGTCATGATACTACACTGGCGTCAAGCCAGACGGCTGATATGGAGCCTAAGCTCCATTTGTCCCAGGTTAAAGACCTGTTTGGGTATTGATGGGGAAACTATCAGAATGGTATTCCTGACACCAAAACTTTCTCGGATAGAGGCCTTCCTTCCTCGGATACTAGGGCTCCTCTGCCAAGGGAACCCACTCTCTTCTCAGGTACAGGTTAGACTGGCCACAAATGTCGCTCCAAGTCTCAGAGTCATAGTTCCTCTAACTCCTCTGAGCGTCACAAGTGCAAATGCCGATGCACGAGGTTTCTGTCCTCCTCCTCCATGGGCTCTGCCGTTCCTCATTTTTGTCCTCCTCGGTACCATCGTCCATGAGAGGTGTTTCCCTTGTAGACCCAAGGGATACTCCCAAGTCACCTCTGGATGACCCCTCCTTTTTGGAGATCATGTGCCATATTCCGGAGAACATGGGCTGGGAGTCAGAGGACCCTGACCTAGAGATACTCAGTTTGGCTAAGTACTTGCGCCAAAAGGACCCAAAACCGGTTGTTATCCGCCCTTATTGGTCGACATTTTTCAGATGTCACCAAGGCAGCTTGAAAACGCCTTGAGAGAATTACGGATGTCTTGGCAGCCCTTTTCAACATCTCTCTCTCTGCAGATGGGATGAGTACCCCATGACTGGAGGGTGGCCCATGTTGTGCCTATCCACAAGGGGGAATCAAGGGAGGAACCGGGGAACTACAGACCCGTTAGCCTGATGTCGGTGGTGGGTAAGGTGATGGAGGGTATTTGCAAGGAAACGCTTGGGGTACTGGAGCAAATGGGTTACCTGGATGATAGACAGCATGGCTTCATCCCAGGAAGACCGTGTCAGACAAACCTTGTGGAGTTCTACGATTGGGTGACGAGTGCCCTGGACCAGGGTCGACCGGTGGACGTCCTCTTTCTAGACTTCAGGAAGGCGTCTGATTCCGTACCTCACGGTGGCCTGCTGGCTAAGCTGGGGGAAATGGGGGTGGAGAAGCAGATGATCAGATGGATAGGAAATTGGCTTTTGGAGCGTACTCAGAGGGTGGTGGTAGGAGAGATAGTCTCATCTCCAAGGAGGGTCATTAGTGGGATCCCACAGGAATCGGTCCTGGGACCACTCCTATTTAACGCCTATGTCTCTGACATAAGGAAAGGTATCAGGAGTGAAATGAGTCTCTTTGCAGATGACTCAAAGCTGGGAGCAGTGGTGGATTGGGAGGAGGGGAGAGTGGCCCTGCAGGAGGACCTGGGGGCTCTGGAGAGGTAGTTGAGTAAGTGGAAACTGGGATTCAATGCAGGGAAATGCAGGGTTCTCCACCTGTGGGCCAGAAACATAGGCCAAGTGTATACCCTGGGGAATGACGCACTACAAGTCTCAAAGGATGAGAGGGACCTGGTGGATGTCAAAATGAACAACTCTGAGACTTGTAGAAGGGCAGCGGCCAAGGCCAATGGGACCCTGAGATGCATCGCTAGGGGGATTGCCTCCAGAAAGAGGGAAGTGATCTTCCCTCTGTATAACTGCCTGTTTAGGCCAAACCTAGAGTACTGTGTGCAGTTCTGGAGGCCGCACTTAAAAAGGCACATTGCATTCCTGGAGAGGGTTCAGAGGGCAGCATTCAAGATAATCTGAGGCATGGGGGAAAGGACCTACAGGGAGAGGCTTGAGGAGCTCAACATGTACACTCTGGAGGAGAAGAGGGACGGGGGGACATGATCGAGGTCTTCAAGTACATAAAGGGGATTAATAAAGGATGCTCAGATGGGGTGTTCCAAAACAAAGGGGGAGGGGTGAACCAGAGCACATGGGTGGAAGCTAGAGGGGGGGAGACGGGGGGGTGTTACTTCACTGAGAGAGTGGCGGAACCATGGAATGCTCTGCCCAAGGGATTGGTGGAGGCAGATACTGTAGAAGGGTTTAGAAGGGGCTGGGACAGGTATGGGGGAGGGTGAAGCTGAGTAAGTCCAATACAGGGCAGATATCTGGGACAGGGGATGGGCAAACCCAAGAGAGTGGGGGGACAGCAAAATCGGTGCCCAGTATGGGTACTGACTGTGGAGAAGACACAAAAGACCATAAAACCTACTCTGCTGGCATTTTAGTATGTTAGTACCTCCTCTGCGGTGCTTAAGAAGGCAGATCGCCTATATAGGGCCCCGAAGGAAGAACCCTTCGAGCAGCCTATGGCGGACTCAGTCGTCATCTCGGCTGCCAACGACAGGTCCCAGGGGCCATGTCACCTTAGTACATAGCCTCTGAACAAGGAGTCTAAGCAGCTGGATGCTATGTGGCATAAGATATATTCCTCAGCGACATGCACCATATGATGTCTTCATTTTTTAACACATATGGTCCAATTCCAAATCACCCTTTGGGAGCAGGGGACAGACATTGTCAAATGAGATCCTGAGGCATGAGGACTGCCTGCAGAAAGCCAAGCTGGAGAATCTACTGCAGACAGGCTCAGACATCGGCACGCATGTCCTCCGGTTGGCTTACAACTCTGTGTACACAGCAGCAAGGGCAGTGGCCACGGGTGTGTGTGTGTCCACTGCCATTCGTGGCTTCAGGTCTCGGGCTTTGCCCAAGCAGTCCACACTAACATCTTGGATGCACCATTCAACGGTTCCGTCCTCTTTGGTGAGGATTCTAAAAGGATAATCACCAAGCTGCAGGATTCAGGCAAGGCTATTCGGTCCATACACTCCATGTACAAGACGAACAAAAGGTCCTTTTGAAGCCTCGTTTTTGCGGAAAAGGGGATCAACAATCTAGATTTCAGCAACAGCAGAGAGATGGCTATAGCTGCAAAGGTCCCTCACGAGGCTTACCTGGATCCGGGTCTGGGACCTTCAAACCAGCCCAGACCAATCTCCCCCCTTCCGCTACAGCCTGACTCCTTGCTGGACCCACCTTCTCCCGTAGTCCTGATGGGGGAGGCAGTCAGAGGTCGCGTTTCTGTTTATGCCACGGGTTGGTGAAAGGTCACCTCCGACCAATGGGACCTGCAGATGATTGACAGAGGGCACTCAGCTGAACTCCTACAGATGCCACCGGACAGACACCACCACCCTCCTGTTGTTCCCCAGCTCATGTGGAGCTCATACGGGGAGAAATCCAAGCTGTCCTACTCAAGAGGGCAATAGAACATGTCCCTCCCTCTCAGGGGGGCACAGGATTCTATTAACACTTCTTCCTCATGCCCAAAAAGACGGGGGACTTATGCACAATCTTGGACTTAAGTGTTCTCAGTTTGTCAAGTGAAAACATTTCTGCATGGTCACCCTTTATTTCTGCATGGTCACCCTTCAAGACTTACTGCCCATGATACACCAAGGGGATTGGCTAGCGTCACTGGATATGCAGGACAACTACCTTCATATTCTAATAGGCAAACCTCGCAGGAGGTTCCTCAGGTTACAGTTTCAGGGGAGGCACTACCAGTTCAGAGCATTGCCCTTTGGCCTGTCCTCAGCCCCAAGGGTCTTTACCAAATACCTGGCGGTGGTCGCGGCAGCCCTTCGGAGGCAAGGGCACTACCTGCTCCCTTACCTGGATGACTGGCACTTGATGGGCCCCGTCCAGCGAGCAGTTGTGACGCGCAATCCAGAGAGCAGCTGCAAAGCACAATCCAGGACCTCTGTTCTTTCTTCAGGGAACTGGGCTTTGTCATCAACATGGCAAAGTACTCCTTGCTTCCCACCCAATCCCTCAAGTTCATTGGGGCATTGCTCGATACTATTAGAATGAAAGCCTTCCTCCTAGAGGCCAGGGTACTTCGTCCTCATGGTCTAGCCCACTACATTTTGTCCCTCTTATGGGTACCAGCCAGGACGCTTCTCAAGCTTCTGAGCCATATGGTTGCCTTGATCACCACAGTCCCCTTAGTCAGACTGCATATGAGGACAATTCAGTGGACTCTACGAGCCCAGTGGGACCAACCGGTCTCTATCATAGAACCTGTCTGTTGAGAGCTCAACTGGTGAACATCTTCCCCCTCTCTTGTAGAGGGGCTGCCTTTCCAGGGAACATCCCCGGCCCAAATTCTGATGTCAGATGCTTCCGGCATGGGTTGGGGTGCACATCTGGGTGCCCACAGAACACAGGGCACTTGGTCCATGTCCGAGGAACTCTTACACATCAGCGTTTTGGAGATGAGATGTTCTCTACGCCTTACAGGGCTTGAGTACCGTGCTTCTCCCAGGACATCTAATACAGATGGAAAACATGGTGGTGGTGTTCTACCTCAACAAACAGGGTGGCATCCATCGTACTCCCTTTGTTGAGAAGCAATGCAGGTATGGAACTGGGCCATAACCCACCATCTGGATATATCAGCAGTTCATGTCCCAGTGGTTCAAAATACCCTGACCGACACACTCAGTAGGACGAGGTCCAGAGCACATAAATGGGCATTTCTCCAGTCTGTCGTAGAAGATCTCCGACAGATGGGCAGACTGGAACTTTTTGCATCCCCTATCAACGCAGAGTTGCCCAGTTTCTGCTCGCTAGATCCCGGGCCTGGAGGTTTCTGGTGAGATGAGTTGTCCCTCTGCTGGAGGGGGAGGTTCCTCTAAGCATTCCCTCCCTTCCTGCTCCTGCAGAAGGTACTTATCAAACTACAGGCGGAGGTGGCAGAAATGATCCTGGATGCCCTGTTGTGGCCACGGCAGATTTGGTTTCCCCGTGTTTCAACAACAGGCAGCAGAGTCACCACTGCCTCTGCCCCCGAGCTCTCACTTACTCTCCCAGGACAGTGGGACCTTGGTGCATCCAGACCTGCGATCATTGCATCTCCAAGCATGGTCCTGAGGACCTAGCCATATCATGCTTTGGGGTTGTGGCCAATGTTCTGGTGGCCTCCAGAAAACCTTCCACCAGAGCTACCTACACCATAAAATGGAAGTGTTTTTGTCTCTGGGCTACTGCCTGCCATCTAGACCCCCTGGCCTGTCTAGTGAGCTCTATCCTCGAGCACTTATGTTGCTCTTTGATTTGGGGTTGGGCTACTCATCCATTAAGGTCCATTTGTCTGTTTCTGCCTTCCATGCCCCTGTGTAAGGCAGAACTGTGGCACAGCTGGACCTGGCCTGTACCTTTCTGCGGAGCATTCTCCATATGAAGCCACCCATCAGGGACCCCGTCCTCCCTTGGGACCTTCTGTTCATGCTGGGAAAGCTCACCTTACCCCATTTGAGCCAGTCACGGAATGCAAGCTTCGCTTCCTTTCCTGGAAAGCATTATTTTAGGTTGCCGTTACTTCTGCTCGGAGGATTTCCGAGCTTCAGGTTCTGATGTGTAAAGAGCCTTATATGGTGTTCCACAAGGATCGGGGTGGCCTTGAGGACCAATCCTAAGTTCTAACCAAATGTGGTGTCCAAGTTAACCTTGAATCAGGACATACACCTTCCGGTGTATTATCCGGAATGCTCAAACTGGGGTGAGACTTTTCTCCACATGCTGGATGTACACCATGTCTTGTGTTATTACCTCTCCAGAACACAGGAGCTTAGATGCTTCAAACAACTTTTTATTTAATTTAATCTTTACTTTTTTATACTTGTAAGCAAGATGAACAAACTGCTCGTCTTCACAGGCGACAGGTTTTTACATTAAGAAAGGACATACTATTAATTTCAGAACTTTACAGTAACTCATACATACATGTAGTTATCATATATAGAACTTTACAATGACACATATATACATATAATTGTCATATACATACATATTATATTTTAATGAAAACATTTACAATCTGAAAAGGTGTCAAGCCATTGTACTTATCTGTACTTGAATGCCCTTGCTATTCTACAGTTTGTAACAACTGATGGAATGCTATTGAAAACTGCAGTAGCCCTATAAATCCCTGACCTTTGACCAATTACTTACAATTTGTATTGCTTTTGCTCCTAGAATCCATGGGGCTCCTGTAGCCAAACAGGCTCTCCAAATGGCTGGTAAACTGCATTTCTTTTTGTTAGCAGAAGAATGACAAAGTCTTGCCAGGCTCTGTGAAGGGTCACTCTACAAGGGGAGCAGCGGCATCTTTTGCTGCTTTAAGGAATGTGTCCACCGCCGACATATGTACAGCCACCACATAGAGCTCGGTCCATACCTTCATCAGGCACTACAATCTTGACATCGCCTCTAGATGCTGAGTGGGTTTCAGCGTTGCTGTTCTGCAGGGACTGCTCTATCACCCTCTTAGCTTCTCTTTGTTTCCTCCACCCGGGATTGATCCGAGTCTCCTCTTCTGCTTGGGACTCCGTCCTACCGGTGTTACCTGCTGCAAGAGCTGACTCTCAAAGTAAGATCATACAGTTACGTAAGAACTTACCATAACAGTAGATCTTCGAGAAAAGTTCTTGCAGCAGGTACTGCTTCCTGCCCTCCTTCCCCCAGGGGACACTCTCTCTGCATTCTGCATTATGATTTAGTGAACAACGTTGTTGTTGCCCTATGTGGAATTCACCTCAGTTCTCTATTCCTGATCATCTTCCATCCTTGATGCCGGAGTCTCAGGCAGGAGAACTGAGAGACGCAAGGGACTGCCCTCCCTTTATACCATGTGGGACATGGGAGACGGGCCGACGTCAAGGGGCAATCCCCACTATAGACTGCTAGCTAGAAGTTTTCCGTGGGATCCTGCCGTCTTCAGTCCTACCGGTGTTACCTGCTGCCAAAGCTTCTCTCGAAGATCTACTGTTAATGGTGAGTTCTTACGTAACTGTACTTTCTCACCTGGCCCCTGTTCTGGTTGATATATTAGTTATATGCTAGAGAACGAATCCCTTACTGACTCAATGCCTACAGCAATTCTGGTTTATATTTACAAAAAAGGGGATAAAGCAGATTTGGGAAACTGATGCCCCTTAAGCCTGCAAAATTCTGATTCCAAAATTTGCAACCAGATTGTCTCGAGTTGCTGAACTTCTAATAAGTCCACACCAAACCTGCTCAATTTAAAATATCAGGGTGCAAGATGACCTCACTTTGCTACATGAGGTGTTTACTAGGAATGCCTCAAGAACTTTAACTGGATATGTTCTTGGTACTGAACCCGAAAAGGCCTTTTATAGGCTCACCCATGGATCTATATTTGAGTCACTGTAGGCATATTGTATTCCAGAATCCTTTATATGGAGGGTGGAATGTTTCTTATAAACAAGCAGATGTCATTCCAAATATTAATGGATGGTTGGAGGCTGAGCAACGTATTGAGGTACAGAGAGGGGTTTGGCAGGGATGCCCTCTAAGTATGTTCCTACATGTATTTTGTTTAGATCCTCTTTTACAGAGCTACTGACACCTTGGCTTAGGCAACTCATAGCAAGCAGTTGCCTAGCCCAAGGACCGAAATCACACAAAGTTCATTATTTTTACTGCAGGCACTTTTAAGAAAATTAAATTAGATTACCCTCTGACCGCCACGTCTGAGAAATCCACTCAGCTCCCTCTGGAGCCCTATCCCTAAAAATGTAACTACCCCCTTAATATGTGTAACAGCATCTCAGCCTTACTGCACACCCCAGAGATCTGCATCTGGTGCTGACCACTGCCAACTAACTACTATCTCTCCTTTCCACTTTAAAGCTATATCTAGATCCGAGGTCCAAAGGCTATTGCAAAACATATCCGACAACACTAGCCCCGGCTCAGATTCACTGGAGCCATGACTCCTGAAGCTAGCGACACCACTGATTGCCTCGCCACTGGCCAAGATGTTCACTCTGTCTCTCTCGGCGTTTGCCCCAGATCTCTGGAAGATTGTCCGAGTTATGCCTATCCTTAAAAAAGGAGACCCAAAGGATATCAACAACTACAGGCCCATAGCCATCCTCTCTGTGCTAAGCAAACTACTGGAGAAGCTTGTTGCAACCCAAACCATTGACTATCTCACAAAGAACAACCTTCTGTCAGACACTCAGCATGGTTTCAGAAAAGGGCACAGTACCTTAACCGCTCTTCTCGAATTCTCCACCGATGTACTCTGCAACATAGACAAAGGCCTACTCACTGGAGCAGTATTTATCGATCTTACCAAAGCTGCTGATCTTGTTGATCATCCCCTGCTTCTCTCAACCCTGCATAGACTTAACTTCTCATCCTCAGTAGTTGACTGGTTTAACAACTACCTATCAAACAGATTACAATTTGTTAATTTCAACTCCGCTCTCTCAAATGTGACCAGCACTGACATCGGAGTATCCCAGGGCTCCATCCTGGGACCCCTTCTTTTTCTCGCTATACATCAACAACATAGATTATGCCATACTCTCCTGCTCAACTATCTTATACGCTGATGATCTCATCTTCTGCTACAGCGCTGACAAAGTTAACATCATTAACAAAAACCTCTCCTTCGATTTCAGGAATGTGCAAACATGGCTAAATGCTAATAAGCTCATCCTCAACACAAAAAAGACTCAAGCTATGCTATTTGGCACTGCACCCAAACACAGTGCCTGTAAGGAAACCCTCCTAGTCCATGACTGTGGGGGATCTCTCATCGACTGTGTCACATCCTTCAAATACCTGGGAGTCCTCCTTGATAAATCTCTTGATTTTAGTCTGCACATCCAGTCAACCTGTAAAGCAACAAATGCCAAACTTGGAATCGCCTATAAGACTTGTCACCTGCTAACACCATCCGCCAAAAAGGGTCTATAGTTTCCTTGCTTCTGCTTTGCTCCCACTTTTGTGAAGTGGAATCACATCCACCCTCCTCCAGTCCACTGGTACCACCCCATCCTCCCATGATTTGTTAAAGAGGGTAGTCAGTGGTGTCACTATTTCTCCCCTTAGATCTTTTAGAATTCTGAGGTGACTCCCATCAGACCCCATTGCTTTGTCCACCTTCAGTTTTAGGAGTCCTTTCAGAACCCTTTTTTCTGTGCATGGACAGGTATCAAACCCCCTATCCAAAGTGTTTCTACTGTTTGGTTTAGGTACCTCCCCCTTCCTCCTCTTTTGCGAATACTGAGCAGAAGTATTCATTCAGTATCCCTACTTTTTCAGTGTCCACCTCTCCCCACATTCCCTTCCCTTTATTAAGCCTCTGTATTCCTCCCTTGGTCTGTCTTCACTCCCTAATGTACCTATAAAAGGTTTTATCCCCCTTCTTAACATAGTTGGCTGTCTTGTCCTCAGTTTGGGCCTTTGCTATTCTGACTACCTTCCCTGCCTCCTTCTGCTTTAACTGATATAGTTCTCTGTCCTGCTCTTTCTGTGTTTCCTTGTATTTCCTGAATGCTATACTTTTCTCCTTAACCTTCCCCACTACCTCTTTTGAGAACCATAGTGGCTTTTTCTTTATTTTGTTTTACACAAAGGCTTGTTGCCTCTGTGATGGCAGTTTTGATTTTCCCCATTGTTCTTCCACCCCTCCTTCTTACCTGTTTGCTAGTGCTTTTCTGAGGCACTCTCTCATTTTGACAGTCAGCCCTCCTAAAGCCCAACAGCCTTGCTTTTGTACGGCATGACTATAGCTGTGTTTATTGTGAACCACACTGTTTCGTGGTCGCTTGTTCCCAGATGGCTACCCACTTCTAAATCTGTAATTCTCTCTCCATCCCCATTTGGCAGTACAAGGTCTAAGACTGCTCCCTCTCGAGTGGGTACCAACACTAGCTGTCTGAGGCATGCCCCCGTAGGACATCAAGAATGTCATTGCTCTTGAATGTGGCTGTAGTAAAGGTGCTCCAGTTATCATCTGGCATATTCCGGTTCCCATTAACAATATTTCTCCTTTTTTTGCCATTCTAAGAATTCCTCATATCATTTTCTTGTTCATTGTCTCCCCCTGAGACGGGGGTCAATAAAAAAAACCCCTCTGCGGATTTTGGTGCTATTTCCTGTCTCCAGGGTGACCCACAGTGCCTTCTCCCCTCCCTTTTTACCCTTTAGTTCTGTTGCTTTGATTCCTTCCCTTGTGTAGAAAGCTGTTGCTCCTGTTCTTTTTCCCTCCTTGTCCGGTAGGTTGTGTACCCTGGTAAGGTTGACATCCCAGTCATGGTTCTCTGTATACTATGTTTCTGTGACTACCACGATATCCGGGCATCCCCCTTCCATCAGGGCCCTAGTTCAGGGAGCTCGTTACACAGACTATGGGCATTGGTACTCATTGGCCTTCATTTTTTGATGGTCTTACTCCTTTTAGGCCCATTTCTGTCCTTACTACCTTTACCTTTTTCTGGATTTACTACTGTCCTGCTCCTATCAACTTCTCTACCTTTGTGTCTACTTCATAACTACCCTGTTTTGTGTGGGGTGGGGGCTGGGATTTCCTGCTTCTTTCAGTGCCTCCTCCTTGACTAGTTTAAATGCTTGCCAGTGAAGCATTTAAACCTATCACATAGGATCCTGGTTCTTCTCCCATACAGATGCAGACCATCATGCCAATATAGAGCTGCATCACTCCAGGTGGACCCCTAGTCCCCAGTGAAGCCAAATCCCTGAGCTCCGCACCTGTTTTTCAACCAGTCATTGAATCCCATGGTGCGGAGTACCCTAGCGTCACCCATGCCATTGACAGGCAGCACTTCTGAGAAAGTTAACATGCATGCTATTTGTCTAAGGCCCCTCCACAAACTCCTGCTGCACTGCTCTAATCCCATTCCCAGCCAGGTCATTTGTCCTTAGGTAGACAGTGACATCCAGCTCCCTCCCCTGTGCAGCTGCTCAGATGATTCTGAGGATTCGCTCACTGTCCCTCCATGCCATGGCACCGGGCAGGCACCTTACCTCCCTCTCCCCCTCCTTTCCCCATTTCTGCCCCTCAAACAATTGAGTCCCCCACTAGGAGTTGTTTTCTTCCCCGTGGGGTCATGTGCCACCCTCCTGTAGGTCTCCTTTGTGGAGGTTCCAAGCATCCCCTTGGTCTCCATTGTGGGTGCCTCCATAGAGGAACTACACTCCACTAGAATGGCGATTGAATTGTGGAGAAGCACAACTAGAGGGATGCGCCTCTGTTCCACCACCCTCACCCTCCCTGAGCCCACTGTGGTCCAACCGCTCCTCTTTCTTGGCAACTTCTGAGGCAGTGGTGGTGGTCTGGGTGGTCCCTGAGTGGGGGAGGAGGTTTCTCGTCGAATCCTCACCAGGTCAGCATGGAGACGGGCAACCTCCTCCCTCAGACCAGAGAGGTACCTGCAAATAGGGCAGCAACGCAGCATTCAGAACGACTCCTGGAAGACTGCCACTCCATAACCAGTGCATGCATTGCACCACTCCCCACATTTCTGTCTCCCTTCCTGTTCAGGACTTTTTTTTTTTTAGTGCACGTGAGTGTGTTTACCCCCTATTCAGTGTGCTGTGCTGTTGAGGATATGAACAGGTGTATGTCCTTTGCACTTTTGGGGACATGATGTCAGAACCCTGATATAAAGGAAATGATGCGCTTGGGCGGGTGGGTGGCGGCGTGGGTAGGACTAAACCTGTGCCCTCCAGAAACAATCAACTACAACTCTGACTCACCACCCCGGTGAGTGCTTTCTTTCCTTTCAGACACCTGTTTCAGAGAGTTTTAAGTAATAAGTCTAGTCACAAATGACTGCAAATGTTTTCCCAGCTAGATTTCATCCCTGGCAAATAAAAGTTACTCTAAGTAAAGTCAGCCCCCAAAACAGAGAACCAAAACACTGACTTCTGCTTACATACACAGGCTGTCAAAATTAAGACTTGAATTCAGTGTACCTAATTAAATCGCCTCCTTGCTTTAAGGAAGCTGGTGGCTGCTCTCTGGCTCAGCTACAACACAGAGAGTCCACAAACAACTCCTGTTTTGAATTCACAGTTCCTCAGGCCCCCTTCAGCTCCTGCCCTTATGACACACCTATTTCACAGAGTGTTGGTCATCACAGGACTTTGCCCCATAGCCACTCCTCTTCTATGGGCTCTCCCCTGTTTTGCACTGTTTCTGTTTCACATCTTCAGTCAATCAAATTTTATTTTTAAAAGGCACCTGTACAGATACTAACATTAAAATAAAATCAATACTTAAAATGACGAGTCTAAAACACAGTCCAGTCACAGTCCATAAAAACATAATAAATACAGCTGAACACTATTAGCCGTCAAAATCAGGAAATGTAAGGCGAAACAGATACGTTATATGTTCTGTTTTAAAGCTTTATATGGTAAGGCAATCCCTTACCCAATGAGATAGAGAATTCCACAAGGTGTGGACCACAAATGCAAAGGGGCAGGCCCCAAATATCTTCATACACACCCTGGGAATCTCCAGCAATCCCTCATCGGTGAATCGGAGTGACCGGGAAGGGCGGTAGGAACGAAGGAGGTCTTGCAGGTAGCTAGGTCCCTGGTCATGTAGTGCTTTATAGGTCAGCAAGCCGACCTTGAAACCAGTGCAGTCTGTGGAGAACAGGCGTTATATGGCTGGCTCTTGACGTGCCAGTCATTGGCCTGGCAGCCACATTCTGCACCAGCTGCAGGCGGTGGATGTCCGTCCCCAGTAACCCTAGGTATAGGGCATTGCAGTAGTCAAGGCAAGTGCTTACGAAGGCATAGACCAATGTTGGAAGATCTTTGGGGGGGGGGATCAGGTACTTCACCCGGGTGATATTCCTCATATGGTAGAAAGAGGATTTGACAACAGCTGATACCTATGATTTAAAAGTCAAGCCGTTGTCAAAAATAATACCAAGGTTACACACCCGATCAAAGGGAATTAAGCTGGACACCACGAAGCCATAGACCAGAGGGCTGTCCAGCTGTCAACCCTACTTCCCGATGACCTGGGTCCACCACCAACACCTCAGTCTTATCCAGATTGAGCCGTGCTTACTGTCAGCATCTGCTTTGGTCACCACCTGGCTTTGCCTCGTCAATGTTCCAGCACTTGCCCTGGTATTGGTTACTTATCAGAATTGTTCTGTGGTTTGTTGTTACCTTATTTGGCATTCTGCATTTGTTGTGCTAGACACCAGGCTTAGCCCGGCTGAAATCTTTCCTGTCTGGGTGACTGCCTATTGCTTTCTCATCAACGGTTTTTGGTGCTGGAATCGTCCTACTGTTTTTTTTCCCCCATTTGGCTGTTGCCTTTTAATTGCCATTTCTGGCATTGCTTGCTGCCATGTGTCTCCCATTGTAGGCTTGTGGTTCTGCCTGCCCCACCCTGGCATGGTCATCGCCTGCTTTTCCTAGTTAAAGCTCATGCTGCTTACAGATTTGACTTTTGGCCTGTTGGCTTGCCTGGTTAGGGGTCTTATCTGCCCCTTCTCGTTGGCTTCCCTAGCACATGTTAATGCGGTACTGCTTGGGAATCATTCTCAGTGTTCTCCATTCATTAAAAGTGAGAGGCGGGCCGCCACGCTATTTCAGAATGCCGCCTCTCAAACTGTATGACCACCTCTCTTACTTAGTGTGTTGTCACTTTAAATCCACTCAGAGTTCGCGCGTGAGCAGGGGTGTATGGAGGAGTGGTTGCTTGGCAGCATGGGGCAGCATTCTCACGCATTGAGGAAACTGTGTATGCGCAAGAACAAAGATAGCCAACCAAATGGAATCTGGCACGATCTGTGTGTATGCGCGCAGCTGCAGTAACAGACGATGCAGTCTGGTCTCTCAGCAATCGCGAGGGATATCTTCTGGTATGTCAGATGACCACTGGAAGAACAAAACGCAGGAACCAAATGAGGGAACATGCTCGAGGAGTGATAGCACAGACACCCTATCAGTGGAGCAGCGACACCACTGGGGTAAGTCCCATCTCGGTAGTCTGTTGCCACTTGAAGATTTTTTGTCATTGCATTTCTGTGGTGGAAAGCATAAGGATCGATCGTTTCTGAGTTGGCAGTTGCGACTGAAATTCTGTCAGCAGCCAGCTTAATTTCATGCAAAAGTATAATAAACACAGTTATTTTCCTGAGGACTCTCATAGAAAACAAATCTTATTTACAAGAAGACTGCAATAAGGGAAGGGTGCTGTGTGTGAAGGGGAGAGGGGAAGGAGATTGCATGGTCTCTTCAACAGAGTCACTATCCATGCAGCTCTGATTCACTTGCTATTGAAGGTAGCTGCATTAAGGAAAAAATAAAAGTTATGTACTGGGGTGGGCCAAAAAAAGTGCACAGTATTGTAGAGTTTTGGTGGTGGTGAGATACTTGGAACAGGATTTCAAAATATTATTTGTGTGTGGGGGGAAAAAAAAACATTGCTGTGACCAGTCTGTCGGTCCCTGTCCTGCCAGTACGCGAGTCCCTTTTCTGTGTGTGCTAAATTGTGTTGTTGATCACAAAAAAAAAAAATAATTACTTGCGTGTGGGGAAAAAAAAAACAGGGCTCCATTGCTGTGACCAGTCTTATCAGTGCCTGTCCTGCCAGTACGTGCGTCCCTTTCTGTGTGTGCTAAATTTTGTTGTTGACCACAAAAAAAAATAATTACTTGTGTGTGAGGGGGAAAAAAAAAAACAGGGCTCCATTGCTGTGACCAGTCTGTCAGTCCCTGTCCTGTCAGTATGTGTGTTCCTTTCTGAGGCATTCTGTGTGTGCTAATTGTTGTTTACCACAAAAAATAAGTTGTGTCTGAGGTGGAAAAAAAAAAACAGGAATCCAAACAGTACGTCCAGTGGGTCTGCCGGTCCCTGTCCTGCCATTATCAAACTCTCATTCTGTTTTACTGACAAAATAAACACACAACACACTTAGGAAAAAGCTTTATTGAAATAATCTGCAATGCAGAAACAAACTAACTTTGGCTTCAAATTAACTCGAAAACAGAAACATCCTGAATCTGATCAAGATGACAGTCGTGAGATCACGATGCCAGTTGCTCCAGTCGTTATCGATGTCCAAGAGTCTCCCTGCACCGCCTCCTGTAATACAGAAAAAAACACCTCTAAGCATAGAGCAACAGGCTTTTATACTGGCTGGCTTAACAAATACTGTTGGTTACAGTACAAAGAAAATGATGGCATGTTTTGTGCATTTCACATAAAACATAAACAGATGCCCAAGTCAGGAACAGTTTGGGTACTCAGTGGGTGTAAGACATTCAGAGAAGATGCTATAAAAAGGCATCAGAACAGTTCAGTTCACGTTGTTGCTTCTGAACTGGAAGCTAACTGCAGAATTTCAGCTTCAAAAGGTGGAATAGAGTAGGCAATGCAGCAGGCCCTGACCCTGGAGCAAGAAGCTTTTGTGGCATCCCTTCGTTGCATGTACTGGCTAATAAAAAATGAGCTGCCTCACACAACGAAATATGGCTCACTGCTGGATCTCACCAAATCATTGGAATGTAAATACCTAGACAATATACATATTGCTGATGCTGTTAAATATCGTTCTGATCGAACTGTCAGAGAAATGGTGTACTCTGTCTGGGTGGGGTGGTCAGGAGATCAGTTCTTACAGATTTGAAGGCTGCCAAATTTATTTGGTGGATGAAACAACTGATATTGCTGTTATGAGGCAGCTCATTTTTTATGGTATGTACTGCAAAGAAGGGAAACCCAGAGTTTCTTTCCTCGGACTTGAGGAACTAATTGATGGAAAGGCAGACACAATTGTTAAACAAAATGCTGGAGTTCTCTGATAACAATCAAATCTCGGTTGATCACCTTGCAGGGTTAGGCAGTGATGGAGCAGCCGTTATGCTGGGCAGGCAAAACAGGGTGGCTAAAAAACTGAAAGAAGTCAGCCCAATTCTTGTTGACAATCACTGTATGGCTCACCGGGAGGCCTTGGCTGTAAAGGCAGCAGCAAATGAAGTGAACACCATTAAAAAGTTTAATCAAACACTGGATCACCTTTACAGATATTATGAAAACTCTGCTGTTACATAGATACATAGATACATAGACAGTGTCGGCAGATAAGGGCCTATGGCCCACCTAGTCTGCCCATTTGAGCTTGTAAGTTCAGTTTGTTTTCCTAGAAGTCTATTTCCCCTTACCCCTGACCTCTAGAATTCCTTTATGTCTATCCCATGCATTCTTAAATCCCGTGATTGTTTCAGCCCCCACCACTTCCTCTGGCAGGGTGTTCCACTTGTCCACCACCCGTTCTGTGAAGAAATTCTTTCTCATGTTTCCTCTGAATCGCCTCCTCCAACGTCATCCCATGCCCTCTAGTCCTGAAACATCTTTTTCGCTTAAAATAGTGTTTTCCTGCACCCTGTTCCTCCCTGTAAGATACTTGTATGTCTCTATCATATCCCTCTCTCCTCCCTCTCCTCCAGGGAGTACATGTTCAGTTCCTTCAACCTGTCTTCATAGGACTTGTGATGCAACCCATGCACCATCTTTGTTGCCCTCCTCTGAACCTTCTCTACCCTGTCTATGTCCTACGTAGGTATGGTCTCCAGAACTGTACACTGTACTCCAGGTGGGGCCTCACTAGTGTCTTGTATAGCGGAATTATGACCTCCCTTTCCTGCTGGTGATGCCCCTGCCTATACATCCCAGCATCCTATTTGCTTTACCTGATGCCTTGTCACACTGTTTCCTACCTTGAGGTCATCAGAGATGACAACCCCAAGATCCCTTTCCTGCTTGGTGCATGCTATATCCTCACCCCCAACTGATATATTGTGCCAGGGTTTTTGTGCCCCATATGCATTATCTTGCATTTCTTTGCATTGAATTTCAACTGCCAAACCCTTGACCATTCTTCAAGTTTCTGCAGGTCCCTTCTCATTCTGTCTCACACCTCTGGTGTGTCTACTCTGTTACAGAGCTTTGTGTCATCAGCGAACAGTGAAATTCTGCCTTCTATATCCTGTGCAATGTCACTGATGAAGATGTTGAATAGGACCGTCCCAGCACTGATCCCTGTGGTACCCCACTGGTCACTCTTCCCCTGTGGAGTGACAGCCATTTACCACCACCCTCTGTGTCCTGCCACCCAGCCAGTTACCTACCCACCACACTACTGTCCTGCCCACACCCATATTCCCCAGTTTGTGTAATAGTCTTCTATGTGGCACAGTGTCAAAGGCCTTGCTGAAGTCCAGATAGGCCATGTCCACTGCCCTCCCCTGATCCACCTCCCTAGTCACCCAGTCAAAAAATTCAATGAGGTTGGTCTGACATGACCTCCCCCTGGTGAAACCATGCTGCCTTGGGTCCTGTAGTCCATTGACAACCAGATGTTCCACCAATCTCTCCTTCAGTAGTGCTTCCATGATCTTTCCCACTACCGAGGTGAGGCTGACTGGTCTGTAGTTCCTGCTTCCTCTTTGTTCCCACTTTTGTATAAGGGACTACATCTGCTGTCCTCCAGTCTTTGGGTACCTCCCTGTTTCCAGTGATTGGCTGAACAGGATAGCCAGAGGTTCAGCCACCACCTCTCTTAGTTCTTTAAGGACCCTGGGTGCACCCCATCTGGCCCCATTGCTTTATCAGCTCTTATTACTTCCAGTTCCTTCAGGACCCTTTCTCGTAAAGGGACTTGTGTCCATTTCTGCACCATTCTCACCCCTTGTACTCCTTCAGACCCATTACCCCTCTTCCTTAGTAAAGACTGAGCAGAAATACCTGTTCAATATGTCAGCTTTACTGTTGTCATCCTCCACGCTGCTCCCATCCTCCCCTTCAGTCTCACTATCCTCCCTTTGTCCTTCTTTTTTCACTTATGTACCTGTAAAAGGTTTTGTCCCTTTAACCACTGATTTTGCAATGTGTTCTTCTGTCTGAGCTTTGGCTTCCTTACTGACTTCCCTGCCTCCCTTTGTTTCTCCTGGTACTTCTCCCTATCCTCTTCTGCCTGTGTCTTTTTGTATTGCCTGAATGCAATGGCTGCCCTGAAAGAAATTCAGCAGGCAATGGAAAACCCTGTTTTAAAGCCTAAACAGGCAAAAGCAGTTAGGCGGTTGTCCCATGATGCAGCGTGTGACACACTAAGGAAGATTTTCCCATCCGTTGTTACGTCCGTGCATAGAGAGGCCTCTGAAAGGCATGATCCCCAAGCTGTGGGCCTAGTAAAAATGGTGGAAAACTGGGAGTTTTTTCTATTTTATGCATGATGTGTGACATACTTCCACACCTTAGCATCTTATCTAAATGTTTTCAAACATCAGCTCTGAATTTTACTGATATAAAGAGACATTTACATTCCACTTTAGAGATTCTTAGGGCTCGCCTACTGGTACCTGGTCAGTACTTCTCCTTTGTTTCGCCTGAACTAGTACTCCTGAATGATAATGGCCTGAACTTGCCATTTAGCGAACCACAGTTAAATCATTTCAGAACCTCTGTGCAAGGCAACTTTATTAGGGCCCTAATTGCTCAAATTGAGCAAAGGTTTCCAAGCACAGAACTTTGGGATGCGTTCAGTATCTTTGACCCCAGCATGATACCGGAAGGTGATATTGAATAGTTGGAAGGGTATGGTAGTGATAACATTGAGATTATTCTTGGTCAGTATGCTACTGTTGTGGATGTAGATGCTTCTGCACTGGATGGGCTTCCCTGCGTAGTCCCATGTTCACGGAAAAGATGGCCTTTAAGACTATTTCTGATGTGCTGTACGCTCTAACTACTAAGTATGTAGACCTGTATCCAAACATATCTACTTTGGCAGAACTGGCAATGATAATACCAATGTCAACTGCAGATTGTGAGAGGGGATTTTCTGCACTGAATCGAATAAAACCCAGGAACTAAATAGATTATGCCAGTGTGCTAAATGCACTTCTGCTTATCTCAATTGAGGGCCCTGTTGTTGACAGTTTCCCTTATTTGGAAGCTGCAGCTCATTGGGCAGGACTGCACAACCAAAGATTAGATCTTGGCCTTGCAGGCACTAGTAAAGAGTTGAAGTATGGCCTCACCAAAATGTCAAGACTCTCACAAACTGTTGCCTGGCCTGCAACTAGAATGCAGAGGTTCTCCAGTATGTTTTATCACACTTTTCTTTTGCTACTGCACACTACAGAGGCCTCCAGATCATCATATTACTCTTATTTCTTGTTTCTTATGCATTTATTGCATCACAACTGACTCCACCCACCAGTAGCTCCGGCCCTGGTGACCCCCCCGTAGCTCCTCCCCATTACCACCGCTCTATATTTTCATGCAACGTGGAACACTGATTCTACAGGTGGGGCTCAGTAAAGGGAGACATCCTCCAACAGTACAGTGCAGTTACTTACTGTAACAGAAGATCTTCAGCAGAGACGCCTCAGTTGAACTACAGCTCACCCTCCTGCCTTCCCTCTTGTTTGTGGGAGCATTGTTTTGCATGCAGGACACATCTGTTTATACCTGATTCATCCTGCTTATCTTATACCCTTTACTGGATTTATTATTGCTGCCCCCTGTTGATGCTCCTGTTCATCAGGCATGAACAGTGGTTTTCTATTCTTTCGTCAGTCTAGTCTAGCATGATGGTGTATGTGTTTCATGCAGGTGGAACGAACTGAGGAAGTATGAGGTTGCCCACTTTGTATGGGCATTGTCAGTGCCCTTCACTGTGAGGTGGCTTTAGCTAGTCAAACTTTTCCAACTAATCCTGATGCTGACAGCATCTTAAGTTCAATAGATGTGGCTCAGTGGAGAAGATGCTCTTGAAGATCTATCATTACAGTAAGCACCTGCACTTTTTGTATGATCATCTTCAGTCAGATCATACCATCCTTGGAGCCCAGGCTTGATTTTGCTCCATGGATCTGCTGGATGCATATTTTCACATTCCAGTTTGTCCATACGGTGGACGGTACCTTTGACCAGTTTAGGGTGATGTCCTGCGTCCTGTCATCAGCATGCAGGGTGTTTACCAAGGCACTTGACGTTTGGTCATGGCAGCCTTTCTCTGGTGTAAGGGTCTTCCTGTACCTGTACTGGTCCTTTTTTTTTTTTGAACTCTTTATTTTCAAGATTTTTTTCTTTATAACAGCCATAACATACATACTGGTTGCTCTACGGAATATTGGCGTCAGTGACACGGCCCTAGAGTGGTTTTCTGACTACCTCTCTGATTGACACCAACAGATCAAGGCTGGGGGTGTCTCTCCTCCCTGAAAATACTCTCTAGAGGAGTACCACAAGGGTCCATCTTGGGTCCTCTCATTTGCCGTTTACATAAACGAACTAGATGCTGAAGTCAAGGTGGCTGACATATACTTCTTTGTGGACGACATTGTGTTGTATGTATCCAGACCTAATCTGGAACTTGTGTGTAATGACCTCCAAATCGAATGTAACCACTTACAGAACAATGTTCTTTCCTCTAAATTTCTGTTAAATGCTAAGAAAACAAAGGCCTTGATCTTCTTCCCTGTAGTAAACTCCCCCTACTCTATCACGGTGGGGACAGCCCCTCAAATCCACACTTTGCTTGGCGAATCGCTGGACTATGTAGATTCCTTCAAATATTTGGGGGTGTGGATTGACTCAATCTTTCCTTCAAATTCCATATCGAGGAATTCTCCAGAAAGTTTAAACAGAGGCTTGGGATTTTCTTCAGAATTAGGCATCTGTTAACACAGGAGGGGAGAACCAGGTTGGTACAAACAGCCTTCTTGCCTCTCATCGACTATGCAGACCTTCTGTACGGGTACTGCTCTAGTGTGACCCTTGCCAAACTAGACACTCTGTACCACCAGGCACTCAGGTTCATTGCTGGTGCCCCCTACTCAACACACCACTGTGCTATCTACAACATTGTAGGTTGGGGCTCACTTAGTCTTAGATGACAAAAGAACACCGTGCTCTGGATCTATAGGGCCATCTCTATCAGGCTGCCTCAGTATATTAAGGATTGCCTACCTTCTTGCATTCCTGGCAGCTGTCTGCTGAGAAGCCAGACTCGTACTGCCCTTTACATACCCAGAGTTGGGACGTGCTTTGGTCAGGCGGCGATTAGTCACACCTTACCAGTTTTCTGGAATACTGCTCAAAATTTACTGCAGCTTGTTTCACCTGTGCCATTAGCTGCCTTCAAAAATCTTATCCAACGATCATTTATGGAGTCTTGCAACTGCTTCAGGCACTGAATCTCTGACTCTTTCTCCTACCTGTCTGTCACCTCCCCCTACTAATGGCACCTTTTCACCCCCATACCCTCCCCCTTACCCTTAGACCTACTGCACCGACTAATGTAGCTATGTCAATCCTGAAGGTATCACAATTGCCCCCTCCCACCCCTCCTAACCTCTCCTCCCTCCACTATCCTTGGCGCATCCTGTGCCCTTGCTTTATAGTCTTCTCCTAGGCCATGTAATGCTTTGCTGGTCTGGACCTCATCCAATATAATATTGTACTCTACTGTCTGTCAGAGACCTGCCTTGCATAGAACTCGCTCACAGCGGTATGCTTGACTGCCCTTGGTACCATGCTTGTAAATTACACTGCCTTGTTCTGTCCTCTGTGTCAAGCCTTATGTTGCTATTTGTAAATTATTGTACACCACTGTGCCAAGCCACGCCTTTCTCACTTGTAATGATTGTACATAGACTGCTAATCCTGCTATGCTTACTCCAAATGGTTGTATTGTAACTTGGTGATGTTGTTTAACTCATTATACCCTGGCCGGCCATTTGGTATCCGGAGAATCAATGGATGGTTTGGACTTCATATGAAGCTATTGGGTACAATAAACTACCAGGTCCATCTTGTAAATGAGCCCTGCTCAGTGGTGTTCCACCTGTCTAAATAAAGATATTGATTGATTGATAACACATACTTTATAAGCAACTAATAATTAATTTACAGTACATTACTATTCATTATATTACAGCACTCATTTCATTTTGTGTTTTGTGTTTTCTGTTGCTTCTGTCTCATGGGGTTTTCTCTTTTACTTTTTCACTTGGTAGTCCTGCTATATCTCAATATTATCATGGAACAAAATCTGGTCTACATGTAGAAATACAGATTACCCATCTTCTGCATATCTTTTCAAATTGTTCCCGTCTTTTATTGACCAAGGCTGTCAGGTGTTTCATTTTGTATACCTGGATCATTAAATCTTGCCACTGGTTTAAGGTTGTTAGGGCCTGAGATAACCAGTTTTTGGTTATAACTTTTTTAGCAGTTAACATGCATATAAATAGTAATCTCCTTGTGTTAGGATGTCTGTTCCCTCTGGGGGATGAGTTAAAGATGAATGCCTATGGGTTCAGCCTTGCAAGCGATGGGAACATTTCCTCTAGAGCTAGGGAAAGTTCTTCTAGATATAGCTGCAGGTTTCTACAGTGCTGAAAGATATGGCTGTTTGTAGCCCGGTGGTCGCCACATCCTCTCAAGCATGCAGCCACCCCTGTTTGGAGTACTTTGCTTGGATGATAGGTGTTCTGAAATATCTTTGTATGACCTTCCAGGGAAATTCTTTCCATATTGGTGATGCTGTTCTGAAGTGGAGTGACCTTAAATGCCCTTCCCAGATCTTTTCATCTGTGTTCACCCCCAGGTCTCTCTCCCAGGTCTCCTTAAGTTTCTGCAGTCCCCCCCCCTGCATACCCCCAAGAGACCAATGCCTGATATAAGTATGATATTATGTGCGGAAGGGGTGCTCTGCCCTCCAGTGCCAACCGGAATATTTTTCAGAATCTTGGGTGTTGGTTGAATCCCCCTTCAAATCCTCTTTGTAGGGACCTGACAAAATTCTGTGTTTGTAACACTCTAAAGTGGTCTTGTGGTCTAAGTCCACATGTCTTAGCTCTGCAAGTGGAAGAAGCCCCTCTTTTCCTATAAAATGACTCACCAAATGAAGGCCCTGTCGTTCCCATGTGTGGAACACACAGTCTAGCCAAGCCGGAAGAAAGGGATGGTGGTATGGGAGTGAGTAAAGTAAATATCTATGACTGTCTAGCTGACTGAATTCCATTACTGCTCTCCATGTTTGTAAAGTGTTTATTGTATAGGGGTTATTGGTTATCTCTGATATGGGGGGAGCCAGTTTCTGTAGTAATATCTTATTCAAGTTGACCAGATCCTCTTCTCAAATTTCTAAGTCCCTCCATTTCGCCTGACACTGTGGTGACGCCAGTAAATCACTACTGAGTTGGGAGGCCTGATAGTAGGTTTTAATATCTGGTAATGCCAGGCCCCCCATTCTTTTGGGTAGTTGTAATATTGGGTATTTAATTCTAGGTCCTGTGAATTCCATACATATCTGTATATATTTCTGTTTAGATCTCTAATCATATTATTCGGGAATGGGGATGTGACATGTCTGGGCCTGATATAAAAAAAAACGGGGTAGGAGATTCATATAGACTGAGTCCACCCTTTGAATCAGTGAAAGCGGCAAGACCTTCCACCTCTCAAGGTCTGTTGTGATCTGGCTGAACAATGAGAGGTAATTAAGATTATATAGCTGCTCATGCCTCTCCGATATAGGCACTCCTAAGTACTTTAAACTGGTCAAGTCCCATCTAAATAGGAATGTCTGTTGTTTGTGGTGAGGGGGAGTAATTAATCCTTAGGGCTTCTGTTTTTGTGGTATTAATTCTATACCCTGCTAATTCCCCAAACTTTGTCAGCAGGTGCCATAATGGTGACAGTGAAGTCTCAGGATCTGAGACGTTACAGCAGCAGATCACCTGCATATAAGGCAAGTTTATGCTGAGCCCCTCCTGCCTCATTGCCTGAGCGAGAGGCTCCAAGTAGATGGCTAAGAGCAAAGGGGATAGTGGGCATCCCTGCCTGGTGCCCCGGAGCAAGTCTGTAAGTTCTGAAATTGACCCATTAATTTTGATATAAGCCCTTGGTGTGTCATAAAGTGACAAAATAAGTTGGACAAAGTTTCCTGAGAAGCCCGTCTCCTGGAGGGAGGCTGTTAGGAAGGGCCATGCCACACAGTCGAAGGCCTTCTCCACATCCAAACATAGGAGCAGAAAAGGGGAGTTCAACTGAGCGGCATAGCATAAGAGGTGTAGAGTCCTCTTTATGTTGTCCTGTGCTTGTCTTGTGGTGACACATCCACTTTGGTCTGTATTAATCAGATAAGGGAGTAGAGTCTCCAGTCTCTTAGCCAACACAGCTGTAAAAATCTTGTAATCAACATTCTGTACTGAGATTAGCCTGTAGGAGGCGCACAGATGGTCTTTCCCTGGTTTCAGTGTACTAGTTATTGTTGCATATCTCCATGAGTGTGGAGCTCCCTTCCCCTCCATTGACCCTTGGCAGGCCTTCTGAATTGTGGGGAGCAACTGCTTCCTGAACGTCTTGTAAAACTCATTCGTATACCCATCAGGCCCCAAGCTTTTGTTTGATTTTAGGTTTGGCACCGCTGCTACCGGCTCTGCAGGAGTTATCGAGGAGTCCAGTAACTCCCTCCGAGTCTGTGAAAGTCTTGGTAGGCTGAGGCTTGCTAAGAAGTCCTGCACCCTCAGAGATTCCACTGAGCTTTCTGGCGTATACAATGCCTGATAGAATTGCCTAAAGGCCTGCATGATATGAGAAGGCTGCATCTCCACCTTCTCCAATGTTGGTGATTTTATTTGGGTTATCAAGGGCTGGGTGTTTTTTTTGTCTGAGTCGGTGGGCCAGCATCCAGGTGGCATGCGGCCACCTTCATAGTACCTTTGTTTTACATACTGGAGGGCTTGCTCCATTTTTGCATCCAGTAGGTATTGGATTCTTTGCCTGTTTGCCTCCAGGAGGGGGCGAACTGCCATGTCTCGGACTGCATGTTGGTCTTGGAGGTATTTTAACTGGGTTTGTAAGTTGTCCAGCTGGGCTGTTTTTATAGTATACTGCGTATTTTATAATGTCTCCCCTTAGAACTACCTTGAAAGTGTCCCGTAGTGTACATCTTTCTGTCTCAGGGGTTTGGTTATTGAGTAATATCTGGGGGATTTTGGCGGTTATTAAGTCTTTGAATTCTGAGAGGTTTGGCATATAGCTATTAAACCTCCAGAATGTTTTTCTTCTAGGACAATTCCAATCCAATTCCACCTGCACCATACAGTGGTCCGATAGAGTGGATGGGACTATTCTGCAACTATGTATTTGTGCCTGGTGTTCTTTTGTCACATGTATAAAGTCGATCCTAGAATATGTCCCATGAGGAACAGAGTAATGAGTGTATGCTTTACCTTGGTGATTCTAGCATCTCCAGGCATCTACCCACCCTGCCTCTTTCATGTAAATTTGTGCTCTTCTTTGAGCTCCTGATTTTTTCGGAGGGTGGGGGTTAGTGGTATCCAAATGACTATAGGTGAAATTATGGCCTCCCCCTATTATTAAAAGTTGTTTTTTGTTTCTTAAATGTGATATAAACTTGTATCTTTTGATTGGGTTATTTAGGCCGTTCACATTATGTGAACAGATCTTTACTTTTTGGTTAGTAGCCATTCCATCTACAGTCAACAAAGAATACTTTTACTTGGTATTTTAAGCGTGGCTTTTCTGGCCATCTTCAGGGTCTCCCCATCTGGCCCCCAAAACTCTCCCCAGATCTTTCAAGTGATTTCCTTCTTTGACGTTTGTCAGTCTGCCATGATTCATTTACCCCTTTTTCTGAGACAGATAGCATATATAATTGAGCCTGCATGCCATTTTCTGATTTACACCAACACCAAACGTGAACAAACATATGACTTTTGTACAGATTGGCTTCCAAAAGAGGAGGGCTGCGCTTTACACCCTCGCAGAATGCCCTCAGCAGTCCTAAATGGGGGTGCTCCGGGGGAAGAGGGTAGTGTGGTGGAATAATCCAGCTGGACCCAGTTGAGATGACATACAAAAGCGACGTTGTCTCTATTCGGAGGTCGAGCAGGGTACTTCCGTTCTCCATTCAGGCCTTCGATGTGCTCTCTCGTACTTCACTACAGGCAGCCCCAGCATGATTAGTTATGTTCTTAACCTGTTTGTCCCCTCTTTATAGTTTCTTATTACAATCCTTAACCAGCAGAATACACCCCCAGTATAGTAAGCTCTCCTCGATGCAATTTATCACATTCCCTGGTCAGTTGATTAATCTCTCCCACCTAGAATAGAACACTCTCTTCTTATAGTAGTTTGGAGAGATCCCTAGCATTGGGGAATGTTCATATTCTCTGACTCCTCATGGCTGCTTGCCTTGTTTGTTCATTGCTCCCACTCTTCTTTTGTCTCTCCCTGGCCCGCACTAGTTAATCATTCTCCCTCCCCTCTGTTTTTATTTCCACTTGAACTTTCCCAGAACCAAAAGAAAACACATTTTTTTTTTTTTTGTGAATAGATTTGACTTACTTTAAATTATCAATCCTGTTATGCTCTTTGTTGCATATTCACATTGTCATAATTGTAAATCCCTCCGTTTTCCATTTGAGAGTCAGACGTTTAAGCAGGATCTGACATGTAGCCTTATTTTTCTCCTGGGGAGGATGGAAGTGAAATGAAAACTCAGGAAATCAGCTTATTTCAGCAGGAAGGCCTTGTGGTACCATGAGCTCTCTTTGGCTGTCTCCCTGTTCAAGCAAAAACTCAAAAGTTACTCCTGGATCAGGTTAGAAATAGCACTTACTTAGATCAGTCAGTTATTCTGTTGTTTTCAAAGCCTATCGCCCACCATTCAAGAGGAGCTCCTACATAGTAAGATAAGTTTCTCCCTCTCTGAGATGTCGAGAGAGACCGGTGGGGGAAAAAATAGCAGTTATATAAGAACTTACCGTAACAGTAGATCTTCGAGAGAGGTTCCTGCAGTAGGTCTTCACATATAGGACTACGCCCCCTGGCGTCAGGTTCCAATGGCAAACTTGTGGCTAGCAATCATCAGGGACCGCCCCGGCGTCAGGTGATGTGACGTCAGCCCGACTATAAAGGAGGCGATCCTGCTTCCGCCCTCCACTTCTTTTCAGCCGGAGACCTAAAGAAAGGCAAGTAGAAAGGAAGGAGTAACAACTCCTGGGACCTTGTGCCCTATCTAGACCTGTGGGCTAGGTAGGAAGGAAAGGAAAGATTTCCAGGGGCTGGGGGAAGGTGGGTGGGAAACTAGACTACTGCAGGAACCTCTATCGAAGATCTGCTGTTATAGTAAGTTCTTTCGTAAATGCTATATTCTACTTCGAGAGGGTTCAGGCAGTGGGTCTTCACATATAGTACTGAATACCGAGCAGTCTAAGGAGGAGTCGGAGATGAGATTCCAGGAGGAGGAAAATGTCTGCCAACTGAGGTTCTGCCTTAGGATAGAAGACCTTGCAAGACAGCAAGGCCGAAACCAGTTCTACGCCTAGAGGCAATGTCCAGACTGTAGTGTTTGGTGCAGGTGTGGACAGAAAAACAAGTGACTGCTGCAGAGATCTCTGCAGTCGACACATTCCTGAAAAACGTGGTAGAGGTGGCCACGCTTCTGGGGTAGTAGCCTTTAACCACCCCCAGAAGGGTCTTTCCATGTTTCAGGTAAATGTAGTGAATACAGTTAACCAGCCACCTAGAGATGGTCTACTTCGAGATGGCCTTGCCCTAGCACTGGGGGACAAAGGCTACAAAAAGTTGGTTCACTTTATGAACCTCCTTAGTCCGGGAGGTATAATACCTCAAGGTCCGGTGCACATCCATGATGTGCAACAGGTATCCCACCCCCCCATTGGAATGCTGAGGATAATAGACCAGCAGTTCGACACTCTGGTTGAGAGTTGTCTTCGAAACCACCTTCGGAAGAAGGGAAGGATTAGTCCTAAGGATCACCTGGTCTTTGTGAAAAATCAAATAAGGCTCTCTGCACACAAAGGCCTGAAGCTCTGAAACCCTTCAAGCTGAAGTAACCACAACTAAAAATAAAGTCTTCCATGACATGAAGCGTATATCGCAACTTGCTGCCAGTTCAGAAGGGGGGTAATGTAAGTTTCTCCAACATAAAATTGAGATCCTAGGGAGGACAGGGGTTCCGGACTGGAGGTTTAATATGAAGGATGTCCTTCAAGAAAGTTTTTGAAACCTCTAGCTGCACAAGGGTTTTGCCCTCCACCAGGAGGTGGTAGGCCAACACCGCAGAAAGATGGACCTTAATGGAGGAGTAACTAAGGCCCAACTCAGAAAGATGTACAAGGTACTCTAACACCTGGGAGGCCGGGCAAGAAAAGGGGTCCGAGCTTTTAGCTGTGACCCAGATGGAAAATCTCTTCCACTTCATGGCATAGGTAGATCTTGTAGAAGGTTTTCTGGCTCCTACTAGGACCCGAGTAACCTGGGAAGAAACTCCATTGCGGGAAACCGCTATGTCCACAGGTGCCACGCATGGAGGTGGAGAGACTGAAGACTCGGATGTACCAGGATGTCGTGCTTCTGAGTCAGAAGGTTATGAGATATCGACAGATGGACTGGTGGTTCTAGAGCCAGCTGTTTCAACAGTGGGAATCAAATCTGCTGAAGCCACAGAGGGTCGATCAGAATTAAGTGAGCCCCTTCCGCCTGAAGTTTCAACAGAACCTTCTGAATAAGAGGAAAGGGAGGAAATGCGTATAGAAACCTCCCTGTCCAAGAGAGAGACAGTGCGTCTTGCCAAAAAGCACCATGCCCGAGAACGAGCGGGCAAAAGCTGGGTAGTTTTGCATTGAATGGGGAGGCAAACAGATCTAGGTCTGGCCGCCCCGTCGAAGAAGCAGGTCTTCGACTACTTCATGCTTTAAATCCCACTCATGAGTACTGGCTACTGGTTGGCTGAGACTGTCCGCCAGAACATTGTGCATGCCTGGGATGTGGACTGCTGTTAGAAACTGAAGATGATAGAAAGAAGCTAGAAAACGTTAGGTTTTGTGGTCCCCCAAATGGGCTCCCCAGCCCATATCAGAGGCGTCCGATGTGAGGGTCTGGGTAGGGGCCCAAGAGTGGAAAGGAGCTCCCACTAACAGGTCGGTGAGGTCCTACCACCAAAGATGATCCTCGTGCAAGCTGTTGGAGATCATGACCAAGTGGTTCATGTCGTCCAACCGTTAGTCCCACTGGACTCAAAGAGACCAGTGGGTGACCCTCATGTGCAGTCTGGCCATGGGGACTGTAGGAATGGTCGCTGCCATGAGCCCCAAGAGATTGAGCACTGAGTGTGCTGGGGTCCATTGAGCCTTGGCCACCAGAGTGGCCTGGGAAGCTAAGGTCTCGGCCCGATCCAGTGGCAAAAAGGCCTTGCTCTGGACTGTGTCCAGTATCGCCCCCAATAAATTGGAGGTGCAGAGAGGGTATTAGCTGGGACTTGGGGAGGTTGACCGAGATGCTCAGCTTGACAAACAAGTCCAGAATGAAAGAGAGACTCCTTCAGACTGTCTGGGGAAGGGGCTGAAAAAAGCCAGTTGTCTAGGTACGGGAACACGTATATGCCGCTGTGGCGGAAAAACGCTGCTACTACTGCTAGGCACTTGGTGAAAGAATGGGCTGCTGAGGACAGGCCAAAAGGAAGTGCCCTGAATTGGAAATGGTTCTCCTGAAAGGAGAACCGGAGGAAGTGGTTCTGGGTCGGGAAGATGGGGATATGTAGGTAAGCATCCTGAATATCCAGGGAGCACAGCCATGTGTTTGACTGGAGCAAGGGTAGGAGTCCCTGAAGGGTCAGCATGCAGAATCTCTTGTATTCCACAAAGAGGTTGAGCGTGCTGAGATCCAGGATAGGTCGCAGATCCCCTATCTTCCTTGGTATCAGGAAGAAATGGGAGTAGAATCCCCTTCCTAGTTGGTCTAGAGGGACGGGTTTTATGGCTGCTTTTTGCAGCAAGGCCTGGATTTCCTGGTGGATGATGAGGATATGACCCGACGGGTAAGAGGACCTTTCTAGAGTGTGTGGAGGTGGAATCTCCAGGAACTCGATAGAGTGACCTTGTTGTATGAGCTGAAGGACCCATATGTTTACGTTGATGGACTTCCACCCTTCCAGGTGGAGGCCGAACCTCTCTCCTACCGGTTCCTCTGAGGGGAATGGAGGTAGTGGAAGGAGGGGGAGCGAGTCAGAACACTGAGCGGAAGGGCGCTTTGGCCCCTGAGGCTTGCTTGGCAAACTTTGCCTGAGGGGTTTGAGCTCCAGAGCCAGTGGCGCGTCTTTTGCCTTGACGCTTATTCTGGATCTCATTCCATCATCTCTGGCAATGAAATGGCAGCTTCTTTTGACCCATCTGATGCATCGAGCGTACGTCTCAAAGAGATCATCTGCTCTCCTGCAGCCCTGTTATAATATCCTTTGTGTCACCGCCAAAGAGGACAGAACCCGTGAAGGGTGCATCCAAAAGGGATGACTGCATATCCTGTGCTAGACCTGCAATACGGAGCCTTGAAAGGCAATGAAGGCAGATCCCTGTGGCCGCATTCCGAGCCACTGAGTCTACATAATCATACATGGCTCAGAGAGCGTGGCGGCAAGATGACTTGTTCATACGGACTTTGTCCAACATCTTGGTCCTGAAGTTTTCGTCAGGGATAGCCTGAAGGTCCCTCTGCAGCTCAGCAAGGGCTGCCTTCTGGAAGGCCACCATATGGGGCGCATAATTTAGTGACCGTATGGCACAAGAAGTAGATGAGTAGATCTTTCTACCAAATTGGGCCAGTTTCCGTGAGTCCTTGTCTGGTGGGGACAAACTCAAGTGCTTGGGTTGAGACGACCAATCATGCGCGGCCGTGATAACCATGCATGGCCATGATGACCATGGAGTCGGCTTTCGGGTGCGACGTCAAATGAGAAATCTCTTCCGGGGGGGAAATAAGTTCTTTTGGCTTTCCTGGAAACAGCCGGGATGGAGGAGGGCTGTTACCAGATGGTAGTGACCAGGTCCTCATGAGGGCCCATCCAAGGGGGGATGGGTAGAGGATCTGTAGTCACTAGATCAAGGTGCTCAGCCAATCTTTTGCGCTGAGGATCTATCTTCTTACAAGGCCAGCCTCCCACTGCCTGGATAGTTCTCAACAAATCCCCAAATGAAGGGTCCTCTGGAGAGGATTTGGATGATTCTTTTGGATGAACTTCGACTGGTGAATGAGGGTCAGAATGGTTGATGTGTGAATCTATGTCCGAACAGAGGGCTCGGAGCCACTGGGAAGAGAAGGGTCCTGCCCAGCGCTGCCCACTGGAAGTGAACCCTCGGCTTGGCCTAGAAGGACCGGGGGGGGTCTCTGGGTGGAGGAATAGCCCCCAATGGTTGGGACTGTCTGATTTCAGTGATGAGCTGGGTCCTCGCATCCTGCCACCATTCTGGAATTAAGACTCGATCAGGCAGCGGTGGTGGAGGAGGAGGTGGAGGAGGCTGGTACCCCGGATACTCCAGTAAGTCAGTGGTGCCAGTTAGGGTATTGATCCCCGGGCAGCCCTGGCAGATAGCCTAAAGGTGTATATCCAGGTGTTGGATACCCCGGCGTCAGATATCCAGGTGTCAGATACCCCGGCGTGGGGTATCCTGGTGTCGGGTATCCCGGCGTCAGGTGTTCCGGCATCGGCAGCACGTTGCCTGGTGTCTGCTACGAAGGATCTGGCGGAGGGCCATCCGGCGGTGGAATGTGGGATTCAGGCCCCGGAAAACCGCCCGAGGGTCCCGCTGGGCCGGTCAGTGGGGGTACCGCAGGACCACTGGGAAGTGGCATCCGAGGATCCCGAAGGAGGGGGGTCCATGCCCAACAGATCCCGGTCCTGCAACAGACCTCTTGAAGGAGGGAGGTCCGGGGTTGGAGTGAAGCCTGGCGAAGGGGGGAGCTTTGGGAGAGACCCCAATGACAGGTCGGGTAACGATCCTGAAGGAAGAGATAAGTCTGGACCGATTGGTGAATCCCTTGGAGAAGAAACCAGCAGGGATGAAAGGTCTCCAGTGAGCACGCTCGTGCAGTCGACGAATGATTAGTTGTCCGACTTATCAATTGCGACCCCGGGCTGTCTGCGGCAGAGGAACTGCAGACAGGCTGATCTGTCTGGGCCAGGCACCCCGGCGGGGCGGGGCGACATAATGGCAGTGCCATGACAGAGAAGTAACAGAGACCTGAGAGAGAGCTACCCCGTCTGCCGCTCACCTCAGTAGGGGGAAGAGGCATCCGGCCATGAGCGGATGGAGGGCCTCAAGAGTGGTACTCACGGTCTTGGAGGTGGAAGGCCTTCCTCGTAGCAATGGGCTCCTCTCCCAGCACTTCTCCTTGTCCTTCCTTTTGTTCCTTGGGGCCGGCGACGATGACCTCTCCCTAAGCTCCTGGAGCTCCTTTTCCATAGAAGCTAGCCAACGGTGAGAAGGTGGGCCTCGAGGGTCCACTTGCGTCGGGTCCGGGTGGCCTGGTTGAATCCCTGAAAGATGGCACACTCGGCTGAGATGTGCTTAGGCTCCAGGCAAAGGAGGTAATGGGAGTGGTCTTCCCCATGCGGGATTTGGGCGCTACACTTGGTGCACTTCTTTTTTGGACAAGGCGACATACACTCGTTCGAAAATTGAGGAAAAAGTGATGAAGAACATGACTAAAACGTTGAATATCAAATGGGCGACTGATCGCTATTCTAACACATCTGCTGAACTAACTGAGGTGATGGCGGGAAGGAACTGGAGGGCGGGTGTGGGACTGCCCCTTTTATAGCCATGCTGACATTGCGTCACCTGATGCCGGGGGTGGTCCCCACTGATGATTACTAGCTACAAATTTGGTGTTGGAACCTGATGCCAGGGGGCGCAGTCCTATATGTGAAGACCTACTGCAGGAACCCTCTCGAAGTAAGATCAAAAGTGTCACAGTTTATGTTAGCTAACTTCTGGTCTTCATGTATTCTCCAATGTCGCAGCTTTCGGGGATGAGTGCTTTTCTTGCTGTGTGCGTAAAATATCCCATATGTCTTGTAAGTTATTTGGGGCCGCTCTCCTTGCTGTGTTTTTATGGTGGTGCATTTCTCCTGGTGTCCATCTCAAGCATGGCGGCTTTGGGCATTCTTGCTGCACTATGGCTCCTTGTTTCACCCATCCCTTCTCCTTTAAGGCTATCAGTGCCTCTTCCAGTGTTTGGTAGATAACAGCCCTGGAATCCCAGAAGACTCTCAGTTGTGCAGGGTATGGGGTCTGGAAACACTGATTATGTGTCTTGAGCTCCCTTATTATTCTGTTATTGGCCATGCGCCATTGCAAGATTTCAGTGGGATAGTCATGGTCAAATATCAACCTTGCTGCGTTGTATTTAACTACCTCTTTTCTCCATGCCATCCGCAATACCTCCTCCTTGTTTTGGAAACCAGATAGTTTTAATTCTACAGAGTGCAGTCTGGCGTTAGGGTCTGTTGGTTTCGGCGATAGTGCTCGATGCGCCCTTTCTGTACAGAATTGGAATGTTGGCGATAACTCCAGTACATCCTGCAAGAGATCTTCCAGAAACTCTGACATTCTCTCTGTCTCTGCACCTTCCGGTAGCCCATAAATTTGGATATTATCCCTTCAGGAACAGGCCTCCAAGTCGGTAAGTTTGTGTTGCAAGGCCTCTTTTGTCTACCAGGAAGTCTACAGCTGCATGAAATTATTCGGTTTCCAATTCGACTTCTGTTATCCACATCTCAGATTCTTCCATTCTTTCCTCTGCTGCTTTCAATTGCTGTCATATGGATTGGAATTCTTGCCTGTTCTTTCAGCGGAATGATTTAATTTCTTGTAATAGGGTTTCAAATCGGGACCGGGAGAGCCGCTCCAATTCTGCATCTGTGTCTGATCTAGGCTGTGCTGGCTTTCCGGCGAGGAGCTTCTGCTGGTCTCCAGTCTCTCCTGTAATCCCCCTCCATCTGACTGATTTTTGGGGGTTTTGTCTCAGGACCTCTTTGTTTCTGTCCCTCCAGCCAGTCGCATTGGCATTTTGCTCAAAATGTGGTTTTAGTTGCGCTGGAAGGCTTTATTTGAGCTACCCGTCTCAAGCTCGATTAGAGAGCAGCCATCCAGGTGGTGACATTTGTGGAAGTCCTGGACTAGTTCTTTATCATCAGTACCAGGGAGGTCATGGAGTGGTCCAGGGATGTAGCTGTTCAGACTTTCTGGAATTGGGGTCAGATGCTCAGTATGGCCAAGTGACAACTGGTACCACAGTAGGTAATCCTGTTCATTGGAGCAGCTTGGATACACTCCAAGCCAGGGTTTGCTTACCCTCAGTTAGACCTAGCAGAGGCTCTTAATTTCCTTTGCCTGATCATTTTGAATAGTTGCACCTGTGGTGGTATTTCCACCTGACTGCTGGGGTTCATGGCATCTGTGACCGCCATAGTCCCATTTGGCCCCATGGCAGATGGGTCCCTTTCAGTGAGAACTGTTGTGCCAGTAATCTTAATACCATGACCACCTGAACCAGCCAGTGTTGAGTGGGGGGGACTCAGCTGATGTGGGACGACACTGAGTGGTGGCTTCTCCCCGAACCTCTCTGAGGGTAACCCCTTTGTCAGAGTGTAAATGTCTCTTACACTGATGGCAAACTGGTTGGGTTGGGTGCTCTTGTGCAGAACCACTGAGCTCTTAGGTTCTGGTCACCAAGTGAGTCCTGATAACACATCAACCTGCTGGAGCTTCTGGCAGTCCATCTGGCACTGATGGAGTTTGCTCCACTGATCAGGGGTCAGGTCATGCAGGTCAACGCAGACAACAGCTACCATATTCCACCTGGACAAAAAGACAGCATGCACTCCTTTCCTTTGTGTAGGAGATAAACCTGGTCCCTAGTGCAGAGTCTGCAGGTGGACTTGTTTTCTGTTCATGTTGCTGGGGAGGATAACCAGTTGGCAGGTGCTCTCACTCAAGTGGGAGAGATATTGTGGGAGTGGTCCTTACACCAGGAAGTAGTTGCACAACTGTTTGCCCAGTGGGGCACACCTCTGTTGCATCTGATTGCCTTTAGGACAGAAGGCAGAGTCTGTTCTGTACGCCCCCCACCCCGGTTGGGAATACTGATGGGGGATACCCTCTCCCAGCCTTGGACCCCAGGTCATCTGTATGCCGTCCCTGATTCCTTTGATCCATAAAGTGGTTCTCAAGGTGTGCAGGGGGAAGACAAGCCTGATCCTGATGGCTCCAGACTAGCCAAGACATTTCTGGTACCAGGATCTCCATGACCTCCTCAGAATGCCCCCATGGCAGCTAGATCTGCAGTCTAACACCTGTCTGCCTGGTTCCTGAGTAGCTAGAGTTCCAGGGCTTGGACCTTTTTGGAAGATATCTTCCATGTGCTGGAGGTATCCTGGAAGGAGTCAACTCATTGGACCTACTACTTAACATGGACAAGGTTTTTGCATTGGTGTGTGGGCAGGAGGTAGAATCTCTCACCTGCCCTGTAATGCACATCCTCGTCTACCTTTGGTCCCTCTCTCTATCAGGATTACAAGCCATATTCGTTAAGGTGCTCCTGGCCACTATCTCATTATATGGGGCAGTGGCTGTTTTGCCAGCAGTGACACAGGAGAAAGTGGCTGAATGCTTTTTCAGAGGCCTGGATCAACTGCCCTCTCCTGTGTGAGAGGCTCCATCTCTATTGGATACTGCTGGAGCTGTGCATGTTAAAGAGTCAACTTTTCAAACCAATGGACAAGTGTGGGATATCACACCTGCCATGGAAAACTGCCTTTCTGGTTGCCTTCATCTCTGCCAGATGACTGAATGAACTATAGATGTTTTTTTGTGGAATCTCCATATCTGGTTTTCCACAAGGACAAGGTCATCATTTGCCCCCATACTGTGTTCCTGCCAAAGGTAGTTTCAGAGTTTCACCTTAACCAGGTGCTGTACCTCACCATTATCTTCTTGAAGCTGAATACTCGAGCCAAGTGTGAATTTCATTCCCTTGATATACACTCCAGGCACTGCTGTATTCCAGGATGTGCACTGCAGTGGTTTGTGGTAAGGGCTCGCCACCTGTTCCTCACATACACGTAAGACGCTTTGAGTTGATTGGTAGTTAAAAAGATGATTTGTCAGTTGATATCCTCCTGCATAGATCTGTGTTACAGGTTGGCTGGGAAGGAGTCATCCAAGGATTTAAAGGCTCACTCCCCAGAAATACTGCCATCTCTTTTGCTGATGCTAGGTGCATCCTGATCGAGGAGATCTTCAGGGCATCAGTGCTCCTTAGTCCAGTGCACTTCCATTTATATCCCACTTCAACAATGACTAGTTCAGTAGTTGTGATGTTGGGTTTGTGACCTTAGTCCTCCGGTCTCTGTTTGCCAATTTTTGGGGTTCATGCCTTGCCCTCTCCTAACAGAGGACTTCTTGGAGTCTCCTAAGTGTGCGTGAGTGTACTGAATCTAAATAGTTAGAAAAAGAGGTTACTTACCTGTAATCATAGTTCTAACCCCAGGAATTCTTCAGCATGATTAACTATAGCAGTCAGCCTCCTGTGTTGTACTACCTCGGAGAGAAATGGAACTTATGCAAATGATGGAACATCCATTGGCTCATGCCACCATTTAAACTGCTGCTTTATGTAATGCACAGATTCAGTTCTTTGGCTGCCTAGTAAGATGCCTCTGAGATCGCTCCTCAGCTGACTAACTTTTTGCTTTATTTTCCATGGAAAGTAAACTGTTTTTAATTCTAACTTTATTGCTGCCCTTATTTGAGAAATTTATTTAGTTTGCGCTAGTCTTAGAGGATTTTTAGTTCAGTTTGCCGTTCCTCAGTGGTTTCGTGTAACCACTGAGGAATCAATAGTTTACTGTTTATTTACTTTACTTTTTTGAATATATTTGCTCGAGTTCGAAACCTGTTTTGTTTTTTCTGTTGTTTTGATCTTAACTTTCTGTTTGCGTTTTTTTCCCCTGGCCAGGAACCGACCATTCCACACTAGCGGACTGACAGCAACAGACTTTGTTTACCTTTGAAATAAACTACTTCAGTTCGGGATCTGAACTCTAGTTCATAAACTTGTTTTTTTGAAGTGGGTTGTTATGTCCAGTAGGCTGAAAAAGAAAATGGGGCCTACTGGTGTAAAAAATTGCCTGAAGTTTGGAGAGGTATTTGCCAAAGCAGATAAACACATTTGTGTTTATTTTGCTTAGGAGCGTCACACTTCAGTGCGGATTATGAAATCTGTAAAACCTTCCGTGCTAAAACCATTGAAAAGAGAGTTGAATACTTTAAAAAGAAAATGTCATCTCCCTCGGATCCAACGGATCAAACAAATTAATTGTATACTTCTGCCCCTAGAAATGTATAGTCCAAAGAACCAGAACTGATGGCTTCAGATAAAGGTGAGCCTGCCAAAACAAAACATACTGGGGAACTGTCCTCAGAGTCGGTTCCAGCAAAGAAAAAGCATAAAGAAAAGAATGTCAGTGTACCTCCTGCCGAAAAAGAAAAGGCGCTCTCTGGAAGGCAGAGCTTTACCATCGGCCGAAGCAGTGGCTCAGATTCTCCCAAGTGTTCCAAATCTTGCAGACTGCTACTTCTCAAGGGTTGATTCCAGCTCCATTGCAACCGATATGAGCTGAACCCTCGGTTCTGATACCAGTGCCATCTGCATTTCCCTCATTGGTTCTGCTTGGGGCTCATTACTCCTAAGACCCCTCCTATGAAGACTATGAGGAGGAAGAGGACATTGTGTAACTGATTGAACTGGAGGTTTCTCTGGATCAGGAGTTCGATCCCCCCAGGCTACCAGAGGGTTATTTCTCTCACTAGTAAAGCAGATGGTAGAAGCATTGGACCTTGCCACCTATGAAACTGTAGAGGATGAGGAGGAGGCAGAATTTATGGACATGATTGGGTTAACACCCACTAAATATTTGCTGCTTCCAGTAAATAAATCCCTAAGAAAGCAAGTGATGAAGGTTTTGGAACCCCCAAATTCTGTGCTGCCAATAGATAAGAAAGCTGATAAGAAATATTAGCTTGATAGATCAGGGGCTGAGTTTCTCTTTTCTCACCCTGATAATGAAGGGGTGGTCCAAGCTGCAGTTTGTGATAGAGCTAGGATGCCACTGCTGCACAGTACCGAAAGACACTGGAATTCAGTGCAGGCTTTGGCTGATGACCTGGCAGAAACAACCAGATGTGGATTGGAAGCCACAAAGTACCTGTTTCACATGGCAGTGGATTCCAGCGTTACTGCTGCCAACAGTGGCACTGAAAAGGTTTGCTTGACTTAGGGCCACAAACCTTTCTCGGGATACTCAGACCAAAGCCATGGACTTTCCATGTGAAAATGACTCTCTGTTTGGTGACAAAACTGGGGCTTACATGAAAAAGATGGATAAGTTTAAGGCATCTTGCAAAAGTAATGCCACAAAGGAGAAACCATAAACCTCTTTTAGGTCTCAGTGAAGGGGAGGTAGAGGTAAGTCTGGCTACAGCAGACCATTTTTTTCAAGCACAGGCCGGCCCTGATTATCAGCAACCGAGAGGATACTTCAGGGGCAGGGGCAGAAGGGGCTCTAGGTGGGAGGACCAAGTCTCCCAGGCTAAAGCCCAGCCAAAACAGAATCCTCGAGATGCCTGCCAGGGTCGCCTCCCCACTACCTGTAGGGGGCAGGCTGGCTCAGTGTTTCCAGGCATAGGAAACCATTACTGCAAACAAGTGGGTCCTGCAAGTAGTAGTTAGGGCCTGGCCCTCAGCTTCAGATCTTTCCCCAAACTAAGATCAGAGCTTTTCAGCCCAGCATCTCCTACAGAAAGGGCACTCTTGGAGGCAGAAGTGTCCAACCTTTTGGTATCAGAAGCAGTGGAACCAGTACCTCCCCTTCAAAGAGGGAAAGGGTTTTATTCAAAATACATCCAACCTTAAAAAAAAAAAATGGGGAGTGACTACCCATTTCAGACCTTAGAGCTCTGAACAGGCACATAGCAAAGCCAAAGTTCAGAATGGTGACGTTGGAAATTATCCTTCCCACTGTTCAACAAGGAGACTGGCTGGCATCACTGGATCTGAAAGAAGCCTACTTTCACATTCCCATCAGGAAATCCCACTGAAAATAGCTGTGGTTCAGACTACCTTCAGGTCACTGTCAGTTCAATAAAGAGGGAGGAGAGGGGGTGCTGTAGGTCACTCTGGAGACAGGAAATGGCACCACAATCAGCATGGGTGTTATATACAGACCCCGTCTCAGGGGGAGGAAATGGTCAAGAAAATGATGGAAGGCATCCTTAGGATGGCAGAAAAAGGGGAGATATTGTTGATGGTGGACCTGAATATGCCAGATGTTAACTGGAGCACCTTTGCTGCAGCCACATCCAAGAGCAGGGTCATTCTTGATGCCCTGCAGGGGGCATGCCTCAGACAGCTAGTGTTGGAACCCACTCAGGAGGGAGCAGTCTTAGACCTGGTACCCTCAAATGGGGACAGAGAGAGGATCTCAATGTTAGAAGTGTGTAGCCATCTGGGAATAAGTGACCACCAAGCAGTGTGGTTCACAATAAACACAATCATGGAGTCAAGCCATACAAAAGTGAGGGTAGTGGACTTTAGGAAGGCTGACTTTGTCAAAATGGGGGAGTGTCTCAGAAAAGTACTAGCATACGGGCAAGAAGGGGGGTGGAGGAACAATGAGGAAACCTCAAAACTACCATCACAAAAGCAACAAGCCTTTGTGTGAAGCAAATAAACAAATCAAAATGAAGGGAAAAAACACCACGGTTCTCAAAAGAGGTGGCAGGGAAGGTTGGGGAGAAAAAGATCGCATTCAGGAAGTATAAGGAAACAGAAGGAGCAGGACAGAGAACTGTACCAGTTAAAGCAGAAGGAAGCGGGAAAGGCAGTCAGAATAGCAAAGGCCCAAACCTAACCGAGGAAAAGATAGCCAACTCGGTTAAGAAGGGGGAATAAAACCTTTTATAGGTATATTAGGGAGCGAAGAAAGACCAAGGGAGGGATATCAAGGCTTAATAAAGGGGAGGGTGGCCATGAAAAAGCAGGAATACTGAACAAATACTTCTGCTCAGTATTCACAAAAGAAGAGGAGGGGGAGGTACCTAATCCAGTCAATAGAAGCACTCTGGCAAGAGGACTCAATAATAGTCCATTCATAGAAGAAAAGGTTCTGAAAGAACTCCTAAAACTGGAAGTGGACAAAGCAATGAGCCCTGATGGGATTCACCCCAGAATTCTAAAAGAACTAAGGGGAGGACTAGTAACACCACAGACTACCCTTTTTAACAAATCATTAGAGGATAATGTGGTACTTAAGGACTGGAGGAAGGCGGATATGATTCCCCTTTACATAAGTGGATGCAAAGCAGAGGCAGGAAACTACAGACCTGTTAGTTTGACCTCAGTGGTAGGGAAAGTGATGGAATCACTTCTGAAAGAAAGAAAGAATTGTTGAGTACCTAAAGGCCAGTGGGGCAAAGGACCCAAGACCGCATGGATTCACAGCGGGAAGGTCATATCAGACAAATCTAATACATTTCTTTGACTGGGTCACCAAAGTAGGAGACCACATAGAGGGGCTATGGACATGGCCTACCTAGATTTTAACAAGGCATTTGACATGGTCCCACATAAAAGATTAATAAACAAATGAACCAGCCTGGAAGTGGGTCCCAGGGTGGTAGCCAGGGTAAAAAATTGGCTAGACAACAGGACACAGGGTAATAGTAAACTGAGTCCACTCCGAAGAAAGGGGGGTTACTAGCGGGGTACTGCAGAGTTCAGTACTGGGTCCAGTCTTTTTTAATGTTGTTATATAAAGTGACATTGCGGAGGGACTGGAACGAAAAGTATGCCTCTTTACAGACGATACAAAAACTTGCAACAGGGTTGATACACAAGGAGGGGGGTAGAATGGATGAGGAGGGACTTGGCAAAGTTGGAGAAATTGTCAAAAGTATGGCAACTTAGATTCAGTGCAGAGTAATGCACCTGGGAAACAAAAATCCAGGGAAAGAGTACACAATTGGGGGGAGGAACCTGGGGATAGTCATAACAGATGACCTAAAGGTAAGCAAGCAATGTGAGAAGGTAGAAAGGAGGGCTGGGGGGATATTGGGATGTGTAAGAAGAGGCATCACCAGTAGAAAACAGGAAGCTGTTATCCCTCTGTACTGAAAGTTGGTGAGACCCCATCTGGAGTACTGCATGCAGTTCTGGAGACCCCATCTCTACAAGGACATAAACAGGATAGAGGTAGTCCAGAGGAGGACAACTAAAATGGTGCAGTGTCTGCACCAGAAGCCATACAGAGAGAGACTAAAGGAGCTTAATATGTACACCCTTGAGGAAAGGAGGGAGAGGGGGGACATGATGCAAACTTTCAAGTACCTCAGGGGAATCAACAAAGTTTAGGAGGGTAGTGTCATCGAGGCACAGGTCAGGAACCATAGGAGAACCAGGAGCAGTTCTAGAATTTGCAAAATGTATTTATTTGTACTAGCAGTAACATAAACAAATACATTTGATCTGTATAACTGTTTACAAAGGCAGAATAAATAGAGATGATCTATTGGAGTTTTCCTTCAATCTCTGTGTCTCTTGCAAGACATTACAGCTTTGTTTTTATAAGTCCTTGCAACCCCCTTCCTTAGCAAACATCCTGTCTTTTTTCTAAAATGTTCTTGTAAATTTCTAAAATGTTCTTGTAAATTTCAGGCAGGTGCAACAAGAACACAATGTCCCAGAAATGAGGCCCCTTCTCCACAGCTTCTGCAAAAGGCTTAAAAATTGTATCTCAGGTTAACCCTTTGTGTTCCAAATAGCTTTGCATCATCTCATACTATAATTATATATATTTTAATAGTAACACTATATAATTTCTAAACAAAGGGACCCCAATATCAGTTACATTTCCACATAATGATTTGCATATGTTTTTATACCAGCAGATATGCAAGGGAGGAAAAAGACAGAACAGCAAGGGAAGGCTGAGACAGTGAGAGGCAGAGAATTGCGGGACTGTCTGGGTGATCAAATCCTAGATCTCTCAGGAGAATTTGGTTGCGCAACCAGACAGACAAGAGATAGGAAAGAACAAAACAGATCCCTGCATTTAAACTCTCCATTACAACTGGGACAGGGTCCTATTCAACCCTGTCATGGGTAGCATCTTTTAGAAAAAAAAGATGTGCCAGAACAAGGGGGTACAATTTGAAGATAGAGGAGGGATGGCTCAAGGGCAACGTGAGGAAGTATTTTTTCATGGAGAGAGTGGTGGGCGCATGGAACGGCCTTCCTGAGGAGTTTGTGGGGTCAAAAACAGTGGGGAAATTCAAGAATGCATGGGACAGACATAAGGCAATTCTGGTGGTGGGTAGGAAGAAGTAGGCGGTTGGTTAACTAAGATCTGCAGCTGCAGCTTATATAATAGGTAGGAAAATGGGCACACTGGGTGGGCTAAGTGATCTTTATCTGCTGTCAAAGTCTGTGTTTCTATATTAAGTTTGCAGCTCTACCATTTGGCCTAATCTGTGTTTCAGGGTATTCACAAAGTGCTTGGCAGTGGTGATGGCACACCTGAGATGGCAAGACATCACAGTATTCCCCTACTGGGATGACTGGCTAGTTGTGGGACAGTCACCTCTGCAGGTAAAAGATGCACTCAGGCTCACCCAGGACATCCTAGAATCCTTGGGGTTCCTGATCAGTGCCCACAAATCAGTACTTCAGCTGGTTCAAGTACTAAATTTCATAGGGGCAGAGTCCAATACCCTACAGAGGAAAGAGCCTTCCTTCCTCAGGATAGGGTAGATAGTATCCTGCAGATTGCAGGATTATTCAGTCTCAACAAGTCAAGGCCAGCAAGGCATTTTTTTTTTCAATTTAAAGTTTATTGATACATTTTCCACAATAAAAGGCAGTTAAGTAACATTGGCAAAGACCCTCTAATACAAGGAAGGATGATAGATGTGAGTCTCATAAAGAATCCTGGGTCGTCCAAATTGGGACCATAAATACTGCCCAGTAATATTGGAACAGACCAGAGAGTATCTTTAACCAGGGTAAACCTTCCCTTGGGATCTTTAATAACCTGTGTAGAGATGAAAGGAGTACCCCTGTTAATCATGAGCATGACCCCACAATTGTTTGTAGATCCCTGAGTGCTATAAATCGATCCCACCTGCTGCCTCCTTAACTGTGAGACTTCCACTTCTAATAAATGGGTTTCTTGTAAAAAGGTTATCTGGGAGCTAAGTAAACTTAGATGTTTGAGAACCTGGTATTGTTTGTGCTTCTTTCTGATCCCCTTGACATTCCATGTCGCAAAGGTTATCTCATTAGCCATCTGGAAAAAGTAGTTGAACTTAGAAAATTCAGCTCAGCACATGGGGTGTATTTCCCCTGCAAACATACCCCCCCCCAGGGTTACTGCAGTGAAACCCACCCTCCTCCCTAACCCCCCAAAATTTAAATCCCTTTCTTCTCCCCATCCCCCCACCTCCAACTGTAACCCATAACCCAGCCCCCCTGGCCACAAGTTTATGCTCAGCACAGTACTGGTACTTTTCCGCCTTCTCCCGCCCCGATAATGTCCCCAATTACAAAAAACTATCACATTCAAATATCTTCGTATTGAGAACAAGACAGTGCTGATTATATCCAAAAAAGAGAGAATGATCCTGGGCTTTCACCACAGTCCCACCGACGTATGAACTTATAGGGAGCCTGTTAGAAAAAGGCCTCAGAGAGTACCTTGCACAACCCAGGTGATAATGGAAACTCTAACGGAACCAAGAGAGAAAGCAGGAGATGTACTTGCCTCGCGAGGCGACCCTAGAGAGACCAATACCAAACCAGAAACCCAGTGAGGGGGAGTTATCTGCAGCACAGATTGAGAACGGGAATCGAGAAAAAGAAAAATTGTGATCACACCACCGGAGGGGAAGGCGTACTAAGCGCCTCTACCCAGAAATAACCCGCCTCCAAATGCGCAGGCTCTCCATATGAGAATTAACCATTCTGCACTCAGATCAAGTGAAAAGAGTCAGTTAAATCCCCCTCAAAATAAGGACTGCATCCTCGGGAATCACCTGTGCTTGGAACGCCCTCTGGCGACCAGATCCAGGTCATTACCGGGTGGGAATTAATGATAGAGAAAGCCCAAAACCGTCCTAATACCAATCCAGATGAAAAAACAGCAGATCTGAATCACTACAAAGCTACCTCCCCTCTCTGCTGTGTTTATCAAACAAAAGCTACTAAAGCTTGATATATAGAACCCCCCCGTGATCAGGCTCAGGACCCCAGGTGTCCCTTGTTCCAAACAAGCATGGGCCCTCTACAAAAGAAGCCCCCCCAAAAAAAACTGCCAGCATGGCTTGCGATGATCCTCCCAGTCTAAACAGATAGGGGAAATTTCCCCACGTCTTTGCACTAAATGGTTTTCCTCAAGAGGAAGAAACAAAAGTTCCAGCTCTCCACTTCATCTATCTGTCCATTCTATGGGTACACATCTCAGAGATCCTTATATAAATCTGGCAGCGTAGATTTAAGGTTCATCAGGGCCGCTGCAGGATCATCGCAGTTTAACCAGGAACCGTTAATTAAGATCTGTAGCCTGGCTGGGTATCCCATCCTGAACTTCAGGTCTGCCGCAATAATCTTGGAGACAATAGGGTGGAACACTTTACGTTTCATGCGAACCAAACCAGGCAAATCTTGTGGAATTCTCAGCTTCATGTTTTCCCAGCGAACCTCTTGCAAAGTTCATACTTTCTGCAGAAAGTGTTGCCTCTCCAAATAGTTAAAAAACCGGCAAATGATGGGGCTGGGGGATCCTCCGGGAGGGTTTAGGCCATAGGGACCTGTGAGCTCGCTCTATAATATAACTGGGGCCAAAAGGAGATGGGCCGTCTACCCACTCCATCAGCTTCTGGACAAATGCCACAATATGTTGGCCTTCCTCTCCCTCCGGCAGCCCGAGAATTACAACATTGTTTCTACAGCTCCGGCCCTCTAGATCTTCAAGCTTGGATTCAAAACGAGATATTTTCTCTCGGATAGAAACCAGATCAGGATCGAGACTTTCAAGTTTTTTTTTCAATGGAAACTATTCGAGCTGTATTTTTGGAAACAGAAAGCGAGACTTCGTCCAATTTTCTGGAAAGAGATTTCAGATCCATTGCCATTTCTTTCATTTCCTCATGAAAGGGCTTGAATTCTTCAAGGAACCTGGAAAACATTAAGGCTTCCCGCTCACCACATTGACTCGGAGGATCAGGCTCAAGCCCACCAGAGGCCCTGGATTTTTTAGAGGCCTTTTCGGGAGTAGCTGGGGGGGTATGCTTCTGCGGGGCTTTCTTCATATAAGCCTCCATCCACCGAAATTACACTCAAACCAGACTTCCAAAGCGTTTAGACAGCACTGAATCAGGAAAACAGGAGAAATTAAGAAGTTTGAACATCCAAAAAATGTGATTTAGTGATCGGGAGGCAGGAGCTTCTTGAAGGAGCTTCTACTCAGCACTCTGCATCACGTGATCTCCCCAGCAAGGCATTTCTTATAGTTACTGGGCGACATGGCTGCAGCCACAGGAACCGTCCAAGGTTCCAGATGAGAGATGTTCCGTTTTCACCTCAGGTCGCACTGGTGCCAAAGGAGGGATTCTGTTACAAAACTAGTGGCAGTGACAAAGACCCTGTTACAGTCCCTACAATGGTTGCTGAACAGAGACAACCTCTAGAGAGGGAAATCCCTTAAAGGAGGAGTCCACATCATTGGTACTCACACCAGGTGCTTCCTTCCTAAGGTGGGGGCACATCTGGAGGAGCACACAGTGCATGGTACCTGACCCTCCTTCAGAGTCACTCTTGCACTGAAACCTGTCAGTGTTTCTGGCCCTGCAGTCTTTCACACCTCTGGTGCAAGACAAAGTGGTACAAGTCAGGATAGACAATATTACCAAAATGTAGTACATCAACAAACAAGGGGGAACAAGGTCCAACCTGCTGTGTACAAAGGCAATAAAAATATGGAGGCTGGTGTACTTCTTGCAGGTGTCCTTGTTTGCCATTCATCTCCCAAGGAAGGACAGTACCTTGGCAGACGCACTCAGCAGAATCAACCAAAACCACCACGAGTGGTCTCTAAACAGACAGGTGCTGGAAGTGGTATTTCGAAGGTGGGTCACTCCAATGATAGATCTGTTTGTCTTGAAAGAGAACTACCAGTTACACCAATTCTGCTGCAGGCCACCATCAAGGGGCACAGTGCCTGTGGATGCCTTGGTGCTGAACTGGTCATGAAGAAGCCTGTGTATGCATTTCCTCCTTTCCCCATGCTACTCAGGGTCCTGATCAAGTTCAGGTCCCAGCCAGCTACCATGATTCTGATAGCTCCAGATTGGGCCAAGCAGCCGTGGTATTCACAGCTGCTCTTCCTGTCAGTAGCCCAACTCGTATACCTCCCTCAGAGGCACAACCTCCTCACCAGGGAGGATCCTGTACCCAAATCTCAGGTCACTTAGACTCAGAGCATGGCTCTTGAAGACCTAGAATATGCTGTTCTACACCCTCTGAGAGTGTCCTTTGGGTTCGCAGAAGCTCTAGGAAAATCTTCCACTAAGAAAACCTATGCTTCCAAATGGAAGAGGTTTTCCATCTGGTGTAATGATGGTACAGTACCTACACAGGCCGGGTTGTCAGTTCTGCTGGACTACTTCACCCACCTGCCCTTATTGGGCCTACAGCCCACCACCCTAGTAGTCCACCTGGCATCTGCCTCAGCCTATATCTCGGCAGGCGAGGGTCTCTCTCTGGCTTCTAACCCCATCAAGAAATTCTTCAAGGGGTTGGCATACTTTGCAGCCTCCTCACAGGGAACCGGTGCCATCCTGGGACCTTAATGTCTATATTACCAAGCTCATGGAGCCTCTATTCAAGCCCATGGCTACAGCACATCTGAAGTCTTTGGCCTGGAAAGCTGTATTCCTAGTGGCTATTACCTCAACCAGATGGATTAGTGAGCTCTACAGGCCCTGTATATAGAGCAAAACTGCATCTCCTTCCACAAGAATAAAGTGGTCCTCAGGACCAACAGGGAACTCCTTCCAAAAGTAGTCTCTGATTTTTCTGCTTGAACCAGCCAATCACCTTATCAGTCTTCTTTACTGAGAACTCCAGCTCAAGCAAATGCAGGCTGCATAGCCTGAATGTCAAAAGAGCTCCGAGTTACTGTCTTAACCACACCAAAGCCCACAGGCAGGACAGGCAGCAGCTGTTCTTGGCCTATAGGGATGTGGGAAAGGGGAAACCAGCTTCAAAAAGGATGATTGCACACTGGATAGTGGCATATATCCAGTTCTGTTACATTAAAGCTGGCAAAAAGGCCTCAGTAGGCCTGAGGGCCCACTGCACAAGGGTCACAGCTGCTACAATACCAGCAGCCAGAGATATTCCACTCTTGGAAATCTGTAAAGCAGCTGCATGGAGAACAGGACACACCTTTACAAAGTACTACAGTTTGGACACTTAGTCCAGAAGTGATGCCAGGTTTGGCACACCAGTGCTGCACAGTCTGTTCCCCAAATGAGATTCTGTACTCTCCTCCAAAGGTACTACTTCGTGGTCTGCTATAATTAATCATATTGAAGAATTCCTTGGGTTAGAAGAAAAAATTACTCACTGTAGTAATCCTGTTTCTTCCAAGGTATTCTTCAATATGATTAACTCTCCCACCCTACCTCCCCTTCCAGAACCAACTGGCCTCTGGGCTTCTATGTTATGAGGGGTTTTATACACTGGTTGTGTTACAGATATTTTAAAACCAGATGGGTTGTTGTTCCCTTTTGTTGGTCCCATCTGATTTAATATGGGACATATTATGGGGGATGTTTTATTTAATTTTTAGTGTTGTTAGAATAGCTTAGTTAGGGGGTCTTAACCCACATGCTGTCATGAATCTGAGCATTATAGAATGCAGCAGTTGGTATTTATTTAGCTTTTGTTGACCAGGTAAGTGAACTAGACAAATCCTGCCTATTTTCAGGCACGACCCGGGGGAGGGGGATACAGATGAATGCCAACTAACCTTGAACCAGATTAAGCTGTTGGTGGTATTTTTTTAGTGAATGAGGGAAATTTGGCCAGGACACCAGGGAAATTCTCCTACTCTTTTCGATAAGTGCCATGGGATCTTTAACATCCACCTGAGCTACCACCAATCCAGGCAGATGGGACCTCGGTTTAACGTCTCATCCGAAAGTCTGCATCTCAGAAGTGTAGCACCCCTCTCATGCTGCACTACAGTGTCAGTACTGGGATATTAACCCAAGTGCCAGATGTGGGAACTGAACCCACAGCCCTCTGATCTCCTGGCCTCAGAGGCAAGTGTGCTACCTGCTGAGCCATTGACACTGCGGTAAGGGCAGCAGTTTGAATAGTGGCGCGAGCCAACTGATGTTTCATTATTTGCATAAATTTCATTTCTCTCCAAGGCAGTTCAACACTGGAGGCTGACTGCTATAGTTAATCATATTGAAGAATACCTTGGAAGAAACAAGATTACTACGATGACTAATTTTTTTTTATTTTTTTTATTTTTTTTTTACTACTAGTATTCACTTCACATTCACACAGCCCACCCAACCTCCCCTGGCAAGGCTTGCTTGGATTCCTGCTTCCAGCATGTAGTTTGGACATCATGCATGGGTGGAGCCAGAGAACGACACCACAGGTGGTGGGAGGAGTCAAGTTTGAAGATGCCTGGTGACTGAGCTATGCTCACTGGATACTGGCTAAGTGTGGATGTAAACTGAAAACTAGTAGTAGAGCTATGGTTACAGGTAAGTAACCTTTATATTAACCTTTATATTTCATTGTTTGCGTTTTTCTCGTATATACTGTCTGTCATGCTCCACCATGAAAATGGGCCGTTCTTTGCTGATGGGCCCACTGGTCAACAAATACATCAGATTCCGCCTTTCTGGGAAGCTGTCAAAACCCATGCTAAAGACATGTTCTGAGAAACAGGTGCTGTCTCACTAACATATTCATTAAACTTCCAGGCTACTTTTTCGCATAAATCAGAAACCCTTCTAATTTCCATTCACATTTCTTTTACGGTATTCATGTTTAACCTTACCCATTGTTTTAAATGCCTGCCCCTCTTTCTGTCTGTGATAAATGTAATAATTTCAGAAGAATTGATGTTACAGGCAGAGAACATAAGGAGTCACAAGGTCCTTTGTGTTCCAGATTCCGAAGCTGAAGAGAAACCCCAGTTGAAGTACTGTTGTCACACAGTGAAGAAGCTGAAGATGACACGAACGTTTCTGTCGGATAAGAAGGAAGGAGAAGAACCTTCAAGTCTGTATAGCTAGTCTCTGTTATCAGTGTTTTATGTCTTAATCATGTCTCACATTGGTCCATTTTGCAGGCTTCTGCAAGCTGCCTCATGTGTACACCAAGTCCCATGTTGGTCCATTCAGTTCTGTCTCACTTGTACACAATGTCTCATATTAGTTCGTATAGTAGGCTATTGTTATTTGCCTTAAGTATACACCATGTCTCATGTTGGTCCATAAAATGAAGGCCTTTATCAGGTCCTGGGAGACGCAGGGGGATGAAGAATGGGGGAGTACCAAGTAAAAACTAGAGAGACCAAGAGAGCAGTCACAGATGCAAAAGGAGACGCAGAACTGCATATTGCAGAGGGAGAAAACATTTTTCAGGTATATAAGGGGGAAAAGACAGGAGTAGGAATTTTTAGGCTAACAGAAGGAGGCAGGGTAATAGGAGAGGACAAGCAGAAAGAAGCTGTTTCGAATGGCTACTTCTGCTTAGTATTCACTAGTGAGGACAGCAGGCCTGTGCCAAAGAGTGGCATAAAAGCTGCTGAAAGGAGGATTCCGGAAATGAGACAGCAGATGTTTATTAGTGAAAGGGTCAGAAAAGGGCTAGCAGTCATGCAGATAGATATGGCCCCGGGACCAGACAGGATGCATCCAAGGGTGCTTGGGGATCTGGCTTTGGAATTTGCTGAACCCCTGGTAGAGCTGTTCAAGAGCTCTATTTAGACAGGGGTGTTTCCAAAAGACTGGAAGGTAGTAGTTATAGTTCTGCATCACAAGGGTGGGAAAAAGAGCAGTTGGGTAACTACAGACCTGTCAGTCTAACCTCAGTTGTGGGTAAGCTGATGGAGACACTAGTCAAAAAGGATCTAGTGGACTACCTGGAGAAAAACGGGCTCCAGAACAGTAAACAGCATGGGTCTGTGGCAGGGAGGTCTTGTGAGGGCAGCCTGATAGTTTTCTTTGACTGGGTAACTAGGACTGTGGATATGGGTCATGCAGTGGATTTACTCTGCTTTGACTTTAGCACGGCATTCAACTCAGTGCCTAACAGAAGGTTGCTAAAGAAGCTAGAGGATCTGGGTTCGGCGAAGGACATAGATGGGTGGGACGTTGGTTGGAAGGGAGACGGAGGGTTGTGGTAAACTGAGTCAGATCAAAGGAGGGGGAGGTCACCAGTCGTTTTCAATATGTTAATCAGCAACATAGGAGAAGGAATTCCGTGCAAGATGCGTCTCTTCACAGGTGAAACTAAGCTCTATGGTACAGTAGGCAGTGAGGTGGGCGTAAGGGAGAAGTAGAGGGACCTGCAAAGGTTGGAAAGGTGGTCCAAGGTTTGGCAGCTGCAGTTCAACACCAGAAAATTCAAGATTATGCACATAGGGAACAAAAACCCCAAAACAGAGTACTGAATGGAACGGGTTAAGGTGGGCACTACCTTGGAGGAAAGGGACCTAGGAGGCATCATAAGTGACTCCCTTAAAAAATCTAGCTCATGTAACAAGGCTTGCAGTAAGTCAGACAGGTTGCTTGGGGTGTATTGGAAGTATTTTGACAGCAGGTGGGAAGACGTATTACTGCCTCTCTATAGATCACTGGTAAGGCCACAGCTGGAATACTGTGCCCAGTTCTGGAGTCCTCACAAAGGAAAGACAAGGACAGGCTGGAGACTGTGCTGGGTAGGGTAACCAAATGATCTTACTTCGAGGAAGGTTCTTGAATCAGGCCACACCGGTGGGATTAAGCCAGGCGTAGGGCGACTGACAGAAGACTTCTAGTTAGGCAGTCTCTCATGGGGACTGCCCCCAGGTCAGTCAGCTGACATTGCCTAACATATATAGAGTGCGGTCCCCACACCTATCCCAGTTCTTTTCCCTATTGGACCTTAGCGGATGCCACAGTTACAGTCTACTGCCATTTTCTGCACTTACTGCATATTTTATTTTTCATTTTTCTGTAGCGTAAAACATCAAATTTTTATTGTTCCAGTCGACGACTTTGTCTTCTCCACCAGCCTTGTCTTCCAAACACTCCTCAAAGTGTGCCTGCAGCAAACAGATCCTTGAAAAGGACAGCCACTCTGCATGTCCAGTCTGCCTAGGCCACAGCCGTGACACTAAAGCCTGCCAGCTTTGTCAGAAATTCAACCAGGTCACTCAGAGATGTAGTTTAAAAACCACCTCTTGAAGCAGAAGTTGGTGGCGATGGAGAAGAAGCTGCAGGCTAGGAGCTCTTCGGCCTTACCGGCACAGTCCTCCAGGGCCTCTTCATCTTCTTACAAATAAAAGTCTGGGAAGCATAAGCACCGGGATAAACACCGGGCCTGGGTTTCTTGTTCGCAGTCGCTCCACAAACTGTCAGCCACGATGTGGTCATCCTCGGGGGGGGGGTCAGCTCCACCAGCCCTTTCCTCTTGCGGGCTCCCAGTGACTTCGCTGTCTGACTTTATTTCTATTTTAGGCAGCAGCTCCTCAGGGCAGTGGACTTCGGCCCCTACTCCCCAGCTCCTCCACTGGGGCTGACAGCCCTGCTAGGCAGCACCTGTAGCAGGCTACCATTGTCTCTTCTTCATCTGTGTCATCTCTTCCTTTACCTTGGGGACCTGCTTGCCCCCAGGTGCCAGCTTCTCCAGCTGGGTCAGCACTGGTGGATACTTCACCCAGGTGCTCCAGGTCGTCGCCTGATGTGCCAGTGCTGCCACAGCCTATGGCCCGACTCCATCGTCACCCCTGCCGCAGCCTACGCCACAGCCAATGCTGGTTGGGCCGTCGCCGGATCATCACCTGTCACTAGATGGACCTATGCCTGGGTACCCATCACCGGCTTCTCAGCCACTGTACTTTCTATTCTTGCCAGTGTACAGTATAGCATCCCAGATGGATTATAGTGCCCTCTTTTTGGCGTGGTGGTCCTTCATGCAAAAGCAGACCCCCACCCCTCAGGGCCTACCTGTGGCATCCCCTCTCAGCCCTCCCAGCCCCAAAATTCAGACAGAGCTGGTCCGAGCGAACCCTGCACATCAGGGGTCTTCCAGAATTTGACCTGATTCTGTTCAGGTTCCTAACAGGACAATCGCTGGCCGCCGGCATCGGTCCCAGACAGTGATACTACTGAGAATGACTCCAACTCTTCGAGGTTTTAATCCTCTCCTAGGGAGTCTTTGGAGAGGGGGGCAATCGGGCAAAAGAGGTGCCCATGCCCCCCCGACGACCTTCCTTTCTGGATGTCATGTGCCACATCCAGTCCATTATGGGTTGGGAGGCGAAGGAGCAGGACACGGAGAGACGCTGTTTGGTAATCTACCTCCAGCAGCGGGATGCTGTCCCATTGGTGCTGCCCTCTTTGATTGACTCCTAGGAAGATGTTACTAAGGCAGCCTAGAATCACCCTTCTACCACCCCTCTTCTGACTAAAAAGGTGGAGAGCCTTTACCATGCCCCAGCTGGCAAGCCTTTTCTGGATGGCCACCCTAAGGCAGATTTGGTAGTACTTTTTTTTTTTTTTTTTTTAGGGTATTTATCCTCCTCAGCCTGCCGGCATACTTTTGTCCTCCTCCAGCCCCAATCGCCACCTCACCCACGGCATCTTCCAAGCCCTGTATCTCCCATGGATCACCCCCCATGGTGGGGTGGAAGGGAGGAGAGCCAACCCCCCCGGAGTACACATGGGGAGCGGGCCCAGGAGCTCTTGAAGCAGTGGTGCTGGAGTACTGAGGGCTTCATGGAGCCAGCAGCCATGTAGCTCTCTTATTTTGGTCCCTCCTTCCACAGCTGTGAATGCATGTGCATGGAGGCTCACGTCACAAAGTCACACTACATGTCTCCCTGACTCTGGTGCAACCCTTCCCATCCTTCACTAGGGAGACAGCCGAGGAGCAGGATGGCATGCCCACCCTTCCCCGGGAGAGGAGAGCAGTCGTCGGATGCTCAGTCCTCTCCTGCCCCTACTGACCCCCGGCGGCCCATGCTCATTCCCAAACACGGGTCGCTGGCGTGACGCGAAGTGTGGCGTCCAGCGCCTCAACCGTCAGTGCCACCAAGCCAGCTCGGATTTGGTGGTACATAATGCTGTGCACAACCGTACTAAGAAGCCCAAGCACCTTAGTACCCTTTCTCTTTACTGGAAGTCCCAGCAGCTGGATCACCTTGGCAAATGAGTCTTTGCCTCCACTACTCTGGCTGTCCAGGCCATAAATTATATGGCCCACATGGTCCAGTACCAGAATGTTCTTTGCGACTAAGCCAGGGACCTGGTACAGACTTTACCAGAGAACCCCACTAAGACGCAGATCACCCCAATTACAAAGTCGGGCTCGTATGTTGGCAGTCATGTCCTCCGGACAGCTTATGATGCTGTCGATGACTCTGGGCATGGGGCAGCTGCTGGGATCTGTCTTCGCCATTCTTGACTCCAGATATCTGGCTTTGCCTCAGACATGCAGGCCAGTATTTTGTACGCCCCCTTCTGGGGATCGGTCCTGTTTTTTTTGTTGTTTTTTTTGGGGGGTCCAGGACATCATTTCTACCCTGCAGGAGTCAGAGCAGGCCCTCAAGTAGATCCATTTGCTCTATCACACCCAACCCAGAGCTAGCCAGCGTCAGACCTTTCGCAGGCCCTTCCACAAGCAGTCTCGGAAACAGCCTGCCAAGGGTCAGGCTACAAGTGTAAGGCTGCAGCGGCCTTGTTGCTGTTACGGCTGTATTCTGTTGTCTCATACCTACCTCCTGACTCCTGCCCGATTTGGGCCAAGAATCCAAGGGACACGGTTGGGGGGGGTCTGCCTCCACCTAGAGGGGTGACGGGGGTGAACACAGACAATTTGGTACCCCAGATCATAGCTCGCAATCACACTCTAGAGTTCTTAGAGTAGCCACTGGAAAATCCTCCTGTCCACTCCACCTACCCCCTCCCGAACACCTGTTTTCTGGTTTGGGAGGAAATTCAGACCCTTCCTCAAAAAATAGCCATAGAGCCCGTCCCTCAGGCTCATTAAGGAAGGTGGTTTTACTCCCACTTCTTCCTTGGCCCCAAAAAGACTGGGGATCTCTGGTCCATCCTAGACCTGAGCCATCTGAATCTGTACATTGAGTACAAGTGCTTCAGGATGGTCACCCTCCAGGTGCTGTTACCCCCTCCTGCACCAGGGGGACTGGCTCTGTTCTAGGGACATGCAGGATGCTTACCTGCATATCCAGGTCTTTCCTGCCCAGTGTCGCTTCCTCTTTCAGGGGGCCCATTTCCAATTCCAGGCCCTCCTTTGGCCTTTCCTTGGCCTCCGGGATATTTATCAAATGCCTGGCAGTAGTGGCAGCTGCATTATGGAGGCAGTGCTACTGTGTGTTCCACTACCTGGACGACTTGCTGTTGGTAGCTCCCCCCAGGGACCATCTACTTCAGACCCTGGAACACACCTTCTGTCTCTTCCAGGCCCTAGGAATCACTGTACATCTACCAAAGTCCTGCCTCTCCCCTTGCCAGCACCTTCAGTACATAGTGGCGGTCCTGGACACTTGCCAGGGCAAGGGCTTTTTGCTCGAGGACAGAGTGGCGTGACTGATGGAGCAGGTCCGTCTGGTTTCCTCCAGCCAGCAGGTCCCAGTCAGGGTTTTCCTGTGTCTTCTGGGCCACATGGCAGCGACAGTTGCCACAGTTCCCATGTTCCACCTACATATGTGGATTCCTAAGTGGACCTTGAGGGTCCAGTGGGACCAAAGCACAGGCGACCTTGACCAGTTGGTCCTGGTGTCCAAGCCGATCTGGAGGGTTCTGTCATGGTGGCTGGATCCGGCCAACCTCCTTCGGGGGATCTCTTTTTAGTTCTCAGCCCCCTGGCAGATACTCATGACAGATGCATCCAGCCTGGGCTGGGGTGCTCCTCTGGCTGACCACCTGATCTAGGGTACCTGAATGGATGTAGAGCAGGGTCTTCATATCAGTGTCCTGGAGATGAGGGTGGTTCTTTATGCCCTGTAGGTCTTTCAGACTCCTCTCCTCCCAGGTCCACTGCTGGTGCAGACAGACAAAACGTGTGTGTTGTATTATATCAACTAGTGGGGGGGGGAGGATTTTTATCCCCTGTGTTGGGAGGTGACGGGAGCCTGGTTTTGAGCCATTGAGCACAGTCTGGAGCTCTCGGCTGTTCATGTTCCAGGTGTTCAAAACGTCTTGGCTGACAGTCTCAGCTGCTCCAGGTCGCGGGCTCACAAGTGGGAACTTCTAACCTTGGTGGTCGAAGGTCTCTTCGACAGGTGGGGCTGTCCAGAGTTGGACCTCCTTGCGTCCCCACTCAGCGCAAAACTGCTGAATTTTTGCTTGCTCGATCCTGGGCCTGGAGTTTTCTGGTGAGACACATTGTCCTTCTCCTGAAAGGGGAGGTTTCTGTGTATGCCTTTCCTCCCTTCCCGCTCCTGCAGAGGATTCTGCACAAGCTCCAGTTGGAAGGGGCAGAGATGATTCCCATAGCCCCCTTCTGGCCACACCAGATTTGGTCCCTTTTGCTGCAACAGCTGACGGCGGAGCCTCCGGTGCCTTTGCCCTTGAGCACCTGCTTGCTCTCCCAGGACCAGGGTGCCCTAGTCCATCCAGACATCAAGTCTCTGTATCTCCATGCATGGCTCCTGCGGATCTAGCTATTGCCCGCTTTGTGGTATCCTCTAGGGTCGCAGATGTTCTGGTGCAGTCAGGAAACTCTCCAGCTGTGCCACTTATGCTATGAAATGGAAACGCTTCTCCATTCGGGCCACTGCTCGCCATTTGTGTCCTTTTACCTGCCCGGTCAGTCAGGTGTTGGAGTACCTCCTTTCCCATCAGATTCAGGCCTGGGGACTCCTCCCTTAAGGTGCACCTTTCTGCCATCTCCGCATACCATGCACCTATTGACGGCAAAGCTGTCACCCAGCTTGAGGTGTCACGCACTTTCCTGCGGGACATTTTGTATTTGAAACTTCCCATTCGGGACCCAGTCCCTCCACGGGACCTCACCTTTATGTTGGAGAAACTCACTTTGCCTCCCTTTGAACTGGCTGCGAGTTGCGAGCTGCGCTTTCTTTCATGGAAAGCACTCTTTTTAGTTGCTATTACTTCGCGTGAAGGATTTCCAAGCTATAGGCTCTTATGTGTAAGGTGCCTTATTTGGTTTTTCACAAAGACAGGGTGTCCTTGTGTACAAATCCTAAGTTCTTACCAAAGGTGATGCCTGAATTTACTTTAAATCAATCCATCCACCTGCCAGTTTATTTTCCTGAGTATTCTAATCAGGGGGAGGCATTACTCCATACGTTGGATGTACATAAGATGTTGCAGTATTACACGAACCACACCAAGCCTTTCAGAAAATCTGAACAGTTTGTTTCATTCACACCCAATAGAGAGGGCACTCCTGCTTCCAAACAGTGTATAAGTGGTTAGCGAACTGTATTGTTTATTGCTACCGTAAGTACACAAACCCCTTCTGGGGATGGTCAAAGGCCATTCCACCAGGGATATGGCTGCCTGCATGGCTTGCTTAAGAAATATGTCTGCTGCCACCTGGTGTTATGGCCACCCTTTCACCAAGCATTACAGTCTGGACATTGCCTCTTTCTGCAGGACCAGTTTCATCCTGGCAGTTCTTTAGGGCCTTCTCTTTTGAGCTCTTAGCTGCTGCTCTGTCCTCCTCTGCCCAGGCCCCCGCAATTGTTTAGCCAGGAGTGGCACACTAAGCTGAAAGCTTGTTTGAGTGAGACCTGAGAGCACAGGAAATTCGTGACTTGCTCAGCGTCACACAGTATGCAAATGGAGCTGTGGGATTCAGACCCAGGTCTCCAGATTTGCAGCTCAGAGCCTTAAACCACTGCGCTATACTGCCTCCCTTAAGTGTCTTATGTGTGTTATCGTGGTGATACCCGGTACTGCTTGGGACTCGGTCCTTCCAGTGTGGCCTGCTGCAAGAGCTGAGGCAATTCTTGAGCTGGGGAGGATGGTGTGGGAAGTCAGAGGAGCAGAGCAGTGGAGGGAAAGGCAAAGGGGTGATGCCCAGGGAAGTGGCGCCATCAGACAGGGGATGGGAGTGGGGAGGAGTACCCAGTATACAGGAGTATCTCTTCCTCAGAGGACTAGGGAGTCCAAAGTGGAGGAATGGCACGTGGTAAGGGGAAGGGGTGGGAATATGTGAGTAGCATCAGGGTGTGAAATTCTAACGGGGTGCCTTTATTGAATATATTTGCACCACTGTCTGGAAGGAGGGAGGGGACAGCAGGAGGTGAGGTAGGAGGTCAGGTTGAGCCAGGGTTGAGAACAGGAGTTCAGGAGAGGGGGAGGGAACTAATCAGGGTGGGCATGAAAAATAATGCTGGCAAAACGGAGTGGCGAATGGGAGGGAGAGAAAAGGAACAGAGGGGAGGGAAAACTGAAAGCAGATACAGATAGTCAGAAGGGGAGGGGCAGATTGGGAGATGGAAAAATATTTCTGGGGATAAATTGTGGATGTGTAGGTGGGTTCATCAGGGTGCAGAGGGAACAGTTAGGTGGGGGAGCAGCTAGTACAGAAAGTAAGAAAGGAAGGACAAGGTGCATGGATGCAGGGGATGGAAGGGTTACAATCATAGGGGCCTTCATAATTAGGGTATTCACTGGGGAAGGAAAGGGGACTCTGATGAAAGTAGGAGGGTGGGTTGTATGCCAGGGATGACAGTGGAGAAGGTGGGCCCAAGAATAAGGAAAATAGTAAGGAAGATTGGAGGAAAACCTAATTTAGTTACACATTTGGGAACCAATGACCTAGCTGGGAAGGAGGTTGAGATAGTGCAAAGTAGGTTCAGGGAGTTAGGGAAGATCTGCAGGGAGGAAGAAGTTCACTGGCCTTCTCAGAGGTGATACTAGTACCAAGGGTCAGTACAGCCAGGAAAAGAAGAATACAGGATTTTAATGACTGGCTGAGGAAATGGTGCAGGGAGGAGAGGTTCATCTGTATTGGGGACTGGGATGAGAACTGGTCAAACAAAGCACTCTTTTCACCAGACAGACTACACCTCAGTAGGGAGCAGGGTTCCAGATAAGGTGTATACCGACCTATTTTACTCGCCTCATTTTAGGAAATATTCTTCAGAAATTTTTTTTACAAGTACCAGTACTCACCCAACATTTGCAAATACACCACGTGACAAAGAATAGTGCTTCATAACATAACTAGTGATTCAAAAGGAACAGTTTTTTGCCAGATTTACAGCACTTGTATGCATCCCACTTTTGTTTTGCTCACTATTTTTTTTTTTTAAACTGGTGAGTAAATTCCTACCTGCCAACATTATTTGGAGCATTGTTGGCACCCGAAATTCTTATCTAGAAAAAAAAACTAATTTTTTTTAATAAATGTACTCCTCAGTCCACTCTAGCAAGATATTTGTACACATCTGAATGTCGTTTTACTCACCTCACTTTCAAAATGAGGAGTACAGGTACTCATCCCAAAAATCTTATCTAGAGCCCTGGTAGGGTGGGTTTGAAGGTACTCGTGGACAAACTGGGGGAATACATAACCACTACACTTAATTTAAACTACTGGGAGGGGGGGGCAATGGGCGTGCAGACCCACAGATTCCGAGAGGAGGTGGTCAGTGAACCTCCTCCCCACCCCACCCCTACCAGTGATGGAAGAGATGTGGAGGGAGGGGGTGGAGGGGGTGAGGAACACATAACAATGGTATATGGAGGGGTGCACACAGAGAGGATAAATATGAATAGAAGAAAAGAGGGAAGAGAAGGAAGGTCAGACTCTGGGTGGAGGGTGGTATCTCTGAATGTGCGGAGTCTCGGAAAAAAGACAGACGACCTGCAGGCACTAGAGGATCGTGGACATAGCTGCAGTAACCGAGATTTGGGCAAAATCACACCATGACTGGGACCTTTCGATCCCTGGATATAAACTATACAGGAGGGACAGGGTAGTCGGGAAGGGGGAGGGGTGGCAGTTTATATCAGGGAGGGAATAACTTGCGCGAGGGAGGAAGGACAGGTGGAGGCATTATGGGTTCAGTTAAGGTCCGATAGAGGGAGAAAGGTGAGGTTGGGGGGTGGTTTACCAACCACCCAGTCAAGATGAGGAGAGGGACAGGGAACTGATCTCACAGATATTGGTAGCTGTGGGGAAAGGAAAGGTGGTAATTGTGGGAGACTTCATCCTGCCCAAGGTGAACTGGAGCATACCATCCACAACATGTGCTAAGAGTCAGGTGATCCTGGAAGGACTGCAGAGTGGGTTCCTGACTCAGAGCATCACTGAACCAACAAGAGCTGAGGCCATTCTTGATCTGGTGCTCACAAATGGGGAGCATGTACAGGAAATAATGGTCAGGGAGCCACTGGGTGGAAGTGACCATTGCACAGTGTGGTTCCAGTTGAACATGGGCAGGGAAAGCATCCCGACTAAGACCAAAATCTTGGATTTCAGGAGGGCGGACTTCAGGAAATGGGCGAGGTGCTAAGAAGCCATCTAGTGGGCATCAGAGCAGATATAGTGGTGGACCAAAGATGGTCCATCTTTAAGGAAGGAATACTGGTTGCCACAGATGAGTGCGTTTAGGCTCAGGCGGAAGAACACAAGGGCCAAAGTGCCCAGCTGCTTCAGTTCTAGGGTTGCCAAGGTAGTAAGGGAAAAGAGGTTGGCCTATAGAAAATTAAGAAAGACCAAGAGAGAGAGTGAGATGGATAGGAAAATGACCTAATGTTGTCTAGTGAGGCAAGTAAGGAAGTCCGCTGAGCAATGGCAAAGAAGGCACTGCAGATAGCTGAAGGAATTAAGGAGGGGAAGAAGGCTTTCCTTCACTATATTAGTAAGAAAACGGACAAGAAGGAAGGGATTGTTATGCTTAAGAAAGGGATGGAGTGGGTGGAGGATAATGGGGGAAAAGCAGAGATAACTAAATTTGAATACTTCTTTTCTGTCTTCACCAGGGAGAAGGACTGGCCAGTGCCTTCATGAGGGAAAAGAGGAGCAGGGGGTAGAGGGGAACACAGATGTAGTGATGGAGGAGGAGGATAGAGTGAGGGAGGGTCTGCTGGCATTGAAGGTGGACAAATCACCAGGCCCTGACAGAGTACATCCAAGGGTACTTAAGGAACTGGCTGAGGAGCTGGCAGGGCCACTGGCAGACTTATTTAATAGTTCACGAAAGTCAGGTGTGGTACTGCAGGACTGGAGAACAGCACATGTAGTGCCCTTCCACAAAGTGGTCCCAAGGCTGATCCAGGAAATTACAGACCAGTCAGTCTGACCTCCATTGTGGGCAAGCTCATGGAGACCATACTAAAGTAAAGGTTGATGTAATATCTAGAGGAGCATGGTCTCTAGGATGAGAGGCAGCATGGATTCATTGGGGGGGATTGTGTCAAACAAATCTGATTGACTTCTTTGACTGTGTCACTACGATGGTAGACAGGGACCAAGCAGTAGACATCCTCTATTTTGATGTCAGCAACGCCTTCGACTCTGTGCCCCACAAAAGGTTGATCAGGAAGTTGGTGAATCTTGGAGCTGGGGTAAAGATGGCCAGATGGGTGGAAAACTGGCTGAGGGACAGAACCCAGAGGGTGGTTGTGGGGGAGAGTTATCTAGCGCCAGAGAATTAACCATTGGGGTCCCACAGGGCTTGATGCTGGGGCTGGTGTTGTTCAGTGTCTTCATCAGTGACATTGGGAATGGCATTAAGGGCAAAATGTGCCTATTCGTGGATGAAACTAAGCTCTGTGGGAGAGTGGACACAGCTGAAGGGATACAGGACCTACAGGAAGATCTGGAAAAGCTGGGGAGGTGGGCCAGGATCTGGCAGCTTGGCTTCAATGCCAAGAAATGCAAAGTTATGCATATTGGAAACAAGAATTCCAGGACAGAGTACTACCTGGGTGGAATCAAAGTAACTGCATCAGAGGATGAGAAGGACCTGGGAGTGAAGATCACTAGTGATCAGATGGACTCCATGCAGTGCAAGAAAGCAGCAGCAAAAGGCAAACAAGATGCTCAGACGCATATCTAGGGGGATCAGTAGTAGGAAAGAGAGGAAGTTATACTGCTCTCGTACAGGTCACTGGTAAGGCCGCAACTAGAGTATGGAGTTCAGTTCTGGTGCCCACACCTCAAAAAGGACATTAACCTGCTGGAGAAGGTCCAGAGGAGGGCTACAAAAATGACAACGGGTCAGTAGGGTATGGCATATGAGGAGAGGTTGAGGGCACTGAACATGTACTCCCTGGAAGACAGGATTGAGAGAGGGGGACATGATTGGGACCTTCATGTACTTGAAAGGGATAAATAAGGTTGATAAGGAGAGTCTCTTTAAGCTGAGTGGCAACCATAACATGAGGGAGCACAGTCTTAAGCTTGAGTTTCAGAGGTTTAGGGGGGAGGTCAGGAAGCACTTGTTCACAGAGGGAGTTGTGGACACTTGGAATGCGCTGCTGGATGAGGTCATCTCGTTGAAGATGGTGGGCAGCTTTAATAGAGGCTGTGATAGGCATGGGGGAAGGTAACGATCATGAATAAGGAGGATGGGAGGAGTGGGGAAGGGAGGCAGGGACAGTAGCTCAAGCTGTGGACCCTGCAATACAAGCAGACTTGATAGACCAAATGACCTTCTTTTGCTGGCTTCTTCGTATTTTCGGATGTATGTTTGTAAGCATTGGGCCTCCCCTGCCATGCCCCCACCCTCCTCCACCACAGGAAAAAAACCCAGAGGAAGAGATAGACTCCGGCTGCCCATGCAAATTCAGCCTGACACCTTACCTAACCCCCCCCCTCAAACCAAGGCAGGCGGTGGTTTTAGGGGTCGCTTCTCCCTGCACTTGGACAAGTGGAGGGAAATCGCCAGAGATGCCTGGATGCTGCAGATCATAGAAAGCGGCCACACTCTGGAATGTCTGGAGTGGCCTCCGGAGAAACCTCCAGTTCTGTCCTCTTACCCTCCAGACCACATTCCAGTGCTTGGGGAGTAAATTCAGTCCTTGTTTATTTATTTAGTTTTTGTCGACCAGGTAAGTGCACTAGACAGATTCTGCCTATTTTCAGGCACGACCCGGGGGAAGGGGATAAAGATGAATGCCAACTGACCTTGACCCAGATTAAGCTGTTGGTGGTATTTTTTAGTGAATGGGGGGAAATTTGGCCATAGCATCAGGGAAATTCCCCTACTTTTTTCGAGAAGTGCCATGGGATCTTCAACATCCACCTGAACTACCACCAGAACAGGCAGATGGGACCTCGGTTTAACATCTCATCCAAAAGACGGCACCTCAGGAGTGCAGCACTCCCATCATGCTGCACTGCAGTGTCGGTATTAGGATATTAACCCAAGTGCCTGGTGTAGGAATAGAACCCACAGCCTTCTGATCTCCCAGCCTCAGAGGCGAGTGTGCTACCTGCTGAGCCACTGACACTGACTTGTTGCAGAAAAGGGTCATAGAACCCATCCCAGAGACTCAACAGGGCAGAGAGTTCTGTTCTCATTTCTTGCTGGTGCCTAAATGCAGAGGAACTCTTGGGCCCATTCTAGACCTCTGGGAGCTAAATCTGTTCATTCAGTACAGAAAATTCTGGATGGTGACCCTTAAGGGTCTGCTGCCCCTCCTGCACCAGGGAGACTGGATTTGCTACCTTGACATGACATGAATGATGCCTACCTGCATATCCAGGTACATGCCTCTCAGACAGTGCCTAAAGTTTCCTTTCCATGGGGCACACTTTCAGTTCTGGGCCTTGCCCTTTGGCTTGTCCTCGGCCTCTTGGGTGTTTACCAAACGTTTGGCAGTTGTAGCAGCTGCCTGAGGGCAGCAGGGACTCTGTGCTTCCCTACCTGGATGACTGACTTCTCACATTCCTGCCAGGGAGCATCTATTACAGACTCTGGAACATACTACTTGCCTATTCCAGGATCTTGGCATTACGGTCAACCTGCCAGAGTCAATTCTGACTCCCTGTCAGCACCTTCAGTACATAGGGGCAGTCCTGGACGCCTCTCAGGGCATGGCCTTCCTGCCCCAGGAATGGGCAAGACCGTGTTGTAGCTCAAGCCCACCTGCTGTACAGCAGCCGCAATGTCTCAGCCAGCACCTTCTTCCGGCTCTTTTGGGCCTGATGGCTGGGGCTATAGTCACAGTGCCTCTAGCCAGATTGCACGTGAGGATCCCCCAGTGGACACTGAGGGTCCAGTGGGACCAGCGTACCGACAACCTGGAACAGCCAGTCCTGGTCTCCTGTCTGGTGAAAAAGGTTTTACTTTGCTGGATGGAACTCAGCAACCTGTTAAGAGAGGTTCCTTTCCCCTCAGCAAATCCTCTTAACAAATGCTTCAGGGTTGGGGTGGGGAGCTCATCTAGGGCCCCACCAAACACAGGGGATGTGGTCCCCTCTGGAATCCTCTCTCCACATCAATGTCCTGGAGGTGCGGGCCGTTCTTTATGCCTTGCAGGCCTTCCAGACTCCACTATCCCCAGGCGTCAATGTAGTCCAGTACATCAACAAGCAGGGGGGCACTCATTTGTACCCCATCTGCCAGGAAGCAATGAGAGTCTGGTATTGGGCTCTGGATCACAGTCTCGAACTGTCGGACATCCATGTTCCAGGTGTCGAAAATGTCCTGGCAGACACCCTAAGCCGGCTATAGTCAAAGGCTCATGACTGGGAGCTGTTGACCTCTGTAGTAGAAGACCTGTTCAATAGGTGTGACCCTCCAGAACTGCACCTTTTTGTTTCCCCACAGAATGCAAACCTGCCACTTTTTCAGTCGCTTGATCCAGGGCCTGGAGTTTTCTGACGAGATGCATTGTCCCTCTCTTGGAAAGAGAGGTTCCTGTATGCATTTCCTCCCTTTTCTCTGTTTCAGAGTATTCTGATCAAGCTCCAGATGGAAGGGGCCATGATGATCCTCATCACCCCCTTCTGGCTTCATCAAATCTGATTCCCTTTACTGCAGCAACTGACAGTGGAACCTCCAGTACCTCTTCCTCTGTGCACCAGCTTGCTCTCCCAGAAATGGGGCACTTTGGCCCATCAGGACCTCCAAGCCTTGCATCTTCACGCATGGCTCAGTTCAGGTTGTCACCCAAGGGGATCAATGTCATGGTGACGGCTAGGAAGCCTTCCAATAGGGTGACATTCCATGAAGTGGAAAGTTTTGCGCTGTGGGTTGCTTCATGTCAGCCACGTAAATCTGTGCTGCTACTACCTGGATTTCTGTCCACACCTTTACCAGGCACTACAGTCCGGACATTGTCTCTAAGGGTAGGGCCAGCTTTGGCCTAGCTGTTCTCTAGGGCCTACTTTCTTAGGCTCATGGTTTCTTCCACCGAGATTGTGCTGTCTGATGATGGAACTGCTTGGGACTCATTCCATAGGTGTGGCCTGCTGCAAGAGATACCCTCACAGTAAGATAGTACAGTTACTTGAGAACTTACTGTAACAGTAGATCTTAGAGGGGATCTCTTGCAGCAGGCCATGCTGTCTCTCCCTTCTTCCCCCTGGGCTTAGGAGGCCCTTCTGTGCCTGTACCTCTTTCTCCATTGTTTTCTCTTTGATGGAAACCTTCACTTCCTCCTTGGTTCCTTCAGCTGGGACTAGGTGGCTGATGGTCTCTGGCAGGAGAACTGAGGAGGGCGCGGGTGGGGGGCGCGCACTCTTAGAGGATAGGTCGACATCGGCATATGATGTCAGAGTTGGTGGCCCCCTGGTAGATTGCTAGCTAGAAAAGTTTCCATGTAGTCCTAGTGCCTGACGGCTGTATTTCCATAGGTGTGGCCTGCTGCAAGAGACCCTCTCAAAGATCTACTGTTACAGTAAGTTCTTATGTAACTCTGCTTTACTCAGGGAGGTAGCAGTAAGATGTGGAGCACTGGGTTATGATAGGGTGTTATGGGCATACTGGATGCACCATTGGTGTTTTTCTGCCATCTTTGTCCATGTTTCTGTCTATAGCAGGCTTCTTTTATCTGCCTCACGTGTACACCATGTTTCACTGTGGTCCATATGGCTTCTGCTGTTTTCCTCTAACGTGTATATAACATCTCACACTGGTTTGTATTACAGATCTGTTTGTCATGTGTATATCATATCTCACATTGGTCTACGTAGCAAGCTTTTGTTGTCTGTTGCATTTGTACATCATTGCTCACACTAGTGTGTATAGCAGGCCTCTGTTATCTATCTCCCACATGTGCACTGTTGTCAAGGCACAGGTCAGGTAGCATAGGAAGACCAGGAGCAGGTATAAAAGTCACAAGTAGCATTTTTTTTTCCAATAACAGTAAAATAAAATTGTGTAGTGTAACTATTTACAAAGGCAGTACAAACACAGAAAACAAAGTCCTTCCTCTGAGGATATCTTTAATTCCAAGTTTCAGTCTCTCTCTAGCAGCTATAATTTCATAGGTGTGGCCTGCCACAAGAGATACCCTCGAAGTAAGATCTACTAAGCCCTCGGCTCTGTTCCAACTTAAAACCATTAATGGTTTTAGCGCCCACCACCATCACTGGCAGCCTGTTCCATGGCTCAACCATTCTCTCTGTAAACAAACCTTTCTCACATCTCTCCTGAAGCTCCCCCCGCCAGCCTCTACTCGTGCCCTTATGTTCTAGATTCACTATGGAAACATAGAAATTGACAGCAGATAAGGACTGCTTCGCCCACCTAGTCTGCCCATTTTCCCTAACTACTGCCGAACCGCAGATCCTACTTAATTCCAAGTTTCAGTCTCTCCCTTTTTTTAGAAAAAGCATTGTTGCTCTTTTTATAAGTCTTTGCCTGGGAAGATTTTAAGAGAACATCCTGTTTCTCACAAAATATTCTTGCCAGTTGCTTTGCAGAGCAGGCTTGCAAACAGAACAACGTCTCAAGCTGGCCCCCTGCTGACAGCTTTGCAAAAGAGTTTGCAAACAAGCCTGATAGGGAGCTCAAACTGCATCTTGGATTAACCCCCTAAATTCCAAATTGCAATAATTTCAACAGTACGACTATATATATTTCAAACTAATGGATCCCACTTTCACATAAAGATTCAAATATATTTTTATAACCGCAGATATGCAAGGGGATAGAAAAGACAGAAACAGCAAGTGAAGACAGAGAGATAGCGAGAGGTGGAGAAGTGTGAGACCGGCAGAGTGATCAGTTCCCAATGTAGGTTTCACGAGAAAATTTGTTTGCGCAACCAGGCAAGACACACAGAAGGATAGGGCAGAACAGATCCCTTGCATTTAAACTCATTCTGAATAACAAATGGGACAGGGCCTTATTCAGCCTTGTCGCATACTCCCCTCTTTAAGAGGGAACCAGTTTTAAAAAAAAAAAAAAAAAAAGGTTTCCAAAACTTTCTTTAACTTCTCCGTTAACATAGCTGACAAGCTTTACAGTTCAGTGCATATGTAGTATAGCAAGCACAGAAGTTTTAACTCACACATTTTTTTTTAGCCTTCAGAATTCTTAATTTCTGATCCATATCCTGGCAGAAAGTTAATACTGATGTAACCTCCCCACCCTACCCCCACTGCTTTACTCAGTTAGCAGCCTTGGCACCCATACTGGGCACATGCTCAGACATTTAGAAATGGTATAATCCCTAGCTTTCGGAAAGTGTACCAGGCTCATTCGTCTAGAGATCAAGGAGTGGGGTGTACAAAAACAATAACCTATTGGTATTTACAAATCGGTTCCTGAGGAGAGATTTTTTTTTGCTGGGCATATGCTAGACCTATCTTCTGGAGAGGTACCCAGTAAATCCACACAGGAAGTAATAATGTAACTGTCCAGACCATAGTTGGGGTGCTAGAGTGTGACTTTATTCCAAAGATGTTCTCTAAAGCAAGGGTGGACCCCCAAGGTTTACACTTAGTGGCACTGGGAACTTGTAGAACAACAAAAGCGAACCGTATCTGTCACAAAACTCTTTGTATTCCCACATGTCGTAGGACATAAAACAACTTGGACTTGTATTCCCACATGTCGTAGGACATACAACATTGCTTTCAGTGGCATATTGGCCACAACTGAAAAACACATTTGGCTAAGACTAGCACCATTCTTCCATAGCCAGAGAAGAAACTGTAACCCACTACTGGGGGTAAAATTCTCTTCAGACATTAGGCCATTTGTCTAAAGTAACCAGGCACCCTTACTGAACCGGTTAGTCCTGAACTGGTTACTCCAGATGGGGTTCTGCCGACCCTTTGCTCCCAAATCCATACTCAGCCATTCTTTCAGAGTTGCACCTTAAACATTTGGAAACCTTTTGAATTGCTTTTGAATGAAACTTGGCATTCAGAAATCAAATTCACACCTCAGTAGTGTAAAGGTAAAAAGTCCCGAACAGTGTGGTATAGTCATACCTCTGGACATCACACACCTTAGCCAACTTTACTTCAAAGACCGATTTGCATGTATGTACTTAAAGGAAAAAGAAGTTGTGCCTTTCCTATAGGCATGGAACACAACAGAACAGGTACTTGCTTTCTGTAGCAAAAGTCAGAATTCACTCACTATTAGACATTTCAGGCAGCTTCAAACATCCTGGATCAAACCTGGAATTGCCCCATGGTTCCACCGACTAGTAGTCCTTTTCACCCCTCCAGGGAAGAAAATCAGGAAATCCTGCTGTAGAAAAGGTCTCCACCACTTCACTTGGCAAGCTGGAGATTACCAGAACTAGGGTGAGAATTAGGGCTCTCAAGTCCGAGCCCTCATTGACTCACTCCACCAACTTCAAACTGCAGCTGACACTGACTCCCATCTCAACGTTCTGTCTCCAACTTCAACAGCTAGCACAAAGGTTATGCTGCTGCAAAAGTTCAGATGAGCTCATCATTTCAGTCTCAGCTGAGGCCAAGTAAACAGAAGAGTGAGCAGATGAAAAACCATTTAACTAGTTAATCAACAGCTGCCTCTCCTTGCCTAGCACTGTTACTGAGGGGATTCTAGTAACCCCAGGTGACTGGGTGGTTACATTGACATTCTCTTTCCCAGATTTGTGCATCATTTTCAATGTAAATGGTTGTAGTGCCAGATGCTATCATGTGATTCTGGAATTTATATCCTTCATTTGGTTAAGTTAGCAGAGAGTATTGTAATCTGTTTTAAGTACAAAGTTAGCTCATAACAAATAAAACTTAAGGGACTCTATGGCCCACTTTGCCACAAGGCATTCTTTTTCAGTGATGGAGTACCTCTTCTGTCTGTCGTGGAACTTCCTACTGATATATAGAATGGGATGTTCAAACACCATGAAGTCTTGCTATATTAGGACCATTGCAGTCATTCCCCCAGTCTTGAACTGCCCCGGAGAGGAAACAGTTAACTCCAGAGTGATCTGGAGTTCCACAGCGCGAGGGCGCTGTTCAAAGCTCTATCTGGCCAGTTTCAAATGAAACTGCCAGATTCTTTACTCCGCTTCACTGAACAGTCGCTCCGGATATCAGCTCCTTCAGCTCGGTTCATTTCGCGGTTCAAGCGAGTATTTTCGGTTCATTGAACCGGCAATAAGTATTTATTTTACCGATTTGATTAAAAAAGCTCTATCTGGTAACCGTAAGTACAGAAATTAAGTCTGTGTGGAAAGTCATTATCGGTTCGGTTTTGAACCCGATGGGTTGGTTGAAATACATGTTTTAAACTGTTTAGTTGGCTTTTAGAGTGCGGTTCCCAGTTCTTATCGGTTCTAAAAACCTAACTTTTATTGGGGTTTTTCAAATACCGTGACACGGTTAGAACCGATAAGGGTGTCTTGCCTGGCACTGCCATCAAAAGGGCAAGTTTTTTGGTTAGGCTGGCATTATGTCTGAGAAACCCAAAGAAAAACCGGCCCACTGGGTTTCAACACTGTGATGTCTGTGGGGAAGCCTTTGCCAAGGCTGACCCACACACCACTTGTGTTTATTGTCTGGGGGCTGACCACCTCCTGTCAGACTGCCAGGTGTGTAAAAATTTCCCTGCAGCCACCCTGGAAAAGAGATTGGGCCGGCTCAGGGAACGAGAGGCCAAAAAGTCCGCTGACCCGATGGCCTGCCCGGTCCAGTACCCACTAGACCAGAGGGAGTGCCCTCTGACCAGGGCGAGACTTCTCGGCAAAGGAAGGCTGGTTCAGAGGAACCAGTCCCAGCAAAAGACAAAGAAATCAGCAGGTCTGGAGTACAAAATTGCTCTCCAACTGCTGCAGAGATAGCTAAAGCCATTCAGATTGTCCAGTCTTTGTCTCAGGCTGTCGAGCCCCTGCATCTGGGAAAAGGGTGGCTCGTTCAGTCTCAGTGGTTCAGGATTATGATGTTGAGGATTTTATGAACCACATGAGGGGAGGAGGATTTTGATCAGTATGTTTGTGATTGGGAAGGTCTGGACGTGCCCATTGAACCGGACATCTCTCCAGATAGACCTTTAGAATCTCCCCCTATGCTGTCTGAGTCCCCTTCTCTGTTTATGTTTTACAAAAAGGTCACTTCTGTAGCTTTCCATAGGTTGGCATGGCTCAGATGCACTAATCTGTCCCAAGATACTCAGTCAAAGGCTATGGATTTTCCTGTATCGGGAAATTCTCTGTTTGGTGATCAAACAGAAAATTATATAGAAAAGATGGATGAATATAGAACTACCTACAAAAGTGCCCAAGCTAAGGAAAGGCATGCCCTCCACAAGGCATGCCCCAGGGGCAGGGTAGGCCTTTCTACAGGCCTTTTACCAAGCTCAAGCCTCCTCTGCTTTTTCACAGAGGGTTTTTTCAGAGGCAGAGGTAGACGGGCACAGGGAGACAGTCGCCCTCCCTCAGCCTAAAGCTCCTGCCAAGCAGGCACCCTGATGGGGTGCCAGGGCCATTCTCCTGTACCAGTGGGGGCAGGTTGGTTTATTTCAGCCAGAACTGGCTGTCCTTAACTCTCGGACAGGTGGGTTCTGGAAGTAGTAAGCCAAGGCCTGGTTCTCAGCTTCAAACAGTTCCCAAGATGAGAGCCAGGCAATTTCCACTGCAAACTCTTCAGAAGCCCTTGCTTTGGAAGCAGAAGTTTCTTCCTCCTGAATTGCAAAGCAGTGGAAAGGTTCCCTTGCCATCAGGGCAAGGACTGTACTCAAGATATTTTCTTACCCCAAAAAGACAGGAGAATGGCGGCCCATCTTAGACTTGAGGTACCTGAACAGACATCTATTAAAGCCAAAGTTCAAAATGTTAACTCTAGCAATGATTTTGCCTCCCTGAGGCCAGGGGACTGGTTAGCTTCCTGGACCTCAGGGACGCCTATTTTCATGTCATGATCAGGCCTTCTCACGAAAGTACCTCAGGTTCGAACTGCTCTCGGCCACTACCAGTTCAGAGCAATGCCCTTGGCCTAACCTCGCGCCAAGGGTATTACAAAATGTCTAGCTGTGGTAGTGGCTCATTTAAGAAGGCAAGGGATTGCTGTGTTTCCTACCTGGACGACTGGCTACTAGTGGGTCAGTCTCCAGACCAGGTAAATCTCACTTGCAGGTCACCCAGCAGCTTCTCACTTCCCTGGGGTTCCTGCTGAACTTACCAAAGTCAGTTCTGGAACCTGTTCAGGTTCTAACTTTATAGGTGCAGAGTTGAACACAAAGTTAGCCAGGGCATTTTCCCTCGGAAAGAGCGGACAGGCTCATTGCCCTGGCATCCTCCTTTACCCTCTGGGTCTCGACCAGCAAGGCATTTTCTGCAACTCCTAGGGCACATGGCTGCTTCCACAGCTGTCGGGCAGGGAGCAAGATTTCAGATGAGGGACATTCAGTTCCACTTGAGGTCCTATTGGTCCCAAAGGAGGGACCCCTACCAAATTAGTTCCGGTGACCAAAACCCTGATCCTGGCCCTTCAGTGGTGGCAGGATCAAGGCAATCTGTCTCAAGGGGTTCCCTTTCTACCTGCTTCACACTCCTCACCTCACCACGGATGCCTCCCTGTTAGGTGGGGGCTCACTTGGGCACCTTTCCACTCAAGGAGTGTGGTCCCAGGAATCTCTGCTCCACATCAATCTTTTGGAACTCAGAGCTGTTCTTTAGCTCTTCAGGCTTTTTCAGCTGTTGTCCAGAACAAAGTAGTTCAAATCAGGACAGACAACACCACAACAATGTGGTACATCAACAACAAGGGGCACTGGTCATCAGCCTTGTGCACCAAGCAATGAAGTTGTGGTCTCTGGCTTACTCCCTAAACACCTCCTGATCGCATCCACCTTCCAGGAAAGGACAATGTCCTGGCGGATGCTCTCAGCAGGATTTCCCAGGGCCATCACGAATGGTCTCTTAATCCTCAGGTATTGGGGTCGGTCTTTGCCAGATGGGGTACCCCTCAGATAGATCTCTTCGCAGCCCCAGACAACCATCAACTTCCTCTATTTTGTTGCAGGCCTCCAGTGCTGCGCCTAGTCCCCTGGACGCCTTCCTGCTGGATTGGAAGGAAATTCCTATATGCTTTTCCCCTTCCTCTCCTCTTTCAGGGTATTGGTGAAAATCAGAACTCAGCCCTGCAAAGTGGTTCTGATCGCTCCAGACTGGGCCAGACAGCCCTGGTATCCTCTTCTCCTGTCCCTGACAATCCACCTCCCTAACCTTGCCCAGGACCCACGACTTGCTGACCTGTGCACAGGGGAGAGTGTGGTACCTGGACCTCAAATCCCTCCACCTCAAGGCTTGGTTCTTGAGGAATTAGAATTGCTGATTTACACCTTTCTCAAGGGTCATGGATATTTTAAAGGCTTCTAGGAAGCCTTCCACCAGGCTACTTACAATTCTAAGTGGAAGAGGTTTTCCTTCTGGTGTTCGGAGAAACAAATTGTGCCAGAATCTGCTGACCTGGCCACTTTACTGGACTATTTGGCCCATCTAAATTCCCTAGGCCTTAGACCAGCTACCTTGAAGGTTCATATGGCAGCTGTTTCTGCCTTTGTTTCCATGGGGAAGCCTGTTTCTCTTTCCTCTCACCTGTGTTTTCTAAGTTTTTAAGGGTTACTTCATACTAACCCTCCCTTTGGAACCAGCCCTGCCTGGGACCTGAATGTTTGCATTGCTCAGTTAATGCAACCTCCCTTTGAGCCCCTTTCTTCTGCAGATCTCAAGTATTTAACTTGGAAAACTGTTTTCTAGTGGCTATCACTTCTGCCAGACGTATAAGTGAATTGCAAGCCCTTTCGTGGAAAAGGATTTTATTTCTTTTCACAGGGATAAGCAGTCCTCAGGACTAACAGAAAGTTTTACCCAAAGTGGTTTCAGATTTTCATCTGAACCAGTCCATTTCTCTCCCAGTGTTTTCACTGAGCATTCTTCCTCGGTGAGAGGAAACTACACAGCCTGGACGTTAAAAGAGCCCTAAGCTACTATGTGGAACGTACCAAGGGTCACAGGTTCGAATCCCTCCAACTCTTCCTTACCTATGGAGAGGTTGGCAAAGGGAGACCTGCCACTAAGAGGACAATTGCAAGGTGGATTGTCTCTTGTATCCAGTTCTGTTACCAAAACTAGGTAAGGAGTCCCTCAGGACTGAGGGCCCACTCCACCAGGGTACAGCTGCATCTCCAGCGGCTGCTAGAGATATTCCCATTTTGAAATTTGTCAAGCTGCTACCTGGAAAACAGTTCACACCTTTACAAGCATTATTCCCTGGACGCCCAGTCCAGGAGAGATGCTCGCTTTGGCACAGCTGTTCCTCAGAGCCTATTTCCTAAGTAGGTTCTGACCCTCCTCCATGGAGGTACTGCTGTGTATCTGCAATGGTCCTAATATAGCAAGACTCATGGTGTTTGAAGAAAAAATACCACCTTAGTAATTGCTTTTCTTCTCATGGAGTCTTACTATATTAGGACAACCTCCCTCCTACCCCTCTCAGAACTCCTACTTGGGTATGGGGTTGGCAAATTAGTGCAAGCACTGTGTCATGCCATTTTAGTCTCTCTAGTTGGGTTAGGGAACTAGGTATTTCTGTTTTGTTAAGTAGAGGGTCCCTCTCTAGACTTGAGTTTTTGGGAGAGGGGTCCTATTAGTGCTTGTAAGGAGTGTTTCTAACAATAAATATTGTTGTTGTTATTCTGTGATTGTTCTTATTCTTCTAATGATAGGTAGCCAATGGCTAGTGTAGAGCTTTTTCCACACAGACTTGCTATGTTAGTTTAGCTCCTGAAGAACCTGGCAGTTTCATTTGAAACTGGCCAGATAGAGCTTTGAACAGCGCCCTCGCGCTGTGGAACTCCAGATCACTCTGGAGTTAACTGTTTCCTCTCCGGGGCAGTTCAAGACTGGGGGAATGACTGCAATGGTCCTAATATAGCAAGACTCCATGAGAAGAAAAGCAATTACTAAGGTGAGTAATTTTTTCTTCCTTCCCGTCTATATTCTGACTTAAGACTGCACCTAGGCCTACCTCTGATGCATCTTTCTGTAAGAGAAATTGTTTCTCAAAGTCTGGGCCTCTTAAAACAAACTGAACATAATGCAGCCTTGATGGCCTGAAAAGCTTTATCACACTCTGGGGTCCACTTCACATTATTTGGGAACTGTGACTTCAGTGAGTAGAGTCGCTAGCTGGGCAAAGCTTGGAACAAATCTCTGATACTAACAAGTCAGCCCTAAAAATGACCTAATGTGTTTCTTTGTTTTAGGGATGGGACTGTTAGCTACAGCTTCTAGCTTAGAAATCTCTGTCTTTACTTCTCCATTTTCTAAACATAGCCCAACTATCTGGTTTCCTGCATGCCCAGTGCACATTTGGTAGGATTTATTGTCAAACCTGCCTTTTTGATAGATTGTATTACTGCTCATAGGTGTTCCAAGTGTTTTTTCCAGTCTGGACTGTACACCGCAACATCATCCAGGTATGCAGCACAGTAACCAGTGTGAGGGGATAAATTTACATCCATGTACCACTGAAATGTAGCAGGTGCACCATGTAAACCAACAGCAGGGTGCTGAACTGATAGAGTCCAGTAGGAGTGCACTGGCATGTGCAGTTTTGTCCCCGGATTTGTTAACTAGGGGGAATTGTCAGTAACCTTTGGTGGGATCGAGGGTACAGATGTACTTGGCATTCCCCAGTCTGTCCACCAAATCATCTATCCTGGGCATAGGATAACTGTCAAATTCTGACACTTGATTGTTTCTTAAAATCAAGGCAGATTCTTATACCCCCTTCTTTTTTATTTACAATCACCATTGGTGATGACCAAGCACTTCTTGACTTCTATAATACTCAGTTCTTTGATTTTTTGTATTTCCTTAACTACGTCTACTCTTAGCCACTCTGGCAGTCTGTATGTCTTTTGTCTAATACGGCGTGCAGTCCCTGTCACTATTATGTGCTTGACCCCTTTTGCTCAGCCTGGCACTGTGGTAAAAGTACTGTTAAATGTCTTTAGCAATTTGCGAATTTCTACAGTTTGTTCGGAGGTTGAAGAAACATTCACCTTTACAGAATCAGCAATCATAATTTGTTCCAGTCTGTCATAAGTTATATCAATATTCTTGCGATTCATGCTAATGGGGGGCAGCAATTGAATTTGCTAAAGAGTTTAGGTATCTGGGTGTCTTGTTGGACCAAGGAATGAACTTCTCTGTTCAGGTTATAAAAGGTATCAAATCATTTGTTTCTGGATCTCTTTAGGTTAAAGCAGTCAGTAAGAAGGTTAATCAAAAGCTAGGTTTATTTTTTAAATTTAAGAAATACTTCACCCCGATACTCTGAGATCAGTTGTAAGTGGGACAGTACTACCCATTTGGATTGCGTTGCGAGTCTCTCTTTTAAAAGTTATCGGTCAAAGAAATGAATACATTGACTGTTATATATAATAATGTTTGCCGTTTTGCATTGGATTCCCCTTATTGTTTTCATCATTGTCGTCTATATTCCAGTCTGAGATGGCGGTCTCCGTATTCTAAAATCACGTACTTTTTTGGCTGTCAAGTGTTTAAATCAGTTTTTCCAAAAACTATGTATCCTCTCGTGGATTTGGTCAACATAAGGTCCTCTGTCTGTAATTTGTGTTCTTCTAGTGGTGGTGTTCTTCAAACTATTCCATATCACTCTAGAGCCGGATCTCGCTTTTCAAACAACATGAAGACTTGCTGTATTCTGACTATAGCAGTGATCTCCAACCTTTGAACTTCCCTGGAGAACAAAGAGTTAACTTTCCATGCAAGGCATGGAACGCTGAGCTCGAGCTCGGTTGAAGGCTCTGTCTGCTGTTGTTTGAACACCAACCATCAGATTCTTTACTCCGCCTCACTGAACAGTCGCTCTGGAGATTTCTCCTTCACTTAGTTCAAAAAAGTTGGTTAAAGTGTCGTTTTTTCACTCAGTTTCAACCAAATTTCTGCTTCTAACCTGTCGGTTTAAGTCTCTCTCTGTGGTACCATGAGTACTAGATAGGTTTTCTGTATTCGTTTTCTGTGTGGAACTTGTAAACATTGGATCGGTTTGGTTTGAACCGATCAGGTTTGTGTAAAAAAAACTTCTGTCTTTATTAGAGTGTGGTAATATGTCCGTATCGGTTCTAAAAAAAAAAAAAAAAGGATTTCATTACGTTCTTTTACAAGACCCGTAACACGGTCAGGAACCGATAGGGGTGTCTTGCCTGGCGGATTGCTGAAAAAAGGGTAAGTTTTGGTTAGGATTGTCCATGTCTGAGAAACCCAAGAAAAAAAACGGGCCCACTGGGTTTCAACACTGTAGTGTGTGTGGGGAAGCCTTTGCTAAGGCTGACTCCCACACCACCTGTGTTTATTGTCTGGGGTTTGACCACCTCAATTCAGACTGCCAAATTTGTAAAAGTTTTCCCAAAGCTACCCTGGATAAGAGAGTAGGTAGACTGAGGGAAAGGGAGGCCGAGAAGTCGCTGACCCAGATGGCCAGCCTAGTTCGGTTCCGACCGAATCCAGAAGGAGTGCCTCTGACCAGGTCTAAACTTCTTAGATAAAGGAGAACCGATTCTGAGGAGTCGGTTCCGTTAAAAGAAGAAGAAGGGATAAACATCCGTTCGGATCCACAAGTTCTTTCTCCAACCGCTGATGAGATAGCCAAAGCGATAAGGATAGTTCAGTCGCTAACTTCGGTTCCGGCCGAACCGGCACCATCGGTCAGGGGCTCGGTTCGGTCGGTTCCTCTGGTTCTGCATTATACTTCAGAAGAATTTTATGAACCGGAGGAGGAGAGGAGAGAGTATGAAGATAATGAAGATAATGATGATGATGGTGATTATGAAAGTCTGGATGTGCCTATTGACCCGGACATCTCCCCAGACAGACCCTTCAGGCGCTCTCCTCCTAGGCTTTCTGACTCCTTCCACTTTATGTTTTATAAGAAAGTGGCTTGAACCTCCAGCTTCCTATGGAAGAAGCAGTAGAGGATCAGGAGGAGCCTGATTTTGTTGAGATAATGGACATCCCAGAGTCTAGGAGATTGTCTGTTCCCTCCATAAATCTTTTGGGAAACAGACATTTAAAATTTAAAACTTAATTCCATACTCCCTGGACGGAAGAATGGACAAGAGGTATACTTTCAGGCTCAGACACGGAGTTCTTTCCCAGCAATGCAGCCATGTTGGATAGTGCAGGCTGCTGCCTGTGATAAGGCAAATATTCCTTGGCTTCACGCCCCCAGACAAGGACTCAAGAGGATTGATGCCATGGCAAAGAAACAGTACATGGCAGCATCTTTGGGACTCAGGCAGGCTAACTATATGGCCTACACAGCTAGATACCAGAAGTCCAGGTGGGACACTGTGATGGCTCTAGCTAAACAGGCCCCTGACCAGCTTGCCAAGGAGCTGGAGCAGGTGGCTGTGGATGGGATTGAGGCATCCAAGGTGCAATTTCATGCTGCTGTGGAATCCAATGATGTTTCATCTAGAGTCATGGCTACATCTGTGGCCCTTCGGAGGATGGCTTGGCTCAGATGTACTAGCCTGTCACAGGATACCCAGGCTAAGGCCATGGATTTTCCTGTCATTGGTAATTCTCTGTTTGGGGAGCAGACAGAGAATTGCATGAATAAAATGGACAAGTACAGGACCACCTACAGGAGTGCTCAGGCCAAAGAAAGGCAAGCCACTCCTCAGAGGCAGCATTCCAGGGGCAGGGGCAGGCTTTTTCATAGGCCTTTTTACCAAGCCCAGGCCTCATCTTCTGTTTTTGCTCGAGGGGGTTCTTTAGAGGGAGAGGCAGACGGGGAAGGAGCAGGCCTGCTTCCACCCCTCAGCCTAAAGCCCCTGCCAAGCAGACACCCTGATGGGTCTACCCGGGCCGATTCTCCACTACCTGGGGCAGGCTGGCTTACTTTGTCCAGGACTAGAAGTCTTTAACATCAGACAAGTAGGTCCTGGAAGTAGTAAGCCAGGGACTGGTTCTCGGCTTCAAAAAATTTCCCAAGATGAGAACCAGATCCTTTCCACCTGCAAATCCTTCAGAGGCCCTTGCCCTAGAGACAGAGGTTTCTTCCCTCTTGGCTCTCAGAGCCATAGAAAGGGTTCCTACCCTACACAGGGGCAAAGGATTATACTCCAGATACTTCCTAACCCCTAAAAAGACAGGAGAATGGCGGCCCATCCTGGATCTGAGATAGCTAAACAAGCACCTTTTAAAGCCAAAATTCAAAATGGTGACTCTGGGAATAATTCTGCCCTTTCTAAGGCCAGGGGACTGGCTAGCCTCCCTGGACCTCAAGGATGCATATTTTCACATTCCCATCAGGTACTCCCACAGAAAGTACCTCAGGTTCGAGAGGCCCTCAGGCCACTATCAATTCAGAGCAATGCCCTTTGGTCTAACATCAGCCCCAAGGGTGTTCACAAAGTGCCTGGCAGTAGTGGTTGCTTTCCTAAGGAGAAAAATTATCTCCATCTTTCCATACCTGGATGACTGGCTCATAGTAGGTCAGTCTCCAGACCAAGTCAAGTCACATCTTCAGATAACTCAGCAATTGCTCACTTCCTTAGGGTTCCTCCTAAACCTTCCAAAGTCAGTTCTAGAGCCAGTGCAGCTCCTCACCTTTATAGGCGCGGAGCTGGATACAATAAGAGCAAAGGCCTTCCTTCCCCTTGACAGGGCAAAGACACTAATAGAACTGGCCTCTCCTTTCACCCTTCAGGTGTCTCGACCAGCAAGGCACTTCTTGCAGCTGCTGGGCCACATGGCAGCCTCTACAGCAGTGGTCCAGGGGGCAAGATTTCAGATGAGGGACATTCAGTTCCACTTGAGAACCTTGTGGTCCCAGAGAAAGGATTCCCTGACCAAACTAGTCCTAGTGACTCGAACCCTGATCCAGGCTTTGCAGTGGTGGCAGGATCAGGACAATTTAAGTCAAGGAGTTCCTTTTGTCACTCAGTCTCATTCTCTAATCCTCACCACAGACGCCCTCTTGGGCTGGGGAGCCCACTTGGGGATCTTACCACCCAAGGGCTGTGGTCACCTCAAGAATCTCTGCTTCACATCAGTCTCTTGGAACTCAGAGCAGTGTTTCTGGCACTACAAACTTTTCCAAGTCTGTTCAGAACAAAGTAGCCTAGATTAGAACAGACAATACCACCACAATGTGGTACATCAGCAAGGGCACTGGTCTATGGCCTGTGCACAGAAGCAATGAAGTGTGGTCTCTGGCCTATTCCTGCAAACTTCTCTCACAGCAGTTCATCTCCCAGGAAGGACAATGTCCTGGCAGATGCTCTCAGCAGGATATCTCAGGGCCACCACGATTGGTCCCTAGATCCCCTAGTTTTGAAAGTGATTTTCTCCAGATGGGGCACTCCTCAGATACATCTTTTTGCAGCCCCAGACAATCACCAACTTCCTCTTTTTTGCTGCAGACCCACAGTATTGGGCTCAGTCCCCCTGGATGCTCTGGTACTCAATTGGGAAGGGAAGTTCCTGTGTGCTTCCCCCCCTTCCCTCTCCTATTCAAGGTACTAGTCAAGATCAGGTCTCAACCCTGCAAAGTGATTCTGATCGCTCCAGACTAGGCCAGACAGCCCTGGTACCCACTGCTGCTGTCCTTAGCAATCCACCTTCCCTTGTCTCTTCCCAGGAATTACAACCTGTTGACATCCTCTCAGGGAAGGATTTGGTATCCGAATCTCAAATCTCTCAATCTCAAGGCTTGGCTCTTGAAGAGTTAGAGTTTGCTGATCTGTACCTCTCTCAAGGTGTCCTGGATATTCTAAAGGCTTCTCGAAAGCCTTCCACCAGAAAGACTTACAACTCCAAATGGAAAAGGTTCACTATTTAGTGCTCTGGTAAGCATATTTCTCCAGAATCTACTGGGTTGCCTACAGTCCTGGACTATATGGTTCATCCTCAATGGCTTGGGACTCAGACCAGCTACACTCAAAGTACATTTGGCAGCTGTTTCTGCTTTTTGTCAGTAGGTGCCCTCTTCTCTTTCAGCCCATCCTGTATTTTGCAAATTCTTCAAGGGACTTGCACACCAATCCTCCTTCAGGGACCCTGCTCGCTTGGGACCTTAATGTTTGCATTGCTCAGCTTATGCAACCCCCCTTTGAGCCTTTATCTTCTGCAGAGCTTAAGTACATGACTTGAAAACTGTGTTTTGTAGCCATTACTCTGCCAGGCGATCAGTGAATTGCAAGCCCTGTCAGTGGAGCCTGATTTCATCTCCTTCCATAGAGACAAAGTGGTCCTAAGAACTAATAGGAAGTTTTGCCTAAGGTGGTTTCAGATTTCCACCTTAATCAGTCTGTCTCTTCCTGTTTTCTTCACTGACCATTCCTCCTCTGGAGAGAGGAGGATGCACAGCCTGGATGTAAAAAGGGCCCTTAGCTACTACATAGAGCGCACCAAGGGTCACAGGTTTGACTGTCTCCAGTTGTTCCTGAGTTATGGAGAGGTCGGTAAGGGAAAACCTGCCACTAAAAGATCTATTGCCAGGTGGATTATCTCTTGTATTCAATTCTACATGAAAATTGGTGGAATCACACCCTCAGGCCTGAGGGCTCACTCTACTAGAGGTAATAGTTGCTTCCTGGCTGCTGCCAGGATATTCCTATCTTAGAGATTTGTCAAGCAGCCACCTGGAAAACAGTCCATACTTTCTCCAAGCATTATTCTCTGGATATCCAGGCTAGGAATGATGCCGGTTTGACACAGCAGTACTTCAGAGCCTATTCCAAAGTAGGTTCTGTCCTCCTCCGTGGAGGTACTGCTTGGTAGTTCTGTATTAGTCAGAATACAGCAAGACTTATGTTGATTGAAGAAAAAATCACTCACCTTAGTAATGTTGTTTCTTCTAATGGAGTCTTACTGTATTCTGACCTCCCCTGCCTCCTCCCAGAACCTGGTTTTTGGGATGTGGGTGGGCAGGAGCAGTGTTGGCACCTAGAGGTGCCCCTTTTTTTCTCACCCTCCTTTATTTTGGGTGTGGGTTATGTTTTGTTTTTTGGGTTTCCTGACTTGAGTCTTTGCTTTGAAACCGAAAAAACCCTTTTTATCAAATTGAGTTGCCAGTTGGCTAGCGTGAGTTTACAGTTTCCACACAGAACTCCCAGCGAGTATAGAAACATAGAAACATAGAATTTGATGGCAGATAAGGACCGCTTGGCCCACCTAGTCTGCCCATGTCCCTACTTAATGGATAAGCTGCAGATCCTAGTTAACCAGCAGCCTACTTCTTTCTACCCCCACCCCCTAGAATTGCCTTATGGCTGTCCCATGCATGCTTGAATTCAATCACTATTTTTGACTCCACAACTCCTCACGTGGAAGGCCATTCCATGCATCCACAACTCTCTGTGAAAAAATACTCCTTACATTACCTCTGAGCCGCCCCCGCCTCTTCAAATTGTGCCCCTTGTTCTTGCACACTTTTTTGAAAGATGCTACCGTCTTGGACTTTGTTGATTCCTTGGAGGTACTTGAACGTTTCTATCATGTCCCCCTCTCCCTCCTTTCCTCGAGACTATACATATTAAGTTCCTTTAGTCTCTCTTCATATGTCTTCCGTAAAGATCCTGCACCATTTTAGTTGCCCATCTCTGGACAGCTTCCATCTTGTCTATGTCCTGCGGAGATTGGGTCTCCAGAACTGCACACAGTACTCAGATGGGGTCTCACTCAGCTGTCTGTACAGAGGGTTAACAGCTTCCTGTTTTCTACTGGTGATGCTTCTCCCTATGCATCCCAGTATCCCCAGCCCTCCTTACTGCCCCTCTCACATTGCTTGCCCACCTTTAAGTCATCTGATATGACTACCTCCAGGTCCCTTCCATTTTTTTGTTGTTAGTATCTCACCCCCCATTGTGTACTCTTCCCTGGGTTTTTGTTTCCCAGGTGCATTACCTTCACTTCTTAGCATTAAATCTAAGCTGCCATACATTTGACCATTCCTCTAACCTTGCCAAGTCCCTTCTCATCCTTTCCACCCCACCTTGTGCATCAACTCTGTTGCAGATCTTTGTGTCATCTGCAAAGAAACATACTTTTCCTTCCAGTCCCTCTGCAGTGTTGCTTACAAAGACATTGAAGAGGACCGGTCCTAATACTGAACCCTGCAGCACCCCACTAGTAACCCCCCTTTCTTCAGAGTGGACTCCATTTACTATTACCCTCTGTGTCCTATTCTTCAGCCAATTCTTTACCCAGGCTATCATATTGGGACCCACTCCCAGGCTGGCTAACTTGTATATTAATCTTTTGTGTGGGACTGAGTCAAAAGCCTTGCTGAAGTCTAGGTAGGCCATGTCCACAGCCCCTCCCTGATCTACTATTTTGGTCACCCAGTCAAAGAAATCTATTAGATTCGTCTGGCATGACTTTCCTGCTGTGAATCCATACTGCCTTGGGTCCTGTGCCCCTCTGGCCTCTAGGTACTCGACAGTTCTTTCCTTCAGAAGTGATTCCATCATTTTCCCTATCACTGAGGTTAAACTAACTGGTCTGTAGTTTCCCGCTTCTGCCCTGCTCCCACTTTTGTGAAGGGGAATCACATTGGCCCTCCTCCAGTCCTCAGGTACCACCCCATCCTCCCATGATTTGTTAAAGAGGGTACTCAGTGGTGTCACTAGTTCTACCCTTAGTTCTTTTAGAATTCTGGGATGAATCCCATCAGGCCCCATTGCTTTGTCCATCTTCAGTTTTAAGAGTTCTTTCAGAACCCTTTCTTCTGTAAATGGGCTGGTATCAACTTCTGTATCCAGAGTGTTTTGTTGTTTGTTTTAGGTACCCCCTCTTCATTTGTAAATACTGAGCAAAATATTTGTTTAGTATCTCTGCTTTTCACAGTCACCTCTGCCCACCCCTCCCTTTATTAAGCCTCACTATCCCTCCCTTAGTCTTCCTTCGATCCCTGATGTACCTAAAAAAGGTTTTATCCCCCTTCTTAACTGAGTTGGCTATCTTTTCCTCAGTTCGGGCCTTTGCTGTTCTGACTGCCTTCCCAGCTTTCTTTTGCTTTAACTGATACAATTCTCAGCTCGTAAAGATCTGACGGTTGGGGTTCAAACAACAGCAGACAGAGGCTTCAACCGAGCTTGAGCTCAGCATTCCATGCCTTGCATGGAAAGTTAACTCTTTGTTCTCCAGGGCAGTTCAAAGGTCTGAGATCACTGCTATATTCAGAATACAGCAAGACTCCATTAGAAGAAACAACATTACTAAGGTGAGTAATTTTTTCTTTCAGTTGCTGCTCCCCTCTTCTGGAATTCATTACCTGTTAATTTACGTTCTTCCTCCTCATTGCAACACTTCAAACTAAATTTTAAGATATAGTTACAGTCTTTGAAAGTTTGTAGGTGCTTTGTCTAATTTGTTCATGCAATTTGATATATAAGTGAATTATGTGTTGTGTTTTAAGTGTTGGGTTGGATCTGAAAATTGACTTGTTCCAGTGTCCTTACCCGGTTAACAAAATGTAAATAAAAATATTAAAATAAAACTTCGTCTTTACCATTTTCTGGTAAAACTAGTAAAGAAACTTGTGGTGATTTTTCAACCGATTTCTTCGGCATGATATATCGTAATGTATCTTAGTGGGATTTTTCCCATCGGGGTCTCAATCTCATAGTTAACTGTGCCTGTATGTCTAAGCACTTTAAAAGGCCCTTGCTACTTCGTTAACAGTTTATTTTCTGTAATGGATAACAGTAGCAAGACATTTTCGCCTGACTCAAAGACTTTTTCTTTTACCCCATGGTCATAATATGCCTTCTGTTGGTTTTGAGCCTCTTCTTAATTACTGTGGGCAATTTCAACATATTTTGCCAGCTTCTTTCTCGGGGCACACATATAGGATGTAATAGATTGTTTCTGAGTGGGGTTATCTTCCCATGTTTCTTTTATTACATCTAGCGGCCTTCTAGGTTGTCTACAATACAGCATTTAAAATGGTGAAAAACCTGTTGATGCTTGTGGCACTTCTGTATAAGCAAAAAGCAAGTAAGGTAAGCATTGGTCCCAGTCTTTCCCTTCTCCATTTACAAACTTTTTTTAACATGTGTTTTAGGGTTTGGTTAAAATGCTCAACAAGGCCGTCTGTCTGAGGGTAAGGGGAGGTTCTTATGGCAGTGATACCTAGTAGTCGGTACAGCTCCTTCAGTAATGCAGCACCAAAATTACTACTCTGATCAGTAATAATCTCTTTAGGTATGCCCAATCTGCTGAAAATTTTGGCAAGCTCTGCTGCAACGTTTGAGGCTACGACAGTACACATAGGAACAGCCTCTGGGTAGCGAGTAACATAGTCACATATTACCAAAATGAATTGATTACCCTTTTTACTTTTGTCTAAGGGGCGAACCACATCCATTGCAATTCTCTCAAAAGGCACATCTACCAAGGGTAGGGGCACCAGGGGCACCTTATCTTTTTTATTCATTGCGGCTACTTTTTGACACTCAGCACAGGAACTGCAATATGTAGCTACATCCAGGCCAGTAACATTTGTACAGCAGTCTGGCAAGGATGTGATCCCTCCCTGAACGACCAACCATAGGACAAATGTGTGCTATCTGTAACAACTCGGATTTATACTTTTGTGGTATAACCAATTATTCTATCTGTTCCTGTGTCTGAGATTTAACCTAAACTCTCTACAGTAATCCATTACAGTTTTTAAACATAGGTTCACCCTGTTTTTGTTTCACCCCCAGTTGCTTAAAATAACCTTAGAAATAAACATTGTTAGCTTGCGCTGAAACAAAACCACAATCTGTTATCAGTTTAGTTTCAACATTTTCATATAGTAACCCCTTATGTCCATCAGTCGTCTTTCTTTCCTGGCATTCCAGATCTTGGAGCTATGCTCAGACAAGTCCGAATCAAAATTAGCAAAAGGAAAAGTGTCACCACCATCTGAGATTTTCTTTGCCTGAGCTCTTGTCATCACAGCTGCTGAATCATCCAGATTTACTCCTCCTTTGATTAACTCAGTAAATCCTAGAAAGTCATTTTCAATAATCACAGGTACAGGTAACTTGGGTACTATTCCTCCTTTCATTTGGTGCAACATCCCATTAATAGTCAGTCACTTGGGTGATGGGATAGTATTGAGTGTCCCAGTAGATGCAGATGACACCAGTACCTGGTCCTTTGCACAGTGTTTTCCCAACATTTTAATATGCACTAGGGTTTATCTGTTTCCTGAATCAATAAGTCCCTTCGCAGTCTTATCTCCCATCTTGACATCTGTGAAATACTTTCCCCAATTTTCTAAAGACAAATTCACTCTAGTATCACTCTCCTTACTCTGGCAGTTTCATGCAATATGGCCTGGCTTATTACAGTTATAGCAAGTACTTTGGGTGCAGATTTGTTACCCCCACCAGAGTTCTTATCAGACTTGGAGTTTAAATGGGGAAAAAGAGTGTCTTACCGGTTCTTGGCTGTTACCTCGCTGCTGTGGCATCTGTCTGGCCATTTGGTAGTCTTCAGCCAAAGAAACAGCCTTTTCCCCACTGTCTGGTTGGTGTTCTTTAACCCAAAGCTGCACAGCTTAGGCAGGATGTTGATGAATTGCTCCATTGCAAATGTGTCAGTGATCTGTGGGACTGTTTTGCCATCTGGTTGAAGCCATTTAATAAGGAGTTCTCTGAGTCGGGTGAAGGCTTCTCGAGGATTGTCGAATGAGATGCACTTCAGGGACTGGAATCTTTGCCTGTAGGTCTCTCCTGAGAAGTCATATCTTTTCAGGACTTCTCTTCACAAGGTCATAGTTTTCTGACTGTGCGGTATCCATACTGCTGTAGGCAAGTTGGGCTTTACCTGTTAGGTAAGGTACCAGTCTGATTGCCCATTGCTGCTTTGGCCACTGGCAGGCTCCAGCAACCCTTTCAAAAGTTGTCAGGTATGCTTTGATATTATCCAGGGGACACAGCTTTGTAAGTTTAATGTCTCTTCAGTTGTTTGTCTCTTGTTGCTCTGCTGGACCAGTGCCAGATATTCCAGCTGTGATATCTTTGCAAGGCATCCATCCATCACTGCAACTCTTCTCTTCTTTGCTGCTTCTGTCGCTGCATCTCTTCTTTTCTCTGCTTCTGCGTCCTTTTTGCTGTACAGATCACCATTTGAAAAAGGCAGTCAGGCTTTCAGGTTCTGTCACTGCCTGTTCAGTCTCAAGCTGGAGTTTTGATTCTGCTTCTAGTTTGACTGCCATTTATTTGGTAATCACTCCTGGACTTGCTGTTGCAGAATCCATACCTTTCTGCTATGCTTCTCTGGTACCAGGTCTAGTACCCATACATAAAACTCCTGGCTTAGAGTATGCACGGCATAAATTCCACTTAGTCTGACATCATCTGTCGCCAAGGCACCAGTCAGGGAGAATAGGAAACCCAGGAGCAAGTATGAAAGTCGTAAGTAGCCCCCATAACAGTAAAATAAAAATAAAATTGTGCAGCATAACTATTTACAAAGGCAGTACAAACACAGAAAACAAAGTCCTTCCTCTGAAGGTATCTCAAATTCCAAGTTTCAGTCTCTCTCTCTTTTTAGCAAAAACAGTGCAGCTCTTTTCATAAGTCTTTGCCTGGGAAGTTAAGAGAACATCCTGTTTCTCACAAAATATTCTTGCCAGTTTCTTTGCAGAGCAGGCTTGCAAACAGAAAAATTTCGAAGCTGGTCCCCTGCTGACAGCTCTGTAAGAGTTTGCAAACAAGCCTGATAGGAGCTCAAACTGCATCTCGGGTTAACCCCCTAAATTCCAAACAGCTGTTTGCAATCATTTCAACAGTATAACTATATACATTTCAAACCAAAGGATCCCACTTTCACATAAAGATTCACATATGTTTTTGTAACTGCAGATATGCAAGGGGGGAGAAAAGACAGAAACAGCAAGTGAAGGCAGAGCGATATCGAGAGGTGGAGAATCGCAAGACCATCAGAGTGATCAGTTCCTAGGTCTTGCGAGAACATTTGCTTGTGCAACCAGACAGATGAGACAGAAAAGGAGAGGATAGAAGAGATCCTTGCGTTTGAACTCTTTCTCAATAACAAATGGGACAGGGCCTTATTCAACCCTGTCACATGCATCATGTCTCACATTGGTCCATATAGCAGAGTTCTGTTGTCTGTCATATGTGTACATCACATCTCACACTGGTCTACGTAACAGGCTTCTGTTATCCATCTCCCATATCTGCATCATGTGTCACAGTGGTCCATGTGGCAGGCTTTTGTTATCTGTTGCATTTGTACACCACTGCTCACACTGGTCTATGTAACAGGCTTCTGTTATCCATCTCCTGTATATGTGCATTATGCCTCACATTGGTCCATATAGCAGGCTTCTGTTATCCTGTCGTATAGTTATACTGCTGAAATTACTTAAAACCAATTTCTTGTTTTCCCCAACACCTTAGTAACATCATTTTAGTGATGGCTGTGTGTTCTCTTGAAAACGCTCAGTTGTCATATGTACCAATGTAACTGTCTTGTGCTGTTGACGTGGAACCTTTGTAAAAGAGCATCATGCTCAAAGATTTTTTTCTGAAGTATCAAATAAATATAAATCCTGTCTCACAGATGTCTATATAGCAGGCTTCTGTTGTCTGTCTCCCACAAGTGTGTCACGTCTCACACTGTTTCATATAGCAGGTTTCTGTTACCTATCATATGTGTACATCACGTCTTGCACTGGTCTATATTGCAGGCTTCTGTTATTTATCATAGCTCACACTGGTCCATATATCAGGCTTCTGTTATCCATCTCCCACAACTGTCACATGCGTGCATCACGTCTCTCACTGTTCTATATATCAGGCTTCTGTTATCCATCTTCCACAACTGTCAAATTCGTGCATCACATCTCTCACTGTTCTATATTGCAGCCTTATGTTTTCCATCTCACATGTACATCATATCTCACATTGGTCCATATATTAGGCTTCTGTTACTGCTCTGTCACATGTACACTATATCTCATACCAGGCTTTTGTTATCTGTCACTCATATGTATATTTATTTATTTTATTTATTTAAAGTTTGGTGACCAAGGGAGGCACACTGAGCCGGGGGACAAGGGAGGCAATTACAGTAGTCCAGCAAGTTACAGTAGCCTGGATTGAAGCAAAAGTACAGATCCAATACGAAAATAATATACATAATACAAGAAATTAATAACAAAGCGAGGTGTACATAGCGAGAGTTGGTGGTACAGTGCGCTTGAACACAGCAGTCAGCAAGAGCACATAGTTGGGAACTTGGCAAGTAAGAGCTGGCATATCAGCAGGAGTGAGAGAGACAGCAGGGGGCTTAGCCTGGCTGATAGCAAGTACAGGAGGGAAGTTGGGAGTGGGAGAGGGCATGCTTAACGAGGTTTAGCGAGGGTAGCAGATGAAGCGAAGATGGGAGGGAGTTCTGAATGTGGGGAAAATGGTAAGAGAAGGCAGCCTGCTCGGAGTTAAGAGAGGGACAGGGAAGGGCAAAAGTGCAAGGGTCTCTGGAGCGAAAATGGTAGGAAGAGTGGGAAGTGGAAGAAAGGAGGGAGGCGAGGAAGGGAGTAGAGAACCAAACCAGTATTTGGCTGTTATAGTGGAGGCGTGATACTGGTGGCAGAAGGACGGGGAGTTAACGGTGCAACACTGAGTTTGGAGGGGAGCATTAATGGTAAAAGGCATTGAAAGACCATCCAGCCTGGAGAAGGAGGAGGAGGAGGTGGTGGACCCATAGCTGACATCGGCATAGTCAAAGATGGGTAAGATAGATCTTCATGGGTATCTCCGTCGTCGGGTCTCACGATAGGAACTTCACTGCTAGTGAAGCAGGATCCACTTGGAATATTTTTATCAGTACAACTGGGGCCGCCCATGCTGACGTCATATGATGTCTACAACCCTATAAAGGTGTGAGCGGCCCCGCTCCCTCCTCAGTTCTTTCCCACTATTGACTTGCTTGCACGGGTCTCCACTGAAGCTCTGTCACAGTGTTGCGCTTTTTTCGCCTACGGCTTTTTTTTTTATTTACCTTAGAAACTCTTGTTTAAAAGGGATTCCTTTCTTTTGTATATGTTGAGAGTATATCCTTCGACGTCTCTCTTCCGTCGCTGCGGAAAGAAGATTGCCTGCACAGATGAACACCGTCTCTGTGTCTGCCATCTTGGGCCTGACCACAAAGCATCCAACTGTGAGCTCTGCCAGAAGTTTAATGAAACAACCCTCAGGTGATGCAAAAAGGCAGGGATTTAGTGGACTTCCTGGAGATCCCAGAGTCTCCTCCTAAGATCATTCCTCCTATTTTACCTGCTCTGAGGAATGCCATTACAGCAGCCTGGCACAGGCCTGACATGGTGCCAGCAATGCCCCGTAGGGCAGATAAACTCTGTCAAGCACCCCAGGGGTTTTCCTCATTATGTTGCCCAGCCAGAAACCAATTCAATGGCTATAAAGATGGCTTATGAGAGGTCTAAGGCTCCTAAGTACCTTAGCTCCCCTCCTCCGACAAGGAGTCATGCAGGATTGACCTTTGGGGTAAGAGGGTTTATGCCTTCCCCACCCGCGGGCTGAGGATTGCCAGATCATACTTTGAGTGGGTGCTCTTGCAGCAGGCTATTAATGTTAGGAGTAACGCCACAGGCCTTAGGACCCACTGGAAAAAACTTAGCTAGCAGTATCAAGCAGGGGCCGCACCCCTGACGTCGGCTCCGCCCTGATGTCGGTCATGCTACAAAAGGGGGCGGACCCCGACTCCACTGCAGTTCTTTCCCGCTGCAGACCCGCTCTCGTTGGGAAGTTCTTAGCATGCTTTGCAAGCAGTTTCAGCGAAATATAATTTTTTTCCAGCTATTTCTCTGCTTTTCTACTGAATTTTCTCCTTCTGGCAGTCCGTCTCGTTCTTCCAACCGTCTCAAGTCGTCACCGTCATTGGTCTCCTCCTCCGGTCCCAAGAAGACTAAGTGTACCTGTGGCTGCCAAATCCCATCTAAGGATGGCCACGATCTGCCTGGGACCAGACCTTAACCTCAAATCCTGCAACATCTGTAAGGGCTTTACTAGCAGGACTCTGATCAGACGCCTGAATGCCTTGAAAGCCCACCTGCCTGAGCAGAAAATGGATGTCCTGCAGTCTTCTTCTGGGGATAAGGGCAAGCACCGGAAGAAGTCCGGGGACAAGAACCATAGCCCGTCCTACCAGCGTTCCAGGTCATGCTCTCCCCATAAAAAGGCCTCCTCCTCTGGCTCAGGCGGATCTGACCGCTCGAAGCACTCTAGGCACGAGAGGAAGTCGAGGCCAGAGGTCCCGCCAAGTCACCGATGTCAGTCCCGTCTGGAACTCCTCCCAGCAAGCCTTCCAAGGCCAAAGTTACGCTTCTGCGTGTTACCTCCGCTTCTGAGGAGCCAAGCAAGGCCTCCACTTTGGCTGATGCCTCGGCCGTACCGAAGAAGGCCCCAACCACAGTCTTGCCGGACCACAGTGAGCCGTCTGACAAGGGATGGGACCCCAGACTGAAGGCCTCTGGGTTCCGCCCATCAAAGCCGGCCAAGTCGGACCTGGCACTGGCCAAGACACCGGTGCTGGTCAAAGTGCCTAAGGCCGATGGGTCTACCGGTGAGCCTGCGCGGGTCAAGACACCGATGCTGGCCCCGAGATCTTCGACTCCGGACTCTTCCGCGGGATCCTCCCCGAGAGACCTACCGGATCCCCCGGGTTCTCCAGTCCCTCTAAAGGGGGCGGCAGCTATCTTCAACATGGAGGAGTTGAAGGAACTTTTTTTCTTCTGGTGGAGTCAGGTCCATAAAGACAATCCTCCACCAAAGCCGGAACTGACACCGGTCCCTGACTGGCCGGACAACTGAGAGCCTGAGGGTAACTCCGCTGAGTCGCCGGTCGAGACCCCGAGGGGCGCCGCACAGTCCCCAAGTCTCGCTACCCCTCGGCTGTATGTTCCCGGTCCAGAGACTGTGGACGGCACCGCTCCAGGTCCCACAGCCACCGCAGGTCTACCTCCAGGCAGACTCGCTCCCCTAGCTGGCACCGGTCCAGGGACAGGCATCAGTCACCGCTCCATCGTCGGTCCAGGAGCCGACATCGGTCTCAGGATTGGCGTCAGTCTGTGAGTCACCAATGTTCCGGAAAGGGTAGTGCTTTTAGATGCAGCTCAGACTCTTCCAGGTCCAGGAGTAGATCTTCTTCCTCTTCCTCGTCCTTTTCAGGAGTTGGGGGTTCTCCTGATGATAAGGACCTTCCTCGCTCGCCTCAGGACAATTCCACTTTCATGGACGTCATGAGGCACATCCAGGCCTCTAATGAATGGGAGACAGAGGACCTGGATCCGGAACGCCGGAGACTGGCTCATTGCCTGAGGCAGAAGGAGCCCAAACCCTTGGTGGTGCCTCCTCTGGTCGACACTTTCCAGGACCTTACCAGGACTACTTGGAAGTGTCCAGCCTCGGTCCCGGCTATTCCCAAAAAGTCGGATAGGCTGTACAGGGCCCCAAGGGATGAGCCCTTTCTGGCAGAAAACCCTACGGCGGATTCCATAGTAATCGCAGCTGCTCATTACAAATCAAAGCAGCCAAAGCATCTAAGCTCCCAGCCTCCCGACCAGGAGTCCCATTTCTTGGACCAGGTGGGCAAGAAAGTTTATTCTGCCTCCACCTGCTCCATACAGTCGCTTAATTTCCTCACGCATATGGTCCAGTACCAAAATGTGGTCTGTGAGAAGGGACAGGAGCTTGTCAGTGCCTTGCCAGATTCCACACAAAAGATGGAAATTCTGGATATATTAAAATTGGGTGGCAGCGTTAGGGGTCTGCCTTCGTCGCCACACGTGGCTGAGATGCTCTGGCTTTTACAACAATCTGTAGTCCGGAATTAGGGACCTCCCATTCCATGGTTCCGTCCTCTTTGGGCAGGAGACCGAGGCTTTAATCTCTCATCTCCAGGAGTCTGGCAAGTCTGTTTGGTCCGTCCGACAGTTGTACAAAGGAGACCAAAGACGCTTTCGGATACGGCCCTTTCGTAAGTCCTCAGGCCAGCAAGCTAGTGGCAGCAACCAGGGACAGAGAGGTGGCCTCCAAAGGAAGGTCAGCAACCAGCAGCCTGGTGGCGCACCTTTTTGAGGCCCCATGTCCTCCCACACCTGACTCCCCACCCCCTGGCTCCGCCCAATGACTTGCCACTGCCCCCCCGCGGAGGCTTCAGGGGAGACAGTAGATGGTCGCTTCTTCCTCCATCTGGCGGGATGGAGCTCTATCACATCAGACCAGTGGGTGCTAGATGTCATAAGGAGAGGCCACACGCTGGAGTTCACCCAAATCCCTCCAGAAACTCCACCAAAGTCCTCGCAATACCCTCCTTCTCACATTTCTTTAATAGAAGGAGAAATCAAGGCCCTCTTGCAGAAAAAGGCAATAGAGCCAGTTCCTCTGCGACAGAGGGGAAAGGGATACTACTCCCATTTCTTCTTGGTTCCAAAGAAGACACAAGACCTTCGGCCCATCCTGGACCTCAGCTTTCTAAACGATTACATAGAATACCGAAGGTTCAGGATGGTGACCCTTCCAGGTCTCATTCCTCTGCTAAACCAGGGAGACTGACTCTATTCCCTGGACATGCAAGATGCTTACATGCACATTGGGGTCATTCCCCCCACAGGAAGTTTCCAAGGTTCTACTACAAGGGGAGCATTACCAGTTCCGGGTTCTTCCATTCGGCTGCTCTTCGAGTCTTCACCAAATGCTTGGCAGTGATAGCTGTGGCTGTAAGGCGCAGGGGACATTATGTCTTTCCTTACCTCAACGACTGGCTCTTAGCGGCCCTGTCGAGAGAGCACCTGCTTCGAACTCTCGGAGACACTTATGGGTTGTTCCGAGAGGTGGGGATCACTCTGAATCTACCAAAGTCTTACCCAGAGCCCTGCCAAAGATTCACCTTTATAGGGGTGGTCCTGGAGTCAATCCATGGCATGGCTTTTCTTCCTCGAGAAAGAGGAGATTGCCTGCGAGAGGTGGCCATTTCAGTCCTGGTAACCCCACGGGTCCCAGCCAGGACCTTCCTCAGACTTCTGGGGCACATGGCAACGGCCATCCCCATAGCTCCCTTGGCCTGCCTCCACATGAGGGTCCCACAATGGATGCTCAGGGTGCAGTGGGACTAGGGATTCGATGGTCAAGACATGTTGTCCAGATCTCAGAGTTGGTCAGAAGGACCCTACGTTGGTTAGACCCTTTGAATCTCGACAAAGGTATTCCCTTTCGACAGGAGCCCCTATGTCGGACCCTGAAAACTGATGCCTCCGACTTGGGCTGGGGGGAGCACCTCGGGAATCACCAGACTGTGGGCGTCTCAGGAGGACATCTTACCAGGCCCTCTTCTCGTACAGACAGACAACATGGCAGTTGTCTGTTACATCAGCAAGCAAGGGGGAACTCACTCTTAGCCCCTGTGCAGGGATGCGATGAGAGTCTGGTATTGGGCACTGGAGCATTGCATTTTGCTGTCCGCCGTCCATGCTCCAGGCGCCCAAAATGACTTGGCAGACAGCCTCAACAGATCTCTGTCCAGGTCGCATGTGTGGGAGCTGCTACAGTCAGTAGCTGACCAGTTGTTCGATATATGGGGTCATCCAGAGCTGGCTCTCTTTGCATCTCCACGCGACGCCAAACTGCCAGTTTTCTGCTCGCAAGAGCACGCGTCTGGTGTTTTCTGGCCAGATGCGTTGTCCCTTTGTTGGGCCGGGAGGTTTCTTCATGCCTTCCCTCTCTTCCTTCTCCTTCAGCAAGTGTTGCTGAAGGTACAGGCCGAGGGGGCCCGAATGATTCTGATCGCCCCACTGTGGCCCCGGCAGATTTGGTTCCCACTACTTCAGTGGTTGTCCTTAGAACCTCCAATTCCGCTGCCACCTTGCTCGCAACTACTATCCCAGAACCAGGGCAAGCTGGTGCACCCAGATCTCGGGTCTCTACAGTTTCAAGCTTGGCTCCTGCAAATGTAGCCAAATCCAGATTGGGGTTACATAAGAGGTGGCGGACAACCTTGTTTCAGCGAGGAAGCCCTCGACCTGCTCCACTGAAGTGGAGGCGGTTCTGCCTTTGGGCTTCCTCCCACCATCTAGGGCCTCTTTCCTGCCCGGTGAACTTGGCATTACAATATCTCCGCTCCTTATATCAACAAGGCCTGAGTTATTCATCCATAAAGGTGCACATGTGGGCTATCACGTCCTGTTCAGAGACAGGACCCTAGCTCAGTTGGACGTGGCCCGCACCTTTTTTACGGGACATTCTGCACCCACAACCTCCCATCAGGGACCCAATCCCTCCCTGGGATCTCCTCTTTGTGTTGGAGAAACTGACTCTAACCCTTTTTGAACCTGCAGCAGATTGTGAGCTGTGTTTCCTTTCCTGGAAGGTTTCCTTTTTAGTTGCTGTTACTTTGGCTCGAAGAGTTTCTGAGCTACAGGCCCTGATGTGTAAGGAGCCTTATATTATCTTTCATAGGGAGAGAGTTTCCCTAGAACAAACCCTAAGTTCTTACCTAAAGTGGTCTCGGAGTTGACCCTCATCCAGTCGGTTGACCTTCCAGTTTACTTTCCTGCTCCTACTAATCAGGGAGACTCTATCCTGCACGCTTTGGATGTCCACAGGATGCTGAGGTATTACCTCAAGCGGACAGCAGCACACCGAAAATCGAAGCAATTGTTTGTGGCCTTTGCGCCTCAACACCTGGGCAAACTGATGTCAAAACAGACCATTTCCCGGTGGCTGGTACACTGTATAGTGTACTGCTATAACAAGTACAATAAACCTCTACCGGGCTAAGTCAGAGGTCATTCCACTAGAGGAGTCTCTGCCTCCTTTGCCTCCTTAAAAAACGTCTCCCTTCGAGACATCTGTGCAGCTGCTACTTGGAATTCAGTGCACACCTTCGTGAGGCACTACAGTGTGGACATTGCTTCCAGGCGCCGAGCCAGTTTCGGCCTGGCAATTCTTCAAGGACTCTTGTCCTAGTTTGCTGAATCTAGTCATAGGCTTTACCATCATTTCACCTGTCGTCCTACCTCCCGGGACTAGTCACCTCCTTGGTGCGGGACTGCTTGGGATTCTGTCCTAATAGTAATAGCCTGTTGCAAGAGCTCCCACTTGAAGTAAGATAGTACAGCTACGTGAACTTACACAGTAACAGTAGATCGCCGAGGAGGAGCTCTTGCATGAACACCCTACTCCACCTTCAGGTCCCAGGAGAATTTTTTAACTTTATCGAATGGGCTTCTCCTGGTCTCGCTGAGTTCGTTCCGCGGGTCTTGGCGGGGAGCGACATGGAGTCAGGGTCCGCCACCTTTTGTACCATGATGTTTGGTGAGCCAACATCTGAAGCGGTCCCGCTGGATACTGCTAGCTAAGTTTTCCGTGGGTCCCTAAGGTCTGCGGTGTTAGTCTAATAGTAATAGCCTGCTGGCGGTTCCTCTCGAAGATCTACTGTTACAGTAAGTTCTTACGTAACTGTACTTTCTAGGGACGTGGATATGTTGTTCAATCCACACTTATTGGCAGGTACCTTGCCGCTTTAAGATTGGCCGGAAGGTCTTCAAGCGAGCTCCTCCCACCCACCTTGGTGGTAAAACCCTTGGCTCCGCCCCATGATGCCAGATCTTCCATACCGCTTGGAAGCTCAGGTTCCCTCTTTCGAGCTCACGCATTTTGTAGGCCTGGATTCTGAATCTTAGGATTTTTTTTTCGTAAAATCGTACTTAAACTCTCTCGAGTTTGGTCTTCCCCTCTCGCGGCTGCGATGGAAGACAAGTCCGTCCCCAGGTTCTGCCTGTGCCCTTGTGGGCAGAAGATGTCCTGCACTGACCCTCATGCCACATGCGTTTACTGCCTTGGACACGACCACGATCCGCAGGCTTGCGATATGTGTCTTTCTTTCTCTCCGTCGGTGCTGGAGGACCGCGCTTCCTGACTTCAGCTGGGGCGACCGGAGAAAAGGTTCCCACTGGTTAAGTCGACGGAGGCACGTTGGGTGGTGTCCGCGGCTGCTGGCTCCGCGAAACAACTGGAACAGCTTATGACCCTTGAGGAGGTAGCCCAGGCCACAGGGAGCTCCTTCTCGGCTTCGGCTTTCATTACGCTTCCCTTGGGTTCCTCCTATATGGCTTCCTTCCGGGAGCTTTGTCATTTCCTCTCGACTAAAGGAGAGGATCCTTCTGGGGCTCTTCCCACCCGATCCAAAAAACGGGATCAAAGGTAAGTCCCAGCGTCGATGTTCTTGGGAGCGGGAGAGGACTGGCTCCCCCGGATCATCACCTCTTGACTTCAGTCGAGGTTGCGGCCCGGGCCGCTGGTTTCACGAAGGCCCAGTCAGACCAGCCAGCCGAGACTCCTGTCGATGAGGCCCAGATATTTCTTGAGCCACGATGGGTTGTCGACATCTCTCTTCTCCAGACACGATGCCCTCTGGGACTTAATTGAGCCGGGGTCCCGGCCTGGGCCTGATCGGGAGGGCAGCTGGTTTCCAGCTCCTTCCTCGACTCGCCGCCCGACGCCGTCGAAGGCCGAGGTCTTGGTCATCCTCCGCCTCGGGTCGGTCTCGTCGACGTCGGCGGTCCTGGTCCCGACATTGCGGAAAGTGGTGTTGCCGCTCGTCCTTTTCATCCTCCTCGACCAAGGAGAGGCTTTGGCGTAAATTGCTTCGATGCTGTGAGGACCTCGGGTGGCAGCAACTTCTTTTGGCCGTAGGCCAGCCGGTGCCGGCCTCAACACCGGCAATTAGGTGGTTGTCAGCCAAAGCCGTCTCCCGCCCCCGGTTCCTCGGTCGAGGACCCGGTCTCGGCGCTGACTGCTCAGCCAAAACCGGCTGCTCTGTCCATAGTGGTGGAGCCCCCACCTCCTCATCCGAAGACTGGGGTGCCAACCAAAGATTCTTGGTTGGCTCAAGGCTTGCCCCATAGGTTATTGGTCACTCACCCCTGATCATTCTCGGCATGTGAAAGTGGCTCAGGCGGTCGGCAGTTATTTGCGGACTCCGCGCTGTTCCCGTCCAGCCTGCCCAGGAATCCTCGAGGGGGGTGTCTGCAGCAGAGAGCCCTTCCTTGTTCCTGAGTATTCTTCACTCATCTCAGAATCCACCGGGCGCAGCTCCAACCTGTGCAAAATGGGCCAAATACCCTCTTACTGAGATTCTGGACAAAGGGGACTCCCTCGGCCGTGGGTCCAGCTGTGGAGCTTTGGCAGCACCTGGCCACCTGCCCTGCTCCTTCGGCCAGGATGGCTTGCAAATACGAGGTCCCTACCGGCTCCCCCTCCAGCTTCCCGGAGCACCCCTCGGCTGAGGGGTTGGTGGCCGATACTGTGTTCAGGCGCTCTGGAAACACTAGGGACATGGACAAGGCCCCAGATAGAGTCCAAAAAACTGGACTGTTCTGGGAGGAAAGTCTACGCTGCTGCTTCCTTGGGCCTTCGCCAGGCTAGCTCGGCTGTTCTGATGGCACATTTCTCCCATGCCCTGTTGGGCTCCCTGGATGAGGTGCTTCCTCATCTCCCAGCCGACCTCCAGACCACGGTCAAGCAGGTCCGGGAACAGGGAAGGGAGGTGGCTAAACAACAACTCCAGACAGCTCTGGATATCGGAGACTCTTGTGCCTGGTCAGTAGCGACCACAGTAGCCATGCGCCACTGGGCTTGGTTGAGGATCTCGACTTTCACGGCGGATACTCAGCACAAGCTAGCAGATAAAAAAATCTCACATGCCCCCACAATGCAAAGCATTATGGGCTGCATATGCAAATCACCACAGAATATAATGCTGGTTCAACTTTAAGCTAGCAGATGTCCCCTTTTTGGGCACCGACTTGTTCGGGCCCGGGGTGGAGGGTCACCTCCAGCGCATTGAGAAGTCTGACGCCACCTTGGACTTGGTCACATCTGCTCAGAAGGACAAAGGCCGCCATCAGCAGCGTAAGTCCCTTCGTCCCTCTGCTCCTGCGGCACGTCCTGCCCAGCAGCAGGGCCAGCAGGCTCATACTTGGCGTGCCAAGGCCAAGTCCATTGCTTCCTCGGTCAGGAAGCCCGGGGGGAAAGGTCCAGGCAGCTCCTCCAAACCTGCCAAGTGACGAGTTGCGGGGTGCCGCCCCTAACCCCGTCACACCTCCCCTGGGTCCCCCCGTGGGGGTCTGGCTCAGCCATTTCCTTTCTGCCTGGTCCGCTATCACCACGGACTGCTGGGTGCTGGAGGTGGTCAGCTGGGGCCTGCCTCTGGAATTCAAGCAGGTCCCTCCCTTTCAAGCCCATGCCCTACAAAGGGGGCTGCGAATCCATGCCCAGCCTCTCACAGTCGGCTCGCAGAGCGACATGGTCTGCTCCTCCGAAAGGGGGTAGTTAGCAAGGTGGCAGATCCTCCTCCTTGCCCAGGGTTTGTGTCCAGGTACTTCCTGGTCCCAAAGCGGACGGGGGGCTGGCACCCCATTCTCAATCTGCACGACCTGAACAAGTTCCTAAATGGAACTGGGCATGTGGTTCTGCTCCCTGGATCTTCAGGACGCGTTCTTTCATGTCCCTGTCCATCCGTCACATCAGCGGTTCCTCCGCTTTCAAGCAGAGGGATCCCTCTACGAGTTCCGGACCATGCCCTTCGGTCTTTCTTCAGCTCCCAGGGTCTTCACCAAATGCATGGCAGTGGTGGCAGTATTCCTGCTGCGCCAAGGGGTCCGGGTCTACCCTACCTGGACGATTGGCTGATAGCAGCCCCCTCCAGGTTGGAGGCGGAGCGATCCAGGGATCTGGCCTTCCGGGTTTGCTCTCAACTAGGCCTCCTTATCAACGAGGCCAAGTCGGAACTCTTGCCTTCACAGATGATCCAGTTCATCGGGGCAGAGCTGTAATCTCTCTGAGCCAGAGCCTGGCTCCCGGTGGAGAGAGCCGAGGTCCTTTCCTCCTTTGCCCAATCATTTCGGGTTGGGCAATTGCTCCCTGCCCGGGACTTCCTGCGCCTTCTGGTTCTCATGGCGGCCTGCACCAGCGTGGTCCATTGGGCCCACTGGCATACGCGTCCCCTGCAGTGGGGGCTGGCCCGCCAGTGGTCTCAGCGGTCAGGTCTTCTAGACCAGCCAGTCTCCGTGACCCAGGAGATTGGGACAGCCTGCAATGGTGGCTCGTCCCAGCTCATCTGCAGGAGGATATCCCGTTTGTCCGCCCCGAGCCGACTGTAATCTTGACGACCGACGTCTCTCTGATAGGTTGGGGTGCCCATCTGGGGGAGCACAGGGCCCACGGTCTCTGGTCCCCTCAGGAGTCCTGATGCCACATCAACCTGCCGGAGCTCCGAGCGGTCCGGCTAGCCCTGACTGCCTTCGCTCCATTTGTCTGGGGTCAAGTGGTCCAGGTCCAGACGGACAACACCACAACCATGTACTATCTCAACCGACAGGGTGGGATGCACTCCTTGCCTCTGTGCAAGGAGGCTCTTCGCATATGGTCTCTCGTGCTCAGCCTGGAGGCGGATCTCCTAGCCATCCATGTGGCAGAAGCCTCGAACAGTCTAGCCGATGCCCTCAGCCGGATAGGCGGTGCATCTCACAAGTGGTCTCTCCTGCCGGAGGTAGTGCAAGATCTGTTCTCCCACTGGGGCACTCCTCAGGTGGACCTGTTTGCCTCCAGGGAGAAATGCGAAGCTGAGGCTGTTCCACGCCCACCCCCGTCAGCGGGGCTCGCTGCAGGGGGATGCCTTCTCGAGGCCATGGACCCTAGGCCTCTTTTACGCCTTCCCTCCATTTCCCTTGATCTACAAGGTGCTTCTCAAGGCAAGGAGGGACAAGGCGCAGGTGATCCTGGTAGCCCCAGACTGGCCTCACCAGTTCTGGTATCCAGATCTCCTCAGCCTCAGCTCCAAGCTCCCGAGGCGGCTTCCAGCCCGCCCGGACCTGCTGTCTGTCAACAAGGGGAAGGTACTCCATCCGGACCTTCAACCTCTGCATCTGACAGCCTGGTTCCTGAGTGGCTAGAGTTCCAGTCCTTGGGTCTTTCAGACGAGGTCCTCAACATTGTTGAGACGTCCCGTAAGGAGTCGACCAGAAAATGGTATGCCTTTAAATGGAAGAGATTCTCCATTTGGTGTCAGGGCAAGGGGCTGGACCCCTCGTCCTGCCAGTTGGCTAGCATTTTGGACTACCTATGGTCCCTTTCTCAGCAAGGGCTTCGGTTGACGACCCTTAAGGTGCACCTGGCAGCTATCTCTGCTTACCGGGCGCGGGCCGGCAAGCAGTCGGTGGCGCAGGAGAAGGTGATCTGGCGCTTTTTCAAAGGCCTTGATCACATATCCCCTCCGGTGCGTAAACCTCCACCTCCATGGGATTTACTGCTGGTATTGGCCAAGCTCATGGGCAAGCCATTCGAACTGATGCACAGGTGTGACGTCTCCCACCTGTTGTGGAAGACCGCCTTCTTGGTGGCTGTCACATCAGCCAGAAGGATTGGGGAGCTCCAGGCGCTTTCCAGCGAATCTCCTTATCTGGTCTTCCACAGGGACAAGGTTGTCCTGCGCCCCCAACCGAAATTTCTTCCGAAGGTGGTGTTGGAGTTTCACCTGGATCAGGTGCTGACTCTGCCGCTCTTTTACCCGAACCACACCTCGGAGGTCGAGTACAGGCTCCATACTTGGACCTGAGAAGAGCGCTCGCCTACTATAAAGATCGTAAGTCGGAAGTTCAGGGAGAGGTTCACCAGCTGTTTGTCACCTACGCTGAAGCCGCACGTGGCAGACCTGCAGCCAAGCAGACGATTGGCAGGTGGATCACTTCCTGCATTGATCTCTGCTATAGGTTGGCGGGCAGCGAGCCTCCCAGAGGGATAAGAGCTCATTCTACTCGCCATACTGCTGCATCGGTGGCTGCTTCTAGGGATGTCCCTATCCAAGAAATCTATAGGGTTGCTACCTGGAAGTCAGCACACACCTTCATTTCCCATTACCACATCAACCTTGAGTCACGCCGGAATGCTGGTTTAGGGGCCTCAGTTCTCCAGTCCCTCTTTCCTAAGTAGGGGATATGCACCTTGCTTCCTTCCTCCTGGAGAACTGCTAGGAGTCTGCCAACAAGTCTGGCTTGAACAACTTATTCCCGTCCCTAGAAATACAGGTTACTCACCTGTAATAGAAGTTCTAGAAGTGGTATATGTTGTTCATCCACACAAACCCACCCTACCTCCCCGTCTTCGGTGCACAACCTGGCTTCCAGCGGGCTAGATCTGGCATCATGGGGCGGAGCTGAGGGTTTTACCACCCGGGTGGGTGGGAGGAGCTAGCTTGAAGACCTTCCGGACCATCTTAAAGTGGCAAGGTACCTGCCAACAAGTATGGATGAATAACATATACCACTCCTAGAACTCCTGTTACAGGTGAGTAACCTGTATTTACCTATCCCATATGGCAAAGTACTAAAATACCAACTGGAAGAAGGGCAAAACCACTGCCCAAGCCCTCCCGGAAGGTACGCAAAAGCAGGAGATTTTCAGATGCTTGCAGGCCACTGAAGGCATTAGCAAGCACCTCCTGCGGGCACTCTATGATGATCATATTCGGACACCATTGGCAGGGCTGCTGCCACTGTCATTTGCCTACGTAGGCACTCGAGTCTGTGGGTCTCTGGATTCACTGCTGATTGATGTTCAGAAGAAAATGCTTAATGCCCCCTTTAATGGTTCGAAGCTTTTTGGTCTAGATGTACAGGACATCATCAATGAACCTGCAGGCATCTGGCAAGGCTCTGAAATCTGTTCACTCGCGCTATCATAAGCAACCTAAGAACAGGCAGTGCCCTCCCTTTCGTAAGGCATCCAGTAGGCCAGGAGCAGCCTCTCGGCCTCAAGGCAAATGCAGAGCCTCCGCCACCTTGCCCACTCCCTCAACAGCTGGAGCTGCCGCCAAGCGTCCCAGTGGTGGCGTACCAGCCCCAGCAGCTGAATCCGCCTCCACTTAACACCTTGCCAAACCCCCCCACCTCTTCTGGTCCCTGACCAAGAGGTGGTGGTCGGAGGTCAGTTCACCCTCCATCTCAATCAGTGGAAAACCATCACAGCGGATGCCTGGATTCTGCAAATCATAGAAAGGGGTCACACTCCAGAGCTCATAGAGCAACCCCCAGGAAACAACTCCCCCTCTGCCCTCCAGCTAGCGCCCGGCTCATCTAGCTGTTCTCCGGGAGGAGGTACAGCCTCTTCTGCACAGACAGGCCATAGAGCCAGTGCCCAGGCACCAGAGGAACAAGGGGTTTTATTCCAAGTTTTCCTGGGCCCCAAAGACCAGAGATCTGAGGCCTATCTTAGACTTAAAGGATCTCAGTCTGTACATCCAGTACAAAAAGTTTTGAATGATAACTTTGTCAGGCCTGATGCCCCTTCTCAAGCAAGGTGACTGATCGTGTTCCTTGAACGTGCAAGATGCATACCTGCACATCTCGGTGTTTCCTTCTCACAGGAGGTTCTTTGGTTTCTTTTTCAGGGCGAGCATTACCAGTTCAAGGTGCTGCCCTTTGGCTTACCCTCCATGCCATGGGTCTTTACCAAGTGCTTAGCAGCAGTAGCTGCGGCCCTCAGAAGGGAGGGAATGTACATTTTCCTGCACCTGAATGATTGGCTCCTAAAGGCCCCTTACAGAGAATTGCTTCTGGGGACCTTAGAGAGAGCTCTCCAGTTGTTTCTCTTTCTAGGCATTACCATCGATCTGCCCAAGTCGGTCATGGTTCCGTCCTAGATGCTGAAGTGCATAGGAGCGGTTCTAGATTTGGCGCAGGGGAAGGCCTTTCTGCCTGACTCCAGGGCAGAATGCTCAGGCTCAGGAGGTGGCCCAGAGCCATTACATCCCTGCCAGGGTGTACCTGAGACTGTTGGGTCTGATGTCGGCTGCCATACCCACCGTTCTACTGGCAAGGCTCCATATGCGCACTCTCTAGTGGACTCTCAGGTACAGTGGGACCAACGTACAAACAATTTGGATCAGTTATTGCTGGTCTCTTCCCCAGTCTGCAGAGTGCTCCAGTGGTGGATGGATCCCCTGAATCTACTACAGGGAGTTCCATTTCAGGTTTCGTCACCACATCAAATCCTCACCTCTGATGCCTCTGATTTGGGCTGGGTGGGCTCACCTGTGTCCCTTTCAGACTCGGGGTTCTTGGTCCCAGATCGAAACTTCCCTGCATATCAGTGCCCTAGAGATGCAGGTGGTTCTGTATGCCATGCAGAACTTTCAGAGCCACCTCCTTCTGGGCCAGTTGCTGATTCAGTCAGACAACCTCAGCATAGTACTACATCAACAAGCGGGGGGGGGAACGCATTCTTACCCCCTGTGCGTGGAAGCCATGAAAGTGTGGTATTGGGCATTGGACCACAGCCTGACTCTTTCGGTGGTCCACGTTCCAGGAGTACTAAACACTCTAGCAGACAGCCTCAGCAGGACTCAGTCCAGCATGCACGAGTGGGAACTTATCTCATCCATCGCAGAAGATCTGTTTGACAGATGGAGTCATCCAGAGTTGGACCTTTTTGTGTCCCCACTCGGTGTAAAACTGCCCAGTTTCTGCTCACTAGATCCAGGGACTGGAGTTTTCTGGTGAGACGCATTGTCCCTCTCCTGGAGCTGGAGGTTTCTTTATGCCCCCAACCACTGTTTCCTCAAATTCAGAGGGTACTAATTAAGCTGCAGATCCTGGTAGCTCCATTATGTCCTTGCCAGATACAGCAGCTAGTGGAGGAGCCTCCGATCCCTCTCCCCCTTAGCAGGAATCTGCTGACCCAGGATCAGGGGAACCTAGTCCATCCCAACCTTGGGTCCTCCATCTGCACGCTTGGCTCCTGAGGATGTAGCCATTACCAGATCTGGAGTTTCTACTAGAGTGGTGGACGTCCTAGTGGCTGCCGGAAAGCCTTCCACCCAAGCCACTTATGTTAGGAAGTGGAAGCGATTTGCCATATGGTCTGCCAAGCATAATCTGGACCCTTTCACCTGCCCAGTGAACTAGATCTGGACTGCTTAATTTCCCTGTCTGACTCCGGTCTCCAGTATTCCTCCCTCAAGGTGTACCTTTTGGCTATCTCGGCCTTTCATGAGCCCATGGGTGACTGTACCATAGCTCAGCTGAATGTCTCCCATACCTTCTTTAGGGGCATCCTGCATCTGAAACCTTCAGTCCGCTCCCCTGTCCCAGCTTAGGATCTGAATTTTGTTTTGGAGAAGTTGACCCTGTCTCCTTCTGAGCCAGCCACAACTTGCGAGCTATGCTTTCTTTCCTGGAAAACATCCTTTTTAGTTGCTGTTACTTGTGCTCGAAGAATTTCCGAGCTTCAGGCCCTCTGGTACAAGGAGCCTTATTTGATTTTTCACAAAGATAGGGTGTCTTTGCACACGAATCCTAAGTTTATTCCTAAGGTGGTGTCTTGAGTTTACGCTGAACCAATCTATCCACTTTCCTATTTATTTTCCACAGTGTGCCAGTCCAGGGGAAGCACTGCTCCGTATGTTAGACAGTTACATAAGAACTTACCATAACAGTGACTCTTTAAGGGGATCTCAGTCATCTGGTCTGTCTTCCCTCCCACCGTCCCCCTTTTTCGGGGTCTCTTTACTGGAACTGGCTATCTGGTGTAGCCAGCTTTTCTTATAGGCCTGGGCACCTTTCTCTCAGTCCCCCATGGCTAGAGCTATGCTTCCTTTGTCTCCGGGGGAAAGAATTGAGGAGGGAGCAGGGTCACTCACGCCTTTATAGGGTTGGTGGCATAGTCACATGATGGCATGGGCAGCCCAAGTTGTACTGCTGAAAGTCTTCTGTGTGGCTCCTGCTTCATAACAATGAAGTTCCTGTGGTGAGACCTGATAACTGAGATCCTCTCGAAGATCTTCTGTTACAGTAAGTTCTTACGTAACTGTTCTTTTTCGTGAGCAGTATGCGGCAGACTTGGAGGGAGAGGGTATCTTTATTTCTATATTGTGCACTGAGCTTTGGGCAGAGTTTAGAATGGATGTAGTCAATATAAGTTGTGTAGTCTAGTCGGCTGTCCAGCCAGATGCTTAGGTACTTGTAGGCAGAGACTGTATCCAGGGTGGTGCCATCGAGGGAGGGGTGGTGGGGAAAACTTGTCGAGTTTTGAGGGGTGCCGAAAGTCATGGATACTGTTTTCTTAGCATTGACTTTAAGTTGGTTAGCTTAGAACCAGTGTAAAACACATGTGAAGTCATTTGAGGTCACCATGGAGACAGAGGGGCCTGAAGTGTAAAGAATAGCATCATCAGCGTAAAGGTGAATTTCGGAGGAGGAGCAGACAGAAAGGAGGTTGTTAAGGAAGATGGGGAAGAGGATGGGACGTAGAATAAAGAAGCCTTGAGGAACACCAGCCAAAATTTGGAGGGGCGAGGGCATCCCTGGCAAGGACTCGGGTGCGACCAGACAGGTAGGATCTGAACCAGTGAGCTGTGGGTGGAGAAAGGCCAGCAAGTCCTCGCTTAGTGAGGAGGAGAGGATGAGAGACAGAATCAAAGGCCTTAGCTAGGTCAATGAAAATGGCAGAAGTAGGGTGACCTTGGTCCATACCTGTATGGATGGCATCAGTGACCCAGAGAAGGGAGGGGACAGTCAAGTGATTTTTCCAAAAACCGGACTGGAAGTGAGAGAAAAAGTTGGAGGAAGAGAGGAAGTGAGTAAGCCGGGTTAGGACTAGGGACTCCTGGAACCTGGCTAGTACAGGAAGGAGAGAGATAGGGCAGTAATTTCCTAGAGATGAGTGGTCGCCACCTTTGTGAATGGAGATAACTTTTGCAGATTTCCAGGCCAGAGAGATAGTGCTAAGAGTGAAAGAGAGGTTAAGCAGACGGGACAGGGGAAGGGCAATGGCAGGGGCAGAGATTTGAAGGAGGAGAGGGTCTAGCCCATGAGTGCTAGATTAGCATGGATTCAGCGATTGAAGGGTGCATAGAACCTCATGGGCTGTGATGGGGGAGAACTGGAAGCCATTTGGTGGAGGGGGAGAGGGCAGAAGATGGGGGAGTTTGCAGGGATGGAGGGAAGGGCACAGGTTGTAAAGAATGTGTTTAGAGCGAAGGCAACAGTGAGGGGGTCAGAGACTAGCTTATCCATAGGGAGGGGGTTGAAGACGGAAGAGAGGGTCTGCCAGAATTTGTGAGGTGAGTTTAAATGATCCCCTAGGGTAGTGTTGAAGTACAGAGCTTTGGCTGCTCTAATCGCTTTGGTGCAGGAGTTTTTTAATGAGCAGCAGGTAGAGAGATCGGTGTGGGAGAGTGGTCACGGGAGTTGCAGAGCTTGAGAATGTCATCTGATATCCATGGATGGTGGAAATGTCTGACTCTGTGGTGTCGTGGAGGGGCGTGAGTGTTCCATGCTTTACTTAGGAAGTGGCAGAAGAAGGAGATTGCAGAGACAGCGTCTGTGGTAGAGTAGAAGAGGGACCAGTCAGAGGAAGTGAAATCATGGTGGAGTGCGGCAGTGTTCCGGGAACATAATGATCTAACCCATTGGTTGGTGGGGGGGGGAGAGTGGGGTAGCTGCAGTTTGCGTACACAGTAAGTCATGAGGTAATCACTAAATATGTCAGGGAGTGTACCTGCAGAAGTGATCCGATGGGGGTGTGAGGCAAGTATCCAATCCAGGAGGGTGTGGTTATGAGAGTGGGGGTTGGGCCTGGTGGATTTGCTAATGAGCTGGTGGAGGTTTAATGATTCAGTTTGTTCCATGGTAGACCTTTGTGCTGGAGGGACCCAGTTCAGGTTTAAGTCTCTGAGTAACATAAGTTTACCAGAGGAGGCAAAGGATGATATGAAGGAGATACTGTCAATAACGGAGGAGGGGGAGGTTGTGTGGGAGGGATAGAGCACACCAGTGAAGATGGCAAGAGAGGAGGGGAATAGTAATTTAATAAGGAGGAGCCCATGTGCCATTGGGACTGACTCACGGGTTAAGAGTGAGCAGGGTAGGTTTTGTTGGGAATAGCTGGCTACTATACCACCACCACATTTGAAGTGATCTTGCCAGTAGAGGTGGTAGCCAAGTATAGGGAGTTTGGAGTCAGAGATTCTGGGTGAGAGCCATGATTAGGTGATGCAGAGGATGTCGGGAGTGTTAGGACATCCAAACTCTGAGGAGGTCAATCTTTGGGAGTAGGCTCCTTGCATTAAGGTGGTAGAGAGTAAGGCCCTTGGGGAGTGGGGAAGATTGTGTGGTGGGACTGGGATTTAGTTGGTTGTCCCCAGCAAGTAGGAGGAATAGGTAGAGAAAGAAAAGTTTGTTTGCAGTTCTGTGCAGCTTTGACTGGCTGGGGTGTATGAGTTTGTATGTGGGCATGTAGGAGAGGCAGAGCCTGTGGGTGAGTTCCAGGTTGAGAGAGGGGTGAATAGAGACCGATGAGGCCCGGGGTGTGTGCAGAGAGGTGGGCAGGTTTCAAAGGAGGGGAGTTGACAAGAGGGGAGGTGAGGCTGTGCTGCTTCTGGTGGTAAGGGAGGATGGAATCTAGATGGTGAGGGAGGGAGGTGGGGGACTGGTGGGTAGCACAACAGGAAGAGGAGGTGGAGGCAACAGTATATGATAGTGTATGGCGAAGGCAAGGGGGTGAGTGAGGGCAAGAGCAAGGTGAGGGAGGCGATCCACTAGCTGCACAGAGTGGTTTGTGCACTGGGGACCATAGGTCTTTTGCTGGTAGAGCAGAAAAGTAGTGAGCATGTGAAGAAAATATTGAATTTGAGTGCTGCTAAAATTGTGTGTGAAGGTTGGGGAGGTGGGAAGGGGGATGTGGTGGAGGAGTGAGGCAGTTGGCTATGGGTGGAAGGTGCAGAGAAATACTAGAGGGTATACTGTAAGTTTAAAGGCAACAGTATAAAGCTGTGCAGCAAATACCTGCTTTTAGGTGCAGAACAAGTTGTGTGAATGAGAGACAGGTATGGCTGGAAGGAACCAAGTGGAGGGGGGGGGGGATTAAACTAATTGGCCACAGAAGATAGAGGGTGGAAAGTGGGGTGATTGGTTGTGAAAACATCACAGGATCGGGTTAGTCACTATAACTCTACTACTACCTCAGGTGCATGGGTGGGAAGTGACAGTGGCAATGCCGCGAAGCAGCGTTGCCGCTCCTGTAGCTGGTTACCTGGTTCAAAAGGGGAGGCTGTCTAGTCGTCAGGGAGGGTTACAGATCAGTGCCCTCACAACCCAGGAGATAGCAGGGGTCTGTGAAGACTGCGGGCCAGCTGAGGAAGAAATAGAGACAGCAGGTTAGTGAAACCTGAGCTGGGAAGTGGCACAGGCTCGGGGGGGGGGTCTGAGAAGTACGACGAAAGTGGAGAAAGGGGTGGAAAAGTGAATGGAAGGCAGTACAGACTGGAGAGCAAACTCGAAAGAAGAAACAGAGAGCTGGGGAACTCGATGACCGAATTACTAGTATTGTCTGCAATAACAGCACAGAACAGAAGTAAAACACATTTGCAGTAAGCGCTGCTATTTTACTCACTAATAAGCGTAACAAGCAATAGTTAAAGCAGCGTCTGAACTCATTACACAAACATTGCAGGAAATAAAGGAGCCCCCCACTCTCCCTATATTATCCTGCACATTGGTCCGTATAGCAGGCATTTATTTGCTTGCATGCAAATCACGTCTCACATTGGTTTGTATAGCAGGCTTATGTTACCTATCTCTCACGTGTACATTCTGTCTTTCATTGGACCATATAGCAGGCTTCTGTTGTCTGTCTCACATATGCATCATATCTCACGTTGGTCCATATGGCAGACATTTTATCTGTCTCACACATGTACATTTCACATTGCTCAGTATAGCAGGCTTCTGTTATGTGTTATTTTCTGCTGCCCTAGGACCCCTACGAAAATTAGATTGTAAACATTCTAAGAATATCCCATTGACTGAAATTTTCAGATAAGGCCATGACACATGAATTTTGTTCTGGATTTGCCTGCTTTAAAAAAAAAAAAGTAATTGTTTTTATGCTTTTTAATTTGTGTGTTGTGCGTGAGGCTGCAGATAGAATAGAAACATAGAATTTGATGGCAGATAAGGACCGCTTGGCCCACCCAGTCTGCCCACTTTCCCTCCTAACAGATAAGCTGCAGAGCCTAGTTAACCAACAGCTTACTTCCTCCTGCCCCCCATTAGGACTGCCCTATGTCTGTCCCATGCATTCTTGAATTCCCCCACTGTTCTTGACTCCACAACCTCCTCAGGGAGGCTGTTCCATGCATCCACAACTGAGCCGTCTCCCCCATCTTCAAATTGTGCCCCTTGTGCCCCCTTGTTCTTGCACATCTCTTTTTCTGAAAGATGCCACCCTCTTGAACTTTGTTGATTCCCTTGAGGTACTTGAAAGTTTCTATCATGTCCCCGCTCTCCCTTCTTTCCTCAAGGGTATACATATTAAGCTCCTTTAGTCTTTCTTCGCATGTCTTCTGGTGCAGACCCTGCACCATTTTGGTTGCCCTCCTCTGGACAGCCTCCACTCTGTCTATGTCTTTGCGGAGATGAGGTCTCCAGAACTGCACACAGTACTCCAGATGGGGTCTCACCAACTGTCTGTACAGAGGGATAACAACCTCCTGTTTTCTACTATGGATGCCTCTCCCTATGCATCCCAGTATCCCCCCCAGCCTTGCTTATTGCCTTCTCACATTGCTTGCCCACCTTTAGGTCATCTGATATAATTACCCCAGGTCTCTTTCCATTTTTACTGTTGTCAGTATCTCACCCCCCATTGTGTACTCTTCCCCTTGGTTTTTGTTTCCCAAGTGCTTTACCTTGCACTTCTTTGCATTGAATCTGAGGTGCCGTACATTTGACCATTCCTCCAACCTTGCCTAGTCCCTTCTCATCCTTTCCACTCCATCTGGTGTATCAACCCTGTTGCAGATCTTTGTGTCGTCTGCAAAGTGACATACTTTTCCTTCCAGTTCCTCTGCAATGTCACTTATAAAGACATTAAAAAGGACTGGTCCCAGTACTGAACCCTGCGGTACCCCGCTAATAACCCTCCTTTCTTCACTGTGGACTCTATTTACTACTACCCTTTGCGTCCTGTTGTCTAGCCAATTTTTATCCAGGCTACTACCTTGGGACCCACTCCAAAGCTGGCTAACTTGTGTATTAATCTTTGTGTGGGACTGTATCAAATGCCTTGCTCAAAATCTAGGTAGGCCATGTCCACAGACCCTCCCTGGTCTACTACTTTGGTCACCCAGTCAAAGAAATCTATTAGATTCATCTGACACACTTTCCCATCATGAATCCATGCTGCCTGGGTCCCAGCCCCACTGGCCTCTAGGTACTAACAGTTCTTTCCTTCAGAAGTGATTCCATCATTTTCCCTACCACTGAGGTCAAACTAACTGGTCTGTAGTTTCCTGCCTCTGTCCTGCTCCCACTTTTGTGAAGAGGAATCACATCCACCCTCCTCCAGTCCTCAGGTACCACCCCATCCTCCCATGATTTGTTGAAGAGAGTAGTCAGCGGTGTCACTAGTTCTACCCTTAGTTCTTTTAGAATTCTTGGGTGAATCCCATCAGGCCCCATTGCTTTGTCCACCTTCAATCTTATTAGTTCTTTCAGAACCCTTTCTTCTGTAAATGGACTGGTATCGACCCCTGTCTTCAGAGTGTTTCTCTTGTTTGGTTTAGGTACCTCCCCCCCCTCCTCTTCCTTTGTGAATACTGAGCAGAAATATTCATTCAGTATCCCTGCTTTTTCACTGTCACCCTCTACCCACATTCCCTCCCCTTTATTAAGCCTCAGTATCCCTCCTTTGGTCTTTCTTCGCTCCCTAATGTACCTATAAAAGGTCTTATCCCCCTTCTTAACAGAGTTGGCTATCCTTTCCTCAGTTTGGGCCTTTGCTATTCTGACTGAGATGATACTGAGGAGTAATGGAAGCGTGACGTTGGGGATAATACCGAGGAGTAATGGATCTAGTGTTGCAGATGATACCAAGCTCTGTGGGAGGGTGGACACGGAGGAGAGGAGACAGGATTTAAGGTAGGACTTGGCTAAGCTGGAGAAGTGGTCAGGCATCTGGCAGCTGGGCTTTAATACTAAGAAATGTAAAGTAATGCACATGGGAGCCAGAAACCCAAGGGCCAGTTACTGGCTGAGAGGAATACAGGTGACAGAATCAGAGAAGGAAAAGGACCTGGGAGTAATGGTCAGGGGTGATATGAAGCACACAGCACAGTGCCAAACCGCAGCAGCCAAGGCAAATAAAATGTTGGGCTCCATCGCCAGGGGAATCACCTCTAGGAGGGAGGCAGTTATTCTGCCACTGTACAAGTCACTGGTGAGACCACACCTGGAGTACTGTGTTCAGTTCTGTTGCCCTTACCCGAAGAAGGATATCAAACTACTGGAGGGGGTCCAGTAGAGGGCATCCAAAATGATCAAGGGCATGGGGGACAGAGCATATGAGGACAGGTTGAGGGTGCGGAACATGTACTCCCTGGAGGACAGAAGGGAGGGGAGGCTATGATTGAGACCTTCAGGTACCTTAGGGGCATAAACAGGGTTGGTACAGAGCATATCTTTAATTTAAGAAAGGAGGGAACAAGAAAGGGGCACAGCCTGAAATTGGTGGAGGTAGATTCAAGAAGGAAATGAGGAGGCACTTTTTACTGAAAGGGTGGTGAAGGGGTGGAATGAGTTACTGGAGGAGGTGGTGGCAGCAAAGATGGTGGCCAGTTCGGGGTGGGATGGGGTGAAGAAGAGGATTAGGACTGAAGGAGGCACTACTGGGAAGCAGATAGGGGAGGGGAACGGGATAGTGAGGGATGACTCCAGGAGGAGTTGGGGAAGGGGGCAGCTCCAGGGAACTAACTGAGCCGTGTACTCGAGCAGACTCGGTGGACTGTTACAGCGGTTTTTTCTGCTGGCAATTTCATATATTCGTATGAGGTGCTTACAGGTTATTGTGCAATGGAAGGTCAGTTGTGAAGTTTACAACCCAGCAATTCCCTCTGAATAAAGGGTCCAAGTTGATTTTGTCATTGTAGCCAACGCATTTAAGCCTATGGAGAGACAAATTAAAAACAAATTATGCCCACCACTCCAGTAAAATGGTCAGAAAAGTCCCAGGATCAACATATTTATTTTTCCTAGCCTAACTAAAATAAAGACAGCATTCCATCTGTCCAAATTAAAAAAAAAAAAAAAAAAAAATTTTTAATATCTTGGGCTAATATTGCAAACACTGAAAACAAACACAATACACAGGATACAAGGAAATAAAATGATGCACACATGGATTTTGCAAATCTGCCTGGCTAGTTCAGCGGTGGCCATGATTTATTCTAACTGGCCATCTAAACTACCCCAAATTTAACTTTTTAAAACTGCCCCATTCAAGTAAATGGATGCTCGCCCCCGCGCTACTCAAATAGTGATGTCACAAAATGCAGTAGTGGATTGGGGCGGGTCAGTCTAAGCAGAGGTACCAGGAAGTTGAAGGGATCGGCATGGCAGAGCCCCACAGAACAAAAATACGATCCCTTCCCTTCCAAAATGGGGACGTTCTCTAACTCCCTGGTCTTCAGCCCCTCACTGGTGGTCGTGAGTGCATACGGAGTCCTGCCCTCCCCCTGAGCTGAAATCTGCAGGGATCTGAATATTCAGCTTCCCAGTCTTCAGCCCATCGCTGGTGCCCCCACTGTTGGTCATGAGGGCATGCGGAGTCCTGCCCTCCCCCTGAGACTAAATCTGCAGGGATCCGAATCTTCAGCTTCTCGGACTTCAGCCCCTCATTGGTGGTCGTAAGGGCATACGGAGTCCTGCCCTCCCCCTGAGCCGGCATCTGCAGGGATACGAATCTTCAGCTTCCCGGACTTCAGCCCCTCATTGGTGGCCCTGCTGGTGGTCGTGAGGGCATATGGAATCCTGCTCTCCCCCCAAACCGAAATCTGCAGGGATCTGCAGGGCAGTAGCGAGGGCTGGGGGGATACTGGAATGTATAGGGATAGGCATCACCAGCAAAGAACAGGAAGTTGTTATCCCTCTGTACAGACAGTTGGTGAGACCCCATCTGGAGTACTGCATCCAGTTCTGGGACCCCATCTCCGCAAGGACATAGACAGGATGGAGGCAGTCCCAGAGGAGGGCAACTAAAATGGTGCAGGGTCTGCAAGAGAAGCCATATGAGGAGAGACTAAAGGAGCTTAATATAGATATCCTCGAGGAAAGGAGGGAGAAGGGGGCACATGATAGAAACTTTTAAGTACCTCAGTGGAATCAACAAAGTCCAAGAGGGTAGCATCTTTCAGAAAAAGAGATGTGCAAGAACAAGGGGGCACAATTCAAAGATAGAGGGGGGACGGCTCAGGGGCAATGTGAGGAAATATTTTTTCACAGAGAGTGGTGGACGCATGGAGTCGCCTTCCTAGGGAGGTTGTGAGGTCTAAAATGGGAATTCAAATATGCATGGGACAGACATAAGGCAATAATGGGGGGGGGGTGTAGAAGGAAGTAGGCTGTTGGTTAACTAGAATCTGCAGTTTATCCAATAGGTAGGGAAATGGGCAGACTGGGTGGGCCAAGTGGTCCTTGTCTGTCATCAAAGTCTATGTTTCTATTTCACAGCCTTTTCTAAAACAATATAAATCACCTGGCTAGGTTTTGGAAGGTGACCAAATCACTCTTCTCCTCTTCCACCCAGCCCCCCACCCCTGTCCTAGAGGTAGGCTGCTCCACGGTATCAGAACCACATGTAGCAGCCTCTGTTTTCAACACCTTTTTTACTAGTAGTGTGACCTCTCTCTCCTCTAACCCACCGCCTGCCACACACCCTCCCGCATCCCTAACCTAAACCCCCTACCTGGCTTTCTCCTTCTCCCTGGTTACTCCGTCCGAAGTACTCAACGCCCTGCTCACCCTCAGTCTCTCTAAGGGTAAATGCCCCTCGGGTTTGTTTGCCCAAATGCAATACCTTTTGGCCCCAGCCATCACCATCCCCCTGTCGTCCCTCTTCAACCTCTCCTTCTCTAATGCCGCTATCCCTTCAGATTGGAAGCATGCCACAGTCATCCCCCTCCTTAAAGGCGGTGATCCATCCTCCCCTGGTAACTTGCACCCCATTTCCCTCCTCCCCATTTTAGCTAAAATCCAGGATCACCTAGTCCTCTCTCAACTCTCCTCCTTTCTAGACTCCTCTTCTTTCTTTACTCCCTACCAGTCGGGCTTTAGAAAATCCCACTCCACTGTCACTTCCCTCCTAAGACTCACCGACCCCATTTTTAATGGGCATGGACAAAGGTCACATCACCTCTGACCTAGTAAAGGCATTCAACACTGTCTCCCATGCCCTCCTCCTGTCCAAGGTCTCACGCACTGGGCTCTCCAGTGCGGCCATTAGCTGGTTCAAATCATACCTGGCTGACAGGTCCTAATCAGCCAGAATTGGCACATCCACTTCAGACCCCCTTCCTGTCACCATTGGTGTACCCCAAGGCTCTGTCCTCGGCCCAATCCTGTTCACCATCTTCCTGAACGACCTGCCATCGGCCTGCTTGCACACATCCATTCACATGTATGCAGATGATATGGTACTATATACTTCAGGCCCCTCTCCCCTGGAAGTGGTGACCAGACTCCAACAGGACTTCAGTGATGTTCAGCTCTGGTTTTGCTCAAATCATCTTTTTCTCAGTGCCAAGAAAACTGTCTCACTAACCTTCGACATGAAGCAGAGACTCTCCCGACTCCCCGCCATTCCTACCTTCAAAACCTTAGATGGGACTCCCTTAGAGGATTGCACCTCCTTCAGATATCTAGAGGTCTGGCTTGACCAGCACCCTGACTTTTCTGCACATCTCACTGCTACCCACAAAAAACTGCACTCCAGACTGGGTGCCTTATACTGTAACCATGGCTGTATTCCCCTGCCATCCCGCAAGGCAATTGTTCAGAAAATTATCCTTCCTATTTTTGACTACAGAGATGTAGTCTACAGTTCCACCCCTAAGTCCACCCTGGCTAGACTACATCCTCTTTTCCACTCCTTCTGTCGCTTCACTCTGGACTGTACACCCTCCACCCACCACTGCGACCTCTACCAGTCCCTTAACCTCCCCGCGCTCTCAGATAGGTGTCAGTCCCACTGTACTAGACTCACAGCCAGGCTCTAGGACCAGTTATTGCCCTCCTACCTTGCTTCTACCCTAACTGCCCAAACACCCCCTGTATACTCACTCAGGAACTTCGACTCCCGGCTCCTGCATGTCCCATACATGGCAACCTCCACCGGCCAGTCAGCCTTTAGAGCTCACGCGCCGAAACTATGGAACTCCCTGCCTGAGGACATTTGGCACTCTCCCTCCTCCTGGCAATTCAACTCCCTCCTCAAAGGGCACTTCTCCACCACCTGCTCATGTAGCCAAAATTCACACTAGTCAAGGGCGTGCTCTCCAACTGTGGTTACTCCTAAATGTTATATCTCTGATTCTGTGTGATTGTCATTTGCACTCTTTTACCAGATGTTGCTGTTTTACTTGGTTGCTGTAGATATTATGTATTAGATATACATTTTGTGTAGAACATGCTTTCGATATACGTCGATCGCTTGGTGTGGCGCTAGACGCACAAGGCCTTGCGGCCCGCAAGGCCAACCGCCCAAGGCGGCGTGATATCAGAGCGCCGACCGCACACCTCAGAGTGGGTATATCTATCTTATAAAATGTCAAAATTGTTTTTGGGGGATAAAAGTGCAGGTGTGTCAAGGCTTGATATACGCATTTGTCATGTGATGCTCAGGATCCAATGGAGCAACAACAATTTCCCTACCCATTTTATAAGTATATATATTTTATAAATATTCTGTATATATTCTGTATTTGTATATGGATCCTCCTGTCCTCACCCCCAAAGGACGCATCTGGAATCGAACGGTAGTCTGCTCAGTATGCCTTCCTGGTAAAACTTTTAAATACTGTAAATAAATACAGTTTTATGAAGGATTTAATTTGGGGGCAGGTAACGGCTATTTGTGTTTCTTGGTGGGGGGGGGAGATTTAGAAGACAGCACAATAGTTGTTTAAGCAATGACATATCCCTTCTACAGTACATCAGTCTGCAGCAGCAGACTATGCATGTCTTTCCTCTGCACTTAGTCAGCATCTACTGATCTATCTCTTTAGTGAAAATTAATATCCCTATGTTTGTCTTGTGTGTTTGGGTGATGGGGAGCTCAGAAAAAGAAAAACTCCAAAAACAAGCTAAAGACAAAGAACCAGAGTACAGAAGCACTGAAGCAAACGTTACCCCAAAGGGCTCGGGCAATAAAGCCAAGTTTCAAAGAAACAAAATGTCACACATACCCCCAAAATGCAATGGGATCTATATGCAAATCACCATGAAATTTTAGGCTTGTTCAGCGTAAAGTATGTATGCATGGTGCCAAAGGGCCTCTCAAACAATCTGTAATTTACATGCATTTTAAATAACGCAACTAATTTAATTTTTAGAATACAGTCCCCATGTAACTTTTTACCTTTATCAAAAACACCTAGTACCGTGGTATTTTCAACATTTACAGGTTTTATACACATAAGGTAGATACACGAAGGTATTTTATGACATGGTGCTATTGCATACTAAGTCCAACAATGAGGAACACACAGCCTATCGATTGTTTTACATCAGCTCTGAGGTCACCACAATAACTTCCCCGTACGAGGACCTGAGAGGGAAAAGGAAAATTAAAGAGGACACTGTAGCGTAGTCGACAAAGGGGAGGGGGTGCCCATAGGTGGCCAACTTTATAGAGTACAAATTGTAAAGGATAGATTAGGCTAAGAAATCGAAGAACTGTTGCAACAGATTTAAGGAAAGGTCAGTCCTCAAGAGTGGCAGGATCTCCCTGTCACAGTGTCATGGTACCAGCGGGACAGGTTCACAAGCTCCATGTGTGAAGCATTTTATTATGCCCTTCTTGCTGGTGTATTGTTACTTATCAATGTTTGCAAGAGCTTCCCAAGAATAAAATTATGTCACAGAAGCAGTTCTGTAGTGGTTTGCTTAGGAGGAGAGGTGCAGCTGCCAGCAGTGGGTGTTTTACTTTATGTTGCTAACTGTCCCAAGCCTGCACTCTCTAGTGTCAGGAGCCCCTGTTACTTGTCATTTTGTTTGGAATATTCCAAAAACCTTGACAAATGCCGTTTTGATTGTGTTTCCATTCTTTTCATGTAGCTGGTGTGGAGATGATGCAGATCAAGGAGACCGAAAGCTTCCGTCGTCCCAGCCAGATCTGTAGCTACAACTTGCCAAATAGAAGTATAGAAGGAGCTGAGATGAGTGAAGGGATTGAGGGTGGAGCCCCCATAGAGATACCGAGCCACAGCTCAGGGTCCGAGGGCGAGGACAGTGATGATGAAAATGCTGACATGAGCCACGAACTGGAGGAGCCAGCTTCAGAACTGCAGGAGTTTGACCCTGAGAATCCGGAAGATGTTTCAGAGTGGGAACCATCAGGTGATGCTGGACCAGTGGAACCCAGGACTGAAGATTAATGGGGCTTCAGAACTTTGATCTGAAAGGAAATGACCTACAGCCAGGAGAGCAGGGTCTGTTACCAGTGGGAACAGTTGGAAACAACTTTGCTGGACCCTTCCTTTTTTGTCATTTTGATTAGCAATCAGCTGCCTGCTGTGCAGATTGCCAGTTTCTGAGCTCACAGGTTACTGAATTGGAAGAGCAGAATGCATCTGTGCCTGCGAAGGCATAAAAAAAGTGTCTGAAAGAACTAATAAATTGGGCCACATTGGGATATAGCAGCGAATACTGAACTATCCCCAGTATCCAAGGTTTTGTTAGCAAACTTTTTCCCAAGCAGGGGTCAAAATTAAAGTTTTGTAACCACTAGCCAGCAGAAGCAGTAGCTGTGAAAATCCACTTGTCCCAACCAACATTTCACTGGCCCAGCTGGTGTGCTGACTGAAATTTTACCTCCTCCCATGAACCAGTAGGGCTAGTTAAAGGGAAAGTTTACTGGCCCAATACAAGCTGTACTAGCTTTTATCCAGTACCAGCTAAGACTGTGGAAAACCCACCTTTCATATTCTACAGTAGCCACTTGTCTTCTCTGTGTTTTATGCATGGTTGCAGTTCGACCTGCAGTGAACATTGCACTTACAAGAACATCACCCAATATCTGAAATATTGTGACAGGTGTCAGAATGCAGCTCTGATTGTAATATAGAAATTACAGTAGGTGGATCTTAGCATCATGAAGGAAATGGAAGTGCCTTCATGGCAAATGCACCAGCCAGCCAATCTCAATGCAATTTGACTTCTCTAAACCTTCCCATACTCTGTTATATATTTTTATTTGCCATGATGGAAAAACAGAATGTATCGGCATTAAAGGACCAGTAGGCCCAATCTAGTCTGCCCTTAAGAAGAGTCAATAACTGACCCCCCATGTGGAACAGTAGCACAGGTTGATTGATTGCCTGGTTTAACTGCAGACCTGGCAAGAATGACCACACACAAAGTTTCTTACAGCTATGTTAGTTTTTTTATTTGGAATTCATTTGAGTGTCCAAAAGGAGGCATGAACTGTCCTGTCGTTACTCAGATCATTTTTTTAACTACATGTACATATGCATAGTTTTTACTAGTTATGTCAATAAATGGTTTATTATGCTGCAGTGTGTTGGTGATTTTGCACAAACATGTGGCATTAAGCACTCTTGGAAGGTGAGAGCACAAGAGCAGAAAACCTGGAGATGCAGGCTTGAATACCTCCATTGACCGTACTGTCTCACTGTATGACCTTGAGCAAGTCACTCCGCCTCTCTGTGCTTAACTTTCTCTCTTCCACTGAGCTTTCCACAGCCTCTTCCAGACTCACTTAAAAAGTTGCTGACATGATTGGGGCAGCTAAGTCACATCCAGGTTGCTGCCTAAGTCATGGTCGATCTCATTTACTCACAGTTCTTCAAGGAAATTTCAAATATTTTATTACTTGCTTATGGGATTTATAGCCCGTTACCTTATGGCAGTGATAGTCATTCACTGCATAAACTTACATTTTTCACTCAGTCTGTTTAGGAAGAGAAGGGATCATACATCTCGCTAAACTGATGGCCGCCTGATCCCTTTCACTTCCTTGTCTGCCAACCCTGGCCTTGCCCTCGTGCTCAGACATTTTATGATGTGTAACTAGGGGGAGCGTGGGGACACACCCCATTGTAGTCTGTTGGGGGGCATTTTAAAAACATTTTCATGTATGTTAAAAAGCTCCTGACACAGTTCGGACAACTTTGAAAAAATGTAATATTCAAACACCATGAAGTCTTGCTATATTATAACAATAGCAGTCAGCCACTGCAGCTGAACTGCCCCGGAGAGGAAGGAGTTAACTCCAGAGGATCTGGAGTTCTACAGCGCGTGGGCGCTGTGCCAAAGCTCTGTCTGGCCAGTTTCAAATGAAACTGTCAGATTCTTTACTCCGCTTCACTGAACAGTCGCTCCGGAGATCAGCTCCTTCAGCTCGGTTCATTCTCGGTTCAAGCGTAGTATTTTCAGTTCATTTGAACCGCAAAAGTATTTATTTTACCGCATTTCGTTAAAAGCTCTATCTGGTAAACCGTAAGTACAAATTTAAAGTCTGTGTGGAAATTCAATTATCGGTTCGGTTTTGAACCGATCGGTTTGCTGATTTTAACGTTTTGAAGTGTTTGGTTGGGCTTTTTAGAGTGTGGTTCCAGTTCTTGTCGGTTCTAAAAAACCTGTTTTTAAATAGGTTTTTCAAATACCACGTGACACGGTTAGGAACCGATAAAGAGATTGTCTTGCTAGCACTCCATCACAAGGGCAGATTTTTTGGATAGGCTGGCATTATGTCTAGAAACCCAAAAGAAAACCGGCCCACTGGGTTTCAACACTGTGATGTCTGTGGGGAAGTCTCTTGCTGGCTGACCCACACACCACTTGTGTCTATTGTCTGGGGGCTGACCACCTCCTGTCAGACTGCCAGGTGTGTAAAAATTTCCCTGCAGCCACCCTGGAAAAGAGATTGGGCCGGCTCAGGGAACGAGAGGCCAAAAAGTCCGCTGACCCGGATGGCCAGCCCGGTCCAGCACCCACTGGACCAGAGGGAGTGCCCTCTGACCAGGGCGAGACTTCCTCGGGCAAAAGAAAGGCTGGTTCAGATGAACCAGTCCCAGTTAAAAAGACAAAGAAATCAGTAGGTTTGGAGTCCAAAATTGTCTCTCCAACTGCTGCAGAGATAGCTAAAGCCATTCAGATTGTCCAGTCACTGTCTCAGGGACCTGTCGAACCACCAACAGTTGGTAAAAGGTTGGTTCGTTCAGTTCCAGTGGTTCAGGAGTATGATGTTGAGGAATTTTATGAACCATAGGAGGGAGGAGAATTTGATCAATATATGTGTGGCTGGGAGGGTCTGGACGTGCCCATTGAACCGGACATTTCTCCAGACAGACCTTTAGAATCTCCTCCTATTCTGTCTGAGTCCCCTTCTCATTTTATGTTTTACAAAAAGGTTGCAGAAACCCTCCAGCTTCCTTTAGAGGAGGCTGTGGATGAGCAAGAGGAGCCTGATTATGTAGAAATGATGGATATACCAGAGTCTAGGAGGTTGTCTATTCCTTTGCATAAGTCATTTAGGAAGCAAACAACAAAGATTTTAAAAAATCCTCATTCTGTCCCTCCTGTAGATAAAAAAATGGACAGAAGGTATACTTTGTCAGGCTCTGATACAGACTTCCTCACTGAACAGTGTAGTCATGTAGGTGTGGTACAAGCTGCAGCCTGTGACAAGGCTAATATTCCCCTGGCCTCACATCCTCCTGATAAGGACTCCAGGAAGATTGATGCCATGGCGAAAAAACAGTATATGGCAGCTTCTTTGGGACTCAGGCAGGCCAAATTATATGGCTTATGTAGCTAGATATCAGAAATCTAGATGGGACACAATATTGCAGTTAGCCAAGCAGGCCCATGGCCAGCTGGCTAGTGAGTTGGAACAGGTGGCTGCTGATGGCATTGAAGCCTCTAAGTTCAATTTCATACTGCTGTTGATGTTAATGATGTCTCCTCTAGGGTCATGGCCACTTCTGTAGCTTTCCGTAGGTTGGCATGGCTCAGATGCACTAATCTGTCCCAGGATACTCAGTCAAAGGCTATGGATTTTCCTGTAGTGGGAAATTCTCTGTTTGAGGAACAAACAGAAAACTATATGAAAAAGATGGATGAATACAGAACTACCTACAAAAGTGCCCAGGCTAAGGAGAGATGCCCACTCCACAAAGGCACGCTCCCAGAGGTAGGGGCAGGCCTTTCCACAGGCCTTTTTACCAATTTCAAGCCTCCTCTGCTTTTGCGCAGCGGGGTTTCTTCAGAGGCAGGGGTAGACGAGGCACAAGTAAACCGTCCCCCTCCCCTCAGCCTAAGGCTGCTGCCAAGCAGGCACCCTGATGGGGTGCCCAGGACTTATTCTCCTGTACCAGTGGGGGGCAGGTTGGCTTAGTTCAGCCAGAACTGGCTGTCCTTAACTTCGGATAGATGGGTTCTGGAGGTAATAAGCCAGGGTCTGGTTCTCAGCTTCAAACAGTTTCCAAAGATGAGTGCCAGACATTTTCCACCTGCAAATCCTTCAGAAGCCCTTGCTTTGGAAGCAGAGGTTTCTTCTCTTCTGGACTGCAAAGCAGTGGAAAGGGTCCTCCTTGCCATCAGGGCAAGGGGCTATATTCAAGATACTTTCTTACCCCAAAGACAGGAGAATGGCGGCCATTCTAGATTTAAGGTACCTGAACAAGCATCTTTTGAAACCAAAGTTCAAAATGTTGACTCTGGCAATGATATTGCCTTCTCTAAAGACCAGGGGACTGGCTAGCTTCCCTGGACCTCAAGGATGCCTATTTTCATGTTCTGATCAGGCCTTCTCACGAAAGTACCTCAGGTTCAGACTGCCCTCAGGCCACTACCAGTTCAGGGCAATACCTTCGGCCTTACCTCTGCCAAGGGTATTCACAAATGTCTAGCTGTGGTAGTGGCTCACTTAAGAAGGCAAGGGTTGCTGTGTTTCCCTACCTGGACGACTGGCTCATTGTGGGTCAGTCTCCAGATCAGGTGAAATCCCACTTGCAAGTCACCCAGCAGCTTCTCACTTCCTGGGATTCCTGCTAAATTTACCAAGTCAGTTCTGGAACCAGTTCAGGTCCTAACTTTCATAGGTGCAGAATTGAACACAAAGTTAGCCAGGGCATTTCTTCCCTCGGAAAGGGTAGACAGACTCATTGCCCTGGCATCCTCCTTTACCCTGCGAGTCTCTCGACCAGCAAGGCATTTTCTGCAACTCCTGGGGCACATGGCTGCTTCCACAGCTGTAGTGCAGGGAGCAAGATTCCAGATGAGGGACATTCAGTTCCATTTGAGGGCCTATTGGTCTCAAAGGAAGGACCCCCTTTCCAAATTGGTCCCAGTGACTCAAACTCTGATCCTGGCCCTCCACTGGTGGCAGGACCGAAGCAATCTAAAACAAGGGGTTCCCTTCATTCCCATTTCCCACTCCCTTATCCTCACCACGGATGCCTTCCTTTTAGGGTGGGGAGCTCACTTGGGCGACCTGTCCACTCAGGGAGTGTGGTCTCCTCGGGAATCTCTGCTCCACATCAATCTTTTGGAACTCAGAGCTGTCTTTTTAGCTCTTCAGGTATTTTCAGTTTCTGTCCAGAACAAAGTGGTTCAAGTCAGGACAGACAACACCACCACAATGTGGTACATCAACAAGCAAGGGGGCACTCGGTCATCAGCCTTGTGCACCGAAGCAATGAAGTTGTGGTCTCTGGCCTTCTCCCTGAACACCTCCCTGATAGCAGTTCACCTCCCAGGGAAGGACAATGTCCTGGCGGATGCCCTCAGCAGAATTTCTCAGGGCCATCACGAATGGGCTCTGAATCCACAGGTGCTGGGGTCCGTCTTTGCCAGATGGGCACCCCTCAGATAGATCTTTTCGCAGCCCCAGACAACCACCAACTTCCTCTATTTTGTTGCAGGCCTCCAGTGCTGGGCTCAGTCCCCCTGGACGCCTTTCTGTTGGACTGGAAAGGAAGTTCCTGTATGCCTTTCCCCTTTCCTCTTCTTTTCAGGGTACTAGTGAAAATCAGATCTCAACCCTGCAAAATGATTCTGATTGCCCCAGATTGGGCCAGACAGCCTGGTACCCTCTGCTTCTGTCCTTGACAGTCCACCTGCCCTGAGCCTGGCCAGAGTCCACGACTTGCTGGCCTGTGCACAGGGAGAGTGTGGTATCGGACCTCAAATCCCTCCATCTCAAGGCCTGGCTCTTGAGAGTTGAAATTGCTGATTTACACCTTTCTCAAGGTGTCCTGGATATTTTAAAGGCTTCAAGGAAGCCTTCCACTAGGGACCACTTACAATTCTAAGTGGAAGAGGTTTTCCATCTGGTGCTTTGAGAGGCAGATTATTCCAGAATCCGCTGATCTTCCCATTTTATTGGACTATTTGGTCCATTTAAATTCCGTGAGCCTTAGGCCAGCTACCTTGAAGGTTCATCTGGCAGCTGTCTCTGCTTTTGTGTCAGCAGGGAAGCCTGCCTCCCTTTCTTCTCACCCTGTGTTTTCCAAGTTTTTTAAAGGGTTACTTCATACTAACCCCCTTTTGGGAACCAGCTCCTGCCTGGGACCTGAATGTTTGCATTGCTCAGTTAATGCAACCTCCCTTTGAGCCTCTGTCCTCAGCAGGCTCAAGTATCTAACAGAAAACTGTTTTCCTAGTGGCTATCACTTCTGCCAGGCGCATAAGTGAATTACAGGCCCTGTCAGTGGAAGAAGATTTTATTTCTTTCCACAGAGATAAGGTAGTCCTCAGGACTAATAGAAAGTTTTTGCCTAAGGTGGTTTCAGATTTCCACCTGAACCAATCCATCTCTCTCCCAGTATTTTTCACTGAGCATTCTTCCTCAGGTGAGAGGAGACTGCACAGCTTGGCGATCAAAGAGCCTTAGCTACTATTTGGAGCACCAAGGGTCACAGGTTGAATCCTCCAACTCTTCCTTACTTATGGCGAGGTTGGCAGGGAAACCTGCCACTAAGAGGACAATTGCAAGGTGGATTGTCTCTTGTATCCAATTTGTTACCAAAACTAGGTAGAGAACCCCCTCAGGACTGAGGGCCCACTTCACCAGGGGTACAGCTGCGTCTCTAGCGGATGCTAGAGACATTCCCATTCTGGAAATTTGTCAAGCTGCTACCTGGAAGACAGTTCACACTTTTACCAAGCATTATTCCCTGGATGTCCAGTCCAGGAGAGATGCTCGGTTTGGTACAGCTGTGCTTCAGAGCCTATTTCCTAAGTAGGTTCTGACCCTCCTCCATGGAGGTACTGCTGTGTAATCTGCTATTGTTATAATATAGCAAGACTTCATGGTGTTTGAAGAAAAAATTACTCACCTTAGTAATTGCTTTTCTTCTCATGGAGTCTTGCTATATTATAACCACCCTCCCTCCTGCCCCTCTCAGAACTTCTACTTGGGTAGGGGTGGCAAATTAGTGCAGCGCTGTGTCATGCCATTGTAGTTTTTTCCTTTACCTCTTTCTTTAGGGTTAGGGAACTAGGGTTCGTTAGGTAATATATTGGCCCCTTCCTGGACTTGAGTCTTTGGGGAAGGGAGGGTCCTAATGGTGCTTGTCAGGGAAAACTAATAATAATAATACCATTTTTCATTGTTATTATGGTTATTGGTGTTTCTATTGTTGTTTATATTGTTGTTATTACTACTAGTAGGTAGCCATTTGGCTAGTGTGAGCTTTCCACACAGACTTGTTGCTTAGTGTTAACCGTAAGATCTGACAGTTTCATTTGGAAACTGGCCAGATGGAAACTTTGGCACAGCGCCCTCGCGCTGTAGAACTCCAGATCCTCTGGAGTTAACTCCTTCCTCTCCGGGGCAGTTCAGCTGCAGTGGCTGACTGCTATTGTTATAATATAGCAAGACTCCATGAGAAGAAAAGCAATTACTAAGGTGAGTAATTTTTTCTTCAGGCATAACTGCAGTTTATAGTTCATATTTTATGCTAGAAGCAAATGGTTTGATACCTTTTATTGGACCAACTTAGATGTTACAAAAAGAACAAAGTGCTTAAACTTTCGGACCAACCAAGTCCTTCCTCAGAAGCTTATGACAGTTATTTAGAAAATCGCATGGTATTATCACTCAGATCATACATAAAAAAAACAAAACAGAATTCTCATTGGTTTAAAATACTCATGCGAATCATAACAGCAGTATAAAGCAGAGGAATCACATTTCACCAGTTTGTTTTAAACTAAGGAGTTTTTCAAGGTCAAATGTCACCAAACGAGATGAGGACTCCAAGCAGAAAGCTCCACTAACATAAATTATAAATGTTTTTGTGTACTGTGTGAATACAAACTAATGAAAAGCAAGAGCTTTAGATTCTACTTTATCTACTGCTACTATCTACTTTAAACCTTCTTTATGCCATATATAGAATATTTTTGTTATGTATTTGCTTGTTTTAACATACATTAATCACATTTTAACGTATTCTTAAGTTACTATTGAATCTAAAGTTCTTGCGTTTCATTAGTCTGTATTCACAAAGCACACCAAGACATTTATAATTTTTATGTCAGGGGAGCTTTCTTCTTGAAGAGTTCCTATCTCATTTGGTGACATTTGACCTTGAAAAACTCCTTAGTTTAAAATAAACTGGTGAAATGTGATTCCTCTACTTTACACTGCTGTTATGGTTCAAATGAGTATTTTAAACCAATGAGAATTCTGTCTGGGTTTTTTATGTATGATCTGGGTGTTAATTGTATGGGATTTTCTCAATACCTGTCGTAAGCTTCTGAGGAAGGAATTGGTTGGTCTGAAAGCTTAGGCACTTTGTTCTTTTTGTAACATCTAAGTTGGTCCAATAAAAGGTATCAAACCATTTGCTTCTGGATCTGTTCTTGCAAGGACCAATACAGCAACTAAACTGAATATTTTATTATGTAACCCTCACCCTTATTTCCTTATTATGAAGGGTATTTGCACGAATACAATATCTCTGCCCTTTTAGCTTTGGCTGCCTGCCTACACCTGATATCATAATTCCATTTATGACATCAAAACTTGTTGCTGTGGAGATAACTATGATGTCATAAACAGGAGATTGTGATGTTACGTGTGTCACAAACGCACTCAGCAGGTCAGGCCCTCTGCTTCCACAGTGCCAACCTCAGAGCACAATAGTGTGAACAGGTAACAGACAGGGTAACCCTCCTGTCTGCTTTTGGGTCTGATTCACCTTTAGTCTAAAGTTCTGGGGGGGATTCAAACTGTGAACCTTATGCTAGCATACCCAATGAACAGGTTCAGATACCTACCCTCTTCGAGGATTGTGGTACAATCTTTCACCTGGGGCACCCAGCCAGGCTTCCAAAATGAACCCTTTTAACTCTGTAAGAGACCTTGAGTATATTCTTACCTTTTCCCAGTTAGTAACACCATCAAGCCCTTCAAACAGCTGTCAGACTTAACCACGTATGCATCACATGCAAAAAGAACTTGGAAGACACACCAAGGCAGTACCTTAAGAAAATGTACTTTACTAAAAGATGATAAAAATATGGAAAATGTAAAGACAGAACAATATATCAAAGAGCTCACAATCACATAAAAGAACAAGGGAAAACTGCAAAGCAAAACTCCTACCACAATACATTTAGATGTTTGCTATCTAAGGTATTACCTCTGAAAGTGCGTTTTAAAGTTAGATCAGAGAGCTGTGTCTCTGTAGAATCCCAAAATGATAATGACCTACATTTCAGACACAAGTATCAGTTTAAACTCTGGTTGGGATATTCAAAGGGGTTACGCATGGCACAGCAGTGTTGCTCCATGCGCAACCCACTGATGCGCCCTGGCGCGATATTCAAAAAGGATGTTGCGCTGCGCAATTCCCGATCGCTAGGCGCGCAATGTAATGTATGTGGCGCAAGTGCAGGGGGCATGCATATTCATATGCACATCCCGATATTCAGCCGGGATGCGCGCATACAGGCACAAACCTCGCCTTTGCGCCGCGAAGGTGCAAAGATCCACCCTGAAAAGCAGGAGCAAGTCCTGGCCACCCACAGGTGAGCTGCTGTATTGCAGGGTGCATCACGGCAGCCGCCAGGTGTGGGCGGTCACCCGACCACCCCAGACACAGGCCGGACGTCGTGCCCAGCCCCCCGCTCGAGCGTGGGCGTAATGAATCTATATCCCTGGTGGTCCAGTGGACCCTACCCCCTCGCCCGATTTTGGGCATTAATGTGCGTAAATACCCTGTTGGTCCAGTGGACCCGATCCCCAGCCCAATTGCGGGAAAATGAATAATATAATTTCCCTGGTGGTCCAGTGGATCTGATCCCCAGCCCGATCGCGGGCTTCAGTTGTAAAGAAATGCCCAGGTAGGCCATCCCCACCCGCCATCCCGCTACCCCCCGGTCAGCGCCGGGCGGCAGCTCCCCACCCACAAGCCGCCCGCCGACTGACTGTCTACAGTACAGCTGTATGCCCATTGGTCCACTGAATGGGCCAATGGGCGTGCAGACTGTACTGTACTGCATAGTCCCAAAATATGAATAGTTCATTCACATTTTGGGACTGTCTAACACAATACAGTCTACTGCGCCCATTAGCCACGCAGTGGAGCCAATGAGCGTGCGCATACTATGCGCTGTCAGTCAGCGGCGGCTGTGGATGAGGAACTACCCCCGCCGCTGACTCGAAGAAGGCGAGGTGCCGATCTAAAGTGGGGAGGGAGGAGGTACCAATGGCCCCACCTGGGCATTTTCACTAATGCACCCGCACTTGCGCTGGCGCATCCCCTGCTCCTCACTTGCACTGGCACAGTGCCACTGTGCCGTGCGCAGTGCGGGCGGCCCCAGTGCCATATTCAACGGTGCTGAGCTGTGGCGCAGCACCGTTGAATATCACCTGGGCCATGCCCTGGTACATCCCAGTTGCGCTGCACCCAGGCTTGCACCCATGCCTGATGCATTTCTGAATATCCCACCCTGTGTCTCCTCACCCCTTCTGTAAGTCATCTAGCTCCTCCTTTTAGAATATAAAATTACAACAAATGATTTCCTATCAGGAGGTATTTTAAATAAGGTGCCATCAGAAGAAAAAATACATTTCCTATATATAACTCTTTAATTACACATGTTTTCTTTGAACTTAGCAATCCCACACTGGCACCAGTGTGTTAAAAAGCTAACAGGAATCAGCCTAATGACGTCCTGTTTCTGAAGTCATAAAGTCACATTTGGTTTGCACTTCAAAAAGCCTAGGCATGTCATAAAAAGGTAATAAAATGCCATTCTGAAGGAAGTTGATTAATTAAATGGTTCCTGGTCAGTTTACATATCCTGTAGTTTCACTGAAACCTGGGTGGGGGGGGCACACATGGAAGCACAGGCTGTCTTATGTGAGACAATCACATACTATATTTTTATATTACGAATATCATACAATAATCATAACCAGCTGGTCAGGCGTCACAATGTGTAGAGAAGCAGCCAGTGTAGACATAGTCTAGGGGACAGGGGTCTTGTTTTCACGCAACTGTTTTCCGTAATAAAGAAAATGGGAAATTAATTACTGAAAAATCTTACCTTTTTCAGTTTTCCTAATGATGTTGGGGGCTCTTTAAAGCAGCATTTTATATAAATGAAAGCCACCGCTCAACTGATAGTCCCTGTCAGTTGAGCGGTGGCTTTCAGTTGTGTAAAAAGTTGCTTTATCATATGGAAAAATGTTTTTAAAATGATCCCATAGACTGCAGTGGGGCACGTCCCTGCGCTTTCCTCAGGTTAGATGTTGTAAAACATCCGAGTGCGGGAGCGGGGCCAGCAGACGGGGAAGTGAAAGGGATCAGGTGGCCGTCAGTTCAGTGAGATGTATGATCCCTTCCCTTCCTAAATAGACTGAGTGAAAAACTAAAGTTCATGTGGGGAATGACTGTCGCGGCCATAAGGTAATGGGCTGTAAAGCCCGTAGGCATATCAATGAAGTTCACTTTAAAGTGGAACAGTCCACACCCAACTGTGGGTCTGGTCACAATTCATAGTTTTTGTGCAAAAATAATTTTTTTTTATTTGCCGTTTACTGCAGTATAGTAGACTGTATGAGGCTGATTCTGTTGACTCCCAAGCTGACATTTGCTGTACCCAGACATCCCCTGTAGCTGATGTCTGAGCAGCGCATCAACATTGGCAGATTTAACAGCCTGCAGTGCATGTTAGAGCATATATAAGTGCTGATTGTTCATAACGCTGTCCTCTCGAGGCTAAGTACAGCCACAGAGGACTGCAGTTGGCCCCGGGAGAACAACAGGACCAGCAGACATCTGATCTGAGCTTATAAAAGTTCTAACATGCACTGCAGGCTGTTGAATCTCCCACTGCTACAGCCCAGCTCTGACATTAGCTGCAGGGGATTCTGGGATTTCTGGTTGTAGCAGATGTCCCTTGGGAATCAGCAGAATCACCCTGATAACAGTCTGCTATTCTGTGGTAAACAGTAACAAAAATAGTTTTTTGGTGCTCAAAATGCAATTTGGGACCAGTCCTATGTTTGGGTGTGGGGCTCTTAGTGCTGACTGTTCATCTTTAAAAGCACACTGTCAACCCCCTTTGGCCTTGGAGTGTCCCTGGTTTAAAAAAACACATCTTGACTGCTCACATTCTGTAGAGACTGCTGATGTAGCTGGTTGTTTAATTCTGATCCTTTTTTTTTTCTTTCTTTTAAATGAAAAACAGACTGCCCACCATACTGGTGTTACCATTCCAAAACATGTTTGTTTTACATTCCTTGATCAATTCCCACTGCATTGTTGCTGGACCTAGGAACGCCCCCAACACGAACTAGCCACTCCTTATGCAGTGGGAGTAGAGGAGACTATTGTATCATGAGTGGCTGCACTGTTTGGGGGTGTTTCTATTGTTCGGGAAGTATGCAGTAAAAATAGATCCAGGATTCGGAACAAAAAGTTGTTTATAACTGTACATTAGCATGCATTTCAGTCCTGCTAAGCAAAAAGGCAGATACAAAAAGCGGCAACGTCAATGGATTTTAGAGTAGGTAAGCACTCATAAAATGTGGGGTTTTAACTAGAAATAATATGATGCAAAAAAGGTTGATAGTGTCCCTTTAAAAGGGACCTACAGTCAAAATGTACAAAACCAAAGTTGTGCAGAGTGTTTCGATTTGTGGGTGTAGTCCTAGTGTGTCTTTTCATTTGTTAGCTGTTGGAAGTTTTTTCAGAATTTTCCTACTCGTTTCATGGCCCCTAGGATCTCCATGTTTCTTTTTTCAGTCAATAAAGTTGTTAAAAACTTCTACACTAGATTACAGTAACCATAATATATGTACATCAGTGTTCACAGTGCATACCTTTAAAAAGCTCTGTCACTTACTGTTGAATAAGATGTGTTGCTGATGTAGACAAGTTAATACCCATGGAGAGCAGTATGCCATGAATTAATGTAGGTGGCTATAACGACAACGAGGAAACACAAAAACTACAGTTACAGGTTGCTAGCATAGATGTGGAGAAATAGTGAACATTTTGTATGAGATGATTATTGCTAGTCTTCTTCTTACAGTGCCTACTGTTCCACATGACAGTGATGTATTGGTGACCATTAATTTAGCAAGTTCTGTTTTTTTTTTGTCCAGTTTAGAGCAGTAGAGCTGTACTTTTGAGTAACTCTTCTTATCCACAGAGCACTAATGAAAGCTACATTCACAGATGACAAACACCTGAGGGATAATTGAGTGGGCTTTTCTGTAAGGAAACAGCTGTAGTTGACCTGGAGTGATTTGTGTGCATTTTTTTTATGGCTGTGTGTAGTTGTGATGAAATGGAAAGCTTTCAAAACAAAACATTTGCTCCTGCTGGGTAGACCTAGACACATACCTAGAAAATGGAAAGATTGGTTTCGAAAGAGTTATTTAGTTGAGGCTCGAGTGTCGGGCTCCTTACATCAGATTATTGCTGCAGCAACTATCAGGCACTGAATCAGTGGTCACGAGTGCATCACTCGCATGGGACAGGAGGCATTATAAGGAAAAAGTACACTAAAAATTCAAACATGGGGATTCCCAGGGGCCATAAAACTAATAGGGAAATTTTGAAAAAACTCCTAACAGCAGTCAAAGGGAAGAATACACTGGGACTGCACCACAAATCAAAACACTCTGCACAACTTATTTTTTTTTTGGAAATTTTGGCTGTAGTTCTCCTGCAAAGAAAAATTGCACAAATGGACATTATTTTGCCTACAGTAGTGCTGTAATAAGAAAAAAAATCTGTTTGGGGATTTAACCATAGTAGAAAATGTTCAGTGCCTTATGTCTAACCATTAAATATAAGAGTGCTGTGATGTCTTATATCCATGGACAGCCACAGTCATCCTGTGCACACCAGCTAATGAGTGCTGCCGACTAATGGTAGTGGTCGGCAGCACTCATTGGTATATTGAGTGGACAGGAAGCCAGCTTGTGTTCATGGGATGGCCACTGCCATTCCTGGATATAGGAAGTTACAGTATTCATAGAATTAATGGTTAGACATACAGAAAGGTACTGAAAAAATGTTAGTTATGTTTAAACACCCTACTCTAGAAATTTTACAGTACTAGGCAAAATAACGGCTGTTTGTGCCATCTTCCTTATAAAGATTTTAACTTTTTTTTAGTTTTATTGTATATGTACTGTCTCACTGATCTGCCCCCACCCCTCTTTCTGTCAGGCGGTGTCAGCCCTATCACACACCTTTCCTTGGACTTACTTTCTTATCGCCTTTTCCCATGGTTAGCTCCCCATTGAAGGGTCATCTGGGTGGGGGCCCCAAGCCCCCATTGGAAGTACAAAGTTGGTGGAGGAGGGTGCCAGGTAAGTGGCACAGAAACTGTGAGCTTCTGGCTTTGTTCTGCCTGGTCTTGGAGTTTTTTGTTTTTTTTTTCACATTTTCTGGTCCTTCTTTGCCCTCAGGTGGGCACCCAGATGGCGCTGGAGGAACGACATTGAACTGCCTTTCACAACAGAGAAGGAGAGCATATCCTGTGGGACACTCATTCACCCCCCCCCCCCACTGGCTCCTGAGGAGCCAGGCTTATTCCCAAACCCAGGTCACTAAGATTCTAGCCAGTGACGTAACCACAGCTCAGACAGGCTGGCTTGAATTTTAACCTTTTTATGTGTCACAGCGCTGCATTGCTCTGCAGTCTTCAGTTGTAGCTCCACCCTTAAAAACAGCATTCTGATTATACTTATTCAGGAATGGGGCTGCATCATGTTCCCTGGATAGTATAGCAGAATTGGGGAGGGAGGTTGGGTTGCAGAAAATGTATTAATCTTAGCAAACCATTTTTCAGTTTTTTTAAGGGTATTGTAGTAAACGTATTGTTACCGCCCCAAATGAAGATGACCTGTACGTTAAATAGTTACTGTACACAGACCCTCCCACTGACTCTACCAGACTGTTCAGTGAACCTGATGCAACTCCATTCTTTACTCAGCATCATAAGAAAGCAGTTTTGGAGGCAGAGCTACCACTTGAGGCTCCAGACAGGTGGCAGGGTTTGAAACGTGTATTTATTTATTTATTGAAATTGATTCACCAGGAAAGGCACACTGAGCAAAACAATGCTCGTCTCCCGGTGTGACCTGGGGGAAGGGGTACAAAGGGAGGATAACATGCAGGTTATCACAATAGAGCTACATTAAACAGATGTACAGAGTAGCATGGAAGTACTTGGTTACAGCATTGGTTAAACAGACAGCTAAAAGCGTATACCAGTGTATACATACAACTTTAGACATACAACATACCTACATAGAGTACAGATTGTTGCTGTAGATAACAGTAGGGGCTAAATCTAGGCAGGACAGAGAGAGGCAAGAAGTGCGAGAAGTGCCTTTATATATAAGCCAGCTTCCAGGATAGGACGTGCCGCCGGTCAGGCAATGGGAATGTGATGGGGAGGGTCATTAATTTAAGGAGTGCAGGCCCAGTTTACCGTGAGGTAGTTAGCCAGTGCAGTTGATAGAGAATGGGTAGAAGAAGAGTGACGGATTTGGGGGGGGAAGGCATTCCAGAGTTTCAGGAAACTGTGCGAGAAGGCTGTTTGTCCAGCAGAGGACTTGGTTTGGGAATATTTAGTAGTCAGTTGTCAAGGGATCAGAGGGCGTTAGGGGGAGTGGGAGCCGACAACAGTGTGGAGGAGAGGTAGGTGGGGAGGGTGCCAAGCCAGAATTTTGAGACAGACTTGGAGTAGTGCAGTAGTCGACGATTTTTTGAGGGAAGGGATGGCGAGGGAGCAGTAGAGGTCACAGTGGTGGGAACAGGGGGAAGCATCAAGGGTGAAGCGGCAGAAGGCGTTGAAGAGGGTGTCTAGTTTAGATAAGGTGGATTTTGGTGCAGCACTGTAGACTGTCACAGTAGTCTAAGGAGAGAAGGATCATCCTCTGCACTAGTTCCTGCCTAACCTAAAAAGGGAGGCAAGAGCAGTTCCTGAAGAGGGCACCTAGCTTGGGGCTAAGTTTTTTTTATGATAGCATCGATGTGATCGGAGAAAGTAGGGTGATGGTCGAGCCATACCCTTAGATATCGGAAGGAAGCAACGTCCTCCAGGGTTGTCCCATCCAGAGTGTGGAAGGACAGGAGCGAGGGTAGTCGGGATAGCCTGTGTCTCGTGCCGAAGGACACGGTGACTGTTTTTTTTTAGCATTGAGAGAGAGCTGGTGCGAATAGAACCAGAGTTGAACTTTATTGAAATCAGACTGGAGGTTGGTTGCTACTTCATCCGGGGAGGAGCCAGAGGCGAAAAGGACGGTGTCGTCGGCATACATGTGAATAGATGAAGCTGTGCAGATTTGTGGCAGGTTGTTGAGAAAAATGGAGAACAGGATGGGATCAAGGACTGACCCTTGGGGGATACCAGTAGTCATGGGGAGGTGGAAGGATGTAGCATCCGCAGGTGTTACTGATTGTGTTCTTCCTGAGAGATAGGCACTGAACCAGTTAGTAGCTGAGGCAGTGAAGCCTGCATCCGAGAGGCTTCTTAACAGCAAGGGGTGGGAGACAGTGTTGAATGCTTTAGCGAGGTCGAAAAATATTGCCGAGGAGATCTGCTGCCTATCGATACCAGAGAGGATGGAGTCAGTGAGTCTTAACAAGGAGGAAGCAGTGGAGTGGCCCTGTCTGAAACCAGATTGAAATGGCGTGAAGAAGTTAGAGTCAGAGAGGAAGGAGGTAGGTTGGATGAGTACCAGGTGCTCTTGTAGCTTGGCAAGGATTGGGAGGAGAGAGATAAGGCAGTAGTTTGCAGTGGAGGAGGGGCCGCCTTTAGGGAGGGGGATGACAACGGCATGTTTCCAGGCCTGGGGGACAGCAGCAGTGATAAAGTAGAGGTTTAGGAGATTGGCTAGAGGTGTTGATATGACTGGTGTAGAGAGGAGAAGGAGTTTGGCATCTAGCCGGTTGGGGGAATTACTTTAGAAGGGTTTAGGGCCTGGAGGGCTTCAGTTTGAGTAGTAGATTGAAAGGAGAAGGTGCATGGCCCAAGCGGGTTCGAGGCTCCTGCAGTAGTGTCTGGTGGAGTAGTAGGGGGCAGGGAGGAGAGGAGAGTTGAGGCACCAGAGGTAGAGTATGTGTTGAACTCTGCAGCCACCGCCCCGGGTCTGAGAGGAGTGTGTTGTTTATATTTAGGAGCGGTGTGGAATTTGCCACCGGGGGTTGGGGAGAAGAGAGAGTGGATGACCTTCCAGAATTTGGATGGGCTGTTTAAGTTAGACTGGAGGGAGGAGTTGAAGTATTCCACTTTAGCGAGCCTAGTTGCTGTGGTGCACTTGTTACGCAGCACACAGTACTTAGTGTAGTTTTGTGGGAGGTGTGAAGATTTATGCACTTGCCATGCTTTGTCACGGACATTTTGGCAGGCTATAAATTCTTGGGTGATCCATGGTAGGTCGTTACCGCATACCCTGGAGCAATGCAGTGGGGCGTGCTTGTTCCAGACAGTGATGAACGTGTCGTGGAAGTGATTGAAGGCATCATCAATGAAGGGGACTGGAGTGGGTGAGGACCAGTTAGTGCAGGCTAGGTCTTTGAGCATGGTGGCTAGGTTGAGAGATTTATAGGACCGTTGGATTAGGAACTTGGGGGCAGATGTGGGGCGGTGAATTTTACTGATCAGGTATATAATGTGGTGGTCACTCAGGGAGTCAGGAAGCAGACCAGCTTGGATGACCCGGTGGGGGTGGGAGGTGAGTACCCAGTCTATGAGAGAGTGGTTCCCAGATTTGGGGTTTAAGCGGGTAGGCTCAGTGATGGATTGCGACTGGTTCAGAGCCTAAATGTCAGTACTGGTTTTGCTGAGAGAATAAGATAACCAGTTGTGGTTAAAGTCCCCCATGAAATATAATTCCCCCTTCAAGGATAGGGAGGAGATTTGCAAGAGCAGGTCAGTGACGGCTGATACTGGAGTGCCCGGCTGGCAGTATACACTGGCTATGTAAATAGGGAGTGAGAAGGGTAAATCCAGTTGAACCATTGTAAGTTCATGGGCTTTTGGTTCGGGCTGTAAGACTACAGAGAAGTTTAGTTCTGCATTTATATAAATGGCCACACCAACACCTCTGTTAGCCCTGTCCTGGCGGGTCATGGTGTATTTGATTGATAGTGGTATTTATTTAGATTTGTTGATTAGGAAAGGAAAGCCAGATAGTACTGCCTAGTTTCAGCCTTGGTGGTGTGTACAAATTTAAACCTTCTGAAAGTGAACCAGATTAAGATGGTGGTGGTATTTTAGTGAATGGAGGAAATTTGGCCAGGACAACAGCGAAATTCCCTACTCTTCTAGAGAAATGCCAAGGGATCATTAATGCCACCTGAACAAACCACCAGGAAAGGCAGACGAGGACCTCAGTTTATCGTCTTACCCAAAGGACCACTTACCCCAATAGTACAGCATCCCCTTAGTACTGCACTTAGGTGCCAGAGTGTATGGAGTGAGCCGAAACCCAGTGTGACACTAGAACCCAAAACACTTCTGACCCAGAGGCGGATGAGCCAAGCTAATGAAAAGGATGACATCTTAAAATAATGTATGAAACTTCTTCTTAAAGGGAACATAACATTTTTAATATAATTTGGGGAGGTGTGACTTCTGTTCCCCAATCTGTTGTTTTGTGTGTTTGGTTTTAAAATGTTCCGATTGTTCCTAAATAGCTGTTACTTCTTATTCATGCCTCCCTCACCCAATGTTCACCCATATAATCAGTGCAAACAGCATCATTAATGCATCAGTTAGGGCTAAAGCGACAAAAGTAGAGAAGTGTGGTATTAGGGTTCCCAACACTAATACCTCGACCCCACCCTGTAGGCAACAGTAGGAAAAACCATTACAGTTTCAGCTCTCCTGAGTCTTCGCAAATCAGGCGTGGGGTGTACCTTGAGGTTGTCTTTCCTGACGTTTACCCCATTTCCTCAGTAAACAAGCTGAGATATGTAGAATATGAGAATGGGGTGAGTGTTAGGGTTGACAACCCCAAGGTACACCCCACGATTTATTTGCGAAGACTCTGGAGAGGTGAAACTGTAATGTTTTTTTCCTGTAGTTGCCTGTAGGGTGGGGTGTTAGAGTTGAGAACCCTAACACCACATTTCCCTACTTTTGTCACTTTAACCCTAACTTGTGCATTAACCATTTGTTTTGCAATGAATTTCCTTACTTTTTAAGATGGTATAATCATATCTTCATTGATGCAGCACCCATTCATGTCCTGCGCTTCCATTTCTGCCAAAAAGCAATGTATTAACTTGGTTGTTTGGCTTGTTAAACTTCCAGTGTTATCCTGTGGGAATGTTGGTTTGTTTTCTTCTGTTTTTTATATGCCTCCTAAATTGTTTGGGGGGGTGTTATGTATTGTTCATGTTGTACTCACTAAGACCTTTTATTTTGATATACAGCATAGATTGACCTTTAACTGCAAATATTGAAGGAGACGTGGCTTGTTGAAGTTAAAATGTGGGAAAAAGAGAAGTCCAAATTCTGTTTTTGTATGACGGGATCCTTTTTGTATGAACAAAAAAGGAATCCCTCATATAAAAAAAGAATTGGGTGAGGGGGAACCAAGTCCAAAGTGTTTTTTCATATGGAGGCATCCTTTTTGTATGAACGAACACTCATATAAAAAAAAAAAAAAAAGAATCGGGGCTAAGTCCAAAATCGTTTTTTGTATGAACAAAAATCATATGAAAAGGATCCTGCAAACAAAAAAAGAATGGGGGGAGAGTAAGTCCAAAATCTTATTTTCATATGGAGAGATCCTTTTTCATATGAACCAAAAAGCATACGAAAAAAGAATTTGGACATAGTTTTTTTCAGATTCCTTTCTCTGTGTGTGTGTATGTATAAAGGTATCCTTTTTTCATATTTTTTTTTTTCATACGGAAAAGGATGCCGTCATATGGAAAAAGAATTGGAAAAATCTAAGTCCAAATTCTTTTTTGTATGAAGGGATCCATTTTTGTATGGCCATATGAAAAAAGGGAATAGAGTCACGCAAAAGGATTTTAAAAATGTATAAAAAACATTTCTGAGTCATTGTTCCAAAAAGTAAGTGCAGAATCATCCTAACAGGGTCCCGATTACCAAGATACATGTGTTGGGATGTGTGCAGAATGGCAATTTTGTGGGTTTTTAAAAATTTAAAAATAAATTAGAAACAAGATGGTGGCCATATGAAAAAACATCTTCCCTCACGTAAAGGATTATTCCCATATGAAATTCTTTATCATAGGGACTAAATTATTTTTTCTTTCCAAGCAGCTATCCAAAAAATCATACTGAGCATGCTCAGAACCAAAATGTTAAATATAGTAATTTTGGAACGGATTAATATTTTTTCACCAAACCAGCGAAAAGGCAGCACCATGGCCCCAAGCCCTTTCACCCTGAAAATTTCAGACCAAATTCCAAACCATCTGGGCGCTAGGCAATGACAAAAAGCAGAAAAAAAACCTAATTTTGTTCACTTTTTTCTTTATCTGGATCTCTGAATCCACACATCTGACTTGAATGAAACTTGGTATGTCAAGAGCTTTATCCCCCAATATTGCCCATGCAAAATTTATGCAAATCTATTGAACAGTTGCGAAGCTATTAAAGTGCCAAGTTTAATGTTTAACATAGAAACCCTTGCTCAACCCTAACTATAGTGGTGCTACTGCGCCAGTATAATAATACCCAGACATCTTGCCCACTTGAGCTTCCTTTAGCTCCAGATTTTGGTTTGGTTTCTTACCCCCTTATCTTGCTTCTAACAAAATGAGTTCCATAGTGATGCCATGCAAAAATTGCATTATCTCCACCCAGAGATGTTGTCTCTGAGATTTTAGAATGGTGATGATCAGGGCCACTGTTTTTTGGTTTTTACTTGAAACAAATCCTGAATTTGAACTGCCTTCACACCAGTAAAAACAAAGAATGTCATGGAATTTGGATTTTGGACCAGATCAGGAAATCTGCAAAAGTGTTTTTTTCTTATAATTACTCTAGTTCTATTTTAGTTTACTTCATGTAATGTTTTGTATATGAAGCCTTCATTTATTCTGATTATTTATCCACATATTTAAAGAATGACAGTAGAATCCTGGTGAAATCTGAAAATTAGACTAACAGTCACTGGTGCAATTACCAAAATTTCAAGTTTTTAAAATTTAATTTCATTATTTTAATCACCGTAAATCAGTGGCCTTGGTGATGATAGAATCATAACTCTATTCAAATGCTGCTGTGTGCAGTTGCTCCCTCTAGTGCTCTGATGTCAGATCTCCCTTCGAGGGGCAGCTCTTGCAGCAGGTTACACCCTAAGGACTGAAGCCGGCAGGCACCAGGACCCCACGGAAAACTTCTAGCTAGCCGTATACAGTGGGGGACTACCCCCTGATGTCAGACTGCCCCTGACATTGGCCAGTGGTATAAAAGGGGCAATCCCCCAGTGCTACCTCAGCTCATTTCCCGCCATTGAACCACGCACATCGGCTCCATGGACACCACCTGCTGTAGTCAGCCGCCATTGTTTCGCAATCACCCAAGCTTTATTTTCCTGAAACAATTTCTCTGCATGTCTTCATCTCAGACGTCGTCAGTGGAATTGTGGAAGTCCAAGTGTCCTTGCAGCAAGCAGATCCCATCAAAGGACAGACACTCTTTCAGCCTAGGTCCGAAGCACAGCACTGTGACCTGCCAGGATCTGCCACCAGAAAGCCCTAAAAAGCTTCTTGCTAGAAAAGAAGATTGCAGCAATGGAGAAATAAATCCAGGGTAAAAGTTCCTCCTCCTCACCTGACTACTACAGCCGTCACCTCTTTTTTCACCTCCCACCGGGTGAAAAATTCGGAGAGAGAAGCACAAGGACATGTCTTCCTCGTTTTCCCGGTCTCCTCATTCTAAATCAACTGTCTCCAGGTCATCCTCCCGTGGGAAGTGGGACTCTGCTTCCGCGGCTGTCCTCTCTTCTACTGGGCTTCCCATGGTAGAACCTCCCATCCTTATCCCGACGACAGGTGGTGGTTCTTTAGGGTCAGTGACTTCTTCCTCGGCCTCCCAGCCTGTTGCTCCAGCCCTTCCACCAGTCTTCGGGCTTGCAGTCAAGTGGTTCAGCCAGGTCTTCCTTAGGCAGCGGATCCTTGCCCATCGCCACCCTGCCTCAGTATCCACTAAGTCGGTCCCCAGCTCTGGGGCTGACGCTACCCAAGGGCATACGTCCACCTCTTCCATCAGAGTGACACCTCTACCCCTTTTGGGAGTTAACTCCCCTAGACAGGCTCCCTCCAGACCAGCACTGGCGGCAGCCCCCAACCAGTGCCAGTCCACATCTGTCTGGTGGGCGTCGGCCACCCTGGCATCTACCCCAGCGACACCTATCCTATTGTCACCTGACCGACCTGCATCACCAGTTGACCCTAACAGAGGGCCTGGCATCTGTCATGACGACACCTGCCAGGCCGACGCCAGATAACCTGATGTCCTCTGGGCCACTGTCGGTCAACCCAGACCCTCCAGGTCAAATGCCTGGGTTACTGCCACCAAAGGGACCGATACTGGGACCGTCTGACGTCCCCCCACCAACGCCAGTTAACCCTTCTTACCCACAGAATCCTCTGCCAGACCAGATGGCCCTCTTCCTGGTGGAATATAGTTAAGGGCCACCTACTACCGAAACATGCACTCCCCACTAAGGACAGCCTCAGGCTCCTCCTCGGCAGCCCTCTCTAAAGCCAAAGGAGCCTACTCCACAGCTGGACAATATGAGCAGGGGTCGCTCCATACATCATGGAAGAAAACACCGCTGCTCATCCTCCAGGTCCTTGGACAGGCACAGATGTCAGTCACATGGCTGTAAGAACTGGCATTCGACCTCTAGGTCTTCCTCCTCAGGACAGTCAGGCCACAGCTCCTCCTCCTTTTCAGAGTTATGTGAATCAGGGTGGTCTCCCTCTCCTGTGGACCCCAAGGACACCTTTCGGTCACCTCCTGATGACCCAACCTTTATGGTGATCATGAGGCACATTCAGTCCAACATGGGCTGGGCCCAGCAGATTTGGACCCTGAGAGACGCCAATTGGTTGTTTATCTCCACCAGAAGGATCCAAAACCTATGATAGTTCTTCCACTGGTGGACACCTTTATGGACATCAATAAATCAGCATGGAGACACCCGACTTCCACCCCTGCTGTTTCCAAAACGGCTGACCGTCTCTATAATGCTTCCTGGAATGAAACTTATTTTGGCGAGCAACCAGTTGTGGACTCTAGTGTCATTACAGCAGATCAAGACTGGCCCAAGAGGATGCGTCATCTTACCACCCAGCCTCCAGACAAGGACTTTAAGCAGGTGGACCAGCTCGGCAGAATTGTCTATGCCTTGGTCACCTGTACCATCTGCTGTCATGGTCCAATACCAGAACACACTGTGGGAAAAGGCTATGGAACTGGTACAGAGTCTGCAGGATGGTCCCCAGAAGGCTGAGTTGCTTCATATTTTATAATCTGGTTCAGACGTAGGCACCCACGTCTTAACGTTCCTCCTATGACATAGCAGATGCTGTGGTCAGGGCAGCGGCCTCTGGTATTTGCCACCACCACTATTCTTGGCTCCACATCTCGGGTTTTACCCTGGACATCCAAGTGAAGATTATGGACGCCCTTTTCAAGGGCTCGGCCCTTTTAAGTGAGGACTCCAAGAAGGTCATAACTCGCCTCCAGGAATCTGGCAAGGCTGTAAGATCTGTTTACACCATGTGTAGATCCACACAGAAACAAAACCACCGCCAGCCATTTCATTGGTTGTCTAGGCAACAGCCCCAAGGCCAACAAAATAGAGGAGCCTTTACGCATAAGGCCACTTATCAGGCCTTAGGAGATTCAGGACACAGAGCCCCCAAACCCTCCCAGGCCCCTTTACCTGTCCCTGGTTCCTCGGCCTGACTCTCCTCCTTCAGCAGAATCCCTGGGCAAGGCAGTAGGTGGTCGCTTTTCTCTCTACCTAGAGGGATGGCACCAAATCATGACGTATCAATGGGTTGTTCATCTGTTAGAGAAAGAACATGTTCTGGAGTTCATGGAGTTGCCCCCAGATAACCCTCCTGTAAACTCCCATTACCCTCTATCACATGGCTTCCTTATCCAGGAAGAGATCCAAGCACTCTTACTGAAACTGGCCATAGAGCCAGTTCTGCCATCTCTAAGGGGAAAGGGATTTTATTTCTACTTTTTTTTCTGGTCCCAAAGAAAATAGGGGACTTATGGCCCATTCTTGATCTCAGCCATCTGAACAAGTACATAGAGTACACATGGTTCAGGATGGTCACCCTTCCAGGCCTGCTCCCCCTCCTTCATCAAGAAGACTGGCTGTGCTCCCTGGACATGCGGAATACGTACCTCTACATTTTGGTATTTTAGCCCCACAGGAGGTTCCTTCGCTTCTGCTTTCAAGGCAACCATTATCAATTCCGCGCTCTGTCATTCGGCCTGTCCTCTGCTCCCAGAGTCTTTACAAAGTGCCTAGCAGTAGTGGCTGTGGCCCTCAGATGGAAGGGCCAATGTGTCTCTCCCTACCTGGATGATTGGCTCTTGACAGCTCCCTACATGAATCAGCTGGTCAGCACCATAGCCAACACCTTTACTTTGTTTCAGGACCTAGAGATAACCCTCAGCCTCCCGAAGTCCTCCCCATGACGTAGCCAAAGACTGCAGCACATTGGAGCAGTTCTGGACACCGCTGAAGGCAAGGCCTTTCTGCCTCCAGACAGAGCGGAATGCCTTCAGGAACAAGCTTGCCTAGTTTCCTTGGTACACCAGGTCCCAGCCAGAGTATTACTGAGGCTGACCGCGCACATGGCAGTAGCCATCATAACAGTCCCTTTTGCACGTGTGCACATGAAGGTTCCCCAGTGGACGCTGCGAGTCCAATGGGATCAGTGCATGGACAAGTTGGAGCAGCTGGGGATGGTCCACTCCAGTGCACCAAACACTGGCCTGGTGGTTGAACCCCTCTAATCTTTCCACAGGAGTCCACTTTCGGCAGGAGTCTCCTTGTCAGATCCTGATGACTGACGTGTCCGGCCTGGGCTGGGATGCACATTTGGTAGACCATCAGACCCAAGGTACTTGGTCTCTCCAGGAGCAACATCTCCATATCGATATTTTGGAGATGCAGGTGATTCTACATAGTAACATAGAATTTGACGGCAGATAAGAACTGCTTAGCCCACCTAGTCTGCCCATTTCCCTACCTAATGAATAGGCTGCAGATCCTAGTTAACCAACAGCCTACTTCCTCCTACCCGCACTAGAATTGCCTTAAGTCTGTCGCATGCATTCTTGAATTCCTCCACTGTTTTTGACTCCACTACCTCCTCCAGAAGGCTGTTCCATGTATCCACAACCCTCTCAGTCAAAAAATACTTCCTCACATTGCCTCTGAGCCATCCCCCTTCTATCTTCAAATTGTGCCCCCTTGCTCTTGCACATCTCTTTTTCTAAAAGATGCTACCCTCTTGGACTCTGTTGATTCCCTTGATGTACTTGAAAGTTTCTATCATTTCCCCCCCTCTCTCCTCTCCTCGAGTTTATACATATTAAGCTTCTTTAGTCTCTCTTCGTATGTCTTCTAGTGCAGACCCTGCACCATCTTAGTTGCTCTCCTCTGGACAGCTTCCATCCTGTCTATGTCCTTGCGGAGACTGGGTCTCCAGAACTAGACACAGTACTCCAGATGGGGTCTCACCAACTGTCTGTACAGAGGGATAACAACTTCCTGTTTTCTACTGGTGATGCCTCTCCATATGCGTCCCAGTATCCCACCAGCCCTCCCTACTGCCTTCTCACATTGCTTGCCCACCTTAAGGTCATCTAATATGACTACCCCCCATAAAACCCCCTGTTCTTTATGCCCTTCAGGCATTCTAGACAAGTCTGCTCCCAGGCCCACTCCTTATTCAAACGGACACGTCAGTAAAATTCTACATAAACAAGCATTGGGGGACTCACTCCTATCCCCTCTGCAAGGAGGCCATGACAGTCTGGTATTGGGCCTTCGAGCACCATCTGGAACTCACTGCTGTGCATGTCCTAGGTGTACAAAACACCTTGGCCAACAGTTTAAGCCAGTCTCGGTCCAAGGCACACGAATGGGAACTCCTCCAATCCGTGGCTAAAGAGCTATTCAACAGATGGGGCTGGCACGAGTTGCACCTCTTCATGTCCCCGCTCAGCGCCAAACTGCCAGGTTTTTGCTTGCTAGATCCAGGGCCTGGTGTGTTGTGGTAAGACGCATTACCCTCTCTTGGACAGGGAGGTTTCTCTATGCCTTCCCTCCCTTCCCATTACTGCAGAGTGTCCTTCTCAAGCTGCATTCGGAAGGAACAGGGATGATCCTGATAGCTCCCCACTGGCCACGTCAGATTTGGTTCCCAACACTTCAGCAGTTGGCAGTGGAACCCCCCGATTCCTGCCCCTGAGCTCAGGCTTGCTCTCCCAGGAACAGGGTACCCTGGTCCATCTGGGCCTCAAGTTGTTGTAACTGCATACATGGCTCCTGCAGACCTAGCCATGGCTAGGTGTGGGGTTCCCCCAGAATAGCGGAAGACTTGGTGGCTGCTAGACAGGCTTAAACCTGGGCTACTTACTCTGTGAAGTGGAAGCGGTTTTGCGTTTGGTCTTCTGCTCACCATCTTAATCCATTCACATGTCCTGTGAGCTCTGTTTTGGAGTATCTCTTTTCTCTGTCAAACTGAGGGCTGAGATACTCCTCCATTAAGGTGCACTTATCAGCCATCTCTGCATATCACGCACCCGTAGAAGGAAAAACTCCTGCCCAGCTGGATCTTTACCGCACTTTTTTTTGCGGGGTATTCTCCACCTCAAACCTCCCAGCAGGGACCCTGTCCCGCCATGGGATCTTTTATTTCTTTTGGAAAAACTGACGCTGCCTCCCTTCAAACTAGCCACAAGTTGCGAGCTACGCTTTCTGTCGTGGAAAGCGTTATTTTTAGTTGCCATTACTTCTGCTCAAAGGATGTCTGAGCTTCAGGCTCTGATGTGCAAAGAGCCTTATTTAGTTTTCCACAAGGGCCGGGTGTCCTTACGGACGAATCATAACTTTTTGCCTAAAGTGGTGTCCAAGTTCACACTGAATCAGGACATCCATTTACCTGTTTACTATCCAGAGTATTCTAATCGAGGAGAGTCTTTTCCTCATACTCTGGATGTTCATCGGGTGCTTCGTTACTACTTAGTTCGTACCCGTGCTGTCCGAAAGTCTGAACAGTTGTTTGTTTTTTTCACCCCAAGGACTAAAGGGGATCCAGTTTCTAAACAGACTCTGTCCAAATGGCTAGTTAACGGCAGTGTTTATTGTTACAGAAAGTATGACAAGCCTTTACTGGGACCGGTCAAAGGCCATTCTGCCAGGTGTATGGCTGCTTCTTTTGCATCCATTAAAAATGTGTCTGCAGCTGGTATCTGTGAAGCTGCCACTTGGAGTTTCATACACACTTTCATTCAGCATGACAGTCTGGATATTGCCTTTCGTCTTAGGGCAGACTTCGGCCTTGCTGTCCTACAGGGCCTGCTCTGATGAGCTTTCCAGCTGACTTTTGCCTCCTCCTGACCTTAGGGGATTGATCCTTTCACTAGTTGGGACTAGGTTCTTAAGGTGTATCCTGCTGGAAGAGCTCCCCCTCGATGTGAGAGAGTACAGTTATGTAAGAACTTACTGTAACAGTAGATCTTCGAGAGGAGCTCTTGCAGCAGGTGCTGCTTTCCCTCCCACCTTCATGTCGGTAACTGTTTCTCCATTGACTGTTTTTGCATTTCCTCATTTCGAAGGAACCTCCTCTGTTCTCCATTTCTGAGTTTGCCGGGGTCTCCAGCGGGAGAACTGAGGTAGGTCTGGGGAACGTCCCTTTTATACCATTGATCGATGATGGGGGCGGTCCCCACTGTATACTGCTAGCTAGAAGTTTTCTGTGGGGTCCTGGCACCTGCTGGCTTCAATCCTTATGGTGTAACCTGCTGCAAGAGCTCCTCTTGAAGATCTACTGTTATGGTAAGTTCTTACATAACTGTACTATTTGTTTTCTCTGCTGAAGAGGCCAGAAGGGGAAGGATCCAGATTCATTTCAGTGCAGTGCAGTAACTGCTCATTGCTGTTTTTGTTTTAAAGCTAAATTTGTGTGCTTTTAGTGGTGCTGTTATTTTTTTTGCTGTCTTTACTTGGAATTGCTTTGGGGCTGTTGAAAATTTGAAACCTAGTTTTGTGTGCTTTTAATGGTGCTGTTATTCCTCTGCTGTCTTTACTTGGAATTGGTTTGGGGCTGTTGAAAATTTGAAACCTCGTTTGGTATGCTTTTAGTGGTACTGTTTTCCTTTCCTGTCTTTACTTGCTGCAGATTTTTGCCCAACCCGTCTCCCCCCCCCCTTAGTTAAATGCCTTGTTAAATCTGATTGACAGGAGCCAAGCACAGGGAGTAGCAGGGGTTGTGGAGTGGGAGTGGCATAAGGGAGAGGAAGATCACCCTTGGCACAAGTGTTTTGACCCATTTTTTGTTGTTGTTTACTTCTTTTTAAAAAAAGTATCTGAGGATCGGTGGCAGAATTATCAGGACAGTAAAGTAACAGAGGGAACTAGAAGGAGAGCTTCAGTAACAGACAACTACTAGAAGTAGTATAAGTGCAGTATAATGTGGGGAGTGGTGTATTGCAGTGTATGCGGGGCAGCCGTATTCAGGCAGACCTTCTGGACGCTGAGGTGCTGCCCTATCTGCAGGTATCTCTCTGGACTGTGGGATGAGGTAGCCAGACTTAAAGCGGAAGTAAACTGGGTCAGGAGTACCTTCGCCCCTATCCGGAGACCACCCAGTCCAATGCCGCTGTCTCAAAAGATGCCAAGAACATGGAGCACTTGGATGACAGTGGGCTCAGGGAGGGTTACACTGGTTGGGCAGAGGCACATCCCAAATCCTGTTCCACTCCAGAACTCCTATGCCGCACTGGCAAACTAGGACAACCAAGCAGAGGTACCCAGAGAAGTGGAAGGGAAGGATGTGGAGGTCAACCGAGGAGATGGCCTCAGTGGGGAGAGCAGTGGACCCCAGAGGAGGAGGAGAAGGAAGCGAATCCTGGTGGGGGACTCTATCGCAAGAGGGATCCAGCTAGGAATACAGGAGGGGAAGGACAGGGAGGTGAGGTGCCTACCAGGTGCCATAGCGTTTAGGGATGGGAGGAAGATCCTGGGGATCGCCGGGAAGGCAAGATGGGAGGGTGAGCTAGATGTCATTATCCACCTAGGTACTAATGACCTGGCAAATGGGAAGCCTAAGGAAGTTGAGGAAGAGTTTAGGAAATTGGGGATGGGTCTCAAGCAAAAAGCTATATCTGCCACCTTCTCGAAAGTACTACCTGTGAGAGGCATGGGAGAGCGTAGGGTGCATGCACCAGGAACATTAACATATGGTTGAAGAACTGGTGCTGCGAGGAAGGGTTTGGATTCATTGGTGACTGAGGACCCACCTGGAGGGATGGCGGCTTGTTCAAGCCTGACTGCCCACATCCATCCTGGAAGGGAATCCAAGCACTCGGTGATAAGTTTAAATGCTATATGGACAAGCATTTAAACTAGCCAAGGGGGCTGGCAGGCCAGCAAGGAGGGTACCTAATGCCCCAACCCTCCATAGCTAGTATTGGAACCAGTGAAAAGGAGGAGGGGATATCTCAACAAAGCAGTGTGCAAAAGATGGAGATAGGCATCCAAGGAGTGGATAGGCAGAAAGGGGACAAAATTCAGCAGAAGGGCAGACAGCAAGGAGAACCAGGGATAAAGGACAACCAGAGAGGGAGCTGGGGTAGAACAGCTAAACAGTCTATGGAGTTCACATCATGAAAAGTCATGTGTGCCAATGCCAAGAGCCTTAGCAACAAGATTGGAGGATCTGGAGGCTGCCATAGTGCAGTCAGACCTGAACATTGTAGCCATCACAGATATGTGGTGTAATGATAACCACAACTGGGAGATGGCCACACCCTGCTACAACATATTCAGAAGAGACAGGGCAGGCAGCAAAGCAGGAGGAGTGGCACTTTATGTGAAAGATGGCATAAAGGCCGCAGAGATCCAGGAGGAACAAAATGGGGGAGAGATACTGTGGGTTAAACTGGAAAAGAAAATGGGGTCAGCCATGTGCACAGGAGTGGTCTAGAGACCACCAGCCCAGGAGGAAGAGACAGATAATGGAGTTAATTCCAGCCATCCAAAGGATGGCAGACAAGGGGGAGGTAGTGCTGGTTGGAGACTTCAATATTCCAGATGTGGACTGGAACCTCCCAGCAGCAGCATCAACCAGGAGCAGATTTGTCCTGGACTCCCTTCAATTCCTTAAGCAACTGGTCATGAAACCAACTCAACAGAAGGCAATACTGGACCTCGTGCTCACAAATGGGGACAGTGTGATAGGGGCAACAGTGGGGGAGCACCTGAGGTTTGAAGTCACAGAAGGAGCAGGACCAAACCACAGAAAAGCACATATCCTGGATTTTAGGAGGGCAGAGTTTGGGAAAATGAAGACATGCTTGAAAGAGGCATTAATGGGAATGGCGAGAGAATCGGGTGGAGAAATAGCGGGCAATATTTAAAATGGATTACAAGAGCAACAGAAGAATGTATTAAGCAGATTAGCAAGGGGAAAAGGAAGAGGAGGCCATTATGGTTTTTCAAGGAGGTAGTGGAGAAGGTGAAAGCCAAAAACTGCATTCAGGCAATACAAAATGATGCAGGCAGAAGGGGATAGGGAGAAGTACCAGGAGAAGCAAAGGGAGGTCAGTAAGGGAAGCCAAAGCTCAGAAGTGCGCATCGCAAAACCAGTGGGTAGAGGGGACAGAACCTTTTACAGGTACATAAGTGAAAAAAGGGTAGAGCGAGGGATAGTGAGACTGGAGGGGGAGGACGGGGGCCATGTGGAGGATGGCAACAGTAAAGCTGACATACTGACGTACTGGGGGTATTAGGGAACTGGAAAGGAGTTTGGGAGGATAAGGAACTGTATGCCAAGGACAGGTTTCATCTTGCCCCATTAGGAAAGGAAGTCCATAACGGGGGTGACTACATTCAAGAAAAGTGGTGTTTAAACTTGGGGGAGGGATAAGGGGGGCTGACCAGAAGCCCTCTCCTCCAGATGAGGGGAGTAGCCTTCAAACCCAAGGGAGGGAGGGGGAAACAGACTGGGGGAGGAGGTTTCAGGAGGAGCAGAGGGTGGATGAAGTATAAGGAACCTGGGTGGGGTTCAACAAAGGGGATCAGGGACAAGGGGTGGGGTGGTGTTAGTAAATGCCAGAGCCTGGGAAACAAGTTGCCAGGAGTTCCAGGCCATGCTGTTCGGGGATGAGGCAGTCATGGAACGTGGCCAACAAAACCATGACTGGGTCCTAAATGTCGGGGTACACTGTGCTTAGAAAGGATAGAAAAGAGGGCAGAGGGGTGGAGTGGCTATGTTCATTAGAGATGACATAGAAATTGCAAGGGTAGAAGAGGCAGAGGGAAACGTGGAGGCCTTATGGGTCACCTTACGAACCCCAGCAGGAGGTAAGGTCAAGCTGGGTGTAGTATATAGGATGGGTGATGTTCTCGAGGATGGTTTGCTGGACAACATCATTACCCAGTGTGGACCAAAAGGTGAGGGAGTGGTGTTGAAGGGGACCTAATATGCCAGGTACAAACTAGGGAACCATGTCCTCTAAGGTGGCCAAGGAGCAGAAGCTGCTGGACGGCTTCCAGGATGTGTTCTTAACACAGCACGTGATGGAGCCCACAAGGGAGGCATGTCCTGGACGTGGTTCTGGTGGATGGGGATCTGGTAAGGGACCTGGTTGTAGAGGATCCCTGACTGGAGCGACCACAATACTGTCTGGTTTCAAATAAGCATGGGGGGGGGAGAGATAGTACACTGGCAGTGGACTTCAGGGGGGCAGACTTTGTGGGCATGAGAAATATTCTCAAGAATCACTTAAAGGGGATTACAACAATGACAAATGTGGAAAAGAGGTGAGAGGTCATAAAACGGGGACTTCATGAGGCAGTCAGGACCTGCACTAAGGTGAAGCATAAGGGAGCATGGTCACATAAACCACGCTGGTGGTCCAGTGAGGTTCAGGTAGCGGTCAGAGAAAGGAAGGCTGCCTACAAAAAATATAAAACAACGAGAAGGGATTGTGAAAAGGAAATGTACCATCTTGCATCTAGAAAAGTCACCCGCATGGTGCGGGGGGGGGGGCAAAGTCCAGTAAAGAGCAGCAGCTGGCACAGGGGATACAGGGAGGGGAAGGGGTTCTTCCGGTACATTAGGGAGCGGAGAAAAATGAAGGGCCATCTCGGCAGGTTGAGATCAGAAGGAGGGTGGGTGGAAGAGGCGAGGGATCAGGCAGAGGTATTAAACAGTATCACTCTGTGTTCACTAGGGAGGGAGGGATATCTAAAAGCAAAGGCATGATGGGGATGAAATGGTAGTGAGTGGGATGGGGAGCAGCAGAAATGCAGCAAGAGGAGGAGAGAGAGGTACCCCAGGGTGTCACATCAGGATAAGGATAAAAAGGCCAGTAAGGTGGAGGGGACGGATGATGCTATCTCTACCAAAAGGTGTGGTTAGCCCTTAGGGCGGATATTCAAACAGCGTCGAAAAAGTGCGCAACAGCAGGAGCAAGCTGACAAGTCAATTGCGCATAAGGCGCAACAGACCTTGATATTCAAACATGGAGCAAAACAAATTGCGAAGCAGCCAGGCGCTGAATATTGCACAAACTGCGCCATAGCACAACCAGGAAGGGAAGCTGAGCAGAAAGGTTGCGCCATAAGCGCAACAAGGCTAGCCCAGCTGAGCAGTCCAGAAGGTGCCATAGCGCAAGCAGAGCCCCACCACCCAGCAGAGCAATGGAACTGCACAACCAGGAGGCAGGCTGGGGCCCACGCCAGCCATGCCACACATGGGCACAGGAACACACTGCAGAACCAAGACACCCGCACACCCCAAGCACAGCATCATTGGGGGAGGGATGGATGATCCACTGGCCCATGGGGACAAGCCAACAAAGCACAGCAGGGCCATGACGCCCCAGCACAACCACTGTCAGGCTGAGACTGCCACACACCGGGGGTTGACAGCCACAGTGCACAGCAGCCCCCCGTCTGCACAGCACACCCTGCACCGTGACCCCAAGACACCACCCATGTGCAGTGACTGTCACAGTAAACACCATGCATCCCCGGCTCGCGTCAACCTCGTGTAGCATAGAACCATACAAGCCAGACCCACCCTGGGCACCCAGCAGTGGGCGGCAGCAGATGTGCAGACCGACTGAAAGTCACTGCCACACCGAGACACCTCCCATGCGCACACATACCCAGGACCAACCACCCCAGATGGCATGCACACCACCGCAACTGAGCAACCATAGCCAGCTGCAAATCAGAGACCACACAGTATTCATAACAAAATATATATATATTGGAAAACAAATTACAACACCAAGATCAAGAACAAAACTATATACAGATATGTACAAGACAAGGGGGGTAGGGTACAAGGTAGGGGTGGGCAAGGGTAGGGTGAACAACTGGGAGAGGAAGGTAGGGTGGGAGGGATGGGTGAAGTGGAAGGGAAGCATTTGTCGCCTTGCAGGCTGGTCTGCTGCCTGGTGCTGTCCCTGTTGCCTCCGCCGTCACCTGACCCCATGGCGCTGAATGTCCCGGAGGATGTCATGTGTTGTGATGGAGACCCTGGTCAGCCGCTGGAGGGCACGGTCCATCCTGCGTAGGATGCTGAGGCCTAGGAAAAGGGAACACAGTCAATGGCTGTGACTGTCCACAACCCTGAACACCACCCATCCTGCAAGGCATATAGCCCAGTGCCCCGCACCTGTGATGGTATGCACCCACCCACAGTGACCATGTACATGACACGCCCAACCAGGCAGCACCAGCTATGTGCACCACCGCACACACACACTGCCCATGTCCATCACAGCACAAACAACGCTGTCAAGTGACATGGCAATGTGGTGGGATGCCAGTTCCACAGCCATGTGCCCAGTGCATGCATGGACCACCAGTGACACACACACAGACGTGCAGTGACACTGGACAGTGATGACTGTCGCCTGTGTCGTGCATGGTTGTGTTGTCCATGGCTGGTGGTCATGCCCACCCCCTCCAGCATGCAATAGCATCCAAGATGTAATGATACTCACACTCATCAAGCAGCTGTGGCTGCTGCCGCTGTGGCCCACCCCTCATGTCTCCTCCGTCCGCCACCTGGGCCCTGCCACGGCCCTCCTCAGCCTGTGCCTGCACCCTCTCCGCCAGGCCTGTGGGTGACAAATGTTGAGAAAAACATCAGTGTGACCCCAAAGCAGACTGCCCCCTGCCCCAGTGAGTGTGCCTGCCCACACAGCCAGACCCATGCATCTCACACCTGCACACACTGACACAGCCAACCATGGCAGAGCCATCCCCATGCACCACCACCAAAACACAGTCACACCCTATGGAGAATACAGGTGCATAGATGGTACACCCACCAGCCTAGGCACACGCCCTCGTGGCCGCGTGACCTGGGCGTCAAGCACGTCGGCTCCCTCCTGCAGAGGTCACTCAACCTGTGCCTACACTGCTCCATGAACCGGCACCGCCCTGTGACCCTCACCAGGTCAGTGGCCACCTGCAGCCACACCTGGGTGCGGGCCATGGTGAGGGCTCATCCCGTACAGTGCCTCATAGTAGGGCTCAACCAGGGCCACCAGGTTGGCCACCTCCACCTGGCTCCATTGGGGAGCTCTTCTGCGTGCCATATTTGGGGTCGTACAGCAGGCAATATGGCGCCCCGCAGCGCGGCAACCCCATGGAAATGTTGCGCAACAGACCACCATAGGTTCCAATCGCGCCGCTCAGACAGTGCAGCTGGCATCACATACGCTGTCACCAAACAGCGCAATAGAGCCGACACATGGCAGCCGAACAGCACCAGGGGCAAAGGTCGGACACCAGGTCAGGGGTCTATGACGAGGCCACGCACAGCGCCATCTGACGCCTACGCATCCCTCGCGACCATTTACCCGCATGCCAGTGCCACAGTGGACTATTGGCGAGTAGTGCCCACAGCGCCATATGGTGCCAGTGCTGTAGCACCACTGGCACAATGGTGGCCATGGCCTGAATTGCCGATCGCGCACTGCACGTCATCAGAGCGGCAGACGCCTGCGTAAGCTACCTGGGCATGCGCAATGCAGTGTACCACACAGTCACAGATCTGCGCCATTGGCTCAGCCGGCTCAACCGTATTACGCAAATCGCAACAGCGCGATATTCAGCCAACACATGCAAATCATCTGATCAGCCATTCAAAGGCGCAGTGGCGCGATTTGCATCTCATTACAGTTGCTCCACTCCTAATTTGCATGCATTGCGCTATAAATGTGCGATACTGGGCTGCGCTGGCCAGATTCGTTACTGCAGGTGAGAGGTGGGTTGCATGCTGTGGGATGTTCTGGACAATGGTCATGGGATAACGCTGTAGACTGCACAGTGACAGGTGTCCACTTCCACCCATACAGATCACCATGACCGAGCAGAGCCAAGGTGAGGGTGAGGATGGTGGGCGGAGGAGGATGCCCAACTTCACCATGGCGGAGACAGAGGCCCTCTTCCAGGCCTACCTGGAGGAGGAGGAGTCACTACTGAGTGGACGGCGGGGCACCCCTCAGGCCCGTGCGGCTGCATGGGAGGGGGTAGCTCGGGCAGTGAACCTGCACAGAAGCCACCAGCGCTCTGTGCAGGAATGCAAAAGAAGATGGGGACAGACCGCAGGAGGGTGAAGGAGAAGGTGGCAGCCCTCAGGGTGGCACGTGCTGGCACTGGCGGGGCCAGCCAGCGGTGGTGGAGCTGACCCTGGCTGAGACCGACTGGCTGCATCAATGCAGCGGAGTGCTATTGAGGCGTACCAGGAGGTGGATTCCAAACAGGTGGAAGCCCATCACTGCAGTATGACATGGTGGTGGTTGGAGGTTGTTCACATGCACTCACATGTCCTCTCTTTCTGTTACAGATCCTGTTCGTCTTCAGGGGACGGTGGTGGTGGGTCCAGGCAGTGAGGAAGACCTGCTGGACATGGAGGAGGGTCCATCCACCTCTGTCACCAGCCAGCATGCACGCACCAGCATGCACACTGGGCTGCCAACTCTGGTGTCGGTGAGTCGGTGTGGGGTGCACAGCCTGTGTCTCAGCAGTCTGGCATGCAAGCATGCCAGCATGCTGTGACTGTGGCTAGCATCACCTGCACCATTGATGATGCAAGGACTGCAATGGGCAGTGACATGTGTGTGTCCCATGACGGACACACAGCAGGCCAGCACGCGCCCTGGGCCTAGCTGGTTCCAACGTGTGTGCCAGCATGTCGGCACAGTCCCAGGCTGTGCCTGTCAGCACCGTGGCTGTGCAGGTGTCTGGCACTGTTGCAGCCACAGCAGTGGAACGAGTGGTCCCTGGGGCACAGCGGGTGGAGGGCAGCAGTCACCCACCAGGTTTGGGGTACAGTGTCCAGCGGTGGCACATGCCCACCGCCTTTGATATGCCCATTCCTGGTCCTGGTGAACAGCGCCCACCCTCAAGGGGTGTTGAGCATCAGGACCTTCCATACCCTGGGGGACAGGATGCCGAGGCAGAGTACCCATTTGAAGAGCACGCCCGCCGCGGAATCAGTACAGCAGCAAAGGCGGGTTGCAACGTCCGTGGAGGCACTGTGTGTGGCTGTGGAGTGGCACAGCAGGGACTGTGCTCTGACCTGCAGAGATGGTCCATATGCGGATGGATGTGACCGCCGCCATTGACAGGCAGACCCAGGCATTGGTCGCTGTCGTGGCTGCATTGGGCACACAAGCAGGTGCTCCTGTACCGCGCACCCCACACAGTATGCTCTCCACTCCCCGTTCCCGGCATCGTGCGACACCAAGCCTGTCGATGCCGGGTTCTGCTGTGGGCATCCCAAGCACCCCTGGTGCAGGTATGTTTGGCATACTACAGACCCCACTGCGGACAAGGTGGCAATCGCGCAGTGGGACCCCTGGTGGTCCATCGGTGCCACCCCATGTGGCCCCTGCTCAGCCTGCCAGTGCTGTTGGGTCACGGCGGGGCCGCACACGCATCCGCGGTGTCCGTGGAACGGTGCAACATGACTGACCTGTCTCCCAGTGCGGGCCCTGTCTGGTGCTGCCCTGTGTGCACTGTGCGTCACGGTGGGCAGTGCACTGGTGGGTGCCCTGCACATCACGCTGACATACGGACCACCTGCACGCCATCCCGACTGCTGTCCACAGGTGCGTGTGCATGATGATGCCTGCATTGTACTGTACACCAAGGTGCAAGGGTGCCCAGCATCTGACACACGTACTTGGACAGTACAGGTGGTGTTTGTGGTCTGTGGATCTGTGTGTTTGCCATGTCTGTTCCTGCTCTGCTGTGCACCTGCCCATGTACGCTTTGTGCCTGGTGTGTGTGTGTGTGTCCATATGACTGTTCGCCCCTCCCTGATGGTGTGTTTGTGTGCCTGGTCCCTTCCACTCCCCTTGCCGTCATGCACCCCTGGTGTGTTACTCTGTGTGCCTGTGGGTTGCGCCAGGACAGTGTTTGCACATGGCCCCTTGACTTACCTGTGTCGTGCATAATGCTCCTCCGTGATGGTATCCCGGTGCAGCTGGGCCTGCCGGATCAGTCGGGGGTCCCGCTGTCCAAAGGGGGACTGCTCATCACCATCAACACCGGCGCTGCTGGCGTCCCCATCGCTGTCCCCCTCTTCAACCTGTAGGGCTATCCCACAGTCTTTGGCCATGTTGTGCAGGATACAACAGGCCAGGAATATCCCACAGGGCTTTGAGGGGCTGTACTGTAGGGCACCGCCAGAGGTGTCTAGGCATCGGAAGCGTGCCTTGAGCATCCCAAACACCCGCTCAATGATGTTGCGTGTGGCGGCATGTGCCTCATTTTAGCGTTGCTGCGATGGGGTCATGGGGCGCCGGTACGGTGTGAGCAGCCAGGGACGGAGTGGGTATCCGCTGTCACCTGTGTGGAGATAGTGGAGATCAGTATCATGTTCAGGTCCATATTGCCCATATCCCTGTGTGCCACTACCATGGCACCTGTGGCATTCCCACCCTTGCCCCGAGTTTGCATTTCCTACATGCGTACTCACCCACTAGACGGCCTGTGTGGATGTCCCTACTCTCGAATCGATGGCACAGTGCGGACTGATGCCATATGAAGGCATCATGTGCTCTGCCAGGGTGTGTGGCACAGACATTGATTATACGCCCAGTGGCATGACACACCACCTGGCAGTTGACACTGGAGAAGCCCTTTCTGTTCCTATATGCGGCCCCATCGGGGCCAGGTGGCGTGCGAATGGCCACATGGGTGCAGTCTATGGCCCCTAGCACACCAAGCATACGTGCTACCCTGTGGAACTCCTGCATGTTTGCTGTACGCTCTGCCACGGTGCTGGGGAAATGGATGTGCTCCGCAGCATGTGGCAGCAGTGCGCTGAGGAATTGGGTGAGGATGCGTGATGTGGCCAACTGTGTGATGCCTGTGGTGTCCCCTGTTGGCCTCTGGAAGGTGCCCGTGGCGAGCAGGCACATGCAGACTGTCACCTTGGTCTCCACTGACAGAGCGTAACTCCATCGTGAGGGTGCCTGCATCACATCACTGCACAGCTCACAGAGCCACCTCAGTATTGCCCTGTTCAGGCGGTACCGGCCCACAATCTCTACATCTGTGTACAGCTCAAAGCTGATGCGGGCACGGTACTGCCTGTTGGGGGCGTACCGACGACAGGCCATCCACGGCCACGCCCCTGCACCTGCATTCTCACCCCTCATTACAGCTTCCATGTGAAGCTGCCACTGTCCATCTCCCTGGCTTGTGACCCCCGGCTGATGTTGCTCTGTTACCCGCTGTCCTGAGCGCCTTCCACTGCACCGGCACCCCGCTGGCCTCCGCAGCCTATGGCCCACACTGCTTCCCTTGCCTGCCCTGGCCTGTCACTGTCTGTCTTTCTCTCTCTCTCTTCCCACTTGGCATCCCTGTAGCGTTCTTGTGCCTCTTCCGTCAGGCCTTTTTATTTTGGCTCATTTCCATTTGGGTGCAACTTCCGGGTTGTTCCGCTTGTTGCGCATTGCTAAGTCTTTGAATATCGTGATTGCACTCTTTATGCATGGATCCACCCCCTTCGGTTGCGCATGCCTTCATTTGCATTGCGCTGTTGCTCAGCATGTTTTCGGTGGCGCAACTGCCTCCTGCTGAATATCGCAGAATGGCGCACTTTCGGACTTGCGCATGCACAACCCTTTTGAATATCCGGCCCTAAGGGCCTAAAGAAAGATAAATCTCCTGGGCCGGATGGCATTCATCCGAGAGTACTATGGGAACTGGCGGACATACTGGCTGCACCCCTGGTGGAGCTCTTCAACAGGTCGCTTCAGACAGGGAGGGTACCTAGGGATTGGCGAGAGGCACATGTGGTGCCAATCCATAAAGGGGGTCGAGGGAAGTTCCAGGTAACTATAGACCAATCAGTTTGACCTCAGTGGTGGGAAAATTAATGGAGAGTATACTAAAGGAACGATTGGGGGTGTAGTTGGAGGAGGTGGGTGGTCTAGATAGTCGGCAACATGGGTTTGTGCCAGGTAGATCATGTCAAACCAATCTTGTGGAGTTCTACGAATGGGTAACATCAGAACTGGACAGGGGAAAGCCTGTGGATGTATTATTCTTGGACTTCAGCAAGGCATTTGACTCTGTCCCCCACAGTGGTCTGGTGGAGAAACTGACGGGGTTGGGAGTAGGCCCTTTGTTGGTCAGATGGATTGAAAACTGGCTAGCTGGACACACTCAGAGTAGTGGTCGGTCGGAGCTCTAAACCTAGAGAGGTCGGTAGTAGGTACCACAGGGCTCGGTCCTGGGTCCGATCCTGTTTAATGCATACATATCGGACATCAAGGAGGGTATAGTGTGTGAAATGAGTCTCTTTGCTGACGACTCCAAGATGGGAGCAGTAGTTGAGGGTGAAGGGGGAGGTTGACCCTGCAATGGGACCTGGACACCATGGAAAGGTGGGCTCACACATGGAAATTAAATTTCAATATCACCAAGTGCAAGGTGTTACATCTTGGGTGGAGAAACCCTAAACACAGGTGCACCCTGGGAGGGAAGGTGCTGGAGGCCTCAACAGGGGAAAAAGACCCAGGGGTCATGGTGGATGCATGTATGAATAACTCTGAGCAGTGCAGGAGAGCGGCTAGCAAAGCAAACAGGATGTTGGGATGCATCGTAAGGGGGATCACCTCTAGGAGCAGGGAAGTGATTCTGCCGCTGTACAATGGATTGGTTAGACCACACCTTGAGTACTGTGTACAGTACTGGAGACCACACTTGAAGAGGGACATACAGCTCCTGGAGAGGGTACAGAGGAGGGCAACTAAGATGATACGAGGACTGGGGGATTTGACGTATGAGGACAGACTTAAGGAGCTCTGTCTGTTTTCATTGGAGGAGAGGAGAGACGGGGGACATGATTGAGGTCTTCAAGTACCTCAGGGGAATAAATACGGTAAACACGGAGGAGATCTTTAGACTAAAGCAGGGAGGTATCACCAGAGGGCATGGTTGGAAGTTGGAAGGTGGAAGGGTGAGGGGGGAAAAGAGGAGGAGGTGTTTCACTGAGAGGGTGGTGGATCCTTGAAACGTGCTGCCTGGCGAGCTGGTTCAGAGATCCACAGTGGAGGGCTTCAAGAGAGGGTGGGACAGACACAGAAAGCGGGTGTATCAGATGATGGCCTGGCCCAGGGGGGTGGGGATGGATGGTAGGGGTTTCTGGAACACAAGGGGGGGGAGGTCCTCATTACCCAACTAGGGATCTGAGGTTCGAGCAGACTCGATAGACCATAAGGCCTAATCTGCTGGCAATTAGTATGTTAGTTTGATCAGATATTTCTGCTTGGTCTTTACTGAGGAAGAGGAGGGTAATGGGCCTGAAGGGAGTACAAGGGGTGGGAATGGCACAGAAATGGACACAAGTCCCTTTACATGGGAAAGGGTCCTAAAGGAACTGGAAGGAATAAGAGTTGATAAAGCAGTGAGACTAGATGGGAAAGGGAACATTGTTTAACCAGGAGTAGCACACTAAGCTGAAGCTTGTTTCCAGATGTGATCTGGGAGCACAAGGAAATTAAGTGACTTGCTCAGGATCACACAGCATGCACCTAGGTGGCTGTGGGATTCAGACCTGGGTCTCCAGATCTGCAGCTCAGCGCCTTAACCCACTGCACTCTACTGCCTTGATGGGTGCACCCCAGGGTCCTAAAGGAACTAAGAGGTGGTGAGTTGGTAAAACAATGGCTCCAGATGGGGTGCACCCTAGGGTCCTAAAGAAACAAGGTGGTGGCTGAACCTCTGGCAATCCTGTTTAGCCGATCATTAGAAACGGGAGGTACCGAAAGACTGGAGGACAGCAGATGTATTCTCCTTCTGTGGAAGCGGGGAACTACAGACCAGTCAGCCTGACCTCGGTAGTGGGGAAGATCATGGAAGCACTACTGAAGGAGAGATTGGTGGAACATCTGGTTGCCAATGGACTGCAGGACCCAAGGCAGCATGGCTTCACTGGGGGGAGGTCATGGCAGACCAACCTCATTGAATATTTTGACTGGGTGACGAGAGGTGGATCAGGGGAGGGCAGTGGACATGGCCTATCTAGACTTCAGCAAGGCCTTTGACATTGTGCCACATAGAAGGCTATTAAACAAACTGGGGAATATGACAGTGGGCAGGGTAGTAGTGCGGTGGGTGAGTAATTGGCTGGGCAGCAGGACACAGAGGGTGGTGGTAAATGGCTGTCCACAGAGGGAAGAGTGACCCGTGGGGTACTACATGGATCAGTGCTGGGACCGATCCTATTCAACGTCTTCATCAGTGATCTTGTGCAGGACTTAGAAGACAGAATTTCCCTGTTCGCTGACGACTCAAAGCTCTGTATCAGAGTGGACACACCAGAGGGTGTAGACAGAATGAAGAGGGACCTGCAGAAGCTTGAAGAATGGTCAAGGGTTTGGCAGTTGAAATTCAATGCAAAAAAGTGCAAGATAATGCATATGGGGCACAAAAACCCTGGCACAATATATCAGTTGGGGGGTGAGGATATAGCATGCACCAAGCAGGAAGGGGACCTCGGGGTTATCTCTGATGACCTCAAGGTGGTGAAACAGTGCGACAAGGCAGCAGGTAAAGTAAATAGGATGCTGGGATGCATAGGCAGGGGCATCACCAGCAGGGAAAGGGAGGTCATAGTTCCACTATACAAGACACTAGTGAGGCCCCACCTGGAGTACAGTATACAGTTCTGGAGACCTTACATACGTAAGGACATGGGGTAGAGAAGGTTCGGAGGAAGGCAACAAATATAGTACAAGGATTGTATCACAAGTCTTATGAGGACAGGCTGAAGGATCTGAATATGTACTCCCTGGAGGACAGGAGGGAGAGGGGATATGATGGAGATATACAAGTACCTAACAGGGTTCTGGAATACACTATTTTCCAGTGAAAAAGATGTTCCAAGACTAGAGGTCATGGGATGAAATTGGAAGGAGGGTGATTGAGAGGAAACGTGAGGAAGATTTTCTTCACAGAAAGGGTGGTGGACAAGTGGAACACCCTGCCAGAGGAAGAGGTGGGGAGCTGAAACAATCATGGGATTTAAGAATGCATGGGATAGACATAAGGGAATTCTGGAGGTCGGGGGTAAGGGGCAACAGACTTGTAGAAAAACGTGAAGGGAACTTATGTGCTCAAATGGGCACACTGGGTGGGCCATAGGCCTTTATCTGCCAACAGTATCAATGTATCTATGTAAGAGAACAGTCGTCTCAGAGTCCTTTCCCAAAATATCGACAAAGTCCTTTATTATTTTTATTCCTAAAAATTCCTTAACATTTTTAACTTTAGTTATCTATATTTGTATTTATTACAGATGTTATTTTAGTTCCCAATGTATCGATTTTCTGTAGTTCCAGTTGGTTTCTGACAGTGGAGAAAAGTCTTTCAGCACAGTAAACCCATTCTTTTGAATAAAAAAAGTAAAAAAACTGCTTATTTTACGTATGTCATAAAGCGGTTTGTGCTTTTTATCCCTTTAAGACCTCTATAAAATTCGTAGGCGTTTTGTAGTCAATTGGCATGACTTAAAAGCATAAAAGAAGGACAGGGCGTACAGGTAGAGCCAGGGTTTGAGGTTCGGTTATCGGACAAAGCCTGGCTCTACGTACAGGATTCAAAAATTGTAAATCCTATAAAAAGATCTTGGCGAAAGCAAACCGCCGTGACCTTTGTTTTGGCTGTTTGGGCTCTGACCACGATTATTTGAATTGTGTAAATTGTTTTGCTCTAAAACTCAAAAGAAGAGGGCAAAGCTCAGAGAGCCTCAGTCTGCCACAAAGTCAGCTAACAACCCTCCCAAAAGAAATACAGAACTGGAGAGGGAGTTACCACAGATGGTGGCAAGCATGTGACTTCAAGTACCTCTCCTCAAAACAAATAAAAGGTGACAGAAAAGCAGCGGTCTTTGATCAGAGAGGCAGAAAAAGCTGTTAAACCATCATCTAGGTTTTAGATAAAGAGCACAGGGTGTCCAAAAAGGAAAACGCTGATGTTGAAGACGGCAAAAAGGGAAAAAAACTACAGATGCTCTGGTTCCATCAATGCAAGCAATGAAAAAAAAAGAAAAGCCTTTTGACTGCACCTCCTCCTGAAAGGGACCAGCAGTAAACATAGAGCTACACCCTCAGCTGAGGACATCACTAAAATGTGGCAGTTTTTCCAAGCCTTTCCAAAGAGTGGGAAACTTGGCCCTCTACCCTGCCCGCTACACAGTTGCATTATGCGCAATCCCGCTGGCAGAGCCACTTGTCATCACTTACTCCCCCGGTGTCTGCCTGCTGATTACATACTGCAGTACAAAGCCTTTCAAATTCCGCCATTACCGGTGCCTATTTGAATCTCCTGCTCTGCTTCTGATTGCTGTTGGCGCACACAATCCCCACACTCTCAGCTGCCATGCCTGATTTTGTGCTACACTCCATCAGTATCAATCTCAACCACGATCTCCTTGCTCGATCACAGTTTAGTCAGCCTGCATCCCAATGTAAAGAAAAACGGCACTAGCGGGTGGAGGCTGGGGGTGATGACAGATCAACAGAACCAAGAGGGTGAGGAGACGAGGGTTAGTCTTTGGAATGAGGGAACTCTGAAGCACTACAATATCCTGTACTGGAAACTGTACCAATAGAGAGACTACTTTACCCAAAAAAAATACTTTAAAACAAGTGTACTTAATTTTGTGTGTGTGTATATATATGTGTATATATATATATATATATATATATATATAGTAAGCAATAACCACGACAGGGTGTGCAGTTATTGGGGATCAACACACACCCGAGTGCATTGTGAGGCACGAGGCTGGGTCTAGTGCCCTCACAGCACCCAGGTGTGCGTTAATCCCCAATAACTGCACACCCTGGAGTGGGTTATTGCGCTTATAACATGGGTGCTCTTTAAACAACAAAAAATATGTAGAAAGCTGTTTTTTTACTGTTTAAATAGCAGAAAAAATAGTGTTTCCTGCCACCTTACAAAATAATCCCTAACAATTAATGCATACTGCACTGGTGTTATGTACATAGAAATGTCACACTTACACTACTAACATGATCTACTACAAGTCTCGATGGCTGAGAGGGACCTGGGGGTGGTGGTGGATGTCAAGATGAACAACTCGGAGACTTGCAGGAGGGCAGCAGCCAAGGCCAACAGGATGCTGGGATGCATCGCTAGGGGGATCACCTCCAGAAGGAGGAAAGTGATACTCCCTCTGTATAACTGCTTGGTGAGGCCGCACCTTGAGTACTACGTGCAGTTTTGGAGGCCACATTTAAAGAGGGACATTAAACTCCTGGAGAGGGTCCAGAGGAGGGCAACCAAAATGATTTGGGGCTTGGGGGACAGGACCTATGAGGAGAGGCTCGAAAAGCTAAATATGTACACATTGGAAGAGAGGAGGGATTGGGGAACATGATAGAGGTCTTCAGGTACATGAAGGGGGTAAATTGGGAGGAGCAGTCAGGGTGCTTCGAAGGAAGGAGGAGGGGCCACTAGAGGGCATGGGTGGAAGCTGGAGGGGGGAAGATTCAGGGGAGAAAGGAGGAGTTGCTACTTCACTGAGAGGGTGGTGGAGCCATGGAATGCGCTGCCTAGGGGGCTGGTGGAGGCAGAGACAGTGGAGGGGTTCAAGAGGGAGTGGGACAGGTACAGGGGAAGGGTTCTGGAAGCAAAATCCAATGCAGCAAGAATATCTGGAACTGGGAAGGGAGAAGGCGAGGGGGGAAGCAAGGTCAGCTCCCAGGGTAGGGGCTGACCTAATGAGCAGACACGAAAGACCGTTAGGCCTATTCTGCTGGCATTTTAGTATGTTAGTATCTATGACTTTTCTTGTGCATAATACTGTGTGTTAGACTGCCTACTACTGTTACTGTGGTGCCCCCCCAACCCAAAATCTACATGCGCACTACACAGACAGAGAGAGAGACACAGGAGTGTCTCTCTCATGCTGTTGCACTGTCTGGGGCTGCCTCTGTTCCTAGCTGTATACATTAATGAATGGGCATGCCTCTAAGTGAAGGGCAACCCATTTTGGCTGGCAACCCTGCAGAACTCCTGACTGACATGTGGAGAGACAGAGAGCTGTCACAGTCGCATTGCTCACTAACGTTTCTCTCTGTTTCCCTCTCGCTATTGTTAGCCCACTGCATTTTTGAAGTGCAATATTTTATTTACAGTGGCATTTCTAAACATGCTGCTTGCCTGCCTTGTGGTGTCAGCTCATTGCTCCAGATCCCCGCCTGTCTCTTGATGTCAGAGATCCCTGCAACCATCGGTGCTGCCGAGAGCTGCATGTTCATGCACGCTCAGTCCCCTCCCGCTGTGTGTAGAAACATAGAAGTTGATGGCAGACGGAGACCACCAGGTCCATCTAGTCTGCCCATTGTCTTTTAGCCTGGCATTCTAGCTGCCCTTGTGTTTCAGGGCTCCCTTGTATCTGTCCCAAGCATTCTTGAAACCTGCCACTGTGCTTGCCCCCACCACCTCTGCAGGCAGGCTGTTCCAGGCATCACCACTCTTTCTATGAAGAAAAACTTCCTGGTGCTGGTGGAGAACTGCCCGCCTTGCAGCCCTAGATCATGTGCCCTAGTTCTGCTGCCCTTCTTTATTTGGAAAAGATAGTCTATCTGCACCTTGTTTATGCCTTTATGTACTTGAATGTTTCAATCATGTCACCCCTTTCTCTTCTCTGTTCCAAGGAATACATGTTCAGTTATTTCAGTCTATCCCCGTAGGACATCTCATGCAGTCCCTTGATCATTTTTGTTTCCCTTCTCTGCATCGTCTCCACTCGGTCAATGTCCTTTTTGAGGTGGGGCCTCCAGAACTGGACGCTGTACTCCAGATGAGGCCTAACTGGTTATCTGTACAGCGGTAGGATCACTTCCCTCTTCCTGCTTGTGATCCCCCTCACAATGCATCCCAGCACACTGCTGGCCTTTAATGCTGCCTTCTCACACTGTTTGCCTACCTTCAAGTTGTCTGAGATAATGATTCCCAAATCGCGCTCTTGTGTGGAGGCAGCTAGTCTTTCCCCTCCAAGGTAATATGCCTTATTTGGATTTCTTTTTCCTATGTGCATGACTTTGCACTTTTTGACATTAAATCTCAACTGCCATGCTCCAGACCATTCTTCCAGTTTCTTGAGGTCAGCTTCCATCTTGTCCACTCCCTGCTGGGTGTCGATACTGTTGCATATTTTGGTGTCGTCTGCAAACAGACACACCTTTCCCTGTAGTCTGTTAGCTGTGTCCGATATGAAAATATTGAAGAGCAGGGGCCCCAATACTGAACCCTGTGGCACACTGCTGGTTACTGTACCTTCTGATGACAGTGCTCCGTTTCCCTGCACTTTCTGGATTCTGCCCTGTAACCAGTTTTTAACCCATCTAACTACTTCTGATCCCACTCCTGTGTGGTCTAGCTTCTTTACCGGCCTTCTGTGTGGAACCGAGTCGAAGGCCTTGCTAAAGCCTAAGTAGACCACATCTACCACCCCATCATCTATAACCTTTGTAACACAGTCAAAAAACTCAGTCAGATCTGTCTGGCATGACCTACCTGCTGTGAACCCCTACCTGCTGTGAACCCATCCTGCTTGGGGTCGTGATGGCCGCTAGCCTCCAGGAATGCTATGATCCTCTGTTTGAGTAGTGTCTCCATTAACTTGTCCACTATGGATGTGATGCTTACGGGCCTGTAATTTCCAGAGTCCTCCCTGCTGCCTGATTTGTGGCGTTAGACCACAATTGCCATTTTCCACTCTTCGGATACCTCCCAGCTCTTTAGGGATTTGGTGAATAGTTTAGCTAGTGGGGCAGCCAACTCTAATCTCAGTTCTTTTAAGATCCTGGGGTATATTTCATTTGGACTCATGACCTTGTCAACTCGCAGTTTATTTAGTGCCTCCAGTACTTCGGTCTCTGTGAAGGGGCTAGTATCTACCCCCTGTCCAGGAGTGTTGCATGTTGCCATTTCTGGGCCATCCTCTGGGTCCTCCTCGGTAAATACCGAGCAGACGTACTTGTTCAGGATTTCTGCTTTTTCTGGGTTGTCTTCTGTTGTTTTCCCTTCCTGAGTTCTAATCTTGAGTATACCCCCCTTTTGCCTTCCTTCTTTCCCAGATGTATCTAAAGAAGAATTTGCCTCCTTCTCTTTGCCCTCTCTGCTATACTCGCTTCTGTCTGCGCTTTTGCCTGCTTTATTGTTTTGCTGGCTTCTTTAATTTTCTCCTTGTACGGCACCTAGTCTTATTCCTTGTTTGTTCCCTGGTATAGCTTGAACACCTTTCATTTTTCTTTCACTATTTTAGCCACTTCCTTTGAAAACCATAAGGGGTTTTGTTTTCTTTTCTCTTTGGTAACCCTTCTGACGCATTGGTCAGTGACTCTCTGAATTGCTTTCTTAAGTTTCCCTCACATGACACTGACCTTGTCCACTTGCAGATCAGGTAAGTCGTTTCTTATGTTGGTCCTCATCTGGTTGAAGTCTGCCTTTTCAAAACCTAGTACTTTTATTTTTGAGTGGCACGTGTCCTCAGTTATGTTCACCTTGAAGGTAACCATGCAGTGGTCACTGTTACCCATATGGCATCCCACATTGAGTTCTTTGACCCTCTCAGTGTTTGTGAGGAGCAGGTCAAGTATGGCATCTCCTCTTGTTGGTGTTTTGATCAGTTGACTTAGTCCTGCTCCCTGTAGTGGCAGTAAGAAATCCCTGCTTCTTCTTGTTGCCACTGTTAGTGTACTCCAGTTTATATCTGGAAGACTGAAGCCCCCCGCCAGTATCACCTTTCCTCTCTCAGTTATTTTGTGTATTTCTTCTATCAGGTCTTTTCCCCCTTTTTGTCCTTGATTTGGAGGTCTGTATATGATGCCGATCCTGAAGGTCTTTCCATTTCCTGTATCTATAGCAAGCCACAGCGACTCTGTGTCCCCAGGGTGACTTTGCACCTCTGTGGCTTTTATGTCTTCTCGAATGTAAATGGCCATTCCTCCCCATCTTTGCCCCTTCCTATCCTTTTTGAATAGATGGTATCTGGGTATAGCCGTGTCCCATTCGTGGTTTTCCATGAACCACATTTCTGTCACAGCGACCCAGTCCAATCTTTCTACTACCATGATGGCTTCAAGTTTGGGTAGTTTGGTTGCAAGACCTGGAGTGTTTGCAACCGTGCCCTTCCAAGAATGTGCACCCCCTTTGGTTTGGGGCTGCGCCCTCTTCTTGGACAGTGCCAACTTGCTGTTTGCGTCCAAGTGATTTTTTTCAGGTTGCCATCTTGTTACGGAATGCTAGTCGAGACCTCTTGTGGCCAAGATGCCCGGGTTCTGAATTTCTCTTTCTGGATGTGTATGTGCCCCCTTGGATTTACAGGGAGTGGTGACAAGCCCACCAACGGTGGTGGTGTGAGCTGTCACCAAAGCCTTCCAATCACGGCCTCCCCCTCTGCTGTAACCTCAGTACCATCCCCCCTTTTCTGTGTCTGCCCTTCCTGTACTTTACATGAGGTCCCTCCTTTTTTACCTATGACCACTTCTGGCTCATTGCCATGCCCAAAGACCGATGTTTTGAGTGGGATCTCCCTCTGTTCTGCTCCCGATGCTTGTGGTGCTTGTTGGCGGGTTGAGGGTCGGATTCCCCCGAGGAAGAGGCCCGTTCCATGGTGGCAAGTTTTGATTCTGCAAGGAAGGCCACGAGGGATTTCTGGCATCTGATTCGCGTCTGCGAATTAAAGGCCTGGCAGTGAGGGGAGGCGTCGGTGCGATGGTCGGGGCCCCAGGCAGTAGAGACACACAGAATGTCCGTCTTTCGTGGGAATTTGTCGGCCACAAGCGCACTTGTTTAAATGCGAGGACATAGATGTCGAAAATCAAATTCTGAGGAGACAATGTAATATGGTGGAGAAGAGCAATCAGTACTAGCCAAAACGCTGAACTAACCCTGACCAAGCGGCGGGAAAGAATTGGAACATGTGGGGAACTCCTCCCTTATATAGGGCAACGTCAGGGGTGGAGCCAACGGTGGGGGGCGTTCCCACGTCTGTGCTACTAGAGAAAAAGTTGCTGGAACCGCCGCCAGGTGGCGCTCAGTCCTCAATGTGTAACCTGCTGCAAGAGCTTCTCTCAAAGATCTACTGATCTTACTGAGTGGGAGCTCTTGCGGCAGGCACTGCTAGTAGGACTATGCTGCAGCACTCCAGGACCCTCGGAAAACTTTTAGCCAGCAGTATACAGCAGGGACCGCCCCCGACATCGGCCCCGGCCCGACATCAGCCCTGGTACAAAAGGGGGTGGACCAAGCTCTACCTCAGTTCTTTTCCCGGCGCATCCCATGCATGTGAGAAGAAATCTTCATTTCAGTTTGCCAGAAACAGCTAAGTAGTTAATTTTTCACCGGTTTTTGTACCGTTTTCGATGGTTTTTCTTAAGTAGTCAACAGATGTCTTCGCCATCGTCTGTCTCTCCAGAGCCACACCAAAACAAGTGCGACTGTGAGAGGCAGATCCCTGCTAAGGACGGGCACAAGCGCTGCGTCTTTTGCCTGGGGCCGGACCACGACACCACGGCCTGCTCAGCCTGCCAGGCATTCACCAGCCGGACCCGGATCCGATGTCTCAAGGCCCTGACGGCGTTCCATTTGGAAAAGAAGATGGATCTGCACTCCTCGGAGGGGAAGCGTAAGGAGAAGACCAAGCACCACGGGAAAGACCGTGGTCGGTCCGGCACGGTCATGACCCTGTTCTCACTCCGGCCCTCTCCCAAGAGGCCAGTGTTTCCAGCCTCAGGCGAGCACCAAAATCTTCTAAGGCTAAGGCCGCCCATCGGGGGAGAAGCCGGCCAAGCCTAAGGTAACCCCGCTAAGGGTTACCACCAAACCCTTGGAGGTAAAAGCTTCAGCCCCACCTCCCAAGGCACCAGCGCCGCCTGCTAAAGGCACGCCTCCGGAGTTGAAGGACTCTATGGCGCCCCCCCCGGCAGTACCCCATCGTTGGTCCCACCACCGACGCCGGTTGAAGGGGCGAAGGGTGCAGGCGCGGCCACGGAAGAGCCGATGTCCCCATCTCCCAAGTCCTCATCCCCCCTGGGCTCCCAAGAGGGCTCTCCTTCATGGGACGACGTCCCGGATACTCCCTTTCTGGGCCGCGTGGCCGAAGTTTTCTCGGACGAGCTGCAGGAGTTGTTCTCCTTTTGGTGGGGACAGGTCTAGAAGCGGACCTCTCCATCGCCGGCCAAGACACCGGTACCGGACCCAGCAGGCAAACCACAGCCTGGAGGTGAGCCTTCCCCAAGGAAGTCCCCAGAGCGACCGCCTACACCTCCATCCAGAGCTTGTTCCCGCGCCCGGTCCAAAGACCACCACCAGTTCAGGTCTCACACTCGCAGCCCTTCTCGATGATCTAAACGAGAGCACTCCCGATGTCGGTCCTCTGACAGACGTTGGTCTTCAGCTACCGATGACAGAGGGAGTCTGGTCATAAGGAGAGATCTGACTATTCCAAACCGAGTAGTCGATCTCCCTCTTCTTCGTCAGCATCTTCTTCCTCTCTCGACTTGGAGCGGTCCCCGGGAGAGAAGGACCAGCCTTGCTCGCCTCCAGACGATCCAACCTCTATGGACATCATGAGGCATATCCAGGCCTCCAATGAGTGGGAAACAGAGGACCTGGATCCGGAATGCCGAAGGTTGGCCAAATACCTGAGGCAAAAGGAGCCGAAACCATTGGTGGTTTCGCCTTTAGTGGACACTTTCCAGGACCTGACTCAGACTACCTGGAAGCGTCCGGCTTCCCTCCCGGCTGTTCCCAAAAAATCGGACAGGCTGTATAAGGCCTCGAGGGCAGAAGCCTTTTTAGCAGAGAACCCTCAGGCAGACTCTTCAGTCATCACGGCTGCCCATGACAAATCCAGACAGCCGAAGCACCTTAGCTCACAGCCTCCCGATTCGGAGTCTCGATATTTGGACCAGGTGGGCAAGAAAGTTTACTCTGCCTCCACCTGCTCCATCCGGTCCCTTAACTTCCTGACGTATATGGCCCAGTACCAGAATGCGCTGTGGGAGAGGGGACAAGAGCTACTGAGAGCCATGCCAGATTCCGAACAGAAAACAGAACTTCTGGATATTGTTAAATCAGGCTCTGACGTAGGTTCTCATGTCCTGAGAGCCTCGTACGACACTGCAGATACGGCAGCCAGGGCAGCCGCTTTTGGGGTGTGCCTTTGGCACCACACCCGGTTAAGAGTTTTGGGTTTTCACCAGGATCTGCAGTCCGGTATCAGGGATTTGCCATTCCAAGGTACCGTGTTGTTTGGGCAAGAGATGGAAGCTTTGATTTCGCATCTCCAGGAGTCGGGCAAGTCCATCTGGTTGGTCCACCAAATGTACCGCGGCAACCAGCAACGGCAATGGAAACGGCCATTTCGCAAGCCCTCAGGTGGTCAAGGTGGATAAGCCCGTGGTAATCAGCAGGGTCAGAGAGGCGGCTTTCGTAGGAGAGCCAGTAACCAGCAACCTGGATGCGCTCCTAACTGTGGGCCCAAGTCCTCCCAGACCTCTCTGCCCACGCCCGGCTCAGCCCAATGACTCCCTTCCGCTAGAGTTCAGAGTTTCCTCGAACTACTCTACCAAAGTGCTCCCGATATCCTCCTTCTCACATCCCACTTCTAGAAGGAGAAATTCAGGCCCTCTTGCAGAAAAAGGCAATAGAGGTAGTCCCCTTGCATCAGCGGGAAAAAGGGTTTTATTCCTGCTTCTTCCTGGTCCCGAAAAAGACAGGGGATCTTCGTCCCATTCTGGACCTCAGCTCTCTGTCTCTTTATGGAGTACAAAAGGTTCAGGATGGTGACCCTTCCAGAACTACTCCCCCTGCTGCACCAAGGAGACTGGCTCTGCTCCCTAGACATGCAAGATGCATATACTGTATGCATATTGGGGTCTTCCCACCCCAACGGAAGTTTCTGAGGTTCCACTTCCAAAGGGAGCACTACCAATTCCGAATTCTTCCATTCGGCCTCTCCTCTGCTCCCCGAGTCTTAACAAAATGCTTGGCAGTGGTGGCTGCGGCTCTAGGGCGCATGGGGCACTACGTTTTCCTTTACCTCGACGATTGGCTGCTTACAGCCCCGTCCAGGTCAAGCCTACTTAATGCCCTTGGAGACACCTATACTCTGTTCCGAGAGCTGGGGATCACCCTGAACCTTCAGAAATCATCCCCCGAGCCCAGTCAAAGACTTATCTTCATTGGAGCGGTCCTGGATTCTATCCAGGGCATGGCTTTCCTTCCCCCGGACAGGGGCGATTGCCTGTGAGAGATTGCCGAATGGATCTCAGTAACTTCTCAAGTTCCAGCACAGAATTTCCTCAGGCTACTGGGGCACATGGCGGTGGCCATTCTAGTCACTCCTCTGGGCCGCCTCCACATGTGGGTCCCTCAGTGGATGCTCAGGGTACAGTGGGACCAAGGCTATGATGATCTAGACCTTCTGGTCAGGATCACCGAACCAGTCAGGAGAACTTTGCTTTGGTGGATGGACCCTCAGAATTGAGAGAAAGGGGTCAGGTTTCATCTGGAGCCACCAGGTCAGACCTTTACGACAGATGCATCGGATCTGGGATGGGGAGCGCACCTGGGTGCCCATCAAACGTAAGGGGTTTGGACACCCGAGGAGCGATCTCTCCATATCAGTGTATTGGAAATGCGAGCAGTTCTCTATGCCTTACAGGCCTTTCAAGAGGATCTGGTGCCAGGCTCTCTTCTAGTTCAAACAGACAATATGGCAGTCGTCTTCTACATCAACAAGCAAGGGGGTACTCATTCGTATCCCCTTTGCAGGGAGGCGATGAGAGTCTGGCACTGGGCACTGGAGTGGCACATTCTGCTGACCGCAGTGCACGTTCCAGGTGTCCTGAAGCAGGTCTCATTCCAGAGCACATGAGTGGGAGCTGCCACAATCTGTAGCAGATCAGCTCTTCGACAAGTGGGCTCATCCAGAGCTGGACCTCTTTGCATCACCACGCAACGCCAAACTGCCAATTTTTTGCTCGCGAGAGCACACGCCTGGAGTTTTCTGGCCAGACGCGATATCCCTTTACCTGGGTAGGGAGGTTTCTCTATGCCTTCCTGCCCTTCCCTCTCATTCCGAGAGTCCTGCTGAAGTTACAGGCAGAAGGGGTTTGAATGATTCTAGTAGCCCCCAGATGGCCTCGGCAGATTTGGTTCTCATTCCTGCAGCGGTTATGCACGGAACCTCCAACTCCGCTGCCCATATGCTCGCAGTTGCTATCCCAGGAACAGGGGTCACTGGTCCATCCGGATTTTCATTCCTTACATCTGCATGCTTGGCTCCTTCAGACGTAGCTCAACAGAGATACAGGGTTTCCCCAGAAGTGTCGGCAGTCCTAGTGTCGGCAAGGAAACCCTCCACCCACTCCGCCTATGCTATGAAATGGAAGCGGTTTTGTTTATGGGCCTCGTCACAGCATTTGGACCCCGTCACCTGTCCAGTGAACTCAGTGTTACAGTACCTCCTCTCCTTGTACCAACATGGCCTGAATCACTCCTCTATTAAGGTGCACATGTGGGCTGTCTCCGCCTATTATGCCGTGATTGGAGACAAGGCGTTAGTACAGTTGGATGTAGCCCGCACCTTTTGAGGAATTTTACATATGAGACCTCCCATTCGGGACCCTATCCCACCCTGGGATCTCCTTTTTGTGTTGGAGAAGCTCACCCTCCCTCCCTTTGAGCCGGCAGCAGATTGTGAGCTGCGTTATCTTTCTTGGAAGGTGTGTTTTTTGGTTGCTATTACCTCAGCTCGAAGAGTTTCTGAGCTTCAGGCTCTGATGTGTAAAGAGCCGTAGTTGGTTTCCACAGGGAAAGGGTCTCCCTTAGAACAAATCCGAAGTTTCTTCCGAAAGTGGTCTCGGAGTTGACCCTCAACCAGTCGGTTGACCTTCCAGTCTGTTTTCCTTCCCCATCTAATAGAGGGGAGGCTCTCCTTCACACATTGGATGTCCACAGGACTTTGAGGTATTACCTCAAACGGACGGCTATGCACAGTCAGTCGGAGCAACTCTTTGTGGCCTTTGCACCACAATGCATGGGCAAACCGGTGACCAAGCAGATGATTTCAAAGTGGATCGTCCACTGCGTATCCTTCTGCTATGAAAAGCACAATAAACCCCTACTGGGTCCAGTCAGGGGTCACTCTACCAGGGGAGTGTCTGCTTCTTTTGCCACCCTGAGAAATGTCTCTATAAGGGACATATGTGCAGCCGCTACCTGGAATTTGGTGCATACCTTTGTCAAGCATTACAGCTTGGATATCGTCTCCAGACGCCGTGCCAGGTTTGGTTTGGCTGTTTTGCAGGGACTTTTGTCCTAGGCCTCTAGAGTCAGCATATTCCACCTCCCGGGGTCGACTACCTCTTTGGCGTGGGACTGCTTGGTATTCAGTCTTAATTGTTATAACCTGCTGCAAGAGCTCCCACTCGAAGTAAGATAGTACAGTTAAGTAAGAACTTACCATAACAGTAGATCTTCAAGAGGAGCTCTTGCAGCAGGCATTACTTTCCCACCTGCCTTCCCCCTCGAGGTGTGCAGATTTTCATCTGCATCTTCATGGAGTGCTTCATCTCCTTCTCTTGTCAGGGCTTGTTCACGGGCCTTGGCGGAGGAACTGAGGTGGAGCTGGGTCCGCTCCCTTTTGTACCAGGGCTGATGGGGCGGGGCCGACGTCGGGGGCGGTCCGTGCTGTATACTGCTGGTTGAAAAGTTTTTCCGGAGGGTCCTGGTGCCTGCGGCATAGTCCTAATTGTTATAGCCTGCTGCAAGAGCTCCTCTCGAAGATTTACTGTTACGGTAAGTTCTTACATAACTGTACTTTACAGTAAGTTCTTATATAACTGTACTTTTCCTTTAGTCCAATGTTGGGGAGTCCCCTTCCATTCGATGATCCCCTTACCTTCGTATCTTTCTGCTGCATCCTCATTTAGGTCTTCTCTGTGCTGGAGACCTCCCAGTTTAAACCCTCCAAGAAGACCTCCAACTTCTGCCTTAGTGCTCTCGCTCCTTCTCCGGTGAGATGCAGACCATCATGCTTGAAGAGCTTCCTGTCCCAGAAGGTCTCCCAGTCTCCAATGTAGTGCATCCCGTTGTCTGCGCACCAACCCTGGAGCCACTGGTTGAATTCCATGATCTCTTTGTTCCTGATCTTGTCCTCACTTCTGCCCTTCCTCCAAACTGGCAACACCTCCGAGAAGGCCGGATGTGTTGTGTATTCCTTTAGGCTCTCTCCTAGGCTGTCCATGTCTGCCTTGACTTCTTCCACAGTCCTGTTTGCTATGTCATTTGACCCAAGGTGGACAATGATCCCTGCGAACTTCTGATCTCTTCTCACCAGCCGTTCTATTCTGTCCTTGGCTGTCCTTGCAGATGCTTGTGGCATGCATGTCACAGTGGTTTCAGCTCCCTTTGCACTGATAGACTGTGCCTCCACTTCTCACAACATAGAGTCTCCTTCCTTTTACCTCCTTCCTGCTTTCTTGTATCAGGTTTGTCCAGCTCAACTCTTCCTTTTTCCTCACTTGATTTATGTCCCCTGGCTAGGTGGAGCGAAACAATTCTGCATGTGGATAACGTGTGGCTGGCAGTGCCCCATCTTAGCTCTAAGTGCCCTACTGCCCCCTCTCACCACCCTCCATCCTCCAGGATGCATGGGCCTTTGGGGGAGTGAGTGGGTAAAGGGGGGGTGGTGGGCATCCCTGGTCCAGTCTCCTCTGCAGCCTCGTGATCTCGTCTCTTGCCTGCCATAGCTCCCTCCGCAATTCCGCAGCTGTCATGCAGAAGGGACACTCCAATCTCCAGTGTGTTTGCCTTGCTACCTATCTCTCTCTCTTTCGGTCAGGAACATGGTTCCTACTTTTGGATTGCAATGCTACAGAACTGGTAAATGAGAGGTGGAGAGAGAGAGAGAGACATGGAGAGGTCCCACTCGAGCATAGACTGCAGTCACAGCAGGGTGCAGTCCTTCAGTGTTCGCTGTGTCTCTCACCTGACTGCATTTCCACTGCCTCTTCCAATGACCTCCTCGTCCCGCTGACTCCGCTTTGTCACCGGGCAGTATCTTACCAGGGGTGGGGGAATTTAGATTCGTCACCCGCTGTGTGCCTCATTGACTGTCTTCTCTTGTTGGGGGAAGGGGGCATACACCAAAGACACCAGTGTGAGGATCTGTCTCCCAGCTGCAACGGTGACCCACTCAACTGACAAAGACAGATAAAGGAACTACAGCAAAAGTGACTGGGAAACATGCTTAGGTGCCAGTGAGACACAAGTAACGGCACAAAGAAACAGAGCTGCAAGTGTGTGGGAGGCGACTACACTCATGTCGCCGCCCACTCCAGTGCTCCTGTGGCCTCCGCACCCTCAGCCCGAACTGTCTCTGCCAGTCCAGCCAACACCAGTCTCTCCGCCCATTCCGGTGGAAACCCCATCTCCGCAGGCCAAGGAGGGGGCTCCTCCTAAGACTGCACACTCGGCCACTGGGCTTCCCTGTCAGCTGTCGGTCACTGTAACTGTCACTGTAACTCACATCGATGAGCCTTGCAAAGTCAGTGGGGATGTGGGGGCTTGGCCACTGTTCGAAAAGTCCTCCGACTTGGAGGGCTCCTTGATCCATTCTCACCAGACCCCGGGCTTTGACAAGTCCAGGGAGGATCTCTCCATGGAGCAGGGGCCTACTTCCTTCAGGGCCCTGCTCCGCTTGATTTCTGAATCACTGGGGATCCTGCTGGAGCCTGTCCAGAAATGGGCTAAGTACCCCTTGACAGAGATCGACAGAGATGACTCCCTTGAGGTTGCCTTCCCTGTATCAGAGGCCTTTCTTGACCCCGCTCTGGAGCTGTGGCAGAGTCCTGCCTCCTGTCCTTTGCCTTTGGCCCATATGGTCCACAAACTTGCGGTGCCCACGGGATCTTTGCCTGGGTTCACCAGCCACCTTTCGGCCGAGGGGTATGTCGACGATTTGGTTTTCTGGCGCACGGATGATGTCGAGGATGTTAACAAACCCCCGACATGGAGTCCTAGAATTTGGACCACGTGACCAGAAAGGTCTATGCGGCCTTGTCCCTAGGCCTTTGGCAGACTAATTCGGCCGTTATGATGGCCAGCTTTGCCCATGCGTTAATGGTTACCCTGGATCAGTATCATCGAGGCATAGGTCAGGAATGGTTTTATGTTTTTAAGTATGATATTTGCGTAATTTTATTATGCAGGCGCTGTAATCAGTGTAAATAGCGCTTTTTAGAAATAAAGATGAATTGAATTGAGGAAGCACAGGAAGATCAGGAGTAGTTGTAAAATTTGCAAGTAGTGTTTTATTATTAACAGTAACAGTAAAATAATAAAAATTGTTCAGTATAATTATTTACAAAGGCGGTATAAACAGAGAAAACAAAATTTTTCATCTGAGGGTTTCTTTTCAATTCCAAATCTCAGTCTCTGTCTCTCGCAAAAGCATTGCTGCTCTTTTTATGTATTTGCATGGGAACTCGTTCAGGGACATCCTGTTTCTCACAAAATGTTCTTGCCAGTTTCTTTGAAGAGCAGGCTTGCAGATAGAACAGTGTCCCAAGCTGGACCCCTCCTGACAGCTCTGCAAAAGAGTTTGCAAACAAGTCTGAGAGGAGCTCAAACTGCATCTCAGGTTAACCCCCTAAATTCCAAATAGCTTTTTGCAATCATTTCAGTAGTAAAACTATATACATTTCAATCCAAGAGATCCCAGTATGACTTAACAGTTTCACACAAATATTCATATATATTTTATAAGCACAGATATGCAAGTGGGAAGAAAAGACAGAAACAGCGAGTGAAGATTAGATAGCGAGAGGCAGAGAATCACAAGACTGTCAGAGTGATCAGCTCCTAGGTCTCACGAGAACATTTGGTTATAAGACAGACAAGAGACAGAAAAGGAGAGGATAGAACAGGTCCTTGTATTTAAACTCTTTCTACATAACACATGGGAAAGGACCTTATTCAACCCTGTCATAATCAGGTTATCCATCAGCTCCCGGCTGACCTGCAGCTGCCGGTCAAGCTGGTCCATGATCAAGGCTGCGCTGTTGCTAAATAGCAGCTCCAGACGGCCCTGGACATTTGGGACCTGGCGAGAATGGCAATCTCACTTGCATTGAGAAGTCAAGCACCACCCTGGACTCCCATCACCTCTGCCCAGAAGGATGTTATGGGCCAGAAAGCTAAGAAAAAGCCCTTTCAGTTTTGGCCTTACTCTACTCCTGCGGCTCAGACACCTCCGTCCCAAGCGTTGCAACAGCAGACCTGGTGGCCTCTACCAGAGCAAGCTTCTTCGGCTGCCAAAAAGTCCAGCCAGTGAGGGTCGGCTGCTTCCTTAGCTAGCCCAGCCACCGCCTCTAAGCCTGCACAATGACAGTTTGGGGGCCACATTCCTCCAGCCCATCCTCTCCACTCTGGGATCTCCTGTGCGGGGCTGGCTCCACCATTTCACTTTTGCCTGGTTCGTTATTACTTTGGATGGGTGGGTGCTCGAGGTGGTCGGCTGTGGTTTGTCTGGAGTTTGAGGCTCGTGGACCTGTGCCTCATGAGAGGACATGATTTCAGTGGACATGTTGTCCACCCTTCAGGATGACATCACCCAGCTCCTCTAGAAGGAGACAGTGGTTCATGTCCAGGATGCCACAGCCGGTCCAGGACTTGTCTCCAGATAATTTCTTGTTCTGAAACAGATGATGGGTTGGCTCCCCATACTGGATCTGCATGACCTCAACAAATACCTCAGACCATGCAAATTCTGGATGGTCACTCTGAATCAGATCATTCCATCACTGAAGCAGCACATGTGATTCTGCTCGCTGGACCTCCAAGATGCCTTCATGCACGTCCGTTCAACCGGTGGTTCCTCCAGTTCTGCTTGGAAGGGATCCAGTATGAGTTCCAGGTCATGCCGTTTGGTCTCTCCTCAGCCCCCAGGGTCTTCACTAAGTGCATTGCAGTGGTGACAGCATTCCTGAGGCGTCAAGATGTCCAGGTGCACCCTTACCAGGATGGCTGGCTGATTGCCAGTTCTTCCAGAGCAGAGGTGGAGCGGTCCAGGGACCTGACTCTCCAGACCTGCTCAGCCCTAGGCCTCCTGGTCAACGAGGCCAAGTTGGAACTCAGTCCATCGCGGGTCATCTAGTTCATTGGGGTAGAACTTGACTCCCTTTGGACCAAGGCCCGACTCCTGGTGGACAGGGTGGAGGATCTTGCCTCCTTTTCCTGATCATTTTGGGATGGGCAATTGCACTCTGCCCGGACTTCTGAGCCTGCAAGAATACATGGCAGCTTGCACCAGCATGGTCCAGTGGGCCTGCTGGAGAATGTACCTCCTGCAGTGCAAGCTGGCCCGGCAGTGGTCTCAGTGTCTCAACCACCTCAACCAGCCAGTCACGGTGACGCAGTTGATGTGGGACACCATCCAGTGGTGGCTGGTCAAGGAACATCTTCAAGGAGGAGTCCCATTTGTCCACCCAGAGCTGATGGTCACTCTTGCGACCAGCGCCTCTCTGATGGAATGGGGAGCCTACCTGGGGAAACCAGAGTCCACAGCCTCTGTACTCTAAGAGAGTCCCGATGTCACATCTACCTGTTGGAGCTCTGTGCCATGCATGTAGCACTGATGGCCTTCACTCCACATGTTCGGGGTCAGGTTGTCCAGGTCCAGACGGACAACATGACGAACATGTACTACCTCAACAAGCAGGGCAGGACGCATTCCCTCCCATTGTGCCCGGAAGCTGTCCGCATCTGGACCACCATGCGCAGTCTGTGTGCCGACCTTCTGGCAATTCATGTGGCCAGCATGCCGAGCCAGCTTGCGAATGCTCACTGCCTAGTGCACGAGGCATCTCGTGAGTGGTCCCTTCACCAGGAGGTAGTCGATTACCTGTTGTCCCTTTGGGGCACCATGCAGGTTGACCTGTTTGCCTCTCGGGAGAATGCAAAGCTAAGGCTGTTCTGTGCCCCACCCCCTCAGAGTGGAACACTGCTAGGGGATGTCTTTGCGAGGCCCTGGACCCTGGGCCTCATGTACACCTTCCCTCCCTCCCTCCTCCTGATCCACAAAGTGCAGCTCAAGGTTCGGAGGGACAAGACGCAGGTGATCCTGGTGGATCTGGATGTTCCGCACCAGTTCTGGTACCCAACCTTCTCAGCCTCAGCATCAGGCCTCTGTGACGACTGCCTCTCTGCCCAGACCTGCTCTCAGAGGAAGGTCCTGCACCTGGACTTTCAGTCCCTGCACCTGACAGCCTGGTTCCTGAGTGGCTAGAGCTCCAGGCTTTGGTTCTCTATGACAAGGTCCTCTATGTTGTTGAGGCCTCTCGGAAGGAGATGACTCACCAGTGCTATGCCTTCAAATGGAAGAGATTTTCCATTTGGTGCCAAGGCAAGGAGATGGACCACTTGTCCTGCCTGGTGGCTAGCATTCTGGATTACCTGTGGTCCTCCCAGTTGGGCCTCCAGTCAGTGACTGTCAAGGTGCACCTGGTGGCCATCTGTGCCTCGCGGGTGTGGGCTAGTATGCTGATGGCGCAGGAGAAGGTGGTTGGGCACTTTTTCAAAAGCCTGGACCACTTGTCCCCCCGCCAGTGCATGAACCACCACCAGCTTGGGACTTGTTGCTGGTTTTGGCAGTGCTTATGGGCAAGCCATTCAAACCCATGCACAGGTATGAGATGTCCCACCTGTCATGGAAGACCACTTTCTTGGTGGTTAGTGCTTCCGCCAGAAGGATTTGTGAGCTTCAAGCGCATACAGTGGAGTCTCCTTACCTGGTCTTTCACAAGGACAAGGTTGTCCTGCACCTCAACCTAAAGTTCCTTTCTGAGATTCACCTTAACCAGGTGATGAATCTCCCAGTATACTTTACCTACCCAACCTCGGAGGCCGAGAATAGGCTCCATTCATTGAGCCTGAGGCGAGCACTCGCATACTATAAGAAGCGCATGGCTGGAGTTCAGGGAGAGGTTCGCCAGTTCTTTGTCACCTATACTGAAGCCGTTTCTGGCACACTGGCAGCTAAGTGGATGATTGGCAGGTGAATAGTCTCCTGCATCGACCTGTAATATAGGTTGGCTGGTAGGGAGCCTCCCATTGGCTTAGGGCTTATTCCACACCGCTGCCTTGGTGGCTGCTTCCAGGGACATCCTTATCCAGGAGATTTGCTCGCTGTTACCTGGAAGTACACACACACCTTCATTTCCACTTTACCACATCGACCTTGAGTCATGCCAGGATGCTGGTTTTGGGGCCTCAGTTCTCCAATCTCTCTTCCTTAAATAGGGGTTTGTCCACCTTACCCTCTCCTCTCAGAGAACTGCTAGGAGTCTGCCCGAAGTGTGGATAGTACACCATATTCATGTCTCTGTAAATGAGGGTTACTTGCCTGTAACTATAGTTCTAGGAGTGGTATGTGGTGTACATCCACACAAGTCATCCAACCTCCCCTGGCAAGTGGCATACTCGATCTTGCTTCCAGTGTGTATGATCTAACGTCACAGGGCAGTGCCGAGGAGGATACCACCCGGGTGGGGGGGGGACCAACTTGAAGACCTTTCTGTCATTCTTATAGGGGAAAGGATTCTGGCAGAAGTGTGGATGCACACCACATACCACTTCTAGAACTATGGTTACAGGTCAGTAACCCTAATTTTTTCTCCATTCTTGATCCCCTCCGCGATATGCAGCTCTGTGTCTGCTTTAAACTCTGTAATTACTGTCTTGGCCTAGATAATCCTCCCTTTCGGTCTCCCCTTGCCTTTCCTTCTATTTATAGAAGGCCTTCTTTTTGGCCCTAACTGCTTCCCTGATCCCAGCCAAAAACCATAGTGGTCTCTTGCACCTGTTTCTTTTTAGATACTGTTCTTATGCTTGCCTTTGATGCCATTGGGGATGGCTCCATTTATTGCCCCCATCTCTCCTCCCCCCCACCAGTTCTTTTATCTCTCCTGAACAGTGAATACCCAGGGATCATCATCTCCCAGTCATTTTTATGTGGCCCACATTTCCATGATGGTTACCAGCTCCACATCAGTGTTTGCCATCAGCGCCTGGAGCTTGCCAGTTTGTTGCCTAGGCTCCTGGCGTTAAGGCATACCCCACCCTCTCCATTTTGACCTCTGCTTTACCTCTGCTGCTGTCCTTTTGCTTTTTGCATTTTCTTCCTCCTTGTTTGTGCTTATACCTTTTACTTTTCTCCTCACTAGTATTCCTCATCTTGGTCCCGTAAATCCTACTGTGTTCCCTTTACCCTCTTTGCAGTTACTGTCCCCTGGATGTGGGGGAGTTCTGTCTAGGATTCCCTGCTGCTCACCATCCACCTTGGATCCCCTAGACCTGGACTCCCCTGCAGTCAGTTTAAACTTCTGATGTATATGTCAAATTTCTGCCCTAGTACGCTAGCCCTCTCTCTTGTCAGGTGAAGTCCATCGCCTTTGAGTCTGCTGTCCCAGAAATCCCCCCAGTCCCCAACAGAGTGGTTTCCCATGTCCCAACACCACACCTTAAACCAGCTGTTAAACTCCTCTATTACATTATACCCTAATTCTGCCCTGCCTCCGTTCCCTGCCCCACACGGAGAGGACTTCGGAAAAGGTCAGGGAGGCTGTGTGTGCTGCCAATCTGTGCCCCAGTCTCTGAAAGTTCCACTTTACTGTCTCTGCCAACTGGTTGGCCAGATCATTGCTACCCAGGTGTGCCTGCATCCCAGCTCCCCACCCTCCCTCTATCCTCCCTATTCTGTCTGCATCCTGGTTGGCTGATGCTCCAGGTAGGCACTGGACCAACCCCCACCCATCCAACCCCTCCCCATCACCCTGTCTATACCCTTGATCATTGAGTCCATGACCACTAGGACCTTCCTGTTAGCCTTGTTCCTCTTCAGTGCCCACATGATGTCCTGCCCTTTCCCTTGACTGACCCAGACTCCTCCCTGGTGGAGTCAGGAGCCTGAACCTCCTCTGGGGGTGCAAAGTGATTTGCTGTCTGGATGTCACTGGGCTGGACAACCTCCTTATTACTGCCCCCTCCACGCCCTTCCGCCCTCCACCACTCTGGACCAGTGGGTCTCTGGGAGAGTGGGGGTGAGCTGCTGCTGAGCTGAGTGCACAGCTGAGATATCTCTATCCTTGCTGCTGCTAGCTGAGTGTGGAGTTCTGCTATGGTCCAGCAGAAGAGGCAGTACCCCCTCCTCCAGAGCACATCCCTGGAGAAGAGTGCCCTACAGTGCCCACAACTGAGCGTCTCACCCCTGAACCACATCCTATAAGGAACTGTATTGGAAAGAAAGAACCTTGCTTAAGAGATGATGGTGGAGAACATCAGACCACTGTAAGTAGTGTAGCGTAAAGCTATAGTGAATACAGTGTCGCATGCTTGCTGCGCTGTACTGTAGCTGCACTAGGCTACTTTTGTCACGTGGTTGATGTTGACTTAGGTTTTGTCAGTTTGTTTGAGTAGGGGGCTGCCATGCTGCACACTCCCTTGTCTTTTTAACACAGGGGTGTGGGGACGAAGCCACCCAACTCAAATAAACTAGTCTTGTGTTTGCTGTTGATTTAGGTTTTATCTGTTTGAGTTGTTGAGTAATAAAAAAAATAACCAAAACATGTAACTGTAAAAAAAATAGCTGCAAGGCAGACCTGTGCTTCAAGGCGTTATGCTACAACGTACATCGGTACACTACTCTAATAGCGTAGGTCTGCAGTGGTCCGATGTTCTCCACTATCACTACTTAGGATCACTTTGTTTAGACTGTACTCCCTACCCAGATGGGGTGAATCTACTACTAACTAGCTGTTACAAGCTTATTATCTCAATTATGGCAACAGCGTATGACTTAAGTATCACAAACACGGGCCTGATGTTGTCAGGCACTCAGGCTATACCACAGATATATATGAGAAAAACCAACCTTGAGAACTTAGAGAATAACAACTGGTGGAATTAATTCCTCACCACTAGAAACACAATATATGGAGTACTTCCTACACCTCCCTTACTCCCTTAACCTTACATAAATATGCTATATAAAACAAGCATTTGTCAATCAGGGCTGCAAGTTCGGTTTGCTCATGCACTAAAAAAGATTGAACCCCCGGTGTTCGCGCTTGTCCATACATTGAGAACATCGTATAGAAAAACACAACTTTGGTTCGCCAGTTCACCCCAGTCAATTTTTTTTTCCCCATATACCTTTCAGTCACACATGCTCAGTTGTGGCAGCCCCCAGTAACATCATGTGGTGCAGGATACGGTGAGTCAGGAGACTGAGTCCTTGCATGTCAGTCAGCCAATAAGGACTTTAATGATTTGTTCATATTCAATCTCTCCGCCTCTCCCTTGCAGAACTGAGAGCAACAGCTGTGGCAATTGGTGGAGCAAGTCAGAAAACACGTGGGTGGGGGTGTTAAACTGACTACACCATGCAGTTTCTTCAGTGTGTGACAGTGAGAGGGGGCGACGAGAGCACTGAGAAGGAGAGAGTGATTACTTAGTTAAAAAAAAAAAAAATCTTCCTTACTGAATCGTCGTGACAGATGACGTTGTTTCACTGATTTATTTTTTTTTTTTTTTTGCCTTGACTTCAACTGTAGCCCCCCTCCAAAAAAACGTTTGTTTTAATTTGTGTTTTCTCTGTTTTTGTTATGACGTGGGGTGGATAGGAAAGGAATAGGATATACTGGTCGGGGTACTCTGGTCCTCGTGCTGACTCAAGAGTCATAATAAAGAACTATATAAGGCAGGGGGAAAAGAAAGAGTTCAAACAATTTCCTTTACTGCACCAGTGCCACGAGTTGAGAGCAATTTGCTCTGCTACTCTCAACTTGGGGGATCAGTTCAAAATCAAATCCGTTCACAGTTGTAGTTTTAAATCCAGTCTGTGCTAGTGATTTATTTTTCATTTGACTGAAGAATTACAAACCACAGGGAAGGAGAAATTTAAAGCTGTAAACTAAAGTACACAGAAAGGCAGTGTCAGAGAGACAGAGTTTTTGTGTAACTCATTTGCTGTGCTGCTGATTCTGTTTGTGCATGGCATGATCTGCGGGGCTAGTAGTTTAGTAGTCTAGTCAGTGACAGTGGCCTATTAAGAATTAATAATATCATATTAAGTCCAGCTCCCTGCATTTTTTTCAGTAGTACTACTACTATAACTTTTTTTTTCCCAATTGTTTAACCAGCTGAGACACACTAAGCTGAAAGCTTGTTTACAGGTGCAACCTGGGAGCATAGGGAAGTTAAGTGATTTGCTCAGGGTCACACAGTATGCAAGTGGGGGCTGTGGGATTCAAACCCAGGTCTTCAGATTTGCAGCTTAGAGCCTTAAACCACTGCGCTATATTGCCTCCCCCAAACTGACTCCATGTAGACACTGACAGCAGGGCTGTACTATACTCCTTGTGTTTTTACTGCTTAAAGTACCTGACTCAACATCGACACAGCCTAAAGTGCTGCCTTTACCTGTTTGGGAAATAATCTCTCTGTGTCTTACTACTTAAAGTACCTGACTCGACGCAGCCAGCAGTGCTGTATTCACCTATTTGGGAGAAAATATCCCTGTGTCTTACCACTTAAAGTACTTGACTCGACACAGCAAGAAGTGCTGTATTTATCTGTTAGGGAGAAAATATCCCTGTGTCTTACCACTTAAAGTACTTGACAGTTCTACTTTTATAGGCATAGGATTTGACTGACAACAGGAACTTCCTGTTTGGGAGCAGGAAGTGAGTGATCAGAGAGCCACTAAAGACTCACCATCCTAGAAGGACAAGAATAGCTCTCCATCCCCCCCTAGCTGCTGGAGGTCTGCCTCTGAGCAAGTAAGGGGGACTACTGAGAAATATAGGTTCTAGGGACGTGGATATGTTGTTCAGTCCACACTTACTGGTAGGTTCCTTGCTGCTTTAAATCTTGCCAGAAGGTCTTCAAGCTGGCTCCTCCCACCCACCCGGGTGGTAAAACTCTCGGCTCCGCCCCATGACGCCAGATCTTCCTTACCGCTTCGAAGCTCAGGTTCCCTCCTTAGCGCTCTGCGTTGTAGGCCTGGATCCACACTCTTCGGTCAAACCGAAACTCATTCTTAAGTTTAAAAGACTTCGGTCTCCTTTTCGCCATTGGCTGCAATGGACAAATTGACTCCCAGATTTCGTTGATGCCCTGTGATGAAGATGTTCTGGACGATCCGCACTCCGCGATGCGTTTGTGCATTGGACTCGGCCATGACTCACAGGCTTGTGAGTTATGCAAATCCTTTCGCCGTGTTGGAGGACCTGCTGCCCAATTGCTGTTGGGCGACTCCGAGAAACGTTATCCTCCGGCCAAGTCAAGGAGGCCTGTTGGGCGGAGTCTCATGCTGTGGCTCTGCTGATCAGCTGGAGCAGATGATCGCCCTCGAGGAGGAGGTGACCCAGGCTGCATCATCATCATCCTCGGTCGTGGCATTTATCCCACTCTCCTTGGGCTCCTCCTACACAGCTTCTTTTAAGAAGCTTTGCCAATCCCTCTCCACCAAGGGAGAAGGGCCTTTGGGACATTCCTCTCGGTCCAAAAGAAGGACTCCAAAGGTAAGTCCCACCATCGATGTTCGGGAGCGGACAGGTCCTCCCTCGGATAGCCCATGACCAACTTCTCGGCTCCAGGTTACGGTGCTAAGGCCGCTGGCTTCTCAGTGTCCCCGTCAGGTCAGCCGGCCGAGACAGCTGTCAACGCGGTCGAGACTTTTCTCGACCCGTCAGATGGTTTGTCCACTGGAGAAGCCGACAACCCTTCTTCACCGGTTCCCCCGGTGGAAACCGAGGACTTGCCTGTATCTCCTGTGCTGGAGTCCCTGGTTAAGGTCCCTGAACCGAGAGAGGAGCGGGTTCCCCCGCCCCCTCTCAGACCCACCCTCGGAATCCACGAAGGTCTCTGACCTCTTCCAGGTCCAGCCGGTCCCGCCGACATCGGCAGTCTTGGTCTCAGCAGCATGGAAAGAGGCGGCGGCACTCATCCTCGTCGTCCTCTTCGGAGGATAGGCTCCGGCGCAAGTTGTGTCGGCGCTACAAGGATTTAATGTGGCAGCAGCTCTTATTGTCCGGGAATAAGCCGACTCCGTCGCCTTCTCCGGCCATTAAGTGGCTGTCACCGGAGCGGCCGAAAAACAACCCCTTGTAGTCGAGGAACCGAAGCCGGCACCAGTTGTTCGGCCGAAACCGGCTGCGCCACCCATTCCATGTGGTGGAACCTCCAGCTCCACAACCGAAAACTGGGGCCCCAACCAAGGATTCTCGGTCGGGTCAGGGTCTGCCCCATAGGTTGTCGGTCACCCTCACTCCCGATTGACCTCGGCAGGTGGAGGGTGGCTCAGGTGCTCGGCAGCTGTTCCCAGACTCCTCAGAGTCTGACAACGACTCCTTGTTCTCCAGGCCACTTGACTTGGAGTCCACTGGGGGCCAGTCGGTGGACGAGAGCCCATCCTCGTTCCTTGTAATGCTTTGACTCATCTCAGAGTCCACTGGGATGAAGCTCGAACCCATTTCAAAACGGGCCAAATATCCCCTCACGGAGATACTGGACCGAGAGGATTCCCCTACGGAGGCCTTCCCGGTGGCCGAAGCCATTGTTGGCCCAGCCCTGGAGCTATGGCAGCAGCCAGCTTCTTGTCCAGCACCTTCGGCCAGGATGGCTCGGAAGTATGCTGTCCCTATCGGTTCACTCTCCGGTTTCTCGGAGCACCCCTCTGCAAAGGGGCTAGTGACCGACAGCGTTTTCCGGCATTCCAGGAATGCTCGGGATGTGGACAAGTTACCCGATAAGGAGTCCAAGAAATTGGACTACTCTGGGTGGAAAGTGTATGCTGCTTCCTCCCTAGGCCTTCGTCAGGCTAGCTCGGCCGTCCTGATGTCACACTTTTCACACGCCCTTTTGGGCTCCCTGGATGAGGTGATTCCTCATCTCCCGGATGACCTTCAAACAACGGTCAAGCAGGTGCGGGATCAGGGAAGGGCAGTGGCCAAACAGCAGCTCCAAACCTCCTTGGACATCGCTGACTCATCTGCCCGGTCAGTAGCGGCCGCAGTTGCCATGCGCCACAGAGCTTGGCTGCAGATCTCCACCTTTACGGCGAATACCCAGCACAAGCTGGCAGATGTTCCCTTCCTGGGTACTGGCTTGTTCGGTCCCGGGGTGGAGGGTCATCTTCAATGGATAGAGAAATCCAACACCACCTTGGACTCGGTCACGTCTGCCCAGAAGGAGAAAGGCCGCCAGCAGCAGCGTAAGCCCTTTCGTCCTTCAGCCCCTGTGGCACGTCCAGCCCAGCAACACCAGCATCAGCGCCAGCAGGCTCGCACTTGGCACCCCAAAGCCAAGCCTGCTGCTTCCTCCAGCAGGAAGCCAGGAGGGAAAGGTCCAGGCGGCTCCTCGGCTGGCCTTTCCTCCAAGCCTGCCCAGTGACGGGTTGAGGGGTGTCGCCCCCAATCTCATCACTCCTTCCCGGGTTCCACCCATGGGGGGACGGCTCCGCCACTTCCTTTCCGCCTGGTCCGATATCACCATGGACCGCTGGGTGTTGGAAGTGGTAGGCAGGGGTCTGCCTCTGGAATTCGAGCAGTCCCCACCCTATCGAGCTGTCGCCCCACGGTGGGCTACGGGGTCCGCAGCCTCTCTGTCGGCTCGTTGAGCTGACTGTGCCCTGCTCCTCAAGAAGGAGGTGATCAGGGAGGTGGTAGATCCTCCTCTTTACCCATGGTTTGTGTCCAGGTACTTCCTGGTCCCAAAACGGACGGGGGGATAGCGCCTCATTCTAGACCTACACGACCTGAACAAGTTCCTAAGGTCTCGTACCTTCAGGATGGTCACTCTGGCTCAGATCATCCTATCCTTGGAGCAAGGCATGTGGTTCTGTTCTCTGGACCTCCAGGATGCGTTCTTTCACATCCCAATCCATCCGTCTCACCAGCGATTCCTCCGCTTGAGGGCAGAGGGATCCCTTTACGAGTTCCAGGCCATGCCCTTCGGCCTCTCTCCAGCTCCCAGGGTCTTCACTAAATGCATGGCAGTGGTGATAGTATTTCTATGGCGCTGAAGGGTCCGGGCGTACACTTATCTGGACGACTGACTGCAGCCCCCTCCAATTTGAAGGTGGAGCGGTCCGGGGATCTGGCCCTCCAGGTCTGCTCTCAGGTTGGCCTCCTCATCAACGAGGACAAATCGGAACTTGTGCCATCACAGGTGATTCAGTTCATCGGGGCAGAGCTCGACTCTTTTCGAGCCAGAGCATGGCTCCCGGCGGACAGGGCCAAAGTCCTTTCCTCCTTCGCCCAATCATTTCTGGTTGGGCAGTTGCGCCCTGTCTGGGACTTCCTGCACCTCCTGGGCCTCATGGTGGCCTGAACCAGCGTGGTCCGTTGGGCCTGCTGACACATGCGTCCCCTGCAATGGGGGCTGGCCCGACAATGTCACAGCGCTCCAGTCCTCTGGACCAGCCAGTGACAGTGACCCAGGAGATGTGGAACGGCCTCCAGTGGTGGCTCATTCCAGCTCATCTGCAGGAGAGTATCCCATTTGTCCGCCCAGAGCTGATGGTCACTCTGAAGACCGATGCCTCTCTGATGGGTTGGGGTGCCCATCTGGGGGAGCTCAGAGCGCACGGCCTCTGGTCCCCTCAGGAGTCTCGATGCCACATCAACCTGCTGGAGCTTCGAGTGGTCCGACTAGCCCTCACCGACTTCACTCCATTTGTACGGGGTCAAGTAGTCCAGGTCCAGACGGACAACACCACGACCATGTACTACCTAAACCGTCAGGGTGGGATGCACTCCTTGCTTCTGTGCAAGGAGGCTCTCTGCACTCGGTCTCTCGTGAGTAGACTGGAGGCGGATCTCCTAGCCATCCATGTGGCAGGAGCCTCCAACACTCTGGCTGATGCCCTCAGCCAGATACGTGCTGCATCTCATGAGTGGTCTCTCCTGCTGGAGGTAGTACAAGATCTGTTCTCCCACTGGGGCACACCTCAGGTGGGCCTGTTCGCCTCTAGGGAGAATGCAAAGCCGAGGCTGTTTCATGCCCACCCCTCCTCAGCTGGGCTCGCTGCAGGGGGATGCCTTCTCGAGGCCATGGACCCCGGGCCTCTTCTACACCTTCCCTCCATTTCCCTTGATCCACAAGGTGCTTCTCAAGGCAAAGAGGGACAAGGCACAGGTGACGCTGGTAGCCCCAGGCTGGTCCCGCCAGTTCTGGTATCCAGATCTCCTCAGCCTCAGTTCCAGGCTCCCAAGGCGGCTTCCAGCCCGCCCGGACCTGATCTCAGTCGACAAGGGGAAGGTACTCCACCCGGACCTTCTATCCCTATACTTGACGGCCTGGTTCCTGAGCGGCTAGAGTTCCAGGCCTTGGGTCTTTCTGACGAGGTCCTCAACGTTGTTGAGGCATCCCGTAAGGAGTCAACCAGAAAATGCTGTGCCTTCAAATGGAAAAGATTCTCCATTTGGTGTCAGGATAAAGGGTTGGACCCTTCCTCCTGTTCTTTGGCTAGCATTCTGGACTACCTGTGGTCCCTTTCTCAGCTAGGGCTTCAGTCAATGACCCTTAAGGTGCACCTGGCAGCCATCTCTGCTTACCGGGTGCGGGCCGGGAAGGAGTCTGTGGTGCAGGAGAAGGTGGTTGGTTGCTTTTTCAAAGGCCTCGATCATATATCCCCTCCGGTGCGAGAACCTCCACCTTCGTGGGATCTACTGCCGGTATTGGCTAAGCTCATGGCAAGCCATTCGAACTGATGCACAGGTGTGATATCTCTCCCCTGTCGTGGAAGACCGCCTTCTTGGTGGCTATCACGTCAGCCAGAAGGATGGGAGAGCTCCAGCCACTTTCCATCGAGTCTCCTTATCTGGTCTTCCACAGGGACAAGGTTGTCCTGTGCCCCCACCTGAAATTCCTTCCGAAGGTGGTGTCGGAGTTTCACCTAAACCAGGTGTTGACTCTGCCGGTGTTCTGCCCAAATCACACCTTGGAGGCCGAATATAGGCTGCATACTCTGGACCCTAGAAGAGCGCTCTCTTATTATAACTTATAAGGAGCGAACGGCTGAAGTTCGGGGAGAGGTTCGCCAGCTGTTTGTCACCTACGCTGAAGCCGCACCTGGCAGACCTGCAGCCAAGCGGACGATAGGCAGGTGGGTAACCTCCTGCATAGATCTCTGCTATAAGTTGGCGGGCAAGGAGCCTCCCAAAGGGATAAGAGCTCATTCTACCCGCCATACTGCTGCTTCGGTGGCTGCTTCCAGGGACGTCCCTATCCAGGAAATCTGCAGGGCTGCTACCTGGAAGTCAGCACACACCTTCATTACCCACTACCACATCGACCTTGAGTCACGCCGGGATGCTGGTTTGGGGCTCGGTTCTCCAGTCTCTCTTCCCAAGTAAGTATTGGGGTGTGCGTCTTGCCTCCCTCCTCCGGAGAACTGCTAGGAGTCTGCCAATGAGTGTGGATGAACAACATATCCATGTCCTAGAAATACAGGTTACTCACCTGTAACAGGAGTTCTAGGAATGGTATATGTTGTTCATCCACACGACTCCACCCGACCTCCCGGCTTCGGTCAAGACAACCTGAGCTTTCCAGCGGCCAGATCTGGCGCCATGGGCGGAGCTGAGTTATACCACCCGGTGGGTGGGAGGAGCAAGCTTGAAGACCTTCCGGCAAGATTTAAAGCGGCAAGTATACCTGCCAATGAGTGTGGATGAACAACATATACCATTCCTAGAACTCCTGTTACAGGTGAGTAACCTGTATATATAGTGTAACTGTAACATAATCAATCTTCCTCTACTGTATTGCAAATGTAATCGCATTCATGTACACTCTACTTGTGTTTATGTTTTGTATGCCCCACATGTCCCTTTCCCCCAGGATGCATCTGGAATCTAGCGGTAACCCACTCAGTATGCCATTCCTGGTAAAACTCTTAAATAAATGATGGGAGTGGTGCAGTGCAGTGGCTGTGGAGCAGCAGTGTTCCGGGAGATGTTCTGGAGGATGCGGTGTTGTCCCATCTGCAGGCACCTCTCTGGGCTGAGGGAGGAGGTTGCTCATCTCCAGGCTGAATTGGCCAGGATTTGTGGGACCTCCTCTCCCATCCAGGGACCACCAGGGCCACTGCTTTTGCCTCAGAGGTTGCCAAGAAAGAGGAGCGGTTGGACCACAGTGGGCTCGGTGAGGGTGGTGGAACAGAGGTGCATCCCTCCAGTTGTCCTCTCCACAATTCATATGCTGTTCTGGCAAAGTGTGGTTCCTCTCTGGAGGCACCCACAGTAGAGACCAAGGAGGATGCTGGGAACCTCCACAAAGGAGACGCACAGGAGGGTGGCATGGGACCCCACAGGGGAAGGAAAAAACTCCTGGTAGGGGACTCCATTGTTAGGAAAGTAGAACTGGGGGAGGAAGGGGAGAGGGAGGTAAGGTGCGTGCTTGGTGCCATGGCTTGGAGGGACAGGGAGCGAATCCTTAGGATCGCCGGAGCAGCTGGGAGGGAGCTGGATGTCATTGTCCACCTAGGGACAAATGACCTGGCTAAGAAAGGGATCAGAACAGTGCAGGAAGAGTTTGTGGAAGGGCCTTAGACAAGTAGCACACACGGTAACCTTCTCAGAGGTGCCGCCTGTCAATGGCACAGGTGAGGCTAGGGTGCTCCACACCATGGGATTCAATCAGTGGTTGAAAAACTGGTGCAGAGCTCAGGGATTTGGCTTCATTGGGGACTGGGGTCCACCTGGAGTGATGCAGGCCTATACTGGCGTGATGGTCTGCATCTGTTCAGGAGGGGAACCAGGATCCTAGGTGATAGGTTTAAATGCTTTATTGGCAAGCATTTAAACTAGCCAAGGGGGGAGGCACTGGAAAGGAGCAGGGAAATCCTAGCACCCCCAAAAAAGTCAGGGTAGTAAGTGAGGTAAACACCAGGTTAGAGATGTCGATAGGGAGAAGGGCAGGGGTAAATAGAGAAAGTGACAAGGACAATAAGGACAGGGATGGGGCAAAAAGGGGTAAGGCCATCAGGAAATGGAGGGTAATGAGTACCAATGCCCGTAGTCTGGGCAACAAGCTCCCTGAACTGGTGGCCTTGATGGAAGAGGGATGCCTGGATATTGTAGCAGTCACAGAAACATGATACACAGAGAACCATGACTGGGATGTTAACATACCAGGGTACACAACCTACAGGAGAGACAGGGAGTGGAGAGGGGGGGGAGGAGTAGCTCTCTATGTAAGGTAAGGAATAAAAGCAACTGAACAAAAGAGTAAATGGGGAGGAGAGGAGGCTCTGTGGGTCACCTTAGAGACTGGAAATGGCACCACAATCCGCACAGGTGGTTGTATACAGACCCCCATGTCAGGGGGAGGAAATGGACAAGGATGTGATAGAAGGCATTCTTAGGATGGCAGAGAAAGGGGAGATACTGTTGATGGGAGACCTGAATATGCCAGATGTTAACTGGAGCACATTTACCACAGCCACATCCAAGAGCAGGGCCATTCTCGATGTCCTACAGGTGGCATGCCTCAGACAGCTAGTTTTGGAACCCACTCGTGAGGGAGCAATCTTAGACCTCGTACTCACAAATGGGGACAGTGAGAGGATCTCAGATCTAGAAATGGGTAGCCATCTGGGAACAAGTGACCACCAAACAGTATGGTTCACAATAAACTCCGCTACAGAGTCAAGCCATACAAAAGTGAGGGGAGTGCCTTAGAAAAGCACTAGCAAACAGGCTAGAAGGAGAGGTGGAGCAACAATGGGAAAACATCAAAACTGCTATCACAGAGGCAACAAGCCTTTGTGTGAAGCAAATCAATAAAATGAAAGAAAAAGCCACTATGGTTCTCAAAAGAGGTGGCAGGGAAGGTAAGGGAGAAAAAGATAGCATTCAGGAAGTATGAGGAAACACAGAAGGAGCAGGACAGAGAGCTGTACCAGTTAAGGCAGAAGGAAGCAGGGAGGGAAGTCAGAATAGCAAAGGCCCATACTGAGGAAAAGATAGCCAACTCATACTAACATACTAAAATGCCAGCAGAATAGGCTAACGGTCTTTCGTGTCTGCTCGTTTGGTCAGCCCCCACCCTGGGTGCTGACCTTGCTGCCCCCCTCGCCTTCTCTGGCTTCTCCCTTCCCAGTTCTGGATATTCTTGCTGCATTGGATTTTGCTTCCAGAACCCTTCCCCTGTACCTGTCCCACCCCCTCTTGAACCCCTCCACTGTCTCTGCCTCCACCAGCCCCCTAGGCAGCGCATTCCATGGCTCCACCACCCTCTCAGTGAAGTAGCACCTCCTCCTTTCTCCCCTGAATCTTCCCCCCTCCAGCTTCCACCCATGCCCTCTAGTGACCCCTCCTCCTTCCTTCGAAGCACCCTGACTGTTCCTCACCTATTTACCCTCTTCATGTACCTGAAGACCTCTATCATGTCCCCCCGGTCCCTTCTCTCTTCCAATGTGTACATATTTAGCTCTTCGAGCCTCTCCTCATAGGTCCCGTCCCCCAAGCCCCAAATCATTTTGGTTGCCCTCCTCTGGACCCTCTCCAGGAGTTTAATGTCCCTCTTTAAGTGTGGCCTCCAAAACTGCACGCAGTACTCGAGGTGCGGCCTCACCAAGCAGTTATACAGAGGGAGTATCACTTCCCTCCTTCTGGAGGTGATCCCTAGCGATGCATCCCAGCATCCTGTTGGCCTGGCTGCTGCCCTCCTACAAGTCTCAGAGTTGTTCATCTTGACATCCACCACCACCCCAGGTCCCTCTCAGCCATCGGACTTGTAGCATCCCAGGGTGTACACTTGGCCGGGTTTCTGGCCCCAGGTGAAGTACCTTGCATTTCCCTGCATTGAACCTCAGCTTCCACTTTCTAGACCATCTTTCCAGAGCCTCCAGGTCCCTGTGGGCCACCCTCCCTCCTCCCATCCACCACCGCCCCCAGTTTTGAGTCATCCGCAAAGAGACTCATCTCACTCCTGATTCCTGTCCTTATGTCAGAGACGTAGGCGTTGAACAGAAGGGGCCCAAGGACTGATCCCTGTGGGACCCCACTAATGACCCTCCTTGGGGATGAGACTATCCCGCCAACTAGGACCCTCTGGGTCTGGTCCTGGAGCCAATTGACTATCCATCTGATCATCTGGTTCCCCACCCCCATTTCTCCCAGCTTATCCAACAGGCCCACGTGAGGAACAGAGTCAAATGCCTTGCTGAAGTCTAGAAAGAGGACATCCACTAGTCTACCCAGGTCCAAGGCACTCGTCACCCAGTCATAGAACTCCACAAGGTTTGTCTGACACGATTTCCCCGGGATGAATCTATGCTGTCTATCGTCCAGGCACCCTGACTTATCCAGGTCCCCCAGCCTCTCCTTGACAATGCCCTCCATCACCTTGCCCACCACCGATGTCAGGCTGACAGGCCTGTAGTTCCCTGCCACCTCCCTTGATCCCCCTTTGTGGATAGGCACTATATGCGCCACCTTCCAGTCCTGGGGCACCCACCCTGTCCTCAGAGAGATGGTGCAAGCTCCGCCAGGGGTTTTGCCAGGACATCCGCAAGTTCCTTCAGCACTCTGGGATGTAATTTATCCGGCCCCGGTGCTTTCTCCATTTTAAGGGAGCTGAGGGCTTCCCTCACTCTCTCTGCTGTGATTTCCACTTCCGGTACTTCATCTCCCTGCTTAGCCCTCCCCCCTCCTGCCAGTGATGCCTCCCCCTCTCCCCAGACCCGCCGATCGGTAAGGGTCCCCCCCCTCAGTATCTCTGTCTCCTCCCATGTATGATGCAGCACCCCCATTTTCCTTGGTGAAAACTGAGGTGAAGTACTCATTTAGTACCTCAGCCTGCTCCCCCGGGTCTTGTGCCCATCTCTCCCCTGATTTAATCCTGCTAATCTGCCCCTTCACCCTTCGTTTTTCCCCAATGTATCTAAAGAACCCCTTGTTCCCTCTCCTAATTTCCCTGGCCAGATTCTGCTTCTTCCTTGCCTTAGCCGCCCTCACCACCCTAGTGGCCTTTCTAGCCATCAGGTCATACTCCCCTCGATCCCTTTCACTCCTTGAGCACTTGAATAGCTTATAGGCTGCCTTCTTTCCCCGCACCACCTCCTGGACCTCCCTGGTCCACCAGAAGGGTTTTTGGGCCCTAACTCAGTTAAGAAGGGGGATAAAACCTTTTATAGGTACATCAGGGAGCGTAGAAAGACAAAGGGAGGGATAGTGAAGCTGAATAGAATGGACGGTGGGTGGACAGAGAGGGACAGTGAAAAGCAGGATACTGAACAAATATTTCTGCTCAGTATTCACAAAAGAGGAGGAGGGGAGGTTTAATCCAATTAACAGAAGCACTCTGGATAGGGGGTCGATCCCAGTCCTTTCACAGAAGAAAGGGTTCTGAAAGAACTCCTAAAACTGAAGGTGGACAAAGCAATGGGGTCTGACGGTATTCACCCCAGAATTCTAAAAGAATTAAGGGGCAAACTAGTGAAACCACTGAATACCCTTTTTAACAAATCATGGGAGGATGTTGTGGTACCTGAGGACTGGAGGAAGGTGGATGTGATTCCCCTTCACAAAAGTGGGAGCAAGACAGAGGCAGGAAACTACAGACCTGTCAGTTTGACCTCTGCCGTAGGGAAAGTGATGGAATCACTTCTGAAGGAAAGAATTGTTGAGTACCTAGAGGCCAGTGGGGCACAGGACCCAAGGCAGCATGGGTTCACAGCGGGAGGGTCATGTCAGATTAATCTAATTGATTTCTTTGACTGGGTGACCAAAGTAGTAGATCAGGGAGGGGCTGTGGACATGGCCTACCTAGACTTTAGCAAGGCATTTGACACGGTCCCACACAAAAGATTAATAGTCAGATTAACCAGCCTGGGAGTGGGTCTCAGGGTGGTAGCCTGGGTAAAACATTGGCTGGACAACAGGACACAGAAGAAAGAAGAAAGAGGGGTTACTAGTGGGGTACCGCAGGGTTCAGTACTGAGTCCAGTCCTTTTTAATGTCTTTATAAGTGACATTGCAGAGGGACTGGAAGGAAAAGTATGCCTCTTTGCAGATGACACAAAGATCTACAACAGGGTTGATACACAAGGAGGTGTGGAAAGTATGAGAAGTGACTTGGCAAGGTTGGAGGAATAGTCAGAAGTATGGCAGCTTGGATTCAGTGCAAAGACATGCAAAATAATGCACCTGGGAAACAAAAACCCTGGGGAAGATTACACAATGGGGGGGGAAGTAGTAACAACAATAAAATTGGAAAGGGACCTGGGGGTAATCATATCAGATGACCTTAAAGTTAGCAAGCAATGTGAGAAGGCAGTAGGGAGGGCTGGGGGATACTGGGATGTATAGGGAGAGGCATCACCAGCAGAAAACAGGAAGTTGTTATCCCTCTGTACAGACAGTTGGTGAGACTCCATCTGGAGTACTCATGCCTAGTTCTGGAGACCCCATCTCCACAAGGACATAGACAGGATAGAGGCAGTCCAGAGGAGGCAACTAAAATGGTGCAGGGTCTGCAAGAGAAGCCACACGAGGAAAGACTAAAAGAGCTTAATATGTATACCCTGAGGAAAGGGGGGACATGATAGAAACTTTCAAGTACCTCAGTGGAATCAACAAAGTCCAAGAGGGTAGCATCTTTCAGAAAAAGAGATGTGCAAGAACAAGGGGACACAATTTGAAGATTGGGAGGGGGGGCGGTTCAGGGGCAATGTGAGGAAGTATTTTTTCACAGAGAGGGTGGTGGATGCATTGAACAGCCTTCCTGAGGAGGTTGTGGGGTCTAAAACTGTGGAAGAATTCAAGAATGCATGGGACAGACATAAGGCAATTTTTGTGGGTGGGGTAGAAAGAAATAGGCTGTTGGTTAACTAGGATCTGCAGCTTATCCTGTAGGTAGGGAAATGGGCAGACTAGGTGGGCCAAGTGGTCCTTATCTGCCATCAAAGTCTATGTTTCTATGTTGACTCGACGCAGCAAGCAGTGCTGTATTTATCTGTTAGGGAGAAAATATCCTTGTGTCTTACCACTTAAAGTACTTGAAGCAGCAAGCAGTGCTGTATTTACCTGTTTGGGAGTAAATTTCCCTGTGTCTTACTAAAAGTACTTGACTCGATGCAGCCATGAGTGGTACAAAAAAATAGCAGCACTTCTCAGGCAATCCAGGCAACAGTAACAACAGTACAGAAAATTCAGGTCGTTGCAGGAGTAACCCATTGTGGTACTCAGAGGATGAGCACAAGGGCCATAATAGTGCGGCAGCCAGTTTTAGTAAGCAGAATGATGGATGATGGATGATGATGATGATGATGATGAGGAGGAGGAGGAGGAGGAGGAGAAGACTGATGAGAGTGAGGGGGGGAAATCAGTGGAACAGATCCTGAGTTTGTAGTAGATAAGGCAGCAGTCAGTATGTCAAGTAGCAGTAGCTCTGGGGAGTGGGATGAAGAGGAGGAATACAGAGGCAGAAAAAGAACAAAAATGAGTTCTCAGAAAGATGGCTGTGGTGCTAAAAAAACATTAATGATAGTGGGGCATAACTTGGAGAGTCAGACACTCACACATGCAGAGGAACAACAGAGGACAGAAGATGGACAGGCTTCACGAGGGGAAGAGAGAGATGCAGTTCAACCAGTCAGAGAGGTTGTGCATCTTCAAAATTACATGCAAATGGGCATGGAAAGACCTCCAAGAGATAGTGTAAGTAGTAGTGGCTGTGGTGGTGGTGGCAGTGGTAGTAATGAACCTATCCTCCCTATAAGCAGCAGTGCAACAAAATCTGTGAAATCCATTGTGTGGGAATTTTCCACACAAGATAAATCATGTGGCAGCCATGTGGTTTGCAAATTAAGCAAAACAAAATTAAGTTGTGGTACAGTGGGTACTCAACTGGGAACATCAACAATGATAAGACATATGAACAAGTCTCACATTTGTCAGTATCAAAAAGCAGAAAAGGAGCACACACAAGTTGTTGCAGTTCTGCACTCCGCTGAGGAGGATGAGATAATGGATGTTTACCGAGGTGATGAAGTAACTGATGCGGAGGTGGAGGATGATGAAAGTCACAGCATCTTCTATTTTTCATTTCTTTACCCCTCTGACTCCACCATCACAGCCCAACCAGAGTCATATACCATCCATGGCCACAACATCCACCCCTCATGGTGGTAAAGGTCAAGGGAAGCAGCCCAGAAAATCAGGTGGTAGCAGCAAGCATCAAATTTCTTTGAAAGACTGCTTTGAGCGGTCACAGACATATAAGCCCAACAGGCCTGAGGCAAGGCGATTGACAAAGGCAATTGAGGAGATGATAGCCACTGACTTGCTCCCATTCTCGTTTGTGGCTAACCCAGGTTTTAAAGCACTCATGGAAATCGCTGTGCCAAAATATCAGGTCCACAGCCCGACATACTTCTCCAGTGTTGCCATTCCAGACTTGTATGATGCTATTCAGAAAAGCGTGTCTGATGCTCTGAAAGGTTCAGTGGCTAAAAAAGTTCATGTCACGACAGATATGTGGACCAGTGGTCAGACAACTGAGTATATGGCTGTGACTGACCACTGGGTAAACTTTCCTCCCTCCCCCCCTCCTCATCATCATCATCATCGTGTAGTGGCACTGGCGGCGGAGCAGCAGCAAGAAGCAAATGACTTTCACAGTTCGAAGGCAGGCAACTTTATGTATTTATGGTTTTGAAAAAGACCACAAAGCAGAACATCTTCTGGAGGGCCTTGAAGAAAAGTTTGCTGAGTGGCTGACTCCAAAGTCCTTGCAACCAGTGTTTATAGTGTCTGACAATGCTTCAGATATTGTGAAAACAGTAAGACTTGGTAAGTTTGCACACATACCATGCTTTGCACACACTATTAACTTGGTGGTAAAAGACTTTATCAGTGAGGACTGAAATGTGCAGAACTTGATTGCAGCTGCCCGCACTGTGTGCACCCACTTTAGCCATTCTATGAAAGCCCGAAAGTTTCTGCTGCAGATTCAGATTGAAAACAGCCTCCCTCTCCACCAGATGATACAGGAAGTTCCAACCCGGTGGAATTCCACTTACTATATGATGCAGAGAATGCTTGAACAACAGAAAGCCATTCACCAATATGCAGTCCAACATAGCATTGGGAAAGGAGATGTGAATATCAGCCCCAATCAGTGGCGTCTGATGGAGAATCTTTGTTGTATCCTTAAACCCTTTGAGGAGGCTACCCAAGTGGTGAGCTCTGATGGTGCCGGACTATGTCAGATCCTACCCTTAATTTCATTCATCAGGATGAGACTGCAGCGTCTCGAGTCACAGGTCTTTGACAATGACGACATCAATGCTGCATCACTTGTTGGAAAAATGATACAAACCTTCCTGGCTGACGAACATATTGTAAATATGTGCAAAGCAGCACATTACATTTTGGCCACACTTCTGGACCCTCGGTTTAAGGATACAATTGAAACATTCTTCAAACCACATGACTTTAAAGACCCGGAACATTATCGTTAACTATTAATTGAGAAAGTGTCAGCATGTATAGTTCTGAAAAGCAGTACATCATCAGTGCCCTTTTTGGCAACATTTAAATTCTGAAAATAATCTGGTGGAGAGGGAGGGAGCACAGTCTGCTGTTGCTGCTGCCACCACTACTGATGTTTTGGCTCATCAAACACAAACCAAAACTGCTGTTACACCACAAGAGGACAAACCGCTGTGGGACATGCTGTCAGACTTTGGTCTAATAAAGACAGCTGGGAAGGCTCAGCTGGCTATAGTGGTTAAGGATTATATGGAGGAGACTGTACATCTCACTGCAGATGATGAACCATTGCTTTATTGGCAAAAGGAAAAATTTACCTGGCTTTCTTTAACTGAGATCGCAATTGAATACCTCATTTGCCCACCTGCCAGCACATATTCAGAGAGAATTTAGTGCTGCTGGGGCAATAGTGAATGACAAAAGAACATGTCTTTCCACGAAGAATGTAGAAAGGCTCATTTTTTTTAAAAATAAATCTGTCTCAATTCAAAAACATATACTGTCCCAAATTTATGCAGGGTGACAGCACACAGATGGCATCATGCCACGCTGATGACGACGATGATGATGGTGGTGAAGGATTCTGTTGCCACTAGTAGCCACTAGCCTTTAAAGCTGTCTTTCCTCCACTGGTGGGTCCCCTTGTCTCCTCCTCATCCTCGAGTTCCATTAATTTCAGAAATAAACATCCACTGCTGGTTCTCGTGTGTCACTAAGGCCCAATCTGACTAGCACCAGAACCTAAAGGACCACTGCATAAGGCACTTCAGCTAAAATAACCAGAAATGACTACACATTGTCACACAGCTCTTCATTCATTTGTTTTATTGGATTTTTATTACAAAATACACACTCAGTGAATACTTATTACTGGCTATTAACAAACAAAAACATTAATAAAATAAATAATAAATAACTGTTCTTCTGGTTCAATTCCAGATGGGAATTTAATTTAAAAAATGTTGTTTTGCTGTAAAATGTCAACTTTACAATACATTCCCAATTTCAGTGTTGCACCCAATGACATCCAATGTTTTGATGTGAAGGAACCATTCATCAGATAGAAACTGTTTTCATCATAACCTGTAAAATGAAAATAAAAAAAAGATTTTACAAAATGCTGTTCCCACATACTGCACTAACTGACTATCATGACAATAAAAAAAATCCCTGATCTTTCCCTAGCCCCTGTCCGAAACTCCAAGCCCTCCAAACCCTCTGGGACACTCCCTCTTACAAATACAATTCGCCCACGCCCTCCATTGTTAGACACCAAACCATGCACATGACCTGGCATCATAAACACAATTTGCAGTTGGTATACTGTTATGGGTTTTTCAATTATTCTGAGTAAAGATGAGGAAGGGGCAGATGTTTGGGAGGGTGGGACAAATGAAGTAATATTGACATAGTTACCTGTGGGAGGTATAGGGATCAGAGCAGGAGAGTGTACTAGAGGGAAAGGAGAAAACGATGGTGGGTAATGTATTACTAACATTGATAGTTACTCAGAATAACAGAAAGCCCCAAACTAATAACTACACAGACAAAGGTTTAAAGTAGAAAAATAATTTAATACACACAATGTGGTAAAGCAAAACGCCACACTGCCCCAGCGCGTCGGCACCATGCCTTCCTTGGGAGGGGGCACTGAGGAAGGTAAGGTACAGAAGCGCTGGGGCAGTGTGGCGTTTGCTTTACCACATTGTGTGGATTAAATACATTTTGTACTGTAAACTTCTGTCCATGTACTTATTTGGTACTAAAGCAGCTGATGCTATAGGTAGCACGGGTGCCAGTCATTTTGAACTGGGCTCTTTTAGTACCTGAGTCTAACAGTGGGGGAAGATTTAAAATTATTGTAACGGTGTAGCTCAGGGGGTTAACCCTTTGGGCTGCCTATAACCAGATTTAAAAAGCTAAAGTTGTCAGGGATAATATACGAGTCATGTATCATCTCTGACCTTTACCGCTTGATAAATCTGTTTCAACAATAGTATTTTTAAGCATCTGCTGGATAACCAGGTGATTCTATAATATATAAGCACATTCCACCTGGTTCTACTTAACTATAAAAAAAAAAAAATCCACATATTTTATTTTGCATGTTTGGGAATATACATGTAATACTAAGAGTCTAACTTTAAGAATGGTAAGTTTTGCAAAGCTTTCGAGCACCGAGACAGAATCCTATGCACCAAAGCTTTGCAATACTTAACTGTATGTATACCATTCTTAGTACTACATGTACTTTCCCAAACAAAAAACAATACTTCTGGGGATTTCTTAATTAAGTAGAACCATGTAAAAAAATGTTTGGCGGTATATATTCTAGAACTTTGTTATACCATGTAGTACCTGGTTTTACTTAGTAAAATTTGTTTTTTTACATAGTAGAACTAGTTTTATTTGGCAGAACCTGGTTTTACTTGGTAGAACTTGATTATAAATGGTAGAACCTGATTCTACTGGGTTCTACCTGGTAGAACCAGATAGAACTTTTTTGGGTTCTACTCTGAAAGTTCGCACGGTAGAACTTTTAGAGGTTCGCGCAGCCCTATTGTCAATGCCGAATGTTCGCTTGCAGGTATTTGCAGTGGTGTTTAGCACTTTAATGCCTCAGACTCAAGAAGATTGGAGGGGCCCAAGGACATAGGGGAATGGGCATTCACAGCCACAGATTGCAAGAGTGGAGTCCTGGTTAATCTCTCACCAGGGTTCCTGGTTGAAGAGCTGCTGGCCCTGCCGGTCCCCACTGCTACAGTCCTAAGGAGACTGGTGGGGGGGGTGAAGACACTGTTAACCAGGAGAGGCAGAGGCACAGTAAGCTGAAGCTTGTTTTCAGGTTTGACCTTGGTGCAGAAGAAAGTCAAGTGACTGCCTCATGGCCACACAAGCAAGCAAGTGGGGCCGACTGATGGGATACAAACCCAGATTTCCAGCCCAGTGCCCTTAACCAGTACATTATACCACTTCGGACACTGTAATATAATTAAACAAAGGAGCAACGCATTCAGTTAGTGGGTGTGCACATATCGAGGAAATCACAGACATGGTTTTGAAGTGCAGCAGTAAGGACAAAAACAATGGTATGATCATGATCTTCATAACAAATGACTTATTCAGACAGTAAGCCTAGCATTATACCTGACAACTATATTGCTGCTGCTAAGGTATAATCAGACACGCACACACATATATAATAAACATTGAGTAATAACATCAGACTGTCAGCCCACTGAGCCTAACATAAATAATTAATACATTGTACAGCTCTGCTGCTGCTAAGCAAGGCTATGAATCACACATAATAAATTAGTAAGTGACATAATAACAAACATATCATTCTGTAATCTTCCTGGACTAAGTCTCCATCACTCATTCACACTAGTGGGATAGCGCCGGAGGCGCTAGGACCAAGCGGGAGCCAAAAATTTTCAGAAGGACCGGCGCCGAGGTAGGACCACGCACGCACGGCACCGCGAGACTGACTCGCGCCTGTATAGGCTATCTCGGCGTCGACCCTCCAACCGCCTCAGTTCCTTTTCTCCCGCCGTTGAGTGCGCTTGGATGTCGACGTCGCTCATCTGCCGGAGTCAAAGTTTTCGTCTATACAACAGCAGCTTTTAGTGTTTAATTTAAAAGTTTTAATTTAACTATTTAGTAGTAATTTTTTATTTTACGAATAAGAAGATTATGAAGAAATTCTCTCCTGCCATCCACGGAGTCATCTTTAGACGGTAGCGGTGACGGTAGGAAGACTTAGTTTGAAAGTTGTTATGGCAGAGGGGCTGTGCCTGGTCCGCCACCCTTTAATTAACGGGGGGGGGTCTGACTACGGACAGTCCTGTGCTTGGCCGGGAGGACAGTCCACCGAAGCACGAATCTGGCGCTGCCGGGGATCCAGCTCCGCTTAGCCTCGAGCTCTTCTTCTTCGTTTGGGGAAGAAGAATCGGTGCCGCTCGAGGTTGCCCGTTGGTATGTCTGCACGAGGATTGTTCGCTGGTAGGGACCATAGGCTGAACCACTTTCGTGGGTTCCCTTTGGCCCTGCTCCTAACGGTTGCTTTTTTCTCGACCTCGACTCCATCTCTGTCCTCGTTGGAGTTCCGTGAGCAGTTTCACTCTGGGCCGCCTCCTGTGGAGCAGGGGTTTGACTCTTTTTCCTGGTTTTGGGCCTCGGGCCTCGGAGCTGCTTGGACCGAGCCGGTCAATTGATCTGAATGAGCGCGGTGCCCTCTTGGTGCCTTAGCCATCTTGTCAGCCCTCGTACTACCCCTCTTCCTTTTTCCATGCAGGGCCTGCACGGCACCACCTTTCTCTTCTTTCCATGGTTTTTCCTGGCATTGTGCCCAACACCTTGGTGGCGCTGCAGGTCTGGTGCCGTGCCCTGGTTTGGCATGGGTGCCTAGGTGGCGCTGCTGGTGTTTGGGTCGGCGCTGGGTCTCGGTGCTGTGCTTGGCGCCGTACTGGATGCAGTTGGCGCGTGGCTCGGTGCCGTGCTCGCTCCATGGCTCGGTCCCGTGAGTCGGCGCCCGTGCTCTGTGCTGCAATCGGGCGCGTGCTCATGCTGCAGTCGGGCGCCGCGTGCTCGGTGCCGGGGTCGACCACGTGGCTCACGCTGTGCCGGCGCCTGCGGGTGCTTCTTTGTCGGCACTGGGCAGGTGCTGTGGGTGTCTCACGGTGCCACTGATGCCCGCGGGCACCCGTGGGTGCCGCGGGTGGTGCCGGGCACCCATGGGTGCTACAAGCAGCGCGGGCACCCGCGGGCGGCTCGTGGCGCGGGCACCAGCGGTGGCGCCTAACACCAGCGGGTGCTGTGGGTGTCACCGGGTGGCACCTGGCACCTGCGGTGCCATGGGTACCATGGGCGTGTTCTGGCGCGCTATTGCTGCCGCTGGTACCGAGGATACGCGTGTTCTGTCATGGTGCCTCTGGTGTCTCTCAGGTTGGCATGGTTACTGCTTGTGCCTTCCTGTGCCAGGAATGATGCTAGTGCCGCAGGGGTGCCAGTTGGTGCTGTCTGACAGAACTAGGGAAAGATCTGTGTTTGCAGACCTCTCTTCCGCAGGACTTGTGTTGGGATGTTTCCATGGAATGAATTCCTATTCTGCGGATTATTTCCACACATTTTAGTGGGTGGCGGTCTGCATCAGATCTCCTCATCCAGCAATTTTCCGCTGATGGGACTCTTCTGTTCTGTTTCTGTCAGCGGAATCTCTCATTCTGCTCAGCACTTTCTCAGCCCCCTATGTGGTGCCAAGCTCCTCGACACCCTTCCTGGTGGCGGAGTCTCTAGTGGCTCTAACCGAGACCTCTTTTGGGGTCCTTCTGTGGTAGAAAGGCATCTGGATGAGTCTTTCCCTGTCCTTCTGGTCAGTGATACAGCGGATGACTTATTTTATATACTGAACGCCCTCTCTATCATTAGAGTCTGTGACGCAAGCTCTTTTAGTAGTTCCTCATTTATGGGGTCCACCATAGTGTTCAGACTGGATCTGTGGACTATATACCTCTGCGTCTAGACTTTTTCAGTGGTCAAGACAATTACACTCTTTGGAACATTTTAATTCTATGGTCGGGAGCTGCACAGACTGTCCCACTCCTTTGATATGGGGTATACAGCCCATTTTTTGATGCTGCCCCTTTGGTGGCTGCTTCGCCACAGGTAGTTGACATCTGTCTAGCTATTATTAGTCCAGTCAGGGGTTCAGTTATGGATCTTCAGGCTCCTCCTGCTCCTCAGAGGGATGACATCCTTGTCATTTCTGTATCAGGCAATACTTGCCAAATAGCAGCCAGCAACCTTGTCAGGCTCGGACTAATGATATTTAAAAAAAAAAAAAAGGGGGTTCAGAATTATCACAGCACAGGGCCTAGTTGGAATTTCCTGATACCTCGCTTGGATCTGATCAGGTTCCGCCTCAACCCTGAGGCGGTCATCTCTAAACCTCAGTAAAGGGTACCTGTTTTCTTCTACCCCTAGGGGGCAGTCTGATCCAGCGGTGGTATAGCTCACCTCTTTTCTCTAAGAGAATTTCTCTTATTCCGAGATATTTCCAAAACCTAGGCATCTAACCAGTCTGTTAGTCCCCTTTTTTGTTTTTTAATCAGGCTTTCTTCTCCTGATCAGAGCCTTGCAGCAACAGAAGTGACTCTTCAGCAAGTCGGAACTTAGATTCCTACTTCCATGTTTGCTCCAGCTTAACAGATGACATGCTTCTTTCTTGACCATTGGTCAAGTAGGTTCTTTCTAAGGTAGCTTCGCAAATATTCACATACAGTCATACTACCCTGAACCTGTACACTTTACCTCCGGCTCTTGCAGTTCCTGAGGTCCTTTACATTAGATTAGTGCATGTCTTTGACACTATTAATTTTGGTCCTAGATCAAATCGTGAGGCCAGGTTCTTGCTGCTCTCCTAGAATAGTTGCAGCTGCCTGGCAGACTTTAATTTTTTGCCCATTGTAGTTGTCGACAAGGTGATGAGTTACAACTCGAGCGTTTATCTTGTAGACACTATCTTATAGATGCTCTTACAAGACAGCTCTTTTTATTAACAGGACAGTCCTTGGCTGTCCTTTCCGAGTGAACCCTATCTCCTACCACCCTACTCAGGGTTGTTGATTTTAGCTTGGTACTCTTCCACTAGTGTGAATGAGTGATGGAGACTTAGTCCAGGAAGATATGGAAATTACGTACTTACCGTAATTATTGATCTTCTTGGACAGTCTCCATCACTCATTCACACGCCCACCCACCATCCCCTGGGTTCACTCGTTTTTCTTTCCTGGTCTTCATGGCCTATGGTTCGGACTGTGAAGACATTGTTCTTTGACCTTTCTTACAAAGGCCATCTGGGCCCTCTCAGGCCCAGACACTCAGAATGAGTTATTCTCATTAGTTACGCTGCACCTCCTTGGTCGAAAAGGTACTGAGGCGGTTGGAGGGTCGACGCTGAGATAGCCTATACAGGCGCGAGTCAGTCTCACCGGTGCTGCGTGTTGGTCCTACCTCGGCGCCGGCCCTTCTGAAAATTTTTGGCTCCCGCTTGGTCCTAGCGCCTCCGGCGCTATCCCACTAGTGTGAATGAGTGATGGAGACTGTCCAAGAAGATCAATAATTACGGTAAGTACGTAATTTCCATTTCTGTACACCCCTCCCCCCTCAGCTAGTGGTCAAACAGGAGTACAGCATGTTTGTAGTTCATTTGCATCACCAGGTAAAGAAAAAGGTCTGGCTCCCCATACGATGCACAGGGGAAACGCCGGACCTCACCCAACAACTAACACACCGAAATCTGACCAGTGGAAAATCATGTACACAAATGCTCGCAGTCTGGGAAACAAGATCCCAGACCTGCAGACAATAATGACAGAGGCTAAACTGGACATAGTAGCCATTAGCGAGACATGGTTTACCAGTAACCACACTTGGGAGACTTCAGTACCTGGCTATTTACTGTTCAGAAGAGACCGAGGTGCAAAAAGGGGAGGCAGAGTGGCCCTTTATGTCAATGAAAATATCAAAGCTACAGAAATTCAGAATACACATTAGGAGCCAGAAGAACTGTGGGTCACCCTGGAAACAGGAAATGGGATAGCCATACGAATAGGGGTTGTGTACAGGCCTCCAGACCAGGGGGAGGACATAGACACGTTACTGTTAGAAGATATACAAACATGACAGCTAAAGGGGAGGTTCTGATAATGGGAGACTTCAACATGCCAGATATAGATTGGTCAATACCAGCAGAGACATCTGCCAGAACTAGACACATGGTGGATTCCCTGCAGGGGGAGGGCCTTAAACAACTGGTACAACAACCCACAAGAGACAGGGCTATCCTAGATCTAGTACTGACTAACAGGGAAAGGATCATAGATCTCCAGGTAGAAAGTCACCTGGGGGCCAGTGACCATCACATGGTATGGTTCAATTTAGCCGCTAGAAAAAAACCATCCCATTCCAAGGCAAAAATTTGGGACTGCAGAGGAGCTGACTTTAACAAGATGGCCAACAGAGTTAAGCTAGCCCTGGCAAAAAGAAATACAGGTGAGGAGGTACAGGCAAAGTGGGCAAGCATTAAAGATGCAATACTTGAAGCAACATCCCATTGTGTTAGTGAGAAAAGGAAGTGCAAAAGAAGAAGGAAACCACTTTGGTTCTCAAACACAGCAGCAGAAAAGGTCAGAGCCAAAAGGCTGGCTTTCAGGAAATATAAGGGAACGCAGCAGGATGAAGATAGAGGTTCACCAAACTTCCCTAAGGGAAGCGGGAAGGCAGGCAAAGGCCCAAACCAAGGAAACACTAGCACGAACAGTAAAAGAAGGTGACAAGACTTTCTATAGATACATTAGTGAAAGGAGAAAGTCGAGAGGGGGTATTGCTAAGATCAACGGGGATAAGGGGGCGTGTGAGGAGGAGGATCATGTAAAAGCATCTATCCTAAATAGATACTTCTGCTCAGTATTTACTGAAGAGAAGGTAGGGCAGGGCCCACAGCTCTGCACCATGGACACGGGGAAGGAGGTGTGCACTAGTCCCTTCACAAAAAGAAGGGTCCTACAAGAGCTCGATAAGCTCAGGGTGGCAATGGGACCTGATGGCATACATCCCAGGGTACTAAAGGAACTAAGGGTGAAACTAGCAGAGCCATTATCAGAACTGTTTAGTGAGTCTTTGAGCACAGGAGAGGTCCCAGAAGAATGGAGAAGGGCTCATATGATCCTGCTCCACAAGAGTGGTAGCAGGGAGGAGGCAGGGAACTACAGACCAGTCAGTCTTACCTCAGTAGTGGGCAAGATTATGGAGCCACTCGTTAAAGAAAGACAGTGCAACACCTGGAATCCATGGGAGCACAAGATCCAAGACAGCATGGGTTTGCTAAAGGAAGGTCCTGTCAAACTAATCTCATAGATTTCTTTGACTGGGTAACCAGAGTGGTGGACCAAGGGGGAGCAGTTGATGTTGCCTACCTCAGCTTCAGCAAAGCTTTCGATACTGTTCCACATAGAAGATTGATTAATAAGCTGGTAGGCTCGGGGTGGGTCAGACATTGGTCAACTGGGTGGCAAACTGGTTGACAGGCAGAAAACAGAGAGTGGTGGTAAATGGTATACAGTCAGAAGAGATGCAAGTCACAAGTGGGGTACCTCAGGGATCAGTCCTGGGGCCAGTCCTCTTCATATCTTCATCAGTGTCATTGCAAATGGACTGGAGGGTAAGATTTGTCTGTTTGCAGATGACACCAAGATCTGCTACAGAGCAGATAATCCAGATGGTGTGGGCAGAATGAGAAGAGACCTGGATAAACTGGCAAAATGGTCAGAAGAGTGGCAACTGGGATTTAATGCAAAGAAGTACAAGATCATGCACATAGGGAAGAGAAACCCTGAAGCCACCTATAGGCTGGGAGGGGAGTTGCTGGCAGTCACAATGGGGAAGAGAGACTTGGCGTCATCATCACCGATGACCTGAAATCATCCAAGCAGACCTCTAAAGCAGTAGATAAGGCTAGAGGGATGTTGGGGTGTATTAGTAGGGGCATCACAAGTCGGAAGAGGAGGTAATAATCCTCTTTCAAACAACATGAAGTCTTGCTGTATTCTGACATATGCAGTTAGGTCCTGCCTTTCAACTGCCCCGGAGAACAAAGAGTTAAACTTTCCATAGCCAGCATGGAATGTTCACCATGAGCTTGGTTGAAGCCTCTGTCTGCTGTCGTTTAAACTCCAACCGTCAGATTCTTTACTCCGACTCACTGAACAGTCGCTCCGGAGATTTATCCTTTGCTCGGTTCAAAAAAGTTGGTTAAAGTGTCGTTTTTCGCTCAGTTTCTACCGAATTGCTGATACCGTTCTGTCGGTTTAAGTCTCTGTCTGTGGTACTGTGAGTACTAGATAGGTTTTTCTTATAGTTTCTGTGTGGAACTTGTAAATTGCGGATCAGTTCAACTGAACCGATCAGTTTCAGGTAAAAAAGTTTGTATATTTACTTAGAGTGTGGTAACCGGTCCGTATCGGTTCTAAAAAAAACGGATTTTATTACGTTTTTTTCCCCAAGACCCGTGACACGGTCAGGAACCGATAGGGGAGTCTTGCCTGGCGGATTGCCAAAAAAAGGGTAAGTTTTGGTTAGGATTGGCCATGTCTGAGAAACCCAAGGAAAAAAATGGGCCCACTGGGTTTCAACACTGCAGTGTGTGTGGGGAAGTCTTTGCTAAGGCTGATCCCCACACCACCTGTGTTTATTGTCTGGGGTTTGACCACCTCGATTCAGACTGCCAAATTTGTAAGAATTTTCCCAAAGCTACCCTGGAAAAGAGATTAGAGTAGACTGAGGGAAAGGGAGGTCGAAGTCCGCTGACCTGGATGGCCAGCCCGTTCGGTTCCGACCGAACCCAGAAGGAGTACCCTCTGACCAGGGCGATACTTGGGCAAAAAGGAGAGCTGATTCTGAAGAGTCGGTTCTGGTTAAAGAAAAGATAAATCATCCGTTCGGACTAGAAATTCATACTCACCGAAGGAGATAGCCAAGGTGATAAGAATAGTGCACCGCTATTGGTTCCCGCCGAACCAGCACCATCTGGCAGGGGCTTGGTTCGGTCGGTTCTCCCGTTCTGGATTACACCTTGAAGAATTTTTATGAACGGATGAGGAGGAGGGAGAGTATGAGGATGATGATGGTGATTATGAAAGTCTGGATGTGCCTATTGACCCGGACATCTCCCCAGACAGACCTTCAGGTGTTTCTCCTCCTAGGCTTTCTGAGTCCTCTTCTCACTTTATGTTTTACAAAAAAGTGGCTGAAACCCTCCAACTTCCTATGGAAGAAGCAGTGGAGGATCAGGAGGAGCCTGATTTTGTTGAAATGATGGACATTCCAAAGTCCAGGAGACTGTTTATTCCCCTTCACAAATCCTTTGGGAAACAGACACATAAAATTCTTAAGACTCCTAATTCCATACCTCCTGTGAACAGACGAATGGACAAGAGGTATACTTTGTCAGGCTCAGACACAGAGTTCCTTTCCCAGCAATGCAGCCATGTTGGAGTAGTGCGTGCTGCTGCCTGTGATAAGGCAAATATCCCCTTGGCATCACACCCCCCAGATAAGGACTCCAGGAGGATTGATGCCATGGCAAAGAAACAGTACATGGCAGCATCTTTGGGACTCAGGCAGGCTAACTATATGGCCTACACAGCTATATACCAGAAGTCCAGATGGGACACTGTGCTGGCTCTGGCTAAACAAGCCTCTGACCAGCTTGCCAAGGAGCTGGAACAGGTGGCTGCAGATGGGATTGAGGCATCCAAGGTGCAATTTCATGCTGCTGTGGACTCCAGTGATGTTTCATCAAGAGTCATGGCTACATCTGTGGCTCTTCGGAGGATGGCTTGGCTCAGTTGTACTAGCCTATCACAGGATACCCAGGCTAAGGCCATGGATTTCCCTGTCATTGGTAATTCTCTGTTTGGGGAGCAGACAGAGAACTACATGAAAAAGATGGACGAGTACAGGACCACTTACAGGAGTGCTCAGGCCAAAGAAAGGCAAGCCACTCCTCAGAGGCAGCAGTCCAAGGGCAGGGGCAGGCCTTTCCAAAGGCCTTTTTACCAAGCTCAGGCCTCCTCTTCTTATTCTCAGAGGGGGTTCTTCAGAGGGAGAGGCAGACGGGATGAGCAGGCCTGCATCCACCCCTCAGCCTAAAGCCCCTGCCAAGCAAACACCCTGATGGGTCTGCCCGGGCCGATTCTCCAGTACTAGTAGGGGGCAGGCTGGCTTACTTTGTCCAGGACTGGAAGTCTCTGACATCAGACAAGTGGGTCCTAGAAGTAGTAAGCCAGGGACTGGTTCTCAGCTTCAAAAAATGTCCCAAGATGAGAACCAGATCCTTTCTACGTGCAAATCCATCAGAGACCCTTGCCTTAGAGGCAGAGGTTTCTTTCCTCCTAGCTCTCAGAGCTATAGAGAGGGTTCCCACCCTAAACAACGGCAAAGGATTGTACTCCAGGTAATTTCTAACCCCCAAAAAGACAGGAGAATGGTGGCCCATCCTGAATCTAAGATATCTGAACAAACACCTTTTAAAACCAAAGTTCAAAATGGTGACTCTGGGAATAATCCTTCCCTCTCTAAGGCCAGGGGACTGGCTAGCCTCCCTGGACCTCAAAGATGCCTATTTTCACATTCCCATCAGGTGCTCCCACAGAAAGTACCTCAGGTTCGAGTTGCCCTCAGGCCACTATCAATTCAGAACAATGCCCTTTGGCCTAACATCAGCCCCAAGGGTTTTCACTAAATGCCTGGCAGTAGTGGTTGCCCTTCCTAAGGAGAAAAAAGATCTCCATCTTCCCATACTTGGACGACTGACTCATAGTAGGTCAGTCTCCAGACCAAGTCAAGTCACATTTGCAAATAACTCAGCAAGTGCTCACTTCCTTAGGATTCCTTCTCAACCTTCCAAAGTCAGTTCTCGAGCCAGTACAGCTCCTCACCTTCATAGGGGCAGAGCTGGATACAATAAGGGCAAGAGCCTTCCTTCCCCTGGACAGGGCAAGGACCCTTATGGAACTGGCCTCTTCATTCACCCTTCAGATGTCTCGACCAGCAAGGCATTTCCTTCAGCTTCTGGGCCACATGGCAGCTTCCACAGCAGTGGTCCAGGGAGCAAGATTCCAGATGAGGGACATTCAGTTCCATTTAAAAGCCTTCTGGTCCCGAAGAAAGGATTCCCTTACCAAACTAGTCCCAGTGACTTGAACCCTGATCCAGGTCTTGCAATGGTGGCAGAATCAGGACAATTTGAGACAAGGAGTTCCTTTTGTCACGCAGTCTCATTCACTGATACTCACCACAGATGCTTCACTGCTGGGCTGGGGAGCCCATCTGGGAGATCTCACCACCCAAGGGCTGTGGTCACCTCAAGAATCTCTGCTTCACATCAATCTCCTGGAACTCAGAGCAGTGTTTCTGGCACTGCAAGCCTTTTCCACATTGGTACAGAACAAGGTGGTCCAGGTCAGAACAGACAACACCACCACGATGTGGTACATCAACAAGCAAGGAGGCACTCGGTCTACGGCCTTGTGCACAGAAACAATGAAGTTGTGGTCCCTGGCCTATTCCCTGCAAACATCTCTGATAGCAGTTCACCTCCCAGGGAAGGACAATGTCCTAGCAGGTGCTCTGAGCAGAATATCCCAGGGACATCACAAATGGACCCTAGATCCCCTAGTTTTGAAAGTGATTTTCTCGAGATGGGGCACTCCACAGATAGATCTTTTTGCAGCCCCAGACAATCACCAACTTCCTCTCTTTTGTTGCAGACCCCCAGTCTTGGGCTCAGTCCCCCTGGATGCTCTGATCCTGAATTGGGAAGGGAAATTTCTGTATGCTTTCCCTCCCTTCCTCTCCTGTTCAAAGTGTTAGTCAAGATAAGGTCAAGGTCACAACCATGCAAAGTGATTCTGATTGCTCCAGACTGGGCCAGACAGCCCTGGTACCCCCTGTTGCTGTCCTTAGCAGTCCACCTTCCCCTGTCTCTGCCCAGGAATTACAACCTGTTGACATCCTCTCAGGGGAGGATTTGGTACCCGAACCTTCCGTCTCTCAATCTCAAGGCATGGCTCTTGAAAAGTTAGAGTTTGCTGACCTGCATCTTTCCCAAGTGGTTCTGGATATCCTTAAGGCTTCTCTAAAGCCTTCCACCAGAAAGACTTACAATTCCAAATGGAAAAGGTTCACTATTTGGTGTTCTTAGAAGAATATTTCTCCAGATTCTGCTGGGTTGCCTATGGTTCTGGACTATATGGTCCATCTCAATGGCCTAGGCCTTAGGCCAGCTACACTTAAAGTGCATTTGGCAGCTGTTTCTGCTTTCCTGTCAGTAGGCAAGCCTTCTCCTTTGTCAGCCCATCCTGTGTTTTGTAAATTCTTCAAGGGATTGCTGCACACCAATCCCCCCTTTAGGGACCCTGCTCCTGCTTGGGACCTTAATGTTTGCATTGCTCAGCTTATGCAACCCCCCCTTTGAGCGTTTGTCCTCTGCAAAGCTTAAGTACTTGACTTGGAAAACTGTGTTTTTGGTGGCCATTACTTCTGCCAGGCATATCAGTGAATTGCAAGCCCTGTCAGTGGAACCTGATTTCATCTCTTTCCATAGAGATAAAGTGGTCCTATGAACTAACAGGAAGTTTTTGCCTAAAGTGGTTTCAGATTTCCACCTCAACCAGTCTATGTCTCTCCCTGTTTTCTTCACTGACCATTCCTCCTCTGGAGAGAGGAGGCTGCACAGCTTGGATGTTAAAAGGGCCCCCAGCTACTACATAGAGCGCACCAAGTGTCACAGGTTTGAGTCCCTCCAGTTGTTCCTCACATATGGAGAGGTTGGTAAGGGCAAGCCTGCCACTAAGAGATCTATTGCCAGGTGGATTGTTTCTTGTATACAATTCTGCTATGAAAAACTGGGTAGAACTCCACCTTCAGGCCTGAGGGCTCACTCTACTAGAGGTACAGCAGCTTCCCTGGCTGCTGCCAGGATATTCCTGTTCTAGAAATCTGTCAAGCAGCCACCTGGAAAACAGTCCACATTCACCAAGCATTACTTCTTGATATCCAGGCTAGGAGTGATGCTCAGTTTGCACAGCAGTACTTCAGAGCCTGTTTCTAAAGTAGGTTCTGTCCCTCCTCCATTGAGGTACTGCTTGGTAAGTTTACATAGTCAGAATACAGCAAGACTTCATGTTGTTTGAAGAAAAAATTACTCCCTTAGTAATGTTGTTTCTTCTAATGGAGTCTTGCTGTATTCTGACCCCCCCGCCTCCTCTCTCAAAACCTAGTTTTTGGGATGTGGGTGGGCAGGAACAGTGTTGGCACCCTTTTTCACCCTCCTTTATTTTGGGTGAGTGTTGTGTTTTGGGATGTGTTTTATTTTTGGGGTTTCCTGACTTGAATCTTTGCCTTGAAACCAAAAAAACCTTTTATATAAATATAGTTGCCAGTTGGCTAGTTTGAGTTATACAGTTTCCACACAGAACTTCTAGTGAATATTGCTCATAAAGATCTGACGGTTGGAGTTTAAACAACAGCGGACAGGGGCTTCAACTGAGCTCGAGGTGAACATTTCATGCTGGCCATGAAAAGTTTAACTCTTTGTTCTCTGGGGCAGTTGAAAGACAGGACCTAACTGCATGTCAGAATACAGCAAGACTCCATTAGAAGAAACAACATTACTTAAGTGAGTAATTTTTTCTTACAAGACACTGGTTAGGCCCCATCTGGAGTACTGCATGCAGTACTGGAGGCCACATCTTCACAAGGACATTAACCAAATTGAGGCAGTCCAGAGAAGGGCAACCAAAATGGTGCAGGGACTGCATCAGAAAACATATGAGGACAGATTAACTGAACTCAATATGTATATCCTAGAGCAAAGGAGGGAGAGAGAGGTGATATGATTGAAACATTCAAACACCTTAAGGGCATTAACAAGGTGAAAGAGTCTAACACGTTTCAATATAAGAAAAATAGCAGGACAAGAGGACACAGCATGAGATTAAAGGGAGGTTGATTAAGGGGTAATTTGAGGAAGTTCTTTTTCACAGAAAGGGTGGTGGATGCATGGAACGGCCTACCTCAGGAAGTGGTGGATATGAATACAGTGCAGGGCTTCAAACAAGCATGGGATAGACAGAAGGGAGCAATACAGATGAGTATAAATAGGCCATTGACAGAGCAAAGGCCTATGGCACATTCATGAGGTAGAAAGAAATGGGCAGACTGGATGGGCCTTGCGGTCCTTTTCTGCCATCAGCTTCTATGTTTCTGTGTTTCTACACAATGGAGAATTGGTTCCCCACCTTAAAATTAAAGGAGCACTATGCCATTTACACATTATTTATAATATCACCCTTTCCTCATCACCAGTCAATTCCATTACAATAGCGGTTAGGGATATACATGCTTGCTTTAGTTTACTGTGACAGTTAATGGGGGTACCCAGGATATTTACTGGGCACTTCTATTTTCTGATTGTGAGATCTCCTTTGTTCCTGGAAACAGCAGTAGCAGACATGTCACTATGCTGATTTATACCAGTTATCTCTATGCAGCAAGTCCAAATGACCTTAAAGGCAAACTGTAGAAATCTGGCGGCTCCTGCCCCTGTAAGGCTTACCCTCTGGTTTAGCTGTAGCCCACTAAAGCGGCATTTTTCTTGCTGCGCAACAGAGTTTATTTTATTTAGTAAAAGTCCATGAACCAGAAGTATGGCAGATGCGGGGGGCTACAGGAAGTGTAATGGCGCTCACTTGTATTGAAGGGAGCAGAGCAGCGCTGCACCATTATACTTAGTGGAGCCCCCCCTCAGCGTCCACCATACTTCCGGTTTGCAAACTTTTATAAGATAAACTCCATTACAGCGCAAGAAAAATGCTGTTTTTGTGGGCTAAAGGTAAACTGAGGGTAAGCCTTTACGGGGCAGAGCGACAATCATTTCTACAGTTTTCTTTGTGCTGGAACAGACAGCAGCACTTAGAGCCCCACACCCAAGTATGGGGCCAGTCCCAAGCTGCACTGCAGAATTATACTGTTTACTGCAGTATGGTAGCTTGTATCAGGTTTATTTCTGCTGACTTCCAAGCTGACAGCTGCTGTAACAAGAAATCTCACAGTCCCCTGCAGCTGATGTCAGAACAGGGTTGCAGGAGTGGAAAATTCAATAGCCTGCAGTGCATGTTAGAATAACTCTGATCTTTCTTTTGTTTGCGATCCCACTGTCCTCCCTGGGCTATATACAGTCAGAGGAATGCACAGAGCCCTGGGAGGACAGCAGGACTGGCAGACATCTGAACGGAGCTGATAAAAGCTCAGACATGCAGTGCAGATTATTGAATCGCACACTGCTGCGGCCCTGATCTGACAACGGCTGCAGGGCATTCTGGGATTTCTGGTAACAGCAGATGTCAGCTTGGAAATTGGCAGAATCAGCCAGATATGATGTACTATACTGCAACAGATGGAAGGAGGAAAAAAATGTGCATACAAAGTGCAGCTTGGGAGCCAGCATGGTGGCGAAGAGAGCTGAGATGCTGTATGTCTTAGTCTTACCTTTCCCATGCCGGCGACCCAGGTTCAGGAACAGAGCTTAGGTCCTGGGTGGGCAGTTTGGGGGATTGAGCATCCGAGTACAGCTGTCCTCCCCTGGGGGGGGGGGTTGCTGTCTCGGCCCTTGGTTGGCCCCAGGTGGAGGCCTGGGGGTAGTGTCGACAGCCTTCAGTGATACATAGGGAGGGGCCGTGGTCACGTATGCATGTGCACTTCCATGTCCATGCCTACATGCCACCATGGCAGAGGACTTGGGGAGAAAAGAGGTAAATGGATGGTGCAGGCTCAATGAAGCCCTGCTCACCTGCCTCCACTCTGCAGGCCAATCATCAGACCCATCTGGATTTGCATCTCCTGGGGGAAGCTGATGGCCCTCCCTTTCCCAGCCTCGGGGGGGGTCAGTTTGGGATTTAGGATGGACTGTCTGGTGCTGCAGGTGACTGGCAAGAGGAGGCAGGGACAGGGCTGAGAGCCTGCCTGCACCAGCCAAGGCAAGGAAAAGCTGTACGACAAAAGGAAGTGCAACTTGGGACCCTGCGGAGCCTTCCCCTTTAAACCAAAGTGCCTTCTGCCCATCTGTGGAGATGGCCTATGTGGAAGTTGAGATCCCTTGACACTTACTGTAAATGTAAAGGAGTTTCCTGTGTCCTTGCCAACATTTTGCCATCAATAAAACAAGTCCGTGTAATCCACCCACCAGTACACACCTGGAAATGAGCTGTCACAACTCGGTGTACCCCTGGAAATGAGCTATCACAACTCTGTGTACCCCTGAAAATGAGCTGTCACAAGTCGGTGTACCTTTCTTCATCCAAAGTCACAAATAAAATGCATTTTCAACAGCTTTAGAAATGGAAGTGACCCGTGACAAGGACACTGGTAATATTTTCATTAAGCAAGGTGGATATCCTTTCAAAGCAGCAAAAATTGCCCACTGATTGAAATCAGATTTTTTTTTAACTCTGAAAATTATAGTAAGGTGCAAATGTCATACCTGGCAGTGAGCCCAGCTGAGTATAATGAATGGGAATCATCAGTAATGCCTAAAATTAGCAAAAATATATCTTTTTTTTCAACATGCATACCTAGAATAGCCCAGCTAAGAATCTGACATCTCATTTTCACTGGGGTCCTACTGCTACTAAACTGTTCAACTGGGAAACCTGAAGCACAGGGAGGTTAAACAAAAAATACATTCTCCACTACTTGGGGCACAAGCTTAGGAACCAGAAAGCCCAGCTTCAAATCACACCATCACAACCACTTATACACTTTGTGACCTTAATCCATTAACTTGGTCACCCTGTGCTTCACCTGTGCCCTCCTTTTAACTTGGTGTATTTAGGCAAAGTAGGCTAAATGCCCATTAAATTGTCTCCCACTCATAGTGGGGTTATTTCCTCAGTCCATTTCCCAATAAGTACTTGTCTAACCTTTTCTTGAAGCTGTCCAGTGTAGGTGCCTTAATAATATTCTCTGGTAAAGTATTCCACATCCTAGCAGTGCGTATATTGTAAAAATTGAAGCGTTTGACTGTAAATACTCTTGATATTGCAATTTATTATGTGACCTAAGATTTACCTTTTTATGTAGTCTATGTATGCCACATTGTTCCATTAAGGAGGCGTCCTTTATAATTTTGTACATAAGTAATAAGTCTCCCCTAACTCTTCTAGTTTCTAATGAGAATAAATTAAGTTTCTCCAGTCTTATTATCCAAATTCTTTAATCCCTGTACTGTTTTGGTCAATCTCCTCTGTATTCTTTCTATTAAATTGATGTCTTTTTTAAGATAGGGGCACCAAACTGGAGTTCCATAGTCCAGGTGTGGTATTATTTATGTTTTGCAAAAGTTCATAACACATTCTGTATCCCAGGAGATAAAAGCTCTCTTTATAGAATGACTAAGTTGATTACAGTTCCAGGCAATTTTTTTAGAATGGGTGGACAAAGACAAGTTTGAGTCTATCCATACACCCAGATCTTTTTCACTTATACTGCATTTAAGTGGCTTACCATTAAGGTAATACTGGTAGCTGAGGTTATTTTTCCCAAAGTGTATTACAGAACATTTTGCTTCATTAAATTTCATGTTGTTATCAACACCCCATTGTTCAGTGGTCTGGAGATCTTTACAAAGAAGTTGGTATTTATGAAATGAGGATACATCCCTATCTATTTTTGTGTCATCTACAAATTTGGAGACGACACTGCCAAGCCCCTTGCCCATATCATTTATATACAGCCCAAATAATACTGGGCCCAAGACGGATCCCTGCTGAATTCCACTAGTGACATTTCTATCTTCGGCATATACAAAATTTATTCTCATGCTTCGCTTTCTATTAACCAATTTCTTATCCATCTAACTATATATCTATTCAGTCCCAAATCATTTAATTTTGTAAGAAGTTTGTCATGTGGAACTGAGTCAAATGCTTTTCCTATGGCCAGGAAAATTACATCTGTTGGAACTCCTCTGTCTATTTGATTACTTACGAAATTGTAAAAGGAAACAAGATTAGTAGTAGAAGAAAGACCCTTCCTAAAGCCGTGTTGTGTTTGATCTTGTAGTCCTAACGTAGCAACTTCACTATCAGTTTTGTTTTTTATTATTCTTTCCAATAATTTACAACAGACTGATGTGCCTATAGTTGACAACACTTGATTTGTTGCCCTTTTTATGAATAAGGATGACTGTGGCTCTTCGTCAATCAAGTGGGACCTCTCCAGTCATAAGGGATTTGTTAAACAGAATAGTTAATGGCTGTACCACTACATAAGCAAGTTTTTTCCAGATGATAGGGCTTATATTATCAGGTCCTGGTGAGGATGATGTTCACAAATTACATAGTTCTGGGAACGTGGATATGTTGTTCAATCCACACTTCTTGGCAGGTACCTTGCCACTTTAAGATGTGCTGGAATGTCTTCAAGCTGGCTCCTCCCACCCACTCGGGTGGTAAAACCCTTGGCTCCGCCCCATGACGCCAGATCTTCCTTACCGCTTGGAAGCTCAGGTTCCCTCCTTAGCGCTTTTGTGTCTCTAGTTCTGGATCCTAAACCTTCAGTTTTACCGAAAATTGTCTTGAAGTTTACACGACTTCAGTCTTCACTTTCCCTCACGGCTGCAATGGACTCGAAATCTACTCCCGGCTTCCGTCAGTGCCCTTGTGGGCAGAAGTTGTCTCGAACCAACCCGCACACCACGTGCATCTACTGCCTTGGTCTTGGCCACGATCCACAGGCTTGCGATCTGTGCAAGTCCTTTTCGTCATTGGTTCTCGAAGACCGTGCTGCCCGACTCCATCTGGGGCAACCGAAGAAAAGGTTTCCGCTGGTGAAGTCGAAGGAGGCCCATTGGGTGGTGTCCGCTGCAGCGGACTCCGCAGAGCAGCTGGATCAGTTAATAGCCCTCGAGGAGGAGGCGGCCCAGGCCATGGCTTCATCATCCTCGGCATCGGAGTTTATCCCTCTATCCTTGGGCTTCTCCTACACTGCTTCCTTTCGGGAGCTTTGCTAGTCCTTCTCCACCAAGGGAGAGGGGCCTTTAGGGACTCACTTCTCTCGGTCGAAGAAGAAGGACCCGAAAGGTAAGTCCCACCATCGACGTTCATGGGAGCGGGAGAGATCTTGCTCCCCAGACCATCATGTATCGACTTCGGTCGAGGTTGCGACCAAGGCCGCTGGCTTCTCGGTGTCCCTGTCAGGCCAGCTGACCGAGACACCCGTCGATGCGGTTGAGATCTTCCTTGACCCGTTAGACGGGCTGTTGACTGGAGAGGCCAACAACCTTCCTTCACCGGTTCCCCTGGTGCCTACCGAGGACTTGCCTCTGCCTACCTAGCTGAGGTCCCTGGTCAAGGACCCCGAACCGGAGGATGTGCGGGTCTCCCCCGCCCCTTCTTCAACCCACCATCGGCGACCCTGATGGTCTCGGTCTACTTCTCATTCCTCTTCCGTGTCGGGCAAGTCCCGCCGATGTCGGCGGTCTCGATCCCGACATCACGGAAAGCAGCATCGCCAGTCATCCTCAGCATCCTCGGAGGAGGAGAGGCTCCAGCGCAAGTTGCGTCGGCGCTATGAGGATATGATGTGGCAGCAGCTCTTATTGGCTGGCAACAAGCCAACTCTGTCACCTTCGCTGGCAATAAAGTGGCTGTCGCCCAAGCGGCCGGAGTGATCTCCTGCCCTCGGTTCCTTGGTCGAGGAGCCGACTCCGGCGCCGATTGCTCGGCCGAAACCGGCTGCTCCACCCATTGTGGTGGAACCTCCGCCTCCTCAGCCGAAGACTGGGGCCCCGGCTAAGGATTCTCAGTCAGGACAGGGCTTGCCCCAAAGGTTGTTGGTCACCCTCACCCTCGATCGTCCTCAGTGAGTGGAGGGTGGCTCAGGCTGTCCACAGCTGTTTGCGGACTCCTCGGAGTCCGAAGACTTCTCTCTGTATTCCAGGCCCCTCGACCTGAAATCCTCTGGGGGTCTGTCGGTGGATGAGAGCCAATCCTCGTTCCTCGGTATTCTTCGGCTCATCTCAGAATCTACTGGGATTCAGCTCGAACTTGTGCAGAAATGGGCCAGATATCACCTCTCAGAGATTTTGGACCTAGGGGATTCCCCTACGGAGGCCTTTCCTGTGGTCGAGGCCATTGTTGGTCCAGCCTTGGAGTTGTGGCAGTGGCCTGCCTCCTGTCCTGTGCCTTCAGCCAGGATGGCCCGCAAGTACGCAGTCCTGACCGGTTCCCTCTCCGGTTTTTCGGAGCACCCCTCGGCTGAAGGGCTGGTGACCGATAGCGTTTTCTGGTGCTCCGGAAATGCCAGGCACGTAGAAAAGCCCCCGGACAAGGAGTCCAAAAAGCTGGACTACTCCGGGCACAAAGTTTATGCTGCCGCCTCCCTAGGCCTTCGACAGGCTAGCTCGGCTCTACTGATAGCACACTTTTCACACGCCTTTTTGGGCTCCCTGGATGAGGTGTTTCCTCATCTCCCTGCTGACCTTCAAACGAAAGTCAAGCAGGCATGGGATCAGGGAAGGGCAGTGGCCAAGCAGCAGCTCCAGATTGCTCTGGACATTGGAGACTCTTGTGCCCGGTCAGTAGCGGCCGCAGTAGCCATGCACTGCAGAGCTTGGCTGTGGATCTCGACCTTCACGGCAGATACCCAGCACAAGCTGGCAGACGTCCCTTTCTTGGGCACTGACTTGTTTGGGCCCAGGGTGGAGGGCCACCTCCAGCAGATCGAGAAGTCCAGTGCCACCTTGGACTCGGTCACATCTGCCCAGAAAGACAAAGGCCACCAGCAACAGCGTAAGCCCTTTCGCCCTTCCGCTCCTGTTGCACGACCGGCCCAGCAGCACCAGCAGCAGGGTCAGCAGGCTCACACTTGGCACCCCAGGGCCAAGCCTGCTGCTTCCTCCAACAGGAAGCCTGGAGGGAAGGGTCCAGGTGGCTCCTCGGCCGGCCCTTCCCCCAAGCCTGTCCAGTGATGAGTTGAGGGGCGCCGCCCCCAACCTCGTCACTCCTCCCCTGGATCCCCCCTGTGGGGGGCTGGCTCAGCCACTTCCTTTCTGCCTGGTCTGTTATAACCATGGACTGTTGGGTGTTGGAAGTGGTCAGCAGGGGTCTGTCTCTGGAATTCAAGCAGACCCCTCCCTCCCTTCCGAGCCAGCACCCCTCGGGGGGCTACCGGTTCTGCAGCCTCTATGTCGGCTCATCAAGCCGACATAGCTTTGCTCCTCCAAAAGGTGGGGTGGTCAGCAAGGTGGCAGATCCTCCTCCATGCCCAGGGTTTGTGTCCAGGTACTTTCTGGTCCAAAAATGGACGGGGGGCTGGCGCCCCATTCTCGACCTGCACAACCTAAACAAGTTCCTGAGGCTGTGCACCTTCAGGATGGTCACTCTGGCTCAGATCATACCATCCCTGGAACTAGGCATGTGGTTTTGTTCTCTGGATCTCCAGGACGCATTCTTTCACGTCCCAATCCATCTATCTCATCAGCGATTCTTCTGCTTCAGAGTGGAGGGATCCCTTTACGAGTTCCAGGCCATGCCCTTCGGTCTCTCTCCAGCTCCCAGGGTCTTCACCAAATGCATGGCAGTGGTGACAGCATTCCTGTGGTGCTGAGGGGTCCGGGTGTAGCCTTACCTGGATGACTGGCTGATAGCAACCCCCTCCACGTTGGAGGTGGAGTGGTCCAAGGATCTGGCCCTCCAGATCTGCTCCCAACTTGGCCTTCTGATCAATGAGGCCAAATCAGAACTCGTGCCATTGCAGGTGATTCAGTTCATCTGGGCAGAGCTCTACTCCCTTCGTGCCAGAGCCCGGCTCCCGGCGGACAGGGCCGAGGTCCTTTCCTCCTTTGCCCAATCATTTTGGGTTGGGCAATTGTGCCCTACCCGGCACTTCCTGCACCTTCTGGGTCTCATGGCAGCCTACACCAGCGTGGTCCATTAGGCTCACTGGCATATGTGCCCCCCTGCAATGGGGGCTGGCCTGCCAGTGGTCTCAGCTCTCCGGTCCTCTGGACCAGCCAGTAACCATGACCCAGAAGATGTGGGATGGCCTGCAGTGGTAGCTCGTCCCAGTTCATCTGCAAGAGGGTATCCCGTTTGTCTGCCCCAAGCCGACGGTCATCCTTACGACCGACACCTCCTTGATGGGTTGGAGGGCCAGATCCCTGGACCGCTCCACCTCCAACCTGGAGGGGGTTGCTATCGGCCAGTCGTCCAGGTAAGGGTACACCCAGACCCCTTGGCACTGCAGGAATGCTGTCACCACCCACCGCAACCCCATCTCACTTCAGGACACCTTACAACTATCCTTTAATGATGCCAAAACCTGGTTTAAAGAGCATAGACTTGTCATCAAAAAAACCAAAACTATGCTCTTTGCCCACCCCCAAAACAAAGCCAGCAACTTCTCACTCCACATCCTCCCTAGTTCCAAACAATCTCTTGAACAAGTCTGCTCATACAAGTACCCTGGGGTCTCCTTCGACCCAGTCCTCACCTACCACGCCCATATTGATGCTCTTGCCTCAGCTACCAGTGTGTGGCTAGGTATCCTCTACCGCTACAAAAATGTTCTCCCCCCGATGCCATCTGACTAGCGGTTACATCCTCAATACTGTCCCTTGTGGACTATGGCCTGCCAGTATACGGTGCTGCGGACTCGACCGCCCTCAATAAAATTCGCCTCACCCTGAATAAGGCTTGTAGGCTAATTATGGGGGCCCCCATGCTCACTCATACTTGCCAGCTCTATGACATGGCAATGCTGCTTAACCTGGATGAATGAATTAGATACCAAACCTGCCTCATAATGAAAAAAACTCTTCTCAGGCTATCCCCTCCCGGGCTGACAGCCTCCATCCACCAAGCCCAACCCTTGGTTCAAACTCGAACCTCCTGCAAGGCCACTCTACTGATCCCAAGATCCAGGACCACCAATGGACAGAGGTCCTTCTATTACAGAGCTCCCTCCTGGTATAACATGCTCCCTACCTCCATCTCTGACACCCCCACGATCTCCTGCTTTAAAACTGCACTTCCGAGCCAGCTATTTAATACGCGTAGCTGCACTTGTCTCTAAGGTGGCATAGCTCACTATGCGCTGACAAAGCTCACTGAGCGGCTCCTCACCTCACCACACCCCAACCTCACCCTGTCGCCCACTGAACTATTACCACCTTGCTGTTTCTGCACGTTACCGCGTGCGAGAATATGCCATTGTAAGTTAACTGTTTCTCCCTGTACAAATGATTGTAACTGCATGTGATTGCTAAACTTGTAACCTCTATGATGTAACAAAAAGTTGTAATGTATTTGTCCTCAATGTGATAAGGTACCTTTGGAAATGAGCCTCTGGCTCAAAGGTTGTAAACTGATGTACAAATAAATAATAAATAAATCTGGGGAAGCTCAGGGCCCACGGCCTCTGGTCCCCTCAGGAGTCCCGATGCCACATCAACCTGCTGGAGCTTCGGGTGGTATGGTTAGCCCTCACCGCCTTTGTCTGTTTGTACAGAGTCAAGTGGTTCAGGTCCAGATGGACAACACCACGACCGTGTACTATCTCAGCCATCAGGGCGGGACGCACTCCTTGCCCCTGTGCAAGGAAGCTGTCCGCATTTGTTCTGTCATGATCAGCCTGGAGGCGGATCCCCTAGCCATCCTTGTGGCAGGAGCCACGAACAGTCTGGCTGATGCCCTCAGCTGGATAGGCGTATCTCATGAGTGGTCTCTCCTGCAGGAGGTAGTACGAGACCTGTTTTCCCATTGGGGCACCCCTCAGGTGGGCCTGTTCACCTCCAGGGAGAACGCGAAGCTGAGGCCATTTCATGCCCACCCCCCTCAGTGGGGCTCGCTGCAGGGGGATGCCTTCTCAAGGCTGTGGACCCCAGGCCTCTTCTATGCCTTCCCTCCATTTCCCTTGATCCACAAGGTGCTTCTCAAAACAAAGAGGGACAAGCTGCAGGTGATTCTGGTAGCCCCAAACTGGCCTCACCAGTTCTGGTATCCAGATCTCCTCAGCCTCAGCTCCAGGCTCCCGAGGCAGCTTCCAGTCTGCCCAGACCTGATCTCAGTCAGCAAGGGGAAGATGCTCCATCCAGACCTTCAATTCCTGCACCTGACGGCCTGGTTCCTGAGCTGCTAGAGTTCCAGGCCTTGGGTCTTTCCGACGAGGTCCTCAACATCGTTGAGGCATCACATAAGGAGTCGACCAGAAAATGTTATACCTTTAAATGGAAGAGATTTTCCATTTGGTGTCAGGGCAAGGGGTCGGACCCTTCATCCTGCCTGTTGGCTAGCATTTTGGACTACCTGTGGTCCCCTTTCTCAGCTAGGGCTGCAGTCGATGACCCTTAAGGTGCACCTGGCAGCCATCTCTGCTTACCGGGCGCGGGCCAGCAAGCAGTCGGTGGCGCAGGAGAAGGTGGTCTGGCATTTTTTTCAAAGGCTTAGATCACATATCCCTTCCGGTGCAAGAACCTCCACTTCCGTGGGATCTACTGCTGGTATTGGCCAAGCTCATAGGCAAGCCATTCGAACCGATGCACAGGTGCGATATCTCCCACCTGTTGTGGAAGACCACCTTCTTGGTGGCTATCACATCAGCCAGAAGGATGGGAGAGCTTCAGCCACTTACCATAGAGTCTCCTTATCTGGTTTTCCACAGGGACAAGGTTGTCTTTCATCTCCACCCGAAATTCCTTCCAAAAGTGGTGTCGGAGTTTCACCTGAATCAGGTGTTGACTCTGCTTGTGTTCTACCCCAGTCATACCTTGGAGGCTGAATATAGGCTCCATACTCTGGACCCTAGAAGAGCGCTCGCTTATTATAAGGAGCGGACAGCTGAAGTTCGGGCAGACCTTTAGCCAAGTAGATGATAAGCAGGTGGGTCACCTCCTGCATAGATCTCTGCTATAGGTTGAAGGGCATGGAGCCACCCAGAGGGATAAGAGCTCATTCAACCCGGCCATACCGGCGCTTCGGTGGCTGCTTCTAGGGACATCCCTATCCAGGAAATCTGCAGGGCTGCTACCTGGAAGTCAGCACACACCTTTATTTCCCATTACCACATTGACCTAGAGTCACGCTGGGATGCCTTGTTTTGGGACCTCGGTTCTCCAGTCCTTATTCCCCAAGTAAGTATAAGGGGGTGCACGCCTTGCCTCCCTCCTCCCGGAGAACTGCTAGGAGTCTGCCAAGAAGTGTGGATTGAACAACATATCCATGTCCCTAGAAATACAGGTTACTCACCTGTAACAGGAGTTCTAGGAGTGGTCTATGTTGTTCATCCACACGACCCATCCGACCTCCCTGGCTTCAACACGCAACCTGGCTTCCAGCGGGCTAGATCTGGCGTCATGGGCTGGAGCCAAGGGTTTTACCACCGGGTGGGTGGGAGGAGCCAGCTTGAAGACTTTCTGGCACATCTTAAAGTGGCAAGGATACCTGCCAAGAAGTGTGGATGAACAACATATACCTCTCCTAGAACTCCTGTTACAGGTGAGTAACCTGTATTTCTTCAAGTAACATTTCAGGATTCAGATCGATTTCCTCTGAGCTGTCAACACAAAGGGCAGGCATCACAGGTGTTTTTTGGGTGAAATACTGAAATAAAATAATTGTTGAAACTATTAGCAATTTCTTTATTATTATGAAGTGTTACACCATTGACTGTTATTGTGTTAATTCTACTGTTTATTTGCTTGTTGTTATTTACATGTGCATCAACGCCTTTACAGTCTTTTTTGGTAGCCAATTTACACACTAGCTTAATTTTCTCTTTTTTTAGTGATTTAAGCAGTCTCTGTTGTGACCTGTACCTTAACTGATTTGTTAGGGAGGGATTTAATTTATACCTCCTAAAGGCTTTATGCTTTCTTCTTATTTGTGTTTTTATGGCCAAAAACTAGAGTGGGATATCACCTTTACTATTGAGCTTTTTTATGCCTGGGGATATATTGATCTATTATCTCCTGTAATTTAGTTTTTAATTTGTTCCACATTTGGTTAACCCCCAAGCCTTCAAGGAAGGCCCCCCCAATTAATGCTAGTTAAGGAATTGATAAATTTAGGTCAGTCAGTTTTTTTATAATCTGATAGGGATGTATGTCCTTTTGATTTAAGTTTAGTAAGGTTAAGAATACATGCAGTGGTCTTATGATCACTAAACCTCAAATAAGCTCCTACCTCAACATTGCTTATATGTTCTTTGAAATTTGTAATTACCAGATCAAGAATATTCCTGACTTTAGTTGGAGTACATACTAGTTGTTCACATCTGTAGGAAGACAATGTATCTGCCAAAACTTGTTTAAACACAGTTACTCCTTTCATCAGACCCCAGGATATACTTGGTACGTTGAAATCACCCAGCAGTGTGGTATCACCTGAATTGCAGACAGTGTTAACTTCATCAATTAATGCATAGTTATAACATGTATCACTGTTAGGTGGTTTGTAACAAATACCTAGTCTTATTTTTGGGAAATGGGCAAAGAGTACATTCACCCACAAGGTCTCAGTTACTCTATTGTGGTTATTGAATGCTTCTATTTCATGGCATTGTATATGCTCAAAAATATAACATACTCCACCTCCTTTCCTGTCTATTATGTTTTTAGAGAATAGCTAATACCCAGGTATGTTGTTGGACCAGTCACTTGTGTCATCCAACCAAGTTTCAGTTACGCATACAATATCCACTTCACATTTCCTCATGAGTATTTTGAGTTCTGCAAGTTTGATTTGATTAAGACTCCTAGCATTAATGCTCCAAATTTTAATATTAGCTGGCTTATCTGGTTTATAGTTGTTATTCACCGTAGCGCCCTTGTCCCCCCTCGAGGTCAGTTTAAAGATTTACAGATAGTATTTTCAGATGTCCTCCCCAGTTTGTATGCCCCCTGTTTACTTAGATGCAAGCCATCCCAGCAGCATAGTTAATTATTGTTACAAAAAGTTCCCCAATGGGTGACAGATGAATAGCCTTCCTTGAGAGTCCGCTTCCTTAACAATTCATTTATACATTTAATTTTTCTTTGGGTTTGATCATTTGCCCTGGGTACAGGTAGTATTTCTGAAAAATATATTTACAGTTTTTTTCTTTAATGTTTTCCCCCAGATTAATGAACTCTTTTTTTTAAAGTCATCAATTGAAAGCTTTTTTATATCGTTGGTACCAGCATGTATTATAACAAGTGGGTTGGGACCTGATTCGTGAAGGATGTCACTACACATATTAAGAATATCTTTTATCCCAGCCCCCCTGAATGATGAACAAGCAATATTTTGTTTGTCTTTCCTACAGACAAATTTGTCGGTGTATTTTATAATGGAATCACCGAGAACTAAATATTGCCTAGGTGGCACACTTGTGAACACAGTATCCATTGGCTGGTGGTTGTCAGTCAAGGTTAATTCTGGTGTAACATTACATAACTGTTTCTATGTGCTTTGTTTTTGTCTTATGTTTGCCTCCCATTCCTGTAGTATTAGTGAGGGGCACATTTTGTTTTTCATGTGCTCGTGTAAACTGTTCTCTTTCTACCAGGCATTGGATGATTTAATACTTATAGGAGGATCATGCAGTACTTCATTCTCAGAATCAAACTGTTCCTCATTAAGTCCCCTAGAGCCAGTATCTCCCGTATCCTCACAAGTATTGAGATTCGTTAGAGGTTCATACCTATTACTTATGACAGCATTATTGCACATGGCCCTATGTCTTGCTTTTGATTTATGACCCACTATCACTTCGGTCCAGTCGTCTGGATCTGGATTGTTAAGATCCATATCTTCCACACCACGCTTCCTTTTCTCAATGTTGTTCATGGTGTCTTGTTGATTAATTACTATACAGTCAGTCGTTACATTCAAGACACTGTTAGTATCTGGTGTACCCTTAGCCTGAGAAGGAATGTTTACTTTAGAGACCAGTGCTTCCTGTTCCTTTTCAAGTATTGCTAATCTCTTGTAGAAAGTTTCTATATCTTCTCTAAGGACACTATTATTTAAACAATAAGCCACGAGGGGGTGTGGGTTATCGGGGAATATACCACAGCTGGAGTGCGCCTCATGGGTAAATCCGCGCCAGCCGTGATAAATCCCCCGATAACCCAGATCCCTCGAGTGGCTTACTGTGATTATACCAAGTACTGTTTTTTTTATTATTATTTAAAAAAACAGTACTTGCTATAATGCTTAAATAAGCGACTCAGTTGTAGAGCAGTCAGTGTTTTTGTTTACTTTCCCCGATGTATGGAGCTGCTGTTTTACAGTCTCCGCTTAGAGGGGAAACAAGATGGCGGACAGAGTTCCGTGATTTTTGCCGTCAGATTGCTTTTTTTTTTTGAACATGCAGCTGGTTGGCACCTTTTGCGGTGATTATCGGTAGACAATCAACGCAGGTAAGGTGCCAGCCTGCCTATCTGATTGGTCGGTGTCCGAGGTACATGGTATAATCACACATTTAGTGCATACAAATATTGATCTCTTGGGGAGAGTATCAAACAAAGTGTACATATCACAGGTGGTACATTTTAGGCCTGTCTCCCCATCGAGTGTCATAATTACTTCCTTCAGGTTAGACAGGTGTGGACTTATAGTATTGACGCTTGGCATATGGGATGTTTCCAAACAGATTAGGTCACTCATATTTGCTATAATGGCTACCAGAGTTCCTTATAGTGCTGGACGGTAATGTACTTACTTATTGTGTGGTTCTTGTCTCTACCCCTCTTTCACTGTTGACGTGCATGACATGTGCTAGGACGCACGCGTCTCTGTGCGCGTCTCCACACACAGGTCCACGAGTTCGCCCCGCACATGCTCGCCCCGCTCGTGTGTTGCACTGCTTAAATGCAAACAGGGCAAGAAGTATCTGTTGGTCACTTCCTGTCATCTAATACAGCGATCCCAAATTGTGCAGATAAAATAATAAAAACTACTGCCACCTCATGCAATGGACTTTCACATGACTTAGGAGTGTCTCCCTTGCCCCTTGCTACACTAAAATACACGCTAAGGGAAATATCACTATAGCGAGTGAGTGTGGAGCAGGGTGAGCCTCCACAATCCCACAATGCCAGCAAAGTAGGAAGTCTGGCTATCCTTGTCTCCATGGCAACGGCCCAGAAACTAATTCCTTTCACCAGAGGGTCATAGGCAACAGTCAACAAAAGTATGGTTAGGCTGCAATGCTGCTATATTAGTCTATATTAGACTGCTCTCACTGCAACAGTTCTACTATCTCCTTCCAGCTATAATTTGGGTAGAAGCAGGGCCCCACTCTAAAAAGAGATGCTGCATCTCTGATGGGTTATCCTGGGTACATTTGTCAGTATCTTAATGTTATTTGCGAAACCATATGCATTTTCTTAAAGAGCTGCTGATACTTCAAAGAGAACTTTGAAAGACATCATATTTAGGTACACTGCTGCAGTTGTATTTTATATATAATCTATAGATTTCCCCTCCCCATTACTTATTACTGAGGAAATTTGCAGGAATACATGATCTTTATCACTCAGAGTCCCTCTGCCTCAATAGCTCACTCCCTACTTCAAGTCATAATCCTGTGTTGTGACATCACAGTCTGTTGCCATGGGAATAAAAGTGATGTCACAAACACTGCATTATGATGTCAGGTAGGGAGAAAGCAACAGGAATGGATAGACTCTTCAGAAGCAAAGATTCTGTTTTATGCAAAAGGCCTCAGTAATAATTATGTGGAGGAGAAGCACAGTACTAATGTGAAATACAAACGGAGTTGTATCTAAATATTATGTAACAAATGTCCTCCTAAAGGCGTCGACTGCTATTTAAGCTGCTGTCATGCTGGGACCCCCTATGAAAACAAGATGCCTCCTATCCAAGGATTATCCTGGTGGATAACATTTCTAATTCAATTATTTTTTAAATGGTCTTCCTTGTACTCCCCGCTGGTGGCCCAGAGTCTGGGCCACGAGGGGGGGGGGATGCAGGGACAGAGTGAGTGTCACCTGTTTCCATGCAGGCAGCTAAAGTTTAGAAGCAGACTTGAGCCCCTGCAGCCATGGTGCCATGGCTGGTAAGAACTCTGCATGTTACAGTCCAGGAAAGGTTGTAAATGCTGTTTGTTGTGGCTGTCAACTTGGCAAGTGGCTGTATGCTGTGCTGTGAGGGAAGCAGAAGGGTCAAGGAGGTGGCCACTACTCTTGGATCATGTGACCATGGATCCTCCCGACTGAAACCTACTTCTCTACTGGGATTCTAGGGGTGGACCTAGGATTTCTATTGGGTGGGGGACAGGCAATCTAAGTAGGCCTGGGTCATAGAACATTTCATGACAATTTCATTTATACTGATATATTTATTCCTGCTACATACAATATTTCATACTGTATGTATCAGGAATAAAAATATTGATTTTTATGATGCTGTTCTGCAGACTGTACTGACAATAACAGTATTTTTTAATTATGGTTTTATACTCCTTTGCTGCCCTAACAGTGACACATCCCATCAGATTGTGGCCTCCAGCCCAAAGGTTGTGCCTCAGATTAGAATAGGCATTTTCTTGTCTAGTCGGCTGCAACTGGTTTTAACTTGCTGGAAAAAACATTGTGTCTAGATCAACTTAGGGTCTTCCAAAATTTGATCACCAAAGCCCTTCAGTGCCCCAGGATGTGTACTAAATGCCCAACACAGTACCACGTGCATGGCCACTCAGATGTATGTTGGAGAAGCAACAGTGGAAGGCTTCAAAGGCATGAGACAACCACAGGGCAGTGTGTGTGTGTGTGTGGGGGCATGTCCTAGCAGATAGCTAGACTGAATGCATTAATGCGGCTTTACCATACTGAATGTGGATTGATTTTTATGGTTTATTTTACTCTTAATAATTTTACTTGGTCCATCCACTAAGCATCTGAATTCAACTGTTTGATCTGCGGACTGCTGGTTATCTGCTGCAAAGGACTGTTGGATTGTTTATATTGTGATTTATTTAAGGATCTTATTTGGGGAATTTTTTGGGGAGATTTTAGAAGTAATTCGAATTATAAGCCCTAGACCTACGTTGTTTAGATGTTTAATTTAATTTATTTTAGTTGTTTAGTTTGGAGTTATTTGGTTAAAGAAGATTTTGTTTATTGTTTGAGTTGTGTGGAATGTGCTGGATGCTGGCCCCCACAGTTGTGCGCTATTCACCCTCTACTCTCTGTGCCCTCCACCCGTTCTACACTCCTTCCCTTGAGTTTGCAGTTTAGCAGCTGTAGAGTGCTAGGTATCGGGTGTAGGAGATGGAAGGGGCGGGGCTAGAACAGTGGAGGGTGAATGAGCGGGTCATCGATCAGGGTGGTAAGATCCAGGAGATGCCCTGGGGTGAAATGGAATACAGAACGTGGTTCTCCATGTCTGGTTTCCATACCCAAGGGCACTACCGATTGTGGTGGGCAGGTGGTTCGGGTGGCCCGGGTGGGGTCGTCCAACTCGGGCGGTGTTGTGCAATGCCAGGTCCATCAAAAACAAAACTGCGATTATTGCAAATCTTGTTGAAACAGTGGACCTGGCATGCATCACCAAGACCTGGCTGGATGAGAATTCTGGACCCATTTTGGAGGCTTTAACTGCAGCTGGGTACTCGGTGATACACTGCCTGAGATTGGACGGGGGGGGGGTTGCGGTCTGTTTCAAGACCAAACTTAACCTCACGAGTGTACTAGTTGGACCAGACTTAACCTCACAAGTGTACTAGTTGGACCAAACTTAACCTCACGAGTGTACTAGTTGAGGAGGCTGAGTCATTCAAGTGTGCCATAATAGCAGGTGTAGGTTATCGGATCACCCTCATTTATTGTCCACCCGGTGATGAGAAGTGATTCCTTCAGGAAGTGGCGGACTTCATCGTTGACATGGCATGTGAGTCACCCAGTCTAATGGTTCTGGGGGACTTAAATGCCTGGGTCAACAATGAACTCTCACAATTTGGTCAGCACTTCCTCCAGTTGATGACAGCTCTGGGCCTCACACAGGTGGTTACCACTGCTACTCATAAACATGGACACTCCCTTGATTTAGTCTTCCTCCTAGGGATCGAAACATCTGACTTGGGGGTGGAACCAGTTGGGTGGTCTGATCACTACACTGTGGGGGTTCAGTTTTAGCACCCTGCTTCGTAGGCCTACCCCTGTGGAGATACTTAAGTACCGCCCTTTACGAGATATAAGTTCTCATAGCTTATCGGCAGTGCTTGACCTCTCATCCCTTTTGTTTGCAAGCAGTGACCCAGAGACCCTTGTGACAGCCTATAACTTGGCCGTCTCAGCGGCTCTGGATTCCATTGCTCCCATTCGTGTTCGCCTTCTCTCCCTTCGCCCTCGATCCCCTTGGTTTGATGGGACTCTGAGGGAGATGCAGAGACTAGGATGAAGGTTAGAGCATTGCTGGCGGAAGTCCACTCTTGATACCGACCACCTTAGATTGATGGACCATTATCAAGCCTATCAATCTGCAATCACCCGTAAGAAGGCAGAGTTCCTGTCTGGGGAGATTGCAGCTGTTCAGAATCGACCAGCTCATCTTTTCCATACTGTGGACAGACTGTGCAACCCAGCCTGTCTACAGGTCTGGAAAGCCTTTTCGCAATTAGAGTGCAATGAACTTACTCGATTCTTTGCTAATAAGGTGGCTGACATCAGAGCGGTACTCCAGTTGGCACACTGTATGGGCGTTGCTTTTGATCAGTTCAAGGTCACTACACCTCGATTTTCTTGGAGTACCTTCAGCCGACCTGAGTTCATGGATGTCATGCGGATTATCCAGGATATGCGCCCTACGTGCTGTAGTTTGGACCCTGGACCAACATCCCTAATTCTGGGTTGTATTGATGTCATCAGTCCGGTCCTTGCGCAGATACTCTGGTGCTCCTTGGAATCTGGAGAGTTTCCTAGCTCCCTGAAAGAGGCGATGGTGACACCTCTCTTGAAGAAAGCTACATTGGACCCAGACTGCCATGCAAACTATAGACCCATCTCGAATCTTCCCTTTTTAGGGAAGGTAATTGAGAAAGTAGTGGCAGCACAACTGGAGGACCATTTGACCATCCATGACATCTATGAACCGCTCCAGTCCGGTTTTTGAAATAGACATAGTACTGAGACAGCGCTGGTTCAGGTGCTCAATGATCTCCTGATGGCTAGAGATCGGAAGAGCCACTCCATCTTGGTTCTTCTGGATCTCTGTCTTCAGCATTTGACATCGTGGACCATGAGGTATTGCTGGGTCGCCTGAGGCACATCTGTGGACTGTCGGGTACAGTCCTCAGGTGGTTTACATCGTTCCTCACGGGTAGAGCACAGAGAGTGGTGTCTGTTTTTTTTTCTTTAGACCCTAATTCTCTGTCATGTGGGGTGCCTCAGGGCTCTGTGCTCTCACCCATGTTGTTCGTTGTGTACATGCTACCCCTCGGAGACATTGTAAGAAGGTATGGGCTGAGGTTTCACTGCTATGCTGATGATACCCAGCTCTACCTTTCTTTTGCACCCGACCAGGTTGGAGCTATCTCGGTCTTTAATAATAACTGTCTGAAGGAAATCCAGGAGTGGATGGATTCCAGCTGGCTGAAGTTGAACTCCGAAAAGACTGAGGTGCTGGTTGTGGACCCGGGGCCCCAGATAGGGGGGCTGGGGGTTGGTTCGCCCTCGGGAATTTTTCTCGATGGTGTTTCACTCCCGACCTCTGAACGGGTGCATAACCTATGGGTAATTTTTGATGAAGGGCTGACCCTGCATTCACAGGTGTCGGCTGTCGTTAAATCTGCCTTTTACCATTTTAGGAATATCGCCAGGATTAGGTATCTGGTTCCGTCTGGCGACCTCCCTACTCTGGTCAATGCCTTTGTGTCCTCGTGCTTAGATTATTGCAACTCCCTTTAGTTAGGGCTACCTGGGGTAGAAATATGCCACCTGCAGCTAGTGTAGAACGTGGCGGCCCGGCTTTTGACGGGATCTGCTCAATCCTGTCTTATTTTTTCCCAGTGCTATGCGAACTGCACTGGCTGCCTGTACAGTGGCTGATCACCTTCAAAGTCGGCTTGCTGACTTTCAAAGCCCTACAAGGACTGGGCCTGGATTATCTGAAAGAGCTCCTGGTCTCTTACTGCCCTGGATGATCACTCCGCTCGGCTGATGAGGGGTTGCTAGAGATTCCAAGGGTATGCTTAAAAACATCTGGGGCGAGAGCTGTTATGTATGCAGCCCCCACCCTTTGGAATTCTCTACCCCGTTGGCTTCGGGAGTGCACATCTGTGGAGGGATTTAAGCAATCTCTAAAAACTTATTTGTGGCACCAGTCATTCGGTAATTGATTTTTTCTTTTGGTATATTTTTGGTATACGTTTGTCCTGTTCAATCTATGTATGACATGGAACCTTTGTAAATGAGTGCCTGACTCAAAGGTCTTTCTGAATATTTACAATAAACAAACAATAAACAAACAAACAATATTGTTATTTTAATGTTAATTTTATTGATGTTTGCTTTGTTTTTAAATTGTGAGGCACCTTGGCTACAGATAAGGCGTCCTATAAATAAATTTTATTATTATTATTATTAGACAAATGGGCAGACTAGGTGGGCCTGTCGGTCCTTTTCTGCCGTCACACTTCTATGAATCTATGTATTGTACATACTGTATATAGCCTACTAAAAACCTGCTCCATACCATGACTGTTGAATGTTTAGAGGCCCTGCTGGGATTGTGATATCAGGCAGGCCTTGGTCTCATAATTCTGGGGAACTGGTGTTAGATCTCTTAATGTGATTGTCCTGAGAAGGACAATTATAGTATTTATTTTTCAGGCCTGAAAAGAGCCTTAAGAAGGTGTATAAAATAGACATGTACATTTCCTGTAACAGGAAATATACATGTCTATTTTATACACCTTCCTAAGGCTCTTTTCAGGCCTGAAACATAAATAATGGTAGTCCACCTAAAGGTAAGAAACAGTTGTTTTTTTTTTTTTACCTTTATTAACCAGGTAAAAGCACTGGTTCAAGAGGAACTTTTTCAGGTTCCATTCTGGTCAAAACAAAATACCTTCTCTGGGACACTGACCTGAACATGAAAGATCGAACTACAGAACACTTCCTTCCAGAGCGGTCGGGTGGTGGGAGTGGCTGGCCTGGCACTAGCAGAGAAAAACTAAAGCCACAGCATCAGGTACACTAGTGTACGGCCACAGGAGCAGCTCAGCATCAGGATGATGATGAGGTGGGGCCGGGCAACCACAACTTCTTCACCTAGTGGGCAGGGATCAGCTCGGTTGTACTGCAGTGCTGTTTGATGACTCTGGGAGTAGGTCTGGGAAGAGATTTCACTGCACTCAAAACTATTCGACTGAGTCTCGCGTGAGACAGAGTGGCATCGGGTGACTGTCTGTCTGGACTCACTTTGGTGTCTCCCCTGAGACAGTGAGAGCAGCGCATGTGAAAATTATACAAGCAATGATTGCAGGAGGCTTCTGGAACAAAGACGCACATGGACAAAAACTGTCCCATTGCTCCGCCTCCACCTCCACACCACTACAATTCACTTGCTGCCTAGGAGTCTGATTACCCCCATTCCTGCCCGACGGCCGACCACCAGGATGCAAGAGTGTTTGAACATGGGCAGCAGCACCAGACAGCTTATTAAAAAAAAAAAAAAAAGTCAATTTTAAATGGCCCGGGGGAATTTTTCTGTACGCAGTGGCATTCAATAGGAATGCGTGGTTATGCGTCACTAATAGTTTGACATTTTTATTGACCAGCCTGTGTGCACTGCTGAAGTGGAGGAAGAGTGGAAAAAATCACCATTTGGATGCTTAATGTGTACATTAACTTTTCGTCATGAGCTCAGGAACAGACCGCAGTGTGTAAAGATGCTGCTTTGGATTTTGTTTCTGAAGGCATCTCTTTGCACAGCTCCGTCCCTGCTACTCTCTTCCGCAATTGCTGGACACAAGGGCGATGTCAATATGGTAAACAGACACACATCGCCACTGCTGATTGCAGCGGTGATTTTCTTTGAAGTGAAGATCACTGCAGCTGAACTGCTGTCACAGACGGCTCGCGCATCTGTTGGTGTGGTAAAGTTGTGCCTGTAACACAGAGCACTGCATTGAACGGGAGGGTCACACACCTCCAAAAAGTCATATGCTCCCAAAACATTCCTCTTGCATGCACGCAAGCAAATGCAAAAATAAATATCTATTTCACTCATATCAAGTCTTTTTTTGCTAATCAGCATTTACTTTTTAAGACTTACAAAACACTGCAATTCTAAAATTGTATTCCTGGTATTCTAGAAAGCAGTGGATTGAGTGAAATCTATGAATTCAGTATTCTGCTACTACAGATTCTATCACAGAACCAGAACACAATGCCAGAACATCTGCCACTTGGCAACAACAAACAGCTGACAAAAATATTAAGCTGATGTAGCTTTTTAGAAATAGAAAAAAAAAATGTAACTTTTTAAACCAGTAGAAATTAGCATCCCAGAAAGCTCCTCAAACTACAGACATGACCACAGCACCACACCATTGACAGGCTGCCACAGCAACAAAACTACTTAGGGGGACGAAAAAAAAAATCAGAGACCGCTCAAAAAGATATGATGTACTGTAAATTATAATGTATTTGGCATAATAAATACACTCAGTTGTTTAACAGAGAAAAAGCACCTTCCAGAACAGCTAGAATGCCCACAAATGACACCAAGGTCCTTAAGATCAGACCCCATAAAAGGCACATATACAAATGGTTAAAAATATAGTAATACTGTAACATTAACCACATCGGAGTTGACAAATCACTAAACAAATGTGGTGATCCTCCTGACTCCCAACCAATATCTACCACACAAACGTTATACCTTCAGGCCAGCCTGGTGGCGCTGAGGGTTGAGGCGCTGGACGGCACACCTTGCGCTACACCAGAGACCTGGGTTCGGAATTGAGCTTGGGCTGCCGGGGTCAGCAGGGTTGAGAGAGGATCGAGCTTCTGGAAGACTGCTCTTGTCTCGGGAGACCTGTCGTCCGCTTGTTGACTGCCCTCTGGTAGTGGCTGGAGGGCAATATAGGTCAGGAGGCATGTGCCGACGTCACTACGTTTGTGGGAGGGGGGACGGGAGAAAAGTACAAAATTGGAGTCTGACAGGTTCCGTGAAGGCTCCTGCATCCACAGGGGTCGATCCGTTGCATTTAGATTGGGTCCCTGGTGGTGGGGGGAGTGCCAGTGCCCTCTCTTCTGGCACTGCTGCCGGGTACAATCCATGGGGAACTGACCGGGTCAGTGATACGGTGATGCAGGTAAGCCGGAGAGTGAGTATCTCCGAAAGGAGAGCCATAGACACCTGCCATGGCTCCTGAGAGGATAAAAAGTTATATATAAAAAAAAACGTTATACCTTCCTGGAAACCACAGTGTTCTCTTTCACAATCACCAAAATTGACATGAAAGAAAGTAATTTTAATATTTAAAAATATTGTATAAAGCACTTCGCTCTGGAAGTTCTTCACAAACACAGCCACTCTGCTTTTTGTCAGAATTCTTGAAACAAGCTATACTCAGCTGGCCTTTCTGTATCCATTGTGACGTGGCTTCACTCTTACCTCTCTTAACCACCACCAGTCAGTTCAGGTGAGTGGGATTATGTCCCCCCTCCACACGTGCAGGGATCCCACAGGACTCCATCCTGGGTCTGGTTCTATTTTCAGTTTTCCTATACGAGCTCCCCTCTGCTTGTGTCTCCTCTCACATCCATATGTATGCGGATGACACAGTCATCTTCATCTCTGGCCCATCTACCACTGATGTCCAGGTCCCACTCCAGCATGACTTCCATAATGTGCTGTGCTGGTTCCAAGCCAATCAACTCAGGGTAAACAGCAAGAAGACAGTGGCCATGACCTTCTGCTCTAGCAAGAAGCTGGCAAGGCTAGCACCTACCCCTGTCTTCTCTACCCTGGATGGCACCCAACTTGAACGTGTCCCTGCATTTAAGTACTTGGAAGTTTGGCTCGACAGTAGGCTTAACTTTTATGTCTATATTGATGCCACTGATGTTAAACTGCGTTCCAAACTTAGTGCCTTATACCAAAACAAGGACAGCCTTCCCCTCCAGGTCTGACGACAGCTGATGTTGATCCTCCAAGTTTTTGACTATGCAGATGTAGTCCATGGTACTGCTCCCTCCTCTTTAGTTGCTAGTCTGGACACCTTCTGCAATGCCCTCTTTTGTTTCACCACCAATGCTCCTCTCTGCACACATCACTGCCCCTCTACTCCTCCCTAGCCATCCTTCCCCTACGTCACCAGTCCCACTGCGCCTCAGCCATTGCTAAATACTGGTTTAACTCACTTCCATCTTATCTTCCCTCTCTCCTCTCCCCTGCTGTCTCCTCATCTTACTCCCTGCTCTATAGGGACCCCTGTACTTTCTCCATTCCCCATGCCCGCTCATGTGCTGGGCAGGCCACCTTCTCCTACTGTCTCCCCTCTCTCTAGAACTCCCTCCATCTCTGTCCCGCTCTTCTGGCCTTTAGATATCTACTAAAACTTTCTCCTGTTTCCCCGTGTACCTGCCCTTCCCACTCCTGACCGTCTGTGCCCCGCTTCCTCCTTTCTGTCTTGTCCTGTCTTCTGCCTCCTTCTCCCTACCTGTGCCACCTATGTCTTTGGCCCACACTCTGTGCCCTAATGCACCAGGTGCTGTTTCTTAGCTCTACAGTGTGTCAAAACTTGGCCACCATGTTAAGGTGCCCTGGTCTACCACTTTTTTCTCTTGTGACTATACTGTGCTTGGTTAAAGAGGTTTTTCCCCACCTACTGCTACCTGGTTCTGTTCTGCATTATATTTTGTTTTAGTTTATGCACTTCTGACATTGCATTTGCTCTTCATGTCAATACTGTCTTTTCTCCTGCCCTGGGTCACACCTGGAAATGAGCCTCGGCTCAGTGTGTCTTTCCTGGTTACCAAATTTTAAATAAATGAATAAACAAACACACAGCAGGGAAGGATGGAAACGAAGAGCCCCATGTCCCTTTCACAATCAGTACTATGTTGCCTTCCTATCCTATCATTGGCTAAATTTTAAAATGATGCACAAACAGTGGCTACACTGGAAATATTTAGAAGGGGGCACTCTCCTATTTAAATTTGTAGGAGGAGCCTTCGTCCCTAGGTGATGGGACTCTCCTACACTATTCAGCCATGGAAGGTTAGGCAACAGAGGAGCAGTAGTAACTCATACAGTTTTGTAAGAGAAGCAAAAACTGTCTAAGAGTATACAAGGGTTCCTGCCCAGTTTAACTCCTCTGTGCATAAGTCTTCATCTTTGTATCCGGCCTACAAAAGTCTGCAGATGGGCTGCAGTTACAGTACTTGGATGATTTTGAAATGTTGTGTCTGCCTTTTACCACTAGGTGGTGCCATGATGTTGAATTGAAGGAGTCAACCGGGTGAAGAAGCAACATACTGTATTACCCAGGATTTATAATGCAGTAATCCTAAAAGTCAATGAAAAGGTGGAAAAGGAGCCATTATAGTGGGACACTGCTGTGCATCCCCAACCAATGCTGGCACTTCCTAATGAAGATAAAGACCTGTTTCCAGCTAAGGAATAGGAAACGAATTGCTGGAGAACTCTCCTCCTCCTGTGGTCTAAAATACTACCTTAATGACATGGAGATAACTAAAACCAAGCAGCAAAAATGCCAGAGAGTCCTAACTGCTAATCAGCAACAACTTTAAATATGGAGAAACAGTGCAGGGCAGCAGCTAGCCAGGCAAACTAGATTGTGGCATGAATCAAGAATAACGTCCTACATAGGTTGAGAGGTGTGATCATGCCATAATACAGATCCCTGGCCAGGCTTCCACATTGAGTAGTGTGCTGTAATGATCTCAGTATTGGACGGCAGATATTGACAATTGAGAAAGGAAAGTGGATAATAAGTGGGTAACAATGAGAGGCAGTAATGAGAGCCACCCAAAACTGCCTAAACAGTTTTATTAAGACAAAAAAACCAAATAGGCCATTGTGGGTAGACAAGTAAGTGAGAGAAGCAATTCAGAACAACAAAAAAACCTAGAACAAACATTTGTCAATGCTGGATTTTCGCCACTGGTGTTGCTGTTGTACCAGGTCTTGCTTGTATACAGTTGTACTAAATATTTACCCAGGATAGAGCAGATGAGATGCAGTATCTCATTTTCAGTGGTGTCCTGCTTTGACAGATTTTTAGATTGTAATTACCCAGGATAGGGCAGCTGAGAGGCAATGTCTACTTTTATGTGGGCCCCCACATTTTGACCCCAAATGTCCAACAATCTTTTTATGACCTGACTTTATGATCAAGACAGGTGGGATTTTTAAAAGCCCATCTGAAAGGTGATTTCACTGTGCAGCTGTGGAAACAAGTTTTGGAAGGGGGTTGAAAAATAATACCTGCCCTGTTTAGGAGGTGGGGTAACACGAGGGCTATGCTGAACATCAGGGGCCAAAATCTGCAAAAAATAAAGTTACAAGCAAATGTTGGAACAGTTCGTTTCCTCATAAGTTGGTTTTTCACATTTTTACCCCAAATTTTCAATATAGTCTTTTTATGACCACTCCTTCTGAGCATGACAGGTGTCATTTATAAAACAATGTCTGAAATATTGCACCACAAGTGTTAAAACATTTTGAGTAGGATCGGAGAAATGACAACTGTGAAAAAGCAGGGATCCTGAATGAATATTTCTGCTCAGTATTCACAAAAGAGGAAGAGGGGGAGGTGCCTAATCCAATTAACAGAAGCACTCTTGATAGGGGGGTCGATCCCAGTCCTTTCACAGAAGAAAGGGTTCTGAAAGAACTCCTAAAACTGAAGGTGGACAAAGCAATGGGGCCTGATGGGATTCACCCCAGAATTCTAAAAGAATTAATGGGAGAACTAGTGAAACCACTGACTACCCTTTTTAACAAATCATGGGAGGATGGTGTGGTACCTGAGGACTGGAGGAAGGCAGATGTGATTCCCCTTCACAAAAGTGGGACCAAGACAGAGGCAGGAAACTACAGACCTGTCAGTTTGACCTCTGTGGTAGGGACAGTGATGGAATCACTTCTGAAGGAAAGAATTGTTGAGTACCTAGAGGCCAGTGTGGCACAGGAGCCAAGGCAGCATGGGTTCACAGCAGGAAGGTCATGTCAGACAAATCTAATTGATTTCTTTGACTGAGTGACCAAAGTAGTAGACCAGGGAGGGGCTGTGGACATGGTCTACCTAGACTTTAGCAAGGCATTTGACCCAGTCCCACACAAAAGATTAATAGTCAAATTAACCAGCTTGGGAGTGGGTCCCAGGGTGGTAGCCTGGGTAAAACATTAGCTGGACAATAGGACACAGAAGGTAATTGTAAATGGAGTCCACTGTAAAGAAAGAGGGGTTACTAGTGGGATACCGCAGGGTTCAGTACTGGGTCCAGTCCTTTTTAATGTCTTTATAAGTGACATTGCAGAGGGACTGGAAGGAAAAGTATGCCTCATTGCAGATGACACAAAGATCTGCAACAGGGTTGATACACAAGGAGGTGTGGAAAGGATGAGAAGGGACTTGGCAAGGTTGGAGGAATAGTCAGAAGTATGGCAGCTTGGATTCAATGCAAAGAAGTGCAAAATAATGCACCTGGGAAACAAAAACCCAGGGGAATATTACACAATTGGGAGGGGGGGGTAGTAACAACAACAAAAATGGAAAGGGACCTGGGGGTAATTATATCAGATGACCTTAAGATTAGCAAACAATGTGAGAAGGCAGTAGGGAGGGCTGGGGTTATACTGGGATGTATAGGGAGAGGCATTACCAGCAGAAAACAGGAAGTTGTTATCCGTCTGTACAGATAGTTGGTGAGACCCCATCTGGAGTACTGCGTCCAGTTCTGGAGACCCCATCTCTGCAAGGATATAGACAGGATAGAGGCAGTCCAGAGGAGGGCAACTAAAATGTTGCAGGGTCTGCAAGAGAAGCCATACGAGGAGAGACTAAAGGAGCTTAATATGTATACCCTTGAGGAAAGAAGGGAGGGGGACATGATAGAAACTTTTAAGCACCTCAGTGGAATCAACAAAGTCAAAAAGGGTAGCATATTTCAGAGAAAGAGATGTGCAAGAACAAGGAGACACAATTTAAAGATAGTGGGGGGGGGCAATGTGAGGAAGTATTTTTTCACAGAGAGGGTGGTGGACACATGGAACAGCCTTCCTGAGGAGGTTGTGGGGTCTAAAACTGTGGGAGAATTCAAGAATACATGGGACAGACATAAGCCAATTCTTGTGGGGGGTAAGAAGAAATAGGCTGTTGGATAACTAGGATCTGCGGCTTATCCTGTAGGTAGGGAAATGGGCAGACTGGGTGGGCCAAGCGGTCCTTATCTGCCGTCAAAGTTTATGTTTCTATGTAACTGTCACATTTCTGAGGTGGTGTGAAAAAATGGCTATGTTGAAAAGTTGGGGTAAAAATATTGAAAATTACCACAGTTTATTTATTTACAAGTGTTCAATGCAAAATTGCAATGTAGACCCATAACTTTGTTGTTGTCTCATATTTTGAAAAGTATCTGAGAAATGGAGCTTTCTGATTGGCTGTAAACATTCTAACAGCCTTATGTTAATCTTTTATTAACATACATATAGAGCTTAATCATATGCTGAAGAAGGTTTAACACTATTTACATTTTTTTTTATTATAATAGCAATAAGGCACTCCCAGGGGTTATGTTGATGGTCAGTTAATCACCCTCTAAGGGCATGTGGCACTCGGCTACACCTCGTGCCACATTACACCCCTAGAACGTGATTAACAGACCATTAACATAACCCCTGGTCATGTCTTATTGCTTAATGTATACCCCAAGTTTTCAACATAGCCATCTTATGAGCCCACTTCATGAATGAGGGTGGAGAAAAGGTTCAAATCCTGCCCAAAAGGTGATTTTGTGCCGCAAGTGTGAAAACACATTTTGGCCAGGATTTGAAAAATGACAGCTGTCACATTCATGAGATGCTGTGAAGAAATTGCTATGTTAAAAGTTTGGGGTCAAAATATTGAAAATTACCAAAGTTACGAGCCTGTGTTCATAAATTTCAGCATAGGCTCATAACTTTGTTGATCTTCCTTGTCAATCTTCACCATTCATTACTGCTTGGGTGTAAGCCGTGGGCGCTTCCCGCTATGGGAAGGTTTTTTTTTTTTTGGAGGGTGGGCGAATGGCGCCGACTCCAAGAGCGACGCACTTGTAGGCGGGAGGGCGCTATTAGGTGCCGCACTCCTCCTCCTCCTCCATCTCAGTTCTGTTTCTCCCGCCGTTGAGGCAACACCTGCTGCATGAGTTTGACAGTGCTACGCCATTAGGCCTTCTCTCTACGACTTTGTCAATGACTCCGTCTCTGTTCTTTTTTATGACGCCATTGCTGGTAAGATCGTTCTTTTCTTTAATATTTTAATGGCGCCGGGAGCTTTTCTGTGTTATAGTTAATTTCACATCATGTCTGGTTCAGGAGCTAAACGTAAGTCAAAAGTGGGCCTTGCCCCCATGTGTCGGTGTTCCTGTGGCTGGCATTTTTCCATTTCAGACCAACATGATGCCTGCCTTCAGTGCCTGGGACCTAACCATGATATGGACAGATGCGATGCCTGTTTCTCGATGGACCGCAGTGTTCTCAAAGTCCGCACGTTCAAAGTCGACAAGGCCCTGCCAACTTTTAGAGGATGGCATTGCTCTCGGGCCTCCCAGGCCAGGTCTCTTGGCTCTTCCTCCGGGTCCCCTCCCAGGCCTATATGGTCTGGTGAGGAGGAGGTCTCCTTATCTTCCAGCCTTGCCGAGGAGGAGGCCTCTTTCGCGGTGTCCGAGAAACGCCATGGTCCCTCCCGGGGCCACGGTGGTGACACCGTCTCAGCAGTCACCTCTTCGGAGGTGCAGGCTCCCCAGTGTCATGGCCCACGGTTGCTGGGTCTGGCATTGGTGACCCTCAGCGCCGTCTCGGATCCCGGCACCATCCGCGGTGCCAATGATCGGTGCAGTGCCGTGTTGGCTTTTGGCACCGCTCACAACGCTGTGGGTCCGGTCGACTCCGTGAGCGGCACCGTGTTGGGTTCTGGTGTGCGGTCGGTGCCGGAGACTTGGCCGGAGCCGTGGGTGGATCGAGGCTGGGTTCTGGAGCTGCAGGCAATGTGCTGGGACCGTACGGCGTCATGCACGGTGCCGTTAGCGGCGCCATTTCTCAAGGGGCTCTTGGGGTGGCCAGCATCGAGGTCCTTCCAGTCGACTCCTCCTCAGAGGCAGACAATCCGGAAGTTGACCCGACCTGGCTCCCCGATTCCTCGGAATCAGAGTCTTTCCTGGAACAAGGTGTCAGGCGGCCCAGCATTCCAATTCCTGAGTCTCCTCAACTGTCTTCCTCCAAGGATTCCCAGGCTGGGGGTGGCCTGGAACCCATCGGGGAGGGCGGTTTGGAGATCAGGGACTGGTCTGTCTTCCCAGAGGGGGCTGTGGCAGCTGCCATTTCCGGTGCGGCCGCACCTTCTCGGGGTGGACTCAGGGTTCTGTCTCCAGGGGCCCCCCTTGGGGGGCCTCACAATTGATGGAGCCTGTCACTGGGGTCAAGGAGGAGGGCGTCCTTAGAGTCTGAGGGTTTGAGGGGCCGAGGTGAGGGGCATAGAGTTCCGCCCCCCACCACTCGGGGTGTGGGGAGGAGCCGAAGTGCCGAGCCCCGCCTCTCCTTCTTAGGCTCAAGGGATCCCTCCGGTGGTGTTGCTACGGGTTGCCCTTCTGGACCCTTGCAACCCCAGGTGCATCACAGGGGAGATTCCCCTGCCAGGCTGTTCCAGAGTTCGCATCCCCAGGGTTCTGTTTTACGACCTGGGTTGATATCTGGGATACCGCCAGCTCGGGCTCCATTCCTTGGATTTCAGAGCCCTAGCAGAGAACAGTTGCCTTCTTGTAGGTGCCCCTCTCCCATTCCTCTGCAGCCACCCCCCTCTCTTCCAGGCCATGTCGGTCCTATGGGCCTGTTATCCTGGGAGACGTTCAGAGGCTCTGCGGAGGCCTTCCCGTCATATGTTAGGTGTAAGCATAAGCGGGTTTTTCACCTCTCCCCACTGCCGTAGGAGTCCTCTGGGCATTCGAGTTCTTCATCATCCTCGAATTCCTCCTCTGAGAGAGAGGAACCCTGTGCTCACCTTTCGTCCAACGCTGATTTCATGGAATATCAGTGCTTTCTATAGAGGAGGGTTAGGGATCTCAGTATTTCCTTTCTCAGATGAGACAATACCGAGCTGCAGATGCGTGAATTCCTTGGGGAATTCAGTGCCCAACATCTGGTGGTGCCATCCTGTCCTATCCCTTTCCAGGAGGCATCTATCTGCACCTGGCAGTCTCCAGCCACACCTTTTCCAACCCCAGTAGACTGCAGAAGGAGGTAGGAATCTCTAGCTACACTTCCCAACCCACCCTCGGGATTGCAGTTCCTAGAGACTTCTTCCGGGTGTCGCCGCCTGCTGCATGACCATCCACCGGACTCAGATTCCCTACAATTTGACCGGTTGGGGCGAAGAGTGTTCTCTTCCTCTCGGGTGATGTTGTGCATTGCATCACATCAGGCTCACCATGCTGCCTACAACAGGCATTTATGATCAATGCTTTCTCAGGTTCTAGCATCTATGCCTGATACAGAGCAATCTAGACAAGCCATTGCCCTCTCTGCTATAGGCCTGGAGCTGGCAAGGCAGCAAGCAAGGGCATCCTATGATGCCAATGAGGTGGCCTCCAGGCTTGTGGGGACAGCGTTCTGCATTAGGCACATGGCCTGGCTTCGTCTATCAAGATTGTCACCCCTGGCCTGGTGTAGGGTGATTCGCTCCGCATTCCGAGGGACCCGCCTTTTCTCCACCAGGGCTAAGAGGCTTCTGCAGGGGCTTCCTCCATCTCCTCATCTTCAGAGGACACCTCCTAGCTCTCCTCAGCCTTAGACTTCCTGTCTTGTAAGGCCAGGGTCTCTTCCTTCTGTTTCTCATCAGCAGGAGGCTGAGGGTCTTGTTCCCTCAGGGGTTTTCCTGGTCCCCCCCACCCAAGCAATAATGAATGGTGAAGATTAACAAGGGACGATATGGAAATTATGTACCTACCATAATTCTTGATCTTCTCTTGTATCTTCACCATTCATTACTGATACCCGCCCACCTTCCCCTCACGGGCCTTCTTCCTCGGCGTCTCCCCCTCCCTGCTCGTTCCTCCTCCCTCCCTTCACGGTCTTAAAGCCTAATTTAAAAAAGCCTTCTGTTCTTCTCTCAGAACAGATTCATTTCATTGAGGAGGAGAGGGGAGAGAGTTAAATTTATCTCTATCCTGAGGGAACTCTTTCTGATTGCCCCTGGGGGTGACCTCTTGGCTCCTTCTTAAGCTATGCTGTTCAGTCACAGTTAAGGAAACCATTCCTTAAATGGTTTGGTTCCTTTTTCTAGGTCTCCTCTGGCATGGCACTTATCAGCTGCCCACCCAGCATCACTCATACCTACATTCCCATCTCCACTCGCCCCCCACTCCCTGCCCCCTTTTCCTATTCATGAGATCCTCAACCCACCTCAGTCTCCACTTTCTTCCCCATTCTCTGCCTTAACGTAACTTAACCACTATGACAAAGTGACCCCGTGCCCGAGGTTACTACCATCCTTCCCCACTGCCTATGTCTACCGCCCTCCTCTAACCTAGGCCTATTGTGCGCCCAATTAACCTCCTACCCTCCTATATTCTTTATTCTCATAGGAAATGTACAGAAACTGCAGTAACTTGTCCCTACTGTATTTAATTGCCCTACAGTCCTCCTTGTCTTGTTTTTTTTACAAATTTACTTGTATTGTACTGTGCTTATCTGTTCTTTTATGTCTGACATGGAACCTTTGTGAATGAGCTTGTAGCTCAAAGGTTGTAATCCTAGATTTCAATAAATAAATAAAAAATAAAATGTCTGAATCTCCTGTTTGTGCCAGCCTCTGCTAGTTAACACTGCCCTGGCTCTCCAGTTCTTGAACTGGTGATCTGTTTTGTTTTGCCTTCACGGAGTCAGACTGAGTTCCCGCTCTTCCTTCCGCAAAGGGGTGCACTCTGTAGGGCTTCAAATACCCCCCTGTCCCCCCCCACACACACACTGTGTTAGCACATAACAAGGTGCTAGCGGCCTTCCTTCCCCTGCCTAGTTTGGCACTCTCCTTTCGGAACAGAGTCTACCTTGGCAGTCTGCGAGCTCTCAGCTATGATGTAAGGGGTTGGGGATGCCGGGAGGTGCAGAGAGTCTGCCTGTTGTGTAACAAGCTGTGCAAAAGGTTCAGTTGAATCTTCTTCGCCATTTTTCTTAAAAGTGATCCTTGCTCCCACACCTTGGTTCCGAGCTTACGAGCCTTCAAGCTAATTCTCACAGTTTGGCAGAATTCCTCCCTCCTCCCAGCATCCCCCTTTCTTTCCCTCTTCTTCTTCTTCCTTCTTCTCTCTCTCTTCTTTACCTGTTCCTCCCTCGGAGCTGCCCCACGGAGTGAGGCCCTGCAGTCCCATAGGGTAGGTTTCCTCTTTCCTGTCCTCTGTCGGCTTATTCCTTTTTCAGTTTATATCTTTTCCTTTACCTATCCTCGGCTGTCTTACTTCACTCTTCTTTTTTCTTATCATTATTTCACCTCTGTGGCTTGCAGAACTGAGATGGAGGATGAGTCTGCGGCACCTACTTGGCCGCCCCTACGCCACACCACGTAGTGCGTCGCTACTGGGGGTGGCACCGTCCGGCGCCACTCCTCCCCAAAAAAAAAACCAAAAAAAACCAATTCCCGGAGTAGGTGCGCACCTCTGGCTTACACCCAAGCAGTAATGAATGGTGAAGATACAAAAGAAGATCAAGAATTACAGTAGGTACGTAATTTACATTTTTCAACACAGCCTTCTTATGACCCCACCTCATGAACAAGGGCAGAGAAAATGTTCAACTCCTGCCCGAAAGGTGATTTCATGCACCAACTGCAAAATGCCCCTTCAGGACAGATTTGCCGATTGCCATTGTTCATGAGGTGGGGTCCCAAAATTGGGTATATGAAGGTGAGCATATTGAGACCTGCAGGACTATATGTTGTGTGTGTGTGTGTGTGTGTGTGTGTGTGTGTGTGTGTGTATGTATATATATATATATATATATATATATATATATATATATATATACACTGTATCTATATATAGATAACTATAGAAAAGCAAGGGCTTCATAAGTAGGGTGAAAGCTAATGCAGAACTAGGGATATAATAGGTCAAAGGTAATGAGAAAATGTTATATACTTGTCATATACATGAGGAAGAAAGATCAGGCTAAAGACAGCCTAGAAAGAATAAATGAATAGAGAATGAGCATTGAGGAAGACGAAGGACAGGCAATGAATATGTGAGTACTTCAGTTCTATGTTCACTGTGGAGGCTTCTGGACAGATTCCCAACAGCAAGAACAGATTCAGGGGGTAAGGGTAGTCACAGATTGGAGACAGGGTCTATAACTAGGGAGAACATTCTAAGGGGACTGCAGGGCATGAATGGAAGTGGTTCACCTATTATATATCAGTGGGACAGTCATTTTGTCGACACCGATTAGGGCACAGGCAATACGCCACCTGGCATTGCTGTGCCAGGCATTGTGCCTCCCGGGAGTGAGAGCACCAGTGCACTGTCCTGGGAACTAGTCTGGTTTGCCACCCCCACCCCCCACACACACATTTAAATATAATTTCCTTTGGGCTGGCATACCATGAGCGGGACAGAAATAGTGTTGGCACCAAGGACCGTGGTGAGTGCGGGCGATCTAAAATCAAGATCGCCCTGTCACTGTTGCCCTTGTTGTGGCACCTTAATTGTGGTGCCACAATGAAGTTGCTCCGATAGCGGTATATGAATAGAAACAATTCTCAGGGGCCAGTTGGCCTACACACAGGGGACTGGTGACAAGGCAGGCCTCAAGCAGGTGGCGCAGCCAGTGGCTTTTACCAAGGTGTTACCTTTGTTTGGCTAGGGAGAGGAAAGGGTGCTCCGGCCCAGCTCTTTTAATAACTGGTTGAAAGAGACTTCTGGTGATATCACAGTGTGATCAGCAGCAACAATCTGCAGCTCTCTTCCTTTCCTGAAACAAACCTCTCAAAGAATGGGAAAAACTTACAATATGAACACCATGACTTATTCCAACAGAGGCTACAACTAAATGGTGAAAATTGGCAAACAGAAAACTGAGGTGGAAATTATGGATTCTGATGGATTGCAGCCTCCACTCTCCTCAACCATGCTGCAACAGCCAAGTGTAGACCTGGATGCTTCCTACATGGCCCTTCCGCAAAGACAAGGCAAAATGGAACTGGAGACTTCTCAAGGAACTGCTTACATTCTGAGCAGATGTGAACTCAGCTATGACTGAAATTGGGGGCGCCATAGACACCCTGAAATTGAGTGCTGACACCGTGAACACCCAACCCACTACCATGGACAACCAACTTGATAAGCTAGAGGCAGCAGTACAGCAACTGGCAGACACACAGGTGGCAATCATCACCAGGCAAGAGGATGCAAAAAATGGCAAGGTGAAAACATATTTGCTTGTATGGTACACTGGAGAACTTGAAGGGGATGAATCTGGTGGAATTTCTGGAGGCTTTTTTCCACACTGCCCTAGAGCTCAAAGAAGGATACAAACTGGAAAATGAGTACACACACCGAGCCCTAGGACCTAAGCCTACCTCCCCAACCACTAGACCTCTGTCGATCATAGTGCAGTTCAACAACTGGTCTGTAAAAGAATGTATCTTACTAACTGCTTGGCGGGAAAAAAAAAAGAGTTTCATTGGATAGAACTGAGTATTTTTTGATAATGACTTTTTGATGGCACTAATAAAAAGCTGACAAGAGTATATACCACTCATCCAGGTCCTCAGGAAGCAGAATGTTAAATTCAACCCCCCTCCCTATCCTGCATGCCTATCCGGCCCCCTACTGGCCGAAAGACATATCAGTCAGCCTTGAAGGTGATGACAGACCTATAAGGGAAGGATGTCCTACAGAACTGGGGTCCCCCAAAATGGACATCTTGAGATCCCCCCGGCATCCTGCTGTCAGACATAGAAACAGCAGATGGAGGCATGCAGAAGATACCATTCTGGACATAGTGAAATAGCTTCAGGGCATGAGGCAAGACCCAGCACTACACACGACATGAACTGGCAGCATAAACTGACATTTTCCGAACTCATAAGATACTCTGGAGGGGTGGTCATGGGGTGGGGGAGGACGCAGCTCAGGGGTTCGGGGGTTGGGGTGAGGTCTGATGAGACACTATGCTTTGGTGGGGGGGGGGTTCTGGCCCTCTTTCCATTGCCAGTCATGTAAAGGAAGTAAATATAATTGCAGTTATTCTTGTGAAACATTGTGGTGCAGCAGTAGGGATGTGCCTAGTGGCCTCAATGTGGGCCACATAGCTTAAAACCCTTGGCTGGGCCCTGGGAGGGGGATGCCAATGAGCCTGGTAGGCCCCAACTCATGATCCTCTGAGTGAAATAATCTAGCATCTCCCATAGCATATGCACAGTCATGGTTATAGCCTGTCTACAATTAGCTCAAAGGCTGGCAGTGGGGAGGGTGGGACCACCTGATTTGGATAGATTCCCCTATGTAAGTGGTCTTATTACAAATTTCTGAGATATGCGTGGGTCGGCTTACTATCTTGGGCTTCCCTCTATGGTTACCTTTCCTCCTGGGCATAATACCCCACCTCCTTATTGTCAGGCAACTCGGGACTACTACAAGGACAGGACAAACAGTCCCATATCCCATCAGACAGTCTGCCTCTTATGTAGTTAATGGTAAATTTTAAGCCCAGGTGGACGCAGTAATTCTGGTCCTGATGACTGCATGAAACATTCACAGGGCTTCCTGGGCAGAGGCCCCTTGGGACATACCTGAATACAGGCCATGGGTCAGACACTCATTACTTTTTCAGAACTTAAGGGGACATTACAGTTTTTTCCACAATAAGAAACACCCCTTGTTGGCCCTGTTAACTTATTATAAATCATTTGAGTTTAGCACAAGTGAGTTATAATAAGTTTATAGTGTTTTTATTTTTATTTAACTGTGCCATCCTCCCCACTGGCACTGAAGTGGAGTGTTTCATTCAAACATTTCCACACAAGAGTGCACAGTAAACAGGATAAGAGATACAGTGACACTGCATGCTGACACACACACACACGCTGCAAGCAGATTGCAAGAACTAAAATATGAGTACTACTTTCCTTTTTCACCACAGCACTGACAAAGACACAACACAGTGATATTTATAGGCAGCATCCTACCTGCTGTATACCAGAAGAAAAGGCCTCTGTCATAGGAATGGCATATTAAACCAGTGCCTAACCTCACTCGGCCCCTAGTGCGTGATTTCATGAATAGCTTTCATTGTTTGCCCTGTGCGCTAAGGACAATTCACATTTCCATATATATATTTCTTTTTAACCAGGAGAGACACGCTAAGCTGAAGCTTGTTTACAGGTGCAACCTGGGAGCACAAGGTAGTTAAGTGACTTGCTCAGGGTCACACAGTATGCAATTGGGGGCTATGGGATTCAAACCCAGATCTCCAGGTTTGCAGCTCAGAGCCTTAAATCACTGTGCTATGGTTAGCATGATAGTAATCGTTATATCAGCTATAGTGTCTGGCCTTACAATACCTTAGCAGTAAAGTTAATCTATAGTCCACCAATCCAGAGTAATGTAATTGGTTGGACTTCTTATCCATCTCCCCCCACCCTTTTCAGGCTGAAACCATGAGGCTCAAGCTACAGATATACCCTGACATCTCCATAGAATTATTTTTGTGTAAGGAACTAAGCAATTCATGTTTCGCTGAAGACCATTACAGCGACATCATTGGCAGATCTCTGTAATGGTGACACAGGACCCTGGCGTGGCTTCTCCGAGACCTGTGCCGCCTCTCCAAAACAGCTCTTACTCAGAGTTATATTAGAAGTCATGGGATGAGAGGGGCAGAGCCCCCCGCATGGGGGGGTGCGGGGGCACAGCTCCCCAATGAAAAACACTGCTTAACTGGACGGCACAATGGCAACTGCAATTGCGGTTAACATACAGCCATCACTGTAATGTTGGGTCGACATATTTCTGTCAAACCGGCGTCGTAGATCCATGCAAAACACATTGTAAGAGTTGCCCCAGCTCCTGAGCTCTGCTCGAGCCTTTTGCTGAGAACTGTCTGTGTAAACCTGGTGTCTGTTCTGTAACAAGCCTGCTGCTGCTGCTCAGATTGATGCGCTGAGGCCAAGCCCAAGCAGATGGCCTTCAGTCCACGACTGGGGTTTGCCCAGTCTGTATAATTAGAGTTGTCCCAGAGGTGTAGAATTAGGAGTCGAGGGGAGGGTACCAGGCCATGTAGATTGGTGGGCTTTGCTCTGGGGAGATGAGAGGCAGGCTTAGCACAGGGACTTGAGCATTGGAAGGGGCGATAACCAGATGAGATGCAGTGTGCAAGACCATCTTGAGCACAGAGGTGAATTGGCATTACTGAGCTGGGGGGGCATACCGAGCAGAGTAACATGGCTCATTAGGGAAATGGAATTGTGTGTGTGTGGGGCGGGGGCTGACCTAGATGAGGGGTTGCAGTACGTAGGACAGGGATTGAGCAGAGGTTATTGGTGCTAGGCAATAATTTGCCTTGTCTGTATATTTAACTGTTACATGTCCTCAGGATCTCTTTGTGAATGAGCTTTCTCAATGGAGTTATTCCTGCAATAAACCTCAACTTCAATTCTGCACTTTTGGTGGGGTATGGCAAGACCTGGTTGAGCAGATGGATGTGGACACTTGGGAACTGATGAGTGGCTGCACAAGCAGAAGGATGTCAAGTATTGTTGATTGTGTTGCTTGCAGAGGGTGGTGTTGGGCGGTGGGTGCCTGTGGTGATTGGGCCAGGATGAACAGAGGTGCATTGGCAATTTTTGAATGGTGAGGGACAGGAGAGAGTCTGCAGTCAACATGACTGGGTTTTGCCAAGGGAGGCATGGGCACTGTGGAGCTTGGGGGATGCATGCTGATAAGAGGCGGTGGGCATCAGGGAAGAGGTTGGGGTGAAAGTAGAGGGACTGAAGTCTGCAGTATCATGGTTAGGTAACCTGGTTGGCTCTGAAGGGTTTAGAGCATGTGAGCTAACCCAGGTGTGACTGTGCAACATAGAGTAGTGTTGGGTGGTAAAGACTGAGCAGAGGGATGTGGGTAGTAGGGAGTGGTTTTGAGAGGGGCAAACCAGAAGAGTACATAGTAGAGGGGTGGGCTCGGTGATTGAGCAAGTAGAGTGGCACACGTACTAGCTTTGTGAGGGTTGGCTTATGAATGGGGCATGCATACGAGGGAGTGGGTATACCTAAATTCAGAGCCTACAGTCCAGTGAACCACAGTGGGCTGGTGTGACACCACAGAGGGGTCTTTTTGGGGGCAGGGAGTATGAGTCAGCTTGAGCATGGTGATGTGGGAACTATTTCATATATTTATTTGGTTTTTGGTAACCAGATAAGTACACTAGACATATAAATGCCTGTTTACAGGTACGACCCAGGAGGATACAGAACAGAAAAAATAAGAAATTCCAACTATTGAACAGAAATAAAATACAAAGAACAAATTCAGTGTGAGAAGCAGACAAACCAGTTGTACAATATTCTGGGCAGTAGACATCAGCAAACTATAATAACAGGCTTAAATTAATGCAGGGCTGGTGTGGATGTGGAAAAGTGCACTTTAATGCAAGGGACTGGGGATTAGAAACACTTACAGGCTATGTGTAAAACAAGATGTGTCTTCAGTGCAACTTTGAAAAATGACAAGGTGAGAGAGTTGCAAGCCTTGGTGGGGAGGGAGTTCCATAACCTTGGGGCAAATGAGAAGAAGGTTTGATCACCTATTTTGGATGAACACTTTGAGTGATGAGGGAAGAGGAGCCAGTGTATCTGAGTACATAGGCAGGGTGAGCACCATGTAACAGATAAATTGGGGTGGTCAGGGAGGCAAATCAAAGCAGTTTGAAGGCAAGGCATCCCAACATGTATGAACACAAGGCAGAACAGGAGAGCCACCCCAGAGACAAGTAGAGGGTGCAATGATGACTAAGGCGGGGGGGGAGAACAGGGCAGAATGGCAGATGCTGTTGTATGCAACATCCCATTTATGTAGCAAGGGTTTGGGGGCATTAGTGAAGATGAAATGACTGCAGGCAGAGGAGGAGAATACCTTGGAAGATGACTATGTGTGCTGAAGGAGTAAGGAAGTGCCCAAGTCAGTATGCCAGGTCGAGTCTGGAATTAATGGATTTATCTTAAGGTGCAGATGTGTAAGAAGAAATCTAACACAGGGTCTAAAGTGACACCCAGGTACTTTCATTCCTTCACCAGTGACAGAGGAGAGCCATCAGTACTTAGGATGGACAGGGTGATTGGGGCAGGGTGATTGGTGTGCATTAGACCCAAATAACATTAATTGGGTTTTGTAGGCATTGTGAACTAGGTTGCAGGCCTAAAACTAATTCTGAATGTGGATGAACTCTTAGTTGATTTGGGCATTAATGTGGGAGGAGTTCAGGGAACTACAATAAACAACAATATCATTGGTGTACATAATGGTAGAACAAGAGGCGATGACAGAGGGGAGGTTGTTAATGAAGATAGAAAAGAGGAGTGAACCTCATATAGATCCCTGGGGGATGCCTGAAGTTGTAGGCAATACGCTGGAAGAGACATCGTCAGATTTGACAATTTGCTGCCTGGCTAGCAAATACAGTAGTTTGAGAACCAGGCAGAGACATAAGGGAAGGCACCAGTATCAGTTCAGTTTTGGGATAGGAGGAAATGATCAACTAGACTGAATGCCTTGAATAAATCAGTGTACGAATGAAATGAAATGAGTGAAATCTTTATTTGTAGCACACCTTTCTAAAACCAAGGCGCAGTAAATATACGAAACAAAAATAAAATAATTTAAAATACATGTAACAATCAAAATATTTAAAATCCATAAAATTACAATATCATAGATATCAGCTTCAATAAAATCTGAATTCTGTACCAGTTAGTGAACCTTTGGCCGTGGCAGTTTTAATGCCTTCAGTGACTATTGACGAGAGAGAGAGAGAGAGAGAGGGGGGGGGGAGGGGGAGAGAGAGAGAGATATTAAATCAAGGAGGTAATTTAATAGACTACCGTACACTGAACTGAATTATTAATTGTTAGGCCAGTGTAAGTAAGTAGTTTTGATTCTCTGTTTTTGGGGTTGACTTTTATTTGCCAGGGGGGAACTCTAGCTGGGAGATATTTTCAGTCATTTGTGACTAGACCTGTTACTTAACCCTCTGTGAAATAAGTGTTTGAAAGGAAGGAAGGCACTCTCCGGGGTGGAGGGTGAGAGTTGTAGTTGATTGTTTCTGGAGGGCACAGGTTTACTCCACCACCCTCCCCTCACTCCACCCGTCCCGAGCACATAACTTCCTATCAGGGGTTCTTACATCACTTCCCCAAATTTTCTAACAACATACACCTGTTCATATTCTTAAAGGCACAGCACACTGACTAGGGGGTAGAGACACTCACAAGCTTGCACACACTAAAACAAGAACAAAAAAAACAAAGAAAAAAAGGAAAACATTTGAAACAGAAAGGGAGACAGACATGCGGGGAGTGGTGCAATGCACTGGCTGTGGAGCAGCAGTCTTCCGGGAGACATTCTGGAGACTGCGTTGCTGCCCTATTTGCAGGCACCTCTCTGGTCTGAGGGAGGAGGTTGCTCGTCTCCATGCTGACCTGGCAAGGATTCAAGAAACCTGCTCCCCCACCCAGGCCACTACAACTACCTCAGAGGCTGCCAAGAAAGAGAAGTGGTTGGACCACGGTGGGCTCAGGGAGGGTGAGGGTTGTGGAACAGAGGTGCATCCCTCCAGTTGTGCCTCTCCACAATTCATTCGCCACTCTGGCAGAGCATGGTTCCTTTATGGAGGCACCTGCATAGGAGACCAAGGATGCTGGGAACCTCCACAATGGAGACCCACAGGAAGGTAGCACAGGACCCCACAGGGGAAGTAAACAACTCCTGGTGGGGGACTCAGTTGTTAGGGGGGTAGAACTGGGGGAGGGAGGGAGGGGAAAGGGTGGTAAGGTGCCTGTCCAGCACCATGGCTTGGAGGGACAGGAAACGAATCCTCAGGATCATGGGAGTAGCTGCAAGGGGGAGTGAGCTGGATGTCATTATCCACCTAGGGACAAATGACCTGGCTGAGAATGGGATCAGAGCAGTGCAACAGGAGTTTGTGGAGTTGGGGAAGGGCCTTAGACAAGTAGCACACATGGTAACTTTCTCGGAAGTGCTACCTGTCTATGGCATAGATGAGGCTAGGGTACTCTGCACCATGGGATTCAATGACTGGGTGAAAAACTGGTGCCGAGCTCAGGGATTTGGCTTCACCAGGGACTGGGGCTCCACATGGAGGGATGCAGGCCTATACTGGCACGATGGTCTGCATCTGTCCAGGAGGGGAACCAGGATCCTAGGTCACAGGTTTAAATGCTTCATTGGCAAGGATTTAAACTAGCCGGGGGGGGGGCACTGAAAAGGAGAAGGAAAATCCTAGCCCCCCCCAAAAAAAAAATCAGGGTAGTTAGTGAGGTAAACACCAAGATAGAGCAGTTGATAGGGAGAAGGGTAAGGGTAAATAGAGAAAAAAAGACAAAGGCAGTAAGGACAGGGATGGCGCGAAAAGAAATAAGGCCATACAAAAAAAATTGAGGGTGATCAGTATCAGTGCCCATAGTCTAGGTAAAAAGGTCCCTGAAATGGTGGCCTTGATGGAAGAGAGATGCCTCGATATCGTGGCAGTCACAGAAACATGATACATAGAGAACCATGACTGGGATGTCAACATACCAGGGTACACAATCTACAGGAGGGACAGGGAGGGTAAAAGAGGAGGAGGAGGAGCTCTCTATGTAAGGGAAGGGATCAAAGCAACAGAACTAAAGGGTAAACAGGGAGGAGGGGGGCACAGTGGGTCACCCTGGAGACTAGAAATGACACCACAGTCCACACAGGGGTTATATACAAACCCCCCATCTCAGGGGCAGGAAATGGACAAGGAAATGATGGAAGGCATCCTTAGGATGGCAGAGAAAGGGAAGATATTGCTGATGGGGGACCTGAATATGCCAGATGTTAACTGAAGCACCTTTGCTGCAGCCACATCCAAGAGCAGGGCCATTCTTGATGCCCTGCAGGGGGTATGCCTCAGTCAGCTAGTTTTGGAACCCACTCAGGAGGGAGCAATCTTAGACCTGGTACTTTCAAACGGGGACAGAGAGAATCTCAGATCTAGAAGTGGGTAGCAATCTGGGAACAAGTGACTGAAGCCATACAAAAGTGAAGGTACTGGACTTCAGGAGGGCTGATTTTGTCAAAATGGGAGAGTGCCTTAGAAAAGCACTAGCAAACAGGCAAGAAAGTGAGGTGGAGCAACAATGGGGAAACATCAAAACTGCAATCACAGAGGCAACAAGCCTTTGTGTGAAGCAAATAAACAAATCAAAATGAAAGAAAAAAACAATATGGCTCTCAAAAGAAGTGGTGGGGAAGGTTAGGGACAAAAAGATAGCATTCAGGCAGTATAAGGAAACACAGAAGGAGCAGGACAGAGACCTGTACCACTTAAAGCAGAAGGAAGCGGGGAAGACAGTCAGAATAGCAAAGGCCCAAACCTAGGAAAAGATAGCCAACTCAGGTAAGAAGGGGGATAAAACCTTATATAGGTCCATTAGGGAGCAAAGAAAGACTAAGGCAGGGATACTGAGGCTGAATAAAGAGGAGGGTGGTTGGGCAGAGAGCGACAGTGAAAAAGCCGGGATACTGAACAAATACTTCTGCTCAGTATTCACAATGGAAGAGCAGGGAGATAAATAATCCAGTCAATAGAAGCGCTCTGATTGGGGTTGATATTAGTCCTTTCACAGAAGAAAGGGTTCTGAAAGAACTCATAAAACTGAAGGTGGATAAAGCAATGGGGCCTGATGGGATTCACCCCAGAATTCTAAAAGCACTAAGGGAAGAACTAGTAACACCACTGACTACCCTTTTAATAAATCATGGGAGGATGGTGTGGTACCTGAGGACTGGAGGAGGGCAGCTATGATTCCATTTCGCAAAAGTGGGAGCAAGACAGAGGCAGGAAACTACAGACCTGTCAGTTTGACCTCAGTGGTAGGGAAAATGATGGAATCACTTCTGAAGGAAATAATTTTTAAGTACCTAGAGACCAGTGGGGCACAGGACCCAAGGCAGCATGGATTCACTGCTGGAAGGTCATGTCAGACAAATCTACTTGATTTCTTTGCCTGGGTGACCAAAGTAGTAGACCAGGGAGGTGCTATGGACATGGCCTACCTAGACTTTAGCAAGGCATTTGACACAGTCCCACACAAAAGATTAATAAACAAATTAGCCAGCTTGGGAGTGGGTCCCAGGGTGGTAGCCTGGGTAAAATACTGGCTGGACAACAGGACACAGAGGGTAATAGTAAATGGAGTCCACAGTGAAGAAAGGGGGGTTACTAGTAGGGTACCGCAGGGTTCAGTACTGGGGCTGGTCCTTTTTAATGTCTTTTGTAAGTGACATTACAGAGGAACTGGAAGGAAAAGTATGTCTCTTTGCAGATGACACAAAGAGCTGCAACAAGGTTGATACGCAAGGTGGGGTGGAAAGGATGAAAAGGGACTTGGCAAGGCTGGAGGAATGGTCAAATGCATGGCAGCTTAGATTCAGCGCAAAGAAGTGCAAAGTAATGCACCTGGGAAACAAAAACCCAGGGTAAGAGTACACAATGGGTGGTGAGATACTGACAACAGCAAAAATGGAAAGGGACCTGGTGGTAGTCATATCAGATGACCTAAAGGTGGGCAAGCAATGTGAGAAGGCAGTAAGAAGGGCTGGTGGGATACTGGGATGCATAGGGAGAGGCATCGCCAGTAGAAAACAGGAAGTTGTTGTCCCTCTGTACAGACAGTTGGTAAGACCACATCTGGAGTACTGTGTACAGTTCTGGAGAGCCTATCTCCGCAAAGACATAGACAGAGTGGAGGCTGTCCAGAGGAGGGCAACCAAAATGGTGCAGGGTCTGCACCAGAAGACATATGAAGAAAAACTAAAGGAGCTTAATATGTATAGCCTCGAGGAAAGAAGGGAGAGGGGGACATGATAGAAACGTTCAAATACCTCAAGGGAATCAACAAAGTCCAAGAGGGTAGCATCTTTTGGAAAAAGAGATGTGCAAGAACAAGGGGGCACAATTTGAAGATAGAAGGGGGGGGACGGCTCAGAGGTAATGCGAGGAACAGCCTTCCTGAGGAGGTCCTAGAGTCAAAAACAGTGGGGGAATTCAAGAATGCATGGGACAGACAAGGCAATTCTAGTGGTGGGTAGGAGGATGTAGGCTGTTGGTTAACTAGGATCTGCAGCTTATCCGTTAGGTAGGGAAATGGGCAGACTAGGTGGGCCAAGTGGTCCTTATCTGCCATCAGATTCTATGTTTCTATGTGACCTGGACAAGGGCGGAGGTGGTGCTATGTTCCTTTTGGAAGCCATTTTGATATAGTGTAAGAAGATGTTTGTAGGTAGTCATTTAATTTGGAGGCAACCACCCTTTCCAGTAATTTGCTGAGGACAGGCAGTAGGGCAGTAGCAAAAACTAGGGAGCTGGTAGCAACAGGTTAAGCAGTTACATATTCTCTGTTGAGTGTGGGTGTGACTGCAGTGCTCAGGATGTGGCAGGGTGTTGGGCATTAGATAGTACTGGGTGTTTGGCCAGCAGAAATGTGTGAGCAATATGGAGGGCGGTGAGGCAGACAGATGGGATGCAACACACAGTATTAGAGTGGGCCAACTGGATTGGTATTATGGACAGCAGGGGCAACCATGCAGAGTAGAATGTGGTGGGCAGTAGGGAGCTGGGAATGCCAGGATGGTCCTAGTGTCATGTGCACTGGGATAATAGGGGGTAGGCAGAGTAGTGGGGCAATGGCACTAGTGAACTGATGGTGTGAGGCCCAGACGAGCAGAGGGGATTGTGAACCAGGTTGTGCCAGGTGGATAAGGGGGGGAAGGTGTGGTCAATAGGGAATTGGGCAGAGGGAGTTCAAGCCTATTAGATGGCTGTGTATACGGGGGAAGGCCAACAAGCAAGGAGTAGAGTGAGATGGTGGCATGATTGGTATAGTACCATTGTGGAAAATGTTGAGTGGGGTTTCCAGTGGCAAACGGAGAGGTTTACGGTTGCTGGTTTGGGATATCTGGGAGGGGAATGCATCTTAGGCATAGCGGAGGGGCCTAAGTCCACAGTGCACCTCTTGGCAGTGCTGTTTGGAATTGGCACCCTGACCTCTACCACCCAGACCATCCATATGTCTTGGAGTCTGCCTAGTTGGTGGTGCATGGACTGCGTTGTAGCAGTGGACTGATCTAGCCGGTTTTACCTCCAACATTTGTTTCCTGGGGTGGGCCAGGGTACATATACACAGCTCATTGTGCTTGCCTCATCATTCATGCGCATTTCAGCATTCGAGGGTGGCACTCCAACTGCTATGGTGATTCATGCTGTGCCACCACCTCTCTCCTGCCCAGTGACAGACTGGTAGCACAGTGTCAACCCCCCCACCCCACAACCACTGAGAGATGAGATTTGTGCTCTGAATGCTCTAAAATAAACTGACTACGTTTGCTTTTCATGGTCAACCAATTTGTAGCTGAGCGACTGACTTGCTTCTGTATTCTAATTTTGCAGATCTTGATGAATGTCACAGAACCTATTATCAGATGAGTATTTGTATTTTTGTTGTTTTCTACTGTGACATTATTATTATTTTTAGAATAATGAATCATTCCTGATGATTTTAATTTGCTTTATTTCACAGGTGAACATCCTCATTTATGATCAAGATCCCCACAACTGGGCATCTCTCAAGGACAGGTAAATTCGCTGTAGAGTATTTCTTATCCTGATAATCAAGCAATGGCATATATACAGATGGTAGACAATCCATGTTATATAGGTATGGCTGGCAAGAGTTGGGGGGAGGTGTCCCATATCCTCAACCAAAAAAATAAGCAGCACTCGTGTCACTAGTGACGGAAATGGGGATTTGTGGCATAGCATAGAGGTCGCAGACCAGAAAATTGCTGTGTGCCTGGGAAATCCCAGCTTCAAATTCCACTCCTGCCAAGAGCGCACAAATGTGAATTTATGCAAAGCACAGGATTCCAGTCTGGTACTTATCCAGTTTCACAGGGCTGTGCTATTTGCTGTGGTCAGATTTAGTTCTGTGATTTGTTCAGTTGTCATGGAGCTGTGCTATTTGCTATGGTTAGATGCAGATCTATGATTTAATTTCACAGAGCTGGGCTATTTGCTGTGTGCAGTTAGATTCAGGTCTATGATTCATTTAATTTTACAGAGCTATGTTATTTGCTGTGTGTGGTTAGATTCAGATCTATGATTTGTTTAATTTCACAGAGCTGGGCTATTTGATGTGCTGAGATTCAACATTTGCCCAATTTTACAAAGCTGTGCTATTTGATATGGTGTGATTCGAACATGTGATTTGTCCAAATGCATAATCTATGTTATTGGCTGTGATGTGTTTTGAACATGGGATTTGCCTGATTTAACACTTCTGTGCTACAGGTATTGTGTTGTGTGGGATTCGAACTTGTTGCTTTTTCAGATTTCACAATGCTGTGCTTATGTCTGTGCTTGTGGAGAGTTGTTAACTCGGGATGCATCTGATTTCAGTTATGTGCTATTGACTGGGGGAAATTTCAAAACTGCGATTTGTTTTAGATTCACAGTGCTACAGTTGCTGCAATTGATATGGTTAGATATTTCCAGATATTTGACGATGTTTCTTAAGAGATTATCTCTGGTGGTGGCTCTGTAAATGTGTATAAAAATCAAACCCTTTTGGATTTGTGCTCTAGTGGGTAATGACATCACCAAGAGACACAGTTACAGAGTACCGTATATTTTATCACCAGCCATGCAAAATGCAGTCACGCAGCAGCAATATCAGGATCACAAGTGTCCCGATCCACCCCAGCACTGCAAGCAGCAGTGCTACAGTCACCAAGGGGCCCAATTTAGTAACTGATGTCTGATTATTGTCTTTGACTATGGTCAGGGTGCTTCTGCATGCTGCATGCACTTGTGTAGTGACCCTCTCTGCTGTATTACCTACAAATTGCTCCTGCTGTTGGTTTGTGGTTGTAGGTAGCATGTTGGGACACCAGGTAACTCTCCTTCTCCCTGCTACTTCATTAGATGACACCTCCCCCTGTGTACCCCTGGTTAGCCTGGATGGCTTATGGCAAGCTCTTAGTGGGGGGAGGGTGTGTGTGGACACTGAGTGCTTGAGAATAGAGATAATTCACAGCAAGATGACAATAAACCCTTGGATTAATGCACTACACTATTTGGCATCAACATGTTTTTTGTTTCTATTGAAACATTGACTGGCTAGCCCAGATGGCTTATGGCAAGTCACTACCCAGGGAAGGCAGTAGTCTGGCAGCAGTGACAGGTGTTCGAGAATGGAGATAATTCACAGTTGCAGAATGACACCGGATCATGGAACTGAGGGGTAGTGCATGTCAGTACCAGGTGGTAGTCCCCCCAACACACACACACACACACACTCACTCGGCTATGCTTTATTGTTATTCTCCCTTTCCTGTTTTATTTCTCATTCTCTAACTCTGTTAGAGTCACTCTGTTCTTCTTATTTACTTTTTTACCAAGCAAGAAAACACAGCAGCAGGGAAGCTAGGGAGACAAGCCTATATCAGCTCACCCCAAACCACCCACTCAGCTCCCTCCCCGCCCCCTTCTTTTTCTCGGTTTTCTTTTCTTTTCTAATTTTCCTTTGCCCCCCAGAGGAGACTACCACCAGTGCACCAGTCCTCTGCCTACCAAAAGTACACATTCACACAATCCCCCAAACACACACAGACTTTGCATTCTTGTTGTTCTTTCTTTCCTCTTCTCCTTCTCTTTTACTGTATTAGAGTCAGCTGAGTCACTCTACTCAACACAGTAGCAGGAGAGCTAAGGAGACAAGCCTGTACACACCCACCCCAACCCCCCACTCAGCTCCCCAAACCCACTGTTTTCTTGGGGGTCATCTTTTTTCCAAGTTTTGGTCTGACCTCTGAGTCCCACTGGAGAAGCTACCACCCACCCAGGAGTACACAAACACATTCACAATCACAATGAAGTCACAACAATCTCCCGCAACACACACACACAGTAATAGAGTGGACTTTGCTTTCTTGTTTTTTTTTTTTTCTTTCACTCTTCTTTTTATGTTTGCTTGCACGCATGTGCAAGAAACATAGTGCCACCATACGAGAATTTGTAGGTGTGCCTTCCCCACTTCCAATGCCCTGCTGCCTTTTGCAGGCGCAGCCGCACACCGCCAATGAATGTCGGAGCTGTCTATGACAGTCCTTCAGATGCAGTGGTGTACAGTTGAAGGCAAAAAATCGCTGTAATCAGCGGTGGTAACATGTAGGCAATTTGCATACTGCCGCATCAGCAGTATGCAAAGTGCCTACTGTTAACACTACACTAAAGCAGCTATCATAGACAGCTCCATCCCTGTAACCAAGCTGGCAGCCTTACCCAGCATACTCATGCGCTCTCCCCACACACACTGCATGGCCGGCAGGGGTGCCCAATCCTCTGTCGGCTCCGCTGTCTCCCCAACAGAGTTCCAGGTGCCATGCTCCGAGGCCCAACCCAGCATAGCAACAGTTCCATGAGGCCGATGGGTGCCAACCCCATCGCTCCACTGTATCCCCCAACAGAGTTCCAGGTGCCACGCTGGAGCCCACCCCAGCATGGCACAAGTCCGTATGGCCAATGAAGAGTGCCCAATCCCCCTTCGGCTCCATTGCCCCCCCAAACAGCCTTCCAGCTGCCATGCTGGGAGCCCACCCCAGCATGGCAAAAGTCCCGCGTCATCTTTAAAAAAACATGCCCTGTAAGAAAAAACGGTCCATCGCTGACTGTCTTGACCCCCACCTCTCTCGCACCTGTCTCCCCACACCCCACCTCACCCCATACTTACCTCCAGAGGCCGGCTCGACAATCTTCGGTGGACCGGGAACACGTCTGCACTCTTCAAAGCTGACTGCAAACTGAGGAAATGCCAGTAAGCTGTATAATGGAATAAATAGGCTTGTTTTCAACTTTGATGCATATCTCAGGCATTTTGAGGAATTTTTTTCACCAAATTTTCAACATGGGGTTTTTGGGACCCCCACCTCATGAATTCTGGCACTGTCATTTTGTTATTCGGTCCCGAAAGGTGATTTCACGGTCACTGCGTGGAACCACCTTTTGGGACCGATTTATGAAATGACAGTGTCACAGTTCATGAGTAGGCCAAAAACCCTATGTTGAAAAATTGCAGAAAAGATTCCTCAAAATGACTGTTTCATTTACATACGTTACGCAGTTCTTGATGCACGCACGTAAGTTTGCAAATGTTTAATATTTTCACCCAGATTTTCAACATTGCCATTTTAGCACACCTCCTTATGAGCAGTATAGCTGTCATTTTTCACATCTCGCCTAAAATGCGTTTCTGCGCATGTAGTGCACAATGGCGCAGTCGGTGTGCGAAATCAATGTTTGGGACAGATTAAGAAAATCACTGTGACACTGTTCATGAGCAGAGGTCTTAAAATGGCTATGTTAAAAATTTGGTGACAAAAGTCCCTAAAATGATGGGGTTACGAGCAAGCATTGTGCAGTTTCCACGCACCCTCGTAAGTTCATGAATTTGTAATATTTTCAGTCCAGATTTTCACCACTAGCATTTTTCCACACTTCCTTATGAACAGCACAGCTGACATTTTTTACACCGTGGCTGAAATGTGTTTTCGCACTTCCAGCGCAGAAATGTGTGGTCGCTGTGGGAAATCACTGTTCAGGACAGATTAAGAAAATCACAGTGACACTGTTCATGAGCGGAGGTCCCAAAATGCCTATGTTGACAATCTGCTGTAAAAAATCCCCAAACTAACTACATTACGGGTGTGAGTTGCGCAGTTTCTACGCACGCTCGTGACTTCACCAGTTTTTTTAAGATTTTCACTGCAGATTTTCAACATTGCCATTTTTTACACTTCCCCATGAACAGTACAGCTGTCATTTTTCACATCCTGTTCAAAATGTGTTTTCGCACCTGTGGTGCCAAATGGCATTGTCGCTGTGCAAAATCAGCTTTTGACTAACAAACTGATATTGCCACTGTTCATAAGGTGGGGGTCACAAAAAACATGTTGAAAATTTGGAGTGAAAATACCAACGAACACCTGAGGCGTTAGGGTTTCCAACCATAACGCCCCACCCTGTAGAGACTGACAGGCATCAGGGGTGTGACTTAGGATTGTCGCCTGTAATGCTCATACCATTCCACCCCCACTCACACCCTGCAGCCAGTGAGAGGCATCGAGGTGTGCCTTGGACTCTTCAGCCCCAAAGTTCACCCCATTCTCCTATACTGCACCCATCTCACCATATTTCCTGATGGAATGGGGTGAACATAAGGGCCAAAGATCCCAAGGCACAACGTGACACTTGTCGGTGTCTGCAGGGTAGTGTGTGGTGAAATGGCGTGGCCATTATGCCTGACGACCCAAAGGCACACCCCAATGCCTGTCAGTATCTGTAGGGTGGTGATGGGGTTGGCTTCAGTTCAATACTTCACTGCCATTCCTATTATGCAGTTCTGTAACTCCTACACTACCAATGCCAATGCCAGCAAGCAAACATTCGGCATTGACAAATGCTTGTTTATTTAAGCTGCAAAACAGGAGGGCAGTAGGACTAGGAGAGCTAAAGGCCCACCCTGTACCAGCCCACCCCACAACCACTCACCCAGTTCCCCCTGTGTTTTGTGTTTTTTTTTGTTTTTTTTTTAAGTTTTGCTCTGGAGGAATGGTCTGACCTAAAGACTAAGTCCTTGATTGAAGCCCCACATGCAACAGCAGCCCACCACCCACCCAGCTCTCCCAGACCCCCTTTTGTTTAGTTTTTTTCAAATTCCTCACAATGTGGAGTCCTCCTGGTGTAATTCTCCCACCGAGTCCCCCTTCCCTTCACTCTGCCCCAAAAAATCACCACCATCACCAAGTCCGTCCACGAGATTCAAGCCCCTAAATCAATGAACTGTAGTGCTCACAGTCCTGTCTCTGCTGGCGCTACATGCTAATGGCAGTGAACTAATCTCATTCTGTCGTATGGACTTCCAAAATTGTATTTTCTTGCTGTTTCTCTTTCAGGCAGAAAGCCAAAAGCTTACCTGCCTTCTCCCCCACCTTCACAATAAACCTTATTGTGTGTGAAATGGAGCATGTTCTGCCCTAGATGAGAGAATTTTGTTAACTTCACATTTTAAGCTTGTAATTTGGAAGAAAAAATGTTGCCTATCAGATGGGGTTTGTTTGTATGAAGTCTGCAGTCATAATAGTTGATCATGTTTTCTTGTTGTTTTCTTTTTCTATTATAGGCAAATCCAGTAACTCTGCCTGTATTGTATATTTTACAAGTTTCCCATATGGGTGAGTAGGAGATGTCCCCATTGTTATTAATGAAGATATCAATATGCTTAGTCAGCCAATCTTTAAAATTTGGATTACAAAAGAGGGAGTTGTTAAATTGCCATCTGGGGGATTGCCAACCTTTAGGTTCTATGTAGAGGGCCATTTTATGCATACCATGGTTAGAAAGAACTATGATATTATAATGTATGGGTAGCCCTTATTACCCACTGAAAGTAAGCTATTTACAACCTTGTAATCCCACTATAGTGTATGGGTAAGGGCTATTATGTATGAAAAGCAATGGAAATACACAGCTGTTGTACCATCAATGTGACCTCAACATGCTGTTGTATGATCTTGAGTACGTCACATTGCTGGTACAACAGCATCGATCCTCATTGCGCATGTGCACTCTGTGCACTGGACTCTGGGAAACGGCCATGCCGTGAATGCTGGTTTCAAATAGGAATCAAGGTGAGCAAAACCTAATCAAGTAAGGAGAGCAGCTACATTAAAAATGTGTATCGTAGAGTAAGGGGCCAGGTTTAATAAAAAAAAAAAAAGAAGAAGTTAATGTGAAAGGGATTGGTTAATGTGAGGGGAGATCGTGACAAAGCTTGTTCTCGAGTTGGGGAGGTGGGTGTCCAAGTCATTAAATCAACGCGGACCATTGATTTTACTGTTTAAAAGTTGCTGGTGTTGATTTTACTGTTGTCCCATACACTATACAAGATGATGGATGGGCAACAGTAAACAACAAGATGTTGTTCACTTCTTGAGGTTGTATGACAACTGAAAACCTCTCGAGCTTCGCTCTCGAGGTTTACGTGGTTGTCATAATAACCTCTCGAAGTGAACAACATTCTTGTCGTTCACTGTTGCCCATCCATTATCCTCAATGTTGTAATGTCAGAACCATATAAACCTCTCACACCGATGTCATAGCAGTGGCTTTACAAAATGGAATGCCAGTGTTATTTAGTATTCTGCACACCCAGAATTCGATTGTTAGTCTCAGTACAGTATTTAAATAACATTCCAATTGTCACAGTTTACTGTTACTGAGTCTAACGATCACCATGTCTGATAGAGATTTTAACTCTGGTGCTAGTTCGTCCCGCTGTAGTTCAGTCTGTGTATCCTAATAAATTGTTTTCCTACACAATCGTGTGGCCATAGTGCAGGTTCATTAATAAGGCAAGGCTAAATCACTTGTGTTCAGGTGGGGTGGGGGGTAACTTCTCATGTCGAGTCCCATACACTATAAATGACAATGCCTGATGTACAGGTGATAACCATGGTGTAATCACCTCTCGTGGTTGCTAGGGCAATGGTAATCCTCTTGAGCTGTGCTCTTGGGGTTTACTGATGCCCTAGCAACTACTCAAGGTGATTACACCATGGTTATCACCTGTACATCAGGCATTATCCTCTATATAATCCACTGACACAAGCCTGTTGCTAGTATGAAGAGAGGTGACGAAATAGTCTCTCCTGCAAAAGGAAGTGTGCCTAACAGAGAAGAACCAGTAATCCCTGCCTTGAGGGTGATCTAATCTCCAAGTATCCTCTAACCCTAAATCTTTAATGACTCTGGAGAGTGATCCTGGATTTGGACATCGGCACCTGAGTTGGTTTAGAACTGCGATCTTTTAGGGTGTCCAAGAATTCATTAAAATCACCCCCAAGAATTATTTCAGAGACATTCAAGTTACTGAGTTCAAAAAGGAAGCCATTTAAGAATTCCACTTGCCCTGAGGTAGGGGCATATAAATTGCATAATGCAACTTTCTTGCCTTTCAGAGTACCACAGATAATTTGATATCTACCTTTCAAATCCTGTATTGAAGTGGACTGAACAAAGTTTACTCCTCTTCTGATGAGGCCCCCCCCCAAAACTTTTTTTTTTTTACTGGAGAATCAATTATTTATTTATTTAGAGTATCGGAATTACAAACCTTTGAGTCATAGACTCATTTCCAAAGGCTCCACGTCAGTTACAAAGCAAGATACAGTACAGCAGGTGCAGAGTGGACATTTAAACAGATATCAGAGGGTGATGTGGCCTATACAAAGTGTTAGCTACGCAGGGTTGGGGAGTAACATAGGTACAAATATATGAGCAACTCAGTGGAATGTGGCCTATGCAGGAGGTTAGCTAAACATGGTCCCCAAGACAGAGGAACTAATCGTAGACGAACGAGTCAGTGTAGTCAGGAGAGACCAGATTTTGTCATAGCAAAAATTCAGAGGTAGTACATAGAAACATAGAATTTGACGGCAGATAAAGGATTGCTTGGCACACGTAGTCTGCCCATTTTCCTACCTAACAGATAAGCTACAGATCCTAGTTAACCAACAGCTTACTTCCTCCTACCCCCCCACTAGGACTGCCTTATGTCTGTCCCATGCATTCTTGAATTCCCCCACTGTTCTTGACTCCACAACTTCCTCAGGGAGGCTGTTCCATGCATCCACAACCTTCTCCGTGAAAAAATACTTCCTCACATTACCTCTGAGCTGTCCCCCCTCTATCTTCAAATTGTGCCCCCTTGTTCTTGCACATCTCTTTTTCTGAAAGATGCTACCCTCTTGGACTTTGTTGATTCCCTTGAGGTACTTGAACATTTCTATCATGTCCCCTCTCTCCCTTCTTTCCTCAAGGGTATACATATTAAGTTCCTTTAGTCTTTCTTCGTATGTCTTCTGGTGCAGATCCTGCACCATTTTGGTTGCCCTCCTCTGGACAGCCTCCACTCTGTCTATGTCTTTGCGGATATGGGGTCTCCAGAACTGCACACAGTACTCCAGATGGGGTCTCGCCAACTGTCTGTACAGAGGGATAACAACTTTCTGTTTTCTGCCATTGATGCCTCTCCCTATGCATCCCAGTATCCTCCCAGCCTTCCTTACTGCCTTCTCACATTGCTTGCCCACCTTTAGGTCATCTGATATAATTACCCTCAGATCCCTTTCCATTTTTACTGTTGTCAGTATCTCACCCCCATTGTGTACTCTTCCCCTGGGTTTTTGTTTCCCAGGTGCATTACCTTGCACTTCTTTGCATTGAATCTGAGCTGCCATACATTTGACCATTCCTCCAACCTTGCCAAGTCCCTTCTCATCCTTTCCACTCCATCTTGTGTATCAACCCTGTTGCAGATCTTTTGTCATCTGCAAAAGACATTCTTTTCCTTCCAGTTCCTCTGCAATGTCACTTATAAAAACATTAAAAAGGACCGGTCCCAGTACTGAACCCTGCGGTATCCCACTAATAACCCTCCTTTCTTCACTGTGGACTCCATTTACTACTACCCTTTGCGTCCTGTTGTCTAGCCAATTTTTTGTCCAGGCTACCACCTTGGGACCCACTTCAAGGCTGGCAAACTTGTGTATTAATCTTTTGTGTGGGACTGTACCAAATACCTTGCTAAAATCTAGGTAGGCCATGTCCACAAATTTACGATTACTTACTGACTTGGGCTATCAGATGGCAGATAGTACGGCTAAGGGCAGATACAGGAATGGGTAGTGAGGAGGTGGTTTCTGAGTGCCGCCTTGAAGAGACCCAGTTTGGTGAGGCCAGTGACAGATGGAGGGAAGGAATTGTAGAAAGTGGGGGCCCTGACCATAAATGACCTCTGTGCCAGGGTTGTCTTGACCCTGAGGATTAGCATGGAGGCAATGCTAGTACTGCAAGTGTTTACTAGGTGCTCTTTGGTAGTAAGGGATGCTGCCAATCCCGGCTGTGTTAGCCCAAGGAGAGATTTCTTGACTGTGAGACAGGCCTGATACTTGAGTCTCTCATCAAAGTTGAGGATCTGCTTAATGGAGTAGAGGGTGCAAGTGTGCTTAGTCCATGCTGCACCTGACAGGAGCCTGCAGGCTTTGTTAAGGACTACTTTAATTTTGTTGAGAGCCATTGTGTCTGCTTGTCAGGGGCTGATTGTGGTCAGCAGGACTGTGTCTCTATCCTGCTGTATCCTGAGTGTGGGTTAGAAATTCAAGGGCAGAGTACAAGCAACAGCACTCCAACCTGCCTGTATTTGGAGTGTGTGAATTGTGTGACTCTCTCTACCTACCTATCTCTATATATAAAAATCAAAAAAGGAACAAACAAAATCCCCCCCCCACCAAAGGTGTAGCTGTGGCTGGTGTGTTACAGTGGGAGTGACTCGTTTTCTCAGACAACCCTTAAAGGGCTACTGGAGCTAATCCCTGTGCAGGGTATTTTTACTAGTGCTTAGAAGGTAAACTAGGCAATTTAAGCCTTTAAATTTTCTTTTAACAATTTTTGGTTAGGTTTCCCAAATCAGAAATGCACATGACATCACTTTCAGTCTTAGCTGCATAAATGCCACGCCAGTGTGTGCTCGGCCAACACAGGTTCTGAGTGTGAGCAGCAAGAATCTCTACCCTGCTGCATCCTGAGTGTGGGTTAGAAATTCAGGGGCTGAGTCCAGGCAACAAGACTTCACCCTGCCTGTATTTGGTGCGTGTGAGTCTCTGTGCCTTCCTATCTCTATATAAAAATCAAAAACCTAATAGTTTTATCCTGTTGAAAAATAAATATCATATCTATCTATCTATCTGTCTGTCTGTCTGTCTGTCTGTCTGTCTGTCTATCTATCTCTCTATCTCTCTATCTCTCTATCTGTCTGTCTGTCTGTCTGTCTATCTATCTATCTATCTATCTATCTATCTATCTATCTATCTATCTCTCTCTCTCTCTCTCTCTCTCTCTCTCTATCTATCTATCTATCTATCTATCAAAGAAACAAAAAATCTACCCCCAAGAGGTGTAGCTGTGGCTGTTGTCTTACAGTGGGAGTCACTCGTTATCTTGAATAGTTCTTATAAAGGCTACTGGAGCTAATCCTAGTGTAGTGTATTTTTACTAGTGCCTAGAAGGTGCATTACTTGTTTTTGAGCCTTTTCATTTTATATATATATATATATATATATATGTTTGGTAACCGGGAGAGGCACACTGAGCCAAAGCCCATTTCCAGGTGTGACCAGGGGGAAGGGAAGGGGTAGTGCAAATATACAGACAGATTACAATTAAGTTAAAAAGTAAAGTAAAAAAACATAAGGTGCTTAAAGGTACAACTATGAGAGTAGTAGGGACTAGAATAATGCGTAGGTATTATGCAAGAAAAATTTGTAGAAGCATATACTGAAATAAGTAGTAGTAATAATAAACAGGAAAGATAGATAAAATAATGCAGAAACGAGAGCAAGGAAATAATAGTATGCAATAGATTCAGATATGTGGAGAAAAGTATAATTCATAAAGAGACAAGTGAATAGGGGCAGAGAGAGCCTCACTCCAGGTGGACAAGAGGAGGAAGGACAGGATTGGGGGGGTTGAAATAGCATACGTTTTAAGTGTAACCCCCGTTACCCGGGGTTACTAGAATCCCAGTAAGACCTAGTGGTAGGCAGGGAAGGCAGCTTGTGAAACTCCAGTTAAATGGATTTCACACTGTCTCACTCTGTTCTCAAGTTTCAGCTGAGACTGAGGGATGACATCACCATATAACTATCGCAGCTGCATGAGCCACATTGGAATCTGCAGATGGGAGTTAGGTTAGAATGTTGGGAGTTTTTGAAGACAGAGTTGTGTGAGCAGTGAAGAAGAGAGGAGCACAGCAGTCTGTGCACAGGCTCTTGGAGCCTAAGCTCTGATATAGAGCTACTTTTAGGGAAAGGTGTGTGTTTCCGCCTAAAGACGAACACAGCAAGCTGTTCTTGAAGTGGTGGAGACCGCTGATACTGGTCTCTGTGCCCCATCCCTGAGGGAGTGGGGATGGAAGGTTTGCCTATTAATCCAGGGGCAACCTCCTGGTTTCCGGCTAGGGAAGAAGCTGCCTTATTTTTCTGAAATGTGTTGTGGCACCAGAAGCTGTCAAGATTCACCTGTGGGGCACCTGCAACCAAAGGGTAAGTTCTGCTCTTGTCAAAGGGCCTATGTTTCACCTGAACTGTGTTAAAGTGGGGATCGGACTGCTGAATTAGTGTGAGGCCTAGAGGAATAGGCTTAGCCAAAGTAAAAGTATGTTCAAGTCCAGCACAAGGTGAAAGCCAAGACATGTAGAGGAGATGTGCTATACATTTACCCTTTAATCTACATTGCCAAGCTTTTCAGAAAGAGGTGTTTAAGTATGTTCGCGTTTAGTACAAGGGGAAAGTCAAGACGTGTAGAGGAAATGTGCTATACTTTTACCCTTTAATCTACATTGCCAAGCTTTCAAAAAGAGTTGTTTAATGTCCAGAGAAATGGCCGGGTGTGGATTGTGGAAGCTGGAGGTGGGAGACCCCCTATCTTTAGTAACCAGGTTCACCTCTACGGATTTGCTCTGTGGCCCTTTTACTTTGCCTCAGGCACTTGGCCAGTGCTGAGAGAAGTACCCGGACGTGGGATTGAAAGGAAATTTCCCTTAAGGAGTCGAAGGCTCTAAGGTGGTTTGGGGAGCCACCAACGAAAAATGTGTCCCCTGCCATATGGACAGGGATCGGGTGGCCAGCAGGGGAGCCGGGCCAGGAAAAATCCAATTAGTGTACAAGTCGGGCTGTGTACCCAAAGCTGCGTGCAAGTCCTGGCTGTGTGCCTCGTGGGTTCAGAGCCTGAGGGCTGAAATGTTGAAGAAGTGTTCTGTTACTCTTATCTGCATTACCAGGAATGTAGCCCCGTGGGGGTCCATCTATGCTTTGTTGGTTCAGTCTGGATGTGAATAAAAGCCACACTTTAGAATCTCATTCCTGGTATTGGACATTACATTTATTGCTTCCTGTGTTTGGATTTACTTGGGTGCCCCTGTGCAGAGTTGCCAAACCCAGGCCCCTTGTGCCGAGTAACCTAGTCCTCCCCGAACCCAGTCCCCACCAGGTACTCCTGTCAGCTTCAACAGCATACCACCTGTCGTTTTGCAAAAAGGCAGGGGTCTGGGGTCTTACATAAGTAGTGAAGAGGTGGAACTAAATGAAGGGAGATTGGTAGTGAGTTCCAGAGGGAAGGACAGTAGGAGAAGTCTGCCTGCCCCAAACTGGATAGAGGGTGGGGGGGGGGAGAGAGAAGGCTTGGAAGTCTCTGGAGCTTAGTGGATAGGAAGAGAGGGATGAGGGGGAGTGAAGTGAGGAGAGGCATCCAAACTAGAATCTGGAGAAAAGGGTGGTACAGTGATGCTGCCAGCATAAGTGAAGAGAGGGAAGAGAACGAGAAGAGTAGAAGGAACAACGGTGTGTGTATGGGGCAGAGCATTACAGGAAAACAGCAAAAGGCATTACAGAGGGAGTTCAGTCTAGAGAGGGATGAGGCAGGGGCACACCCAAAGACCACATCGGCGTAGTCAAAGACAGGGAGGATAATTTTAGTAAGAACCTCATGGTGGACATCAGGAGAGAAGGAGTCTTTTGTTCCGATACATGGTGACTAGCTTGGAACGGAGTTTGGAGTGAATTTAGTCAATATGGGAGGAAAAACAGAGACAACTGTTCAACCAGACACCAAGATGTTTGAAAGTGGGAACAACATCAAGAGTGATGCCATCAAGGGTGGAAAAGGAGGGAAGGGGGGAAAGGTCTGGCAAGTTTCATTTTGTGCCTTATCAAAAGTCATGGACACAGTCTTCTTGGTGTTTACCTTAAGTTGGTTTGCCTGGAACCAGCATAGAACCCTCAGAAAGTCACTCTGTAATGAGACTCCACCTCTGGGATTGAAGGTCCAGAGGTGTAGAGGACCGTGTCACCGGTGTACATATGGATATGGAAAGTGACACAGATAGAAGGAAAGTCATTTAGAAAGATCAAGAAAAGGACAGGGCCCAGAATGAAGCCTTGAGGGACACCTGCTAGAATGGGAAGGGGGGCAGGGCATCTCCAGCCTAAACACATTGCGTACAGCCCATAAGGTAAGACCTAAACCAGTCCACAATATGGGCTGAGAGACCAGCAGAGACAAGTTTGAATAAGAAGAGCAGGTGAGACACAGAATCAAAAGCTTTAGCTAGGTCAGTAAAGATGGCCGCTCTGATATGTCCCTGGTCCATGCCTGTGAGTACAGAGTCAATGACATGGAGGAGGGAAGAAACAGAGTGATTTTTCCTAAAGCCGGATTGAAAAGGGGAGAGGAAATATGAGGAGCTTAGGAAGTCAGTAGGTCTAGTGAATACAATGGATTCTTGCAATTTTGCATGGGAGGAGAGGAGTGATATAGGTATATAGCTGCCAGGAGTAGAGGGATCACTCCCTTTGTGAAGGTGGAGCACCCTGGCAACTTTCCAGGCCTGACAAATAGTATCTGATGTGAAAGAGTTTCAGTAGGTGGGAGAGTGGAAGAGCAATGGATTTGTGGGGCTGAGCAAAAGGAGGGCATGGAAAACCTCTTGCACTTAAACAGGAGATGAGCAGAAGCCCATAGATGGAGAGGGAGCAGAAGAGGCAGGAGGCACAGGGACCGAGCTTGAGAAAAAGGCAAAAGCAGTGAAAAAGTAGTTGAGTATTGAAGCAGTAGAGGAGGGGTCTGAGAATGGTAGACCATCAGTTATCAGTGTGGGGAGGGGGATCAAAGAGGGAGAGAAGAGCCCTCCAGAATTTGGAGGGGGGGTTGAGGTTGTCTTGCAGGGCAGATTTGAAGTATTGGGCTTTCCCTGCCCTACTAGCCTGCATAGAAATGTTTCTTAAGGACCTGTAGAGGTGGAGATCAGGAGGATTTGTAGTGCGTCTAGGTGAGATCACGGGACTTGCAAAGCTGGATGATATTGGCAGAGATCCAGGGGTGGGGGAGCATCTGACTCTGCACCTTCGGGGGGGAACGTGAGTATCCCATACCTTGTTTAGGATATAGCAAAAGAGAGGGAAAGAGTCGAATCAATATCGGGGCAGAGTAGGCAAGAGACTAGTCAGAGGAGATAAGATTGTGGAGGAGGGCATCAGTGTTTAGAGACCTGAAGGACCTCAGCCAGAGGTAGTTAGGGGGAGAGTGAGACATACATAACTTCCTGACAGAATAAGTCATGTAGTGGTTATTGAAGGCATCTGGAATGGTACCAGCAGCAGCAATGTGGTGGGGGTTGGAGGAGAGCACACAGTCCAGGAGAGAGTTTATTTGTTTTTGGTTTTTATACTGTGGAGAGTCCATGAGCCAAAGCAGTCTTCGTTGTAAAGTGAAAATTCAAAGATGACTTGGTATACACAGCACTGGTATGTTCTTTAAAAAATAACATGGAATGAGGTTGGAACTAGGTCTAAAATCACCTTTTTAGCAAGAAATCCAAATTGAAGTGCCTCTGATCAAGGGGAAGCCATCCAGTAAGTTTATATAAATCACAATGATGTGTGCAGTAAGGCAGTTGAGTGGCAGATCTTGCTATCTGATTTAGTAGGGTCCTTACCCTAGTTAGCAACCTCTCTCCTGCTGAAAAATGAAACAATAGACCATAATCAATCACTTGAAGAAGAAAACTCTGAGACAAAAGCATCCTTGTAGTTGGGGCAAATAAAGACTTTAGTCTATATAAAGCTCCCAGCCTTTGGTGGACTATTTTAACCATACAATGAATGTGCTGGTCATAGATGAGGGAGTACTCCAGAGTAAAATCAAGATATTTCAGTGTCTTAACCTGTTTAATTTATACATCCTTTACAGTACTTAACAAGAGGAGTGGTTCAGTCATCATTTTCTTTCTGTGGTTAGAAAAAAACATGGCTTTGTTGTTTTTTTTCATTCAATACCAATTTATTTAACAAAAAAAAACAATTTTGAACCTTAACAGAATCAATTGCCAAGTTTTCCCATACACCCTGGAAAGTGGGGCTGCTTGTGAGGATCACCGTGTCGTCAGCATAAAGAAATACGTGAGTGTTATTACAAACAGAAGGTAAGGTGTTCAAAAATAGACTAAATAAAAGGGGACCCAATACGGAACCCTGTGGAACACCCAGTGACACCAAAGATGAGGAGGAGATATAATCTTTTATTTTTGTAGATCGGGTACTTTCATGGAGATAATTCTGGCACCAGTAAATGACCTCTGGAGACATGCCCAGATTATAAAGGGCTGATAACAACAACTTATAATTTACAAGACTGAATGCCTTGGTATTTGAGGGAGAGTGGATTCAGCTGGGTGGGTTCCTTGATTAGTTGATAGAAACATAGACTTTGACGGCAGATAAGGGCCGCGTGGCCCACCTAGTTTGCCCATTTCCCTACCTATTGGATGAGCTGCAGATCCTAGTTAACCAACAGCCTATTTTTTCCTTCCCCCCACAAGAATTGCCTTATGTCTGTCCCATGCATTCTTGAATTCCCCCACTATTTTTGACCCCACAACCTCCTCAGGAAGGCCATTTCATGCTTCCACCATCCTCTCTGTGAAAAAATACTTCCTCACATTGCCCCTGAGCCGTCCCCCCTCTTTCTTCAGATTGTGTCCCCTTGTTCTTGCACAGCTCTTTTTCTGAAAGATGCTACCCTCTTGGACTTTGTTGATTCCCTTGAGGTACTTAAACATTTCTATCATGCCCCCCCTCTCCCTTCTTTCCTCAAGGGTATACATATTAAGCTCCCTTAATCTCTCTTTGTATGGCTTCTGTTGCAGACTCTGCACCATTTTAGTTTCACTCCTTTGGACTGCCTCCATCCTATCTATATCCTTGCAGAGATGGGGTCTCCAGAACTGCATGCAGTACTCCAGATGGAGTCTCACCAACTGTCTGTACAGAGGGATAACAACTTACTGTTTTCTACTGGTGATGCCTCTCCCTATACATCCCAGTATCCCCCCAGCCATCCCTACTGCCTTCTTACTTTGCTTGCTAACCTTTAGGTCATCTGATATGACTACCCCAGGTCCCTTTCCATTTTTGTTGTTGTTACTGCCCCCCCCCCCATTGTGTACTCTTCCCCTGAATTTTTGTTTCCCAGGTGCATTACTTTGCATTTCTTTGCATTGAATCTAAGCTGCCATATTTCTGCCCATTCCTCCAACCTTGCCAAGACCCTTCTGATTAAGGTTCAGAGACTCTGTCTTTTCAATGGTAGGCTCTTTTCTATAAACAGCTTTTGTTTGGATTTCCTGAACTGGAAATGCACATGACATCACTACTGGTCCTAGGTGCATAAACACTGGTGCCAGTGCGAGTGTCAGCGAGCATGTGGCAGAGCTTGGGGAGGCCAAATTACTCTGTTCCCCTATAGATGTATGTCACAGTAAGTCCTTGCACTGTAGTTTAAGAAACTCTAGGAAGAGTTTTAACATAGAATCAATATGGAATTTAACAAGGTCCTGTTTGCAGATGGGGAGGCAGGCATGCAATGTTTAGCTTGAAACTTACTAATGAAAAAAGGCTCTATAGGAGATAATAGCAATACAGAATTAATTTGTCAACATTGCACTAGTATAAAGAAACTGAGTGAAGAAATTAACATGCTAAGAAACAAACTTTAAAATCTACAGGAAATTTGTAATTTAGAAAACTTTGTGGACAACATACTAACATACTATTTGCCAGCAGATTAGGCCTTATGGTCTATCAAGTCTGCTCGAACCTAGATCCTTAGTTGGGTGCAGAGACCCTCCCATCCCTTGTGCTCCAGAAACCCCTATCATCCATCCCCACCCCCCCGGGACAGGCCATCATCTGATACATCCACTTTCTGTGTCTGTCCCACCCTCTCTTAAAGCCCTCCACTGTGGATCTCTGAACCAGCTCACCAGGCAGAGCATTCCAAGGTCCACCACCCTCTCAGTGAAAAACCTCCTCCTCTTTTCCCCTCACCCTTCCAACTTCAAACCATGCCCTCTGGTGATGCCTCCTGCTTTAGTCTAAAGATCCCTCCATGTTTACCCTATTTATTCCCTTGAGGTACTTGAAGACCTCAATCATGTCCCCCTGTCTCTCCTCTCCTCCAATGAAAACAGGCAGAGCTCCTCAAGTCTGTCCTCGTAAGTCAAATCCTAGCCTCGTATCATCTTTGTTGCTCTCCTCTGTACCCTCTCCAGGAGCTGTATGTCCTTCTTCAAGTGTGGTTCCAGTACTGTACACAGTACTCAAGGTGTGGTCTAACCAGTCCATTGTACAGCGGCAGAATCACTTCCTTGCTCCTTGAGGTGATCCTCTATGTGCATCCCAACATCCTGTTTGCCTTGCTAGCTGCTCTCCTGCACTGCTCAGAGTTATTCATACATGTATCCACCATGACCCCTAGGTCTTTTCCCTGTTGAGGCTTCCAGCACCTCCTCCCAGGGTTTACTCTGTGTTTAGGAGTTTCCGACCAAGATGCAACACCTTGCACTTGGTGATATTGAAATTTAATTTCCATGTGTGAGCCCAGCTTTCCAGGGTGTCCAGGTCCTTGCAGGGCCAACCTCCCCTTCTCCTCAACTACTGCTCCCATCTTGGAGTCATCCAAGAGACTCATTTCACACCCTATACCATCCCTGATGTCTGATATGTATGCATTAAACAGGATTGGACCCAGGACCGGAGCCCTGTGGTACCCCACTACCAACCTCTGTAGGGTTCGAGAGCTCCCACAGACCACTACTCTCTGAATGCGTCCAGCTATCCAGTTTTCAATCCATCTGACCATCAAAGGGCCTACTCTAACCCCATCAGTTTCTCCACCAGACCATTGTGGGGACAGAGTCAAGCGCCTTGCTGAAGTCCAAGAATATCCATCACAGGCCTACCCCTGTCCAGTTCTGATGTTACCCATTCATAGAACTCCACAAGGTTGGTTTGACATGACCTACCTGGCACAAACCCATGCTGCCGACTATCCAGACCTTCCACCTCCCCAAGTAAACCCCCAGTCGTTCCTTTAGTATACTCTCCATTAATTTTCCCACCACCGAGGTTAAACTGATGGGTCTATAGTTTCCTGGTACTTCCTTCGACCCCCCTTTATGGATTGGTACCACATGTGCCTCTCGCCAATCCCTAGGTACCCTCCCCGTCTCAAGTGACCTGTTGAAAAGCTCCGCCACATGTTAACTTAAGAGAGATGCCACTAAGTAAACGCAGTACTAGTATACATATTAATAATCATGACATACATTGCAATGGGAGGAACAGAACAAAGGATGATGGGAGTGATACAGATGATGACGGGGTCTGGACCATGGTACAGCCCAGGAAATGGGCTAAATGTGGGAGAAGGGTAGGAATTTTTGACAGTGTTTTTTTTTTTCTTGCTTTGTTTATCCCCCCCGACCAATCCCTTCCACCCTCTAATCAGCACCACTGGCTACCACTGCCATCAAGCCGTGATGTTTGAGGTGCCAGCTGTCCCTGTGCAGTGGGGGGAGACTGCTTCATCCTGCTGGTCGGCTTTTCTCCTCTCCTCCATTTTTCCCCGGCGCGGAGCCAGGCGTGCCATGATGCCAATGGTTAAACCATGCACATTTCCATACACAGCATGCTGGGCATGTAGCTCAGCTCTTCCCCCCTTGTCTGGGTTCATTGTGCAGGCCCCCAGCCATTGCTAGGGGCCAGTCAAGCAGCGGGCTCCATCCCCACCCCTCCCCTGGAAAGGAGAGCTGTCCTCTGGATGCCTGATCCTCTCCCTTCCCGGCCGACCCCCGATGACCCACTCACACTGCAAACACAAGTCACCGGCATGGCAGAAGGTAAGGCAACACTGCCTCAACCCTCTACATCACGGGCCAGCTGGACAGAGTGGTTCTTAATGAAATCCCATGCCATAATAGCTTTGCTTCCTTGCAGCTTCAAGTAATGTGCAAACTAATCCACAAATTTGGTTACATGATGGAGGAAAAACTTTAATAATTAAGGACTCAGTAGTCTGTTATATTGACAGAAAGTCTGCTGGAAGGATCATTTTAACAGAACAGTCACCGATTTACCAGGAGCATGGGTCCAAGATATCAGTGGCAAAATGGAACACATTATTTAAACCACAAGGGAGAAACCAACGATTTTAAGTCATGTAGGAACTAATGATGTAGGCAGGAGGAATGAACATGAAATTAGAAAGGACTATATTACTTTGGGGGAGAAAACTAAAAACACTGGGACATATTCCAATATTTTCAGAAATTCTACCAGTTCCAAAAGCTTCTAGAAAGAGGCAACATGAAATTCGGAAAATAAACCTTTGACTGGATGAATGGACATGTAGTAAAAATGATGGTTTTGGTAAACATTGGGACTAATTTCTTGATGATCCCTCACTTTACGTTAAACATATATTACACCTAAGTAGTAAAGATGCAGACATAGTAGGAGAATGATTTAACAGAGCAATAGAGATATACTGTATTCAAGCAGTTAGATGGGAGTAAAGAGAATTAACTTCCTAACATGACTGACCCAGCTTCTGTTTTTTATAGAGCTGTTTGCTCCTCCATGGCCACCTGCTCCTGTTATCGGGCCCTCTTCCGCCCCAAATTCCATCAGCCTGTTCCCCCATTGTCTTACTGGTGGAGATCCACAAGGTGTAGGGTCTGAGGGGGGTTGGGGGCCATCACCTACAGCCATGGAGGGACATGGGTTTTTCTGTAGTTTTCACCCATGCACAGCAAGCATGCACGCGTGGAGGCACGCATGTGCTCCCAAAAACTGTTTGCTCCTTCCACCCTCCCAACATTGCATCAGCTCCCCAGACCTCTGCTCTGACACTGTACCACCACTGGCTGTCAGCCAAGGGTGGGGAAACGTAATCTCCCAATCCGGAAGATGAGAGCGACCCAGCGGCTGCTACAGTCATCTCCCAGCCCTCCCCTTTCCCCCCAGCCAACCCCCGGTGGCCCAAGCTTGCTTCCAAACTCGGGTCACCGGCATGGTGCAAGGTGGCAAGGTGTGGCGTCCAGTGCCTCAACACACAGCACCACCAGGCCATACCGACCCAACTTCTAAGGCTCCACGGAAATATAATGGTCTAAGAATTCTTTCACTTAATGCATGAAGCCCAAGTAAATCTGACAGTTTCAAAATCCTACTGTAACCCCCAGGCTACTTCTTTAACTAGTGTGCACCCCCCCCCCATTAAATATCTGGAAAACATTGGTGCCCATATACTTGCATGCCAATTTACTTTGCTAAACGGTAGGTACCACTCTTGGCATTAGGATGTATACCTGGCTCATTTTCTAGAGGAGGAGGAGAGGGGTGGGGGTACAGAAACCAAACAACATGAACCCTGTGTAAATAACACAACCCAGGTCCTGGGTGGAGGCTGCTAGGTATATGCTTGATCTAACCTGCTGAGGATGGCCCCAGTAAACCCACACAACCAGAAGCAATCATCAGAATGTCCATAACAGTGACTGGGATTGTGCAGTATGGCTTTATTCAACAGATGGAAAGTGAAAGCAGAGGTGGACCCCCGAGGGTTGGTCCAGGCTGGACAGGTACAAATTCAAGAACTCTCCCTGCATGCCGTACAGTTCATGAACAGAAAAAGAAACATTTTCTTCACAAATTCCCAAAAGGTGCATTTGTGGACACTGAGCCACACACATGCACATCTTTCGTTTATCCTTTATTCCCTGTTGCTGCTCAATGTACTAAAATTATTTATTGCAAACACCAGTTTACCCTGCCTTGTACTGCTGGCATGCTACCCTGAAGTGCTTACACACTATGTACCATACGTCTTCTCACTATCTATTGTCTTCCGATGTTGTATCCTTTTATGTAATATCCTGCTTGTTCTAAGTGTACACGTGAATACATGTTATACTATTGTTCTATCAAGTATTTCATTTTATGTAATGTTCATCAGTGTACATGTCTCAGGACCCCCTTGTGAATGAGCTTGCTCAATGGAGTTTTCCTGCAATAAACTTGAACTGAACTTGAACTTGAACTTTCTCTTTTCCCATGAGTGTTATTTAGTGAATCTATGCCACACATTCAGAGTTCTTCTCGGACATAGGTGCATTATGTGAAACTCAGCCACACACCTTAACCTGCAGTTGGCCCTCGCTCAGGTAAAATTACTGGTGCCCTATATGAACCAGGAAGCCCTGCCTTGTAAGCCCTTATATGGCATTCCTCCCACCCTTGACCCCAACCGATAGTCTCTGCCATTCTTCAGGGTTACACCGCTGAAACCCCCGTTCCTCACTGAAATGCTAGAGGTCCCACACTTTTACTTGTCACAACACTGGGGTGACACAGAGAATAAACTGCACACACTGGGGTCCACAGTTTAACTTCACTTCTCTCACTCTGGTGAGACTGGGGCACTGACAGGTGCAATCCAGCCTTATCGATGGGCACACACATCCCAGACTATCCACTCCCCTAAGAAATTGTGGAGATCTAGTCTTCTTGACAGTACTCATAGTAGTTGTTCCATCCACAGGGCATGAAACAACTGGAAAGGAAAAGGAAGGACACTCTTCTGGGTAGCCGGTCCAACAGTCTATTTCAGGTCTTATCCAAAGCAACTGAAAATACTACAGAACATTCAGGGGATTGCCCCTTGAGTCCACAGAGAATAAGCAGATCCTTCCACTTCACAGAGAGTAGAAATCAAGAAATTCTGCTGTAGTCTTGTCACTTCAACTGGAAGCTGGAAATGAAACTCAACTAAGGTGAGAAATCCTGGGCCCTCTTTCAGAACCCACTAGCAGTCCTTCTGCCACTCTCACCTCCTCACTCAAGCTCTGGCTGAACAGCACTCGGAACTAAACTGAGCATTCTAAGCTCCCCAGAGCAGCTGTTCACAGAGTGTGGCTTATGCTGCTGTGAGAGTTCTAAAATGACCTAATCATTCCTCCCTCAGGCTAGCTGAGTAAACAATGATGTCATTATGTAAGGAGCCCCTAATGAACTCCTTACCAGCTGACTGCTGCCTTCCTGACAATAATACTGATAGGATTCCAGTAACTCCAGGGACTGGGTGGTTATACTTGCCCCCTGCCAGGTAAATGACTGTCTGCAGTCATTCCTTCACCCGGCACCAGGCCATCTTACCTCTGATGCCCCCTACGGGGAGGGTTACGCAAGTTCTCCCCTACCATGTGCCAGGCACAGGCAGGTAACACTAAAAGCTAGAAGCCCACTGAAGGAACTTCAGTTCCTGTCCTACTACAGTACTATCTATGGCTCCTCAGTGGCTCCAAGAAACTGCCTGAAGCATGTCCTACCAGACAGCATTGGTGATCCCTCTATCCGGAATCAGGACCACCAACCTGCTGTCCCCTCAACCCTCTAGGGGATTCTGTCTGACCTATGCTACCTACAAGGTGCCAACCCCCACAAAAAAAACACATTTTACAGCTGGCCTTCTTATTCCCCCTGTCGGCCAACTTTCTATGGTAACCCCCCCTTTTATATTTTTTCCTCCTCCTCCTCCTTCCCCTTGGTAACTTCCTTGGAGGGCTTCATCAAATTGCTTGCCCCCTCCCCTCTACCCCATATGTCTGTCACCCCTCCTCACTCGCCCACCTCCCTGTCCCTCCTTCCTCTCCCCCTTTGTACTCTACACATTTCTAATAGTATAGGCCACACTCTAAATGTTATGTTTTTGTACTTGCCACAGACATATTATTATACTTGTGCTGATTGTGTATCCTGTTATTCCTTGTATTATTATTATATGCTGTATTATGTACTGTTGTGTAGTGTACACAAGTCTGTCCTTTATGTCCAGGACCATCTTGAAAATGAGCTTGCTCAATGATGTTATTGCCTGGTTAAATAAAGTTTGATTGATTGACTTCACACCTGTAAAACAAAAAAAGGTTAGACATTGCACAAAATAGTTACACAAGCCTAACAACTCTACACAAAGGAGGACTCCGATGAGTCCCACCAATCCTCTTCAGGTCGTCTTGTCTTCTTCCAGGAACAGCTGCAAAAGAAAACACTACAAAAAGCATTTCTGCACATAACTACAACCTGTAAAGCCAAAAACAGTGACCAGAATCCTCCCACTGAATACTGCACAAGCCCAAAAAGCATTGTTAAAAGGATTTTCTACAAAAGTGCAAAAATAGAAAACATAAAGACATTTGCAAAACTTTTGGGGGAGGGATCCCTGCAAAGTCTGACTCTAGGGAAGAGTCCAGAGTGCTGAAGCATTACAACAAGAGTCTCTCCTAGGCCGGAGCATACTGAAGCACAGTCCTGGAACAGGCACAAGTCCTGCAAGCACCGCAATCTTTGTGGCAAGTCTTTTGGAAGTTATATTCCAAAATGTCTTCAAAACTTGCAGGACACAGTTAAATTAGAAGTGAAAAAGGTGTCTTACCAGTTCCTGATGGCAAAAGGATGTCAACATCACCTCTGTGGAGATGCGGCCTGATGATCTTCGGCTTATGGGTAGACAAACTCTTCGGATCAGATGCTTCCACGACCTCCTACCTGACCCAGACTAGAAATCTTCTCTGAACCTGCTGGGCTGATGAACCTGGATGTTACCACAGATGAACCTGGATGCTGCTGCAGATGAACCTGGATCACCAGAAGAAAGGCACATCCATCTTGGGTTGCTGCCTCTTTGGTGGCAGATATCTGAGCTGGCAATGGCTGAATTCACCTTTGACAGGTGGGCACAATTTTCAAGAATGGCACCAATTTCTGGGGTAGTACCATTCCAAATCTGGGGTATAGACTGTCAGCCCATCTGGACGAACCATGGGAACATTGTAAAATGTCTCTTGGCTAGCTTTGTCCACTATTCTTACAGAGTTGATCAGAAAAGTCCTGCCATGCCTCCAGAATTGTAGTCTCTCATTGCACTCCTTAATTCGGACCCACTTGTTTACTCTAGGGTGCAGGTTGGCACAAGCTACTTCCCACAACCAGGCATGCCTGTCTTTCTCTATGTCTTCCCATATCTTTCTAGAGTAGAAAGGGTGTGACTGCCCATACTTGGCCTCAGCTCGTCTATGCACAATTCTCTTTTCTTTGCTGCTTTTCACTAAGTTACATCCAGCAGCATAGCTTGGGGGTGACCAGTCCTGGTTGAGCCAGTCTTGAACACTTGGTACAGAGCAAGAGCAGTCCACCTCTGCACTCAAAGGCACACTTCTTAAGCCTTCTTCCTCACTGACATCGGGAGGCTCCATGGAAGCCCAGGCCAATGCCAACTTGCTAGGGCCCACTTAAGCCATTGCTGCTTCCTCCTCTTCTGTGCATTCTACCCAGGAGCTGGCGATTGCACCAACCCCCGAAATTGTCTATTCTCCACTGTCGTCAGAGGCTCTGTCCTCCTAACAACATGCTTCCTCTACCTCAGACTCTCTGACGAGGCTTGGACTTGGGCCTTCCACCCACAGATCTACTGAACCTGCACTGGCAGTGTCAAATTCCAGCCTCTGCGGTGTGGAACACTTCACTTCCTCTGGGTCTTGCAAAGCATTGGTACAGACAATGTCCAGAAACTGCTTTACCAGCTCCATGGGGTCACTTTTACTGCAACCAGCCTGTCGCTGTTGTTACGATTCTACAGGGTCCCCTGTCTGTGTCCAAGTAGGAGCTAAACAGATACATTTCACTTTAGCTACCTGCTGTCACCTGCCATGCTCATCCCAAATCTTGTTCTATAGTCTGTGTAATGTGGGAATGGGCAGAACATCTCTTCCTGGTTTTAGACATACTATGCACACATTACACGGATAGTTCGGCAAAGTCACCTCAGCGCGGTGCTGTTAAACAGTCGTACAATTGCTCAGAATGGGCTAGTTCTTGTTCTTGTTGGGCTACCCACACCCTAGCATGGAGCGGGTAGTGAGGGATTTGCTGCACCATGTTCTGAAAGTCAAAAACACAAGTCCCAAAATTACTATTGTTTGCAAGCACTCTGAGATTTGGTTTTAACACGCTGGAAAAGTTCACAAACAGGCTGCCTGGCTGCTGCAATTGTATTCCACACTTAGCAAGAAATCACTTGAAACTGTGTTTTGGTTTTGGAAAACTCTGTTCTAAAATGGTGCGGCTTTGTTTAGATAGCTGGCTACATCCCAACAAGGAGACTGTAATTTTGTATCACACTCAGTTGAAAATTGCTAGGACTCTGTCTGGATCTTTGCATTTCAACTGACATTCTCAAGCACAAGTTCATTTTACTGTTGCTCAGTCCATTACTTTACAAGCACTTAGACCAGGGGGATCATTTGTTTTAAAGTTCACTTTCTTTGAAAACAGCACTTTCACACCAAAGTCCATGATTTAACAGTTCACAAACTCACTGTCTTTCAGTACTTTTGCTTCATTTGCTCAAGTTCTTACTCAGTTTTCCGACCTTAGCACCACAGTCAATTTCTTTTGCAAAGGGTACTTACAGGCAGTTGATGGTTTGCACCATCGATGGAATACGGCCTGCTGCCCACTTGAAGAAGGCTTCTGGGGTAAAACAGGCTTGCGGTCCTGCTGATCGTCGCTATGATCACCTCGATCACTCCTCAGTCAGTCGGAATACGGGTATTTTCAAAAAAAGACAGAAAAACTGCTGTTGCAGATGCGCTTTTGCTGCAAGCGATTCCTCCTTCCTGCTGCATGAACTACAAATTGCTTGCATACTGCAGGCTGCTCCTCCACGAATGTTCCACAAGCAGAGACTCAGGCAAGGGCAGGGCTTAGGTGCACTAGGACCAATCACACAACGCTATGCAAATAAGTTCTCTCTCTCTGCCGCACTCCTACACAGTGATCGTCGAGAGGGCAAAATTAATTTAAACTGCAGACTGTCACTTTTTTCCTTGGCTTGAAATTTCAGCGGGGCAAAGCATTTTAAGGCATTCTCACTCACTTCTTGGTGCATTTTCCTCCGTGACTCCCCCAACTTTCACTGTACACACTTGAAACTTTCTGAGCACTTAGAAAACACTGTCTTTTAAGTCCACAGATACTTTTCTCAGGAAATTTGCAACTTTTAAACAGTTGTTTTTTTGTAAGCACTTTTTCTACAAGGCAAGGGCAACTATCTCTCAGTCCACAGTTTCAAAGCAAACACACAAGCAGCAAATTCTTCCTCTTTCTTTTCCACATAACTTTGACAGCAGAAGACTTTCAGGTGGCATTTTACTTGGCACAACTTTGCTTTCTGGTAAATGATCTTCTGTTTGGGGCACCACCACCAGCCAGGAAGATCCTAGACATACCCTCAGCATGCCTCTCACCCCAAAGTAAATATCTCAAGATGAGATCCCATTTTTTGTAACACTCACTCAAGCTAAATATCTGGAGAAACACTGGTGCCCATATACTGGCATACCAATTTACTTTGCTAAAAAGGTAGGTACCACCCTTGGCATTAGGATGTATACCTGGCTAATTTTCTAGAGGAGGAGAGGGGTGGGGGTACAGAAACAAAACAACATGAACCCTGTGTAAGTAACACAACCCAGGTCCTGGGTGGAGGCTGCTAGACATATGCTTGATCTAACCTGCTGAGGGGGCCCCAGTAAATCCACATAGCCAGAAGCAATAATCAGAATGTCCATAACAGTGACTGGGATTGTGCAGTATGGCTCTATTCAACAGATGGAAAGTAAAAACTGAAGTGGACCTCCAGGCTGGACAGATACAAATTCAAGAACTCTCCTTGCATGCAGTTCATGAACAACAATAGAAACATCTTCTTCCCAAATTCCCAAAGGTGCATCTGTGGACACTGGGCCACTCACATGCACATCTCTCTCTCTTTTCCCATGAGTGTTATTTAGTGAATCTAAGCCACACACTCAGAACTCTTCTCGGACATAGGTGCAAGATGTGAAACTCAGCCACACACCTTAACCTGCAGTTGGCCCTCGCTCAGGTAAAATTACTGGTGCCCTATATGAACCAGGAATCCCTGCTTTGTAAGCCCTTATATGGGGTTCCTCCCACCCTTGACCCCAACCGATAGTCTCTGCCATTCTTCAGGGTTACACCGCTGAAACCCCCATTCCTCACTGAAATGCTAGAGGTCCCACACTTCTACTTGTCACAACACTGGGGTGACACAGAGAATAAACTGCACTCACTGGGGTCCACAGTTTAACTTCACTTCTCTCACTCTGGAGAGACTGGGGCACTGACAGGTGCGATCCGGCCTTATCTATGGGCACACACACCCAGACTATCCACTCCCCTAAGAAATTGTGGAGATCTAGTCTTCTTACAGTACTCACAGGAGTTGTTCTGTCCACAGGGCATGGAACAACCAAAATGAAAAGGAAAGGCACTCTTCTGGGTAGCCAGTCCACACAGTCTATTTCAGGTCCTATCCGGAGCAGCTGAAAACACCACAGAACATTCAGAGGATTGTCCCTTGAGTCTACAGAGAACAAGCAGATCCTTCCACTTCACAGGGAGTAGAAATCAGGAAATCCTGCTATAGTCTTCTCTCCGCCACTTCAGCTGGAAACTGGAAATGATACTCAACTAGGGGGAGAAATCCTAGGCCATCTGTCAGAGCCCACTAGCAGTGCTTCTGCCACTCTCAACTCCTCACTCAAGCTCTGGCTGAATAACACTCAGAACTAAACTCCAAACTGAAGTGAGCATTCTAAGCTCTCCAGAGCAGCTATCCACAGAGTGTGGCTTATGCTGCTGTAACAGTTCTAAAATGACCTAATCATTCCTCCCTCATGCTAGCTGAGTAAACAGTGATTTCATTATGTAAGGAGCCCCTAATGAACTCCCTGCCAGCTGCCTACTGCCTTTCTAACAATAACACTGATAAGATTATAGTAACCCCAGGGACTGGGTTGTTACACTACTGAGCACTAAAAAGCCTGATTTTGTTACGGTCATAGAGACGTGGTGAAACAAAGAAGATGTATGGGACAAACATATATATAATTATCATCTTGTCATTAAAGACAGAATGGGTAACAAAGGATAAGGGGTAGTCATATTAATTTCTTATCACCTAAAATTTGAGAAAATTTAGCTGAATGTAGAATCAGAGAATCTAGAAGACCCATGGGTAAAATAACCAATATTAAACCATACAGTATTTATATGGGCACCTTTTCTATTTTATCAGAGTGATCCAGGGAAAATCTAATGTGTTATTTTAAAGAAATCAATACAAAAGGCATACTCAGGCTGTCATGGTAAATGTTAATCTACCAATTTATTGGGGTTTTTTTCTCTATAACTTTTTGCTATAATAATTTTATAACTCTGGGTATTTCTCTGCATGTGATAACGAATAGATGTTTTCCCAATCCTTTTCTATATTTCTTCATTGTGCCAAGGTCCCACAGGAGAAGAAGAAGAACCTTGATAATTTTTAGAAGTTACACTTTGGCATATTTCTTCTTGTGGACTTTTCTATTGGGAACGGGACAGACCTGGACTTATGATTGGCCAGCCAAGCCAAATCTGATATTATGCTTTTTTGTATTCATTGGTTTATGGGTGTATGGCATATGATGTTTTATTTGTACCATGTCAGCCTGTATTCTTTTTGTCATGAATAAAGATTATACTTTAAAAATAATTACAAGGCATACAAAGGTGAAATTTTACTTTTGGGGGATTTTAACCTACCTAAAATAGACTGGGATAAAGTTGAAGCAGGATGAGTGAAAGGTAGTTTACTGCTTGTCACAATGGGAGAACTAAGCCTTAAACAAATGATAAAATTACCTACGAAAGTACAGAACATACCGGACTTTGTTGTTACCAACATTAATATGAACATGAGATACGTATGACATTCTGTGACCTTTATGTGCAATCAACCATGGAGTTATTGAATTAGTATTGGAACATAACATAATAGCCAATAATTATAAAACAATATTCTATAAATATAACACTGGAAACTATGCTTTGATGACGGAAGCTATAAAAAATTGGAATTGGAAGTCTGTTACAGATGGCAAATGCAGAAAGGATTGGAAAATATTTAAGAATAAAATGTTGTACTTAAGAGGCATATGTGTACAGTATATACAAATCTATAACAGAAATGAGAAAATGTTGCCAAAGTTTATGAAGAAAATATTTATTTACCTGTATTTATTTGTTTGAATTTTGGAATATTTAACCTGATTAGAAAGAAAAACAGATATGCAAACTAGCGTGAAATTATTAATGCCCAGGAGATAAGGAGAAACTCAAAACCCTAACAAAAACTTTGAAACAAGAGATCATGAATGTGAAAGGAAGTTATGAAATAAAACTGGCAACAAACAAAAAAAAAACAAAGGCTTTTTCAGATATATCAATAATAAAAAGAAAGAAACTAGAACAACAAGTCACTAAAAAGTAAGGGTGGACTAATTTCTGCTGAAAGTCAAAGGGAAGATTTGTTAAACAGCTATTTTTATTCAATATAGCAGAACATGGAAGGTGATTTACCTAAATTAAACCTAACTGATCATATAAACACAATACAAAATAAGGAGGTACTTAAGCATCTTTTGCCCTTTCAGGCTGATAAGTCAGCAGTGTCAGATAAAATATCGCCCAAATTATTAAAAGGGTTTTCTGGTGAGATATCCCCTATTCTGACCCAGATATTTAATTCATCATTACACTGTTATGAAACTCCAAATGACTGGAGAACAGCTGAAATTACTCCTATATTTAACATGCTGTGGCAGAAGCCATGATGGCTGCAGTTGAGTGTGATAAATGACAACTGTCACATTCATGAGGTGCTATAAAGAAACAATTACAGTATGTTTTAAATTTTGGGTAAAAATATTTAAAATTACTAAAGTTATGAGCCTACGTTTTCAAAATTCAATGTACAGTGGTTGTTACAGAAAATTTTCATGGTACTGCGGTGTACCGGTCGGTACCACTCTGCTTGGTGCATCAAGGAGGTGGTAACACAGTACCATGGTGTCAAATGCCTAATTATAACAGTTGTTAAAAATGCACTTCTGCGCTTCGACACACGATGGCTACCACAAGCTGTGACATCAGGATTGCATGACAGAACAGTAATTGATGTTCTCTCCCACAATTAACCTACAGATGGCATTAGGTTGTACAGGTTTACTATTGCCAGTACTGTGTCCGGAGGCCCCCACTAACTTAATCAGGTCAAGAATAAACAATTTCTGGTGCTTGTATCAAGTGTGATGTTTGGGGGAGGTGGGGTTTTAGACCACTGCAATGCACCAGCTGAGATTATGCACTCACATCTGTTGCTGCATGGTGCTCTGTATCAATGCAGTCAGTGGAACTATGAAAAAACAGAAAAGAGCGCGCGATGTACTACATACAGTATCAGAAGAATGGGATTTAACATACACAACACAGTTGGAACAGGATATCATTTGCAAACAACTTCTTACTCACAGATAGAAGCTGTAACATGTTAGTGTCAAAGTGGCCCTTGCCTCTGTTTCATGTACAGTATGCGCTTTGTTAAAGAGGCCATCAAAGCTGACTCAAACTGCATTTAAACAATTCACGTAAGGTGTGGCGCTGATACAATTTTTCAGCCATCGCTGTATACATGCATTGATGAAATGGTACTTGTCACTTTAAAATTTTCTGTATAAATGCAGTTTGAGTAAGCCACAGCAGCATCCCTAACAAAGAGCGGGCATGCATGAAATGTTAGAGGCATATGTACTAGCATCTTACAGCTTCTATTTCTGAATAAAAAGCTGTTTTGCAAATATTATCCAGTGCCAAGTGTGATATCTTCTCTAAATTCCATCCTTGTAGCATGTGTAGCCAAGTTTCTTGATTGAAAATTGACTGTTGTGTAAGCTGTAGCTCCATGCCGAACTGCTTTGAGTGTCCTCCTGCTTCTCACATATACACAGAGGTTTATAATAATAAATAATAAAACTTTATTTATTAAGCGCCTTTCAGGCACCAAGACGCTGTACAAAATTGAACAATAAAATCGCGAGAAATAAGTTAAAGAATAGAATCGTAATAATACATACATCAACTCATGAATGCTTGTCTCCACAAATGAGTCTTAATTTCCCGCTTGAAGCTCCCCACCGTTGTGCATTCCCGAAGCTGATGGGGCAGAGAATTCCAGAGGGTTGGGGCCATGAACATAAAAGCACGGGCCCCAGAAGATTTTAAAATAACCCTCGGAACCTCCAGCAACCCCTCGTCAGCTGAACGATACTACTGTACATAGAGGTTTATACTGTAGCGTAGTGTTAATGAACATAGAAACAAGCTGTAATTGCTGGTGACTTTTCCTCTGTATTTTCTTAAAATGTTCCCCTTTATACTTCACAAAAAAAAAATTCCTGGTAGTCTAGAGGTTCACCCTAACTAACCAGTACAGAAGGGAAATAAGAACAGTAGCATTTTACATTTTTTGAAATATTAAAATATACAAAATACACGTAAACATTCAGTCAATAAACAATGCACGGCACCAAGCATATCATAGAAAGATGTCCGTAGGCTAGTGTATGAATACTATATTTCACTAGTTCAGCTATTTCTAATAAATGGTACAGTTTCAATTAAAATGAGTTCTACAAGAAGCTTGGCAAGTAGAAACAAGTAATATTTTCTCTACCCCTATTTCCATCACAGTGGCTCCATATCAAGGAGTCATATTTCAGTGTTTTAAAGAAAATATAAAACAATGATCTTACTTTAAGAGGGCTCTTGCAGTAGGCATTCACATATAGGACTAACCCACCAGGCATCAGGACCCCACGGAAAAATTTCTAGCTAGCAGTCTCTGGTGGGGGACCACCCCCATGTCAGGTGACCAGTGTCATACGATGCCAGTATAAAGGGGCGGTTCCCTACGCCTGCCTTCCAGTTCTTTTCTGCCACCAGCTTCTGAGAGTTCCTCGTGGTTGAACAGTGCTTCATCAGTACAAATGCTTCAGAATGCTCTCTTTCCAGAGCCTTCTAGCACTTCTTCAGCAGGGACAGTGACTATCTGCTCTGGACATGCAGGATGCCTACCTGCATATCCCCACATGCCCTTCCCACCACAAATTCCTTCATTTTTACTTTCAGGGGGACCACTACCAATTCAAGGCCCTCCTATTTGGTCTTTCCTCGGCCCCCCGAGTATTTACCAAATGCCTGTCTGTGGTAGCAGCCCACCTGTGTACCCAGGGAATTCAGGTATTCCGTACTTGGACGATTGGCTTCTGGCAACCCTGTCCAAGGAGGAACTCATGCACTCCCTTTCACTTACCCTGCAGGTTTTAACCAGCCTGGGTATCACCATCAACCAGGCCAAGTTCCATTTAGTCCCTTGCCAACGCCTCCAATTTATAGAGGCGATTCTGGACACGACCAATGGCAAAACCTTTTTGCCTCCAAACAGTGTAGACATCCTTCAGACTAAGGCCTGTCCAGTCACAGGAGGGTCAGAGCCAGATCAGTCCTTTGTCTCCTCATGCTAATAGCGGCTGCAATTCCAACTGTCCCACTTGCTCAGTTCCATATGAGGATCTCTCAATGGACGCTTCAGTCGCAGTGGGACCAGACCTTAGACAATCTAGACCAAGAGGTACTAATTTCCGAACCCATGATCAGGGACTTGCATTGGTGGATAGTTCAGGAGAACCTATGCCTGGGAGTTCACTTCAACATCGAACCTCTCCTCCCAGATGTTGATGACAGATGCATCAGGAGAAGGCTGGGGTACCCATCTAGGGTCTCACAGGACTCAGGGCAGGTGGTCCAAGTTCAAACAAAATCTGCACATAAATGTGCTCAAACTGAAAGTAGTCCTTTATGCCCTTCAGGCTCTACACTCCCTTCTCCTCCCTGGTCATCTCCTCATACAGTTAGACAACATGTGCGTAGTCTGGTATCTCAACAAGCAGGGAGGAACACATTCCTACCCTCTGTGCCAGGAAGCGATGAGAATCTAGCTTTGGGCAACCCAGCATCACCTTCACTTGACTGTGGTTCATGTTCCGGGAATGGAAAACACACTGGCGGAGCAACTCAGTCGGTCCTCAGCCAGGTCCCATGAATGGCAGTTGGATCAAGAAGTCATAAACAGCAATACCTCAAATAGACCTCTTCGCTTCTCCCCAAAATGCAAAACTTCCCGCCTGCTGCTCGCTCGCTCCAGGGCGAGACATTTTTTGGAGGGATGCTCTGTCTCTCGCTTGGAGAGACAGATTTGTTTATGCCTTCCCTCCCATTCCCTTAATTCCGAGGGTCCTTAACAAACTCAGATCAGAGTGAGCTCGAATGATTCTCATCGCTCCCTTCTGGCCCAGGCAAGTTTGGTTCTCTCTTCTGCAACAGTTTTCAGAGGAACCTCCACTTCCTGTTCCTCTGTCGCAACAATTGTTGACCCAGGATCAGGGGACCCTTGTTCATCCAGGTCACAAATCCCTTCATTTACATGCGTGGCTTCTGCAGATGTAGCAAAAGCCCACTTCGGAGTTTCTCCGCTCGTAGTAAACATATTGGTGGAGGCCAGAAAGTCTTCCAGCCGGTCCACCTACGTCATGAAATGGAAACAATTTTCTATTTGGGCTAGCTCAAAAGACTTCAAACCTTTCTCATGCCCAGCCAATAAAGTCCTGGACTACATGCGTCACCTCTTCAGTCTGGGTCTCAGCCATTCCTTATTAAAGGGCCACATGGCTGCTATTTCAGCCTACCATATTCCCTTCAGGGACAGGACTTTTGCTCAGTTGGAAGTCTACAAGACCTTCCTCAGAGGGGTTCTCCATTTGAGACCACTCCATCCGCATTCCTGCCCCTCCTTGGGACTTGAATTTCATTCTGGAGAAGCTTCCCCTACCTCCCTTTGAGCCGGCAGCTACAGCATATTCAAAGTTACTTTCTTGGAAGACACTCTTCCTAGTGGCCATTACTTCTGCTTGGTGCATTTCCAAGCTTCAGGCCTTGATGTGCAAAATCCCATACTTGATTTTCCACAAGGAACGTGTGACTCTTCGCACCAACCCTAAGTTTTTCCCTAAGGTGGTGGCTGAATCAATCCATTGAGCTACCTGCTTTCTTTATGCAACACTCCAATCAAGGGGAGTACCTCTTGCATACTCTGGATGTTCACAGAATACTGAGATACCACACCACTTGGACTAAGGATCTCAGGAAAACTGATCAGCTTTTTGTCTCTTTTGCTCACAAAAGAGAAGGCAATGCAGTTTCTGGGCAATGCCTATCAAAATGGTTGGCTCTTTGTATCACTTTCTGTTATGATAAGTAAAAGACCCAGCTGGGTCAAGTCAGAGGTCACCCCACCAGAGGAGTAGCTGCCTCTGCGGCTTGCTTCAAGATCATGTCAGCGGTAGACATCTGTGCAGCCACAACTTGGACTTCTGTCCACACCTTTACGAAACACTACAGTTTGAATATTGCCTCTCGCCATAGAACAGGCTTCGGGTAGGCTGTGCTTCAAGGTCTCCTTTCATGAGACCCTTTTCAGCCTGAGTTTTCATGCTATGGATGACAATCCTCCTCCTGAGTGCTTTTCCTTGTTCTAGACTGCTTGGGACTCAGTCCTATATGTGGATACCTACTGCAAGAGCCCTCTCGAAGTAAGATAGTACAGTTACATAAGAACTTACTATAACAGCAGATCTTCGAGAGAGGCTCTTGCAGCAGGTATTGCCTTCCCACCCTCCATCCCCCTCAGCTTTTTTGGCTCCATTTCCATGGGGGGAATATTCTCTTCTCTCTCATCTTGCCTCTTTTGGCCCTTGGCGGGAAAGAACTGGAAGGTGGGCATGGGGGACTGCCCCTCTATACTGACGTTGTATGACGCCGGTCACCTGATGTGGGGGCGGTCCCCCGCCAGAGACTGCTAGCTGGAAATTTTTCCGTGGGGTCCTGACACCTGGCGGGTCAGTCCTATATGTGAATACCTACTGCAAGAGCCTCTCTCGAAGATCTACTATTACGATAAGTTCTTACGTAACTGTACTTTCTATGCTCCTTCTGTTCAGCCATGGTATAGATCAGAGAAACATTGGTAGCCCTATAACAGCATAACACATTTTGAGTGTGTCAGTGCAAAAATTCAGTCAATATAGCCAAGGCCACAGTTAATGCGTCTAGTGGCTCTAAACTATAATAAAGAGTCCAGCATGATGCTTCTGGTTTCCACACAAAGTGTCACTTCAACGAAATAAACAGCTGCTGTGACTTAGAGCATGTTCATTTAGGGAAAACCAAGATATGCACATCATGCCACTAAAGAGCCAGCTTTAATAATGCTTCTAGTACTTATACAAGTCTTGAAAGCTGTAATTTTCCCATTTATATGTGCAATGAAGCTGCCATAATTTTTGAAACTTATAGAACTGAAATACAGCAGTTACCTTGCTTCATTGGTTGAATTTCATTTTAAATCATGGGCCATAAGCAGGGAAAAAATAAAAGTGTACCTTTCTGTCACCACAGCCAGCTTCCAGAAAACTAACAGGGTCTTTAAAAAAAAAAAACTCAGCTGCAGCCAAAGCACAGTAAGCTGATTTGTTACATCGGGGCTCAACTACAACAATATTGTTATCGGGCTTAGCTCCAGTCTCTTTTAGGCTCCTTCTTCCATTGACTGGGAGACCCACGATTGAATTAATTTGCCTCTTACAAGCCGCAAACCTTCAGTTTAATTTCTTCTCTCAAGTTTAATTTGTTCAAAAGTAAGGCAATGTCTAATAAAATGTTAAATAGCACATACTGTAGCTGATTTTTGTTGCAATAGCAACAGTACCGCAAAGAATGTAAATTAAAAACAAATTTATTAATTCAGAAATAAATTACCTAAAAATGCCAGTATGCTGTTTATAGTATAAAAAGGCATCAGCAGTATAAATTAAAAAAATATCTATTATTCATTCTGGTGTGATCCAGTCTGATAGAAAATTAATCCCATCATATAAGAGATCCATAAATGCATAATTGCCATTGAAATAGATGGATTAAAATATAAAAATGAAGAATGATTATTTACTATTCACATAAGGATGGCAGGAGTTTAAATTCAATTTCTGATTTCATTTACACTACATTCTCTGCAGTACTGTTGCTAGTGCAACAAACACCTACTCCAGTACATGGTGTTGGATATTTAATCAGATAGTGCCTTACTTTTGAAAAAAAAAAAAATTATTTAGTTTTTGTTGACCGGGTAAGTGCACTAGATAAATTCTGCCTATTTTCAGGCATGACCCGGGGGAGGGGGATACAGATGAATGACAGCTGGCCTTGAACCAGATTAAGCTGTTTGTGGTAATTTTAATGAATGGGGGGAGACTTGGCCAGGGCACCAGGGGAAATTCCCCTGCTCTTTTCGAGAAGTGTCATGGGATTTTTAACATCCACCTGAACAGGCAGATGGGACCTCGGTTTAACAACTCATCTGAAAGACGGCAACTCAGGAGTGCAGCACCCCCCTCATGCTGCACTACAGTGTCAGTATTGGGATATTAACCCAAGTGCCTGATGTGGGGATAGAACCTACAACCTTCTGATCTCCCAGTCTCAGAGGCGAGTGTGCTACCTACTGAGCCACTGACACTGACAAATAAATTAGGCTCTTAAATGCAATTGATTGTTTTATAAGGTTAGAGTAACTGCCTTTATGGAAAGAGTACAAAGGGACAGATAGGAATTATTAGGGGTAGGGTGGAGTGAGGGAACCAGGAAGCTCAAAAGAGGGTGGTGGTCAGGTGAATGGATTAGTATACAATGAGTGGGATATTCAGACTGCACCAGGCTGTGGCGCAATACTGGGCGCAGTGCAACTGGGATGTGCCAGAGTGCTGACAGGGTGATATTCAATGGTGCTGCGCCATGGCCCAGCATCTTTGAAAATCGCTCCATGGCCACCTGTATAGCGCATGACACAGTGTCACTGCACCATCGCAAGTGGCCCGAGAGGAGCAGGGGGATGCGCTAGCGCAAGTGCTGTTGCGCTGGGCATCGGCGCGATATTCAGCCTGTGGACATGCAAATGGGGCCATAATGCATGCAAAGGCACAAATGGGGTCATTGCATGTCATTATGGCCCCATTTGCATGCAGGTGCGCCGATACCCGGCAACTTGGGCTTGGCGCCCTGCTAGACAACAGCTGTTGGGGACCGACGCCCCCTGCCCCTCACTGGCAACATGCTCCAATACCCGATCGCGGCCCGTAATATGTAATTAACTACCTGGTGGTCTAGTGGACCTATTGTCCTGCCCGATCGTGGGCTGTAATAATAAATAATCTCCCTAGTGGTCCAGTGGACCTATCACCATGCCCGATCATGGGCTGTAATAATAAATAATCTCCCTGGTGGTCCAGTGGACCTATCACCCTGCCCAATCACGGGCTATGTTAATAAATAATCTCCCTGGTGGTCCAGTGGACCTATCTCCGTGCCCGATCATGGGCATGCAGTATTCTAATTATCCCTGGTGGTCCAGCGGTAGCCGTAACCTCCTCCCAACCCGCCCACTCATCCGCCACCCTGCTTCCCCGGTCAGCGGTGGATGGTAACATCCACCATAAGCTGCCCACCACCCGCCGACTGACGGCGTACAGTATGGCTGTCGCCCATTGATCCTGGCGTGGGCCAATGAGCATCGAACCGTACCATACTACACAGTCCCGATATGTGAATGGATCCATTCTGCCAGGACTGTGTGTAGTATGTCTGCATGCGCCCGTATTACGTTGTTAAACGCAGTATGCTATGACGAACTGCCGAATGAGTACTGCTGCCGCCACTGACTGGGGGGGGGTGGTGAGGAAATGGGAGGGTTGGGAGAAATATGGTACTACTGGACCACCAGAGCTAATAGAGTACTGCATGCCCGAAGCGCAGGAGATAGGCTCAGTGGACAACAAGGGCTTTTATTATTACAGCCCACAATCGGGCATGGAGATGAGTCCACTGGACTCCAGAGAGATATTATTAATACAGCCAGCGATCGGCAAGGTGATAGGTCCACTGGACCACTAGGGAGATTATTTATTAATACAGCCCATGATCAGGCAATGAGATAGGTCCACTGGACCACCAGAGATTCTATTGTTTAAAACAGCCCGCGATTGGGCATGGGGGGGCGCTACTCCACCGGACTGTGCTGCCAGACCTTGGGTGGCCACCCACAGCTGGCAGCTGCCGTGTTGCGCCCTGCATTATGGCAGCTCACCTGTGGGTGGCCAGCTGTTGGTCCTTTATTATCTGGCTTAACTATGTGCAGCGCATGTAGGGGTTGTGCCTACATATTCTGAGCATGTCCCGGGCTGAATATCGGGATGTGCAGAATATGCATAAAATCGCCCTGCCTGCACCGCATTACATCATCATGCGTCCGGCGTATCAGGATATGTGCTGCGCATATTCCCCCATTGAATATCGCGGCTGGGCGCATCAGTGGTTCAGCATGGTGCAACTCTGTTGCGCCATGCGGAGCCCATTTGAATATCCCGCCCAGTATATAGAGATATTTTATAAACACATACTATTGTATTTACTAGGACATATTTCTGGCCGCTACTGTATGAACATACAAACATACAATTTTAGGAAAGAAATAAGATCATTGGTCATGTAAGTTCTTTTCCTAAAACATTTGTGATAATACCCTGAGTGACCCTGAGCAAGTCATTTAATGTCATGCTCTCAGGTCGCACCTGGAAACAAACTCCAGCTTAGTATGCCTTTTCTGGTTAAACAATTTCCCCTTTCCCCTTTATGATCAGTACTTCGTCTCAATTATCGGGACTAAGTATTACAGCTCCAGTCCATTTAGTCTAGCAGAACTCTCTCCCTGGTTTGTCTCTCAGTCCATCTCTGTCTCTCTCCCCTCTCCCTTTGTAATGAGACAAAAACATGTTTGAAGGTGGAAAGATTTTTAAACAGCTTAATCTGGTTCAAGGTCAGTTGCCATTCATCTATCCTCCTCCCCACGGTCGTGCCTGAAAGTAGGCAAATTTGTCTAGTGCACTTACCTGGTCAACAAAAGCTAAATAAATAAAAATAAATAAATAAAATGTTACTTTTTCATTTTGATACATCCTTGGTTGTTTGTTGCATTGACACTGGGTAGATATATTTATGGGTTTACATTGTGAAGGTTACTTTAGACACAGTGTGCCTGAACTAATGCCACTAATATTTTTTTTCTGGGTTAGTTGTACATTCCATTCACCATCAGTGTTTTAAATAAAAATATTTGTCCTCTGAATACTCCATCTTTTTATTGTTTGTAGTGCCTGTCCAACTTTACATCTTTGCACTTCTCTTTAATTAATATATAGGGACTATAGAAAGCTTCTGCACTCTATCAATGCTAATCTGATGGCAAAAGCTTTCATTTAGGTTCTTTTTTATAGTTTCCCCATTCTTTGACGTTGTATTTTTCCTGGTTTGCCTTGCATGGATAATGGTTCATCATGTTGTGGGCCTTCTTTTTCATTGTTGACAGTCTCTTAAGCTTGTTTGTGAATCTTGGGGAAAATTTTCCTCCTTCTTTGACAGACAGCCTTCAATTTTTTCTCTATTGGGGTTAATCTTACAGAGTACTCCAATGATTTTCTACTGCTGCTTTAAAAAAAAAACTCACAGTTTGCCATCAAACAATACAGTGGGTAAAGGAAAATAATAATAAATTAAATTCCTTCATATCCCTATCCTCTACTGTAAAACATTTCCAGCATTGGGGTTTTGTCAAACATGTTATGAACTCTGTGTAAATGAAGGAACATTGCGGAACAATCATATCTGTAAATATAATAGCATATTCTTGAGTAGCTAGTTATGTAATAACAGTAGTCTACGTACATTATTCTACATTATTTACAAACAGATACTGTATGTTTTCTTCAGCAGTGTTCATTTTAATAACTGCAGTTTCCATGAAATGTCTTACAGTATTTACAAACAGATATGTTTCTTCAGCAGTGCTGTTCATTTACACTGAGTTTATAACATGTCTGATAAAACAGCAGTGCTGGAAACACTAAACAGTATGGGATAGGTATATGAGGGAATTGAATTTATTATTATATTTTTTTACCCACTGTATTGTTTAAAGTCAAAGTGTGAGAGGGACTAGGTGGTTGGCTGATTATGACATATAAAAATATGTGTGGTTTACATTGAGTGCAGTGGTTGTGGTGGGATTTGAAATTACAAAGAAAGAAAGTGTTTTTATTTATTTATTTATTGGAATGTTTCACCAGGAGGGCACACTGAACAACAAGTTGCTCTTCTCACGGTGTGACCTGGGGGGAGGGGTTACATAGGGTTGCGAAGGATGATCATTTACAAAAGTATGTGGTAGTACAAATAATACAACATTGTAAGTTTATGCAACAGTTGGAACACAAGGTATTGTACAATAAACAGTAGTGGGACATTGAGTAAATTACAATACGTCCCAATTCATACAAAAGAACATATAAACGTACAAAACAGTCATAATGCAACAAAACCATTATAGTGCATGAGTGTACCAGGAGCAGGCTCGAGGTAGTACACAAGTGCTGTTGGAGTAAAATGGATGCAGTAGGTTGTGCACACAGGTGACCCAGAAAGGCAGGTGGAGAAGAGAGGGTAGCCATTTCCTGATTCCTCCTTCAGGATGTTGAGAACCCTGCCAGGGGGATCAGGGTAGGAAGGCAGAAACTGGGGATAGGTATTAAGGAGGGTTAAAGCAGGAACAGCTGAGGGAGAGGTAATTATGTAGGGCAGAGGTAAGGGAGTAGTTGGAGGAGGAGTGTCATATTTCAGGGGGGAGGGAATTCCAGATTTTAGGGAAGTGATGAGTGAAACCAATCTGACCTATGAGGGTGGAGCGGTGAGGGACCGTCAAGGTGCGGGCGTCATTAGATCTGAGAGAGTGGGTGGGGGGAGGTGGAGTGGAGTGGAGAGGGAGGATGAGAGATAGGAGGGGAGCACTCTGAACCAGAATTTGGAGGTTAATTTGGCACAGTGTGAGATGCGTCTGTGAGATAGTCGGAGAAAAGTTAGAGAGCAATAGCGTTCACAGTGGTGGGAGCAGGAAGGGAAGTCGAGAGCAAAGCAGCAGGAGTTAAAGAGAGTGACCAACTTGGTCAGGAAAGATTTTGGAGCAGCACCATAGACTACATCACAGTAGTCAAAGATTGGGAGTATCATCTGCTGGACAATTTCGCACCTTGCAGTCAGCAGGATTCTACTATGATTCCTATGTAAAGCACCAAGCTTGGGGCACAGTTTCTTCAGGATAGCATCGATATGCACAGAGAAGCTGAGGTGCTGGTCAAGCCAAACCCCCAGATATCTAAATGAGGAGGTGTCCTCCAGGATGATCCCATCAAGGGTGTGGAAGGTGGGTAGGGCCGGGAGCCTAGAGAGTCTCTGCCTGATGCCAAAGGTCATTGAGACTGTCTTCTTGGCATTTAGGTAAAGCTGGTGAGAAGCAAACCAGAGCTGAACTTGGTTGAAGTCTTTCTTTAAGCTGGTTTCCACAGCAGCAGGATTTTTTCCAGAATTATATAAAACAGTATCGTCAGCATACATGTGGATAGATGAGGATGAGCAGGCTGTGGGAAGATCGTTAAGGAAAATGGAGAAGAGTAGGGGACCAAGCACTGAGCGTTCTGATTTTCCAGCTCAGTGTCTGTTAGCTAGTCACCACAATGCAAAACCCCTCGCACTCCTCATTCACAACAGGTGTGAATGAAATGATGAAGTTATCCTATAGTGAAACCTGATTGGCTGCTTGTTAGACAGTGTAGTGTCACCATAGGATCACAGTATTATGTCATGCATACCTTTTGCGACTAACAGAACAAACTGCTCAAGCCACAGGACCTCAGTCCAGAATGGGATTGCCATTATTTCTGTGGGTTCTGTGAGGAAGCGGGATGTAGGGAAGTTGGTGTGGACAACTACAAAGAAACCCATCCCCCCACTCATCACATACCAGGAGCTCCTGTGCCATGATGGATAGCACTTTCTCAATCTCACTTACTGCTATTAGAGCAGAACAGTAAGTGTGAAGGAATTAGTACATCCCTACCCCCAAATCACCTTACAGGCTGCCTACTGAGTAAGGGTAAAAAGAACAAAAAAAATACAAGTGGTCTGGCACAGAAAGGTAATAATGTACATAGTAGCAATCAGTTCTGTATGAGAAGAAAACACTATGCAACAATGTAGCTAGGATTTGTAAGTTTGTATCTAAACATGTTTTACTGTTTCAACAGAGAACCATTTGCAGCAATATACAGTAACATAGAAACATAGATTTTGACGGCAGATAAGGACCGATTGGCCCACCCAGTCTGCCCATTTCCCTACCTAATGGATAAGCTGCAGATCCTAATTAACCAGCAGCCTACTTCTTCCTACCCCCAACCCCTAGAATTGCCTTATGACTGTCCCATGCATGCTTGAATTCCACCACTGTTTTTGACTCCACAACTTCCTCCGGAAGGCCGCCCATGCATCCACAACCCTCTCTGGAAAATACTTCCTTAAATTACCTCTGAGCTGCCCTTCTATCTTCAAATTGTGCCCCTTGTTCTTGCACACCTCTTTTGAAAGATGCAACCCTCTTGGACTTTGTTGATTCCCTTGAGGTACTTGAAAGTTTCTATCATGTCCCCTCTCCTCCTTTCCTCAAGGCTATACATATTCAGCTCCTTAAGTCTCTCTTCATATGTCTTCCAGTGCAGACCCTGCACCATTTGAGTGCCCTCCTCTGGACAGCCTCCATCCTGTCTCTGTCTGTGGAGATTGGGTCTCCAGAACTGCACACAGTACTCCAGATGGGGTCTCACCAACTGTCTGTAGAGGGATAATAACTTCCTGTTTTCTACTGGTTATGCCTCTCCTATGCATCCCAGTATACCCCAGCCCTCCTTGCTGCCCTCCACATTGCTTGCCCACCTTTAGGTCATCTGATATAACTACCCCAGGTCCCTTTCCATTTTTGTTGTTGTTAGTATCTCACCCCCCATTGTGTACTCTTCCCTGGGTTTTGTTTCCCAGGTGCATTACCTTGCACTTAGCATTGAATCTAAGCTGCTATACATTTGACCATTCCTCTAACCTTGCCAAGTCCCTTCTCATCCTTTCCACCCACCTTGTGCATCAACTGTGTTGCAGATCTTTGTGTCATCTGCAAAGAGACATCTTTCCTTCCAGTCCCTCTGCAATGTACTTATAAAGACATTGAAGAGGACCAGTCTAATACTGAACCCTGCGGTACCCCACTAGTAACCCCCTTTCTTCAGAGTGGACTCCATTTACTATTACTCTCTGTGTCCTATTCTCCAGCCAATTCTTTACCCAGGCTGTCATCTTGGGACCCACTCCCAGGCTGGCTAACTTGTATTTTAATCTTTTGTGTGGGACCGTGTCAAATGCCTTGCTAAAGTCTAGGTAGGCCATGTCCACAGCCCCTCCCTGATCTACTACTTTGGTCACCCAGTCAAAGAAATCTATCAGATTTGTCTGGCATGACCTTCCGCTGTGAATCCATGCTGCCTTGGGTCCTGAGTCCCTCTGGCCTCTAGATACTCAACAATTCTTTCCTTCAAGTGAATCCATCATTTTCCCTACCACTGAGGTTAAACTAACAGGTCTGTAGTTTTCTGCTTCTGCCTTGCTCCCACTTTTGTGAAGGGAATCACATCTGCCCTTCTCCAGTCCTCAGGTACCACCCCATCCTCCCATGATTTGTTAAAGAGGGTAGTCAGTGGTGTCACTAGTTCTACCCTTAGTTCTTTTAAATTCTGGGATGAATCCCATCAGGCCCCATTGCTTTGTCCACCTTCAGTTTAAGTTCTTTCAGAACCCTTTCTTCTGTAAATGGGCTGGTTTCAACTTCTGTATCCAGAGTGTTTCTACTGTTTGTTTTAGGTACCTCCCACTTCCTTTGTAAATACTGAGCAAAAATATTTGTTTAGTATCTCTGTCTTTTCACAGTCACCCTCTGCCCACCCTCCCTCCTCTTTATTAAGCCTCACTAACCCTCCCTTGGTCTTCCTTCGCTCCCTGATGTACCTATAAAAGGTTTTATCCCCCTTCTTAACTGAGTTGGCTATCTTTTCCTCGGTTAGGGCCTTTGCTGTTCTGACTGCCTTCTCAGCTTCCTTTTGCTTTAACTGATACAGTTCTCTGTCCTGCTCCTTCTGTGATTCCTTGTACTTCCTGAATGCTTTCTTTTTCTCTTGAACCTTCACTGCCACTTCCTTTGAGAACCATAGTGGCTTGTTACATTTTTCATTTGTTTATTTGCTTCACACAAAGGCTTGTTACCTCTGTGATGGCAGTTTTATTATTCTCCATTGTTCTTCCACCCTCCTTCCTGCCCATTTGCTAGTGCATTCCTTGGGCACTCACCCATTTGGCAAAGTCAGCCCTCCTAAACTCCAGTACTTTTGCCTTTGTATGGCTTGACTCTATTGCTGTGTTTATTGTGAACCATACTGTTCAATGGTCGCTAGTTCCCAGATGGCTACCCACTTCTACATCTGTGATCCTCTCTTCATCTCCATTTGAGAGAAGCAGGTCTAAGATTGCTCCCTCTTGAGTGGGCTCCAATACTAGTTGTCTAAGGCATGCCCCCTGTAGGGCATCTAGAATAACCCAACTCTTTGAAGTGGCTGCTTCAACTGCACTCCAGTTAACATCTGGCATATTCAGATCACCCATCAGCAATATCTCCCCTTTGTCTGCCATTCTAAGTATTCTTTCTATCATTTCCTTGTCCATTTCCTCCCCCTGAGAAGTATTACTGTGCCCTTGATTTTCTTGGTTTCCTTTGTAGTGCCTGGTCTGACTTTCTATTTTTTTCTATATTAAAAGAAAATAGATCAGGGGAGTGACATTCACCCAACAGAAGAACCAATTTCCAGCCATTTGTCATGCTGACTAATTTCTGTACTGCAGATTCTTGAAACACCTTTAATGACCTGAAATTTGTTAGTTGGTTTGGCGCTGTACTTGATGCATTCACATTCTTTTACTCTTTTATCACAGTTTCAGAGATTCTAAATAATCCATAATGTTAGGCAATGCTGTGCTTTCTGCACAATTAGTGTATATGTCAGCAGTTTACATTCATGTTATAGGCCTTACATTTTTTATACTAAATTATAAATTATATCTCATAGTGAATGCACATTTTTTTCCGATAGCCTCAGTTTATCCCTTTTATACAGATGTTACAGCATTGTGTAAAACTGCACTCTATGGCTGTAAAAAAAAAAAAAAAGAGGAGGACATACATTCTACAATTAAACAATTTATAAAAAATTAGGCTCAGGGGATGAAAATTGGTTCTCCCGCTTGGTGAGTGAGCCCCCCAACTTTAGTCAGTAAATTGAACAAGGGAAGTGGACTCTACAAGTTTGCAGTTCTTTATTTGCAGACACCACACATCCCCCAACCGTATGAATGCTTTCTTTAGGTCAGCCAGTCTGAAAAGGATTACAGGAAACAAGAAATCAACCCCCATCCCCCAAGTGGCCTGCCAGAGCCAAAAGCAAGAACTGATTCTCAGTTTGGAAATGGATGCAAGGAATCTAATGAAATCACAAGGCTGAACTAAGCCTTTTGTGTGCTTGTGGAAATATACACAGTCTGTTTTTTAGTAAATAAAAATGACAAATAATTTAATTTACCCTATTGCCTCCTAGTGTGTTCTTTCATTTAGTTTAAAATGCTGATACACACCTCGTCAATTAGTTGATAGCCCTGTGCTATTAACTTTTCCAGCTTAGTTTGTGTTTTGAATTTGATTGCTGGAAAATACAAAGCAAAACACACAGCACCAAAAACTAAGCCTTAAACCAGAATAAAATTACAACATTACAGCCACAGATTTCATACACACTATAAATAACACGTAATAGCCACAGAGATACCATGAACTGGGGATGCCCTCATACTTCTACTACAAAAGTGGTAACTTCACTGTCGTCATGAGTCAAACATGGGGAAATGTTAACTATACCGGACACCAGTGATATGCTCAGTATTCATACTGGCTTTAAGTTAAAACAAGGCATTCCAATGAAAATGAAAAACATGTGTTTCTAACCTACTGCTGAATGTCTCTCAGTTGATGCTGGTGAATGCCTGTTCTATACCATAATACAAATGCAACTGATTGGGGACAGGGTTTAGTAATAATAATGACGATCTGCCTATGTTTCTGTTATGGTACAGAACATATTTTGATTTTAAAAGTTTTGAAATGCTATTCATAGAGGCTTCTTCTATTGTTATTTCCATTGTCTGTCTGTCATTCTTTTTGCAGTTTTTTTCTTTACATCTAATTGCTGAATAATTGCCCATTAAATTTATTTACATTGGACCGTGAGCACTGCAATCTTTTTTTCCCGTTGTTTTTATTTTTTTCTCTGTCAAATTGTGATTTGATGCTGTGAAAGACTCAGGGTGACAGAATCATGAATTTTAGTGGTAAACGTGAGCATGCTTGGTGATATAAAACAGATATTGCCACCAGTCCATAACTAAATACGTGGGAGGAAAAGGAACTAGGGGTACTTTTAACAGGAAGCATGAACAACTCTGCTCAGTGTAGGAAGGCAGCAGCAAAGGCCAGGAAGATATTAGGGTGCATAGTGAGGAGAATCTCCTCCAGAAGTAGGGAGGTAATCCTCCCCCTGTACAGGTCACTGGTCAGGCCACACCTGGAGTACTGCGTGCAGTTCTGGTGCCCATACCTGAAGAAGGACGTCAGATTGTTGGAGGGGGTGCAGCATAGAGCAACAAAGATGATCCAGGGATTGGGGGGCAAGCCCTACGAGGAAAGGGTAAGCGAATTAGGTATGTACCCTTGAAAGAGAGGAGGGATGGGGGGACATGATTGAGACCTTTAAGTACTTGAAAGGGATAAACTAGACTCGAACAAAGGGGATCTTCCAATTATGAAGAGGAAGGGACGCGGAAGGGCACAGTCTCAGACTGGAGGGAAAGATTCAGGAGGGAGGTAAGGAGACAGTTCTTCATGGAAAGGGTGGTGGGCAAGTGGAACGCTCCACCACCGAAGGTGGAGGCCTGCAAGACAGTGGGCAGTTTCAAGAGGGGATGGGACAGGGTGAGGGGATGGTAAATCTAAGGAGGGGAGGAGTGGCAGCTGTGAGATGAGGGGCTAGCTGCACAATCGAGCAGAGTCGACAGACCGTGAGGTCTGTTTCTGCTGGTGTTTTCATATGTTTGTATGAATGGGCAATGGTTGGGAATGACTGGAAATATAAGAAGGGATGTAAGGCACATGCATTCCATCTGCCCCTTTTTAATTGGTATTTTCGCCTAACCAAACACAATCAATGATTGAAATCAGGCCAGAAAATTCTCCTCCCTCTAGTAGCCAGTTGTCTCCTGCTATTGTCTAAACTGATTCACCACTGATAGACATTGAATCAATTAGCAGTGGTCCTTTTTCAGCACCTCAGGTAACTAACACTATGGTATTGGCAAATACGACTACTGGGTTACTGAAAGCTCCTCTCAGTAAAGCTCCCCACCCTTCCCATTTCCCCCCAAATTCTCCTCTGCACATGGATGAGGGCTTCCCTATAAAAATAAATGAGATGGAAACAGTATTGAACAGAGGAATGAGTTAGTACAAGAAAAATCATCACAAAATTCCTCTGGATATGCTACTTCCATAACAAATAGTGTGATTAATACATCAAATAAAACAGAAGCTCTGAATAAGATGGAAACTGATTGCTGTGCTAATAACAGTATAAAAAAATCAACAAATTTATGTGTTGGGAGATTTAGTCATTAAATATGTGGACAGAATAATATGCAACCTATTCAATGCATATCACACATGCAGTAGTTTCGGGGGGGGGCAGAATAGCAGATTAAACTAAGCTGGTAAACAGTATCTGAAGTGATGCAGGAGATAACCCACTTGTAATAATGCATGTCGGTACAAATGACACAAATCCAGTTTGAGGATATAAACAGGATTATAGTACCCTAGGTGAACTTCTTGCTAAGAAAGGATGTGAGAAATTCTTCTCAGAGATCTTGCCTGTTCCCAGGGCAAATGCTACCAAGTACAAAAATATCAAAATTGTGAATGAGTGGCTCAGAAAATGGGCATTATGAAAGGGTTACATATATATCACCCATAGGGAATTTTTTTGATCATAGCCCTAGTCTTTTTAGCTGGGACAGGCTCCACCTCAGTAGGATGGGAGCACTGTGCTGGGCAAGAAATTCCTTAAGCAAATATCCAGCACTTTAAACTAACATACACGGGGGAGATGGGATAAAACTGTATCTCTCATGGAGGGGGGTATCTTTAAAACCAAAATAGTGCAACAGTGTAAAATTTTGATGGCAAATGCAAAAATTTTAAATCCAATAAAAAGGACTGAGTTAGAAGCCATTCTTACAAAAGATCAGTTTGATATTGTGGCCATCAGTGAAACCTGGTGGGACAAATCTTGCCAATGGATAAAGAGATACCAAATTACAAACTATACAATATAGACTTGGTAGGCTTGGGGGAGGCGTATGTCTATGTGACAACCCACCCCTCTCTTTGGGCTGGAACAGCTTTTAGAGAGGTGTCTTTTTTTTTTTTTTATTCTATTTATCCACCTCCTCGGTGGAGCAAACCCCACGATCTCTGGCCACCATGCCTGCGCCCCCTGGACCTGGTTATGCTCGCGGGCCGCATGAACCCATGGAACACAGGGATGGGTCAACGTCGCTCTGTACCCTGGACAGGTGCCTCTCTCGGGTCCGGGGGCACAGGGCGCAGCCATCAGCCACACAGATCACCCCCCATATTTTTCCTCCATGTTTTTCGGCTCCGGAGTGTGGCATGCAATGACCTCCGGGCACTGATGTGCCAACGTCTTGCCGCACTCCACCCCCTTATGTTGCCACCAGTCTGGTAGTACCCATGGTCATCACCAGGGTCACTACAGAGTGGTGGTTCCCTGGATCCCTTCCCGGGATAGGAGAGCAGTCCTCAGGATGCTCAATCCAATCCCTCCCCTACCGACCCCTGATGGCCCGAGCTCACATCTGAACCCGGGTCACCAGCGAGGCGCAAGGTGTGGCATCCAGCGCCTCAACCCTCAGCACCACCGGGCCAGCTGAGGTGTCTGTTTTTGGGTATTTGCTGCCACCAGCTGGCGTCATCCAGCGCCAACCTTTAAGTTTACAAACTTGGGTAATTAAACATGCAGTTGCACAAATTAAAGTCTGGTAGTGTGTCTCTTTTGGGTGGTGGATGCTAAACAGAGTTCACCTTAGCCAGTGGAAACCATGTATTACCTTAGAAAAATGACGTTAGTCACAACTGTTGAGTAAATAAATAGCTTTTTACTTAACAGAAAGTGAGCAGAGCATTACAGGATATCTATTTATAACACAAAAGAGTAACACTGATACAAATAAAGTAAACAAATGTTTTTAAATAACAGATGACGAAAGAAAAAAGGCTATTACTGCAATTTGCTAGTATTAAACTTACCCTCTCCTGTTTTTTTTTTAAGAGAACACTGGACTTTATGCTAACTGCCAGCTTCCACGGACATAGATAGAAGGGTAGGCCCCCAAGCTTAGTTTTTTCTTCAACTCCTAGAAAGCAACCAACAACAACTACCACTTTACTGTCTTTCAGCATCGTGTATACTTCGAGAATAGGTGATTTCTATTCCCCTTTTGAATGCACCAACCATCTACCATGTATGTATTTAATTGTCCCAGTTAGACTGAACACCTATCAGTGACCAGTTATATTCCCTTTTAACCTTAAGTCTATATCTGAGTAAACCAATCCCTTTAAACTGTCAGTCTGTGTGTGGACATGTCCACTCAGATTTATGACCCAGGTCTTATCTAGCAGCTAGGGAGGACAGTGAGAATCCTAGCTCGTGGAATTTTAGCTTGTGATTTTTTTTTAGACTGCTAAAAAAATTAGCCACTTACAGAATTTACCATTAACTCCTTTCTTTCCATTTTTGTCACATCTCCCCCCCCCCCCCAATGATGAAGGTGTGCCCTTGGGCCACCCCAAGTGATGCAGCCATTCATGTAACTACTGGGAAGTGCCCAAAGTATTTAGCCATGCCATTAGACCTGTCTAGGTAGCCCATCCGCATTTGCATTTTGTTTGCCACTGCGATGCTGGATGGTCATGTTGTATGCCTGCAGTACCAAACTCCAACGGAGTAGTTTTTTATTTTGCCCGCTTGACCTATAAAGCCATATTAGGGGATTATGATATGTGACCACAGAAAAGAAATGTTTATGTAGGTAAGGCTGCAGCTTCTGAAGGGCCCACACTATTCCCAAGAATTCCTTTTTGTTTGTGGTGTATGCCTCCTCTTTGGGCAAAAGCCTCCGGCTGAGGTACACAACCGGGTGCTGCTCCTCATGCTGGATAACCTGGCTCAGCACAGCCCCCAGCCCATGGTCTGAGGCATTTACATGGACCATAGACTTTAGACTATAATTGGGGCTGGCCAATACAGCTGGGCTGCTTAAGGCCTTTTTTAGCTCCTGAAACACAGCCTCACAGCCTTTTGACCACTGCACCTTATCTGGCTTTTTTTTTTTTTTTTTGGTTAGGTCTGTTAAGGGCTTAACCAGATCACTGTAGTGAGGAACAAACCTCTGGTAGTACCCTGCTGTCCTCAGAAATGCCCTTAGCTGTTTTTGGTGGTAGGAGTAGGCCAGACCAGAATGGCATCAACCATGGCAGGCTCTGGGCAGATGTGTCCGCTGCCCACTCAAGGTATGTGCCCAAGGTAGGACACTTCTGCTCTGTGACAGTCAGCATTGCAGGGAGTGTTTTTAGCATTTTATTTAGTGATTTCAGTTCTTTTTTAAAGCATTTGTTAAGTTTTTGTTTTTAATTGATTTAAATTGTTTCTATTTTGTTGTGCGATGTTAACCGCTGGCCTCCTGCTCCTTGCTGTTCCTGGAACTGTATTGGTCATTTTTACAGGAATTTACCAGGACTCATCGGCCTGGGTGGAATGGTTTGCTTTCCCTTCCTGATTGCATCTTCTAACTTTGATTTTGAGCTTCTGCTCGGAGCGGGAGATGTGTAAACGCCTCGTCGATAGCATGGGTGTGTAGCAGTTTGTGATTCAACTTGAACGTGCAGCAGTTCATTGATCCGGCACTCGGAAGGAGGTTTGGAAGGCTATTTCTCTGCCCCCTGACTTTCCAACTGTTTGAATTTTCATTATTTCGAGGCTTGAGTACTGCTGATTGGGGGTGTTTAATCGAATTTGACTTTGTCTCGTTTTTCAGTTTTGCACAAAATCAACATGGTCCGAGTACTGTTGGTTCGGGGGTCTACAGTTCATCCTGGTTCTGCCCCACTTACAACCTTCGTGAAAACACATATCTAGAAGAGTTGTTTATTTTGGTGAAGGCCTGGTTTCTGTAAGTGGATCGTTTAACCCCTCACTTCTGGGACCTGTAGATGCAACTGTTGGTTTCGGGGACTGTAACCTCTGACTTTTGGTCCTTGTGGAAGCAAATGTTGATTTTGGGGATCATAAGCATTCAGTGCTCAGCTGTTTAACTATTCTATCTAGTTGGTCCCTTTTCTCGAGCTGCAACAGCACAGGGGTTGGGCTTTCTCCACTGGGGAGCCAGTGGTTGGTAGCTGTCTCCCCTCGGGATCTCTGGGGACCTGTTTAACTGGGCCCCTGCAGGTGTTCTTAAGTAGCTACTGTAGTCTGGTGGGGGACCATGGTGGGCTTTCAGCTGTGGAACGAATTGGTCCTGAAAAGGATTCCAGGAACTCTCTTTATGGGATTCGGCTGGGCAGATGAACAGCGAGAGTGTGTGTTTTTTGAGACAGTATCTATTTGAGTTATGTACTAAAACTTTGGATTATGTGTTTGCTTTCCATCATCTAACCATATTGGTAGTGAGAGTACATTTGCTTCCCTGAAGTCCTGACAGTGGAGAGTGCCAGGCTGGGGATTTTCGGATTTTCATTGGTGACACCTTCATTGAATTCTGTGCTGAAATTCTGGACTTTTTGTTTTTTATTTTATTATCTTTCTTTGATTATAGAACTGTCTTATGGTAGTGAGAGTACCATTGCATTATCTCTGGATAAACAGTTCTTTGGGCACCGGCTAGTGAGAGTGCCTGGGGACTTTTACTATTTGTATATTGTTTTGATTATTTTATTTGGTTTTGTTGGGTTTGTGGGAACTAGGAGTACTGTGGTTTGTTTTTGATATTCTGTTTTTGTTAATGGTTACTTTTTTTTTTTTATTTAATTTTACTTTTTAACTCTATACTGCAACTATTTTAGGATCCTGTTATTTGGAATTTAGGATTACTTAGAATCGATCCTTAGCCACAGTTTGGTGGTATTTGTAGAATGTGCCTGTTTACTCCTCCAGCCCTGTGCTATTCGTCATCCTCTCTCCACGCCCTCCACCTGTTCTCTCCCCCTGCCTGCTTTTATTTACCAGTGCTGTCACGCGGTGGGGATTGCTCGTGGGGGGGGTAGGGGTAGGCAAGTAGGGGGCACGGACATTGGAGTTCAAATGAGCGGACCTCTTGCATGGGGTAGTTAGGTCCAGAAGACACCTGGGGCGAAATGGTGTCTGGAACGTGGTGGTTCATATCTAGTCCCCATACCCAAGGGCACCACCCCTTTGGGTGGGCAAGTAGCCAGGACGGCTTACGAACATGGTCCAACTCGGACATTGTTATGCATTGCCAGATCCATAAAAAACAAAACTGCACTCATTGCAGATTTTGTTGGAACAGCAGATCTGGTTTGCATCACCGAGACCTGGTTAGATGGAAATGCTGCTCTAATTTTGGAGGCAGCTATCCTGCCCGGGTCCTCAATGATACACCGCCCGAGATTGGATCACGGGGAGAGTGGGGTAGCGATCTGTTTCAAGGCCTAATTGGGCCACACGGATGTACCAGTAGAGGAGGTCAAATCCTTTGAATGTACCATGGTAGCTGGTGTGGGGTCGTGATAGCTCTCCTCTACCGTCCACCCAGGGATGAAAAGCTATTCCTGCAGGAAGTAGCTGACTTCGCCGCCAACATGGCATTGGAGTCACCCAGACTGATGGTTCTGGGTGACTTCAATGTCTGGGTCGACCATGAATCCTTGCTTTTTGGACAGCACTTCCTCCAGCTGATGACATCACTGGGCTTCACACTGGTTGTTTCCTCAGCTACCCATAATGGTGGTCATTCGTTGGATTTGGTCTTCCTCCTGGGGATTGAGGCCTCTGACTTGGGGGTGGAACCTGTCGGTTGGTCCGATCATTACACCGTGAAGTTCAATTTTCGTGCCCCCCTAAGTAGGTCTGCCCCTGTGGAGATGGCCAGTTTCCGCCCTTTATGGGATGTTGTCCCTGAAGACCTGGCGGCGGTGATTGACCTCTTGCAGTTCGTTGATGTCTGCTCAAGCCCAGAGCTATTGGTTCAGGCCTATAATAAGGCCATTTCCTCAACTCTTGATCTGATTGCACCAGTCCGTGTTCGTCCCCTTCCATTTTGCCCTTGGTTTGATGGGTCCTTGAGGGAGCTGCGGAGGTTGGGACGTAGGTTAGTACGTCACTGGCAGAAATCTGCCTTGGATGCCAACAATCTTATCTTGTTGGAGCATTATCAGCTCTACCAATCAGTGATCTCCCGTAAGAAGGCAGAATTCTTGTCCAGGGAGATCTCTGTCACTCAGAATTGACTGGCCCAACTCTTCCGAACTGTGGACAGGCTATGCAACCCAGCCTGTCTGCAGCTCCATCGATTTTTTTCACAAATTGAGTGTGATGAGATTTCTCGATTCTTTGCGAATAAGGTGGCCGACATCAGGTCGGAGATCCATCAGACCCGTTCTGTGGGGGATGCTGTTGGTTGGTGCTCGGTCACTGTGCCTCTCGTTTCTGGAGTACCTTTGACCTGCTGGAGTTCGTCGATATTATGAGGCTTGTCCAGGGGATGCACCCTACGTGCTGTAGTTTAGACCTAGGTCCTACTTCCCTAATTTTGAGTTGTAGTGATATCATTGCCCCGGTCTTGGCTCAGATTATCCGGTGCTCCTTAGAATCGGGAGAGTTTCCAAGCTCCCTGAAGGAGGCGGTGGTTACACCCCTTCTGAAGAAAGCTTCCTTGGACCTGGATATCTTAGCAAACTACAGACCTATCTCGAACCTTCCTTTTGTGGGAAAGGTTATTGAGAACATTGTGGCAACTCAGCTGGAGAACCATTTGACCATCCATAGTATATACGAATCTCTCCAATCTGGTTTTCGTAAGAGGCATAGTACTGAGACTGCTCTGGTTCGGGTGTTCAATGATCTCCTGATGGCGAGAGATTGGAGAAACCGCTCCATCTTGGTATTCCTTGATCTCTCTTCAGCTTTTGACACTGTGGACCATGGGGTACTGCTCGAGTGCCTGGGGTCCATCTGTGGACTGACTGGTACAGTGCTGAGATGGTTTTCATCTTTCCTCACTGGTAGAACTCAGAGAGACATCTCGGGAATTTATTCTTACAAGTCTTTCTTCCTGCTTTGTGGGGTTCCCCAGGGTTCGGTGCTGTCCCCCATGTTGTTTGCAGTGTATATGCTGCCCCTCAGAGACATTGTAAGACGGTATGGGCTGAGGTTTCACTGCTATGCTGATGATACCCAGCTCTACCTGTCTTTTGCCCCCAACCAGGTTAGTGCTCTCTCGGTATTTAACAGCTGCCTTGCTGAAATCCAAGACCAGATGAATTCGAGCAGGTTAAAGTTGAACGCAGGTAAAACGGAGGTTTTGGTGGTGAACCCGGGATATAGGATAGAGAAGTTGAGGACTGATTTGCCCTCTGGTATATTCTTGGGGGGAGCTTGGATCCTTACCTCTGAACAGGTGCACGGCCTGGGAGTGGTACTTGACTACGGGCTGACCCTCCGTCATCAGGTGTCAGCAGTCGTGAAGTCAGCCTTTTATCATCTGAGGAACATTGCCAGGATCAAGTACCTTGTTCCGTCCAATGATCTGCCTGTACTGGTTCACGCCTTTGTAACGTCGCACCTTGACTATTGCAACTCCCTTTACTTAGGGCTTCCGGGGGTTGATATCCACTGCTTGCAGCTAGTGCAGAATGCTGCTGCTCGCTTATTGACTGGGGTATCTAGGAGATCTTATATTACCTCAGTGCTGCGCGGTCTGCACTGGCTGCCGATTCAGTGGTGGATCACCTTAAAGTTAGGTTTGCTAACTACAAAGCCCTACACAGACTTGGTCCTGACTACTTGAAAGAGCTTCTGATTCCTTATGCCTCTGTGCAGCAGCTCCACTCGGCTGGCGAGGGGTTGCTGGAGATTCCGAGGGTTACCTTGAATTCTTCTGGGGCTCGTGCTTTTATGTTTGCTGCCCCAATCCTCTGGAATTCTCTACCCAATCAGCTTTAGGAGTGCAGGACTGTGGGGAGCTTTAAGCAGGCACTGAAAACGTTCTTATGGTCTAAAACATTTCCTGATGTTTTGTGATTTTGATTGTGTTTTTGTGAATTATCTGAAACTGTTGTGAAATGCCTTGATATTTAAAAGGCACTCAATTAAATAAAGATTATTATTATTAGTATTATTACCTGGCAGGCACTTTTTTGCCTTGACTGTCAGACCTGCATTTTTTAGCCTGTTGAACACATCCCATACATTTTTGATGTGCTAATTTTCAGCCTGGATGTATATGGCTATATCATCCATATATGCCAATGCAAACTTACCTCCCCCAGACAGAATGCGATTTACAAGCTGTTGAAAGGTTGCAGGTGCATTCTTTATTTTAAATGGCATTGCCTTGAATTTGTATAAACCAAATGGAGTGGCATAAGCTGATTTTTTTTTCTGGCTGCAGGGGTTAGAGGTACCTGCCAGTAGCCCTTTGTTAGGTCTATTATGGTCAGATACTTGGCTCCCCCCAGTTGCACCAGGGTCTCATCTGTTTGGGCATGGGATAGGCGTTAGACTCTGTGCAGCTATTAAGCCTCCGGTAGTCAATGCAGAATCATGTTGTGTCATCCCTTTTGGGGATCAGTACCACAGGTGATGCCCAGGGGCTACTAGATTTTTGGATTACTGCAAGTTTCAGCATCTCCTTGAGCTTTTTTTCACAGTCTGCTTAATGTGCTCAGGTACCCTGTAGGGAGACTGTTTTAGGGGAACCTGGGTCCCTGTATCTACATGTGGCTCTGTCATTGTGATGTACCCTGGTTTCTCTGTGAACATGTTCTTAAATATTTTTAGCACACCCCGAATTTCTTGCACCTGGGCTAGTGTCAGCTGTTTAGAGAGGGTAAGGTTGTCCACACAGGATGCAACCTGGGCCTCCCAAAGCAGGTCCACCAGTGGATTTATCTCAGTTTCTTTTGGGGCGGCACTGCATACAGTGAGGACCAATTCCTCCCTGTCATAGTAGGGCTTTAGCATGTTAACGTGATACACCTTTTGCCTGCATCTCCTGTCCGGTAGCTCTACTATGTAATTGACATCACTAACCTTTTGGACAATGGAGAATGGCCCCTTCCATGCTGCCTGTAATTTATTTTGACGGACAGGGATGAGTGCCATCACTCGCTGTCCCACCTTATATTCTCTGGCTCGGGCCCCACGGTCATACCAGACTTTCTGCCGCTGTTGTACAGTGACCAAGTGCTCCTGAGCAAGCCCCATGAGCTCCTTAAGGTGGGTCCTGAAGTTCAGGATGTACTCCACAACGGACTCCCCCTGGGAGGCACAGTCACCCTCCCATTCATCCCGAATCAAATCTAGGGGCCCCCGCACCCTATGACCAAACAGGAGCTCGAAAAGTGAGAACCCTGTGGACTCCTGTGGGACATTTTTATATGCAAATAGGAGATGAGGCAAATATTTGTCCCAGTCCCTCTTATGCTGGTCTGTAAAAGTCCTTAGCATGGTTTTAAGGGTTGAATTGAATTGTTTCACCAGACCATTAGCTTGGGGATGGTATGGGGAAGTTTTGAGCTGCTTTACCCCACACTTTTTTTCACAAACTATTCATTAACCCTGACATGAAATTGGCACCCCAATCTGACAGTATTTCCTGGGGAAAGCCCACCCAGCTAAATATTCCTGACAGTGCATTTGCCTCCGAGGATGATAGGGCCACTGTCACTGGGTATCTTGTGGCATAGTTGGCAACTACCAAGATTTACCGCTTGCCAGTGCAACTTGGGGTGCTTAGTGGCCCTTCTGTGTCCACAGCTACCCTTTTGAAGGGTTCATTAATAATGGGCAGGGGCACCAAGCTGCCTTGGCCTTGTCCCCCATTATTTTTACCCACTGGCACTGTGGACAAGTCCTTCAATCATTTGCCACATCCTTGCCAATATCAGGCCAGAAGGAATTGTTGGTCAGCCACTTTTTTGTGTGCCTCAGCTCTAAGTGACCTGAAAAAGTGATATCATGGGCAAGGGCCAAAAGCTGCTGATGGTGAACTTTAGGGACTACCAGCTGCTGGAGCACCTCACCATCTAGCCCGTTCTGTGTTGTGCATTTTTTGTACAGCAGCCCATTGTCCCAATAAATGGACTCTTTACCCCCCTGAGGACCCTCAGCCCTATTAGCTATTTACCTTAGTTTTTGCAAGGTAGGGTCAGTTTGCTGTGCAGCGCTCAACTGCCCTTGTCTGACCCTTCCCAGTGCCCCTTTAGAAGGAAGTCCTGTAGGCTCCTATATTTGTGACTGGGGTTCAGGACTGCTGCTTTTAGCCAGTCCCTCCCCGGTGCTAGCCACTTTTTTAGCTTCTGAGGGAGGGGCTGGACCACCTTGAGTCACCCCCTCTTTCCCCTCAGAAGCTTGCCCTTTTGCCTGACTACGAGTTGCAACACACACCAGTTTTTTTTCTGTGGTCAAAATTATTTTTTAGAATCACATTTACAGGGAGGTCCTCTACGACCTCCACCTCCTTTTTTTTATGGCCCCCCTCCCAGCTCAGGAAGACTCGAGCCTTTGCTATTTAGACTGCTGGCCCTGTGAATATTTGGACCCTGGAGTATTTCCTAGGCAAAATCTGCTCTGCCCTGATGAGATCTGGCCTCACTAGGGAGATGTAAGTACCTGTGTCCCTCAGTCCCTGTGTTACTGTTCCATTAACTACAATGGGATGCATATTTTCATTAGAGAAGAGTGGTTCTTCAGGCTGGGCGCATTCCACAAACAAACCAGTGCTATTTTGATCACCCCCTCTCCCATGCCTCTGACCCTTAACCATTTTCTGAGGGAAGTTATATCTCAAGTGCCCCACTTGATTGTAAATATGACATTTTTGGGGTCCTGCCTTTTGAGTCTTTTTAGAACCAGAGGGGTCTGCTTTGGGCTCAGGTGCAGGCTGGATTTTTTGGGCTGCCCCCCCATGGGATCACTTATAACCATGTGCTGCCCCCCACCATGAGACTTACACTGTGCGTATGGCTAGCTAAACATGTACATGTCAACACTTGCTGCCACTTCCTTTGAGGAAGTGCATGCCTTGTTTAGGAGCCATACGCGCATATCCTCAGGTATAATTTTAAGAAATTGTTCCCTCCCCACCAAATTTTTGACTAGTTTTATAGTGTCTGTTTTAGCCCCCTCCGCCCACCTATTAAGGTAAGTATACAGTTGAACCTGTAGTTTTACATAACTGTCTTTTGGATTTTTCTTTAACTCCCTAAAAAATTTTTATAAGCCTTTGGAGTTAATTGAAAACATTTTAACAACACTGTTTTAACCTTATTATAATCAGCATAGTCTTTATTACTCATTTTAGATAATGCATGTAAAGCCCTCCCCTTAAGTAAAGGTGTGAGATAAGTTGACCACAACGCTTTAGTCAATTGGAATTGCTCACATACTCTTTTAAATTACCTTAAAATAGATCAAGGTCCTCTCCCTTTTTAAACTGAAGAAACAATTTAGAATTTATTTTGGCTTTATGAGGTGAACTCACTCCACCATTACTCATGGTTTGCTGGCTGCACAGGGTCATCATCTCCTTCCCGTGCTGTTGTCTCTGGAGTTCATGCTGTCATTCGTTTTTTCCTTTTTCACATTTTTTTTCATTGTTTTGGTGTTTTCTTCTTTTTTACCTTCTTTTTTTCTGTCTGCCAGTCTCTTTTTTTCAGGTTTTTTTTTTTTTTGCTTCCAAACTTTTTGTTTCTGCTTTAGCATTTAGCATTTAGTTTTTTTACCTCCAGTGCCTTGTCTTGCAGCAACAGCTGCAGTCGCAGTGCATTAAGCTGGTTTGGGGGTCTGTTACAACAGTTTCTGCCTCACCCCCAGAGACTGTCTGCTTTTGGTTATGTGCCACAAAGGCAGCTATGAGGTTTGTTTTTTTCTTGTGTTTTAGACCTTTAAGCTCAACCCACTTTTTCTGGCACTTTTTGCAAAGCTGTTGCACAGTAAGTGAGTAATACTCTGCCGAGCTCATTTTTTAACCCTACACTATACTGTGCTAACTAGGAAAAGAAAAAAAAAACAGTTGTACAAGTGTATTTTCTTATATATTCTGTTTTGCAACTGCTAAGGTAAATGTTTCACTGGCAAACATTGTATTTCAGGGTAGGGTGCTAAACAGTTTGCCATTATCCTCCCACCTCTGCCACCAATTGTGACAACTCACCTCTCTCTTTGGGCTGGAACAGCTTTTAGAGAGGCTTCTGTTTTGGGGTATTTGCTGCCACCAGCTGGGGTCATCCAGCGCCAACCTTTCAGTTTACAAACTTGGGTAATTAAACGTGCAATTGCACAAATCAAAGTCTGGTAGTGTATCTCTTTTGGGTGGCGGATGCTAAACAGAGTTTACCTTAGCCAGTGGAAACCATGTATTTACTTTAGAAAAATGACATCAGTCACAACTGTTGAGTAAATAAATAGCTTTTTACTTAACAGAAAGTGAACAGAGCATTACAGGATAGCTATGTATAACACAAGAGAGTAACTGATACAGGAAAAGTAAACAAATGTTTTTAAATAACAGATGACGAAAGAAAAAGGCTATTACTGCAATATGCTAGTATTAAACTTGCCCTTCCCTGTTCTCTTAAGAGTACACTGGACTTTATGCTAACTGCCAGCTTCCACGGACATAGCTAGAAGGGTAGGCCCCCAAGCTTAGTTTTTTCTTTAACTCCCAGAGAGTAACCAACAACAACCACCACTTTACTGTCTTTCAGCATCTTATATACTCTCTTGAGAATAGGTAATTCCTATTCCCCTTTGAATGCACCAACCAACTACCATGTATGTATTTAATTGTCCCAATCAGACTGAACACCTAGCAGTGACCAATTATATTCCCTTTTAACCTTAAGTTTATATCTGAGTGAACTAATCCCTTTAAACTATGAGTCTGTGTGTGGACAGGTCCACTCAGATTTATGACCTAGTTCTTATCTAGCAGCTAGGGAGGACGCAAGAATTCCAGCTTGTGGAATTTGAGCTTGTGATTTTTTTAAGACTGCTAAAAAAATAAGCCACTTATAGAATTTACCATTAACGCCTTCCTTCCCATTTTTGTCACAGTCTGTACATAAAAAATTACCTATTATCCCACCAATGTGAGTTAAAGAAATAACTGAACCCCTCGAAAGCCTCTGAGTCAAGACTCAGTTTACGGGTAGGTCTAAGATTGTACTGGGTGTTTGCTATAGGCCCCCAGCAAAGTGTATGATAAAGCCCTAATTAATGAGATAACATCTGCTGCAAATTTAGGGAAAACTATTGTGCTGGGGGATTTTAACCTACCAGGCATAAACTGGAAAACACAAACCGGAACAAACGAACTGAATAGGGACTTTATGGATTCCCTACTAAGTCACTGTCTTGAACAACTAGTCCATGAACCTACTAGAGGTAATAATACCTGGGACCTAATTCTAACTAACATAGAATTGGAAATCAAAGATGTCTTAGTTAAGTGTCCCTTAAGCAACAGCGACCACAACATAGTCTCATGTAGCTTAATGTGTTATAGGTCTAAATTCATTGGCACTACAGTAATCGGAGATTATGACAGGGCAAACTTTAATGAGATTAAGAAAGGCCTGTTGGCCGTTAACTGGGACTTAGATATGACCAGTTTGTCCATCGAAGAGTCATTGGACCTTGTTTAAGGAACTATCCTGAAATTGGAGGACATGTATGTACCTCTCAAAAAGAAATGTAATAGCAAAGGTAAAATACCTATCTGGTTAACACCTGGTGTTAGAAAATGGGTAAAAGTCAAGGAAAAAGCAAAATTAGGAATATACCTACAGACAAAAATATTCAAACTTATTAAAGAGACAAAGGTTACTCAAATCTATGATTAAAAGGCAAAAATATGGGGGGTGGGGTGGCTAGCAGACGACGGCATCGGACACCTTCCTATTGAGCTCTGCTACACAACAGCTATTTTTGTTAACATAGCCCGATATAAAATCATTATTCTTGGTGAAAAACATCAGTGATTCTCTCTTTTGCCCCTGAACGCTAAATATTTACCTGATTCTTCTGGAATTTGAACAGAAGAAATGGGGAGACCCAAGTCTACGCAACAACAAGTGCAGCAGCATGGCACAGATGGAAAGCTATCATCCAGAGCTGTATTAAAAAGGTAGTGAAAGAACTTGAAACTTTTATTAAAGAGCTGGATAAGAAAGTCAATGGTTTCACTACACGGGTCACACACTAGAAACAAAGTTGGACTTGGTGGCCACAGACTGTAAGCAAGCAAAGTAACTGCCGGAGAAAGCAGTGACTGCTACAGTGGGCCTAGTTCAAGAAAACAAACTTCTGCTCCTCTGACTTGGGCAACTTGAAAATGGGGCCTGTCTGGCCAATGTTCATCTCTTAGGAGTATCAGAGGAGGCTGACAGACCGGAGTTGTTGGCCTTCATTATCAATACCTTGGCTACCACAATTAGTTTTCAGTAGGAGGATGCCATCACCAGAGCATACAGGATTAACCCATGCCGGTGACCTGCACAGGAGGGGATGCCTTGGGCCATTCTTATTGTGGCATCAGGGCCCTCGATGAAGAAGGAGGAGGTAGCAGAGAAGGTGAGGGATAAGAGAAGGGCTTTCTGGCCCTACAAGAGAACCAACAGGGCAGAGGACAGAGAGGATTATGTGAGGAAATCCAGGGAAGTGAGCAGAGCGGTAAGGGCTGTGAAGGTGGCCAGGGAAAGGACATTAGCACAGGGGATTAAAGAAGGGGAAAAGGATTTCTCGAGGAATATCAGGGAAAAGAGGAAAAGCAAGGATCAAATTGTTAGGATCAGGAAAGGCAGTGGGTGGGTAGATAAGGGGGCCAAGAAGGCAGAAGTACTCACTGAGTACTTCTGTTCAGTGTTCACAAGGGAGAGGGATGGGCCTGTACCTGAAGGGAATGGGGGAGCAGGAGTGGGGGGGTGAGACAACCACGGATGGGGTTATCATGGTGGAAAGGATGCTGGAGGGCCTTAGGTTCCTGAGGGTAGACAAGGCACCTGGGTCAGATGGAGTTCATCCCAGGGTGCTGAGGGAGCTGGCAGAAGTCCTGACAGAGCCATTGGTGGACCTGTTCAACACCTCGCTAAATACGGGATGTGTGCCCAGGGACTGGAGGAAGGCACACGTGATACCTCTCCATAAGAGTGGGCCCAAGGACAAACTGGGGAACTACAGAATGGAGAGCCTTACCACAGTTGTAGGAAAGCTGATGGAGTCTATCCTCAAAGAAAGGCTGGTCCCGGGTTGCCCCTGAAAGAGGGACCTTCGGGGCTCAGTGGGCCTACCCGGTCACCAAAATTTAATAAATAAATACATTTTTTGAGGCTAATGATCTAGAGGATGACAGGCAGCATGGGTTTGTCTCTGGCAGATCCTGTCAGACAAACTTAGTTGACTTTTTCAACTGGGTCACGAGGGCACTGGACAGGGGCCGTGCAGTGGATGTACTCTACCTGGATTTCAGCAAGGCCTTCAATTCAGTGCCACATGGTAGGTTGACCTGCAAGTTGAAGAGTTTAGGAGTAGGGAGGAAACTAGCCAGATGGGTTGAAAACTGGCTGGGAGAGAGATAGCAAAGGCTAGTGGTGGGAGGCAAGGCATCAGAGCCCAGGTCAGTGACAAGTGGTGTCCCACAGGGCTCGCTACTGGGACTGGTCCTGTTTAACATTTTCATCGCAGACATAGTAGTAGGGATCAAGAATAAGATCAGTCTCTTCTCTGATGACACCAAAGTCTGTGCTGAGGTGGATGGGGGTGGCAAATTACTTCAGGAGGATTTGGCAAAACTGGAGGAATGGTTGCTTGGGTTCAACACCAAGAAGTGCAAGGTGATGTATTTCAGAGCCAGGAACCCAGGATACAGTTACTGGTTGGACGGTGTCCAATTATCCACGTCCAACAAGGAGAAGGATCTGGGGGTGCTGGTGACTGGTGAAATGAACCCCTCAGCACAGTGCAGGAAGGCAGTGGCAAAGGCAAACAGGATACTAGGATGCATAGCAAGGGGGATTACATTTAGAAGTAGTGAAGTCATATTGCCCCTGTACAGGTCCCTGGTGAGGCCGCACTTGGAGTACTGCATGTACTTCTGGCGCCCTTACATAAAAGGGGATATCAAACTACTGGAGGTGGTGCAACGCAGAGCAACAAAGATGATCTTGGGGTTAGGGGATAGACCTTACGAGGAAAGACTAAGAGAAATCAACATGTATACTCTGAAGGATAGAAGAGAGAGAGAGGGGACATGATCAAGACCTTCAAGTACCTGAAGGGGATGAAGACAGTGGACTTCAGGGATGTGTTTACTCTCAAGAGTGGAAGAGAAACCAGAGGGCACTCCCTGAAGCTGAAGGGGGGCAGATTCAGGAGGGAAATGAGAAGGCATTATTACACTGAAAGAGTGGTAGCAGGGTGGAATGCACTGCCTGAGGAAGTCATATCATTATAGTCCGTGGGGAGCTTCAAGAGGGGTGGGACAGATTCAAGAGGAAAGTACAAACTGAGAGGGGGCAGGGTGGGGGGAGGGAGGAAGGAGATGGAGGGTTGGGGGTCAGCTGCAGTCTAATGAACTGATGTGCTGCACACTCGAGCAGACTATATAGATCATAAGGCCTGTATCTGCTGGCAGTTTCATATGTTTGTATGTTCGTATAACACCCGCAGTAGCCCTGCCCCTAAAAACGGTGTTTTGATGACGCTAAGTAGGGAAGTGCTACAGGTCTACTCATGGCTATAGATAGTTTTTGGAAGGAATGGGACTCTGTAAATGCATGTAGTTTACTTTGTAGGCACTTACACATGTTAAGGGGGTATATAAATGTAATACTTCTGGCCTTAACGTGTGTGTGTGCGCATCTTGATCATCGTGGGGTGGTCCAGGCTACTGTTTGTGTGAGAGAGGAAAGAGACATACAAGTATCTTACAGGGAGGAACAAGGTGCAGGAATGCACTATTTTTAAGTGAAAAAGATGTTCCAGGACTAGAGGGCATGGGATGAAGTTGGAGGGAGGATGATTCAGAGGAAACGTGAGGAAGAATTTCTTCACAGAACGGGTGATGGACAAGTGGAACACCCTGCCAGAGGAAGTGGTGGGGGCTGAAACAATCACGGGATTTAAGAATGCATGGGATAGACATAAAGGAATTCTGGAGGTCAGGGGTAAGGGGCAACAGACTTCCTGGAAAACATAAACTGAAGTTACAAACTTAAATGGGCAGACTGGGTGGGCCATAGGCCCTTATCTGCCGACACTGTCTATGTATGTATGTATGTAACGTGTGTAAGTGCCTACAAAGTAAACAACATGCAGTTATTATCTATAGCCATTAGCAGCCCTGCAGCCTCTTCCTTACTTAGCATCATAAAAATGCTTGTTTTTAGTGGCTGGGCTGACATGGACACTGAGCAGCTTTTACTAATACAGAAGTGAGATAATGGGTAATGAAGATTAAATATCTCCTTAAGGGGGAGTAGGTGAGATCATGGGTAATGAAGATTAAATATCTCCTGAAGGGCCTGAGATCATGGGTAATGAAGATTAAATATCTCCTTGAAGGGCGGGTGAGCTCATGGGTAATGAAGATTAAATATCTCCTTGAAGGGTGGGTGAGCTCATGGGTAATGAAGATTAAATATCTCCTGAGGGTGGGTGAGATCATGGGTAATTAAAATTAAATATCTCCTTAAAGGGTGGTTAAAAAAAATCAAAACGGGGCAGTTTAGGTCCTCAAGCAGGAAACTCCTTGCCATGGGTTGTCAGACCTAAGAGCATAAATGTGTCAGCTGCTCTTCAATATTCGGACTCCAATGAGTTAAGAAGCACTGCCTTGGGATTTTACTTGGTACGATTGCCTCTTGGCTTACCAGATTGTCTGTTTTTGCAGGTTTACAAATATAATAGTTTGCTGTAGTATATGGTGGAATGTTGTTACGGATGGAAATCCATCGGTTCAAAAATGTTGTTATGCTGCACTAGCTACGTCAGCTAGAGTGTTATGCTGCACTAGGTACGTAGCTAGTGCAGCATAACAACTTAGAATGTGGTTGCGCGTGCCTGTTCTGGCAACCTGCGATCTTCATCTACCCAGAGGCAATAATTCTCTTAGTGGCAGGTTTGCCCTTCCTCACTTCCCCATAAGTGAGGAACAACTGGAGGGAGTCAAACCTGTGTGTCTTAGTACGTTCAATGTAGTAGCTAAGGGCCCTTTTAACATCTAAACTGTGTAATCTTCTCTTTCCTGAAGAAGAATGATCAGTGAAGAACACAGGGAGAGACATGGATTGGTTCAAATGAAAATCTGAAACCACCTTGGGTAAGAACCTCCTATTGGTTCTAAGGACCACCATATCTCTATGGAATGAGATAAAATTAGGCTCCACTGACAGAGCTTGTATTTCACTGATATGTCTGGCAGAGGTAATAGCTACCAGGAACACAGTTTTCCAAGTCAAGTACTTAAGCTCTGCTGAAACATAGACATAGAAACATAGACTTTGACGGCAGATAAGGACCGCTTGACCCAGCTAGTCTGCCCATTTCCCTACCTACAGGATAGGCCACAGATCCTAGTTAACCAATAGCCTATTTCTTCCTACTCTCCACAAGAATTGCCTTATGTCTGTCCCATGCATTCTTGAATTCTCCCACAGTTTTAGACCCCACAACCTCCTCAGGAAGGCTGTTCCATGCATCCACTACCCTCTCTGTGAAATAATACTTCCTCACATTGCCCCTGAACCGCCCCCCCTCTATCTTTAAATTGTGTCCCCTTGTTCTTGCACGTCCCTTTTTCTGAAAGATGCTACCCTCTTGGACTTTGTTGATTCCACTGAGGTACTTAAAAGTTTCTATCATGTCCCCCCTCTCCCTTCTTTCCTCAAGGGTATACATATTAAGCTCCTTTAGTCTCTCCTCATACGGCTTCTCTTGAAGACAAAGGCTTGAAACGGGGTTGCATAAGCTGAGCAATGCAAACATTAAGGTCCCAAGCAGGAGTAGGATCCCTAAAGGGGGGATTGGTATGAAGCAATCGCTTGAAAAATTTACAGAAAACAGGATGAGATGCCAGTGAGGAGGGCTTCCCCACTGACAGAAAAGCAGAAACAGCTGACAAGTGTACCTTGAGGGTAGCTGGTCTGAGGCCTAGGCAATTAAGATGAACCATGTAATCCAGAACTGTAGACAAGTCAGCAGTATCCAGGGATATACAGTATGCTTCTTAGAACACCAAATGCTGAATCTTTTCCATTTGTAGTTATAAGTTTTTCTGGTGGCAGATTTTCGAGAGGCTTTGAGAATGTCCAGAACCCCTTGAGACAGATGTAAATTTGCATACTCTGTCTCTTCAAGAGCCGTGCCTTGAGATTGAGAGACCAAAGGTTGGAGTGCCCTATCCTCTCCTGAGAGGAGGTTAACAGACTGTGATTCCTGGGAAGAGACAGGGGAAGATGGACTGCTAGGGACAGCAACAGGGGATACCAAGATTGCGTGGCTCAATCTAGGGCAATCAGGATCACTTTGCAAGACTGTAATCTTATCTTGACCAGAACCTTGAATAGTAGAGGGAAAGGAAGGAAGGCATACAGAAATTTCCCTTCCCAGTCCAGAACCAGAGCATCCAGAGGGACTGAGCCCAAGACTGAGGATCTGCAACAGAGGAGAGGAAGTTGGTGATTGTCTGGGGTTGCAAAGAGATCTGTCTCTGGAGTGCCCCACCTTGAAAAAATCGCTTTTAACACTAGGGGATTCAGGGACCATTCGTGATGGCCCTGAGAGATCCTGCTCAATGCATCTGCTAGCACATTGTCCTTTCCTGGAAGGTGGACTGCTACCAGAAAGGTCTGTAGAGAGTAAGCCAGGGACCATAATTTCATGGCTTCCATGCACAAGGCCGTAGACCGAGTGCCTCCTTTCTTGTTGATATACCACATGGTGGTGGTGTTGCCTGTCCTGACCTGAACCACCTTGTTCTGTACTGATTCCGAAAAGGCTTGCAGGGCCAGAAAATCTGCCCTGAGCTCCAGGAGATTGATGTAGAGAAGAGACTCCTGAGTGGACCATACTCCCTGGGCTGTGAGAGTCCCCAGGTGAGCTCCCCATCCCAGGAGAGAAGCATCTGTGGTTAAAACCACTGAATGAGATTGAGTGATGAATGGGACTCCTTACCTGTGATTGTGCTGATCCTGCTACCATTGAAGAGCTTGGATCAGAGTCTGAGTCACTGGAATAAGCTTGGTTAGAGGGTCTTTTTTCTGAGACCAAAAGGCCCTCAGGTGAAACTGAATGTCCCTCATCTGAAATCTGGCCCCTTGGACCACTGCAGTGGAAGCTGCCATGTGGCCCAGAAGCTGAAGGAAGTGTCTTGCTGGTCGAGAAACCAGACAATGGAAGGATGAAGCCAGCTCTATGATGGCCCTTACCCTTACCAATGGAAGAAAAGCTCTTGCTTTGACAGTATCCAGCTCTACCCCTATGAAGGTCAGAAGCTGTGCTTGCTCGAGAACTGACTTGGGAAGATTGAGAAGAAATCCTAGAGAAGTGAACACTTGCTGGGTCACTTGCAGATCTGCCTTGACTTGGTCTGGAGACTGTCCCACAATGAGCCAGTCGTCCAGGTATGGGAATATGGAGATATGTTTTCTCCTTAGGAATGCCACTACTACTGCTAGGCATTTTGTGAACACCCTTGGAGCTGATGTTATGCCAAAGGGCATTGCTTTGAACTGGTAATGGCCTGAAGGTAGTTCGAACCTGAGGTACTTTCTGTGGGAGCACCTGATGGGAATGGGAAAATAGGCATCCTTTAGGTCCAGGGAGGCTTGCCAGTCCCCTGGCCTTAAAGAGAGAAGGATTATTCCCAGAGTCACCATTTTGAACTTTGGTTTTAAAAGGTGTTTGTTCAGGTATCTTAAGTCTAGGATGGGCCGCCACTCCCCTGTTTTTTTCAGAGTAAGGAAGTACCTGGAGTACAAACCTTTTCCCCTGTGTATTGCAGGAACTTTCTCTATGGCCCTTAAGGCCAGTAGAGATGAAACCACTGCCTCTAGGGCAATGGTTTCAGAGATGTTTGCAGGTGGAAAAGATCTGGCTCTCAGTTTTGGAAATGTTTTGATGCTGAGAGCCAGTCACTGGTTTACTACCTCCAGGACCCACTTGTCTGAGGTAACAGACTTCCAGTCCTGGAAGTAGTAAGCCAGCCTGCCTCCTACAGGAATTCGGGAGTCAACCCAGGCTGACACATCAGGGTGTCTGCTTGGCAGGAGCCTTAGGCTGAGAGGTGAATGCAGCCCTGCTCATCCCCCTTCTGCCTCTCCCTCTGAAGAACCCCCTCTGAGAAAAGGGAGAGGAGGCCTGTGCTTAGTAGAAAGGCCTATGAAAAGGCCTGCCCCTAGCTTGCTGCCTTTGAGGAGTTGCCTGCCTTTCCTTGGCCTGTGCACTCTTGTAGGTGGTACTGTATTCTTCCATCTTCTTCATGTAATTCTCCGTCTGCTCCCCAAACAAAGAATTACCACCACAGGGAAATCCATGGCCTTAGCCTGGGTGTCCTGTGAAAGGTTAGTACATCTGAGCTAAGCCATCCTCTGAAGAGCCACAGATGTAGCCATGACTCATGATGACACATCATTGGAGTCCACAGCAACATGAAATGGGATCTTTGATGCCTCAATCCCATCAGCAGCCACTTGCTCCAGCTCCTTGGCAAGCTGGGGGGAGGCCTGCTTAGCCAGTGCCAGTACAGTGTCCCACCTGGACTTCTGGTACCTGGCTGTATAGGCCATGTAATTCGCCTGCCTGAGTCCCATGGAGGATGCCATGTACTGTTTCTTTGCCATGGCATCCAGCTTCCTGGAGTCTTTATCTGTGGGGTGTAAAGCCAAAGGTATGTTAGCCTTATCACAGGCTGCAGTCTGCATGACCCCAACATGGCTGTATTGCTGGTACAAGTACTCCGTACCCGAGCCTGATGGCATGTACCTCTTGTCCATCCTTCTGTCAACAGGAAGTAAAGAATTTGGAGTTTTTAACAGTTTTTGTGTCTGTTTCCCAAAAGACTTATGAAAGGGAATAAACAACCTCTTGGACTCAGGGATGTCCATCATCTCCACAAAATCAGGCTCCTCTTGTTCCTCAACAGCTTCTTCCAAAGGGAGCTGGAGGGTTGCTGCCACTTTCCTGTAAAACAAAGTGGGAAGGGGACTCAGAAAGCCTAGTAGGGGAAACACTAGAAGGCCTGTCTGGGGAGATGTCCGGTTCAATGGGCTCATCCAGACCTTCCATTCCATCATCATCATCATCATCACCTTCGTAGTCATCATCCCCCTCCAAATCCGGTTCATAAAAATCTTCAGGGGCATAATCCAGAACCGGGGGGACTGACCGAACTGAACACCTGCCAGAAGGCGCCAGATTGGTCGGAAACTGATGAAGTGATTCAACAATCCTAATCGCTAGGGCAATCTCCTCGGCGGTCAGAACATGTGGTTCTGGATCTGAACCGGCCAATTTATCCTTTATCTTTCTTTTCGATGGAACTGATCTCTCAGAATCGGCTCTCCTTTTGCCCGAAGAAGTATCGCCCTGGTCAGAGGGCACTCCTTCAGGTTCGGTCGGAACCAAACGGGGCTGACATCCGGGTCAGCGGACTTCTCGGCCTCCTTCTCCCTAAGCCTGTCCAATCTCTTATCCAGGTTGGATTTAGGGAAATTCTTGCAGGTTTGGCAAGATGAATCAAGGTGGTCAAACCCCAGACAAACACAAGTGGTGTGGGGATCAGCCTTAGCAAAGACCTCCCCACACACATTGCAGTGTTGAAACCCAGTGGGCCCGTTTTTTCTTTTGGGTTTCTCAGACGTAGCCATACTAATAATCAAAACTTACCCTTTACTTGGCAAAAGCCAGACAAGACCCCCTTATCAGTTTCTAACCGTGTTACGGGTATTTGAAAAAAATGTAATAAACGTTTTTTTTTAAACCGATAAGGACTGGTACCACACATTTAACCTAAAGAAAGAAAGAGAAAAATAGTAGCACACAAGGTAACCGGTTCAGCCGAACCGGTTAAAAGTTTATAACATTACAATTTCCACAAGTTTTTTGCAGTTAGTCCACTACGTAAGCACTTACTGTATCACAGACAGGGATCTGAACTGAAAATAAACAAACGGATCGGAAAAATCGACGACTTTAACCAACTTTGAACCGTGAGCAGAGGAGAACTCTCTGGAGCGACTGTTCAGTTAGGCGGAGTAAAGAATCTGACGGTTACACTTCAAAGTGCAGCAGACAGAGGTTTGAACCGAGCTCGAGCTCAACGCTCTATGCCTTGCATAGAATTTAACTCTTTCCTCTCCGGAGCAGTTCAAGTGCTGGGGCTAACTGCAATAAGTCAGAATATAGCAAGGCTTCATGTTGTTTGAAATGCTCTATACAGCTGAGATGCTTCTCAGTATGATGGGTATGTCACCTGCTGGCACATTTTGGTAATACTTAGCTGGTAGATTCTTTTCTAAGATTATATCTGGCTCAGAAAAGAGGACTCATTCTATTACTGTGTTTTGTTGGCCTTTTCTTGGCCTATTACTTCTTTTTACATGGCCCTGTTGGGCATTAGCATTCTAATTGTTAATTGTTCTATATGTTATGGCCTCTTTGCAGGCTTCACAGAAATCTGAGGTAGAATTCAGGCAGTTAGAATAGGGCAGTTTGAAAATGAATGCATGAGCTAAACATTCCATAATTAGCATAGCATTCTATTTGACTCCGGGGTAGTGCAAGCTTAAAAGAGCACTGCAAAGAGTAATAATATTAGTGGATCCCTTGGAAGAAACAAAATTACTACAGGTGAGTAATTTTTTCTTTTGAAATGTCAATGAAAATGCCTTTTATTGATCACATTAGGGCACATAAATAGGTAATTTCATCGTAGATCTTGTTTAGAGGCATGCTGATCATACACCAGTAGTTGCTTGTGAAAGTTTACAGTACCACTGTAAACACCTTACTGAAGCTCATGTTTTTGTCAATAACCATGCCTAACTCCACTCTGATTAAATAATCTGAGACAGGGAATTCTCATGGAAACATCATAGAAACATAGAATCTGATGGCAGATAAGGACCGCTTCCCTACCTAACGGATAAGCTGCAGATCCTAGTTAACCAACAGCCTACTTCCTCCTATCCCCCACTAGAATTGTCTGTAACCCCTTGTTACCAGGGGTTACTAGAATCCCAGTAAGACCTAGTGGTAGGCAAGGAAGGCAGCTTGTGAAACTCCAGTTAAATGGGTTTCACACTGTCTCACTCTGTTCTCAGTCTCAGCTGAGACTGAGA